>CM066588.1:23994643-26394643 GCA_033816785.1 Picus viridis
AAGCGCTTCCTTCTCTTCCTCCCCGAGGCCGTCGGGGGTGCAAACGGGATGGGGTAGCCCCAGTAGTCCCTCTCCCCCCACAGAGGCATGTGGTCTCCTCAGCCGCCGGCAGAAAGACCCGCGGTCCCTCCACGGTGGAGGCCGGGCCGAGGCGGGGAGCCGGCAGCACGGCCGCCGCCGCGTCACGGCAGCCGGGGGCGGGCGGAGAAATCCCAACCGACTGAAGGTGGGAGAGGGCAGCGGCGGGGCGGGCCCGCACTCCGAAATCCCCCATTTAGTGTTGTTTCCGAGTGACTCACCGCCGGCGATATATAGACGGGCGCGTACCTAGGAGCGGCACTGGGTTCTCGGCGTCGAGCACCCGTGGAGCCGGAGCTGCAGCAAGCACCACGCCATCGCCAGCCCCGTCGTGACATGCTCCTGCCCTGCGCCCTGGTGGCCGCACTCCTGGCGGCCGGCCACGCCGGTGAGTCCTGTCTTCCATCGAGCCTCCCCGCCTGGCGCAGGCAGCTGGCCCGCGGCCGCCGCCGGTCGCGCCGGGCATCGGGATCTCTCTTCTATTTTCTGTTCAGCTGCGGAATGGATTATTTTCGGGACTTTTCTAGCGCGACTTTTCTTTCTTTTTTTGGTCAGGAAACACAGAAAAACTCCTAACCGAGGTTTTATTTTTGCTGTCAGGCAATGCAGACAAACTCCTTGTATTAGGTAGCTCTTACCTGTAGCAGCCCAAAGGCTGGTGTGAATGGATGCTCACTCTCTGTGCCTTCCCCATAAGCCCTTAACATTCTGTGATTCTGTATTGCCTACTTAGGTGTGGAAAGTTAGTTCAGTGCAATAAGAATACTGGTGTAGCTGTACAAGATGCTAAACTGAGTGTTTGGTTTCCTTCCAGCCAACCCTTGCTGCTCAAACCCCTGTCAGAACAGAGGCGTGTGCATGACAACAGGATTTGATCGCTATGAATGTGACTGTACAAGGACAGGATATTACGGGCAAAACTGCACGACACGTAAGCATCTCACATCATTTTTCATGGGAGTGAAGCTTGAGCATTCAGTTGCAGGCCTGCAGATGAGTCTCAATAGCTAATTTACAATCATCTTTCTGTTGATGCTCACAGCGGAATTCTTCACATGGCTGAAGCTAACATTGAAACCTTCCCCTAATACTGTCCACTACATCCTCACCCACTTTGAAGGAGCCTGGAATGTCATCAACAGCATTCCCTTCTTACGAGATGCTATTATGAGATATGTATTAACATGTAAGTATGAGTTCTCCTTCCCAGTCCTCTAAACTGGCATAAGCTACTTGTAGGGCTCCAAACTCTTGCACTTGAAAGGTTCATTTATAAATTAGCAAGGTAAAATGCACTAAGGTGCACTCCAAGCAAAACTTGTTTGCTGCATAGAATCACAGAATCATTAAGGTTGAAAAAGACCTTTAAGATCATCAAGTCCAACCATAACCCAACTACCATGACCAATAACAATCTACAAGCTTTTTGAACACCTCCAGGGATGGTAATTCCACCACCTCCCTGGGCAGCCTGTTCCATACCTCACACTCTTTCAATAAAGAAATTTTTCCTAATATCCAACCTAAACCTCCCCAGACACAACGTAAGCCTATTTCATCTTGTCCTATCTAGTTACTGCATGACACAGGCTTGTATGAAACCAGCTTTGAACTGGAAATGGATTTTGCTCTAATTTCTCATAGAATCAGCATTTTGCTAGCATAAACTTTGCACCAAATTGCTCATGGTAATAGTCAGATCCAGCTGATAACCCAGGACTCAGTCCTGTTATTCCATGACTGTAGCCTCGTTTAACATCAGTAGCTGATATGAGTGGAATTTGTCAATGCAACAGCTGCCAAAATATGTAATAAATAAATAAAAATTCCAGCTTTGTGGTTTATTTTGACACTAAAATGTACAGTTTAAAAAATAATCAAATCCCTTTCTCTTTTGCAGCAAGATCACACCTGATTGACAGCCCACCAACTTACAACAGTGATTATAATTACAAAAGCTGGGAAGCTTACTCCAATCTTTCCTATTACACAAGAAGCCTTCCACCAGTGGGACTTGACTGTCCAACACCTATGGGAGTTAAAGGTAAAGAATAAACCAGATACATAATGTTTATTTCTAGAAATTTCTCTATATTCTCTGTGAGACCTTGTCTATGACCATTTTGTCACTGTAGCTGACTTTAATAGGAGCCACATTTCAGGTATACTCTGTGAAGACCCAAAAGAGAACTATTCTGTTTCTTATGCTAAAACCAGGGAATTCACAGATGCACATATTGCATAGGGTTGAAAGGAGCCTTCAAAGTTCATTTTGTCCAACACCCTGCAGTCAGCGGTGACACCTCCAACTGGATCAGGCTGCTTAGGGCCACATCAAGTCTGATCTTGAATATCTCCAGGGACAGGGCCTCAGCCACATCCCTGGGCAACCTGTTCCAGTATCTCATTCAGACATTCCTGATAAAATCAAGAAAGAGAGCATAGAAAAGCAGATAATTCCCTTTATTTGTATGTTGCTGTCCTCCAATAATACATGGGAAGTCTGAAGTCAGGATCAAAAGTGTTGCATAAACATAGTGAGATACTCAAGACCATTATTTCTTTCACAGGTAAAAAGGAGCTCCCAGATTCAAAGCTGATTGTGGAGAAGTTTTTGCTGAGGCGAAAATTCATTCCTGACCCACAAGGCACAAATGTGATGTTCACATTCTTTGCCCAGCATTTCACTCATCAGTTCTTCAAGACGGACCATAAGAAAGGACCTGCCTTCACCAAAGCTCTCGGCCACGGGGTACGATCGTAGTTCTGTAACTCAGACTCAGCACTTGGCTCTTAGTTGCTGCTGAGAAGCTGGAATGGTGTCTTGCAGGTTGTCAGGGTGCACAAACACCAGTGCACGTGGTGTGCAGCACTGTTAGCTCCAACCAGTGGGCTCACCTTGTCTGTAACCTCTCCTGGGGCAAAATTCCAGCAATTGATAGCATCTCTTCCTGGGTCAGAACCAGTTGTGCAAAGCATGTCGCTGCCTTAAATTATCTGCACTGTGATCTCTGACTCTTTTTACCATTCCCAAGAATATGCTTTCACCTAAAGCATGTCAGATCTAGTGAGTATCCAGAACTTCTTCTTGCAGCTGAGAGGAAGAGTCCAGAGCTGTATCCAGCACTGCAAAGCAACTCTTGTGCTGACAGTTGAAGAGACTTGGTTTAAAAAAATTTTCAAAAGCAGACTGAGATGTAGGATCTTTACAAAATGTGGAGCCTTTGGGCAAAGATCTTCATTTTAAGTTCAATGAGTGTGTTTGAAACCAAGCTGTAAAAACTCTGTGTATAGAAACTGCTGTCTGCATAGTAGAAAGCTGCTGATAGTTTAAACAGAGTCCTTTGTTAAATTGGCAGTTCAACAGCTTGCTGTTATGCAGAGATGGCTCCACTTGCCAGGAAATAATTTGGCTTCATCTGAAATATCAGTGTGTGATACTTATAAGGTAACAATAACATAAGGTAAACATCTAGGGGATGAGATCCTGTTGGCATCCATAAAAGTAGGATATATCCTAAAATAGCCAAACATGCAGGTTGGCTTCATGTTGCAAATGCTTTTGTGTTACAGGTTGACTTGAACCATATTTATGGAGAGACTCTGGAGAGGCAACTTAAACTGAGACTTCTAAAGGATGGAAAGCTAAAATACCAGGTAGGTCTTATCTCCAAATTCCTGCCACCTTGTTGGATAACATATACTTGCAAAAACTAGTGCTGTGTGCTTGATCTGGTCTTAAGTATAAGCCTAAAGTCAATGCTAACAAAGTCAACACAACTTAACTTGCACGTATCATAGCTCACCAGTCTTATTTTTTTTTCCACCCCCTCTGCAGATGATTGATGGTGAAATGTATCCACCAACAGTGAAGGACACTCAGGCAGAGATGATCTACCCTCCTCATGTGCCTGAGAACTTGCAGTTTTCCGTCGGGCAGGAAGTGTTTGGCTTGGTGCCAGGCTTGATGATGTACGCTACAATATGGCTGAGGGAACACAACCGAGTCTGTGACATCCTGAAACAGGAACATCCTGAGTGGGATGATGAGCAGCTCTTCCAAACGACCAGGCTCATATTGATAGGTGAGTGTCACTTCTACATGCAGCTCTAACCTTCTTTGAGCATGACGCTTCTACCTGTCATCTACTACACCTACTGCAGCAGATGTAGTAAGAGGGGAAAAGCTGTTACTTAAATTAGTGGTGAGGGCATAGATCTGAGCCTTCATGACCTATCACTGGGGTTGTGTTGAGATGCAGCTTCCTCCCAGCTGTGTTAAAGACAGAACTGAAGAAAACTTATGTAAGTGAATCTTAGTTCCTTTATCTAACGGAAACAGAACTGGAAGCAGTGAAAAGGCAGGAAGTTAAGGTTCATTTCTGAGAGAGAAAGTGTATGAGGCTTGATGACCTCAGGCTTCCACTTCTTGTGGGGTGTTTTGTGAGTTTCTTTCCCCTGGGGTTGGGTCAGTTCAGGTATGTCTTAAAAGAAAGGCTAGGATTAAACCTAAAGTTCAGGAGGTTGTGTTAAATGTAATTCTTCATACTTCTGTCTAATTGTTCAGTGCTGTGGTATACACCAAGCTTGAAAAGACCTTGCTTGGACTGACTGAGACTGCATCAAGACAATTGTATTCAGCAGCTTTGAAGCTGAGAGTTGCTTTCAGACACCAACTTCCTTCATCCCCAGCCTCTGTCCTGTGGAGTGTTGTGTAACTGAGCACAGTGTAGACAGTGTGATGTGGGACATAGAGGGAAGTCTAACATGAGGGGGAAGCAGGCCAGAAACTCTTGGGGTCTGAAGTACTTTTCCACCCCTCAGTCACACAAAATACATGATTTTCAAGAAGAGATTACAAAATATATTTATCCCAAGCACTGCATTATCTTGAAGAACAGTCCCAAAATGCTCTTTTCTCTCACAGCAGGGTAACCACCTAATGTTTCTCAGGCAACCAGTACCAATATTCTTTTCTGTTTCACTCACCCACAGGAGAGACAATCAAGATCGTTATTGAGGACTATGTGCAGCACTTGAGTGGCTACCACTTCAAACTCAAGTTTGATCCTGAGTTGCTGTTCAACCAGAGGTTTCAATACCAGAACCGAATTGCAGCTGAGTTCAACACTCTCTACCACTGGCACCCTCTTTTGCCTGACACTTTCCAGATCCATGATCAGGAGTACACTTTCCAGCAGTTCCTCTATAACAATTCAATAATGCTGGAACATGGCCTTTCCCACATGGTGAAGTCTTTCTCCAAGCAAAGTGCTGGCAGGGTAGGTACTTTCTCAAGTTGTTAATTAACCAGCATAAAGTGGGAATGGGAAAAGGGGCTAGAGTAAAGCTACCCAAAATTAATTGTATACTGTAAGCAACAACTTATGCATGGCTCTTACCAGGAGATCTTACTACTTCTCACCTTTATTAAATAGGTTGCTGGTGGGAAAAATGTTCCTGCTGCAGTACAGAAAGTGGCAAAGGCTTCAATTGACCAAAGCAGACAAATGAGATACCAGTCCTTGAATGAGTACAGGAAACGCTTCATGTTGAAACCATTCAAATCATTTGAAGAGCTTACAGGTAACTTCTCATCCTTTCTAATAAGGGGCTTTGTCTCAAACTGTCTCAGAGTCCTGCAGTGGTATTACTGGAGGGCCCAAAAATGATCTGAAGTCTGGAGCAACTCTCCTACAAGGCCAGGCGAGGGAGTTGGGGTTGTTCAGCCTGGAGAAGAGAAGGCTCCTGGAAAACCTTCTTGTGGCCTTTCAGTGCTTAAAGGGGCTGATAAAGCTGGGGACAGACTTGAGCAGGGCCTGTTGTGACAGGACAAGGGGTGATGGTTTGAAATTAAAAGAGGGAGAATCCGACTGGAGGGAAGGAAGACATTATTTACATTGAGGGTGGTGAGGCACTCTCCCAGGTTTCCCAGAGAGGTGGTTGCCCCATCCCTGGGAGCCATTCTAGGTGTGGTCATCTGGGGCTCTGAAAAAACTGCGCTAGTTACAGATGTCTCTGACTGCAGGGGCTTTGGTCTAGATGGCCTGTTAAAGTTCCCTTCCAACCCAAACCGTGTTGCAAATCTATGACTTGAACAGAGCAATCTTGCAGTGAAAAATAGGACTTTTCCACTTACGGTTTTTACTCCTCAATAACTACAGGAGAAAAAGAAATGGCAGCTGAACTGGAAGAGCTTTATGGAGACATTGACGCTATGGAGCTGTACCCAGGCCTTCTTGTAGAAAAGCCACGACCAGGTGCCATCTTTGGTGAAACCATGGTGGAGTTCGGCGCACCGTTCTCCCTGAAAGGACTGATGGGCAACGCTATCTGTTCCCCGGAGTACTGGAAGCCTAGCACCTTTGGGGGCAAAGTGGGCTTTGAGATCATCAAGACTGCCTCCCTGCAGAAGCTGATCTGCCACAACGTCAAGGGCTGTCCTTTCACTGCCTTCCACGTCTTGCACCCTGAACCCACCGAGGCCACCATCAATGTTAGTACCTCAAAAACAGCAATGGAAGATATCAACCCCACCCTGCTACTGAAAGAGCGCTCTGCCGAGCTCTAACAAAGCCACCTATTTATTTATTTAACTCTCTAATTTATTCTATTTATTGCTTAGTATTTAAAACAAAACCAACAAAAAAAACCCAAACTTGAGTATCTTCATTGTGGGGATTGCCCTAGGTTCTTTTCTGGGGTAAGGCTTCCACTTACAAAAGGGATTTTCTCTGTGAACTCTGCAGTGTCGAGTCCCTTGTTTAAAGTCTTCTGTAACAGAACTATGTATTCCAAAGTGGACAGAAGTTTCAGCTTTTTGAATTTGTTTTGTTTGGTGTTTTTTTAATGCTGTTTTAATACTTGACAGAGGGTCTTGGTGGTGTTTTGTTTCTTTACTTGATAAGTCACCTGGCACTACAAAAGCAAATTACTGCCTCAGCGACTACTTAAACTTGAAAACAGGCCATTGAACTAAAAGTACAAGGGGAAAAAAATTGGACTTAATGAAAACTGCCAGAAAAGATGATGAATTTGGTGTGAGAACTGAGATTAAGCAAAAACAAACAAACAAACAAACCCCACAAAAACCCAAAAACTTGAGACTTGCTTATTGACATAAAGTCAGGACATAGTTTGCAGTTAGCACTGATACTACCTCTCCCTCCTTGCAGTTAAGGCACTTCATAACTTTTTGGAGGGTTATGTGTAAGTCTACTTTCATGTGGCATTATTACTTTTTAACTTAATTATTTAAAACAAAACCTTTCTTGGATCCTACTTGGTTTTGAAGTGTATGTCACAGAAGTATTATTTGTGTAAGGGAATGGCAATAAGGCATTGAGCTTAGAAAAGGACTCTTAGGCTGCAGTATGGGGCTGCTTGTGTTTTGATACAGATGTTTTGTTGCACAGGTTTTGGGGAGGTCTTAAACTTAGTCCAAAGTCTTTAATCTCATAGTTGTTGTTCTCTGGTTTACTTGATGATATAACTTTAACCTCTGTCACTTTAAGGACATAGGGTTGTGACTCTAGTGTAACTTTGTGTGACCAAACCACAGAGATTACTAGGGGATAGTGAAAGATGAGAGGCTGTGTGAACACAGACTAAATCTAGCAAAGCTTCAAAGAATCCAGACTTGAAGGTTGCTTATGTCTATGTAGACAAGTCATGCTGTTAATTTAATTCTATTTATTGGAGGGGAGGAGGGATAATGTTTTGTTTATAAATTATAAACAGAGGCATTTTAAGTGGCTTAAGCTTGATTTAAAACTGGCTAGCTAGCACAAAAACTCCTAGGCATAGTTAGGCATAGTTGTCCTGATCCAGCACTTAAATCTCTAGTCCCATCTGGGCACATAGAAAGTTACACAGGATCTTGTACCAGCACTTCAGACTTTGCATGTAAGGGTATCTTTTTTTAATTTCTAGAGAGGAAATAGAGAAGATGACCAGCCCATAAAATCAGCTGGGGAACTGTAGGTAAAAAGACAAAGTCACTTCAGACTGGAATAGAGCAGCAGCCTGGCACTCTGTGCCCCTGCCCAAAATCCCTTGCCTACTTGTGGAAAAGGACTTGAGTTCTGTGTGCCGTCTGCCTCCCTCAGGCTCTTGTGGAGGCTCATGCTTTGTAACGGCTGTGGCAGTGGCATAGCTTGGCTGTGACTCCTGCTTCTCTTGGTTTGTTTGGAGACAACGATTGCCTTGTGCTGTGTAAGTTAACTGTTAGTGTGAATGACTGAATGGGTCTCCCCTAGGGACTGGGTTGAGGTGGTCTTTGGTAGGAATGCTTTGGGAGAAGAAGGGTATTTGTTTCCCTTTTTCCATCTGGAGCACGTAGAAGGGGAAAACTGGAGTCACCTTGTATTTAAAGGTGGTTGGTACTGTATATGCTGATAAGTGACTACTGCTTTGACTCCTGTAAACATAGAATTGTTACTCAGATCCATCTTGGGAACACCTCAGAGCACCCTTCTGCTGTTGACTCTAAGCCAAAGGCTTCCCTTTGCTAAAGAGAGACAGGTCTGGACAGATATGGTTATTTTGGGGTAGGTAAAGAGGAATTCCTCTGATCATGTCATCTGAGTTACAAGCTGTTTCAGAAGTGAAGTCATGTTCACTCTGCATTTTGTACTCTGCAGCCACATTTCAACAGTCACTTCTCTGTGACCCGACCTGCTGGGTTTGGCTGGGTTCAAGTTGCTCATGAGGATAAATGTGTATGTTTGAGATTATTTATTTAAAATTCTGGGAATTGTTTTTCACTTTATTTTTGTAGGACAAGAATGTTTTTAAAATGCAGTTGTTTATATAAATAAATCAAAAACATTACCTTTATGGGCTCCTTTGCTTGTGATTTCCTTCAGTTATTTACTGTCCTAGGATGGTAGGGGTTGGAAGGGAGCTCTGGAGATCACTGCTACAGCAGGTTGCCCAGGATCACAATGTCTCCAGAGGAGGAGACTCCACAACCTCTCTGGGCAGCCTGCTCCATGGCTCCAGCACCCTCACAGCAAAGAATTTTATCTTTCTGTTTATATGCACCCTCCTGGGTACCAGTTTGTGCCCACTGCCTTTTATATACAAGATTTTTGCCACTCAAGATTTAGATGGAGAGTTCTGGGGACTTACTAACAACATTAAGTTCTCTCATATCTCAGCCCCCAAGTATCTGTAACCTGAATCATAGAATACCTTAGGTTAGAAGGGACCTTAGACATCGTCTACTCCAAACCCCCGCCATGGGCAGGGACACCTCTCAACTAGACCAGGATGCTCAAGGCCTCATCCAACCTGGCCTTGAACACCTTCAGGGAAGAAGCATCTACCACCTCTCTGGGCAAACTATTCACAAATTTAAACCTATTCTCCCTCAGCTTCAAACCATTCCCCCTTGTCCTATTGCTAGACACTCTAATGAAAAGTTCTTCTCCAAATCACCTACATAGGGTTTCACAGAATTAACCGGGTTAGAAAAGACCCTCAAGATCATCAAGTCCAATCTCTCACCCAACACCATCTAATCAACTAAACCCTGGCACTAAGTGCCACATCCAGTCTTTTTTAAACACTTCCAGGAACGGTGACTCCACCACCTCCCTGGGCAGCCCATTCCAATGGCCAATCACTCTTTTTGTTTGGCAGTGGTTTGGGTTTTTTCCCTTTGGTCACCAGTGAAGAGGATTTCTCTCTGACATCCCTGGAGAAACCACCTACTGTTCACCACAGTAAAGGTGTCATCAATGCTGACCCAGTTACTCAGGCTGGTATAACCAACCTCCCTTCACTACTAGAGTACTAAGACTTTCCCAAGCCAAAACAATCTACAGGTATTTCTCTTTGAGCTCAGCCTACTCCAGAAGGGGAACCTGCTTTGGGTTGCACCACTAGAGAGGTTCTTTGTACTTGGGTGTGTTTCCAGTAGTGGCAGCTTGTCCCTGTTGTCAGACAGCAAGCTCTGAAGCTGTGAAAGCTACTCTGTCCACCTTCCCTCTGCACAAGGTTCCTGCTTTGTTTTATGTGTCACAGTTATTGACCAGTTTTGCAAAGTGAGGAAACCTGGACACCAAGGGCAGGACAAGAGTCAGAAATGGCATGAGTTGGTGCAATGGCATGAGTTGGTGCAATGCGTTCCTCTCCAGCAAAGAGCACCTCTGAGACCATCCAGTCTCCTCCCTGCATTTTCATGTCTGATAAATGAGTGGAAGCTGTGAAGGAGACAACTGAGGAGACCATGCACCTTGTACTGCCTCAGTCAGCTCCTACCACCTCCACCTGGCCACTGACCAAATGTCACCTCCATCACCCTTCTGTGCTCAGCCCCCCAATATTGACTCTCTCCAATACTCCTCCATCCCAAGTGCCAATATTGGTGCTCTGTCTTCTCACAACCTCTTCCCAGTGACCAAACCCATAGCCACATTTCTTTATCCAGAGCTACCTTCTTTCCAATCATCCAAAATCCTGTTTGATCCAAGGTTCATCCCAGTTACCCACAACTCTATATTCCCAACAATCCTCCAGCCCTGGGAATATGACAGTTCTCCTGCCTCTGCTCTGTAGCTCCTTTCTATCTCCACCAGTGTGCAGTCCCCTTATATTCCTATGGTACCCAGACACCTAAACACCAGTAGCAACTCTCCTCATCTTAAAACTCAGTCCTCATCATTTCAGTGACCATCTTCAGCTCCAAAAATGCAAAGCCCTGAAGACCCTTCCAAGAGCCTCCAGTCTCTCTCCTGGCCACAGATGGAGGCTGTGGATGGAGGTATGTGCAGATCATGTATGAGCAATGTGATTTTTTTTTTTAATAACCAGCCAACTCGTTTGCTGTCCAAGCTAATTCATTTCTGACGTTTCTCTTTTGAGGGGCAGTCAAGCAAGGGAGCAAGCCAAGATGAGGCTGGTTGCTTCAGTGGGAGGAGGACAGGCTTGACAGCTGCTGCTGGGGTGGTGAGGTGTGGCACAGAGAAGGCAAGAGCAAGGTCATCCATGGAGAAGGTGTTTCAAGTGACAACTGCCCTAATTAGGGAAGGGCTAGTTGGGATGGATTTGGCACACGACGGATGAGACAGTTGATCATGGAGGAGCTCCTCCTTTCCTCTGAGCAGAGGCATGCCCTGATGATACAAGAGGCAAGAATGCTCCTCAGAGGAAATGTACCCTATAAAATGCTTCCTCGCCAGCCTGGGTTGAGGTAACTGTTTCACCCACAGCAATGCAGTAAAGGAGGGGGGCTCAGTGTTTAAGTCATACTCTTGGAAGCACATCTATCAATGAGAGCTCCATGCTTTGGGAGCAGGTCACCCTATACCATCCCATTTACTGAGAGCTTTTACCATATGTCATTCACTCACTTGCCCACTGCATGATCTTTATGGGTGCTTAGTTGGAGCCCTGCAGGCACCTGGCCAGGTTTATTACTTCTGTTACACTTGAGGTGCACTGACATTTACGCTGGAGCACTAATGCTCCCAAGGCAGCCACTCTAACCCCATTTCAGGAGACATTTCCATCACAAAGGGCTTCTGCTTTGCAAGAAAACACCCCTGTGGCTGTTGGCATCAATCCAAAGACGTCAACAGGTAAGTCTGACCAAGCTGCAGGAAGGCTAGGAAAGGGAGAGGGAACCTGGGTAGGAGGAAACGGACACATTGTTTGTTCCTTGGCTCCTCACAGCTCCTGAGGTATGGCTCTGGAAAAGTTTATTGAAAAGAAATACTGTTTCCTTGAGAAAACCAGAAAGATAAAAAACTTCAAG
Source organism: Picus viridis (assembly GCA_033816785.1). Taxonomy (NCBI): domain Eukaryota; kingdom Metazoa; phylum Chordata; class Aves; order Piciformes; family Picidae; genus Picus; species Picus viridis. Next base: position 24,006,483 of record CM066588.1, read on the forward strand.
TTGTAGGAATACAGATAAAGAGAGACGGCAGAAAGGAGCAGGCTGCATCTATGGACACTAAATATGGAAAAGGAGGAGAATGGAGAGGTTATAGAATTGTTTCCGTTGGAAAAAGCCTCCAACTATCAATGTAAGACCACCATGGCCATTAAACCCTGATCCTACCCTTTTTGCTAAAGGCATGATAAGAAGCCATGCTAGGCAGAAATCATAGAATAGTTTTGGTTTGGAAGAGAACTTGAAGAGCAAGTCCTACCATTAACTGTCAGGTCAATGCAGCAGCACCACAAAGGAACATCATATGGAAAAGACTTTTCTTGGAAAAAGCCAAATGCTCCTCTTCTTCTAGTCTGGACTTTCAGCTTTAAAATGGTTTTCTACCAAGAGTCAACATGATTGGTTTCAAATTATGGGTTTTCTCCCTTAGAGTTAAAATTAGTGTAAAATCTCCATCAGGTATTATCAAATAGAGAGCAAAGCACAGAATCCTCAAATCACAGAGTCACAGAATTATTTTGGTTGTAAGGAGCCTTAAAAGGTTGTCTAGTCCAGCCCTCTGCAGTCAGCAGGTTGTTCAGGGCCACAAACTGCTGTGCTGCGAACTCCACAGCTGGCCACAGCAATGCAGGTGAGGTCTCAGCCAAGCAGAGCAGACAGGCAGAATCCACTCTCTCCGCCTGCTGCCCATGCTGCAGAAGATCAACCCCGGACATGGCTGGCTCTGGGCTGGCAGCACCTGGTGCAGGCTAATGTCCATCACCCACAAGTCCTCTGTAGGACTGCTTTCCATCCCCTCCCCCTGCTGCTTAGTCGTCATATGAGGGACTGCCCTGACCCAGGCATAGAACCTTGCACTTGGGCTTGTTGAACCTCACGATATGCACATGGGCCCACTTCTCTATCTTGTCCAGGTCCCTTGCAAGTCACTCCTATCTTTACTCAGAGCAGTATCCAATAAGTTCCTGCTTGTGTCTCTAGATAAACTCCAAAACACTCACAGAAAGCACTGGCAGATCCTACGGGAATTGCCTACTTGTTCTACGCTGTATTCTCTGACAGTAACCGGGTGTAGCTCATTACTTCAGCCTTACACAGTGGTGGATATAGGTGTGTGCAAGCACCCTTGTTGAAACCTGCCCAGCTGACAGGTCATTTTAACACCCATTCATTTGCCACAGAAGGACTCCATTTGTGGTAGGCTTCTCTATGAGAGCACATGGAACTGTTTAAACACATACACCAAAATGGGGGGAAAATGAGAGCAATGCTCACTACACGGAGCACCACGGAGCAGACAGGTAGCAGTTGGAGAAGTCACGTTCCCCAACCAGAGTGTCTTCTCATTTTGCTTTCCTCTATACTATGAAGATCTACCCAAAGGAAATATTTTCATCAAGGAAACATGCAGGTTGCAGTGGCTTTAGCATAACACAATAACCATAACATGTGGCTGCTAATAAGGATACTTCTGAACTGGTGCTGGCAGGTCTTCAGAGAGGGAAGCTCTGGTGTAAAACCCCAGCTCTGCCAGGCTGCAGAAGCATCAATCCTTCCATACAATCTGAAGCTCCCAAAAGCTTCAGTAAATGATGACAGAGCAACAAATCATGGCTAAAAGCAGGATACTTATAGCCATAGATTCACAGAATGGTTCGGGTTGGAAGGGACCTCCAAAGGTCATCTAGTCCAACTCCCCTGCAGTCAGCAGGGACATCCTCCACTAGATCAGGTTGCTCAGAGCCTTGTCAAGCTTCATCTTGAATATTTCCAGGGATGGGGCCTCAACCACCTGATCATTTTCATGGCCCTTCTCTGGGGCCTGCTACATCAGGTCCATGTCTTTCCTGTATTGAGGGCTCCAGAGCCAGATATAGTAGTCCGGGTAAGGTCTTACTCCAGTTATGTTCTATAGCACCTTCAACACCCTACCCAGAGAACTGACACAACCTGATAGCCTTTCAGTTGTGGCTTTCAAGCCTGTTGCCTAGACAATATTAATTAATCCTGCCTACCAAATAATGGCAGGGTTGCTAAGCAGCAGTCATAGGTGATAATTAAAACAAACCTGGACTGAGTTTGCTCAACTGTGAAATGGTGCTTCTCACGTAAGGCCGGGATGTAACATGAGATGATCCATTCACATCTAAGGGAAGCTGTTAAAAAGCTATTATAGCAAATGAGGCAGGAAAGGAAAGACCAAGTAAGTCAGGGCTGAGATATTTATAGTGCAGAGAATTTCACTGAAGGCAGGGGAAAAAAACCAACAAAACATTTCTCAATGGAAATGGACTAAATTTTCTCCATGGGCAATAAACTATGGGAATTTCAGACAAATCCAGGACTTGTTTCTGGCCCTGGAACAATAAAACCAGCTTCACTGTTTGCTAGGTGAAATGTTCCAGGGATTGTCACCGTAAGTATCCAGTCTTAATGGTAAACAGAAGATTTCTCAACCTGACCTTGAAATGGAAGAGCCTTTACAGATCGTGCAAAATATATAAAATCACCTCAAAAGTGATTGGATGTTCTCAGGCCTCATCACTCTCTCTGAGATATGTTCTCCATTCTATTGTAACAGCTCTCCTACTCCGTAGACAGAGATGGATGAAATGCTGTGTGGAAGTTTCCACATGGTCTTCCTCAGTTTGAAGAAGAAAAAATGGTGCTTGCCTCATTATGAGTAAAATTTAAACAGTATATGGGCACCTCCCATGAAGACAGTGTTGGTGTCTTTTATAACTACGGAACAAATATGAACATTTAGGTTGAGATGAGACTTTGAGAAGTGACTGCTTTAGCAGAGCTGTGGGTTATGGTTTCTGCAACTCTTTGGCACTTCTGAAAGACTCTCTGGAGATCTTCTGCCAAATGTTTCAAGTTTTTCATTTAAAATCCAGCACCCGAGGGGGGTTACATGAAGGCTGCAGAGGGACTGTTTCCAAAAGCCTGTGTTGATAGGATGAGAGGCAGTGGTTTGAAATTAGAGAGGAGCAGGTTTAGACTGGATGTTAGGAACAAGTTCTGCACCGTGATAGTGGTATTACACCGGAGCAGGTTGCCCAGGGAGGTGGTTGAGGCCCCATCCCTGGAGATATTCAAGGTGAGGCTTGACAAAGCTCTGAGCAACCTGATCTAGTGGAGGATGTCCCTGCTGACTGCGGGGGTTAAGCTAGATGACCTTTGATGGTCTCTTCCAACCCAAACCATTCTATAATTCTATGAAATAGCACTTTAAATAAAACAGTGGGAAAAATCAGAGCGGGCAATGGTTCATCAAGGGGCCAAGATCTGCAGTGTTTCAAAGGTTAATTTTCAAAAGCAGCAGCAAAAGTAAAGCTGTTTCTCACATGAATCACAGAATTGTGGTATGGTTTGGGTTGGAAGGGATCTTTGAAAGTCATCTAGTCCAACCTCCATATTAAGGCTTTGTGACTAGAGAATGGAAATCCCCAAGGTTCCTCCTATTTTTTGGAAGTTGGTTTCCTCTTTAAAGTCACTTCCTCAGTCACCTTTGGTTGCAACTACTTCTCATGTCTCCCTTTAAGCCCTCTATGCAAACATTTACCACCATATTCTTACATATTTGCTTATTGGATAGTCTGGTCTATGATGACTTTAGCTAGCCCATCACATCTGGCACTGCTGAAATTGCAGATGATTTGAATAATGTTGTTCTGCCACAAACATAATTTGCAAAATTTATGTCTATTCCTAGGAACAAGGGGCAGCAAGTGGTACTTTCCCATCTTCACCTTCAATGGAAGGACAGATACAAAGCCATTTTCCTATGTCTTTTGTTAGGGGGCTGAAAATTCTGTAGGTGTTGTTCAGCATCAAACAGCCCCTTGGAATGCTTAGTACAGCAAAGGAAGGGCAACAAGGCTCATGAAGGGCTTGGAGCACATGGCCTGCAAGGAGCAGCTGAGGGAGCTGGGGCCACTCAGTCTGGAGAAGAGGAGGCTCAGGGGAGACCTCATCACTTTCTACAACTACATGAAGGGAGGTTGGAGCAAGGAGGAGGCAGCCTCTTCTCCCTAGTGGCAAATGACAAGACTAGAGGAGATGGTTAAAAGCTGTGCCGGAGGGGGTCAGGCTGGATGTTAGGAAATATTTCTTCACAGAGAGGGTTATCAAACATTGGAATGGTTTGCCCAGGGCAGTGGTGGAGTCACCATCCACAGGAGTGTTCACATGGTGTGTGGACCTGATGCTTAGGGACATGGTTTAGTGGTGACCCTGCAGTGCTGGGTCAAAGGTTGGACCAGATCATCTAGAAAGTCTCTCCCAACCAAAGACATCCTGTAGGTTCTGTGAAACTACAAAAAATTTCCTCTTTGGCAACTGCACATCAGATTTAGAATGGAGTTCTGAAACACTGGAGAGCTTATCTGTATCTCCAGACTTTGTAGAAATTAACTGGGCAGCTCACTAGGACAGGTCTTCATGAGCTTTGTTACTTCTGCTTTCAGTCACAGTGAGATACTACAAAACTACGTGGTGGGAGATGCCCCATCCATGGAACCATTCCAGGTGAGATTGTCTGGGGCTCTGAGCAATCTGCTCTAGTTGCAGGTGTCCCTGCTGCTGCAAGCAGGTTGGACTAGATGGCTATTCAAGGTCACTTCAAACCCTGTGACTCTAAGACCAGCCTCTAATACAGATTTTTTTCTCCTTTTTTTTTTTTTCCTTCTTCATTTAAATACCGGGAACCAGAAGATAGACTGAGGAACTAGTTGCTTCAGTGCTTTCATAATGGTTGAGGAAAAAAATTAATTCAGAGAAGGTTGTACAGCTTCCTGCCCCATTAAATCTCCTTGCTCATTGTCAATAACTCCAGGATCTACTGGGGGAGCTGGAAGTCAGAAAAAGAAGTAAATCTTCTTGAGTGACTAATGAAATCTTGATTTACTTGCCTCTAGCCCCATTTCCACAGGAAGATCCTTCCTTTAGAAAATAAATTACATGACTTATGATTCAGCACATGAACAGGGAGGCAGCACGGGAGATTATGAATAAGAATCCTTGTTATTAAATGGCCATAAAAGCACCCACTTGAGCAAAGCTTTGACAGAGCAATCCGTCATCAGATTTTAGGCTAGTCTAGATTTGCGTGACTTGCACAAAGCCAGCCCCACCTTCCAGTTCAGAGCCACGCTTGAGTCTCCTCAGATCAGATCAAGTTCTCTTTACTCCACTATTGAGGTTCAATTTAAAAGAATGCCATGACTGCACGCAAAATTCCCTCCTGGCTTTGCTGCTGTACTCCCTGTTTCTCATAACCCTCAGGGCACCAACTCTAAGATGATCAGAGGGAAAGTAAGTTTGCTTGAAAACTGAGTTACATAAAAGTCAATTTTTCTGAACATTTTCCTTTTTAGCTTATGTTATTTGGCTGGCTTTTACCAACCTGAATCCAGCAAAAAACTGTCATTTTCTGCTTTTGGCTGCACTCCATAACAGTTGGAGGTTGTGTTCTCCTCTACTGTGAGGACATGGCATATGGAAATTTGCTGACCAGGCAAGGTGGAATAGAATAGAATAGTATAGAATAGAATAGAATAGAATAGAATAGAATAGAATAGAATAGAATAGAATAGAATAGAATAGAATAGACATAACGAGGTTGGAAAATACCTTTGAGATCATTGAGTCCAACCTATCATCCAACACCATCTAATCAACTAAACCATGGCACCAAGCACCCCATCCAGTCTCTTCCCAAACACCTCCAGTGATGGTGACTCCACCACCTCCCTGGGCAGCCCATTCCAATGGACAATCACTCTTTCTATTAAGAACTTCTGCCTAACATCTGGCCTAAACCTCCCCTGACACAGCTTGAGACTGTGTACTCTTGTTCTAGTGCTGGTTGCCTGGGAGAAGAGACCAAGTCCCCCCTGGCTACAACCTCCCTTCAGGTAGTTGTAGAGAGCAATAAGGTCTCCTCTGAGCCTCCTCTTCTCCAGGCTAAGCAACCCCAGCTCCCTCAGTCTCTCCTCATAGGGCTTGTGTTCCAAACCCCTCACCAACTTCGTTGCCCTTCTCTGGACACGTTCCAGCAAGTCAACATCTTTCCTAAACTGAGAGGCCCAGAACTGGACACAGTACTCAAGGTATGGCAAAGGTGAACATAGTTTTTGTTCAGCACTGTCCCATTGATACAAGCCTATTACTTGATGTGAGCAATGTGAACACGTGGATTTGCAACCCACAGTTTTTTCAGACAAAGCTAGTGTGGTCTAGACTTGCCTAACACTGTCCAAGTCATACCTGTTATCAGAAGGTGGAGGTGATCAGCTGGAGTCTTCTGCAGGGATTCACACTTTGGGCTTCCTACCTCAATCTGCAAATGTCACAGCACAGTGCACAAGACCTTAGTATCAGTTAGGCAGAGGGACTAGGATGGGTCTCCTATCATAGTGCTGAAGTAGAAAAATCTCTTTGATGAGGAGAGGCTGAGGGACCTGGGGCTGTTAAGCTTGAAGAAGAGCAGTCTGAGATGGGATCTTACCGGTGCTGACCAATAGCTACTAAAAGGTGAGGTGCAAGAGGATAGGGCCAGACTCTTGCACTGGTACCTGGGGACAGGCCAAGGAACAATAGATGCAAACTGGAATCCAAGAGGTTCCACCTGAATAGGAGGAGAAAATTCTTTGCTATGAGGGTGCTGGGGTTGTGGAGTCTCCTTCTCTGGATAGATTCTAAACCTGCCTGGACATTGTGATTCGACTGAAGGTAAATGGACCACAGATGAATAACTTCCAGGTTTAAAGCAGTGAACCCTGTAAAAGCTGCCCGTTCATCCAGAACTCCTCAGCAGATATCAGATACAAGGTGGGCACAGGGACACACACCTCTGTGTACATGTCTGCAGCCTCATGACACACCATCCTAAGGCAGGAACACACCTTTGCATTCAAGGAATGCAAGAATGCTCCAAGGACAAGTAGCAAGAAAAAAAAAAAACAGCCTAATTTTTATGCTGTTTTTATGCTATTTACTGCCCTAAGTAAAGAAAAATTCATTTCAAAACCAAACTGTTTTGTATTTAGAACTTTTTAGGTGAAAACTGGCATGGATCTACAAAGAATTATCAATTTATAATAAACATCTTCCAAGTTTAATCTCTGCAATTTTAATTATTCTGGAGCAGCATATGGTGAGATTTCTTTGAAGCTTTTTGTTTAGTATTCACCCAAGAATACACCATAAGAAAAAACAAACACTGATTTAGTGTCTAACACAAGAATGTCGCAATGAATAACACCACAGTTAATATTTAAAGGAAATGCAAACCTATAAAGAAATACATGTTGGGCAATAAATGGTTTCAGCTTTACTTCATGATCATATCAGAAGCCAAAGCACCTGAAATGGAACTAAATTTAGAGTGAATGTATCAATGATAACAGAGGAGCACAATAGGGAAAATCCATGAAAGGGCAGGGCTAAGCTTCCCATGGTTGGTTTCACATTTAGCAAAGTGGGATTTTCCTCTTTATTTGATCTTATTTCAAACCTGTTCCAAATCTCCTTATGAAGTCCCTGCATGACTACCTCAATTTTAACCCACCCATCCACACAGTCTTTAAACAAAACCCTACTATTTGCAGACACAATATTGAAGTAGCTCTTTTCAGACATCGTTGGCCACAGCCAGAGCCACAGAAACCCTTTTCAAGCTGGGTCCTGGACTTTGCCTGATCTCAAACAAAACCATCTTTAATGGGAAGTTTATTTAGCTTAATAATAATTAAGTGTGTTGAATGGAATCATGATGAGTAAGGAATGGAGGTGTGAAGCCACCCTCATTCAGAACTGGAAGACACTTCTTCTCCCCCCACCCCTCCTACCTTCCCCCCTAGAAATTATGAGGTTGTTTCCACCTCTTCCATATTCTGGGAAATGAGAAAATATCTCCAGTGGAAATTTTTGAGCAAATCTGTCTTGTTGGAATGTAACATTTGAATGGAAACAAGCCAAGTTCAACTACACTGTCCTTGGGAAACATTGCTCAGGTCTAGCAAGGAATTTTTTGGTCAAAACACAGCTGAGCCCTTCCCTCATCCCTCTATCTAGTAGATAGTGTAGAAGTTCCTCCTCTGGCAGAGCCTTCTGGACAAGTGCTCAAGATAGGCTTTTGCAATGCCTTGATCTTCCCAGTAAGAACTTAACTACCAGCAAGTTCAGAACTGCAGGATCACTCTTTCCCCACTTGATTTTCACTTAAAAACCCCACAACTTTTAATTTCCCACCATAAAATGAGAGTTTTTGCAGGATGCCAAGTCTTTTCTGGCCCACGCCTACTTCATGCAAATACTTTCTCACTTCATATTCAGTCTTGTACTTCACAGAAAGGAATTTGCCTGCAAAAGCAGCTTGCCTGAAAAGACAAAATCTGGTGTTCAGCCCCAAGACTGATTTTGGATTGGGAAGTTAATGAGACTTTGAGCTATAAAAAAGATTCAAGAATCAACTGGTTGTCCCTTGCTGAAATGCTGTCTAGGGTTGGGGCTGGGCTGGCCACAAGACAAGTGCCAGAGGCTCTCCATGAACCGCTCTGCATTTCCAAAAGGAAAATAAAGGAAAGAAGGGAGAGAGACTGATGGGGTGGGAAGGCAACTAAACCAGCTGAGGTGGAAAGAGGAACAATCCAATGGAACAGAGACAAAGAGACACAAACCAGTGTGGGACCCAACCCCTGATGGCAATGACATCACCGTTGGTACCAGTGATGCTGAGGGCAGGCACTGGGCAAGTCCCAGACTGAACTCAGCAGCAGATGAGAACCATATTCAGGAGCTGAATTCTGGAACTGGACTCCGGAACACATGGATCAGGATCAAAGGCAGAAGGGACAGAGTCCTCCTGGGACATCAACAATTGAAGAAGGAGCTTGACCCTGGTGATCCCTCAGCTTTCTCCTGAAGATGCCATCCATGTGCTGCAATCTGATCTTGGTCAGTTGAGGCTCACCTGTCCTGTCTGCTCCTCCCCACAGGTGCCCTCTCTGACTTCCTGCCCCCTAGGTGAGGCACAAGCTGTGGCAGTCCCTTTGGTGTGCAGAGGAGCAAGTCTAAGGCAGAGTCTTTCTGCAGCCCAGCCTTTGGCAGGAATTCTGCCCATCAGCCTCTCCTGCTAGAAGCAGCCCCTGGCTGTGCAAACTTGCCCTGAACTTCAAAAAGTGCCTCACTGAGCAGAGACTGAGCTGGAAAGTGGCAGCACTGACTAGGAACTGGTTCTGGTCAAGCTCACATCAGGGCAAATGCCCGGAAGATTCACTGATTGTTGGTGAACTTCCCAGTTTCTCCATCCCCCAAACTATACTATGGTTAGTTGAGAACCAGGTCCAGAAAACATGAGTCAAGTAGCCAAACATTGCCTTTTTCTTCTGATGACCAGCCTTGCCTTTCCCATACTGATATTTATACATGGATCCTAGAGGGAACTACCCCATCCTGTAGATCTTCAAGAAGCCCCTGCTGTATCTTGGCTTTCCCTTCCCTTTCCTACCTTTTTTGATCTGCTGGAGAGTGGGAGGAAGCGGGGGAATTAGGCTGGCTCTCAAACCTGGCTCACTCACCTTCCACCCAACCTTTGGTTGAAGGGCCAAAAAGAGGAGTTCAGAGCAAAGCAGTGCTCACCCTGGTTTTGCAAGAGATAAGGGAAAGACTTTGACAACAGAAAGAGACTGTGAATGCTGTGCAAGGAGAGCCTGTCGTAGAGTTATTTGAGCCAGCTGGCTGAGGTATCATCATCTGGACAGGACAGCCTGCTTCCAGGACCATAATGCTGTGAAAAGAAGGAGCCTGGCCAAAATTGTCTTACAGCACTTGCATGATGTTTCTGATCACAGAAAATGAGGCATTCAAAATGGTGCATATGATTTGTTTGGGGGATGGAAGCCTAAGGAAAGGCTAGAGAGATTTTATGCCACCCTCATGTGAGCTGGACAAAGGAGAAAGGTTTTTGAATTCAACCCGTATGCAAAGCAGGTTCTTGTCAAGCACAGAAGTCATGCTGGTAGCACAGGAAAAGTGCCTCTGGGAAGCAAAATAGATCTATTCAAATTGGCCAGGGAAAACAACCCCCCTATTTGTTTGTTCTAGACTATTATGTTAGCCCTTCTTACGTAGGCTTCTGAACAGAGCAACCAACCAGCCAACGGTTCCCACCATTTTAGCCATACTTGACACATCTGACGCATTTCAGGGTGCAGAGGTGCAGGTTGTGAAGAGCACAAGCTTTGGCATGCCATCACATCCCCTTCCTCCCCCTTCTTCCCAGGGGTGGGTGGAAAACAGCACTGAAGTGCCAGAGGGTCATGCTGATCATGAACCCATACTGTGGAGTCATTGAGCAAAGTTCAGCTGCAGAGCAGCCCCCACGCAGGAAACTGGACAGCCTACTGTTTGAGGGAAAGTGGAGACTTGTAGATGCCTGCCTGGCTGGAAATGATCTCAGCGTTAGGAGAAATGTGGGAATATAAATACATTTTAAAAAAGCTTTCTGTGATGGCATGGTCCTTGAGGCTACCACCCTGGAGCAGCAGCAAGGTTGCTCCCTTGGTGGTGGGAGCAGCATGATGTTACAACAGGTGTGAGAGGGTCATCCCAGCACATCCACCATATTAGGAAATCCCAGACACCTTCTACACACCTCTCAGAGGACATTCATATAGGACACCAAGTTAAGTGTATCACCCAAGGGTCAGGCAATGGGCACATGAGCAGCAGAGAAGCTGGGGAGAACCAGAAGTAAGAGACCTCCTGCTGCTAAACATCAGCAAAGCTGATCTCGGGTGTCATTGCAGCAAGACAGCCTAGCTGTGCAGTGTGTGTAAATCCAGACTGGGTTTTGAGAGCAACTCCAGGAGCCTGGAGAAAGAGGTAGCTCCTGGATGCACGTGGAAGAAGTCCCTGCTTCCTCCTTCCATTCCCCAACATCTACTCACTCTCCACTCCTCTACCACCAGCTTTGTGCAGGCACCAGTATTTCAAGAAGTTTCCTTAAAAGTCTGCAGAGCAGACATCTTCACAGTCAGCTTTCACTGCTTGGCTCAGTGTCTTTTGAAGTGTCACTTGGCCTGGCAGGGCTGGGTTAACAGTTGGATTTGATGATCTTAAAGGTCTCTTCCAACCAAAATTATTCTATGATTCTGTGAAAAATGCCAAGAGCATACTTGATGGTGCAGCACTGTGTCACCACAGTGTGCCAGAGGAAACCCAGAAGTGCCTCCATTCAAGAGGGGCCAATCTGGAAGAAAGGTATGGGAAAGGGTCTTGCATTGTGAGCTTGTTTGTCACATATCAGGAGGAGGCTCAGGGGAGACGTCATTGCTTTCTACAACTACCTGAAAGGTGTTTGTAGCCAGGAAGGGGCTGGTCTCTTCTCTCTAGCAACCAGAACCAGATCAAGGGGACACAGTCTCAAGCTGCATCAAGGGAAGTTTAGGCTCAAGGTGAGGAGGAAGTTCTTCACTGAGAGAGTCATTCATCATTGGAATGTGCTGCCCGGGGAGGTGGTGGAGTCACCGTCCCTGGAGGTGTTCAAGAGGGGACTGGACATGGCACTTGGTGCCATGGTCTAGTCATGAGGTCTGTGGTGACAGGTTGGACTCGATGATCTTTGAAGTCTCTTCCAACCTTGGCAACACTGTGATACTGTGATCCTGCCAATATATATACACTGACAGACATTGCTGTATGGAAAAGGAATTCAGAGTCCATAAGACCTTGGCCTTTGCTTTGGCCAGCAGTTGGGCAGAGTTTGCAAGGACGTGGCCTAACATGTTTCCTTCCATCTGTGGTTATTATTCACTAAACTTGCTTATGCAAAGATTTCTTCTGAATTTCAATATCCATAACTCTCAGCCTTGCTTACATGTTAATCACAGAATCATAGAATGATCTGGGTTGGAAGGGACCTCCAAAGGTCATCTAGTCCAACTCCCTCTGCAGTCAGCAGGGACATCCTCAACTATCACAGTATCACAGTATCACAGTATCACTGCAGGACACGGCTGGGGCTGGCCTGTGATCTCGTGGTGCCAGACTGTGTTCACAATATATCACAATATATCACAACAATGCCGAATTGAAGATGGAGTAAAGGAAGGAAAAGGAAAAAGGCAGCAATGCAGTAAAAAGTCAGCATAGGAAGAGAAGAATAAGGGAGATGGAGAGAGCAAAGGAAGGATAGCAACAGAAAGGCTAAGGAAGGGGAGCAACAGAGCATAGTATGAGGTTGGACAAGCAGTCACTGGGTGTGAGCAGCTGTCACTGGACAGCACTCTGTGTCCATACTCTCAGCTGCTCAAGTAGCCTGACATCATTCTGATCCAGGGGCTGGGAGCCTGGGGAACAGAAAAGGGCAGCAGATATGACATGGACCTCCAGCTGCATTGAAGAACAGCCCACAGGCTCAGGCATGCACTCCCAGCAAGTTCCTGGGGCCACCATGGGACAATACTCCTACACCTCCACCACCTCCTCTGCTTTTTTTTCTCTCCTTTTTTTTTTTCCCCCTTGTACTGAAGAGCCTGAGCATGATCTGAGAGCTCTACAAAAGAGTTCTTTTCCACAGAAGGTGACAGCTCAGCCCTAACCAGGAAAGTTGGACCATGAAGGGCCCTGAGGAAAAAATTTAGAAAAGCCTCTTCCAGTGGTAGTGGGAGAACCCCCTGCAGGTTATGTGTTTTAAGTGGTGCTTGAATCTTGGAGGTGTCTGCAGCTCCCCACAGAGCTTTGTTAATTTTGAGAGCTTAGCATGTGAGACTTGCTTTGCTCTAAGCTCATGACTGACAAAGGATATGGAAGCAAAGTCCACCTCAACTTGTTAGCAGATGTTTCTGTCACAGATGAACCAGGTCTCTTAATGACAAAACCTCTGTGAGGTGCCCCAAGCATTGTGGTCACATATGTCCTGCGAGCACAATAGATTTTCCAGCTGCAGAGAACACCTGGAGGAGCCCTTCATCCCACTGGGATCCAGGAGCTCCCCAGCTCCATCAGCAGGAGAACTTGTCTTTGCAGCTCACTGGCAAACCATCTGGGTGAGATGTGCTAGAGGAATATTGTAAGGAAACTCATGTTTTTGGAGTCACCATGCTTCAAGTATGGTATAAGGGAACACTGAGGATCAGAAAGAGGTTTGTGGCAATGTTGATAGGAGGAGTTTGTCACCTTCTGGCCTCTAGAGAAAGCTGGAAGTGTTACATAGTTGGCTCACATAAATACATGGAAAGGTTAATCATACGTTATTGGTGGGAAACCACATTGGACTTGGGGGAAATGGTTTGTGCTGTTCTTCCCCAGGCAGCAGTACAGGAGATGGGTGCAGAGCTGAAAGGACCCTTAGCCTGAAACAGCGCTTCTGTTTTTGAGCTATACCCATCAGTTGCAAGCATTTCTACTGATTGGAAACCATGTGCCCCAAGAAGATTTTGTGTTACAGCCCTGTTTGGAGCTGCTTTGAGCTGCCAGCTGCTGAGCTCTCACATCAAGTTGGGGGCAGTGGGGCTCCTTTTGACAAACCCCAGAAACTTTTCCTCCCTGAAGATGGAGGAAAAACTATGGTCCACCTCCTGTCTGATCCTCCTCCTCCTGCTGCTTTGGGAATCCAACTAAGCTGTGACTCAGAAGACCGAAAAGAGAACTTTTTTCTCTCCAACGCAGTCAGTGGACAGAGCTGTGCACCTACAAAGGATGATTCAGAGCATCTTGGATGTCTGAAAGCCTTAAATTTTGGAAAGCCTTCCTAAATTATCTGGTATCATAAAGCTTCCTATGGCTGCCTAAATGATCTGTGGTTTTCACTAAAGCATAGGAGGGAGAAATGCAGAATGGGTCGCTTGGTAGTGATGGGATGCGATGAAAATTTTGTGATTCCTCCTTAGATAAAGTGGAATAGCAACTTTCCTGGCTTTTGGAGGGGTTTAAATGTATAGAATTGCCAAAAAGGATCAAAATCATAAAGGCAGAAACTGTTTCTGTCCTCTCAGGCATTAACACTGTCACTCAAGCAGGAGCGAACTAGCCAGAGTAAAGCATTTTATATTAAGAAGAGTGCAGCTGCATCATCGCAAGCCAGGAGAACTCTGAGGACTCTAATAAAGTGAAATCCACCTGGTCTGCAGCCAAAATGCTGCAATTTGGAGGCCAGGGAGGCTTTGTAAAAGGTATGCAGGCTTAGACAGCCAGGAGTAGTATCATGATGTTTGACAAGCTTTCCACAACCTCTCTGTCTGTCTCTTGAGTGGTGGCGTAACACCACACTTGTTCCAGCATTCTGGGACAGCAGCACTCATGCCTTGTTTTAATTCCTCGACTCTGACATCACCTTCATTGCTAGTAAAAGATTATGACTTCCAGAAAAATGGAGCTACACAGACTAATCGTTTTTCCATTTGCTTCTCCGCTTATCAAGATGCAGAATGAGCACAGCAGCCCCCAGACCTACTGAGGCTGCACTCACATAGGACAAGCCAGGATCTTTCCTTTGAGTCCCTGAAGAGAAAAGGCTTTAGTGACTGAACTAATTGTCACTGTCCAAATCCATGTAATCTGCCTGTCATACTTTTGCCTATTGTCATCCCCATTATTACCAAGCTCTGCTGAGACCCCTACTGGGGTCCTCAGCACAGCAGAGACATGGAGCTGTCGGAGTGGGGGCAGTTGAGGCCACAGCAATGCTGGGAGGGTGGAAGCTCTCTGCTGTGAGGCCAGGCTGAGAGGGTTGGGGCTGTTCAGGCTGGAGAAGAGAAGGCTCCAGGGAGATCTTCTGGTAGCCTTTCAGTGCTTCAAGGGGACAATCAGAAAACTGGGGACGGGCTTTTGAGCAGGGCCTGTTGTGACAGGACAAGGGGTTGATGGTTTGAAACTAAAAGAGTGAGATTTAGAGTAGATATGATAAAGATATATTTTATGCTGAGGATGTTAAAACATTGGCCCAGGTTGCCCAGAGAAGTGGTAGGTGCCCCATCCTGGCAACCATTCCAGGTCAGGTTGGTTGGGGCTCTGAGCATCCTGCTTTACTTGCTGACTGCAGGGATGTTGGAATAGATGGCCTTTGAAAGTCACAAATCATTCTATGGTTCCATTTTAAATGCTATCTTTCCTAAAAAAAGAAGAACCATGTTACAGTGTAGAATCATTAAGGTTGGAAAAGACTTTTAGGGTCACCAAGTGCAAAGGGTACACCAAGTGTACATTATTGTATACCATGCATACCATAAAGAGCATGTACACAGTATAAACGAAACTGACAGTCAAACAAGTACCAAAGGAATTCTGCAGATGACACCTGAAATGCTTTTGAAGACTAAAGTAGTAGTGGATTACATATGCAGTGCAATTACATTACACATGTAAATATAATCCACTCTTCCTGGCCTGTTTCATTTCTATGCATTGCACACATCCATAGTCTGAATTAGAGGAAACTTAAACTTTCACAACTGATTCATCTTCTGTCTTCTGTGAATCATCAATGCTGAGTCTCTTCTTTTGCCAGAAATGGACATCAGGTCTGTCCAACAGACAGCTTAGGTGTGCGTAAGCAAGTTTAGCAGAATGTGGCAAGTCTGAAGCTAAAGTCTGGAACCCACTCAAGTATTCCTACTCTTATTCCTATGGGTCAACTCTATTTCATTGGCATTTATGCAGCATCTATGCAGTCATCCTGCATACTAAAGCAGAATAATCTGTCACTGCTTCTTTAAAAGCTTAAATCTCTAAAGGGAACACCAAGGATGGGCTAAATTCTGAAACTGATGATTGAGTAACAAAGAATTCCTTTGGTAGATATGTGCTTATTTGTTGACTTCTCTGGCTCCAGAGAATCAGACAATCATTAAGGTGGGAAAAGACCTTTAAGATCATCAAGTCCGACCATAGCCCAGCTACCATTACCACTAAACTATATTCTGAAGCTCCACATCTCCAAGGCCACACAAAGGTCTCCCCAAAGCCCTCTCTTCACAAGCCTGAACAACTCCAGCTCTCTCAGCTTGTCTTCACAGGGTATGTATTCCACCTTTGATCATCTTCATGGTCCTCCCCTGGACCCACTCAAGCAGGACCATGTTTTGCTTACACTCAGGGTCCCAGAGATGAACACAGTATGATATGATAATAAAATACAGTTTGGAGGAGAGCAGGCTAGTGGGAGAAACAGGCTCATAGGACAACTCAAGCTGGAAGGGACCGCAGGATGTCTCTGGTCCAGCCTCTGGCTCAGGGCAGGTAAGGTCTGGAGTCAGAGCGAGTTACCCAGGGCTTAATCCATGTATGACACAGATATGACCAAATGGCATTTGGAAGGTGTTTACCACAGGAGTAGTCACTTTTTCTCACTACCTAACTTCAAAGTTCTTCAAATTATGTGATGCAATTTCAAAAGAAAATGGTAACTTTTTCCACACCACTTAGAAAACCACACAGAACTTTGCCAGAGTTCCAAAGCCTGGCAAATAAAAAGATTTAATAATTAGAATAATGGAAAGAGTAATTTGTTGATTAGTAACCATGAATGGATGCAAATCAGTCTGGTCACCCTCAGAGCATGGCACTCTGATAGTGTGTCCCTCGTTGTGCCATCAGAACCAGCCAACCATATGTCAGCAAAACATCAACCCTGGATGTCACCAAAATGAAAATCCTTACAATAAGAACTGCTGGCTGTCCTGGTCTGAGCCAGAGCAGAACCAGTTCTGCTCAGTGATGTTGCTTCCCAGATCAGTCTCTGCTCAGTGAGGCACTTCCTGAAGCTCAGGGCAGGTTTGCACAACCAGGGCTGCTTGTAGCAGGGAGAAGTTGATGGGCAGAGCTCCTGCCAAGGGCTGGGCTGCAGAAGGGCTCAGCTTTAGACTTGCTCCTCTGCACACCAAGGGCACTGCCACAGTTTATGCTTCACCTTGGGGGTCAGGAAGGCAGAGGTGGCAATCATTTCAAATTGTAGCAGGGTAGATTTAGATTGGACATCAGGAGAAACTTCTTCACAACAAAAGTGGTGAAACACTGGAACAGGTTGCCTAGGAATGTGGTTAAGGCCCCATCCCTGGAGACATTCAAGGTCAGACTTGATGCTGCCCTGGGCAACCTGATGGAGTTGTCCCTGCTCATTGCAGGGGGTTGGACGACATGACCTTTGAGAGTCCCTTCCAATCCAATGCAACCTGTTAATGTGTGAAACATCCCCTTCATGGATGAGAACAGCAGGGAAAGTCCATTTGATGCCACCAAGTTATTATAGAGCTCACGCTAGGTCATGCAAAACATTAAGAAATGCAGATTTTTTTTAAAGGCTGAGTGTGTTCACCAAAGTATCATTTCTGGTGCTGGGCTATGAATGTGTGCAAGAACCTGCCAAAGGAAATCTCAGAAATATTCTCATCTGAGTCATCTCCATCAAGGACATGAAATGGAGAAAGTCTTTGAAATGAATTACTGGCTTGAGGGATGGAAAAACATGGTCAACACCCCTCCACACGCACGCACACCAACAGCCAAAGATCCTTCCCATCACTTGCTATGGTTTGTCTGTCCTTGTCACAGAACCACACTGTTGACTCAGTCTTGTACAGAAAAGACTGCCACAGATGGCACAGCACAGCACTTCCAATCTGCAGAGCATTTCAACATTTTCAGCTTGTAGTCAACATTGTTGTTGCAATTCAAATTCGGTGTTTCATAAAGAGCAGAAATTCTGGGAAAAGCACTTGCAGAAACACAGACATCAGGAATAATCTAAGAAATTAGATTATTGAGGGTGGTGAGACACTGGAGCAGGTTGCTCAGGGAGGTTGTGCCCCCTCCCTGGAGGTGTTCAAGGCCAGGTTAGACGAGGCCTTGAGCAACCTGGTCTAGTGGAAGGTGTCCCTACCCATGGCAGGGGGAGTGGAAGTAGATGGTCTTTTAGGTCCCTACCAACCATCTGGGATCATCTGAATGGTCTGTGTCATCATCTGATTGCTATGGTGAGCAGTAAGGATGCAATTCTACACTCCTAACAAGACTTGACTGATGTGGTGGTTTGAGCCTTAACTGGGATTTAAGAGATAGAGGGGCAAGACTGAGAATCCCTCTCCCGCTCCCCTCTCCTCTTTCCTGATTGAGCGAAAAAGGGAAGGGGAAAGAACAGGGAGAGGTAAGGCAAGGGGAAAAAAAGGAAAGAAAGGGGGATAAGGAAAAAAGGGAGGAGGTAAATCTACTGACAAATAATTTGGAGTCGGTTTGGAAGTAGAGAGGTAAAAACAATTTTCTTCAAACTATATATATATATATATATATATATATATATGTGTGTGTGTGTATATAACAGGAAGGGTTCAAAAGGGTAAGGAACAAGGATGGATGGGGAGATATACAAAACCAACAGACCTTTGGAGAGGCAGAGATGCAGCAGGGAGGAGGACCAGGCCTGGCCATGTGGCAGAGAACCAGGAATCCAGCAGCGACTCTCTTAGTCCTTTCATCCCAGTGAGGCAGAAGCAAAAGAGAGCCAATGACTGCAGTGTCTTCCTTTTTATAGGCTTGCTGGGCAGGGAGGGGTTTTCCCCCTA
Organism: Picus viridis; assembly: GCA_033816785.1. Lineage (NCBI taxonomy): Eukaryota > Metazoa > Chordata > Aves > Piciformes > Picidae > Picus > Picus viridis. The sequence goes on from CM066588.1 coordinate 24,025,046, forward strand.
GGGGGAAAACTGCCCTCTGGGGAGAGCAAAGCTCTGAGAAGCCCCTCACCCTTCCACTTTCAGGATGGGCATAACCCATCACAACTGCCAATTTAATTATCTTACCTTTCTGTTCACATTTACATGTCCACATACAATTCACAATGACACAGCAAGGCTTCAGGCACTATTCCAACACTGATCAAGAAACTATGGGGTTTTAATCACAGTTTAACATGACACAGTGTTTGTATCTCACAGAGTGTGTCCAGCAGATCAAGGGAGGTTCTCCTGCCCCTCTACTCTGCCCTGGTGAGACCTCATCTTGAGTACTGCGTTCAGTTTTGGGCTCCCCAGTTTTAGAAGGGCAGGGATCTGCTGGAGAGGGTCCAGCAGGGGGCAACGAGGATGATTAGGGGACTGGAGCATGTGCCTTATGAGGAGAAACTGAGGCACCTGGGGCTTTTTAGTCTGGAAAAGAGAAAGCTTAGAGGGGATTTGGTAAATGTTCATAAATATCTGAAGGCTGGGGGTCAGGAGGGAGGGGACAGGCTCTTCTCACTTGCTCCCTGTGATAGGACAAGGAGCAATGCTGCAGCACAGGAGGTTCCACCTCAGCACAAGGGGAACTTCTTTACTGTAAGGGTGACAGAGCACTGGAACAGACTCCCCAGAGAGGTTGTGGAGTCTCCTTCTCTGGAGACTTTCAAGGCCCATCTGGATATGTTCCTCTGTGACCTGAGAGAGTTTGTATGGTCCTGCTCTGGCAGGGGGTTGGACTTGATGATCGCTTTGGGTCCCTTCCAACCCCTGACATCCTGTAATCCTGTGATCCTGTCTCCTGATTAGAGCATAGTGGAGGTTGCAGGGGAACTCTGGATATCATCCAGTCCATGCTCCCTGCTAAAGCAGGGTCCCCCCACAGCAGGTTGCCCAGGATCACAGTATTCACATGTGTTTGGAATCTCTCAAGAGGAGGCTCCACCTCTCTGGGCAGCCTGCTCCAGGGTTCCAGCACCCTCACACCAAAAAATTTTCTCCTCCCGTTCAGATGGAACCTCCTGGGTTCTAGTTTGTACCTTTTACCCTTTGTCCTGTCACTGGGCACTGCTGAACATAGTCTGGCTCCATCCTCTTGCCCTGCACCCTTGAGCTATTGATCAGTACTGGATTATTAGGGTATATTTCAAGTTTTTGAAGATACTGAAGCATCTTGTAACAGTACCCCCTGACCTAACAGATGTCAATGGGTTAAAAAAATGCCCAATTCCCTCTCTTTTCATGGGGGAAATTATGAGGGAAATTAATGAGATTTTCTGTTCCTGAAAAGCCAACAGAACTAAGTGCCCAGGAGCTCAGGAAAACACAGACATTATCTGTCCAAGCACCACATACTCAAATCTCTCAGCACTGAAAGAGGAGATCACTCCCCCAAGAGCTGGAGGGCAACGGAGCGTGGAAAATCCTTTAATCCTTTAATCCATTTAACGCTTGAGCACATCCTTCTTGAACATAGCTGCTTTCAACACAAAGGGAATAGAAATATCACACAGCAAGGAGCAGCAGAGGGCTGTTTACCTAGAAAAGGAACTTTGCAAACCTGGGGACTATTAGCTTCTGCTCTCCTCATATTTTTGACACTTACCTAGTGACTCACAGATTCTGTATGTAAACATGGATTAATCCATTATAGCAGAGTGTGTGCAAGTCATGTCTCCTTTTCTCTAATTCGCCATTAAACACAGTGTGCAAAGGTCACCATGGCCCAAGAAAAAAATGTCTAGAGATCTGCCCAGGCCTGCAGAACATCAACAGAATCATGTAATCATATCAGAGCTAAACTCTGCCTTCCAGAATAAACACTTTTTGGAACATCTTTTTCATGTGTAAGCAAAGTTTCCTATGTTTCTCCACTTCTATAAACATTAATAGTAGCCATAAATAGTCTCTCCTGGCAACTTATGTTTCAGTAGCATTACTTACAAGTGATCCAAACATCATCTTGAACATTTGAGAGGGTTAATAGCCAGGTAAGAAGCTGAAGATGCTGCTCTTTGCCAGTACATTGAGAAAATAGAAACAGAGAACCGCAGAACCTCAGAATCACAGAATGTTGGGGGTGGGAAAGTACCTCTGGAGATCATCCAGTCTAACTCCCCTGCTAAAGCAGGGTCACCCACAAGCAGGTTGCCCAGGATCACAATGCCCAGGTGGGTTTGAAATCTCTTCAGAGAAGGAGACTCCACAACCTCTCTGGGCAGCCTGCTCCAGGGCTCCAGGACCCTCAGACCAAAGAAGTTTTTCGTCCTCTTCAGATGGAACCTCTGGGTTCCAATTTGTGCCCTTTGTCCCTTGTCCTCTCAATGGACACCACTGGAAAGAGTCTGGCCTCATCCATTTGTCCCACACATCTTTTAGCTGTTGCTGAGCATTGATCAGATCCCCTCTCAGGCTGTTCTTCTCCAGGCTAAACAGCCCCAGGTCTCTCAGCCTTTCCTCCTCACAGAGATGCTCCAGGCCTCTCAGCATCTTCATAGCCTCCACTGGACTCTCTCCAGTAGTTCCTCTTCTCTGCTGAACGGGGGCACCCAGAGCTGGATGCACCTGGGCAGGGTAGAGGGCAAGGAGAACCTTCCTTGACCTGCTGGCCAGACTCTTTTCTGTGATCTTCAATGACAGGACAAGGGCAACAGGCACAAACTAGAACCCAGGAAGTTCCATCCAAACAGAAGGAGAAATGTTTTGTTCTGGGAGAATGCCAGAGCCCTGGCCCAGTTTGACCAGAGAGGTTGTGGAGTCTCCTTCTCTGGAGAGATTCCAAACCCACCTGGCCATTGTGTCCCTGGAGAACCTGCTGTGGGTGTCCCTGCTTTAGCAGGAGATTGGACTAGATGATTCATAGAGGTCCCTTCCAAACCCCACCATGCTAGGATTCTGTGATTTTTATGCTTGAGAGAATTTTTGTTCGCTCACATGTGCTATTATTAGGCACAAAAGATTTGACTAATTTCCAGTGTTTCTGTTATTGTAACATAAGTCTTTGCAGAAAAGCAATTTGCTGGCAGGCCATTGAAGAATCTTGGAATGACATTGAAGTGGCATTGAGGACTTGGCTGACGACATGCCAGCTGGAGAGCTCTTTGTTCATGGTGGCATTTTTGTTGAAGTGTTTTAGCTGAGTAATAGATGGAAGTGAAATTAATTATTTTGAGTGGAGAGTAAATGGTACCAGCTGAGGCATCTTCCTTTCTTGAGTTTATTTTAAATTATAAGCCCTGATGACCTCATATATCTAAAGTAACTTTAAATATAAAATCTAGCTAGTTTTAGAGACAACCACAGGGAGTCTGGACAAGCAAAAATCCATTCAAGTGTGGCAGCGAGGGTGGCAGAGCACCCCCACTGTCCAGGGTACTATCCCAGCTCACCTGAGCAAGTTGAGTAAAGTAGGTTTAGTGGCCAGAGTCATGCATGGGCTGGAGATCTCCAGAGAAGCCCATAACTGATGGTGAAAGTTTGGTTTGAGCCTATGGTGGTCCCACCACGGGACCAATGGTGGGAGCCTGAGCTGAAGTCAAGTTTCCTAGATGCTTTCTCCCACAGCTTCTGTCACCATGGTCTGGTCCGCACAGCTTCACTATATCAAAGCGGAATCTAGTACAGGTATCTTCACCCTTAAGTGGGGGAAACTTTCAAATCAAGGCCCTGAAAACTGAGACTGGCCAGGTTGATCCTGTCCTCAAGTGGCAGCAGGAGTCAGTGGGAGAGATCAGAACCATTCCTCTTTTGCTGCAGAACAGATCTGGTCAAGGTCAAGGATCTATCCATGAGTACCATAGATGACTCTGAAGTATGCTCAGATTGCAATTCAGAGGTGAATTAAGACTGACTGATCTTTGAGTTGAGTCTAGTTCCAGAATTCATGTTTGATGGCTTCAGCCAAAACACCTCAGGAAGGTTAGCCATGTGTCCCTACATCCAGCACTCCACCCTTGCTGGGTTTCCTTGTGAAGGGTGTCACTGCACATTTTTATTTTAAAGAACAAAAAGTCCTAAGATTGAAATTAAGGATTCTAGGTCCAAAGTGTTTCAACCAAACTCAGTTATGCTGACATTAAACCTGACAACTGCTTTGACCTGAAACTTTTTCCAGCTTTTGGAAAGTCCACACATCCTACAGCTATGCTGCTAAACACATTCCCAGTGGCAACATCCTGTGAACTCCTACATATCCAGCCTGGCAAAGCTGCCCAGCAGTCCTTTATTAAATGTCACCCCAATTCAGAGTGACTAATTTAAAGAAGATTCAGCCTCGTTCTTGGCTGTGCAATTTTAAATGCATAGCTCAAGTGGTTTAAAGGATTCAGACAGACTAGAAACAACTTCACCAAGTCTTTCACAACTTGCTTAAGCAATATGTCAGCATTTTTAAAAAAAATAAAAAAATTTGCAATCAGAAAAATGAATTTTACTTCAATTTCATTGCCTTGAGCATGATGATGCAATGGGACACTGCAAGACTTCCTGTTACCTCAGTTTTGTTTATACTGCTCATAACGGATGCTTTTCATCCATCATAATAGGTTGGACGTGATGATCTCAAAGGTCTCTTCCAACCTGGTCTGGTCTATTCTATTCTATTCTATTCTATTCTATTCTATTCTATTCTATTCTTCTATTCTAATTCATAGATGCATAGAATGGTTTGGGTTGGAAGGGACCTTAAAGATCATCTAGTTCCAGCCCCCCCGATTCCTAAGAATCTACTGAATCAAGAGTCCAGCAGAGCAATGACAATGCGTGTGGGACAAAAACTTGCCATATCCCAAATCTGAGCAAGGATTATCCACAAAGGAATTGCTTTTAGACACAGATGTTTCACTGGCCTTTTGGAGAGGAGTGACTGACTCTCAGTGAAAGCACAACATAGAGCCATAGAATCGTTAAGATTGGAAAAGACTTTTAAGATCATCAAGTCCAACCAGAATCCAGCTAGCATGACCACTAAACTATATTGTGAAGTGACACATCTACACGCTTCCTGAGCACCTTCAGGGGTGGTGACTCCATGCCACACATGTTCACTTTACCCAGGGAGGCTGTGCCATTTCCATCCTGAGAGGTTTTCAAGAGCCCTGAGCAACCCGGTCTGACCCCTTTGAGAAGGAAGTTGAAGAGGGACCTCCTGAGGTCACCTCTACTCCATGTCATAGAATTGGTATTTTCTGCACGCATCATTCAGCAAACACAGTACGCCAGTGATCTTTGACACCATTTTTTAAAGACTTTTAAAGACTTCCTGCAGTTATGCAAAGATATTTCCCTGCAGGAGACAGAGGATCCATGAGATCTAGCAGGCTTGTCAAGCTGACCAGATGATCAGTTTCATCACACTTGCACAACCTGTGACTTAGCACAGAATTGCGCACGCTGAACTCTTACATGTTCATGAATGAAATAGCAGAGTTCTTGGATTTGCAGTGCTCTTCCCATGACAAAATTTAGTCACTCTTTAGATGTCTTGACCTATGCTGCAATACCAAGTGCATTACTGTGGGTCATGCAGTTAGTAGGGTCGTGTTCATTGTGAATCCATTTACGGCGCAACCGAGAGAAACAGCTCTGCAAAGGCCAGGGCCTGCTTTGTGGCAGAAGACAGCTCTGATCCAGAGAGTGCCACTTGTTTCCATTGTTATAGATAGCTTTGTACAGGGGTGGGATCTGGGGAAGCCTTTAAAGATGGTGGAGGGGAAAAAATGCTGAAATTGCAACCCAGAGAATACCTCTGGTCTCTGAGAGATGAAAGAGCAGCCCCTATGCTGACTGCTGTAAAACATCCATCTATCAGAACAGGGGCAACACCATGCATGAGCAACACTGTGATGACACTGTGCAAGATCCTTCACCCACCTCACAGTTAGGACTCAGCCCTTAACCCATGCAGAAATGCTCAATATTCAAGATTATTAACATTCATGGAATCACAGAATCATTTCACTTAGAAAAGACCTCTAAGATCATCAAGTCCAACCATTAACCCAACACCACCATGCCCACTAGACCATGTCCAGAAGTGCCATGTCTATATGGTTTTTGAACCCCTACACCAATAGTGACTCTACCATTGTCCTGGGCAACCTGTTCCAGGGCCTGACAACCCTTTAGGGGAAGAAATCTTTCCTAATATCCAACCTAAACCTCCCATAGCACAACTTGAGGCCATTTCCTCTTGTCCTATTGCTTGTTACTTATGAGAAGACACCCGCCCCCACCTCGCTACAACATCTTTTGGGGTAAATTTCACCAATATGGTGTTGAGAGACATAGTTTAGTAGTGGGCTCAATAGTGCTGGGTTAAGGGTTGGACTTGACAGTCTTAAAGGTCACTTTCAACCTAAACAATTCTATGATTATCATTATAACCTGTGGGTGTTTTTGCAAAGTTATGAAGTTCCTCCTCCCTGTGATGCTCACTATTCCATTGCAAATAGCAATGTTAGAAGCAGAGACAGTCATGAAATGTCTTACACAGACTGAGCACCAAAACAAGGGAGAGCTGCAGAGTGACAGCAGTTTCGTGCTCACACATGTGCTGCTTGTGTTTATGTACACAGATCACCAAAGGATTAGATATGCCAGTATTACAACAGGCACATTTGCTTTGGATGAGGGTAGCTGTGCTGAATTATTTTGATTTCATGATCTGCTGCATTCTACAGAAATAAGGAGTTCCCTGTTCTCACCAAGTCCTATCAGAATTTCAAGGATGCTCTGCTCCTTTAGCCCTCATGATTTGTTGTAGGTGTTGGCTTTGCAATATCTAAATCTGTGGACAGAAAATAAAAAATACTGGTTCAACACTTGAGAAATCAAGATTTGTTTCATCCCAGGCTGATGCATGCATGTAGGTCCCTGACAATGGCATTGCAACAGCCAGAGCAGGGAGGAATTGCAGTCTTTAGGTTCCTGCAGCCATGGGCATCCAGTCTTCTCAGCACTGCTGTGGCCTCCTCTGGCCCTGTTCCAATAGGTCCATGTCTGCTGTGCTGAGGACTCCAGAGCTGGCCCCAGCACTGTAGGTGGGGTCTCAGCAGAGTGGAGCAGAGGGGCAGAATCCCCTCCCTCCCCTGCTGCCCACACTGCTGGGGATCAGCCCAGGACATGGCTGGCTCTGGACTTTGAGTACACAGTGCTGGCTCATGTCTAGCTTCTCACCCAGCAGCACCCCATGTTCTTCTCTACAGGGCTGCTCTCCATCCCTTCATCCCCTGCTCTGCCTTGATACCAGGAAATGATCCAAACCAGGTGCAGGACCTTGCACTTTAAATTCTTGCATTCTTTTTCTTTGCTACGAAAAGATTCCTTGACTGAGATCACAGGCTTCAAACAGGCAGAGCAGATCAGCAGAACTAGATGAAACTTGATTCCAGCCTCACCAAGGCTCATGAGCAGTTGTGTCAAGCCTGCATGGGGTTGTTATCAAGCTGGAGTTACTCAAGAGGACAAGCTGTTTAATTATGCTGCCTTGCATCATACCCCTCTCTCTGCCCTTCCTCTCAGGTTCTTTCTAATAAAGTGCTGGAAGCATTTGCTTGTTGATGAACACACTGTTCTGAACCCTGCAACTGCACTTACTTTGCTGGTCAGAGTCTTTGATAAGATAGATGGAAGTGTTTCATAGACCCCAAGTCTTTCAATAGGTCCTTTTGTATTATTCAGTGAAGTGAGTGGATAAGTTTATTCCTAGAGGCGAGGCACAAGACATTAAAGGATCGCCTGCCCTAATATCTGCCTTTCAATCAAGTTCCTCATATCAGTCAATATCAGAGTTGCACAGCAAGTTCTGCACATAAGGAAAACAGCAACAAAACATTTCCCCTATCTCTGTTCTTACCCAGAGAAGATGGTATGGAGCCATGTGAGTCATCTGGACCTTTTCAGCCATTTGGAGACAGAATCACAGAATTAACCAGGTTGGAAAAGACCTTCAAGATCATCAAGTCCAACTTATCACCCAACACCATCTAAACCATGGCACTAAGTGCCTCATCCAGTCTGATTTTAAACACTTCCAGGGATGGTGACTCCACCACCTCCCTGGGCAGCCCATTCCAATGGCAAATAACTCTTTCTGTGAAGAATTTCTTCCTAACATCCAGCCTAAACTGCAAAATTGTTTTAGAATCATAGAATTGTTTGGGTTGGAGAGGACCTCCAGGATCATCCAGTTTCAATTGCCCTGCCATGGACAGGGACACCTCACACTAGATCAGGTTGCCCAGAGCCACATCCAGCCTGGCCTTAAAAAATCCTAGGGACAGGGCTTCTACCACCTCCTTGGGCAACCTGTTCCAGTGTCTCACCACCCTCATGGTGAAGAACTTCTTCCTAACATCCAATCTGAATCTACCCATTCAGATTTTTGTTCTATTCCCCCTAGTCCTATCATTACCTGACACCCTAAAAGTCCCTCACCTGTCCCTTTTTCCCCTCAAATCTCAGAGCACCTGGGCTCTGTTGGAGTCTCCTCCCACCCCAGGTGTAGCCACTTGGCCCTCCCCACCCACTCCCCTTTTAATCCCCTCCAGGAGAGGCAGAAGCCCTAAGCTGAGCCCATCTGGGCTGAGGGATCCTCCTCTCATCACTGGTGAGTGCCCATGGTGCACACTGGGTGATGGTGGGGGTGACAACAAAGGCCGGGGGGCCTGGTGGCCCCCGGTTAGGTAGGATTAGGACTGATGGTCACTCCAGTATCATCCACGGGTGCTGGCTGAGCCTCCTTACAGGGGCTGAGCTCTTCTGTGTGGTATCTTGGCTGGTGAGGGTCTCGCCCCCAGCTCTGGGATGGGTGCAAAAATGGTGGTGGTGGAGCAGGAGCTGTTTGGTCATATGATATGATGCTAATTATACTGTTCTTACCTGCAGGCCCCTTGAGTCTACTCTCATCACTCAATAAATCTCTGCTTTTGTGCCTCATTTACAGACCATATCTTCCCCCTCATTGCTTCTTTTCAGAAATAAGGAAGGAAAGGATGTAAAAAAGCAATAAAACATATCTGGAAAAAGCATTCACTTACCAACTCTGAACAGGAACCCCTCAGCAAGGCTGGAAAGTGAGAATCACTTATGAATCACAAGAAAAAGTTCATAAAGAACAGACAGAAAAAGACTGCAGCTTCTCCATCGTGGTTATGTTTCATGGCGGTAAATGCAGAGGAAAAAAGTTCAAGCTGGCTTGAAATCTCAATCCCACTTCTCTACAGAAAGAATCACTGAGAAAGGCACATTTTGACAAGTGAATACCCATCCTTTATACAGAATTAACCTGGTTGGAAAAGGCCTTTGAAATTGAGTCCAACCCAACACCATCTAATCAGCTAAACCATGGCACCAAGTGCCTCACCCAGTCTCTTAAACACCTCCAATGATGATGACTCCACCACCTCCCTGGGCAGCCCATTCTAATGGCCATCCACTCTATGAAGAACTTCTTCCTAACATCCAGCCTAAACCTCCCCTGGCACAGCTTGAGGCTGTGTCCTCTTGTTCTGGTGCTGGTTGCCTGGGAGAAGAGAGTAGCCCCCACCTGTCTACAACCTCCCTTCAGGTAGTTGTAGAGAGCAATAAGGTCTCCCCTGAGCCTCCTCTTCTCCAGACCAAGCAACCCCAGCTCCCTCAGCCTTTCCTCATAGGGCTTGTGCTCCAAACCCCTCTCCAGCTTTGTTGCCCTTCTCTAGACACGTTCCAGCAAGTCAACATCTTTCCTAAACTGAGAGGCCCAGAGCTGGGCACAGTACTCAAGGTATGGAGTAACCAGTGCTGAGTACAGGGGCAGAATGACCTCCCTGCTGACTACACTGTTCCTGACACAGGCCAGGATGCCATTCGCCTTCTTGGCCAGCTGGGCACACTGCAGGCTCATGTTCAGCTGGCTGTCAACCAGTACCCCCAGGTCACTTTCTGCCTGGCTACTCTTCAGCCACTCTGACCCCAGCCTGTACTACTGCATGGGGTTGTTGTGCCCAGTGTGTAGAACCCAGCACTTGGACTTATTAAATCTCATCCTGTTTGACTCTGCCCAGCCTGTCAAGGTCCCTCTGAAGAGCTCTCCTACCCTCTAACAGATCAACACCCTCGCCCAGCATGGTGTCATCTGCAAAATTTATTGATGATAGACTCAATTCCCTCTTCCAGATCATCATTCATGAAAGATATTGAGCATCCTGTCCCCCAGCACTGATCCCTGGGGGACCCCACTAGTGACTGGCTGCTAGCTGGATGTGGCACCATTCACCACCACTCTATGGTCATGGTCCTCCAGCCAATTCCTAATCCAGTGCAGTGCCATGAGCTGACAGGTTGGTCAGGAGTTTGCTGTGGGGGACGGTGTCAAAGGCCTTGCTGAAGTCCAGGTAGACTACATCCATGACCTTCCCCACGTCCACCAGGCAGATCACCTGATCATAGAAGGAGATCAGGTTGGTGAGGCAGGACCTGCTCCTCCTAAATCCATGCTGGCTGGGTCTGATCCCTTGGCCATCCTGTAAGTGCTGTGTGATTGCACTCAGGATGACCTGTTCCATACTCTTGCCTGGCACTGAGGTCAGGCTGACAGGCCTGTCATTCCCTGGCTCCTCCTTCTGGACCTTCTTGTGGATGGGTATCACATTGGCCAGCTTCCAGTCATCTGGGACCTCTCCAGTGAGCCAGGACTGGTGGTAAATGATGGAAAGCAGCTTGGCCAGCTCATCTGCCAGCTCCCTCATTACTCCCATCTGGTCCCATAGACTTGTGGGGATCCAAGTGGCTAAGCAGGTCTCTAACTGCTTCATCCTGGATTACAGGGGAACTATACTGCTCCCTGACTCCATCTGCCAGCTCAGGAGGCCAGTTGTCTAGAAGACAGCCTGTCCTGCTATTGAAAATTAAGGCAAAGAAGATGTTAAGTGCCTCTGCCTTTTCCTCATCTTTTGTTACAATATTCCCCTCCATGTCCACTAAGGAGTGGAGGTTGTCCTTGCCCCTTCTTTTGCTATCAATATAGTTATAAATGCATTTTTTGTTGTCCTTCACAGAAGTGCCCAGTAAGATCTCTGTGGTGGTTATGTACTATTGTCTGCTGCTATACAGAGTAAACATTTTTCTTCTCTATCCAGCAAGTCATGGGGAAAAAATAGCCAAATCTGACCTTTTTCAGTATCTGGGACCAGAGGACTTTGAGCAACAAGCTAGTGCAGAAATTAACTGGCTAATGGGCATTTAAGCTGGGCTTTAGGAGAGCTGAATCACTATTCATTAGCTCTGCTTTAACTAGACAGGAGCTAAAGGACTTGTTAAATCTCATTTTTTCCTTTCAGGGAACTACAAAGAGTTCCTGGTTACAGTGGCTGTGTGTGAGCCATGACTGGAAGAAGGGGAACCCCTAAGTTTCTTTGAGCAGCAGGCAAAGAGGGTGCTTTCAGCCAGCTAAGGGGCTGATGTAACATGTCTGAATCATGCACACACTGCCAGGGCAGTATTGCTCTGCTCTACATGCCTGTACCCTCACAGGGGCACTACCTGGGGCCATCTGGGTTTTGCAAGCTCTCCATACTGCCAGCAAGCAAAAGCTTTCATCCACCCTTTAACCTTCTCTGGGGTGAGGGGTACAGGGCAGGGGTGGAAAGCAAGAGATAGTTATCATGCTTTGCTGGGCAGAAAGCATCACTGCAGGACGGTGAATAAGGGAAGGACATGGGGAGCAGTACAGTCATTGACTCCAATCATTTAGGCCACCGTATGAGCTGTCTTACAGACGTGCTGGTAATAGTATGCCCAGCAGGACCAGGGCAGGGATCATCCCTCTCTGCTCAACACTGATGAGGCCACACCTCAAATACTAGGTTCAGTTTTGGGACCCTCACTCCAATAAAGACATTGAGGTGCTGCAGCAGGTCCAAAGAAGGACAACACAGCTGATAAAGGGTCTAGAGAACAAGTCTCATGAGGAGTGGATGAGAGAACTGAGGTCTCAAAACATGACATTCATCCTGGGGAAAAAGAGGCAAAAGGAGACATTATGCCTCTCTACAGCTCCCTAAAAAGGAGGCTGAAGCCAGGTTGGGGTTTGTTTCTTCTCCCAAGTAACAAGTGACAGGACAAGAGGAAATGGCCTCAAGCACCAGGGGAGGTTTAAGGTGGACAACTCAAAAATGTTGTCAAGGCCTGGAACAGGTCGCCCAGGGCAATGGTGGAGTCCCCATCCCTGGAAGGAATTAAAAGCTGTGTAGATGTGGTGATGAGGGCTGTGGTTCAGTGGTGACCTGGCAGTGCTGAGTTAAGGGTTGAATACAATGATCTCAAAGGTCTTTTACAACCATAATAATTATATGATTCTATACTCTAATTATTATCCTTTTCTAAGAGACAAAGAGGCTTCTAAAAGGGAATTCTTTGGACCTGATTCTGTATGAAAATACCACAGACTAACATCATGCACCTAGAGGCTGTTCTTGACTCAAATTTCATGTCAGCCTTCTACAAGACCCTCAAAGTTGTAATCATCACATGTTTCCTTGAAAAATGAAGAGCAAGCCATGTTACAAAGGCTATGCACTGTGTCATCTATTCCCAAAAAGCACTTTTACTTGGTGTTTGGGAGATCACCAAGATAAAGCACATCTGAGGGATATGAAAGGTGCTTGTCAGCAGGCTGGATACCTCTAGTGCTACTGAGTATGTCACCAAGCCAGTCACCACACAGACCAGAAGCTGTTGTGTTGAGACCCTGGTTAGACTCCGTGGAAAATTCCCATGCTTTGCAGAATTGTCTCCCAAAATCTGATGCAGCTGAAGTGTTTTATGCGAGTTAATCAGCTTGAAGCCTCTCAGCATTAGCTCACTTGAAAAGTCATTGAAGACATGTGCCAAGCTCCTTTCTCTCCCACAGGGAATGGGAGAGTCTAAATGTCCTCTGCTCAACTCCTTGTACAGGCACCACAGAAACCTCACTGGGGACATGAAGTTTCGTGAAAACTTTTTTCATGGGAGAAAAAATCCTCCTGCATGGCTGTCACCACAAAAGCTCTTATAAGGCAGTGGTGGTGTAATCCTCAACTTTAACCCCAAATTCCTGGAAGTTTATTGTAAATACAGTGGTGGGAAGTTGATACACCTTAGCTGGCATATTGCCTAGAAGAAGGGGAAAACCACTCTTAGCAAGTGGAGGGAAATTGTTGAGAACTGCTGCAGTTCATGCATTTTTTTTTCCCACTAGGAAAAAGATCCTTCTGTAAGAAAAGTCTTTTAAAACATCCTAGTGAGACTGAGCCCTGAATATGAAAGTTATGCTGTGTGGTCCTATGGGAGAATGTCCAATATTGGTCTAATTTTCGGTCTCAAGAGGCTTTTATCTTAGTCTACCTTCAAATGGACAATGACTTAGGTACCCAAAGTACATGCCTTCCACGTCCACCTGTCTAGGTATGGGATGTGCACACCAGCCTTCCGCATCCACCTGTCTAGGTATGGGACATGCACACCGGCCTTCCATGTCCACCTGTCTAGGTATGGGATATGGACACCAGCCTTCCATGTCCACCTGTCTAGGTATGGGATATGGACACCAGCCTTCCACGTCCACCTGTCTAGGTATGGGATGTGCACACCAGCCTTCCATGTCCACCTGTCTTGCTATAGCACAGATAGGGCACCCCACATTTTCTCTACATCTGGGTCCACCTTTGTCATCCTGTCCTTCCAGAAGCTCTCTTTACTGAGACAAAAGTCGGGCTTCTCAAACATAATGAGTTATCCTGCTGTCAACATGCAAGTGAAAACAAGGTGTGTAAAGCTGATGATTAATAAACATAAAAATCCCACACATATGATCATTTTTCAGGGCTGTTGCCTTTCTGGTAAAGTTCAGACTAAAACTAGATTGAGAACTCTTCAGAACTAAAGTAAAGACAAGACATATTGAATCAAAGCATGGTTTTATTGTAGATATTACTCTTCCCTAGTGGTCAGGGCAGAGACAGGGAACTACTGGAGAGAGTCTAATGGAGGCTGTAAGGATGATTAAGGAAATGGAACATCACTCTTCTGCCCAGGGAGGTGGTGGAGTCAACCTCATTGGAGGTGTTTAGGAAGAGACTGGATGGGGCACTTGGTGCCATGGTTTAGTTGATTAGATAGTGTTGGATGATAGGTTGGAATCAATGATCTCGAAGGTCTTTTCCAACGTGGTCTGTTCTGTTCTGTTCTGTTCTTCTGAGGAAAGGCTGAAAGGGCTGGGGCTGTTTAGCCAGTCACTCATAACTGTTGCACAGAATTTCATGCCTCCTGGACTAGACCAGAAAAAACTCCTGTAGTCAAAATAATTCCATCTACACTCCCATTATTATTCTTTTTCAAGATTGGATGGAAATGAGGAAGAAAACCACCTTTTAATGATTTTTCCAGCATCACCAGCAATCTGAGTTATGTCCATCTAACATTGTGCATTTGAAACAGCCTCAGTTCCTCAGGCAGGTGCCCTCATAGATTAAATCTCTTTCTACTAATTTTCACTCTCCCAGAGAAGAGAAAAAACCTTCCTTCCATCAGTGCTCCTATGGACCAGCTGCAAATAAAGTTATTCATTACTGCAAGCATTTGTGGAGCTGACATTCTTACTCTTACAGCTCTAAATGGCTATTCAATAATTTATTTTATCCTTCTAAGTTCAGTCCTTCATGGTAAAGCTGAATCTTGGAGGCATGGAGATACATGGTGACTCTAAAGCCAGGGCAGGGGGGAAGCCCAACATATGCAGTTATTTGCAGAGCCAAACTGCTCAAGGTGGAATTTAGGGTCAGTATTTTTCCAGAACAAAACTGAGTGTGTGAATCCTGAATCCTTTCACAGAGTGCTGGTTTGGGGATAAAATGCTCAGGTGCAGTGGTCTTATGCACCCCAACCTTGTGATTTATGCTGCAATCTCTATCCTCCAGTTAGCTGGCCTGCTTGTAGTTATCGGCATCTTCCTGCTACACTTGGAATAGAATGCAAGTAGCATGACCCACTTCCCTAACAGCTGGCATAGCCAGCTGGCCAGAGCAATGAAAACCTGAAGACCTCTCTAATTACATGATTTGATTCATATGGCCCACATGAAGTGTGTGCTGAAAAAAATCTTCAGCACTTGAGAGACATTCATCCATCATCTACCTGTAAATCCAAACAGGATTGGCAGGCTGTACCAACTGCACTTCACTCATCCTAAATTGCTCAACTTGTGCTGGATTTAAACCCTGACTCAGATCACAGACAACTACTTCTTAGCTGCTCAAAATGGAAATGGTGAGAGGTCAAATGATCCTGCCTCTGATTGCTCTTATCTGGCTGTGAGCAGGGTGGCTCAACTTGGACAAGTCTCAAATCAACAAGGTAGTTCGGGTGGGTATAGCATGGAAAAGGCTTATGGTAGATGAAACACCAGTCACACCTACACACAGACTTGCCATCAGCTTTCATCATTCAAACTGATCCAAACTTTGCAGGGGCTCCAAACTCCCTGGTCTTGGAAAGCCATGGAAAGGAACAACACCACCCAATCATTTTCAGCCACCAATATTGGCTCTCTTCCAGGAGCTAGACACCATATTTGGTCAAGTTCTAGCTCTCTTCTGAGAATTGTATGCCCTAACTGGTCAGACTGGAAAGTAGGATGATTTCCAGTTTCCAAGTCACAGCTTTCCCAAAACCACAGGCTGTGTTCACCAGGATTCCCGATGGAACCCTCTCCCAAGGGCAGGTTACTGGGCAGGTTTATACCAAAACCCTGACTACTTTGACCATGAGTCACTCAGAAATGACATCTGTTCCTGAATTATTTTGGGTGTCAAGAGGTTAACATCATGCCCCCCTTCTCCATTCCAGACTTTTTCTGTTGAGATGCATCTATCCTGCCTTCTTTCTTATTGCTCTCTACAACTACCTGAAGGGTGGTTGTAGCCAGGAAGGGGTTGGCCTCTTCTCCCTAGCAACCAGCACCAGAACAAGGGGACACAGTCTCAAGCTGCACCAGGGGAAGTTTAGGCTGGAGGTGAGGAGAAAGTTCTTCACCGAGAGAGTGATTCGTCATTGGAATGGGCTGCCCGGGGAGGTGGTTGAGTCTCCGTCCCTGGAGGCATTCAGGAGGGGACTGGATGTGGCACTTGGTGCCATGGTCTAGTTGTGAGGTTATGGTTACAGGTTGGACTCGATGATCTTTGAGGTCTCTTCCAACCTTGGTAATTCTATTCTATTCTATTCTATTCTATTCTATTCTATTCTATTCTATTCTATTCTATTCTATTCTATTCTATTCTATTCAACAGAAGGCTTCAAAATTTCTCTCTTTTTTTTTCCCTCCAGATTTTTTTCCATTGAAAGTGGACATATTATTTCTGAAGGCACCCCCATACTCTATATTTACATGCCAGATCAAAGAGATCATATCTACAACTGCTGTATGCTGAATGAGAATGGAAAGCAGGAGGGAAGAAGCTGTATAAGAACCCAAATGAGAAGGGATGAAGCTGTGTGACCTGCAATAGGAAAATCTGTGTTACAGCTTTCCAGAGTCCAAAAAACAGTTTGTAAGAGCCCAGATTGTATTTCTGACTGGTAAGAAAGAAGATAAATCTGGGCAGGATGTGGTTGCTCTTCACCTCCTCTCAGAAGGTATAAACTATATAAAGCAGTACCAAGAACTCTTACACTAAGGAAAACATCCAAAATTCCTGAGATATCTAAGGGACAATCCAAGGAAACAAGCAAAACACAATGAAGTCTTTTCTTAATGAGACATTTGGTTAGGCAGTTGTGTGCAACATCCCTGCTGTATCTCCTGCTACCCCTGACTCAGAGGCACTTAACTTTCTCAGAAGATTAAGACATGCTTGTCCTCAGAGAAATTAAATCAAGAAGCCTTCCTCGATCTTCGTCACTTATTTTGCTAACAACCACAGTGAAATAACCTTGTGGATGCTAAAATGCTCTGTGACTGACACTGCCTCCAATTTGTTACGGGAAAAGAGCAAACCAGTGATTCATAGATTCATAGAATGGTTTGGAGTGGAAGGGACCTTAAAGATCATCTAGTTCTGACCCCTCTGCCATGGGCAGGGACACCTTCTACTAGACCAGGTTGTTGAAGGCCTCATCCAACCCAGACATGAACACCTCCAGAAGGGGGCATCCATGACTTCCCTGGGCAACCTGTTCCAGTGTCTCAACACCCTCACTGTGACAAATTGCTTCCTAATCTTCAGTCTATATCTGCCCTTCTCAAGCTTCAATCCATTGCCACTCATTCTATCACAGCAAGCCCTCGAAAAAGTCCCTCCCCAGCTTTCTTGTAGCTTCCTTCAGGTACTCCAAGTGGGGCCACACCAGAGCAGAGAAGAGAGGCAGAATCGCCTCCCTTGTCCTGCTGGTCACAGTCCAGCACAGAGCTGCCTTCTGGGCTGCCAGCAACCATTGCTGGCTCATGCTGAGTTTTTCATCAACTGCCCCCCCACCCCCCAAGTCCTCCTCCTCCAGACTGCTCTCCAGCCACTCCTCACATAGCCAAGATATGTATATATTTAACATGAATAGGACTGCAAATATTCAGTGGTTGATATTGATGATCTTATAGATCTCTTTCAACCTAAGTGATTCTATAATTCTGTTCTATAACCAACAACTTAATATAAGTCAAAAAAATGCTATGATGGATCATTTTACATTTCACATCTACAACATAACTTCAACCAAGTAGAGCCAAACCATGCATCATGACCAAAAGTCAGCATCCAAACCAGTGTGGCCAGTGCTGTAGCTGGTTGGAGGAGACCTTACTCTCCTCTTCCCAGGATTTTAGTCTGCTATGGAAATAAATCATTATAAAATTAGTTACAAATCATTTCAGATGTCTCATTGAACTTCAGAGTGCTAATAAAGATGCAGCAAGGAGGAAAATTAAATGTTATAATAGTTATGCTTTCAAGAGATCTTGGGTACAATACAATACAATACAATAAAGCAGGTTGGAAGAGACCTTCAAGATCATCGCATCCAACCAATCAACCAATCCAACCCACCTAAACAACTAGATCATGGCACCAAGCACCCCATCAAGTCTCCTCCTGAACACCTCCAATGATGGTGACTCCACCACCTCCCTGGGCATCCCATTCCAGTGGGCAATCACTCTCTCCATATAGAACTTCTTCCTAACATCCAGTCTAAACCTGCCCTGGTGCAGCTTGAGACTGTGTCCTCTTGTTCTGGTGCTGGCTGCCTGGGAGGATGAGTTACTGTGGTCAGGAAGATGGACAAAAGGTGACAGAATCATAGAATGGTAAGGGGCAGAAGAGCTGACCTAAATGATCTCTCTGGAGATCATTTAATCCAACCCCTCCGCTAAAGCAGGTTCATCAAATTCTTCTAGAAAGTTTTCATTACACTTCATGAAAGTTTTCATTACACTTAGGCTCTGCCTGGTACATAAATAAAGTTTAGTTTTTTAATAAAACTACATGTTTCTATCATGTTGCTGCCATTTTCTGTTTCCTCAAAATGATTTTGCCAATTAAAGCAAGAGGAAAATTATGAAGGAAACAGGAGACACTGAAACAGGCATGAGGAACATTTGACATTTCCTATCGTTTTACACACTTGGAAGAGTACTTTTCAAAAATGTTTTTGCTGCCACCGTTCCACCTTAAATAAGCCCAGCTAGTCTGGTGATAACTTCAAATAAATAAATCAGCTTCCTCTCCTAGAAAAACCTGAGGTCATGATAACATTTTATGGTATCCTGACAACCTTTGCGCAGAAGATTCATCATCCAGAAGGAGGAAGTGTTTTTACAGTGCTCATCAAATTAAGTATTGGTCTCAACAACATACACAGAAGAGGAAATTTGGGAGCTGAAACTGCACTTCAGAATTTCGAACTGATGCACATCAAGTTTCTGACTGAATGTGGAAGTTGGGGAGTTTGCTTCGTTTGTGGATTTGAGTTAATTTCAAAACAAAGTGTTTAAATACAGAATCATACACTCACAGAGTCATAGAATCACAGATTCATTAAGGCTGGAAAAAACCTTTAAGATCACTGAGTCCAACCACATCCCAACTACCAAACCCACTAAACTGTATTCTGAAGCATCCCATCTACACGTTTCTTGAACACCTCCCTGGGCAGTCTCTTCCAATGCCTGACCACGCTTTCAGCAAAGAAATTGTTCCTCATGTCCAATCTAAACCTCCCCTGGCACAACTTAAGCCCATTTCCTCTCACCCTATTGCTAGTTACTTGGGAGAAGAGACCAACATTGGCAACAAAATCTCCCCTCAGCCTTCTGTCTTCTCTGGGCACCCTTCATCACCTCAGTGTCTTTCCTATACTGTGGTGCCCAGAACTGAACACAGTACTCAAGCTGTGTCCTCACCATGGCCACATACAGGGGCATCATCACGGCCCAACTCCTGCTGGATACACTGGTTTCAATCTGATTTTGACACATCCAGACATAGATTTTTGTTTCATTTTGTGTACCTACTAGGACACAGAAATACAACCCACCCAGCCCTACTTTAAAAAGACACAAAGAGCAAAGCATCTGCTGCCTCAATGTGACCTAAATCAGAGCTGGAGAAATAAGGTGTTTTGCTTGGGCAGGTCCAGACGCACTGGAGAGTCTAAGATCATGGACCAGCTGCAGGGTCTATATAGGATAGCCAGGTCAAACCAGATAAAAAGTGCAACCACTCTCTGACTACAAGCTGCAACAACCTTACCAAGTTCAGATTTACCAGAGGGCTAATTAGATCATTTTATTTTTCAGCTTCCAAGGAAACATATGATTTGCATCTTCATATGAGACAATCCATGCATCATTGTTAGCCAGTGAGATAAGAAAAGGACCTTCCCTCACTCCCACAGCTGCAACAAAAATAACGTAGCTGAGGCTTCGGGTTTCTTCTCCTGAGGACTCATCCCGCTTTTATTCCCAGCTCCCGGCTGCAGATGTCACCTTTGGCAGAAACCAGTGGGAGGTGCACACATCTGAGGAGGTGCCTGAGGTGCCACATGCCAGGAATGCAAGACCATAGGATGAGATGGAGCTGGTGGCGTAAGCTTCATCTGGGACTTCCTGTGTCATCCCAGAGAAACATCATCCCAAACTGATGGAGGGCCACTTGTGGGAAAGGGAGAGGAGAAAAGGTACTGTCAGAGCAGCAGGAAATAGTTAGACATGAACTTCGCCATATGTCAGAAGTCTAACAACTCACTGAATCTGTGCTGCCAGTTACAGCCTCTTGACCTTATGAACAAGCATGAAGGGAAGGGCTGTGGCTTTTGGGAAATCCGAATGTGTTGGGGCCAGGCAGGAGGAGGAGAGTGGCTGATGAAGGACTCTGTTTCAGTTCTGTCAATCAAATGCAGAAGGCCTAGGTTGGAAGGGACCTCAGAGATCATCTATTCCAACCTCCCTGCTATGGGCAGGGACACCTTCCAGCTAGGCTTGGTTGCTCAAGACCTCATCCAACCTGGCCTTGAACAACTAAAGGGAGGAAGCATCCACAACCACTTTGGGCAAATCCATTCCAGAGTCTCACCACCCTTAAGATTTAGTTAAGCTATATTTACTGTGTTATTATTTCAGGCGTGTACAGTATCTCCTGTTTGAAGTGTATGACATGAAAGGAAGCTTTTGAAAGGTTATCAGCACCTCTGATAGTTTATCTAGAAACTATGATACACATAGCAACTTTGTGATGTGCCCCAAACAATATTTTCCTTTGAGAGAAAGTTAATTAGAAAACCACTTAAATGACAGGAAACAGAGATGGTTAATGAAACCCACGACAAAGCCAGCTTTCAAGCCGCAGAAGAGGAAGAGCTCAGACAGGCATGGCAAAGCTTTGCCATGCCTGACTCTAGTGAGCCAGCCCACATGTAAAATGAGAAAATTTTGTATCTCTGGTTCCCAGATTCATCCCCTTAGATGACAAATATTCAGCTTGCACTTTTCCTACTGTCTGTCTCTCATTTCTTCCCCCACTTTCAAACAGAAACAGATCAAACCATCTGCTTTCCCAAATGTCCTCTGGCCAGAAAGGAACAAGCACAGAACTTTCCACCAGTCTTGAATTAAAAGCATTGAGCTTCTTGCCAGTAGAAGCTCCCCAGACAGTAAGACAGATGTCTGCATGGAGAAAGATGTGAAGTTCAAGACCCGGGGCAAACCAGAAGTTTTGGTTCCAGTGAGCCAAATTCAGTTATTACAGACTGCCTTAAACTGTAAGAAAAGTGCAGCTCTGCAGCCAGAGTTTTAAGAGGACCTCCTCTGCAAAGAGCTCAAAGCAGCTCTCTGGCAAGCTGAAGTGGCTGCAGTGCTCAGCGTGCACCAGAAGACACCCAAACATGTAGGAGAAATGCACTGTTGGTAAAACACATTATGTGGGATTCAGCTCACCTAACTTTATCACTGCAAACATTAAACAGTTTGGGCAACTGTGTTTTACATCCGTGTTTTACAAAAGAGAAGTAGAGAGCCTTGTTGTTTTCTTCTACATACACCTTACAAAAGACTGCCTCTTCAGACCTTCTCCACAAATAGCTCCAAACCCTGAAGGGAATTCAAACTCTATTGTGATATTCAGGGTAGTTATTAAAACATAAGGTTTTTTCTACACTTCATAGCTTGAGAGGTTTGGCAAAAGGAGGATAGTGAAAGAAATTAGTGCAGTGAGGTACTGGAGCAGGTTGCCCAGGAGACGTGGTGGAGGACCCATGCCTGGAGACATTCAAGGTCAAACTTGATGGGGAGCAACCTGATCTAGTTGAAGATGTCTCTGCTCATTGCAGGGGTTTGAACAAGATGATCTTCGAGGGTCCCTTCCAATCCAACGAATTCTATGATTCTGTGATTCAGGCTCCATCTATGTTCAACAGATGAGGTTTGGAAGTCCTTGAGAGATGAATCATCCAGTCAGAGACAGATGTTCAAGGTGTGTGGTATGAGCCTTGTTTAGACAAGACTTTCTCTCAGATGTCTAAATTTAGACTAAATTAATTCTATCCAGCCATTATCTCACTCCCAACCTGTGAAGTCTTGTCTTTCTTACATTAAGACTGCAGGAGATTTGCTCATATTCAGATGTTAGAATTTCATCATCACTGAACAATCAGTTCAAAATTCAGTCTTAATTCCATTCATACCACGTGCCCTTTACCACTAGTGAAGTAGTCATCCTGAAGATTTCTGAGGCACATATCAAATTCCCCTTTTCTACACCAGCAGGCACCAAATGGAACTTGATTTCCAGGATCAGTGACATAATAATATAATCTTAATGACAGTAGATGAAGATCTTTAGGGAGCATAGATTTGTTTGATTCCAATGTTACCTACAAGATCCCATCACCCAGGGCCCATCATCACTTTCCTTTGATAAAAAGAGATAGACATTTTCAAGACCAAGGCTGGGTGAATATATTTTTGTCTAGATTCACAGAATCCCTGAATCTCATCATGGTGGGGGTTGAAAGGCCCCATCCTTTTGCCCCCACATGTTTTAGCTCTTGCTGAGCATTGATCAGATCCCCTCTCAGTCTGCTCTTCTCCGGGCTAAACAGCCTCAGGTCTCTCAGCCTTTCCTCCTCACACAGATGCTTCAGTCCCCTCAGCATCTTCATAGCCTCCACTGGACTGTCTCCAGTAGTTCCCTGTCTCTCATTGACTGAGGAGCTCAGAACTGGACACAATACTACAGGTGTGATCTCATCAGGGCAGAGTAGAAAGGAAGGAGAACCTTCCTTGACCTGTTGGCTTAATACACCCTGTTGGCCATCTTGGCCACCAGGGCACATTGCTGGCTCAAGGGCAGCTTGTCCACCAGCACTCCCAGGTCTTTCTCTGCAGAGCTGCTTTGCAGTAGGTCACTCTCTCATCTTTACTGGTGCAGGGGGTTGTTCCTCCCTGGGTGCAAGACCCTACACTTGCCCGTTGTTGAACTTCACGAGGTTCCCCTCGGTCTGCCCAATTCTCCAGCCTGTCCAAGTCACACTGAACAGCAGCACAGCCTGATGGGGTGTCAACCTGCTGGAGTTCCACTTCATCCCTTTGCTCAGGTCATTCTTAGCCCAGTCAACAATGCTAAGTGTTCAGTGGTCTCAGCAAACCAAATATCCTCTTGTTGAACCCAACTGTTCCATGAGAACAGCTCATTTCAGTGAGCTGCCCTCAAAGCAAATCCAGCACAGGCAGCATTACAACTTCGAAGGTCTGTGACCAAGCACACAGCTCCCCCTCTTCAAAATGAAAATGGGGGGAAAAAAGGAATTACCTGGAGGGAGAAGGAAAATTCTTATTGCTTTCTGGTCTGTATTTGATTAATAATAATGTCAGACCAAAGGTTTTGGTAGAAGTGAATGTCTGAGTTTTAACTCAGTCTCCTGGATGCTTTGATGTGCGGGTGGATGAGGTGCTCCAGCCTGGCCAAGCATTCCTCCTGCACCAACTTGATTGAAGGCATATAATGTTTCACCTTTACTTCATTATAAAATTGAATTTCTCTACTGCAAGTGATATAATACAACAGTGAGTAAATGCCAGAGCTTATTGTGTGTGTTAACCACTGACTACTTTACAGAAGACCTCCCAAGAGATGAAAGCAAGTCTCCTGTGCAAAGAAGCAACAGAGAATTTCTTCCTTTCAGTTGCTCTGGAAGCCTCTGCCACATTGCATGGTTACAGTACAGTATGTCACTGAGAAGAGCAGGGGCTGTTGAGCAGAGTCTCCCTGCATGCTGACACCAAAGGAGGAGTTTTCTCCATGAAAAGCCATTTTTCAGCAGTGGGGGCAGGTACAGCAGTGCCACATGTGGAAATCCACCATCAAAAGTCTTCCTGGTGTGGCTTACACCTATCCTTCCCCACCCAAGCTATCCAGATGTGTTTTTGTAAAGTGGACAGCTGTGACACTAGGAAGCAGCTTTCCACCCACATATAAAAGCCAAGACACCAAGTACACTAAGAACCAGAGCTGCACATCAACTCTGTGACAGATCACACCAAGCATGGAAGAGAAATGGCAGAGCTGTTGCCACTCATCTCTGGGGTGTGGTCAGGGCAAGTGCACAATATCACACAAGTTGTCACAGAACATTTTCAGTCGAAAAATATCTTTAAGGTTATTGAGTCCTATCGTTCTCCCAGCACTGCCAAGTCATCACTAAACCATGTCTCTCAGCACCACGCTTACACCGCCTTTCCATCCCCTCACAGACATGGACTCTGCCACTGCCCTGGGCAGCCTGTTTCAGGGCTTGTCAAATCTAAACCTTGTAGTGAATAGACTGTTCCAAATGCCCAACTTTAACAGTCCCCAGCACAACTTGAGACCATTTCTTCTTATCTGTCACTTCTTACTTGGGAGAAGAGACCAACACCCACCAGGATCCAACCTCCTTTCAGGGAGTTGTAGAGAGCCAGCAGGTCTCCTCTCAATCTCCTTTCCTCCAGGTTGAACAACCCCAGTTCCCACAGCTGCTCCTCACCAGACCTGTTTTTCAGACCCTTCACCAGCTTTGTTGCCCTTCTCTGGACAGTCTGGCACCTCAATGTCCTTCTTGGAGAGAGAGGTCCAAAACACTATGCAAGGTGTGGCCTCACCAGTGCTTAGTACAGGAGAACAATCCCTGCCCTGATCCTGCTGTGGAAACTGTTGCTGATCCAGGCCAGGATGCTATTTGCATTCTCGGCCACCTGGGCACACACTGGCTCATCTTCAGCCACTGTCAACCAGCAACCCCAGGTCCTTGTCTACCAGGCAGTTTCCTCCAGTCCTGGAGCATTCATGGGCTTCATGGGCTTGTTGTGACCCAAGTGCAGGACCTGGCACTTGGCCTTGTTGAACTTTATGCAATTGGCCTTGGCCCATTGATATAGCCTGTCCAGATCAGAGCAAAGCAAAGCAAATCCAATCCATCTCAGTAACTCATCCTCTCAGTTTGATGTATCAGCCTTTGAAAGCTCTGCTGACTGAGGCACTCAGCACGTGCAAGCCAAAATCTGGCTGGTGTTGCTGACTGTGATTTCTCATCTGAGCATGTAGAAGAAGCTGGCTGGTAACTGGGAAATTGTTTCAGTGAGCAGACAGCAAAATCATGTTCTAATTTTGCTCAGAGCAATTAAGGAAATGGTTTAATTGTGTAAAATTAATTACTAGTGCTTGAATCATTAAAATCCACATTGGGAACATCAATACAGCTATGAGCTGTATTTCACATCCTTTCATTTCTTCCCTCTCTGGGGGGAAAAGAAAAATAAAGTATGATGTAAATGAAAAAAAAAAAAAAAAGAGAGAGAGAGAGAGAAACTATCTAGTGCCAGAAAAACTCAGTTCTGTAAGAGATTGGAAGGGAAGTCATCTAAGGAGAACCTATGTTGGGTCAGCTTTGACAATAAGAATGACCAGTAGCAGGAAGGTGAACTTCATCATTGCTTCAGCTCTCTCAGCTCTGTTACTCATCTGCTCAAATTACAGCTGTCAAACCCAACGTATGCTCCTGTTGACACGTCCATCTGTACCTTGTCAAAGTACTTTATTCCTTCATCTTTCCGCTGCCTTGAGGTCCAAGCTCAATGTTGTTTATTCTGGCTTTCTCCCATCCCTTTCCCTTCCTATTTTTGTTCCCCCTCAAAAGAATGCATGCGGGCTGAGAAACAGGCTTTCTCAGATGAGTTTTACAGAGTTCAGCCTCTCTGCTGAGGGCTGCATGCTGCCAGCTAGAGAGGAATTTTCTCCTACTCATTTTCCCATCAGTTGGTCCACTCATTGACTGAAGCACACACTGCCGGGGCAACCACGGGGACAAACCCAGTTTTATCATCACCCTCCTTAAAACAAACAAACAAACACACATGCACGCTGGTGAGCTGTAGGTTCAAACTGGTCAGATCCAGTCTGCTTCCCCCGTGAGAGCAACACTGCTGCGGTCAGAGAGTTTCTGCACGTAGGATATGCCTGCATGCAGTGCCTTGCCACAACCACATCACATCATCCTACCTCCCTGGCTGTGGAGGCTCTCACGTTGCCCACACAAACAATGACTTAAGGAAACTCCACGTTTCTCCTGCAGGACATGATGCTGTGCACCACAGTGTGGGGTTTCCCTAGCACCCTCCCCAGTGCTGGAACCAAATACAAGTCCCCCTGTTCCCTAAATTCAGACACTATGGCAAACCTTCCTGAGGGTCTATGGACATCTTGTAGTTTAAGTAGTAAAAAATTAAAATCAGGAAACCACAGCAAGAAAAGACACGGAAAAAAGGGCAAAGAGATGAAGATGTGCTCTTATGTAAATGTCCACTTAAGGAGTTTCCTGCTAAGCTAAAGGTGCTTGAAGCTATGAAGCTCACTCAAGGGGAGATTCAGACTAGATCAAAGGAAGAAATACTTTACACCAAGGGTGGTGAGAGCCTCATGCATTTTGCCCAGGGAGGTGGCTGATGCCCCATTCCTGGAACCACTCCAGATCAAGTAACCTGATCTAGTTGCACGTGTTCCTGCTCACTGTAAGGGGATTGGAATAGATGATCTTGAAAGGTCCTCTCCAACACAAACCATTCTCTGATTCTATAGATTTTCTTAATCCTTTACTGGAATACCCAGAGAATGTCCACATCACATTTGTATCTTACTCCTGAGATGTTAGGGAGATCACCAGGTTCTTTGCTGCTCTCTGGATACAGCATTCTGTATTCTGGAGAAGAGCGGAGGCTACACCATGGAAAGATTGTCAAAGATGACATACATGCATATCCTGATAGAATTTTGAAGCATTTCTAGCACTTTCTCCCTGCAGAATCTTCAAGGGTAGTATCTTCTATTGCCATTCAAATAAGTTCTCTCTCAAAGTTCTTTATCCTCACAATGTCCACCTGAAAGCATCAATCTGCCTTTGACTTATTGACAGATAGACTGCCAACATTGTATGCATGGAGGGGATCAAGGAGCTGGCAAGAGCAACCTTCCTTGGAAGGAAGGAACCAGATGCAAAAGGAAAGGGAATGGAGTTTATTTCCTAAGAGCCACTCAGCTCCAAGGAGGCTAGACATGGTCTCTCTTGCTGCCCCAAGCCATGATCAATTTGACCCAAATAATTTGACAGATGCTGGTCCAACCCATTCTTAAAACCTCAGCAGTAAAGATACCACACCCTTAGCCCCATGCTTTGCTTTCCTCAGAGAAAGACAGTGGAGTTTCCTATTGGAAATTAAACCCATGACTTCTTACTCTAGTGCTCATGGCCAGGAAGAAACAGCTCACTCTCTTAATCCCTGCAAGAGGCCTTTCAGACTAAGGGACATCCTTCCTTTCTCCAGACTCCAGAAGCCTGCCCTCCACAAAGCACAATATAAAACTAAGTCTACAGAACAAAGTCCATAAAAGGCAGCTTACAAAAGCAGGACTGCAATCACAGGACTCTGGATCCTCCATATTCATTAAGAATATTCTTGATTCAAAAACCTTTAAAAGCAGGGTATAAACTAACCCACTTTTCCATGTTTCATTGCTGATCAAAGTTCTCCAGACATTGCTCATTTCCCCCAACCCTTTAACTGAGCCAGACCTTCTTAGGAGCACTCAGCCAAAACATCCTGAGTGCCCCAGGACGAAGGACATTGTCTACCAGTCAGCACCAAACGCAGCACCAAGAGTCAGACAAGGAACTAATTTTGGAGACAGCTCAAGTCAGGGATGCCAGGGAAGGAGCCCAGCAGCACCACTGGAGCAAAGGACGAACCCCTGCACAACTGTTTCTCAAAATTATTTTATTTTCTCCACAAATACACATTTTCACATTTCAGCTAGGATGTCAAGGCTCAGGGCTGAGCCAACCACCAGACAAGTGCCCAAGGATCTCTATGAAGGCTTCTCCTTCCCGAAGAGAAAGGGAAGAGGGGAGAGAGACTGATGGGCTGGGAAAGAAACTAAACCAGCTGGGATGGAAAGAAAAACAATGGCATGGAATAGAGACAAAGAGACAAAAACCAGTATGGAACCCAACCCTTGATGGTCACGACAGCTCCACTGGCACCACTGATGCTGGGGAACAGGCACTGGGCAAGTCCCAGACTGGACTCAGCATCAGATGAGAACCAATTCAGGAGCTGGATTCAGGAACACATGGATCAGGATCAAAGGCAGAAGGGACAGAGTTCTCCTGGGACATCAGCAACTGAAGGAGGAGCTTGACCCTGATGATTCCTCAGCTTTCTCCTGAAGATGCCACCCATAGAATGCAATCCCTTGTTGGTCAGTTGAAGGCCACCTGTCCTATCTGCTCCTACCGACTTCCTGCCCCCCAAAGAGAAATAAGTGGTAGCAGTGCCCTTGGTGTGCAGAGGATCAAGTCTCAGGCAGAGACTTTCTGCCCCCCAGCCCTTGACAGGAACTCTCTCCCCATCAGCTTCTCCCTGCTGGAAACAGCCCCTGACTGTGCAAACCTGCCCTGAACTTCAGAAAGTGCCTCACTGAGCAGAGACTGAGCCGAGTAGTCAAATCCCTAAACAGAATTGGTTCTGGTCTAGCTCAAATCAGGACATTGAATCAAACTCACACCAGGACTGAAGCTCTGGGGCTAAATTTAAATGGAGCCCTGAGACCATGGGCAGTGGTATGAGGGGCTTCAGCTGAGAGTACACAACACCCTGACACATGTTGCCTGTGAACACATCTATTAGCTATGAAACTCAGCTTTTACCGGGTGTTTTCAGCCTCTCAGAAGCTGGGTTTCATTAACTTCAGTATCCCATCTGTGTTACTTATTACAGCACCATTTTATAGCTTCCTTTTCCTGAAAGTGTTTGCTGCACCCACAGACTTAATATTATTTGGTCTGCATATTAAAATTCATCCATGTTAATGCTTAAATCATAAACTAACAGTCACAGATGGAGAGCTGTACTTCAGCTGAATTGAAGCTGCCAGGAATAAAGTGTTTTCACTGAAGAAATGCCTAAAAAAGAGCAATGGGACAGCAAATGTAATAATAGGCATAGCTGTGTTATTATTGGCTGTGCTTTGGTCTCATGGGCTGAATGGTCTTCAAAGTCTGAGCTGGTCTGAACTCATCCTGTGCTTCTAACGGGCTCATCAACCTTCAGGCCAACAGGTTCATATTCTCTAAAAATCAGACTGACTTTGAAGCACTGCAGGAATCATAGAAGCACAGAATGGTAGGGGTTGAAAGGTACCTCTGGAGATCACAGATTCATAGAGTGGCTTCAGCTGGATTCTTTCTAATTTCAAGCCCCCTGCCATGGGCAAGGACGCCTCTCACTAGACCAGGTCACTCAAAGCCTCATCCAGCCTGGTCTTCCAGGGATTAGGCATCCACAGCTTCTCTGGGCAACCTGTTCCAGTATTCCACCACCCTCACCATAAAGAATTTCTTCCTAATCTCCAGTCTAAATTTACCCTGCTCTAGGTTAAAACCAGGGCCCTTGTCCTGTGACCACAGGTGTTTATAATGATCATCCAGTCCAACACCCTTGCTAAGGCAGGGTCACCCAGAGCAAGTTGCCCAGGATCACCATGTCCATGTATGTTTGTAATCTCGACAGAAAAGGAGACTCCACAACATTTCTGGACAGCCTGCCCTGGGGCCCAGCAATCCTCAAAGTAAAGCAGTTTATCCTGAAGTTTAGGTGAAATCTGATGTATTTTACATGAGCTTAAGGAACATGTTTTCTTTATTCTTTTTCTTTATCCTTCACCTGCTTGTGTCTTAGGCTGGCAGCATCCACCCTGATCATCCTGTTTGAGCTGGTACTTAAAAACCTCCTTTTGATGAGTGGGGGTCTGCAGCTTTAGTGAAGCTGCAATAAACCATGCACATGGGGTGGTTTTCCTTGGAAGGAATACTGCAAAGTGGTGATCAAGATCACTCTCCACAGTGACACCTACAGAGACTTCAAGGCTGACGGTCTGCAGGAGACCCCTAAGAGGAGATTTTGGTGAGCCCCAGCTGGATGTTCCTGAATGAAGATGAGGTTGTTGAGAGCTTTCCAACTCAGCATACAAAGCCCCCTTTTTCTTTGAGGTGGAGCACTGGATCATGTTACAAAGAGAGGCTGTGGAGTCTCTTTCTCTGAAGATATTTCAAACCCACCTGGACATTGTGATCCTGGGACAGCTGCCATGGGTGACCCTGATTTAGCAGGGGGTAGGACTGGATGATCTCCAGAGGTCCCTTCCAGGACCCACCATGCTGGGATTCTGCGAGTCAGTGATTCCAAGTCAAGCTTTTAACATCTTCATAGTTGAAGATTGCACAGTCTTCAGTGCTAAACACTTTTCTCTACAAAAAGCTTTTCTCTTATGCCCAAATTATTCCTGTTGCAGTCCTGTTGCTTGCCAACGTGTGGACAAATACTTAGGCAAAGAGAGACAAAGAGGAACTTCTCCAGCTTGCTTGAGCTGAGCAGTTATTATTGTGAAAAAGGTGAATTTCCTAAACTTAGGCTTTCCATGTCTGTTCTGAGAAGCAGTTATGAAGAAAATCTTTCTCAGAAAGATTTCCAAAGCAGTACTGCATGATGGAGAAGCTAGAGTGGAGTTATGGAGAATTGAAGGTTTTGTGATGTCAAACCTTCTTAAGACCTCAAAAGGCAGGTTTGCTTTCCTGACCCTAGTGCCACTCTGCGGTGTAAGCTCCCCCAAATCACTTCCTTTTCATTCTTTGGCTTCCAAATTGTCACATTAAGCAACTCCATATATCCTCATGAGCCCATGGGGACTTAGGGACATACACAGTGTCCCAGTGCTACTGTGCAAAGATGGGTGGGTGGGTGGATGGATGGATGGAAATAGCTCTTGCATTTGCTGTAGACCATGATGACATCACACCATTCTGAAGATTTTAGGAGGGATGTAAAACTCAAAAAAAATCAATTTTCCACACAATAACTCCATTAGAGTCTTTCACCTTGTGTAGTAGACTGTTCAGAATGCCAGGGGTGGACAGGTCAAAGGAAGTGGAACATGCTTGATGGTCAGAGATGTTTCAGGAGAATTTAATCCATTTGTGTGTTTTGCCTTCAAAATCCTGTTTGAAGTGCAAGTGATCTGCCAAGGACTTTATTCTGTTTTGTCAGGTCCTTCTTCCAGGGGGCACAGCACAGGATATTGCTCTGATTAAATCCATTCCACTTGGCATGAGGCTTTGGAGGTTATAACTGAAAGTATACCTCTCGGTGATACTTTCAGCTTCCTGGCTAGTTATTGAACAGATTTATCCAACTTAACTTTGTTTTTAACCACAGTTGACCTTTTAACCATCACCTGACCTTGCTGGTGATGCTACCAAGCCATGATAAAAACAGGAGTTTGGACTGTGACATCCTTTTGGTGTGAAAAATGTAAAAGCAAAAGTCTGGAGCCAAAGGCTGGTGTTCAATTTATATAGTGCAAAGAATACAAGTGCTGCAATCCTCCTGCATTCCTCTTTCTTAACAGAGATACAGTGGGACAAAGACAGTTTTTAGTGTTCCCAGTTGACTTCTCCAAGTTATGATGTTGCCTAAACTCTCCATCACTCTGCAGCACTAGAGCTTATAAAATGAAGTTTTAATTAGCCTGCAGAGTTACTGTGTGTCCTCTTATGATGGTGCTAACATTTATGGCATCTGCCAGCACTGCCAGACAGCTCCTCGCTGTTACTGGCTGTCTGCTGACAAATAAGGCTGGGTGACACCCCACCACATGGCAAAGCTGAACAAAAGCTACAACAAAGCAGAGTCACCTGGTCCATGGAAAATTCATTTTTTAACAAGACAAACTCCAGGTGGGCCACAGAGAACCTGGATGAGACTGAGAAGGTTGGTCAGTGCTTGGCAGGGGAAGTGACTGCATTTTTAACTGGGCCATGAGTCCTCATGGGAGCAGAAAAGCCCTCGGAGGAAACTGGACTGGTCTGAAAGCCCTCTGCTGTGAGGACAGGCTGAGAGAAGTGTGGCTGTTCAGCCTAGAGAAGAGAAGGCTCCAGGGAGACCTTCTTGTGGCATTTCAGTGCTTAAAGGGGCCAATCAGAAAGCTGGAGACAGACTTTTGAGCAGGACCTGTTATGGTAGGACAAGGGGGAATGGTTTGAAGTAAAAGAAACAGATTTGGACTAGATAGAAGGAAGACATTTTTGACACTGAGTCCTTGGCCCAGGTTTCCCAGAGAGGTGGTTGAATCCCCATCCCTGAAACCATTCCAGGTGAGGTTGTTTGGGGGAAAATGCAAAAAAAATGTTATTTGACAGACAAAAAGGGAAAAAGTAATCAAGACGATAGTAACTCCTTGACTGAGTTTTAAAGTGGAATTGTGATCAATCCTAGAGCTGTGCTGCTGCCAGGTGCATGCTGATGCTTTGCCAGGGTTGTAATAGCCTTTGCCATAATATTCCATGCTATAGCCCACAGCACAGCCAGCAGTGAACATGACTGGTAGGACAGGGCTGGTGGGGCATAGAGAATAGGCAAGCTCTGGTCCCAGACATCTTCCTTCCCACACTCATCTGCCCCTCTCTGTGGCCTCTCTCCCTTCTCTGACCACGTCCCTGGGATGCAAGCTGCGGGAGGGCAGAGTTACCATCACAGGCTATCATTAAACTTCAGAGCTCTGTGACACAACTCCCCAGGCATGTCTGACAAGAACACCACCACAGGTCCTCCAGTCTGGAGCAAGACGAAGATGGATTTTTCCAGCAGCACCTTGGAGCAGAACAAGGTTGCACAGTGGAGAGCCCCCTGACGCACACAGCCCTTCAGCAAACCACTGTCATTACAGGCTGCTGAGAACATGAGGTCAGCACAGCACTGGGGGGAGGAGGGGGAAGGGGGATGGGTTGGGGTCTGTTCTATTAGTTATTTATCTTGTTGTTTTAATGCATTTTCCTTTAGCAAACAGAGAGTGTGAACCAGCTGGGAAACACAGGGTATGGTTAGCAAGCGTGGAGCAAGGGCGGGTGGGGCATCCTGATTTAGAATCATGGAATCATAGAGCTATCAAGGTTGGAAGAGGCCTTTGAGATCATCACACCCAACCACTCACCTAGACCTCACAATCCAATGTCTTACTGCATCCAGTTCTGTAGTCCCCCACCATAGGAAGGACACAAAGCTGTTAGAGCAAGTCCAGAGGAGGGCTGCAAAAACAATCCAAGGGCTGATGCCAAAAAGCCAGTGTCCTAAACATCCGGTGAATGAGTATCTCCTTTTTTTGTGTGTGTAGTGGCCACAGAAGAGAAGTTGTCTGGAAATAAATGCCTCAGACTACACAAGCCTCACAAGGTTTTGGGCAGAGACTGTGCTAGAGAGGCAGCACCACACTCCTCAGGAAGGTGTATTTTTCCACACCAGCAGTTCTTGCTGTAATGTTCCACCTGTCTCCTCTCCTCCTTTCTCTTTCACACTTCATCAACTA
Organism: Picus viridis; assembly: GCA_033816785.1. Classification (NCBI taxonomy): domain Eukaryota; kingdom Metazoa; phylum Chordata; class Aves; order Piciformes; family Picidae; genus Picus; species Picus viridis. The sequence goes on from CM066588.1 coordinate 24,058,507, forward strand.
TTTTCTCCACCTCATTCTCTGTCTCTCACTTGGGACACACCAGCTCTTGAACTGTCTCATATTAGAAAGAAATTCTTTGCAGTAAGGGTGGTGAGACCCTGGAACAGGTTGCCCAGGGATAAAGTGGATGCTGCCTTCCTGGAGGTGTTCAAGGCTGGCTTGGATGAGGCCTTGAGAATCTGGTCTAGTGGAAGGTGTTCATGTCAATGCCAGGAGGGTTGAAAGTACATGACCTTCAAGGTCCCTTTGAACCCCATCCATTTTATGAATCTATGACTCTCCTGACACCTTCCCACAGTGCAGTCTGCATATGCATCCATTCAATCTGGAAAACTTGTCCTGGAGCACCTGGGAAGTTTCAGGAATCCCTTTTTCTCTGCAATTAATCAAGAATCTGTAGCAAAAGAGTGAACTTGTTCATGTGACTTAATTCTGCACTGTCTCCTCCAGTTCCTACGGAACATGGTGCAGAGTTCCAGGACCAGCGCTGGGTAGATGTTGGAGGTCTATCTGGATGAGGAAGATGGGTGTAAGATCTGCGTCTCATAGGCATGTGTAGGTCTCACAGGTATATGGGTATCAGGTTCCAGCTCACTCCTCCCTGCACCACTGCCCATGTTCCCAAATCAACAGGAAAGCACACGTGAATGCTGCCTATTTGGAGACACAGTAAGCTAGGCAAGTTGGCTCTCTGCCTTTCCCCTCTGCTCAAAAAAGGACTCTTGGATTCTTGCCCACCATTCTTCTGTATTTCTTCAGGCTTCATGCTGCTCTGTATAATGAGGGAGAAGATGAGCTTCTTGATGTCACTATTCCTGAAAAGCTAAGATTAGAGTATTTCTGCCCCCGGTATGAGCAAGAACCTGTTAAATCACATCCTTGTGAGCATTAGGGTTGGAGGATCTGCTATCCGTTTCCTGGGGTGGTAGGAACGTTGTTTTTTCTTAAACCCTTCCAACATTTTATTTGTTAGACACGAGAAGGGCCACCCTTGAATCATGCTGGAGCTGAGGCAAAATAAACAACCTCTTACAAAAAGTAAGAAAGTCCAGAGGGAAAGCTAGCGTGAATAGAAAGTAAACTTCCTTGTTATGCAACTCCTCTTGCCTAACGTCTTAAAGAAAGCCTGAAGAACTGAAGCTAAGGCAGCAGATGCAGAATGATCTTATTTCCTGTTGAGCATTGCTCTCTCCGGCCACACATGGGCTGTGCGCAGCTGATCCCCGACGTAGACCGCCCTGGCCTGCCCTCACCTCTGAGGAACAGCCGTGGCTGGTTCACATCAAGGACAGAGGCACTCCATGCATGCACAGCGCTCCGTCCCATACAGCTATGGCAACACCCAGCTACTTGTGTCACCATTGCAACACCCTTTTCCTTTCTCCTCCTGCAATATCATATGACTCCTTTGTTGTTAGTTTTTTCCTAAGTGGGGTATGTTGCTTGAATATATCTCAGCAAGCCACCCAAGACAAGCCACTTAACAAAGCCAGCATCACAGCACTGAGTGTGAGGAGTGAAAGCCTTTTTTCAAAGACCTTCGACCATCTGCTTTTCTCACAGGCATCGCTCACTGACTGCCAGAGCTGAGCCAGCAATCCCAGTATAGACCTCCCGAAATAGGCTGCACCACATGGCAGAGCTGGCTTAAATTCAGCAGCACTGTGGTTTTCCTCTTGATGCAGGAAGTGTAGGAAGCCGGACTAGGGAGATGCTGTCCTGCTGTGAAGCAAGGTGCTACCTGTGAAGTGCCTGGAAGCATCTTACCTGTTGGGGAGGGAGCATCTCCGTGTCTCTGCCGAGCTTCCAGCAGCACGCTTAGTCTCTAATTTGAGGAAGGAAAAACACAGTCTGGCACAGCACCCTTGAAATACAGCCCACCCATCTATTATGCCAAAGCCACTGTTTATATTTTCCCTCAAAGAAAGGTCACTGAGTACTCTGCAGCACAACACAGCATGGGACTGTGCACGCAGGATGTCAGAAAGCTCACTGAAATGGGAACTTCTTTCCAGAAGAACCATGTTTCTGTAAGTCACAAAGCCTTGCTTACAGCTATGGGTTTCCTCCTTCTTTCATTACCCAATCTCATGCCAAGCACCAGGTCATGCACTTGGGTCACAGTAACCCCCTGCAATGCCCTAGGCCTGGGGCAGAGTGGCTGGAAAGATGCCCATCTGGGAAAGACCTGAAGGTATTGACTGACAGCTGACTGAAGATGAGTCAGTGTGTGTGTGCCCAGGTGGCCAAGGAAGCCAACAGCATCCTGCCCTGGATCAGCAGGTGGCCAGCAGGACGAAGGAAGTGATTGTCCCTGTACACGCAGCACTGGTGAGGGCACACCTTGAATCCTGGGTTCAGTTTTGGGCCACTCACTCCAAGAAGGACACTCAGGTGCTGGAGAAGATTCAGAGAACTCGATGATCTTAAAAATCTTTTCCAACCAAAACAATTCTACAGTACTGATTCTGTTCTGCAATTCTATGACCACAGGAGAGGCCCTGTAGAACTCTTCTGCAACCCAATCATCTATGGAAGCCTGCAACTCAGTCAAATGAAGCGCTCATGATGTAGTAACTTTAAAAAGCTATACAGAGAGGACATTTCCTTGAAGAGCCTTCCTTGGCATTTTAATACATCTACAACCACAGCTAGAAATGGAGGGACTGAAGGCTGTGTGTACAGCCTCACAACCTAGCTGAAAAATGAGGTGGTTAATGTTAAAACGGTGAGAAGCTTGAATTTAAAGGGGGGTGTGTGGGGGGTGGGGAATGGCAACAGCAATTTGCTAGAAGAGTTCAATTGGGAAAATGCAATTTGCCTTTCACTGTGATTATAAAAATTATTATATATATATATTATATATACTTCTCCACCAGGTTTTCATCACTGTGCAAAATGTTCATCATTATAATCACCACTTTTCTCCTGCACTAAGATAAGATATCAAGTCCTCCTGGCCTACTAGCCCAGAAAGTGCTTCCCCATTAAAATGTTTGACTCAAGCCATCAATTATTGAATCACAGAATGATTTGGCTTGGAAGGGACTTTGAAAATCACCTAGTTCCAATCTCCATGCCATGGCCAGGGAGATCTTCCACTAGACCAGGGTCAAGGCCCCATCCAACCAGGTCTAGTGGAAGGTGTCCCTGGTCTTGAACACTTCTTGGGGGGGTGTACATCCACCACTGCCCTGGGTCACCTGTTCCAGTGCATCATTAAGACGCATGAAAGTGAAGATCTACATCAGACCATGTTTTGTTGTCCGTAGATGTTGGGATTGCAATGGAGGTCAGCCTCATGTTCCTGAACTCTTCTGGAGCCATGAATGGCATGGACTCTCCACACTGAAGTTTCTCAAGTGTTCCTCAACACCTGAAGACCTTTGCCCACCTACACCCCACTGCACTGGGCCTTGCAACCAGCTTCTAAGGAAGAATGGTCATTTCCCATTTCAGCTTGCTTAGAGAGTCCCTTTTCCCCCAAATGTCAGGATTTTTTCTGTCCCTAACATCAATCAAGCCCTTTTACTTTGAGAAATGAGGTCAGGAGAGGAATAGGGCTCCCACCCCTGCAGAACTCACCGTTTCTGACCATAGTTGACTGCTTTGTGCATTCTTTGATTCCCCTGGCAGAAAATCACCATAATTAAGTGTTAGGAGTTTGATGAGGAAACCTTTCCTCACACTCGAGGTGCGAGTCTTCACTGGCTGATTTCTCTCACTTCCTGACAATGCAGTAAAGTCACAATGTAAAAAGCCTTGAAATTTCCCAACATTTCTGTTTCCTTTGAAGGTCAGAAAAGAGCTTTTCAGGAAAAAAAAATAATAAAATGTAGTCCCCAGACATTCAAAATGCAGCTGGAGGAAGAATTTTCAGCAGTTTCCCTCCAGCAAGCAGCTTGTGTCAATGGCTTTTTTTTTTTTTTTTGAGAAAAAAAGAAACAGCAGGTCAAGTAGGTATTAACTGAGATTGAACAGGGTTAATTAATTGAGATTAAATAGATATTAGGTGTTGTAACACAGGAAACCTAATTTTAGCTTGCTGCCTCTTTGCTGGCTGACTTAGCTCTCTTTTCCAGGCAGCTGTGCTGGAAAAAGTGGCTGAAGGAGGGGACCTGGGATCTGCTTTCTTTGGTGTATATTTTTAAAGTGCCTCTCTCTGGAGGCATTTCCAGAGCTTTTCTCAGCTTGGGAATGGGCTCCCAAGTTTTTGGAAAAGAAAACAGGGATGAGGGCCTGCATAATTCATGGATGCTGTAAGTAACAGTTCTGCATACATGGTGGCATCTGTAGACAATTGTCCACTTCAGGAAACCCATGGCTTTGCATCCCAGCTTGTCACAACCCCTTTTAATTTCCTTAGAAACACGAGAGAGCATCATGATGAGCCAGGCTTTCACCAGATCCTCAGCAACAAGGAGAAGACTTCCTGTGACACTTTTAAACAGCTTTTAGAAATGCATCCCCTCTCTGGTTTCTCTTCTGCCTTTTAATTTGTGTTCCCTCTAAGTAAAAGTTCACTTTTTATTTCAATACATTGAGCCCAAGACAAGAAGTGTGGCAGGAAGGGTGGACAGGACTGTAACACCACAACACTCACAAATCTTCCAGCTTTGGTGCAATGGTGTAAAGAAGAGAAGAGTGCTTACAGTGTCTGACACCCTTGCTGTCATACACGATCTTCAATCCTACTCTTCATAGGAATTTGTCAAGACAGTCCAACAAAAATTCATATTGCCATTCAAATAAATTTGTCCTCTCAAAGCTCTTTGTCCTCCAAATATACACCTGAAAGCAGCATTCTGCCCTTGGCTTACTGATGTAATTTATAGAACCATAGAAACATTTCAGTTGGAAAAGACCATTCTCAAGTCTGCTGCTAAACCATGTCCCTCAGCACCATGCCTCTGCCTTTTAAAAACACCTCTGGGGATGGGGATTCTACCACCTCCCTGGGGAGCCTGTTCCAGCGCTTAAGAACCCTTCCAGTGAAGAATTTTCTTGTAATATCCAGTCTAACTTTCATCACTATCAAGCAGCTTCTCTTTTGCATTTTCAAAGATGAACTTCATCTCAATGGAACTTAAAAGTTCTCCAGGGAAAACTACTGAAAATAATGTCTTTGCAAAACGACCTGCCCAAGATTAAATCTGTGACAATTACTTCTGCTTCATGAGAAAAAAAACTCATAACATTGTAACAATTGATGCTAGCCCAAACCACACATCAGTTAAAACATGAAGGAATACTTCTCTTAATGCTCTTTTTGTAATGCTATGTCTGTCTCCTGAAATGAACTGCGAGGCAACTAAAAATAGCAAAAGGAAAAACCCTTGGGGCAAGTATTGCCTCTGAAGTATAAACAGCGTCAGGTTTTGATTCAGCACATACAATTCCTCTGCCCTAACCCCCTTCTGTTCACAGGCAAGGAGCCAACAGAAAACAGATTGGTAATTAAACTCTTTGGAATTCATGCACTCAAGCTATTTTCCAGTATCATCATTGTTAGATAAGTTAGCACAAGGATAGCACTGTTCAAGCTTTATCACCATATCTTTTAATTCTTCTCTTTGTACACAGCTCTTCCAACCATCTCCAAATTTATAAGCTAGGGAGAATTGGCTTATTGGTGGAGAATTTAGGTACCCACACAAATACTTTTGTCTTTAAGACTCTAAATTCTTTCATACTTCTGAAGAATTTTTCCCCCTTATTCCATTTCTTTTATGTGTGGCAATTGCACAATTGCTTATTCAGTTTATTATTTAAATTTTCCTTGGAATGCTTCTGAAAATGACAGTCTGTTCCAATAAAAGCATTCTCTTTCTTTTCCCTTTTATTCACATTTCCAGCCAGTTTGGAATCAATTTGCCCATACATTGTTAACAAAGCAGAATCTATTTCTAGCTGCAAAGCATGGCCTGGGTTGGAAGGGACTTTAAAGATCATCTGGTTCCAACTGCTCTGCCACAGGCTGGGACACTACCTACCAGACCAGTTCACTCAAGGTCCCATCCAACCTGGCTTTGAACAATTCCCAGTGTGGAGCCTCCACAACTCCTCTGGACAACCTGTTCCAGTGCCTCAACACCCTCCTGGGGAAGAATTTTGTCCTAATGTCCAATCCCAACTGAGCTGCTTCCAGTCTGAAGCCATTACTCCCGGTCCTGTCACTCCATGCCTTTGTAAGAAGTCACTCTCCAGCCTCCTTCAAATGGAGGAAGACTGCTCTAAAGTCTCCCTGAAGCCTTCTATCCTCCAGGTTGGACAACCTCAACTCTCTCAGCCTGTCCTCACAGCCTTTGGATTACTTCTGTAACCTCCTCTGGACCCTCTCCAACAGATCCATGTCCTTCTTGAGTTGGGAACACTGGACACAGTACTCTGGAGTAGAAGGGTAGAATCACTCTCCTTGAGCTGCCTCCTGTGCTTTTAGGGATGCAGCTAGAAATGCTGGCTACAAATGCTGGCTTCTGCACAAGCAGAAAGAGAAAATCACAAAACTGGAAACTTTTCACATCAGGTAAAAATTAAGTTGAAATGGAATTGAGACTGATATTCCAAGACCATAGTTTTGTGTGAGGTGCTACTCCAAATGTAAGAAAAGTAAAATAACCAAATCTAAATTAACTCAAGTAAATAAATAATAATAAACAATTCCTTATTATAAAGAAAAAAAGAAATTCCAAGTCCATTTTTATACAAAATTCAGGTATGGTAAGGTGTAAAAAAAGAATTTTTTTCTCAGCAGTGACACTTTTACCTGTGTTTCAGGCACAAAACCTCAGGCCCAAATGCCATAGATATATCCAAAGTATCCTTCCAAGACAGCTTTGGATAGTTTTAGCATACAGGCTTCATCCTTTCTGGGAACCAAACATGAAGAAGAAAAGTTCTCAGCAGATTTTACAGATCACAGAAAAGAGGGTTCGTTTCCAAAGAATTATGACTAGGAAACAGTAATTTAATTGATGTTTTAAAGCTTAATTTAGACAAAGGATTGTCATAAATTGGCCAGGAAATTTGAACAGTATCTTCAATATTCCACCAAAAAAACCTGGCCTGATATCAGAAAATGAATTTCACAGGGGAGTTGCTTTTCAATAATTTTGAACAAAGGAAAATGGGCTTTGCTATGGAAAGCTGAACAAACTCTGAAGGATTAAATGCTGCTGTTTGGATCATATTATATTATCTCACTTAAAGAAAATGAGGTTTTCTCATCTCTATTTCCCACAAAGTGCTCTCAGTATGGAGTACAACCAGCATGACCACAGCAAAGTCCTCCAGCAGCACTTGGTCAGTATTAACCTCCTTTCATGAATAAGGTCAGAGTGAATCTGTCCAAAATACTTGAGTAACAAAGGCAAAACAGAAAATAGAAATCAGGAGACAATGTCCTTTTCTGCTGACTGCTGTGTGTAATTCATGCTGACTGTGTGAATGCACAGTCAGTGTGTAAACTCACACGTACTCAGACCCAGGGAATCCCCACCATGAAAAACTGGCCAGGGGGTGGACTCAAGAGAAGAGAAAGAAAAAGAAAAAGAAAAGAAAAAGAAAAAGAAAAAGAAAAAGAAAAAGAAAAAGAAAAAGAAAAAAAAAAGAAAAAGAAAAAGAAAAAGAAAAAGAAAAAGAAAAAGAAAAAGAAAAAGAAAAAGAAAAAGAAAAAGAAAAAGAAAAAGAAAAAGAAAAAAAAAAAAAGAAAAAAAAAGAAAAATAAAAAGGAGAAAAAGAAAGAGAGAAAAAGAGGGAAGGGAAGGGAAGGAAGGAAGGGAAGGGAAGGAAGGGAAGGGAAGGGAAGGGAAGGGAAGGGAAGGAAAGGAAAGGAAGGGAAGGGAAGGGAAGGGAAGGGAAGGGAAGGGAAGGGAAGGGAAGGGAAGGGAAGGGAAGGGAAGGGAAGGGAAGGGAAGGGAAGGGAAGGGAAGGGAAGGGAAGGGAAGGGAAGGGAAGGGAAGGGAAGGGAAGGGAAGGAAGGGAAGGGAAGGGAAGGGAAGGGAAGGGAAGGGAAGGGAAGGGAAGGGAAGGAAGGGAAGGGAAGGGAAGGGGAAGGGAAGGGAAGGGGGAAGGAAGGGAAGGGAAGGGAAGGGAAGGGAAGGGAAGGGAAGGGAAGGGAAGGGAAGGGAAGGGATCTTCTCTCATTGGGTAAAACAATGAATTAAAGGACTTTTCTCAGCAGTCTTTGCTAGGAAATGTCATACTGAATCATATAAAATCAGAGAATCATTCAGGTTGGAAAAAAACCTTTGAGATCATCAGGTCCAATCAGTCATCCTTTAGACAATTTTAGAATGATTATTAGTAAAGGAAGTCAGTTCTTAATTTATTCTCTTAGACTTCCAATTTCAGTCTAATAGTGGAAGCAATTAACTTCACCTATATATCACTAAGTTATCAAGTTCAACTAAAGAACCACTACCTGAAAGGAGGCTGGAGTGAAGTCAGTGTTCATCTCTAGTTCCTCTAGATACAGATGTCCATGCTGACTGTAGGGGATTGGAATATAGGTCCCTTTATAGGTCCCTTTCCTGATGCTATGAGTCTATGTATTTTTCTCCACGTTTCACGCAAAGATGCTTGAGCTGCCCCTAAGCAGCTGCTTCTGGGCTGCATTTGTTACTATAATGAAGGGCCATAATGAAGAAAGAGAGTCATGGCACAACAGCTGATGGAAGACAGTGCATGAAGTTCATGTTAAACTGCATTGTCAAGACAAAATTAAATACCCTTTGGTGTTAGAACCAGTGCCTCTGAAGGTGTTCAAGAAATGTGTGAACATGACACTTCAGGACATGGTTTAATGGCTGTGGTGGTGGGATGATGGTTGGACATGATGATCTTAGAGGTCTTTTACAACCAAAGCAATTCTATTGTACAATGGTTCTATAAAGGGATTCAGAAGGAGATTTCTTCTCAGGTGAGCTGGTATCTGTGGTTTGCCAGATCTTAAGGACAGGGCAGATTTGCTCTAAGTGGGGAACCTAGCAGGGGAAGGTGTCACAAATACCTACAAACAAAAGACCTAGAAACACAACACTGCAAAGAGCAACAGGCAGAGTAACATTGATTGTGGAGAGTGGGTCTCTTAACACCTGAAAAAAGGTTTGTGACTCCAATGTTAAGTAGCCATAGTAAGACAGACATTAAAATAAATCTTTGGAGAAACAGGTTTACAGTGGGAGTGGCATAAATGCCATAATTTGGAATTGTACTAAACCAGGATTTGCTGTATGTCAAGGAAAGGATTAGAGTATCAATCCCTCTGACCTGCACACCGAGATGAGCCCAGGATTCTTTACACTGCTTTATTCACATCTTCTCCCACATTCCCTTTCATCTGCTTCTTCTAATTTGAGTTTCAGACTCAAATGGCTGCAATTATGGAGCAATGAAATCACAGGATGAGGAAAAGATGGAAAACCAACCCACCAGCACGCGGTTTGGCAGGGTCTCCTCTGTCTTTAAACATGGATTGTTCAAAATCAAATAAACTTATGCAAGCAGTTAGTGCAAATTCCTATAAAATTGGATTGTTCCTTTCTGTTGCTATTCATCTGCAACAGATTAGTCAAAAGAGGAATTTTCCTTTTGGGGAGTGATGGTCAAGGCATCCATATAACAGCTAGAAAGTTCACTCAGTATGGTTACCAAAGTTGTGTGAAGATTTTAAGAACAGCTGAAGCTAAATTTGTTAAACTGGCTAAGTTTAGGCTGAGAACCAACATAAAAACCATCAAACAGACTAATTTATTCATTCTCATGTGCAAAGTCAAGTGGAGATGAATGTCAAGAAATGAGATCTGATGCAGACTGAAGTTACTGAGAGAAACAGATGTATCTTTTTGTTCTCCTAACAGCAACCAGCCCTCTGGCTGACATTTCAGAAAATTCGACCCATAGTCTCAATTGCCTTAGAATTTGAGACATATTCTGAAGAACAAAGAGTGATTAAACTTAGGTTTCCCATGTGAGTAGGACCCATTCGATCAGGAATGTAGCACAGAGATTTCCAGGAACAAGCCACTTAGCTCAGAAATGTTGCTCTACTGTCTTACTCACCTTGGGTGAAACATCAGGGGATCAGTCTGATCCAGAAAGTTGATGCATAGCTTTATACATATAGAAACCCCTGAAGATGACACCATGCTCTGAGTTTTCTTTGCCCTGCACAGAGGAAGAGGCAGCAGTACACCTACAGGACATGTGCACATCAGCCATGTACTGATGCCAAGGTAAATTGACAGCTTGTGTAATTTGGGGACATTCCAGCCTTGGAACTGAAAGCTGGAAGCCAGAAGGGTGTTACAACCACACCTGCATAATGTTTTCTAAATCAGACAGACACTCCAACAGCAATGAAGAATTACAATTTCATTTTGTTTCAGACATATTACAGAATCACAGGATCCCAGCATGATAGGGGTTAGAAGGGACCTCTGGAGATCAGCAAGACCAACCACTCTGGTAAAGCAGGGCCACCCAGGATCTCAACATCCAGGTGGGTTTGGAATCTCTCCAAGAAAGAGACTTGACAACCTCTCTGGTTAGCCTGCTCTAGGGCTCCAGCACCCTCACAGCAAAGAATTTTCTCCTTATGTGCAAGTGGAAGGTCCCATGTTCCAGTTTGAGCCTATTGCCCCTTATCCTGTCACTGGGCACCATTGAGAAGAGTCTGGCTCCATCCTCTTGCCCCTCACCCTTTAGCTCTTGCTGAGCATTGGTCAGATCCCCTCTCAGGCTGCTCTTCTCCAGGCTAAATAGCCCTAGGTCTCTTAGACTTTCCTCCTCACAGAGATGTTCCAGGCCCCTCAGCATCTTCACAGCCTCTGCTGGGCTCTCTTCGGTAGATCCGTGACTCTTGAACTGTGGAGTCCAGAACTGGACACAATACAATAGATGTGGCCTCCCTAGGGCTGAGAAGAGGGGGATGAGTCTCTCACTTGACTGCTGGCCACGTTCTTTTAAGGCACTCCAGGAGACCATTGGCACTCTTGGCCGTGAGGGCACATTGCTGGCTCATGGTGAACTACTTGTCCACCAGCACACTCAGCTCTTTCTCCACAGAGCTGCTTTCCAGCAGGTCAGCCTCTCACCTGTACTGCTGCAGGGGGTTATTCCTCCCCAGGTGCAGGACCCTCCTCTTCCCTTGTTGAAAGGCATACCACTCTTGTAATTCCAAGAACACAAATAAGTCCCCTTTTTCTGAAAATGAGTCATCAGTTTTTGGTCCACCATCGTTGTTTCCAGCCAAAACATTTGAAAAAGGAAATTACAGCAGCCAAGATAATCATGCATTGAGTTCTTGGGGTGGATATTTTTGACACCTTGATTTTTAACATGGAAATTAATTCGTCTTGGGTGAATCAGCAACCTGGAGAAAAACCAAAATGAGTAAATAAATACAATAGGCTGTGATTCATTTTTTCACTGTTAAGTGGCTACGTGCGTTCATACCATGCTAAAGGACACCCCGTGAGGAGCACAGACCGAGGACTGTCATGGATAAGTTAACTTAGGAAGCAGCATGTCTTAGTCTATGGATGACTGCCATGTCTGCAAATCTCCATAATTTCACTAGTCTCATCAAAATTCCACCTGTTTTGGGCTGAATCAGGCCTGCAATCAGGCTCATGTGACGCAGGGAGATGCAGCACTCATGGCTGAACCATCAGTCATCCAGATCTGCCTCCTGAGCACCCAACGCACACTGACATAGATGTCTCCTGCTTCCCAGCTCCTCCTGGGGAAGGCAGCCAGCAGCACTCCATGGAGGTCAGACTTGAAACATCAGGCTGAATTAAAACAAAGTCAGTATGCAACAGGGTGGGCCAAAAAAATAATCACAGACTGTATACTCGGCAACATGAACTCCATCCTCTTCAGTTTCCCCCAAGAAACAAAATACCTTTGGAGTGAAGCAAGGGTTTAAAAATCCTCAGAACTTGGGGATTATTTGTTGATCATTTTCATATGGTAGGGGAAAGGAGTTAGAAAGTTCAAAGCCATTTTGACAATTTTAAATGGAGAGTTTCTCCTCAAACATCAAAATCTTTAAGAATTTTTTATACTAGTTAAGATTAAAATTAAAATTAAAAGGTTATCCAAAGGCAGCACAGTGATTTCAACATTAATTAAGGCATTTTCACGTGGCACAGAGTTAAGCCAAATCACTTTTCGATGTTTTAATTTCAACAACATCAACAAGAAAAAAAGGCTAAATTTTGACTCAAAAAAAAAGGGTTTGTTAAGGTTTCAGTTGCCTCGCTGAGTCACATCTCTCTTCTGTGAGAGGCTCTACTTTGCCTGTGCCCAACTCTATGGATACAGGACATCTACAGCCTATCAGCACACAGATTGGAGCAACTGTTGTAACAAGCACACATTGGATCAGGGGATTTAGGCTCGAGGTGAGGAGAAAGTTCTTCAGAGAGAGTCATTAGCCATTGAAATGTGCTCCCCACGGAGGTGGTGGAGACACCGTCCCTGGAGGTGTTCAAAAAGGGATTGGACGTGGCACTTGAAGCCATGGTTTAGTTTGAGCCATGAGTTCTTGGGTGACAGGTTGGACTTGATGATCTTTGAGGTCTCTTCCAACCTTATTGATTCCATGGTTCTATGATTTCCTGCAGGGAAAAGAAAAACCAAACCAAAACAAACAAAATAAAACCCCAAAACAAACAAACAAAAAGTGTTGTAAGTGTTTCAAAACACTGGAGCAGGCTGCCCAGAGAGGTTTTGGAGTCCCCTTCTCTGAAGGCATTCAAAACCCACCTGGACATATTCTTATGTGACCTACTCTGGGTGACCCTGCTCTAGCAGAGGCCTGGACCAGATCATCCCCGTCCAACCCCTAATATTCTGTGATTCTGTGAATTTCAGAAGTTCATTATTAGCCTAATGGAAAGGGGAGAGGGAGGAGAATAAAATTTCCTAATTTTCATAGAATCACAGAATTGTTTCACTTGGAAAAGACCTTGAAGATCATTGAGTCAAGCCATCAGATAAGTATTCTACATTCATAATGTTATTTTAGGAATCCACCCGGCAAGCAAGACTGGATTCCTGGCTAAGATGGTTGCATCAAATTTGCTGAAGACATTCAATTTTACGTATACTTGCAACCTAGGAAGTTAAGTACTTTTTCCTCAAAAAGGAAAACCAAAACAAAGCGGAAGTTGGGATTTTTCTTCAGAACACAAGTGTTTTATTTCAGAGAATGAAGTCACAGAAGGTCAGTAAGAAGACAAACCAAAATAGAAATCTCTATTTTTCCTCAGAATGGATTCCTAAACCACTGTGCCGAGGCTTCAGGAGCGAACAAAGGAGAAAGTTTCTTTTCTGGTGAGCTCCTTGGCTATGAGTATAAAATTACATTATTGTCCTTCATTGATCACTGACAACATTTACTCCACTATTCACAGACAAGGATTACAAGACTATTTTCTTAGCTGGAAAGTAGAGCTTATAATAGTTCAGGCTCAGCTCAGGGGTCCACCCAGGGGAAGATGCCGCAGACATGGCTGTCCCCTTCCTCATCACTGCACTCACTGTTACTAATGGCAGCCTGCTGCATCATGGCCAGGCAGACGAGCCACGCAGGCATGACTGTACCATGATGTGCTCCAAGGTGCAGCTGGATGAGGCGTAGAAAGGCAAGGAAAACCGCTCTGGCGTCTGACCTTTTTGAAGCGCAGGGACTGCGGTTTCGTGGGTTTCCTCCCACCCCTTCCCCAGCAGCCCCCGTGGTCTGACACCAAGCCTGTTTTCCAACCGTCTGGATATCAGGACAGCAGACATGAATGGTAGGCTGGTTTATTATTTTGCCTAGCAATTATCTTCTATCTTTTGATAACAGGCTGTACCCTCCTCTTGCGCAGCCAAGAGCTGTCCTGACACAAACCTTCTCATAGGCAGCTCTGGAAACTGCTGGCCGCTCCAGTTTGGGGTTTCCATCCTTTTCCTTTAAATATTTATGTTGGAACAACCCGTTGAAATATGCAAGTGTATACAGAAGAAGCCTTGAAACTGGAGGAGACAGCCAGTTCTACTTCCTTCATCTACTTGTTTTCCTGCTGCAGAAGAGAGAAGTCAAAGTATAGGGCTGGGAGGAGTTCAGACTTAAATCCAGCACTGAAACACAGCAATGAGTTTTTTCCCTTACTGGGTAAAGTTTGGTCTATCAGTTTGGAAAAGATTCTCAGACCCTATGAGGGAAAGGTTAAGAGAAGGTCAGTAAGAATGAGAAAGCTTCCTCCCAACAAGCCCTTGCTTCAACTCTTTCATTCTATGAAACTACACAAAAAACTCTAAAGACAGAAAAAGTGCAGCAAAGGAGAATGATCACAATCTTCAGCCACAGCTGTGGGACTTGGAGCCGGGTAATGACAGAGAAGAAGCTTTAAGCCATCTTTGTGGTCCCCTAGGCCCAGGCCAGATGTGTCTGTTCAGTTGTGTCACATAACTCACAGCATCCTGCTACAATCTAAGCCAGTCATTGACGACCTCCAGAGCTGCCAGAAGCCATTGCAAGCCTTGCAGCATCATTCTCTCTACATGGTGCCAAGAAGGAAAGAGAATGGAGGAGGAAGATGTTGTCTTTTTAATGTATTGACTCTAGTTTCAATTCCTTGTAAAACTGTGATGCTTTATTATATCTGGGAAGAGCAAGATACTTTCATTTCACCTCAAGCCTTCATTTCCCTTTCATCCTCCTTTGAAGTCCTTGTATCATCTGCAAGGTATTTTCTCATTAGCTACCTGTCACATGATATTTGAAGTCCCATTAGCTGTAAGGACTGCATCTCTGCAGCATAATTTCACTGGTCTTTGTCTTGAGACAAAAATGTTTCCTATTACCCAGAAGTTTACTCCGTTTTCTCTCTCCTTGTATTTCCCTCAGTAAATCATTTATAGGCTCTCAACACTTCCAGTCTGGCTGATACTTCCTGTTCATTTGACACTTTCTTCAGAAGTCTTTTGTAACTGTGAAAGCAGCTGAACTTTGTAACTTTGTCTTGGCACTTTCTTCTTGCTCCTCTTATAAGTGCAATAAAGGAAGAGTGTGACATCAACCCTCATCTAAAATCTCAAATACAGCACCAGTTCTGGTGTACATCATAAAAAGGACATGGAAGTGTTGGAGCAAATCCACAAAGGATCCAGGGGCTGGAGCACCTTTGCTATGAGGATAGGCTGAGAGAGTTGGGGTGGTCCAGCCTGGAGAAGAGAAGGCTCAGGGTCACATTATAGCTGCCTTCCAGTACCTGAAGGGAACTTAGAAGAATCTCAGAGAGGAACTTTTCACAAGGAGGTCAAGCAACAGGACAAGGGTGAATGGTTTGAAGCTGAGGGAGAGTAGACTGGATATTAGGAAGAAGTTCATCAGTGCAAGGGTGGTGAGACTCTGAAACAGGTTGCCCAGAGAAGTTGTGGATGCCCCCTCTCTGGAGGTGTTCAAGGCCAGGCTGGATGAAGTATTGCACAGCCAAGTCTAGCAGAGAGGCATCCCTGCCCATGGGAGGTTGGAGTAGATGATCTCTATAGTCCTTTCCAATCTAAGCCCTTCTATGGTCTAACCAGACATTTCCATCCAGAGCACTCCAGCCTGGCTGTACAACATTTTACACACTCAGTTTCTCCATCACACACAAAAAGATGTGCTCCTCCTGATGAGACTCCTCTGAATGGATTTGCTTTACTGAGAATTCTCTGAAGTTCAGCAGTCCCCCCATGAATCACTATTTAGCAGAGGGGATTGATGATGTGAAGTGTTAGGCACATTACTCTCCCTGATGATGGTGAACTTTGAATTCATCCATTTAATTATGTAGGCTGGGGTTTCTCAGAGGAGGCTGAGGGGGTTTAGGTGGCCAGGTCACTGGATTTTGATGGGAACGTGACACTAGCATTACGCATACATCTTCTGGTTTTTGGTATGTCCTAACCAGACTGCCATTTTACAAGCAAATTCCTATCACTTGTCGTCACAGGCTTCAGGTTCTTGACTGATAAACAAAACACGACAGCTAAATAGATCCTACACAGACATTTAAAAAGTCAATTCCTCTGAATTAAATTGATTAAATTAAATTAATTATATCTTGAGGTGGGCAGGGGTCCAGTTTCCTCAGCAAGCCGGTGTCAGATGAAAGGTTGCCAAAATAGACGCACCATCACGTTCAGGGATCTACTCCGACCTAAAGGCAGTCTTGACTGTGTGTATCCTTCTGTCTTGTCTCCTCTATTTTAAGCTCTTTAGGCAACAGATCTGGGAATCTGATCCAACCTAGCAAGACCAGATCCACAAAAATACCAGCAAAAATGTATATGTATGTATGAAAAGTAGAGGCCTCCAAACCCTTTCCCTCCTGCTGCATAGTTAGGTTATTTTCCAGTGGAAGAGAAACTGAGATGGAAATACTCACAGTGATTAGCCAAGCAATCATTATTCCTGGAATCATAGAATCAGTGTGGCTGAAAAGACCATTCAGTCCAACCTTAACCCAGCTACCATGACCACTAAACTATATACTGAAGCACCGCATCTACACAGCTTTTCAACCCCTCCAGGGATGGTGACTCCACCACCTCCCTGGGCATCCTGTTCCAATGCCTGACCTGTCTTGCAAGACAGAAATTTTCCTAATAACAAATTTAAACCTTCCTTGGTACAACTTAAGCCCATTTCCTCTTGTCCTATCACTAGATACTTGAGAGAAGAGACCAACACCAGCCTCACTCTAGCCTCCTTTCAGGTAGTTGTAGAGAGCAGTGTGATCTCCCCTCAGCCTTTTCTTCTCTCATATAAACACTCCATCTTTCTTCAGCCACTCGTCATACAACACCCTCCAAACCCCTCACCAGCCTCATTGCTCTTCTGTGGACACCCTCAAGCACTTCAATGTCTTTCATATACAGTGGCACCCAGAACTGAACCCAGTACTTAAGCTGTGGCCTCACCAGGGCCAGATGTAGGGACACAATCACTGCACTACAGCTTCTAGACCCACTGATTTTGATTCAGACCATGATGCTGTTGGCCTCCTTGGCCACCTGGGCACACTGGTGGTTCATGTTCAGCCAACCGTCCACCAGCACTCCCAGTTCCTTTTCCTCTGACTTGTTTTCATCTTATTGATAAGATGATTGTGACCACAGCAATATTTCTCAACATTTCCCTGGATGCACTGTAATGCAATTGATAATAGAAGAAATTGTGCCAAGACTGATTCCAAGATGAATTTATACAACCTCTTCAAGGATACATCTTGAGTACTGGCTTCAGTTTTGGCCCCCTTAATCTAAGAAGAACATTGAGGTGATGGAGTAGATCTAGAGAAAGGTAATAAAGCTGGTGAAGGGTCTATAGCACAAGACTTGTGAGGAGCAGCTGAAGGAATTGGGGTTGTTTAGTCTGGAGAAAAGGAGATTGAAGGGAGACCTTCTGTCTCTCTAAAATGCCTTGGAAGGAGGCTCGAGCCAAGTGGAGGTCAATCTCTTCTCCCTAACAACAAATAATAGGACAAGAGAAAATATCCTCAAGTCCAACAAGAGTTGGACATTTGGAACAATTTCTTCTCCCCACGAATGCTTGTCAAGGCCTGGAACAGGCTGCCCAGAGCAGTGCTGGAGTCCCCATCTCTAGAGGGATTGAAAAGCCATGTAGATGTGGTACAGAGGGACATGGTTTAACAGTGACCTGGTAGTGCTGGGTTATGGTTGAATGATTGGATTTGATAATCTTAAAGACCTCTTCCAGTCAAAATGACTCTGTGATTCATCAAGTCATGTCAAGGGGACCTCTGCCAGATATTGACAGGTCCACGCATGAAAAATCTATTAAATGTTCTTAATTTGCATGACCTTAGATTTTTAAATAACTTAGATAACAGAGTATGGTCAGAAATTTACTACAAATCATTGTCTTTCCTCAAAGCCAGCTGTAACCATCCATCTCAGTAAAGTGCCTTGCTGTGTTGTGCAGCTGAGCACAGCCTGAAAAGAAAAGAGAAGAGAAGAGAAGAGAAGAGAAGAGAAGAGAAGAGAAGAGAAGAGAAGAGAAGAGAAGAGAAGAGAAGAGAAGAGAAGAGAAGAGAAGAGAAGAGAAGAGAAGAGAAGAGAAGAGAAGAGAAGAGAAGAGAAGAAAGAGAGAAGGGTTTGTATTATTTTAAATAAAAGTTGTTAGAACTGCAGTATTGTAGGGACATAATTTGGATTAGGCTGCAGTGCTTATACAGAAAAGATCCAAACCAAACCCTTGGAGGCTTCTGGAAAAAAGAAAGAGCCTTCAGCACAGGCATGTTAACATCACATAAATCAGGCAAGACTGGGAGCCAACAACAGTATGAGTTAAGAAATGCTTTAGTTCAAACAACATAGAAAGTGGAAGCCCCAGGACACAGAGAAAGCAATTTCTCTCCCTTAAAATATGGAATCTGCCAGATTATAGAGTTGTTGGGCTTGGTGCCATTAACACCATGCCAGACGAGGAAAGAATCCTCCTCCTCAGGCAATGATTGGCAGGTTCAACAATGGAACTCTTTTGAAAGTCAGATGAGGTAACACAAATATCCAAAGAAACCAGTAAAGGCCAGGGGACTATTTATAGCCCATTGATAGCTTTTGAAGTTTGTGAATCTGATGTACCAGTGAGAGAAATGAAGCCATTTGGCCTATCACCTGAGTAAAGCCAAAGACTACACTGAGACTGCTTGGACTGCTGAAAATGTTAGTGTCCCTCTCTTGATCGGTTATTGTGCTTTCTACCAAGAGCCAGGTGCTTTGAAGTCCCAAAGCAAGACTGAATTATATCTTTGTCACCATCCGTGGAGGTGTTCAAGAAAAGTGTGGACATGGCACTTCAGGATGTGATTTAATGGC
This sequence comes from Picus viridis, assembly GCA_033816785.1. NCBI lineage: Eukaryota > Metazoa > Chordata > Aves > Piciformes > Picidae > Picus > Picus viridis. The sequence continues at coordinate 24,077,389 of CM066588.1, forward strand.
CATGGTGGTGTTAGATTGATTGTTGGACTTCATGATCTTGCAGGTCTTTTCCAACTGAAACAAGCCGGTTCCACTGCTTTTACACAGCAAACCCACATTTTCCAGGTGTTTGCTACATCTTTCATTACATACACTCTAAAAGGCATCCTACATACAATATTTTACATGGTTTTATCACAACTCATCTAGGAAAGTATTTGCACAACCTGAGGCTGAAGTCTGATTAGCTGATGTCACAAATCACTTTTTGGCAGAATGGTTGCTACCAGCCAAGGGTTCAGAAACATCTTTGGCAACAGGCAGCATTGGATCACTCTGAGATGGTCTAAGTGGTGGCCAAGACTAATTTAGACCCAGTGACTACTACCAGACACTTCAAATATGTCTCAGAAGCGGCACATAGTGCGTCTCATCTATGTTGCTGTGACAGGACAAGGGGTGATGGCTTAAACTGAAAGAGGGAGATTTAGACTGGGTAAAAAGAAGAAATTTTTCACACTGAGAGTGGTGAGTCACTGTCCCAGTTTGCCTAGAGAGGTGGTAGATGCCCCATCCCTGGAACCCTTCCAGGTCAAGTTGTTTGGGGCTCTAAGAAACTTTATGCAGTTGGAGATGTCCCTGCTGACTGCAGAGGGGGAACTACATGAGCTTTAAAGATTTCTTACAACCCAAACCATTCTGTGACTTAAAGATTCTATCAGCCCAAGTCCTACCTCTTCACTAACACGAGACAAGAATGGCTCAGAGCAAATTATAATGAGGCTGAAGCCACATAAATATTTGTTAATTGTGTATATAAAAAAGTACTGCTGTAAATTTTCATGCCCTGATTGCAAAATGTCCTATCTTATGCTACCCACTTTGGTCTACTCAAATGCAGATGGACTCTGATTGTTTCCATGGACTCCCTTGGGTACACTACCATGAACTGCAATGACAGCAGGAGTGACCCATGAACCCCACTCAGAGAACGGCTGACAGGTACAGATAGGTGCAATCTCCTTTCTTTAGCCATGTGATATCTAGAACTTGTGCCCTAGTTCATCTGAGGTTTGAACTTCAAATCATAGAATGGTTTGGGTTGGAAGGGACCTTTCAAGGTTGTCTAGTGCAACCCCTGCAGTCAACAGGGACATCTGCAACTAGAGCAGGTTGCTCAGAGCCTCAAGCAACCTGACATCTACCAACCCTCTGGCAACCTGGGCCAGCCTCTCACTACCCTCAGTTTAAAACATTTCTTCCTTCTCTCCTGTTTAAATCTCCTTCTTTTAGTTTAAACCATCAGCCCTTGTCCTGCTAGAAAGTTTGTCCCTGTCTTTAAGTCCTGAAAGGCCACAAGAAGGTAGCCATACAGGACAACATAAACCAACATACACATCTGAGCCAGAGCTACTTTAGTAAAAAGCTAAGACAGAAAAAAAGCACAGAATTTCAACTCCCAAAGGACATTTTCCAGGACTCCCATTGAGGAAACAAATTTTCAAGTTTACTTATCTGATAAAAATACTTGGGTGGAAGTTACTGAGCAGCAGTAACCATGGAGCCCAGAGGATGCCATTTGTCACCGTCATTTCCCAGCGTTTAACACCACCGCGCTGGAGCGCTTTTGTTTGCAAGACATGGACAGCACAGCAAACTGCCAAGAAACGTCTTTGCTGGACATAATGACTACTTGGCCTCCATCAGAGGAGGAGTGGCTCAGCATAATTAAACTCTTCCATGACGCAGGGGAATGGACCTGATGACCAGCAAAGGGTTCCTTCCAGATATCTTTCTGTTATTATATGCTGATTAAATACCTGTGTGTATTGCCAGCTCATTTCCCCGTTTTGCTCCAAATTCATTGGGCAGGCTCGGACCCGCATCACTTTATGACATCCAAAATTGTATCAGGACCTATGAATAACTGCCCATCTCCTTTGTGTGTCTCACCCAGTCACTCTGCCTCTCTTTCCCCCCACTTCACTCTCATTTTAGATTAATTTACTCTCTCCATGTTATAACCATAGCCCTTGAACTCAGACCTCCCACCCAGCCCCTGCATGCTGCGAACCACCATGGCCACTCTGACATTCCCGTGGTCTGTCCTCCAAAGAGCTGCCAGAAAGATGCCCTTGATAAACTGCAAAAACCCAGGCAATTAGAGTTTCACTGCTGCCCATGACATTCCACTTTAAATAAACTGTGGAGCAGCTGGTCATTGGAGAGAAATCTGAGAAGGAACTTAAGGATACAAGCAAGCACTGTGCTTCTCTCCCTGTTAGAAACTGTTTGTTTGGGTATTCTACAAAACAGACAACTAGAAGTTGTCCAAAAGACCTTTTCTGGGGTCTTAGTCACATTGGCCAGTGGATGATGACTGTACAGGTGTGGCTGTCTACCACATGACCTACATGTACTCTGATTTTTGGAGATATCATCAAAAGAAGTGTGACCTGCAGAATGAAGGAGGTGATTCTCCCCCTCTGCTCTGCCTTTGTGAGAACCTACCTGGAGTACTTCATCCAGCTCTGGAACCCCCAATACAACTAGGATAATGAACTGCTGGAGCAGGTCCAGAGGAGGCCACAAAGATGGTCAGAAGGCTGGGGCACCTCCCCTATGGGAAAAGGCTGAGAGAGTTGGGGCTGTTCAGCCCGGACAAGAGAATGCTCTGGGGAGATCTCAGAGCAATCTTCCAGTACCTGAAGGGGGCCACAAGAAAGCTGTGGGACTTTTTGCTAGAACTTGTAGTGATAGGACAAGAGAAAAAGGATTGAAGCTTGAGGAGGACAGATTTAGACTGGAGATTAGGAAGGAATTCTGTACAGTGAGGGTGGTGAGACACTGGAACAGTTTCCCAGGTAGGTCATGGATCCCATTCCCTGGTGGTGTTCAAGACCAGGTTGGATGAGGCCTTGAGCAACCTGGTCTAGTGGAAGGTGTCCCTGTCAATGGCAGAGGGGTTGGAACTAGATAATGTCCAAGGTCCCTTCCAATCCAATCCATTCTATGAATCTATGAATTATCTAAAGCAAGAGGAGCAAGGTAGCCTGGCACTAGGAAACAGCTGTTCTAGCTGCAGACTCTGCACCAGTAACTGTGACATCCTATATTCAGACATCCACTCACTGCCTGCCTGCAGGTAGCTGTCACCGTAACACCTGTCTGTGTGGTGAATCAACAGCTCCAACAGATTACATGTGTTGCCTGGACTCTGATAAGGGAAAGCTTCCTATTTGCTCTTAAAGCTTCCACCAAACCTTGTGTGGGGCTCTGGTTAATCCCTGTGAAGGAAAGCAAACATGTGCAAGCTGTCTGGGCTTGACTGCTGAAACCTTTGGAATACTGAGGAGACCGATGGGTTGGTTCACTTGGTTCAGTTTTGAGCCTGATCCTTTTCTCCAAATACATATTTCACTTGTGTAAATAATGCAGCCCATGGCAAGTGCAGTGGCACTTCCACCTTGGCTAGCATCTTAGATGGTACCATACTGACCAGGTTCGAGACCATCCGAGGAACATGAACAAAGTCCATGGGCCTTGGGGAAATGCATCCCAGGGTCCCAAGAAAACTCGGATATGTAGTCACTAGGTCACTTTCTTTCACATTTGAATAGTCCCAGAAGTCAGGCAAAGTCTCCATAGACTGGGAACATCACCCCCAGTTTTTAAAAAGCCAAAGGAAGATTCTGGGAACAATCCACCACTTAGCCATCCTGTGTTCAGTAAGATCATGGAATGAACTCTCCTGGAAGCTATATTAAGGCATATGGAAGGCAGGGAGGAGATTAGAGACAGCCAACATGACTTCATTAATCATGCCTGACTAATCAGATGGTGTTCTACAGTGGAATGATTGCTTTGTTGGGTAGGAAAAGAGGAACTGATGTGATACATCTTGACTTCTACAAAGCCTTTGACACAGGCCTACACAACATCCTTCTCTCTAAATTGGAGAGATATGGGTTTGAGGGAGGGACTATTTGATGGATATAGGATTGGCTGGATGGCCATGTCTAAGGAGTTGTTCAATGTCCAAATGGAATCTATAACAAATCTCTAAAGAATCCAAACTGGGACCAGTACTATTTAATATCTTTACTAACAATACAGAGAGTTAGGACTGAATGCACCTTCAGCAAGTTTGTGGATGACACCAAGCTGAGTGGTGCAGCTGACATGCCTGAAGAACAGGATGCCACCCAGAGAGACCTTGACAGGATTAAGCAGTGGGCCCATGTGAACTTCATGAAGTTCCACAATGCTAAGTGAAAGGTCCTGCACCTGGGTCAAGACAATCTCTGGTATTAGTACAGCCTGGAAGATGGAGGAATGGACATCAGCCCCGAGGAGAAGGACTTGGGGTGCTAGTGGGTGAAAAGCTGGACATGAGCCAGCAATGTGCACTCACAGACCAAAAGCCAACTGTGTCCTGGGCTAATCTGCAGCAGCATGGGCAGCAGGTGGAGGGAGAGGATTCTGCCCCTCTGCTCAACTCTGCTGAGACCCCACCTGCAGTGCTGGAGCCAGGTCTGGAGTCCTCAGCACAGAAGAGAGAGGGACCTGTTACAATCAGCTCAGAAGAAAGAGGGAGAGAGATTTTTACCCAAGCCTGCAGTGACAGGACAATGGGTGATGGGTTTAGCTTGAAAGAAGGTAGATTTATATTAGGTATTAGGAAGAAATTTGTAACTCTGGGAGTGGTCAGATACTGGAACAGGTCACTGTGGATGATGATCCTTAGAGGTCCCTTCCAACCCAAACCAGTCTATGGTCATATTGAGGAGTGGCAATATGAGGGACATCTATCACTGTTTTGGAAAGACATAATGGCAAATCCTTATGAGAAGACAATAGGAGAATTGCTTCATCTTACTCTGAACTGCTATTCAATTTTAGCAAGCAAAGGCTACCACCAGGAATGACAGAGACAGAGAAGTCTTATTACGTGGCAACAAATTAATACAGAGACTGCAGGAGTGTTGCTGAGCAGTTCCCAGCCTCACCCTTTACCCATTGTTCGGGTGAAAGAATTTGCTGCTGACATACACCAAGCCAGAATAAACTATGGGGTGAGGGGAACACCACTGTGCCTTAGGTAAGAGTGCTCCCTTCTGTCTGCAGGTCTTAGAGAAGATCATCTCCAAAGAAACCATCTTCAGTTGCCCAGATGTAAGTTGAGAAAGTCACACAGGATGTTCTATGCATGTGTGACATTTAGGGGACACATACCTGGGCTCAGAAGGAATATTTCAGCATTCCCAGAGCCCCTCACCCCACTGCCAAGACATTTATGTGGTGAAAACACTTCCAAGGAGGGAAAAAGAATATGAGAAGAGATGCACAGAACCACAGAATCACAGACTAGAATCATAGAATGCACTGGGTTGGAAGGGACCTTTAGACATCACCTAGTCCAACACTCCTGCAGCAAGCAGGGACATCCCCAACTAGAGCAGGTTACTCAGAGCTTGACCTTGAACATCTCCAGGGATGTGATCTCCCCTGGGCAACTTGTTCCAGTGTTCCACCACTCTCATAGTAAAGAAATTCTTCCTAATGTCCGGTCTCAATTTGCCCTTCTCCAGTTTAAAGCCACTGCTCCTCATCCTATCACTACAAGGCCTTGTAAAAAGTCGCTCCCCAGATTTCCTGTAGCACCCTTCAGATATTGGAAGGCTGCTATAAGGTCTCCCTGGAGCCTACTCTTCTCCAGACTGAACAACCCCAACATAGGAGAGGTCCATGGTCTTCTGTTGAGGGCCCCAGAGCTGAATGCAGTACACCAGGTGAAGTCTCACCAGAGCAGAGTGGCAGAATCAGCTCTCTTGTTATGGTCACCACACTTCTTTTGCTATTTGCCTGCATTTATAGAAAGCTCCTCATCTCATGCCAGCCTCACCATTCCACAGCACAAAGCAGTGTTCAAAGAAACTATTACTTAGGGGTACTTAATTGACTGTTTTAATTCGATGTGGTGGGTGTGACCGGTTTAGGCTGTGCCTTTAAGAAAGAGACACTTTCTGAACACTCTGGCTGAATATTTTGGTATATGAATGAAAACAAGAGATATGCTAATCCAATTTCATTGGTGGAACCCAGCTGTAGATTCTAGTTTAGTCTTTCAGTCGGGGGGGGGGGGGGCAGTCAGTCATCTTCTTCTTCCCCCTGTGCTGTGAGCTGGCTCGTTTCTCTCTACAATTCTTGCTAACCAGATAAGAGAAAACTAACTTTTGCATCCGCTTTGAGCTTTAACAAAGTTTTCCCCTTTTAATTACCTTCCTTTCTCTCTCTCTCTAACCCTTTTGGGAAAAAGGGGAGGTAGGGAGGGAGAAGGGAAGGAAAGGCCGAACCCCCTGGCCGCAGTGGGGGGGTTGGGGAAAGGTTTCCTGTATTACATACATTGCTGTATACTTCTGTATATATTGTAAATATTGTATGTTTTTGTACATATTCATTGCATTCCATATCTGCTTGTAAAATACAGCTTTCATCTGCTTCTCCGGCTGAGTTAGCTGTGGAATTCTTTTATGTGTGGGGGGAACCTTCCTACTCCACCACAGGTGGGTTTCCAAAAGCACTGGTTGCACCAAGCTCTCTGCAAACATGTCCTCAATATTCTCTTGTTCTTATAAACTTTACAGTCAATGGAATGCTAAGAGCTATCCAATTCAGTCAATTGGTTTGATTTTTGCAGAAAATCCCTCCTCAAAGAGGTGTTAGCCCAGCTTAATTAAACCAAACCACAGATCTACCAGTGCTAGCTTTTCTTTTATCAACAGGCATGAAACACAAGAATTCAGACTCTCTTGCAGTCAGGCATACTGCTCAAAATCCTTGCCAACCAGCACACCCCATGGACCTAAGGAATGCTTAGTTTAGTAAGCAATGTTTCCATGTCTTCATATGATTCTTTTTTTTTTTTTTTTTTTAATCCAACCAGGAAATTAATTGAACAGTTCTTAATGCTTACAAAGCACTTGGACAGTTCAGTAAACAGCACAGTGCACAACTGAGCAGTAGTTTACAAACACAGCTGACACAACTGAGAGTGGTGCAATCCATGTGATCCTTACCTCACTTTCCATGTGAAAGCATGCAGAAAATAACTCACAGTAATATGTTTAAACGTGGTCATGCAACATGAGCTATGGTTCATAGAATCAGAGAATACTTTGGGTTGGAAAGGACCTTTAAAGTGCATCTAGTCCAACCCCCGTGTAGTCAGAAGGGACATCTGCAACTAGAACAGGTTAATCAGAGCCCTGTCCAACCTCACCTGGAATAGTTCCAGGGATGGGGCATCTATCACTTCTCTGGGCAACCTGGGCCAGGGACTCACTACACTCAGTGTAAAACATTTCTTCCTTCTCTCTAGTCTGAATCTCCCTCCTTGAGTTCAAACCATCACCCCTTGTCCTGTCACAACAGGCCCTTCTCAGGTCTGTCCCCAGTTTTCTGATCAGCTCCTTGAGGAGATGAAAGGCCACAAGAAGATGTCCCTGGAGCCTTCTCTTCTCCAGGCTGAACAACCCAACTCTCTCAGCCTGGCCTCACAGCAGAGGGCTTCCAGTCCTCCCAGCATTGATGTGGCCTCTCCTGGCCCCAGTCCAACAGGTCCATGTCTCTGCTGTCCTGACGACTCCAGAGCTGAGTCCAGCACTGCAGATGGGGTATCAGCAGAGCAGAAGAGAGGGGCAGAATCCTCTCCCTCCACCTACTGCCCCCACTGCAGGAGATCAGCCCAGGAGATGGTTAGTATGTAAAGACCACCTTAGAAGGCAGTGCTTCCAAAATACAATTGCAATTTTGGGGTTTTGAGTAACCACTTTTATGCTCTCCTCACCCAGCACTCACTCACTCAAAACACTCTACAGACTTTATTTCTCAAAGTATCTTCTGTAATATCAGGCAATTCACAGAATCTCGGTCTCACAGAATACATCTGGTTGGAAGAGAGCTCAAAGAACATCCAGTCCAATCTTCAACCCAGCTCTGAAGGGCTATTATTCTCATTCTCATGTGATTATTCTCATGCAGCCACCACTGCTGGTGCCACTGACAAATAACCACAGATGGGTCTCAGGGTATAGAGGGAAGGTTTTCTTCTGCAAGCACATCACTGAAAACATTTCATGCTTTCAGCCAGCAAATGACTGCCTGAAATATATGTAAGATGATAACTGCAGAGATGGTTCTCTCTCTGAATCATCCTCCATTCTGCTTTTAGATATGCAAACACTTCAAGAAATGCCAAGTTTTGGGGGATTTATTTTAATGCCATGTTTAATCTTTTAAAATGTGTTAAAGATAGCAAAACCTAATGACCAAAATACATATGAACATTTTCCTTCTCAATAACAGCTTTAGAACCTCAAAAGAGCTCAGTGCTCATGTCATTAACTGAGGGAAATGCGTAGAGACAGATCCGAAGGGCAGCTGCGTGATGTGACAGAATGCTTCGGGCAGAGGATTCTGCTTTTCAAAGGCAAACACCGACCTCTATGGGCAGCAGAGTAACGGTGCAAAAGAGAGCGCTGAAGGAAGGCAAAAATACTGCATAGAATCGTTTCAGCCGGAGAAGACCTTTAAGATCATCCATTCCAATTATTCTCTGGCTGTATCAAGGCTGATGCTAAACCATGGCCCTCAGCACATCTCTATGTCTCTGAAACACCTCCAGGGATGGGGATTAAACCACCTCCCCGGGCAGCCTGTTCCAGTGTTTGAGAACCCTTTCAGTGAAGAAGTTTCTTCTAATGTCCAACCTATACCTTCCCCTGGTGCAACATGGGAAGGTTTTGTCCCCTCTTCTTATCAGAGAGAAGAATCAATACCCAGCTCCCTCAACCTCCTTTCAGGTAGTTGTAGAGAGCAAGAAGGTCTCCCTTAGCCTCCTTGCCAAGAACATTTGCAAGTCAAAGTCATTACACTGAAGATGGACACAGAGAAGAATCTTCTCTTTGGATGCGGTGATGAACTTCAGAAGCAGTCACATCCCTCGCCAGGATGTGACTTTTATCAGGTTTTCAGCAGGCTTTTTATCAGTTTTGTGTCATCATTCAGTGGAACAGATTTTGCCTGTAAAAGACTACATTCAACATACAAAACACTGTCAATACCAAGGGAGTGATGTGCAAGAGTAACCCCCAAGGGCTTGAACCACTCCAGATCACAACTTCTTGCACTGCTAGTGGTTCTGAGCCCCCAGGATGATGGGGAAACATGGGCATCTCAACCACACACCAGCACTTAAGATCCTCCTTGCCAAGGCTGCGATGGTGATCCAGCCCTGGCCCCAGGCTTGCACAAAGTAGGTAAGGATGGGCAACCAGTCTGAAGGAACAGATACAAAGTATGTAAGGATGGACAATCAGGATGAAGAAGCAGATATAGCGTACAAGAATGGGCAACCAGGAAGAAGGAGCAGATACTATGTATGTATGGAGGGCAACCAGAAGGAAAAAGATGCCACAGTGCTGGATAATGGCTGGTTGGGAATATTTTTGTCCCTCTTCAAAGACAGGGTACTGCCAGCAGGTTCAGAACCATCACCTTTTGAGTGACAGAGACTCAGAAGACTACACTGTGAGAAAAACCACTAGGACAGAAAATATAAAACTATGAGCCAGCAGTGCATGGCTTGGCAGTGGGAAAGTGGCTATCCCCCATCACCTCCACTACCATCATACAGTTGCAGGAGATGTTCTCTCACCTCTTCACTGACAAAATAACTAAACAGACCCAACAGTGCAAGACACTGCAACTTCATGATGACTGAGACATGGGAAACACGTTGCTTCTCTTCCAGCTCCTTGTTTTAATCTTCCTTAAGTTAATGACAGGGATGCAAACAAATGGAGTTCTCCTAATTGGTTTAGGATCAGTTTCCATGCCAAGATTTAATCCACCCTTTTCAACCAAGGGCTTCTTAAACCCATGATGAACAACTGCAATTTTGTAAACATGGCTGCAGGTACAGACTCCTCATCATCAGGCTGCAGACTATCAGGAAATAACACCAGAGTCAGTTTCTTAAAGAGGTATTTGTCTGAAATGGTGGCACTCTCCACTACAGCTTGCCAGCAGAGAGATGTAACTTTAAATGAAAAATGTTAGGGGCACAGTTTAACCTAAAACTGTGGAAGTTTCCTCCCTCTACAGAGGAACCTGGGTAGGCTGGAGTGACTGGTCAAGGTCAATGGGTTGAGGTTCAACAAGGCCAAGTGCTGGATCCTGCTCCTGGGTCACAACAACCCCATTCAATGATCCAGGCTTGGGGTGGAGTGGCTGGAAAGCTGCCTGCTAGAAAAAGACCTGGGGCTGTTGGTTGATCAAAGTCTGAAAATGAGTCAGCAGCATGCTCAGGTGGCCAAGAAGGCCACCAGCATCCTGGCCTGGATCAGCAATAGTGTGACCAGCAGGAGCAGACAGGGATTGACCCCCTGTACTCAGCACTGGCGAGGCGCCATCCTGAGTACTGGGTTCAATTTCGAGCCTGTCACTACAAAGAAGGACATTGAGGTGCTGGACTGGTGACAGCTCTAGAGTACAAGTCTTGTGAGGAGCAGCTGGAGGAACTGAAGTTGTTCAGTCTGGAGAAAAGGAGGCTGAGGGGAGACCTTTTGGCTCTCTACAACTCTCTGAAAGGAGGTTGGAGCCAGGGTCTCTTCTCCCAGGTAACAAGTGACATGACAAGAGGAAATGGCCTCAAGCTGTGCCAGGGGAGGTTTAGGTTGGACATTAGGAACAATTTCTTCCCCAACAGGCTTTTCAATGTTTGGAACAGGCTGCCCAGGACAGTGCTGGGGTCCCCATAACTGGAGGGATTGGAGAGCCGTGTAGATGTGGTGCTGAGGGACATGGTTTAATGGTGACCTGGCAGTCCTGGGTTAATGGTTTGACCCAATGATTTAAAATCTCTTCCAACCAAAACAATTCTGTTTCTCTCTCCTCTTTATACACAGCCATCAGATATTCATAAACATAACATTCCCCTTGAGCCTTCTCTCAAGCTGAGCTCATTCAGCTCTTTTGGCATCTCTTCATACAACAGATGCTCCAATCCCTTAATCACATTTGTGGCCCTTCCCTGGACTCACTTCAGTAAACCCACATCCCTCCTGTCCTGGGGACCCCATGCCTGAAAACAACACTCCAGACATGCCTCTCTAGTCCTGTGGTAAGCAATAGTGGCCTCATAATGATATGGGCCAGCTCCCTCAGTACTCACCAGTGTGCCCCATGTCCCATGGACTTGATTACATCCACTTTGTTTAAATATTCTCTAATCTGATCCTTATCCACCAGGAGAAGGAGGAGTCTTCCTGTTCCAGACTTTCTGGGCTCAAGAGGATGCGGCTTAATGAAGGCTGGTCTTAATGATGACTTAGAGCTCTGGTAAACTTTCAGTTTTATCAAGAGTCACTGCTGGGTGGATGAAAGCAGGACTGGCAGTTGACTGAAAGCTGATCGTTACTTTATCTATATTACTATCTATATTAGTCACAAATCTCAGCTGACCCAAGTTACCAGAGGGCCATTCTAGCAACTGCTTCAGATCTAAGTTTTCCAGAGATCTTGGTACTCTGTGTCTTGCTCACTATAGGTATGGGGCAGTAACCCTCATGTTGCACCTATGTAGCATGTTCTCCATATGGACATGGGGAGGTAACTGAATTTGATGCAACAATAAACTATCCCCATGACTTCTGCATAAGTGTTTTAGATGGTTGGACTGAAACTGTGTGGTCCATAAAAGGAATGCAGTCTGCACTAATTTTCTTTACTAGCTTTATCCCTGCAGACATTATGAAACTTCTAGTGGGATAAATCCACCAGCTAGCTAATTCAGGGTCCAAGTAGAGAGTCCAAACTCCAAAAGAAATATTCTGCAAGAGAGAGCAAACAGTATCAAGCACAGCAGTTGCCACTGTCCCATGGGGCCTTGGTGACATCAGTTCTCCGTTCTTTTTGGCTGCACCACTGAAATGAGACACACGCTCAAGAGCAGGAGTGCTCCCAGTACTTCCCTGTGCTTGGTCAATTTCTACACTGCCTCAGCAGAGATCAGAGTCATAGAATCATTAAAGTTAGAAAATACCTTTAAGATCATCAAGTCCAACTATAACCCAACTACCATGACCACCCCTGAAGAGCCACATCTATGCTCTTCTTAAACACTGCCAAGGATGGTGACTCCACCACCTCCCTGGGTTGCCTGTTCAAATCTCTGACCACTCTTGCAGCAAACAAGTGTTTCCCAATATCCAGCCTAAACCTCCTCTGGCACGATTTCAGGCCATTTGTGATTCTGTGATTTCCTCCTGTTTTGTTACTTGATAGTAGGGAGAAGAGACCAACCTCCACCTCACTAAAACCACCTTTCAGGAAGCTGTAGAGAGCCATGTGCCTCATCTTTCTTTCCTCCAGACTAAGTAATCTCATTTCCCTCAGCTGCTCCTCACCAGACCTGTTCTCCAGACCCTGCACCAGCTATGTTGCACTTCTCTGGGCACTCTCCAGCTCCTCAATGTCCTTGCAGTGAAGGGCCCCAAGCTGAACCCAGAAGTCAAGGTGCTGCGTCACCAGTGCAAAGCACAGGGGAACAATCACTGCCCCTAGTCCTGCTGCCCACACTATCGCCAATCCAGGCCAGGATGGTTTTGGCCTTCTTGGCCACCTGAGACACAACAAAGGCTTCATGCAATAATGGGTTCTTATACCATGTTTCATCTGTATAGCTTTGGCATTTTTAATACACCTCTGTCTGTAACACCAAGATACCATCTGTATCTCTTCTCCAGGCTCTGTTGTTTTTCTCCCTTCCCAATTATATCTATGCACTAAATCCTTTAAACCTCAATCCAGTCTGCAACTTCATTGGCTCAAAGTAACGAACAGAATTTTCTAATTCCCTTATGGCAATCCTATTATCTGTCCAAAGCTATTTCTGCAAGGGTCATCACTACACAGAGATGTAAATCTGAGACCAGGTCTATCTCTGGTCAGTTGTAATCCAGCTCCTCTCCTGGAAACCACCAAGGACATTTGTCAGTGTTCAGAAAACGTGGAGCTGAGCAACTGAGCCTCTCAGGTAGAGTGATTTGCATGTTGATTGACTTTCAAGTTTTATTTTAATATGGGGATTAAATATGGTGTTTTGAACATGGCCACAGCTGCTGGAATTTATTAGCTGTGCCTTAAACGTTCTAATAGATAAACTTAACTGATATGGTCACTTGGAAGAACCTCACCTTTGGCATCAGGCTGAAATGTAGCTGTTGAGATAAAAAATAATGCCAGATTTCCAGTTAGGAATTTGGGAGGCTGTTTTGATTAAGTTGAGAATAATGTCCTCAAAGAGCTGCCATTATTCATGCTTAAAATAAACAGAGGTTTTGATCTAGCATGGTCAGTAAGTGCTGCTTCTCTACAGATAGCGAAGAGGAAATGGATTAGAAACCAGACCCCTGAGGTGCTGCTGGTGTGTGTCCAGACACCTAGACCTAATTTACTAGAGCTTTATATTCCTTGCATGGAATCCTATCCCTCTTTATTCAGTTTTGGCATTTATTTCATTCAAAATGGGCTTTCTGCTCTTTTGTAACCTGCCTTTGAATACTGGATAAGAATTGTAAATACACCATTTCTCCTGCTTGTATGGGGGTGAAGTTTTGTGCTCGGGTGAAGAGTTCAAATGTCTGGGATAATCCCCAGAAAATTTTCATGTCTGGGCTCATCATTTTCAGACCCACTAAGAAAATCTAAAGCCTAACTTCTGGATAAATCCTCCTTACCTGGTGTCTAACTTCAGGCTCAGAATTGTCTTCTTGCAGAAGAAAGTTTTGGTAAGGACAAATATTGGTCATAGAATCACAGAATGCTTTAAGTGGCAATGGAACTTTAAAGACCATCTAATTCAACCCCCTGAAGTCAGCAGGGACATCTGAAGCTAGAGCAGGCTTCTCAGAGCCCTAAACAACCTGACCCAGAATGGTTCCAGGGATAGGGCATCCACCCTTCTAGTGTGAAACAATTATTGGTATGAAAGAATAATAAACCAGATGTGCCAGCCAAGAAATTTTACTCTGTAACTGGTGTGAATTCGTGTGTGTAGCACGAATTTTAGACTAACTGAAATAACTAAAGGTATAAATGACATGTTGCATGAAAAGGTGAAGAAAATTGTTCTGTCTAGCTGGTGAGCTACTCTGAGGGCAATCTGCCATCAACAGCAATGGAAAGAATCACCAGGCCCACAGCTGAGTGTGGATGCAGAAGATGCTTCATCTCCCTACTAGTATTTTGCTGTCCTCAGTGGCACGTCTTTCTCATTTGTGCTCATAGCTGGATTTAGGTGTGAGCATAAGAGCAGTTGTGCTTTATATCTATGTGTCAATCCTCAGCAAATAATCATAACATCAACAGACAAAGAAAATTTAGTATATATAACTGTCCACTAAATCCCCATTTTTCAATATGGAGAGCTTGCTTTCTACAGCTGAGATGCCCAGAAAATGAGTATGCTGCGAATTGTACAGGTCTAAGTGGTCAAAAAACCTTGGGGCAAAACACTTTCAATTCTTGCATCCAACCTGCTCACATGAATTATACCATCCCCACAATCAAGAGCTTTACAAGTTTGCTGCAAGTGCTTGAAACGTTGTTGACAGGAGGGAGCAGTTTGAAGATGACATTGCTCTTCTGTAGCTGATACCTACCAGACTGCTAGAATTATACATGAACACATCACCCTGTTTCAGAGTGGGGTTTTATCTGATCTCTGTTATAAATATTAATGTCTAATCATAGCAATTCTGATTACAGCACAGCTAAAATCGTGGAGAGATGAATTAGGGTAATGAAAGATAGCAACCAAAATAAGACACCCTGAGAGTAAATTGCCTAGCTAAGGATGACTGTTACACACCAGAATATGCAGCTGCTGGTTTCCAGTGATAAAGGGAATTCATCACTAGCAGGGATAGTTCTTGAAGCCATCACAGAGTTCCCTTATTTCTAATTTACAAAGTGCAACCCCCCTATTTCAAAACACGCACGCTGCCATCTGTCTGTGTCCTCATCTCAACTGCAAAGCTTTATCCTTTACAGTCCTAAAAAAAAAAAAAAAAGGCAAAGAGAGCAGCAGTTCAGGAAAAAAAGGGCCTGGTACAATCAGCAGCCCCACCTCAGTGGGGAAATAATTTGCAATAATTGCACTAGGCTGGATTACAGGGATTAGACAGCTCAGTTGTGCAACCAGCTGCAGTTACAGGACTCTTGTGATTCTCACTACACACAAAAGCTGTGCAATAGTCCTAACTGCAGAAGATGCAAAGACTTAGGAAAAATCAACACCATTCTTACACTCCCACCCTGTCTTTTGGGCTTCTTGCCTTCTTAGACCACTCTCAGCCAGCCAGTGGTGTAAAACCAGAATTAAAAAAGACATACACCACAAGCCACCTGTGGACACAAAACCTCCAGAGACTGTGTAACACTCCAGCTGGGCACTAGTGAGCAAGGGGAGGAAAAACAAAATCAGGTTGACTCCATGATTTGGTGTGTTTAATATGGCCAAAGGACACAGAGAACTCAGCTGGAGAGTCTGGTAACCAGCTTTCAGTGCTATCCCATCTTAAACTATGTAATAGGCTTCATTTCAAGGCTAACCAGGGGCTGACTGAATTATAAACTTAATTCTGAATTCCTTGAATGAGAACAAAGATTTGGCCTATAAAATCTTTCTCAGTGGTTGCTTAGCCTGGAGAAAAGGAGACTGAGGGGTGACTTTGTTGCTCTCTACAACTACCTGAAGGGAGGTTGTAGACAGGCAGAGGTTGGTCTCTTCTCCCAGGCAGCCAGTACCAGAACAAGAGGACACAGTCTCAGGATGTGCCAGGGCAGGTTTAGGCTAGATGTTAGGAAAAAGTTCTATACAGAGAGAGTGATTGCCCATTGGAATCGGCTGCCCATGGAGGTGGTGGAGTCACCTTCATTGGAGGTGTTCAGGAAGAGGCATGATGGGGTGCTTGGTTGCATGGTTTAGTTGTTTAGGTGGGTTGGATTGGTTGATAGATTGGACGTGATGATCTTGAAGGTCTCTTTCAACCTGGTGTATTGTATTGTATTGTAAATGTAACCTGGGACTTGTTTTAAATCAAGGCAGAGAACTCCATTGTATTGTGGCAAGCATACATCATAGTTTTTGCTCTTGATATTCAATGTCTATGGATTTCAAGTGAAAGCTGTAGAGCAGTTCTCACAATCAGCATCCAAGTACAGAGCAAGCCCTATTCTGCTGCTTACTGGAAGGCATATTTCAAAGAACTATGGCAAGAAAAGCATAAAATGAAAGAAAACAAAAAGGGGGGGGGGAAAAACGGAGAGAAGGAGAGGTCTAATCAATATCAGGCATGAGCAGAATTGGCCAAGATTATAGAATAATAGAATCATTAAGGTTGGAAAAGACCTCAAAGATCATCAAGTCAAATTGTCAATCCAACACCACCATGCCCACCAAACCATGTCACAAAATGACTCCACCACCTCCCTGGACAGCCCATTCCAATGCCTGACCATGCTTTCAGTAAAGAAATGTTTCCTAATATCCAATCTAATAGCACTTTCTGAGTAAAAGAACAACAATCAAAAGAAACCAGAAAAGTCTTTGCCAGCTCTTTGAAGTCAAAGTCTTTGTGAACTCGTGTCACCTCTTGTGAATTCCTTTTTAAAATCTGAAACAATTTGGCTTTTCATTGCCATCCTCATTTCAGCCTTGTAGGCAAGAGGAGAGGAACGATGAGCAGAGGAAGCATAATAAACTTGAAAGTAGCTCCATATTTTTGCCTGCCAAAGCAAGAAACTGTTTTGGATGACTCAGAACCCTTTCCATTCTAATAGCCACAGATAATAGAAGTGAAGGAAGGTAGGTGCAAATGCCATATCCCTTTCCCCACTGCATTCAATCAGAGGAAGAGATGGCAGCGTTGTGGCAATGTGGACTCTTGCAGAGAGACCCTGGCTGGACTTTAATGAGCCGTCTCAGCAGCTCCCAGCAATGTACCTGATGCATTATGAAACTCCACATGGTCAAGGCCCCTCCAAGAAATTTTCAAATTACCACTCCTGTTACCTAAGCTAGGTTCTGTAAGTTGTACTAGCAGCAGTGGCTTCAGCCTCCACCCAGCCACACCGGCTGCCAGGCTCAGTTCTTCATCTTCCTCACCCTCATACAAAACTGCTGCTCACAGGTCTTGTACAGAGCCAGGTGAAAATGTGTTACAGAAAAGTTATTCTTAACAAAAAGTATTTCACTGATCTTTATTTTTCTTTAATTGTCTTGGTGAAGATGAGAACATGCACAAAAGCAGTATCTTTATCTTGAGAACGGCAGTGGTTTATGGATGCATAATGAAAACTGTAACACATTCAGATGGCAGCTTGAAATTAAACGGTTAGATTTGCTGAAATCGTTTAAATTTGGTTCTGTTTGCACATCCTTGACCTTTCAGTAGTGTAACAGTCATTCAGAACATGACATCATAATTAAAATACTCTTAAATTATTCCATTTAGGCAATATTGTAAGGAGAGCTGCTTTGCTTAATCTGAGATGAAAGCAAGTTATAATAAAGTCTTGTCACTTAGATGCAAAGCATCAAATGAAATAATTGTGGTGCTGAGCCCTGTCCTTCACAACTGCTGGCATCCCAATAAAACAACTGTCTCTGGAGGTACTCAGGGACAAGCATACATTCCATTTCTCCTTGTAGCAGTGATCCTACCTAGTCTGAAAGCAGTGGAGACACTCCTTTTCTCAGAGAACAGAATAAGTCAGGGCTTTAAATAAAGCAAATTGGGGCTGTTTTGAAAGGAATTATGGAATTAAGGAATGCCACCTCTTTGAAAGCACACAATGATGAAATGACTCCACAATTTTAAGTTAAATCCTGTCATATCCATGCTGTTGACCATTAACTTTGCTGGTGTCAGTCTTTGAACCCTCAGTGAGATGCAAAACTGGCAATGCAGAGATCTCAATTGGTCTTCTCAAGACCTTTTCAAGAGAAGAGACCCCAGAAGGCAGCGTTGGGTGACTGCTCACCTTTGCTCTCTTTCATGTTGAAGGCTGTCTGGGTTTATTTTATTGCACATTGCATTGGGTCACAGGCCAGAGGCACTTTTGGAAACACAGCCTAGCTAAAAATAACCTTGCTAAACCTTAAGCCAAACAGGATGAAGTAAGCCCTCAGAGTTAGGAGAAGTCAGGCTCTATCAGATGAGGAAACATGTCAGCTATTTGAAGTCTAAATATAGAATGATAAAATGGTTTGGGTTGAGAGGGAACTTTAAAGGTCATCTAGTCCAACTCCCCTGCAGTAGGCAGGGACATTCCCAACTAGATCAGGCTGCTCAGAGCCTCATCAAGTCCGATCATGAATGTCTCTAGGGACAGGGCCTCCACCACTTTCTCAGGTAACCTGTTCCAGTATTCCACCATCCTCACAGGGCCTTCAGACCTTGAGGACTTCCTTGGTGTCCAAACTACTGCCATCTCCAGGGACTCTTTGCCTTTAAGGTGACCATCTCTCCTGATGAATGCCAATCTTTTTTCCCATTATCCATGACTGCATCCTCTCAAGATCTGTAGCTAAACAAAAATGGGGTTTCAGGCCACTGAAGCAGGTTTTTCTGCAGATGTTAGGAACCCACAACCTGTGGTAAAGCACCCAGCTCCATTCTTACTTAGATAACTTCATAAATTATTTTAGGAAGTGGGTATTTATTTAAAATACAGCAGCAATCACTTCAGAACTTTGTTCTACTCTTCTGTATGAACACTGATGCATTGTCCAAGGCTTTCCTGCAACATTTAAAATACAGGGATTAACGTAGACTTGCTGTCATACAGATCAACCTACTGTTTCTTGACTGCTCAATGAATTAGAATCAGATTTTTTAATTTTTTTATTTTAGAAAGCTTTGGAACACATCAATAAGTGAGGCTCTTACAAACTGACTCACTCTGTACTGTTCTGCTGGGACAGTTAATGCTAGCACAGTCATTTATCATGTGAATCCTAATATCTGACATCATGGTAATCTGAAAGAGCATGTTTTCCCTCTGATTTATGGAGCTCTCTAGTTTTGTGTCTGAGTCTGATTCTCCTAAAGGGAGATGAGCAATCACATCTTATTCTTTAATACCGTAGAATCCACGAGTAGAGCCCTTTTAAATGCCACAGAGAAAAGCTTAGAGAGCCCAAAATCATGAGGAAAAAAAAAAAATCCTAGAAAAATCAGATTTCAATTTTTCTACTGAAGTAATCACAAATTTTCTCTCCTTTCCTAAACAGAGCACCATGCTCATGGCTGCTACTCTATCCACCTCCCATGGCTGCCACAGCTGCAGTCAGGTTCTACAGCAGCTTAGGTTGAGCCAAATGTTACACTCTGCTGCATAAAGAAATACCGCAGTAGGAGAAAACCCACCATCAAAACACCTTCAGTATTCCTTGTTCTTACCTCTCTTGATCCCGTGGCTAACTGCTGCAAGCATAAGAGGTCATGACCTGGCTTGTCACAACAGCCACATTAACAATGAGATGCCCTGGAAGGATTTAAAGCCAGATAGAATGGTGCCTTGAGCAACCTGGTCTAGTGAAACATGACTCTGCCCATGGAGGGGGTTTGGAACTAGATGGTCTTTAAGGTCCCTTCCAACCCAAACTATTTTACAATTCTATGAGACAGGGCTGCTCTGGCACTTTGCAGAAGGTACCTACATCCTGCAGCAACTCCCTGCAGGGAACTCTGTGTTCAGTCCATTACTACCCCATTCCTGTTTTGTTCACTAGAAACTCAGGCTGTGGAGTACATTTTCCATTTTAGGTTAGCACTGAGGAACCAAAGGAATTCAGGCATATGTGGCCATGTCCAGGACTGCAGGATTTGTTATTTTGTGAGGTTTGCATAAGCATTTTGACACACCACAGGTGATGGTAATGCTTCACCTGGGCTTGGCCCCCAATTCTGTCCTTGGGAGGAAAACTGGCATTTGAGCACTGCACTGGTGTGCACACACAAAGTGGGTGAAGTGAATCAGAGGTATTTACGGTAAGATCTTTCCTGACAGGATCATCTCATTCGCTTCATTTTCCATTTTCCCTTTTCCTGCCTTTCCCTGACTCTCCCTGACTCAAATAAGCTTCCTGGTACCTCCTGCTGCTTGTTCCAACAAGACTTTTCCTGCTGATGCTCTTTTCTTGCGTTCAGATGGGAAACATAGAATCACAGACTGGGTTGGGTTGGAAGGGACCTTAAATATCATCTAGTTCCAACCCCCTTCCATGGGCAGGGACATCTTCTTCTAGACCAAGTTGCTCAAGGTCCCACCAATGTGGCTTAGAACATTTCCAGGCTTGGAGCCTCCACAACTTCTCTGGGCAACCTTTTCCAGTGCATCACCACCCTCCTGGGGAAGAATTTAGATTACAGTATTACCAAGGTTGGAAGAGAGCTCAAAGATCATCGAGTCCAACCTGTAACCACAAACCTCACGACTAGACCATGGCACCAAGTGCCACATCCAGTCCCCTCCTGAACACCTCCGGGGATGGCGACTCAACCACCTCCCGGGCAGCCCATTCCAATGACGAATCACTCTCTCAGTGAAGAACTTTCTCCTCACCTCGAGCCTAAACTTCCCCTGTTGCAGCTTGAGACTGTGTCCCCTATTATTTATTTATTTATTATTATTATTTATTCCAAATGTCCAACGTAAATTGAGTTCCTCCTAGTTTGAAGTCATTACCCCTGGTCCTGGTACTCCATGTCTTTGTAAAAAGTTCCTCTCCAGCTCTCTCATTGCCCCCTTTAAATTCTGGAAGGAGTGTTAGAAGCCTTAAAGAAAAGATGTCTGTTAGATGGTTGCAACCAGGCCGGCTTCTTATGAGGCAATACAACCATACCCTGACTATGTGGAAGGATAAAATACTGGGAATTTTGGGATAGAGCCCTGGCAATCCCTCTGAAGGAGCCTGAGAAAAAACTAAATGTGCACAGAAAAACTGGCCCAGAAATTGTGCTTGAGTTGTTACATAAATAAAAGTAAATTTGAGGGAAAGGATGTCCTCTGGTATTTATCCCAGCTGTGTTTTGGAGCAGGATGGGACAATTGTATTTTAAGACCTCAGTGACATTTGTTTAGATGTTCAGAGAAACTTTTGTGAATTTCTTAGTTGCTGCATAACTGGAACCCCAGTCTGCTTAGTTTTGGTCTGCACAGGAAACAAAACCATTAATTCCTGCGCAGTTTTACAAGCCACAAGTAAAGCTGTTCACAGTTTAGCCAGAGAAGGTTCCCCATTTCTAATTAAAGTCAGTCACAGGATCCAAAGGAAAACATGAAGCCTCTGGAATGACATCAAAAATATAAAAGGTCTGTGTAGGAAAAGGATAAAATTGGAAGCCATGGCCCTGATGTGGGAGTTACCAGGCTCCCTGTGGCCAAAGGATACTGTCCACTGTGGGTTCCGTCTTCTGATTAATAAAGAAAACGTGAGGAAAACATTCATAGAGTCATAGAATGGTTTGGGTTGGAAGGGTCCTTGAGGATCATTTAGTTCCAACGCCGCTGCCAGGGGCAGGGAGACCTCCCACTAGATCAGGTTGCTCAAGACCTCATCTAATGTGTCCTTGAACACCTCCAGGGAGGGGGCATCCATGACTTCTCTGGGCAACCTGTTCCAGGGTCTCACCACCCTCACTATAAAAAACTTATTTCTAATCTCCGGTCTAAATCTGCCTTCCTCCTGCTTCAATCCATTCCCCCTCATCCTGCCACTGCAAGCATTTGTAAAAAGTCCATTCCCAGCTATCTTGTAGGCCCTTTCTACTAATAGTAATTCCTACTACTGCTTTCCTTTAGGCAGTTGTAGTTGCCACAGGAATGTCGGGATCATATAGTGGAGAAGACATTATTCCTGAGATTGCAAACAAGAGGGACAGACAACCCTGGAGCACACACCATGAGGCTGCAGCTGGTTGGAACAAGGCTCTGACATCCATTACTTAATAAATTACTTTATAAACAGTTACCCCATTTTTTGGTAAATGGTCAAACAAAACAACCCAAACATTCTGCTGTAACACATCTAGCTGGTCACAGCTTTACAGCGCAACAGAGGAAGTGTTTTATTTCCCATCTGGTTATCCTGACCCAACTCAAGATTGCCTGTGTGTTCCTCACAGTGTCTTTGCTAACTTTTGACAAATGCACATCAGAATCACCGATTGGGTTGGGTTGGAAGGGACATTTCAAGGCCATTTAGTCCAACCCCACTGCAGTCAGCAGGGACCTTTGCAACTAAAGCAGGTTGTTCAGAGCTCCATAAGGTCTCATCTGGATTGTTTCCAAGGATGGAGCAGCTACTACCTCTCTGGGAAACCTAGGCCAGTGTCTCAATGCCCTTATCATAAAAAAATTCTTCCTTCTCTCTAGTCTGAATTTCCCTCCCTCTTTTAGTTTAAGCCATCACCCCTTGTCCTGTCACAACAGGCGCTGCTCAAGTTTGTCCTCAGCATTCTGATTGTCCCCTTTAAGTACTGAAAGGCCACCAAAAGGTCTCTCCAAACTTTTAGATTTTCACCTGTCGATCTTCCTGTTTAAGATAAATATGGAATTTAATCCCCCAAACTGGCAAGTTTCCTGTAAAGTGAAACCACTTTAGCAGCCAATAGCTACACAAGTAATTACTGTGTTAATGTAAGTGCCAGGAGAGAAGAAAAACATTTTGTACTTACATTTCTGCACACCTAAGAAACATTAGTGAATTGCTGGGAGCAGAGATGACAGAACTGTGGAAGTATCCCACTTTTAGGTACTGGCTCTTACCGTACTAACAGCATGGCTGAAAGCAACATGATTTCATAGTGATCTGGCAGTGCTGGCTTAAGGGTTGGATTCAAGGATATTAAAGGTCTCTTACAGCCAAAACAATTCCATTTTATTACTACAGAATGAATATCTACTTGATAGTGTAACAGCCAGGAAGATGGGAGAGTCACACCAGCCTAACTCAACCACCTGAGTTATACAGCCAGGCTCTCTAGCTGCAAAAGGCAAGATGAACTCCTTTTTTGCAGATCCACAGGCAGGGATTACCCCCTGAACTGACTAAAACTGATCAAAAATCCATCTTCCTACTGTTAGTGCCTTAAGTTAAATGCCTGTAATGGGATGAGGCAAACAACTGACTCCATCAACTCTTCCAACTCATGGAGATGTTCTTAGGGGAGTGTCAGGACTGAAAGAACAGTAGCACCTAGTAATTCTGTCAAGCTCTATCTGCTTGGCCCTGCCAGCTCTCCAGGAACAGCTCCAAGACAGCAGGCTGGAAGACACAAGCAATTCTTGAGAGCGCAGACTGAAGATATCTTCTTCATTAATGCCTCTTTCCTTACCATCGCACATCTGACTCGACTGCACCATTTTAGTCTTGTATCATCACCACAAAGCATATGTAAGTCTAATTATTAAATCCTCCTTGTCAGGAGCTACTACCCTACCCTGCCCAAAGCACTGGATCACAGAATCACAGAATCACAGAATTGCCTAGACTGGAAAAGACCTATTAAGATCATCAAGTCCTATCATTGACTAAACCATATCCCTAAAAACAATACATCTACATGACTCTTAAATATCTCTAGGAACGGTGACTCCACCACCTCCCTGGGCAAACTCTTCCAATGCCTGAAAACCCCTTCAGTGAAGAAATTCTTAGAATCATAGAATTGTTTTGGTTGGAAAAGACCTCTAAAATCAAGTCAAACATGGCCACTAAACTGTGTCCACACATATCTTGAACACTTTTAGGGACAGTCACTCCCCCACCTCCCTGGGCAGCCCACTCCAAAACCTGAGCACTCCTTCACTAATGAAATTATTTTTTAGCATCCAATCCAAACCTCCCTGGGAAATTTCAGGCCATTTCCTCTCTATCACCTGACATTATAGAGAAGATGCTGCACTCTGTCCAACCAGGATGACCAACACTAATTCAGTGTTCGAGACTCAGAAGTGGAAGATCATAAAACTTTTCAAATGATGACAAAGCAGAAAACATAATTTTCACACATTACAGAGGATGTGTTTTAATGCTCAGAGAAAGCCAGGAATGAAGAACACATGAATTTGAAAGCTGTCATGAACAATTTCTTTTTCAAATTGTCTAATTCTCTCAATTTCAAGAGAAAGGTGGCTTAGGTAGAGCCTGCAGGTATAGGGAGCCTGCTGGCTAGGTCAAGCCTGTCTCTGTAGATAATGATGGGAATTAGAAAATGGTTGGACTTCATCATCTTGAAGGTCTTTTCCTATCAAAACAAATCTATGATTCTATATGAGGATAACATGAGCAAACCTTCCTACTGATTTACTTTTACAGTTGCAAATACACACTGCAGAAAAATCTTCATCCGAGCTAAGACAAAATGTAGCATCCCATATAAGCAATAAATATTCACCCTTCTGAGCCAAACCCATTTTGCCAGCTGTTTTCTGTGTGCACTACCCAGAGCCTTAGGGGGCATTCTTGGTCAAGCCTTACCCCAAACCAGACAGTGAATGTTTTCCCAACTTCCCAAGTTCTGATCCCTCCCAGCCCTCCCTTGCAGGTATTCTGTTGTGTTTTGCTCATGGAAAGGAACAATAAAAGCCTGTTCAAAGTCCCTTCAGGGTACTACATCTTGTAGATCTTTAATTAACCATACAATAAATGTAAGTTTCTTCCCTTTGCCATAAAGCATTGCCCATCAACCTCTTTAAACACATGTCTCTAATCACTACCCTGACATAAGTGATTTTTGACAAATTATAGGGATTATACATGCTGCCAAACATCTGCTGAGCTTGGGAACAAAACATACATAAAGCCTTTTCCCTAGGCTTCTGCCCTTCATCACGTCTTTGCTAATTGCAGCAACAAACTCCAACCAAAACTCTGAAGGATGTGTCAGTTCTAGCAGCCATACAGATGTTTACTTAGAGCTCAGAAACTATGTCCTTAAAGGTCAGCTGGAAACTCTGTCCTGACTTTCAGAGCACCACAGTGAAACACGCAATCAGCCTGACAAATGGGGCCAGGCATTGAGGTTAAACATGGATTGAGGTTCATGCCCTTAAATATCTGCATTTGAAAATGTGGGATGTTCTGCCCCAGCTCCAAAGAGAGATTTTCTTACATCCAGCCATCTTTCTCGTCCCCCCTTTTGATATATCCAAGATTTGTAGGAAGATAAATGAATTAGAGGTTTCCTGACATCAAAAACCAAAGGATGAGTTTGTCACAATAGTACTGTGTGAATGTGTAAAGTCTCCTTCTCTGGAGGGATTCCAAACTCACCGGGACATTGTGATTTGGGGAAATCTGCTGTGGGTGACCCTGCTTTAGCAGGCAGGTTGGACTGGATGATCTTCAGAGGTCCCTTCCAACCCCCACCATGACTGGATTCTAGGATTCTGTAATTTGCTCCAATAATTCAGATCTTGACTTTAAAAAAGACTTTCACCATTTAATATTCAAAATTATGCTTAAAAAAAAATAGTTAATGCTAATTGACATTTAACACAATGTCAATTAATATTTTTTCTGAGATAACGAAACAAGACGTCTTAAAATAGCTGCACTCTGCCTCTCCATATGAATCATAGTGGTACTGTGGTAGTATCATAGAATGGCTTAGGTTGGAAGCGACCTTAGAGATCATCTACTCCAACCTCCCCGACATGGAGGTTGGTTGCTCAAGCCCTCATTCAACCTGGCCTTAAACATCTCCAGGGATGAGGCTTCAACAACCTCTCCGGGCAACCTATTCCAGTGTCTCACCACCCTCATACTGAAGTACTTTTTCCTAAGATCCAGTCTAAACCTGCTCTCCCTCGTCTTAAAACCATTCCCCCTTGTCCTGTCACTAGACACCCTTAGAAAAAGTCCTTCTCCTGCCTTCCTGTTGGTTCCCTGCAGGTATTGGAAGGCAGTGAGAAGTTCTCCCCAGAGACTTCTTCTGTCCAGGCTGAACAACCCCAGATCCCTCAGCCTGTCCTCAGCCCTTGGATCATCTTCGTGGCCCTCTTCTGCCCTCAATCCAAGAGTTTCATGTCCTTCATATGATGGGGACACCAGAACTGGACACAGTATTTGAGGTGGGGACTTGCAGAGTGAAGGGGAGGAATCACCTCTCTTGAAGCTGACTGACGTGCAAGACAATGAGGCAATTTCCCATTTTAGAGTGAAATCTGGAAACAAATGCGCACTTAGTATTTTTTTCAGTCCTATGATTTTTAACCTGACACAATGCTGAGGCCTGGGGTAGCCACATCGAGAGCTTCCTAACTGGCAAAGGCCTTAAGTGTAAATGAAACATGGAACTGAAGCTATTTAAAACATTTCCATCTCACGAATAAAGAACAGCATAACTCCCCTAAAGCGGATAGAGGAAATAATCCAATCCCATAACCCTCTCATCAGTCACAGGGACCTGCAGCAAAGCTGACAGCTTACCACGTCAGCCCACCCTGGTTTGGATTTTCTTCCTATTGTATGACCTCTTCTTTTAGCAAATGAAGTTCCATTCTGGTGTTTGCAAATGACAGTTTTAAAGCTGTGTAGATGGGGTGCTGAGGGACACAGTTTAGTGGTGACATGGCAGTGCTGGGTTAATGGTTGAACTCAATGATCTTCAAGGTCTTTTCCAACCAAAACAATTCCATTATTCTGTGTTATTTTCCCTCAGCACAGTGACCTAATCACTATATGATACATCATGTTTTTCCTTCAGGTGAGCCCAGGCAATTTCCCTGCACCCATATTATGAGCCTGGCTTTGCATATCTGGGTAATGCCGGTGTGAGTAGCCAAAGCAGGTGGCTGCAGCTCTGAAATCTATATTTACCCACCCTGGTGTAAGGGACCTGACTGTCTCTGAGCACATAGGTTGCTACAGGTACTCCATGTTTTCCACTAGCAGCTCTCTGGCATGGCACCCGGCAGTCCTCAGCAGCAGCAGATCGCTAAAGGTGCTTATGGCTTTCAGCTCCCTCTGCAGTGCTCTGAAATTCTGACCTCTGCCCTTGACACTGATTTTGCTTACGTAATTACACTAATGCCTCTTGCAAAGCTGAATGCATACATGACTTAGTGACATGGTTTAGTGGTGACCTGGCAGTGCTGGGTTAGTGGTTGGACTCAGTGATATTAAAGATCTCTTGCAACCAAAATGATTCTGTGATTCTACACCCAAGGTTGGATGACACTCTTACTTTTCTCACTCATCCCCCTTTTGTTTTTTTCTTTTACAAAGAAACTAAATCACACTTCATTCATATGATATTGACATGTTCCCTTGTCCTGTCACAACAGACCCTGATAAAAAGTCTGTCCCCAGCTTTCTGATCAGCCCCTTTAAGCACTGAAAAGCCACAAGAAGGTCCTCCTGGAGCTTTCTCTTCTCCAGGCTGAACAACTCCAGCTCTCTCATAGAAGTGCAATGTAGTGCTTCATGAAGTAGCTACAAACCAGACCACAGCTAGGACTGAATGAATAGAATATAGAATACACCAGGTTGGAAGAGACCTTCAAGATGATCGCGTTGAAGCATGCATGTCTTAACCATGCAAACAATGCAAATCCACATCTCACCATTTCTGCTCAGTGATGCAGATCACACCCTGTGGTGCACTCAAGTTACTGAGGAGGCTTCAATGGTATCAGTGGAACAGGCTGCCCAGGGTAGTGTGAGGTTCCCATCCCTGGAGGGATTGAAAAGCCATGTAGATGTGGTGCTGAGGGACGTGGTTTACTGGTGACCCGGCAGTGCTGGATTAATGGTAGGACTTGATGATCTTGAAGCCCTTTTTCCAACCAAAATGACTCTATGATGAGCTCTGGGTTAGCACCCCTGGAGATCTGTCATGGTTGTTCACCCAGTAGATGCTTACCTTCCCAAGAGGAAGTGCAGAGCTTCACACACGGGCTTCACTTGATTCTGCTGCACTGGGATATTTCCAGTGCCTGGGCAAGTGTAAACAATGCTTTGTTCCAGTTCCATGCATTTTTACCCAATTCCTCATTTCCAGCAACCTGAACATTTAAACCCATAGCTGCTCCTTCCCTTGGTTTGCTTGCTTAAAAAGCTGCCCATCTGCCAGGTGTGTTGGCAGAGTGGACAAGAATATACAGGGAAGGAATTCTGCAAATGGAAAACAGGAAAAACAGGCAGAGAAGCAAGATTCAAATTAGGGTAGATGGAAAAGCTGTTAAAATTCAGACACCCTTCAGACACCCTTCCCAAGAGGTAAGAGCCAAGGGGACAGGCAGGGCACAGGTACTGACCAACCACCCACACATAGCTTCAAATATAACTGTGCAACTATATCCCACTGACAAAGAGTTCCTTTACTTTTCATTCCTCCACTTCCATGAGCATCCAAAATTTCAGAGGCAACATCCCACCAATGGCTGGGGATAGCAGCAAGCTGCTGACTTATGGCCTCATGCAGACCCAGGCAGAGAGCAGTGTTGTTGGTGGGGTTTGCACAAAGGGAGAGCAGCAAATGTGTGCCCAGAGCATCTTGAGATGAATGGTGCTCGTGTTTACTTATTGTACTGGTAGCAAGACCTTTTTCTCTACAAAGCAAGCTTTATTTCTTGTTTTTGTCTTTTATGGAATAGATCTTGCCTTTTACAGCTTGTTTAGAGAGATTTTTATTTTATTTTTTTTTTTAATTCCCCTCTCTTCCATAGCTATAATTTGCCACTGGAAAACATCATTTTTATATTTACAGCTGCAGTGTATGACAAGGATTAAACAAGCCTTCCTTACAGATACACAGGCACAGTGCTTTCCTCCTGAGCTACCTCAGAACTTCAACATACATCAGAGAAAGTAGTAAAAAAAACTAAAACTGAGAATTTGGGTAACCAGAAAACTCTGTGAAAGACCAGGGTGTGGAGTGTTTGTTAGTAAGCAGAAAGTATTCCTTCATATTGGAATCCTTCATTATGGCCCGAAGGTGTGCCAAGGGAGGTTTAGGTTGGATATTAGGAAACATTTCTTTCCTGCAAGAGTGGTCAAGCATTGGAACAGGCTACCCAGGGAGGTGGTGAAGTCTTCATCCAGCCTGGTCTTAAACACCTCCAGGGATGGGGCCCCAACCACCTCCCTGGATAACCCATACCAGGGCTTCACCACTCTCATGGGGAAGAACCTCCTAATCATGTCCAGCCTGAATCTCCCTACCTCCAGCTTCATTCCATTCCCCCTAGTCCTACCACTACCTGATAGCCTGAGAAGTCCCTCCCCAGCCTTCTTGTAGGCCCCCTTCAGATACTGGAAGGTTACAATTAGGTCACCTCAGAGCCTTCTCTTCTCCAGACTGAACAGCCCCAACTCCTTCAGTCTGTCCTCATAGGAGAGGTGCTCCAGCCCTCTGCTCATCCTTGTGGCCCTTCTCTGGACACCTTCCAGCACATCCATATCCCTCTTGTAATAGGGGCTCCAGAACTGGACGCAGTACTCCAGGTGGCGTCTCACCATTTCCACGGTTGTGCTGGGTTGAAGGTTGGACCCAGTGATCTTAGGGGGCTTTTCCAACCAAAACAATTCTAAAACAGTGAATATGTCATTAAATTATCATTTCTACCTTTCTACCCTATAGTAAGGATGGCCCTTACTAATGACCCTCTAATGAACACAGAAGGATCAACATCACTAACAGGAATGACTAGTTTTGAGCTACAATAGATCCAGAACTCATAGAAATTAAATGGGAGCTCCAAGGTATATACTTCAGGTTTGGGGGCTTTCTCTTGGTGAAGAAGCGATCTTCGGGACACAGGAAGGTCACAGCTCTCCTCTGTGAAGAAATTTTGCTTTCTTCACTCAAAGTCTGACATTAAGACAGGAAAGTAGAGAAGTTCTAGAACTAGCAGTCCCTTAAAATATGTGTGTGAAGTCACTTTATTCATTACAAGCTACGGTCTAATACATTATTGTTCTGCACACCTCAGAAGGAATATTTTTTTCTCCCTATTAGCACCGTTCATATAAAACCATCAAGGGCTGCTTTTGGTTGCCAAAACCAATGACCAAAGCTAATGAAAATATATAATATCTTCTAAACCATCATTTTTGCCCCCCACAAAGATTGCTGTTCATCTGGAGTGGCACATGCTGTAAAAATGGTGCGAATGCAAAGCTTGAGAGCAGCAGCCATGCAGCTGGTGGTCTGAAAGGTCTTTGGGTGCTTCCTTAGAACAAACAGACACAAATAGCTTCAGTGATAGCACTTATTATCACTTCACCATCACTGCACATCACCCTGCACAGATCTTGGAACTGACTACCCACTTGGCATATTCTGCTCTCACAATGTGATCTTTTCCTGAGCAAGTATTTAGCAGGATTGTGAGCCAGCATATCAACATTGGGGGAAAAAAGCCAAAATTACCAGATTTAATCCACTAAGGATTCTGTACCTGGCACTGGCACAGCCACACATCAAATACTGGCTTCAGTTTTGGGCTTCTCACTCCAAGAAGGACATTTTGAGGTGCTGGAGCACATCTAGAGAAGGGCAATGAAGCTGCTGAAGGATCTGGAGAACAGATCTGGTGAGGAAGAGCTGAAGGAACTGGGATTGTTTAGTCAGGAGAAAAGGAGGCTGAGAGAAGACCTTCTGGCTCTCTACAGCTCCCTGAAAGGAGGTTGTACTTATGGGGGTGTTGATCTCTTCTCCCAGGTAACAAGTGAGAGGATGAGAGGATATGGCCTCGGGTTGCATTAGGGGTGGTATAGGTTGGACAAGTGGAAAAAATCCTTCACTGAAAATGGTTAAGTCCTGGACCAGCTGCCCAGAGCAGTGGTGGAGTCCCCATCCCTAGAGGGAATGAAAAGCCATGTAGATGTGGTGTTGGTTTAGTGGTGATATGGCAGTGCTGAATTAATGGCTAGAGTCAATCATCTTCAAGGATTTTTCCAACCAAAATGATTCTATGACATCATAAGAGATGGTTGCAATGGCCAGGGATGTATGTTCTCCAGCACAGAAGCTTGTCCCCGCCTAATATGATCATCCCCACACATCAAAGCTCTGCCTCTGACCTCTTGTGCCCACCATGCTCTTGGGCTGCCTCAGATTTAAGGGGTTTGTATTAAGGTGTATTAAGAGGTGATCTTAGTGAATTTCTGCTAATTAGTCACCTAATTAGCACCCACTAGGAGTTGACTGCACAATCATGAGGGCTGTGGTCTGTCCACAGGTTTGCAAAGTGCATCTACTCTTAGGAGAGCTGTGACGCAGCACAGAGGATGGTTCTGGCTGTCCCCACACTATATTTCAGCACACCTGTAAGGCCAGCGAGGTGACAGCTTTAGGTCCAAGCCATCTTGTGCTGGGGTCATTACAAATTGCACTGTGACACTGCTTGCTTCACTGCCTCAGCATCACATAGCGTTGACATTTCCTCGTGGAGGCACTTGCACAATGTGCTGTTAGCATTCACATTCCTCCAAATCTTAGGAACCTATTTTTTTTTCTTTGGAAAACACTGCTTGCCTAACATATAAAAAGGAACTTCACCTCGCCACCCAAGAACTCCAACCCAAGTACTCCACCTAAACCCTTCACAAGAATATGGGACAATTTCCTGCCCTGGTGACTGCCCATTTTTGCCCACACACTAACACAACCTTTTTGCACCACGCTTTCTCAAAAGGAAGACTAGTACCACAGGAGAGCCAGCTCATCCTAGAAGCGAGCTTCCCACGGATCACCTTGCAGTTACATGTTCCTATGCTCTTGTCCTCAGGTGCCTACTGGGAAACACCTGGCTGGGATGGCCTAATTCTCACAGTGCCAAGATAAGGACGATAAATATTTATAACTCCACTGAATGGTTTGCATGCCTTGCTCCAGGCTTACAGCCTGACTCAGTTGCAGGGCCAGGATTAAATATGAGGAGTTCCCCACTCCCAGATCCATGGTCAGCTTTCCAGCCTGGCAGGGTTGTTGCCTCATGCCACGCTGCAGCAGAATGGTGAAATGCAGCTTTTTGTACCATAGTGACTCACCTAACCTTTTCAGATTTATTAGGTACAACAAACAGAAACATAAACTGTACATAGAGCTTTCATTGGTTAAGCAATCAGTTCCATCTCACATCTTTCACCAGAAGCATGGTCAGTTTTCTGATTGGAGCCTGCAACAGACTGCTGGAAATTTCATATCCTCTATTTTTAGTGCCTTTCAGAGCTGAAAGCTACAAAACATCAAAGCATACAGAAAATCAAACCAACTTTCCTCATGGAACAAAGCAAATCCTTAGCAGCAGCTGACAGAAGAAGCTTAGATGTCCATGGAAGTCACAGGAATGATTTGCAAGACTTCTGTGCTGCAGTGCTACTATGGCCTGGCATATCCACATAGCTGTCCATCCCTGACATGCCAAAGGCTTTTAGCTTTGCCTGTGTGAGAAAAGGTTAGCATCCTATTTCTGTTTCAGAACTGACTGAATGGCAATTGATCCAGGAAGCTGGGTCTAGAGGCTGACAACAATTGCAGAATTAGAGAATCATGAAGGTTGGAAAAGACCTTTAAGATCATCAAGTCCAACCATCAAACTGACACTACCATGCTCACTAAACCATGTCCCAAAATGCCATGTCTACATGTTTTTTTAATATCTCCAGAGATGGGGATTCAACCACCTCCCTGTGCAGCCTATTCCAATGCTTTATCATTCTTCCAGTGAAGAATTTTTCCCTAATAGCCAACCTAAACCTCCCCTGGAACAACTTGAATCATTTACTTCTGTTCTATTGCTGGTTACTTGGGAGAGGAGACTAACACTCACCTAGCTCCAACCTCCTTTCACGGAGTAGTAGAGAGTGAGGAGGTCTCCACTCAGCCTCCTTTCCTCAAAGCTAAATAATCCCAGTTCCCTCAGCTGCTCCTCATCAGACTTGTGCTCTAGATCCTTCACCAGCTTCATTGTGTCCTTCTTTGGACACACTCCAGCACCCCAGTGTGAATCAATCTAGCTAGAGATCAAACTACAGAACAATTAATTGCAATAAAGTAAAATTCACCGCCTCCTTTTTCCCCAAAAAACTTATTTGCAATGCTTCCCACAAGCTTTGATCAACTGCCACAAGTAAGGGACAATCTATTTACACATTTACTACCGAGCTTTAGTCCCAATACACACAAAAATTAGATTCCTCGTGCCTTGTTCAACCATTACTCTTCTTTATCCCTTGATGCTTGATGAAAGATGAAGGTGGGTGTCCTCCTCGGCACTCATGCTCCAACACTAACATCAGCAGCAGCTTCTAAATGCAACACTCGTGGCAAGAAAGCATCTTAATCTTTGCTTCAGGATAGGATTTCCTGTGAAGTCAAAAAGCTTAACATCTGAACAACTAGAACTGGACTAAATGAGAGCTCTCAGATCACCTGCCTTAAGATTCCTATGGACAGCGACACTTTAGCACATTAGAATTACAATTTCTGATTAAAAAGGAAACTTATGTCTGATGTCACAGAAGGATGACTAGAAGGGACAGCGAATGGGGGTGTGTATCTCTGTGTGTTGGCAGGGGCTTTGAGCAACCTGGTCAGGTGGAAGGCCTTCCTGCCCATGGGGGTTGGAACTAGATGACCTTTAAATGTCCCTTCTAACCCAAACCATTCTGTGGTTCTGTGCAACACGAAGAAAGATTGAGTACTATGTGGTGTCAGAGCTCATGCAGACGGCTGTATAGATGTCCATCAGCAGTGGAGTCAAAGCACATGTGAAGAATCCATACTTTTCTCCACCAGTATATCCTCCTGAAGCAGGTAATTGATCCTCTCAAGAAAGCTGTAGGCCCCCAAGAATATTTGCTGTGAGTTTTGGGAACCAGCAGAATGCCAGTCTGACCCTGCGAGCTCGATGCTGCAGCTGAATTCTGCTGCTCTGTAGTGCTCAGGCATCACAGAACTGGGCTCATCTTCGTGGTGGGAATACACAAAGGAAAACCTCTCCTGTTCCTTCAAAGAACAGTGGTTCTACTTCACCCATCAAAAACTCCACTGTAGAAGACAAAAAGGGTGTTGCTTGACTACTGCTGTATTGCAGCACCCTGTGATTGCTTGGGTGGCCTTATTTACCGAACAGGTGGAACAAGAAAGTGATTTTGATTTATCACCCACATAATTTTGTGTTTTGTAACAAACACAGCACAACAGGCAGCCTAGGTCCAGGATATTCAGAGGTCTCTTGCCCAACAGTTTCAATTACTTGGCTCCATCTTCTGTATGAGAAATGAGCAGTTCAGGCAACCCTTAAAAATAAATACTGCACAGCACTTGGAAAATTAATGTAGTTCCTGATTTCAAGGTGAATAGCAAAAACCAAACAAGCACTAAAATAAAGAAAATACTACACAATCCCAGTGCAGGAAGTGTGATAACCACTATTTCACACCACGTTCCCAATACTCTCCCTCACCCAGGTACCTCCAGTAAGAACCTGGCCAGACATCTCATTAAAGAGACTGACACATATCCTGATTGCTTTTTACAAGATAAGAATATATCTCTACAATTATCATGTGTGTTTTGATCTTCACTGATACCAAACAGTGCTGTACCTGATGTATGCTTAGCTCTTCCCTATCCTGTCATTAACTGTTTTCCTTTCTGAAGTTGCAGCATCTCCTGCTCCAGCCACCAAAATGGAGGAAAATGCCAATGCCAGCATTGAAGAAGATTTTGAAGGACAGGCAACACACACAGGCAAGGGAACTAACCATTTTTCTTTTTCCTGAATATCATAGACTGGTTTGGGTTGGAAGGGGTCTTTAAAGCTCATCTAGTCCTACTCCCCTGCAGTGTGCAGGGATATCTGCAACTTGAGCAGGTTGTTCAGAGCCCAGTCCAACCTGACCTTGTCCCTATTCACTAGGGAAGCCCAGAATTTGAGTAGTTCCAGATGGTTTGCCAAATCCCTTGCACAGAAACATGGGCTCCAAAGCCAATGAGAATGTGTATTGGAGCAAGTGACAGCCTTCAGGGAAGGGCAGGTAACAACAAACTGATCTTTTTGCCAATCCTCCTGAAGCAATCAGCAAATGCAGAAGACACCCAAGAAGCTACTAACAGCAATGGCCCAACAAAGCTCTTGTTGATTTATTGCTTCAGTCATGAACAATGTTCTGTCCTCTTCTGGGGAAGAGAGGAAAAGAAACCAGGAAGAAAACCAGACTCATATGCTAGTATTAGGTTATATTAGGTTAAGTCCTCACTGCAAAGGCTGGATTGTTCTTTCCTTCTTAAAGAAGGAACATTCAGTGCTAAAAGTGAACCTGTGAATCCTTTTGGCAAACACAGCACAGCCTTTAAAAGCAGCACCCTTGCTCAGAATCACAATTCTTTTTAATCCAGCACTCAGTCATTGTGGTTTTTATGAGTACAGATGTTGCATTCAGCTCTACAGACACTTCATCCCACCCCACCAACAGGCAATTGTTGCTTCCCAGTGGTCCTATGGCTTCTTTTTCTTTGTGCTATAATAAATGTAGCTCTTGAAGTAACTGTTTCTGGGGGTTTCCCCATCACCATCATCCTTACTGCTGTTGGCTAAGATTATTAGATATGGCTTTATTTATTTTTTTGTTTAAATTCTATTTATTTATTAAATACCAAAATGTAGGGCAATACAGGTAGGAATAACCCCCTACCCCAGTACAGGTGCAGGGATGACCTGCTGGAAAGCAGCTCAGCAGAGAAGGACCTGGGAACACTAGTGGATAACAATTTCCCCATGAGTCAGCAATGTGCCCTCTTGGCCAAGATGGTAAATGGTCTCCTAGGGTGCATTAAAAAGAGTGTGGCCAGCAGGTCCAGCAAGGTTCTGCTCAGCCCTAGGGAGAACACATCTACAGTAGTGGGTCCACTCCTGGGCTTCCCAGTTCAAGAGAGATCTCTGTGAGGAGGAAAGGCTGAGAGACATGGTGCTGTTCAGCCTGGAGAAGATCAATCTGATCAATAGCTAAAGGGCAGGGGAAAAGAAGATGAAGGCAGACTCTTTTCAAAGTGCCCAGTGACAGGGCAAAGGGTAACAGGCACAAACTGGAAACAAGGAGGTTCCATTTAAACTTGAGGAGAAAATTCTTTCGTGTGAGGATGCTGGAGCCCTGGACCAGGCTGCCCAGAGAGGTTGTGGAGTCTCCTTCACAAGCTGCTGTTGGTGACCCTACTTTAGGAGAGGGATTGGACAAGATTATCTCCTGTATTCTGTTTTACAGTCTTTACTTCTGTTATGTATTCATAGATTCATAGAATGGTTTGAGTTGGAAGAGACCTTAAAGATCATTGAATTCCAACTCCCCTGACATGGGCAGGGACACCTTCCACTAGACCAGGTTGCTCAAGGTCTCATCCAACCTCACTTTGAGCACCTCCAGGGAGGGGGCATCCACAACCTCTCTGGGCAACCTGTTCCAGTGTCTCACCACCCTCACTGTCAGGAATTTCTTCCTAATCTCCAGTCTAAATCTGCCCTCCTCAAGCCTCAATTCATTCCCCCTTGTCCTATCACTACAAGTCCTAGTTCCTGGTTTTCTTGCAGACTGCTTTCAATGTATTCAGATGCTCTGTCTCTAGAAAAATGCAAACAGATCTACAAAACACTATCTTGGGCCAACATGTCAGTTTTGTTAACTATTCATGTAGTTCACCAAAATCCTTTTATGGGATCCTGACAGGAACCAGAGCAGCCCCTTTCCTTTGGAGGCTGATGTAACACACCGATCACAGAGTTCAGGTTTGCAGCACTTGTGGAGGGTCCTCAGGAAGGAAGACACATGAACAGATGAACTGTGGCACAGAAGGAAAATGAATGGAAATTGAAGACAGTCTCCTGTTGCAGCCAGTTTCTCATCCAACTTCATCTCTCTTAGGGCCCAAAGGTGTCATCAATGACTGGAGGAAGTTCAAATTAGAAAGTGAAGATAGAGACTCCTTATCCTTGAGCAAGAAAGAAATCCTTAGACAAATGTCTTCTCCACACAGATGTTACAGTAAAGATGATAAAGACACCAGAGAGAGATTCTGCCGTAAGGTAAGCAAAGAAAAGGCAAAACAAGTTAATTTGGTTTCTATGTAAAATATGCAGTTTATAATCTAGAAAATCTTGAATTTTCCAGACTCCATTCCTTTGCAGCTCAGCAGAGCTCACACAACATAGACAGAACAAATGCACATGCAACCACCTCTCCATTTCTCTCCCAAGCAAAGTCCAACTGCAGTAAACCAAGAAGCAGTTTCACACTGACATAGCATACAACATAGTTTGATCCTTCTTCCTCCTTCCCTTGCCTCAACACTCTTTCCATCATTAAGCCAATGGAATAATTTTAACATGTTAAAAAAATACTAGTCAGGATAGAGCTCTGAGCCTGAACATTGCTCATTACCATTGACCAGTTCTGACCCAGAAAACCCACAGAAATAAAATTTTTACCCCGTGACAGTGACAGGCAAAATTCCCACCAACCCTGGAAGAGCCAAAAGTCTTTGGCAACTGTCTTCAATACCAGTAAATTGACATGCAGGTCTTAAGACAGGATCTTCACCCGTCTCTTGAAAAGACCTCCCAGAGCCACTGTAAGAAGTGACGGCTCTTTTGGCCAAGCTTTCAACATGAAGTCCTTTAAACAACCACTGAGTCTCTTCCCGTTTCAGTGTCAACTGACAAGCACTTCACTAACATATCATTCTCTCAATGCCCACAGATGAGCATGCAGGAGTACGAATTAATTCACGACGAGCAAGAAGATGAAAGCTGCCTACAAAAATACCGCAAGCGCTGCATGCAGGATATGCACCAGAGGCTGAGCTTTGGGCCAAAATACGGCTACTTGTGTGAGCTACAGAATGGGGAACAGTTCCTGGAGGCCGTGGAGAAAGAGCGCAAAACCACCACCGTCATTGTTCACATTTATGAAGACGGCATCAAGGGCTGCGATGCTCTCAACAACAGCCTGACCTGCCTGGCGGCTGAGTACGCCACCGTGAAGTTCTGCAAGATCAAAGCCTCCAACACGGGGGCTGGAGACCGCTTCTCCAATGAAGTGCTTCCCACGCTGCTCGTCTATAAGGGTGGGGAGCTTCTGAGCAATTTCATCAACGTTTCTGAACAGTTCAATGAGGAGTTTTTTGCTGTGGATGTGGAGGCTTTCCTAAATGAGTATGGGCTGCTGCCTGAAAGGGAGCTTCCATCCCTGGGAAATGGCAACACAGATGAGCCAGATGTTGAGTAACTAGAGCGGCATAATCCTCACTGTCTCACTTCCCTCTTCAGTACGTTGTAAATCGAGCTCAATAACACCCATCTCATTTAGAGAAGGCTGTCCTTGCTAATTTATCTGTAAGATACATATGTATATATATAAATGGCTTAAAAGTATGGTTAGCATGTGAATGTTACTTAAGACATATACAGCTGGCAGTCCTGTACATACCTATTTCTGTGCCAGCCACAAGCAGTAGGAGGACAGGAAATGACACAAAGCACAAGAACAACTTCAACAGGAAAAGAACTGATCCATCCCTCTTGTATACACAAAAGGCTGTCTCCGTGCTCTGGAATTACAGTGAGTCCTGGCTCCTGAGGTTCACTTTCATGACTAAAGTCAGAAAATTTCATCCAACAGATTTCAACCAGTCAGAAGAAGATTTCATCCAGCAGTTTTAAGGAAAAACACACAGCTCAAAGCCCTTGCATTCCTAAATGGCTTAGGTGTCTAGGACATTAGTTTATGCTTCTGCATTTAACTTTTAAATACTTGTGAAAATGCAGGAGTTAGCTCAGTGCTTCTCTAACTTTGTCATCTCTACAGCTAAGACAGACACACTGTCAGCTAATTTCAGTTCATTGTTGCTCCATATTTTGATTAGTGGTATTTGAAATGTCTGCTGAGTTGCTGGAAAAGTATATTGTGCTCATGTAATAATTCCAAAATAAAGCCTAACAGCTGTCAAAACCTGCCATTGGAAGTGTGAAATGTGTTGGGAGAATGTAAACTTAGCCTTGAAAACATTAGACATTTATTGAACTCAGTGTCAAGTTTCACTAAAGGAACACTGCTGAAAACTACAGTGTAGCAATCAATTTGAGGGTAAAAACAGGGTAAACTCACTATAAACCTTCCTCCCTCTCTCTGAAGGTCTAAAAGACTCCACCTCCTCCAGTTCTGATACACAACGACAAAGCATTAGAAGTGTTTCAAGAACTTCTTTTGCACAATGGCAAAGCTGAAGACTGAATTTTATTCCAAGGATAGAAATACAGAATCACAGAATCATTCAGGTTGGAAAAGCCCTTCAAGATCGAGTTCAACCACAACCCAATTACCATGGCCACTAAACTATACCCTGAAGTGCCACATCGACAGCTTCTTGATCACCTCCAGGGATGGTGACTCAACCACCTCCCTGGGCAGCCTTTTCCAATGCCTGACCACTCTTTCAGGAAAGAATTTTTTCCTAATATCCAACCTAAACCTCCCCTGGCACAATTTAAGCTCATTTCCTCTTGTCCTATCATTAGTTACTCGCCTTTAAGGTAGTTGTAGACAGGAATAACATTTCTCCTCAGCCTCTTTTTGTCCAGATTAAACAACCCCAGCTCCCTCAGCCACTCCTCACATGACATACCCTCCAAACCTCTCACCAGCCTCATTGCTCTTCTGTGGACACCCTCCAAGACCTCAATGTCTTACCTGTACAATGGTGCCCAGAAATGAGCCCAGTACTCAAGCTGTGGCCTCACCAGGGCCACGTACAGGGGCACAGTCACTGCCCTACTCCTGCTGGACACAGAATCACTGGAAAAGACCTTTAATATCATCTAGTCCAGCCATCATAATTAAATATCTGTATGTTACTATGCAGACAAAAATATCTACATCATAATGGGAAAAGAATTGCCGATAACATTTGAGATTATCAAAACGTTAAAGATTGTTCTCGGCTCCCCAGTTCAAGAAGGACAGGGAAATACTAGAGAGAGTCCAACAGAGGCTATGAGCGTAATGAAGGGACTGGAACATCTGTCTGGTGAGGAAAGGCTGAGAGACCTGGGGATGTTTAGCCCAGAGAAGAGCATCATGAGATAAGATCTTATTAATGTTTCCAAATAGCTGAAGAGTGGGTGTTGAAAAGATGGTGCCAGACTCTTTTCAGTGGTGCCCAGTGATAGGATGAGGGGCAACAGAGAAGTTCCACCTCAACATGACATAAAACGTTTTTACTATGAGGGTGCTGGAGCCCTGGAGCAGGCTGCCCAGAGAGGTTGTGGAGTCCTGCCTGGACACACTCCTATGTGACCTGCCCTTGGTGATCCTGCTTTGGCAGGGGGGTTGGACTTGATAATTTGCAGAGGTCCCTTCCAACCCCCAACATCCTGTGATTCTATGATTTTTTCATACTCACATGACTCACCAGTTTTTATCTGATTTGATATTTTCACATTTTGCTCACTCTGGAGTGGGAGCTTTCAGTTCTGTTTCATGTCATGATCCCATCATGGTTGTGTCACCCTGCAAAATTCTGCACATGTAGCAGTTAAGATTTCAGATTTCAGGTGCTAAACAACAACTATTGAGTGGCCAGGACCAAGAAACCATTGCCACAGTGATATTCTTATCGCTTTTCAACACATTTCTTTTCTCCACTTGTCATTCACATGGAAAATTCACAGGTGTACCTGAAACTTAAGCTGCTTTCCACCAGACCTGCAAAACAAAATAATTCTACTCAAAAGGATTTTGGAAATGGCCTCAAGTCACACTAGGGGAGGTTTAGGTTGGACATTAGAAGAAAATTCTTCACTGAAAGGGTTCTCAAACACTGGAACAGGCTGCCCAGGGAGGTGGTTGAATCCCCATCCCTGGAGGAGTTTCCAAGACACAGAGATGTGGTGCTGAGGGAAATGGTTTAGCACCAGCCTTGGCAGAGTTAGACAATGGTTGGACTGGATGATCTTAAAGGTCTTTTGCAATCAAAGTGATTCTGTGCTTCTATGATTTTGCATCAGTAGGCCTATTTCAGAAGTCACTATTTGCAGACACACTAAACACTACGAATATCTGATATCTTCCCCCAGGTTACATAGAAAATGATGAGTTCTTTTCTGTCTACTACAAAATTAACCAGTTACCCAAGTTTTGGGGTAATATTTGTCCTGTATTTTTTGGTATTTTAGAGAGGCACGAAAACCTTCTGTCCTCTACACACCAGAAAGGCTGCAAATAACTGACGGCAACTAGTGTTCTTGAGAACCTTCCCTCTTTAGTAAACTTGGTTTAAAAGTCATTAGGCTGCACATCAGCAGCTTCATTTATTTGAGAAACCAAGCTGAATGCAAAAAAAAAAAACACCACCACCCCAAACAAACCTTGAACAACTAATAACCACCACAGAAACTACATTTATAGCTAGTTGCAAGAAATAAGCTGACACTCCAGTTTAAGAGACGGACAAAGCATGTTTAAGCAGGATTAACTTCAACCTGTAATTTGAAATAAAAGAAAAAGAAACCACACGTGACGCCAAGCCCCAGCAGAAGCTCATGACTAATAAGTTGCAAATAAAGCTCCGATCACAGCAGTCATCCATATTTCTGCACACAAAAAAATAAAACACCCTTCAGAAGAAAAAGCAAGAGTTGACTCAAACATTGTACCACTGGATGAAGCATCTTGAGTAACAAGAGGTAAATGCTTCAATACGCACATGGGAGCAGCCTTCGTATATCCTCAGCCACTCCTCCTTTTGAGTCGAAGTCAGAGTGTTCACAACTATTCTGATGCAGACAAAGATGGAGGAGAGGTGACAGCTAATTATCAGTGGAGTCACTGATGACTGAATCACGAAGAGAATCTCTAGGAGATGCATGGCTGTTACCAGCATGCCCAATGCCACCCCTCCACTGTGAGGAATTATAAAACTCATTATGCAAGGCCACTGAGGCTTTTTCAAAGTGCATTTTCAAACTACAGAGCACAGAACATAAGGTTTCCTGAAAAGTATTTTGTAACATCAACTTTAGAACTGCACTTAGATGAGACAGGTTTTCAGATGTGGAAGCCACAACTGCTCCTCTAAACTCTTGTCCATCAAAATCATAGAATGGCTTAAGTTGGAAGGGACCTTAGATATCATCTACTCCAACCTCCCTGTCATAGGCAGGGACACCTCTCAACTGAACTTGGGTGCTCAAAGCCTCATCCAACCTGGCACTGAACACCTCCAGGGAGGAGGCAGCCACAACCTCTCTGGGCAACCAATTTCAGAGTCCCACCACCCTTGTACTGAAGAATTTCTTCCTAAGATCCAGTCTGAACCTCCTCCCCCCAGCTTCAAACTATTTCCTCTTATCCTGTCTCTAGACACCCTTACGAAAAGTCCATCTCCAGCCTATTTGTAGCTTCCCTTTAGCTACAGGAAGAAAGCTAGAAGGTCCCCCTCCTCTCCAGGCTGAACAACACCACCTCTTTCAACTTATTCTCATAGCAGAGGTGTTCCAGCCCTTCAACCATCCTTGTGGCCCTCCTCTGTATGTATCTGCAGTCATATATATGAGTTAAAAAGGCTCAATTTCAGTCACTATAGAGTTTCAAGTTAACAAAGCTCCTTGTTTCCACCAACTGAAAGCTTCAGAAGATTGTCTAGGAAAAAGATAAACCTGGATGAAGCTTGAGCAAAAGGTAAGCAGTACCCAAGAAATAGACTTTAAAAAGATTGCTATTTTTTTTTTCTTCTTGTTTTCCTTTGCTGACCTTGCCTCATTTTCTTACGTTACCAATGGCTAAGAGTACAAAAGGATGGGAAGCAAGACAGCACTCAAATTCCCCCTTGGTTCTGCAATTTTCAGGCAAGCGAGAACCTGCTTTCTTCTGCATCCACTGTTTCCTCATGGCAGGATGACTGGAAGGCTCACTCTGTAGATACAAGTCAAATTACTCATTTTCCTTTTGACAGGGCTAAGTTATTTTCTCACTGCATGGACGGCAGTTGAATGCAGCCTCCTGTATTAAAGCAGAAAGCTCACCCATACCAATTTCTTTCATTGCCTTCTTCCGACCTTGAATTGGTTGGACTTACAGCCAGTTTCCAGTGCTGGACTTTGGCAGGATGTCCATGCAATTTCCAATGAAAATTAGACTTCCACAGAGCATTAATACCTTTTTTGTTACAAGCTGAAAGATTTGACAGTCTGTACTAACACCATGAAGGAAAGAGTCAGTTACTGAGAGCTGGATTAAGCTTAAACCAGAGTTCTTTGCTAGGGGATCCATGGAATAATAACTCCCAAAAATCTCTGGTTTTTTACACCACAGGTGCTAAACAACAACTATTGAAAGAGTGTTTCATGACTATTTTTTTTCTCTGATATAGGATATTTAGGATCTCAGCTGTTGCACTTCACTGCTATGGCTGAGTTTTGAGTTAACAGGCAAGTATAGG
This sequence comes from Picus viridis, assembly GCA_033816785.1. Taxonomy (NCBI): domain Eukaryota; kingdom Metazoa; phylum Chordata; class Aves; order Piciformes; family Picidae; genus Picus; species Picus viridis. The sequence goes on from CM066588.1 coordinate 24,120,948, forward strand.
AAAACTGTTTTGCATTTCAGAAAGGTAAAACAGAAAAGACAAAAAGAAGCAAAAGATAAAATTATTTCTTCTCATTACTCCTCTGCTCCTCCTTCTAATGTAGACTTCAGTGGAATAATTTTTTAAACCAAACCCATCTTGAAGCACATTACAAAATTAATCTAATTTTCTGGATTGCATTCCACATCCCCTGGATTCAACTGTTCCTGCATAATGCCATCTTGTCTCCTGATTCCACCTGTTTGCACCCATAAAACATGCAGGAGCTGAACACAGTACCTGCATTACCACACTCACTTTCCTCCATGAGACCCCACTTGAGCAATACTAAGCACAAAAGATCATCACTGTGTTCCAAAATATCATTACAATCACAGCATGGTTTTGGGTTGGAAGAGCCCTCCAAAGGTCATCTAGTCCAACCCTTCTGCAGTCAGCAGGGACATCCTCACTAGATCAGGCTGCTCAGAACCTTGTTGAGCCAGACACTGACAATCTCCAGGGATGGAGCCTAAACTACCTCCCTGGGCAAGCTGTTCCAGTGCTCCACCACCCTCATGGTGCAGAATTTGTTCCTAACATCCAATCTAAGTCTCCTCTTCTCTGATTACAAACCACTGCCCCTCGTCCTGTCACTGCAGGCCTTTGGAAACAGTCCCTCTGCAGCCTTCTTGTACTGGAAGGCTGCTATTAGGTCTCCCGGGCTCTTCTCTTCTCCAGGCTGAACACCCCCAGCTCCCTCAGCCCATCCTCATTGCAGAGGTGTTCCAGCCCTCTGATCATCTTTATTGCCCTCCTCTGAACCCGCTCCTTCCTGTGTTGAGGGCTCCAGACCTGGATGCAGTAATTCAGGTGAGGTCTCACCAGAGCAAGGCAGAATGGCAGAATCACCTCTCTCCACCTGCTGGCCACAGCAGATGCAGCCCAGGGATGCCACTGGTCTTTTGGGCCGCAAGCACACGCTGTTGGGTAATGTCCAGCATCTCATCCATCAGAAATACCAAGTCTTTTTCTGTAGGGCTGCTCTCAATTTCATCACCCCCTATGCTAAAAGCAGCTCTCTTTCCAAACACATGACAACAGAACACAGAGATGACACCTTTTTCATAGTTGCCTTTTATTTAAAGCATCCCAGGACATCCTTGCTTATGCTTTAGAACCAAAGTCTTGATACTTTTTCTTATTGTTCCAGTGTCTATATACAAAAAAGTCATTTGCAGTGCTAATAAAACATCCCAAAATCTGGAATTCTTCTCTAGGGTAGTTCAGATCCATGTAAACATCACATACCATCTACACATTATCCTTATTAACCTTCCTAGAATTCTTCCTTTATTCTGCTCTCCTCGTGGCGACTCCCTGAAATGAGGTTGGAGTGAGGTCACTGTGGGTCTCTTCTCCCAAGTAACCAGCGATAGGACAAGAGAAAATGGGCTTAAGTTGTGCCTGGGCAGGTTTAGGTAGGATATTAGGAAAAATGTCTTTCCTGCTAGAGTGGTCAGGCATCAAAACAGGCTGCCCAGGGAGGTGGTGGAGTCAACATCCCTGGAGGTATTCAGGAAGCTTCAGGATATATTTTAGTGGCCAGGGTAGCTGGGTTACAATTGGAGTTGACAATCCTAAAGGTCTTTTCCAACCTGAATGATTCTATGATTATCCCTTAACATATACAGAAGAGTATGTCATAATGCTTGGATTTGATGATCTTAAAGGTCTTTCCCAGTTGAAACAATACTATGATAATAATGTAAGGCTACCTGTTTACAATCTAAAAACTTCTGATTAACAAACAATTGGGACAACATGCACATATCTACAGGACAGCCCAAAAGGGCTGCCAAATGGAGCTGCTGCTAAAATGTCATAGAATGACTCAGGTTGGAAGGGACCTTAAAGATCATCTACTCCCAACCCCTCTGCCATAGCATAGGCAGGTACACCTCATATTAGAGTAGTTTGCTCAAGGTGCTGTCCAACTGGCTTTGAATAATTAAGATCTGAAATAGTTAATATTCCAAGACAACAATAACTGGATCAGAGCTGGACAGAGAAATCCTCATCAAGAGTCAAGGCAGCATATACATAGCTCAAAAGCTCTACCCATTTTATTGATGCCTGAGTTCTTCAGGTCTTGAACCCAGGTATTTACAGTCTGAACTGCCCTAGGCTTAAAACTACTAGAAGCTATTTGTCTATCTATTGTGTTATTAATACCCACTATTATCTAAATCAATGCCTACTCTGAAACGCTGCTGAATTTTGCCCCAACAAATTGGGATTCCTTTGAGCAATGGAATCCTTAAAGGAAGAACTGTCCTACCAGGTAACTATGCTAGTCCTGAAAATCACCAGTAATAGCATTTGATATTAAACCAGGAACAGGAAGGAAATCAAGGTTCTAGAGTTGTTTAGGGGCTCTTTCTAGGGGTTAGTTTCTTGTAAACTTGATTCACCTGGTATCGTACCTGCATGATTCTAACTTGATATAGCAAGTGCATGCTGGAACAAAGGTAACTGAACCTATCATTACAACTTAGAGTGCACATCTAACTGGTGACATTTAGGCAACTATTCTTAATTACAAATGCATTAAACCCAGAGGTTTCCATCTTGTAACTGGCCGATACTCCTGTGAAGCTCTGGCTGCTGGAGTTTAATCACTGAAGTAATTGAAGGAGAAAATCGATGCGAAGACTGCGACAGCAGCTGCTATTACCACACCTAGAACAACAAAGGAAAGGCCTTCAGTGAGGGCAGCACAGTCAGCAGCACCTAGGGTGTGGAGGGCAGGGTCAAGGGAAATGACAAGCAGGAAGAGAAACACAGCTCCTTACCATGGTTAAGTCTAACTCTAAAGTTACCCTGCCAGATAACTAAGTTATAAAAGCTTTACATGGTATTTCTGACCACAGATTGACATCCTTGGTACTGACACAACTGAGAAGACATAAAAAAGTGGAGGCTTGGAGCACACATCCTATGAGGAACAGCTGAGAACTGCATTGTTGAGACTGGCGAAAAGGAGGCTGAGGAAACACTTTCTGGCTCTCTATACTCCCTGAAAGGAGGCTGAATCCCAGTGAGGGTTGATCTCCTCTTCTCCATAAGTGAAAAAACAAGAGCAAACAGCCTCAAGTTGCACCAGGGGAGGTTTAGGTTGGATGTTAGAAGAAAATTCTTCACTGAAAGGACTTTCAAACACTGGGAAAGGCTGCCCATGGAGGTGGTTGAATCTCCATTCCTGGAGATGTTTCAAAGCTGCAAAGATGTGATGCTGGGGGACATGGTTTAGCACCAGAGCTGGTGGAGTTATACAATGGTTGGGCTCAATGGTCTTAGAGGTCTTTTCAAATAGAAATGATTCTGTCATTCTATGAAAAAAACCCAAAAGATCTGACTGATGAGTCAAAGGAAAACATTTTTACATCCAAAGCAAAAATATTTACTGTCCTACTCTTTATCTTCCAGGTACCATATTCTAAGGATTAACAGAAAACAGGAGTTACTGTTTAATTAAAGTATAACTGTGTTTTAATATTAAAACACAGTCAAGAACTCCCATCAAAAAAGAACTGTACTGAGTGCAGATATATCTGAGAGATGTACAAAGGAGGATCATGGAGAGGTTCTGTGGCTGGTGTGCCCTGAATTATTGAGGCTGACAACAAGCACCCAAGCCCAAATGTATTTGTCAGCTTTGGAAGCAGATTAGTGAGTCACCAGCTGATTTATGGATGACTGCTTGACAAAGCCATTCAGCTGTGTTTGGCTTTTTGAAGCATGGCATTACAGATGTGGTGGCTCTCCAAAAGAGAAGTAACTCCACATGTGCCTTTTGTATTGCCTTGAAGGCTGAACGAATGCAAATGCTGCTTTTGTTCCATCAGCAGGTTGTGGTCTTTCCTTCCCCAGAAACACCCTGCACCTATAGTACTAAAATGGGGACCTGGTTTAGGACACTGTTGTGTTGATCATACCAGCTTATCACTAATGCTGTGGCAGCTAACAGTACTGAAAGGGCCCAGTAGAGTTCCTGGATTTCCACAGCTAAAGCCAGGGAAGTCACATACCCATATTTTGTTGAAGTTTCAACAGCAACGTCGCTTTTATCAGTTGTTGAGGCTGTGGGGCATCCATGTGGTCAGTAACTGGACAAATATCAACTGCAGGGAAGCCAAGTGAAGAAGTGAATACCAGGTGAAAAGGTAACAGTTGTGCTTTACAATTGAATTAATGCCCAGTGCATTTTTGGCAGAAATTTTACTGCAGCAGAAATACTACAGTAGAAACAGCACAGTGCTAAACTGGTTTACATGGCTTAAAAAATAAAGAGCAAAAATGCATTTAGGAATGTATTTTGGAAGAGTTCCTCTTCCAAAGAGAAAGAATTTGCAAGAGTTCCAAGACTCATTTTCCACCCCCTGTTTCCAGAGTAACATATTCAATCCCCTCCATATAACCTGGAGAGAATCTGACTACACTGAGAGGGAACCACCAAAACGAACCTTTAACCACCTTCCAAGATCAAAGTGTTCCCTTCAGAGTTCAGGCTACATGCAAAACCTACCGTCAGTAGAAGAATGAGCCCAGGATCAACTCCCTACCCAGCAGCCATAAGTGTTTGGGTTTTTTTTTTAAGCATAGAAATTCCTTTTTGAAGATTTCCTAAGATACAGGGACTAAAATCTTCCAGAGCAGGCACAGAGGACACATTCCCCTCTGGAACAGTTACTAAATCCTCAGACTGCTCAGCCAGGATGAAAGAGCTTGACTCTATTTCCAGGCTGAGGGGATTCAAACCCATTTCTATTTCCTTTCCAAAGATTTCTCTAATCACTTGGCTATATCCAGCCTGTTAGAGAGGGGGAGGAGAGAATGAAGGGGATTAATCTCAAGTCCTCTAGCTGAACTTGTTCCTCTGGCCCTCAGAGAGCAAGCATGCTTAGGACTAGGAGTTCAGTGATAAGGCTACTAGATGGTGGTGGGCCACAGGCCTTCAATTTGCACTCCCGTTTGCAGAAGAGTTTGCTAAGGTACCACTTGTCAGAAGTTCTGATTACAATTCAGTAGCTACTATTGCTGCAGTCATCTTCTGGATAAGTGAAGAGAAGGAGAAAGAGCTTGTGCTATTGCAGTGAGGTCTGGATGTCCTCAGAAAGAACAAAAGGGACATGCTGAGATAAGAAAAAAACCTAACAGATCATTCTTGCTCAGAAGATGAAGAAGAAAGATGCACAGCAGTACTAGCTATCCAGTTGTAGCAGTTCCAAGGAACACTGATCTAAATAAAAACAGAACTCACATTTCCAGAGCAGGATTGTCAATCACCTATAAATTACAAATTATATGGTTGAGTAACCAGGCACATCCGTTGTGTGATTCATATGAAAATGATTCATGGAAAACTACTTTCTCTATATCGTATCATTAGCAGTGGATTAAATGTATAATCTAGATGTGCGATCAGAAAAGTTGTTTCTGGCATCTAAAATGAGTCACAACCATGATTGTCTTCAAAACCTCCTGAAGTCAAACTTGCACAAGACTTGTTGCTACACAAAAGCAATGGAACTTGACATTTAGAACCTGTCTTTAGCCATTTCTATCCCCGAGCCCACTGCTTTCATACAGAATGTATTGCAGCAGAGCAATTAGTAACTGTCCAGCATGAAACCTCACGGGATTGATATCTCTATAGATACAGACACACATCCATATGCATACATTCAGCATAAGCATTGCTTTGAGATCTCTGCAAGCTGCACATGCATGTAAAACAGAAAGATGGGCACATCATTGCAGTGCCAGGAGTGCCTTTCTGAAGGGAAATTATCAACTATCTCTGAAGCCCATTGGTGAGTTTCAGCACTATTTTTCCTGTGGAAAGGGAAACACACCCTCATGTGCCTGAAACATGAGCAGAAATCTTCTTCTGTTGCGATATAGCCTTTAGAGTAAGTACTAGCGTGGGAAGAGCACCACATTCTCTCTGAACTATGACAGCTGTCAATTCCCTAAAATAACAAATAACTTTTAGAACAGCTGACCACATCTCTTGGGTCATGTTTGAAGTCCAGATCCAGCAGGTTTCTCTCTGCTTTAGCGCTGATGAGCAAGTAGGAGAGTCTCTGCCCTCTAACTTTGAGTTTCTTTGCACCTCCCTAAGAAGTGCTGCACTGTTCTGAAGGAAACTTTTGAAGTTGCACATCAAGGCGGCGGTGCTGGCTTGCTCAGGGGCAAGAAAAAGAAATGAAAGAGGAACAAAGAGAAAAGAAACTAAACACCCTGGAGCTATTTAGTGGCCAAAGGCATTTATGCCATGAAGTTAGAGAAGACCTGCATCTGAAGCAGCTGTAGCATAAATCACACTGAGTTTTCAAAAGCAGCAGCCTTCTAATACGCATTTTATGACTCTTTAGCTCTTCATTAATTCTTCAATTTGCTAACAAACATGGGGCAGTGATTACCACTACTGAAGCTTTATTTGTGTTTATCCACTCATGGTATTTAACACCCCACCCCCTGTATCCAGGAGGAGCAGGGATTTAGTAAAGCCAATCAGAAATGCAGAGCTTTCAATTGCTTGCATTAAAGCACTAAATACCTTGAAAATACAGCCTTAGAGCTGTTTATATCATTCAGTTATAAATAGGTCCCTTTTTACTTTCTGTTTTCCATGTAGCAATTTTAAAGCATGACCCAGTAGTGGCCTTACTGGAGAGTTTATGAGGGATCAGGAGAAGAAAACTGTAGGAGCAGCAGAAGCTGTACTAGGCAAGCACACAAAACTGACCTTCTCAAAATACCTTTATTTCATATGCTTTGACTAAAAGCTGCTTAAAATAATTATTTTGGCTATGCTGATTAGAACCTGTTCTTCTCAAGTGCATATTTTAAAGAGCAACAAAGCCCAAAATTATTACAGAGGCCATGTTCTTGACTGTTAAACAACTCCTTTTATCAGCAATCCTATCCCAAGTAGATAGGATTTCCAGTTACTTCAAGGCTGGTGCCTGAGCCCACAGGAATGGGGACACAAACAGAAAAGATCATTTCAAAATTCACTGCACACCAATTTTTATGCCATTGCTGAATAGTGAATTATTATTAATAAAGAAGATGGGTTTTTTTTACCCCACCTGGAGTACTGTGTCCAGTTCTGGAGCCCCTATTACAGGAGGGATGTGGACGTGCTGGAGCGTGTCCAGAGAAGGGCCACGAGGATGATCAGAGGGCTGGAGCACCTCTCCTATGAGGACAGACTGAAGGAGTTGGGGCTGTTCAGTCTGGAGAAGAGAAGGCTCCGAGGTGACCTCATTGTGGCTTTCCAGTATCTGAAGGGGGCCTACAGGAAGGCTGGGGAGGGACTTCTCAGGATCTCAGGTAGTGATAGGACTAGGGGGAATGGAATGAAGCTGAAAATGGGGAGATTCAGGCTAGATGTGAGGAAGAAGTTCTTCACCATGAGAGTGGTGAAGCCCTGGAATGGGTTGTCCAGGGAGGTGGTTGAGGCCCAGTCCCTGGAGGTGTTTAAGACCAGGCTGGACGAGGCTCTGGCCAGCGTGATCTAGTGTAGGGTGTCCCTGCCCATGGCAGGGGGGTTGGAACTAGATGATCCTTGTGGTCCCTTCCAACCCTGACTGATTCTATGATTCTATGATTCTATGATCTCAGAGTGCAGCAGTAAATGTTTCCCAAAGCGGAATGGTGCACTGAAAAAGTCTTTACACGGGGGAAAGCCCAAACTCTCATTATGTCAGACAAACACGTTTACAGCAATACTGATGTAGGATGGAGGGAGTTAACTTTCAGGCTGACTAATATTAGAATAAACAGGCCTGAAACCAAGCTAACAAGAATGGAAGGTCCCTACGACTAAAGGATGGGAAGACCTTGAAGACTAAAATGCTCAAGAAGATGACACAGGAATTAAAAGCAGTATTTAAAGATGACATGTCTGAGCATTGTTATATCAGGGTACCAATCAAAATCCAATTGTAAAATTTCTTTACAATGCAGAACACATTTCTTACAGAGTTAACAAGCCTAATTCTTAAAATGGCCTTAATAAAACTGTATAAATAAGTCACGAGTTAATAAAGCTGTAATAATCATTACCAGAATCCACTGCTGCTGTGCTGAGAGCATTATGATTATCATCACTATCAACAGAGCCCAGTCTACAGACATACTTCATAGTGTTCACTGCAACAAGGCCAGTCTCTCAGTTTATTCCCAAACTCTCTTTGTATTTTTATTTTCCCTCTCCTCTGCTACACACCTCCTTTAATTTATCCTCATTTGCCCAGAAAAACAATCCCCAGAGGAGGGCCACAAGGATGATAAAAGGGCTGGAGCACCTCTGCTATGAGGATAGGCTGAAGGAGATGGGGTGGCTCAGCTTGGAGAGGGGAAGAGTCCAGGGGGACCTTTGAGCTGCCTTTCAGTACCTGAATCAATCCAACAGGAAAGCTGGGAAGGGACTTTTCATAGGGTTTCTATAGACAGGACAAGGGGAAATGGTTTGAAGCTGAGAGAGAGTAGGTTTAGACTGAATGTTAGGAAGAAATTCTGCAGTACAAGGGTGATGGGATTATGGAATGGGTTGCCCAGAGAGGTTGTGGATGCCTCATCCCTGGAGGTGTTCAGTGTCAGGTTGAATGAAGCCTTGAGTAACCAAGTCTAGTTGAGAGGTGTCCCTGCCCATGGCAGGGGGCTGGAGCAGATGATCTCTAGAGATCCTTTCCAACCTAAGCCATTCTATTGTTCCATGATAACTCTATAACATGAACATACAAACTCGTTTCATGAGCTACCTGGACATCATTTTACATACACTAGTGGTGTCAAGTCCTGTTCATCTAATTGTGCTTTCTTCCTATCTCTGTAGTCCCAAAAGAGGGTTCTTTCCCTGGTGTTTGAAGGAAACTGACACAGAGTTGAGCAATTGGTTTATTTCAGTGCTGCAAAATCAAGCACTGGATGATGAATCACAAATCGAGTCCTCTTGAGCTCAAATAGCAGCAGTTTATATACAGTACAAATAATAAATTAGCTATGATTGGTGACATGACTTCACATCAATCTCTCTGCTCCACCCATTACCTGGTTTACTACGCTAAGGGGGTCCTAGAATGACGTTGAAACTCTCTTCCTAGAGGGGTGGATTTTAGTATTAAAACCTCCACAGGTTATGGAAGAGACACCTTGATGATTTGATCTCTGTCCAAATTTGTTTCTGGTTAATGTTAAGGCATTAGCTCAGGAGGTGACAGAATTGCACTCTCTTTAGATACTGCTCTTAATTACTTTATCTTGTTCCTGATTATTTTACCCATCAAGGTCATCCCACCCTTTAGTCTGAGAGACCTTCCATGCTTGTTAACCTGGTTTCAGACCAGTTCATTTTCAGCTTATTCAGCCCAAAAGTTTTTAACTCCATCCTTCCAACATCACCTCCAGATCATACATTCTTACATGAGCAGTAAAACTAAACTGAATCATCTTCCCTCCCACACCCATCTCCACTGCTACAACAACATTAATTTGCTTCCCTAATTTACATTAATTCCTTAAAGCTCAATAATAATTGACTTTAAGATTATTACTCTTACAATGCAAGAGAGATTTTTATTGGTTTTCCTGTTTTTCTTGAGGTTCTTTAACTTTTGCTTCTTGACATAATGAGTCGGATTCCCTGCTAACAGGTTTAGGTAAAACCTGGGAAAACTGATTATTTTAGAAAGACAGAAGAAATTTATGGTTAGTGCTGAAATTAAGAAACTCAAACCCCCAAGTAAACAACCAAGTCAAGTCATCACAATTCACCCTGCACAGCAAACTCATGGCTACATTCTCAGTGTTTTTGTCCCCAAATGCCAAAAAGCATCCCTAGTTCTTAGCTGAGAATTAGTGTCATGTGTTTTTAACATATTATCAAACTGTAACCCACAGCTCATATTCACATGGATAGGAGGAAAAAGGAAACATTATAAACCAGAAATACTCAGAAACTGGGTAACTAGATTATGGCAAAATATCTGTATTAAAAGGAATAGAAACATTTTGTAATCAGATCATAGACTTATAAGATGAGCAGTAGAAAATGAAAAGCCCTTTCTATTTCCTTTCCATTTAGGGTGAATCACAGAATTTCATGTTTGGGCACTGCATTTGACACGCAAATGAAAACACTCAGCAAGAAGAAGGGTACTTTGTAGTTTTAGAGAGACATGAGACTATGTGTCTATTTTGTAATATTTAGTGAAAAAAATGTAGATTTGACTAATGCTCTCAACTTTTCATCCTAAGTAGAACTCAGCTCTTAAACCAGCTAAGAGGAACTACTGAAAAGTAGCCAGAAGACAAAGCTTTACAGGTTTTTCTTACAGCTTGTGTGCCAACATAGTCTCACACCTCTAGCACTGGGTTCAGTTTTGGGAACCCTACTCCAAGAAGCATGTTGAGGGGCTGGAGTCTGTCCAGAGAATGGCAGTGGAGCTTGTGAGGGGCCTTGAGGAAAAGCCTTGTGACGAATGACTGGGGGACCTGGGACTGTTTAGCCTTCAGAGGAAGAGGTTGAAGGGAGACCTTATTACCCTCTACAACTCCCTCAAAGGAGGTTGGAGCAAGGTGGGGGGGTCATCAGTGTCTTCTCACATGCAACAAGTGACAGGATGAGAGGAAACAGCCTCAAGTCGTGCCAGGGGAGGTTCAGGTTGATATTAGACAATATTTCTTCACAGAAAGGTTAACAAGGCTGGGAATGGGCTGCCAAGGAAGGTGGTGTAGTCCCTGGAGGTGTTTAAAAGACATATGGATATAGTGCTGAGGAACGTGGTTTAGTGGTAGTAGCTTAGCAGTAGTGGTGGGGTTGTGAGCTTTAGATGAGCAGTTGGACTTGATGATCGCAAAGGTGTCTTCCAACCTCAACAGTTCTATGATCACCCTTAACTCATGTGCAGAGCAATGTTCTGAACTGTATGTTTAGGAATCTACCACACTTCAAGAGCTGCAACCATAGTTGGACAAGTAACATGGCAGAAGAGTAAAAGATTTGATAGAAGAGAAAGATCCGTTGAAGTCAAATAGGAACACTGAACAAAGCCTCACTGCTGCTCATAAACATTGGGTTGGAAAACACCCTTAAGATAATCAAGTCTAACCACTGACCTAATGCCACCATGGTCATTAAACCATGTCCCTACGTGCCATGTGCACTTGTTTCTTGAACATCTCCAGGGATGGTGACTCCACCACCTCCCTGCGCAGCTTGTTCCAGTCTCTGACCACTGATTTCTCCTAATATCCAACCTAAACCTCCTCTGATGCAATTTGAGGCCACTTCCTTTCATTCTAGCACCTGATACTGGAGAGAAGAGACCAGCCCCGACCTCACTGAAACCTCCTTTCAGGGAGTTGTAGAGAACAATGAAGTCTCCCCTCAGCTTCATTTTCTCCAAACTAAACAACCCCAGCTCCTTCATCTGCTCCTCACCAGACCCTTCACCAGTTTCATTGCCCTTCCCTGGACATGCTCTAGCCCTTCAATGTCTTTCTTGTCTTGTAGTGAGGGGCCCAACACCAATCTCATTATTTCAGATGTGGCCTCACCAGTGCCAAGTGCAGGGGGACAATCTCTGCCCTGGTCCTGCTGGTCACACTATTGCTGATCCAGACCAGGATGCTATTTGGCCTTCTTGGCCACCTGAGTGCATCGCTGGCTCATTTTCAGATGTCTGCCAATCAACACCCCCAGGTCCTTTTCCACCAGGCAACTTTCCAGCCACTGGTGCAGCCTTTGCTGGTTCTCAGAGGCTTTATTTACCTGTGCTCATGTCCTCAGCTACATGGATATCTTCATCTTGTACAGACTGATCCAACATCTCAACAAACCGTTCCTGAATCTCTCCAGTGGCCTCATCACCAAACTTATAATCACTCAGCATCACACTGGATCCAGCAATGGGGACAAACAGTCTTTGAGGTAAGACATGATATGCCCGCTCCAAATCTAAAGGAAAGAGAGGGAAAAAATACCAGCCAAATAAAAACCTTGCCAGTGATGATAAGAGTCCTTATTAATCTCTGTCCACAAGATAAAACTATTGCAAAAGAACTGCTCAAGGCTTCCATGTAAAAATCCTGCTTTCAGGCTTTCAGACATTACACTGCTTTAGGCAAGTTTTGGCTGCTGTTATACTGATTTATATTCTCACATTAGCTGCTCCAGAAATACCCCAGCAACCTTCAAAACAAACGATAAAATGTTCAATAGACTTTATTTTCCACGTTTAGAATGGCTAGCAAAAGAACTCTGGGGAAAGGCTGCCGGTAAGAGAGAGCAGCACGATTTCAACACCACCAACGACTGCAATCATCTGGCTGCTTTGTGCCACAAAGCCATGTAGTACGAGTGCCACCTGAAGAGGAAACTGCAAATTGCATGTGCTTGAGAGCAGCAAGTTTACATCATGCAGGCTGGATCACGTTGGCAGGCAGCAGAATGGACCAACCATGTTATCCTGAAGCCAGCAGTGATTCTGAACATGAATTCTTTGTCCTTACACAACCAACCTGTTTCTTTCCTGTTTTGTCTAAAATCACTACCAAAGGTAGCATCTTTTCAAAGGCTTTCCTTTAAGTAACACACTCAAATTGGTGTTTCATGTAATACTTGGTTTAAAAATAATTCTAATTAATCCTATTCATTAATTATAATGAATTGAATGTTAATTATGTTTAAAAGAAAACGACATAACAACTAGACTCATAGAATGGCTTAGGTTGGAAGGGACCTCAGACATCATCTACTCCAGCCCATTGCTGCCATGGGCAGGGATGCCTCTCTAACGTTCAGTCTGGCCTCAAACACCTCCAAGGACAGGGCATCCATAATCTTCCTGGGTATCCTGTTCCAAAGCCTCATCACCCTCATACTGAAGAACTTCTTCCTCAACTGTGTTGCTTTTTATTCTGCTCTAACCATACTGGAACTTCAGTAGACCAGCAGAATATTCTACAGCCACCAGAATTCACTGCAAGTGTCAGCTGTTGGGGTTTTTTTTTTAAATGCCTACTTTTTTTGTGAGGTCCTTCATTTATAATGAGATCTTCAAACAGTATTTCACACCGATCACTCAATGTATTTATGATGTCTCTTTTCAAAGCCTGCAAGGACAAAAGTGGAAACATTAGTAATGGAAAAAAACCTTTTGAAAACTTCTGACTAGTGCAAAAGCATATAAGAAAGCCCTCATAAGTTTAATTCATGCTGAAAGAGTACTTTTTTCCCCCCAGAAAGTGGAAACTCTGAAGAGAATTTTGTAAGTCTAATAATGGGAAGTTAACATCAAATAAATTAAAATCAAAGAAGAAAACCATAAAACAAGAAAAGTTGCAGAAAATTTTAGTAGTGTTAGAACAAGAACTGACAACTTCTAGGTATTACCATTAAACACAAGCCAGAATAATCACAAAGCATGGATTAGGTAAGAGGGAAAAAAATCCAGCCAGTGAACAAATAAATCTGTATTTTCCCTCTACAGATAGAAAAATCAAGCCCGCAATTGTTTCTTTTATTTAAATAAAACTGGTCACAGCCTAATCACTTGGGCAGTTCTGGTACAAATCTGGTAACAGTCTTGGCAACAGGAGACAGACCTTCTAGAAGGGAAAAAGGAACTGAACCCACTCACACACAGATGCTTCCTAAAATAATCCCTGTGTCTTTCAAGGAGACAAACATCTTGACCCCAGTTTAGATCGTGGCATTTCAACAAAGGAAAACCAAACAACTATCATGGATTTCAGACCAATCTTTTTATGAACTAACAACCTTTTCACTACCTGAACAGCTTCTTTAACTTTGGGCTTGTTGTTATGTATGTAGGCTCTGCATTTCACAGCACCTTTGAGATTTATGGAACCACTGCAGATCTGGACTGTGGCTGTTGATCTGTGACTTGAACCCTGGGACTGCAAAAGAAACAGGTTTTGGTTTTATCTTGTTACCAAGGCACTTGGCAGTAACAAGTAACACAAAACAGAACTAGGAAATTCATAGCATACCTTCAGATGTTTACATGTAACATGTTTTCCTCATCATTTATAACTCTAATTTAATTTCATTTTTTCAGTTAGGACTGAAACTCTATTTCCTTTTCCATTATGGAAACTGTATTTATTTTCCAGGCATTCCATTTCTTGAGATTTAAATAATAGTGTCTATAAGACTTCTAAAATTTTCCAGGCAAGCAGCTTGTGCCTTACCACTACAATCTAGAAATCTTTGTATGATTTTGTGGTTTATGCAATGAAGTCTATCTGTTTACTGCATAGTCAGCATAATTTAAGATGTCTTAAGAGTCATCTCATCAGTCAGCACTAAATTATAGATGTGGTCACATTTAGAGTGCCATCAAACTGTCGCCTAGAAATATTCACCCTCATGACCAAAACAGTGTGTTGTGCGAAGCACTCCAAGACAGCACCTGGAAACACAAGGATGTGTAACTACCATGTGAACCATATAAACTCCTTCTGCCAAACCAAAAACCTTCCCTTACTCTGAGGCAATTAGCCACTGGAACAACATAACAACAAAAGAAGCTCAGACTTTAAGATTTATTTTTAAAATCAAGTCTTCAAAAGGGCATTTTACAGGTATCTAAAGGTTTTGCTAAAGATATCTGCAGAGAACCCAGGAACTACCTGACCAAATGGGAGGACATGTGCCCTGCAAGAAGCCTGGACACATCTGGACTTTAAGACCTAGACTGGGACACCTCATTCAGGGTTCAAGTCAGCATTGCATCTGGTAGGGAGGAAACTCCTAACACAGATCTGACACCTCTAGTTTATGACTCAGCTCTTAAGCTCCCTTAACCCAGAACCAGTGAGTACACTTGCGATGAAAGCATCCAAGTAAATGTCCATAGCTAGTCACGGAGGTGATTCTGAACTTCATAATGATGTAATGTCACCTTGAAATCACCATATGCAGGTATGTACAGGAATCCTACTTTCACATGAATTTATCTGCAGGACTTCACTTCTACAACACCAGTTTTCATTAGTTCCCTTGATGCTATACCGGGCAATTCTGAGACAACATGGTTATCATAGACACAAAGAATCATTAAGGTTGGAAAGGATCTCCAAGATCATCCAGTCCAACTGTTAACACAGCGCTGACAGGTCACCACTAGACCATGTCCCTCAGCACCGCATCTAGACATTTTTTGGAAAACTTCCAGAGATGGTGTCTCCACCCAGCCTGGTGCAGGGCTTAACCACTCTTTCACTGCAGAAATTGTTCCTAACGCCCAACCTAAACTTCCCCTGCTGCCACTTCAGGCCATTTCCTCTTATCCTATCACTTATTAGAGAGAGGAGAGTAACCACCACCTGTCTCCAACTTCCTTTCAGGGAGTTGTAGAGAGTCAGAAGGTCTCCCCTCAGTCTCATCTTTTCCAGGCTAAACAACTCCAGTTCCCTCAACTGCTCTTCACAAGACTTTTGCTCTAGATCCTTCACCAGCTTCACTGCCCTTCTTTAGACATGCTCAAGAATTTCTGAAGACATGAAAAATATGCTGAGGGGGTTGGTCTCTTCTTCCAGGCAACCAGCACCTGAACAAGAGAACACAGTCTCAAGCTGCACCAGGGGAAGTTTAGGCTCAAGGTGAGGAGATGGTTTTTCACAGAGAGAGTTGTTAGCCATTGGAATGTGCTGCCCACGGAGGTGTAGGGTCACCATCCCTGGGGGTGTTCAAGAGGGGATTGGGCGTGGCACTTGGTGCCATGATCTAGTAGTCATGCGGTCTTGGGTGACAGGTTGGACTTGGTGATCTTTGAGGTCTTTTCCAACCTTGTGGAGTCTATGATTCTACAAACAATTTCATAGTCGATATATGCAAGAGAAAAAAAAGCCCTAGGACAAAGCAAGCTGGATTTCTAGAGAAGAATTCAGAATGTTATTTTATATTTTAAATCTCTTTTATGAGATAACAGCACATTTATACATTACAAGCCACTCAATACTCACCAGTTGTGTCAGAACCTTGACATCAGAAAACTGAGTGCCAGACTGAGTATTTCCTTTTGACTTTTTCTGAGGGGAAAAAATTCTCTGTCATGAAACAGGAAAAAAAAAATACACCTCCCTGAACCAAGTCTCCTCAGTGGGGAAGTGCTTTTAAGAGAAAAAATGGTGCACAGAAAACAGCCATGAGAATAGAACTACAAAACTAAAAGAAGAGATGAAGGTACAGTCAAACAAGGTGTTTCCACTCTTTGCTAAACATTTAGACATATGTAGGTCTTAGAAATCTCATCACCTGCATTCCTAACCCCTTATGGTCTTCAATGAGGAGACAGCACATAGAAAAATACTCAGAGTTCATATTTAATTATTGATTTCACATTGCCAGAGGAAGAAGTAGAAAATGAAGCAAGGAAGAAGGGAATGCAACCCCTCCTGTGTGTTAGTTACCTGAAATAGGTTAATTAGCTCAACAATTATTGTACACAAGATGTCCCAGTCAGTGCTTTATCACACTGGAGGTTATAACTACACACAGAAGCTGTTCAATACTCACCTGCCCTTCCAGTAGTTCTGTATCATCAGCTCTAACTTGTCCATTAATCAGAAAAACACTGTCTTCTATCTGTTTTGACCATCGATTTAACCCATTCTGTGAAGAGTGGTAACACAAAAATCTCTTAAGCAATCTTAGAATGGTAGAGGTTGGAAGGTTCCTCTAGAGACCATCAAGTCCAATCCCCTTGTCAAAGCAGGGTCACCTAAGACAGGTCACACAGGGAAGTGTCCAGGTGGGATTGGAGTCTCTCTAGAGCAGGAGACTTCACAACCTCTCTGGGCAGCTTGCTCCAGGGCTCCAGCATCCTTCACAGCAACGGAGTTTCTCCTCATGTTGAGGTGGAACTTCCTGTGTCCCTGCTTGTACCTATTCATTCTTCCTTGTCCTATCACAGGACAAAACTGAAAAGAGCCTGCCACCTTCATCTTGACACCCACCCCTCATTTACAAACATTGATAAAGGCCTCTCTCAGCCTTCTCCTCTCAAGACTAAAAAGCCCCAGCTCTCTTAGTCTTTCTTCATAGGAGAGATGTTCAAGGAACATATTCAAGGAAAGGAAAGAGAATCCCACTAAGAGTTGGATAGCATCGGGCAGGAAATCATAGAAACACACATTTCAACAGCTACTCCAAGAGTTTTAAAGTCTGCAAAAAAATCCACCTATATGTGTTTCTGAAGCTAAATCTTAAAAGCAACATGTCCAGAATATATTCATTAAGAAACAAGCATTTCAAAAGATTGCAGAGCTTCCCCAGGGATTTTTGTAGAGGTATGCAGCCTACTGAAAGTCAGTTCATGTTAAAAGCACCCTGTGTATCCCTGTTCTAACTGGATGTAACATGTCACTAGACCATAAATCGTGGAATGTTAAGGGCTGGAAGGGACCTCCAGAGATGATTGAGTCCAACCCCGTGGGCAGAGCAGGATCACCCAGGGCAGGTCACACAGGAACACATCCAGGCAGGTTTTGAAAGTCTCCAGAGAAGGAGATGAAGCAGAAGATATTTCAGTTGGAATACCCATAACTACTAAATAATTTTGAGGATACTGCCAACACTAAGCACAGAAGAGAAGTTATCCATATTTTTTATACTATGAATGCTTCAGGATAACTTTGCATTACAGTGGTAAAATACTGGAACAGGCTGCCCAGGGATGTGGTTGAAGCTCCATCCCTGGAGACATTCAAGATCAGACTTGAAGTGGTCCTGGGCAGCCTGATCTAGTTGGAGGTGTCCCCACTGACTGCAGGGGTTGGACAAGATGACTTTTGAGGGTCCCTTCCAACCCCATGCAATCTGTGAGCCTCTGAATAGCTACCAAGTATTGTCCACCAATTAGCCCCACCCCTCTACTCCTACTGTTCAAATCTTTCTCAATTATCCACAGAAAAAAGTAGTGTAGAGACCAACTAGAAAACTGAGACACCCCGTTAGTTACCTTGGTGTTCTTCTCCAAGTCATGGTTTGGTGAAGTAGCAAGAAGTGGAATGTGAATGTTAACATTTACTGTGCAGCCCAGAGCTAGCCAGGAGGCAGAAAGAGCACTTTGGTATTTCCAGTCGGCTGGTTTAGCTGAACTCTGAGAGCAGAAAAACAGCAGCAAAGCATCAACACTAAACACTGTATAGCTCTATAAATAGAGACATTTTGGAAACATTGCTTGTCATGCACTAAAAGCTGTGTGTGACACACAGGATGAGCTCACCTTGGGATCTTGCACGTCATAGGTTCGGCAAACTACTCTTTGCTACTTAAAGAAAAAGATCCAGTGAAAGGCAAAAAACCCAAACTGAGTAAAACCAATTTTCAATTAACTTTGTCCTTCACTTCTTTGTTGAGCTAATTTATGCTCTGAAGAAAGTTCTAACCTTTCATTAGGGTAGGGTAAAAAAGTGGGAAAAGATTTGCCTGTAAATTCCAACTATCGTAGTGGTGCTGTCCCATCTCTTACAAATATATTAACATCAATGGATATTGATTCACAGGGGTAATTGCTTAGGCATTAATTTGCAAGTTGTCTTTCTCACCTAAGGGAAAAATCTTGCTTTCCTCCTTGAGAGAAATCATCAACAGACCCAGCATTGCCCTGCAGCACTTGTACAGGTCCCAATGCACACTACTTCTCTACTTTCATGTTACAGAGAGCTAGAGAACTTTATAGTATTTTAGATTCTTTCTTCAATTTATGCAAATCAAAACTGGCTTGGAGAGGGATTTGATGCCACCTGTCAGACACACCTAACAGTAAGAAATGATGGGAATTTTGCAAGGATAAGAGGATCATGGCTGATGAGAAATTATTACTTCAACTTACTGATGCATGCCTAACTGAACTCACACACCTTCCTCCTCACATCTATAATTTAATCAGAAATACCTACAAAATAGGTTGGGGGTAGTACCCTCTATCAGTAAAGGTGCTCAGAAAGGATACTTTTTTGAAGAGGAACAAATCTGAAGAGCTGCTCTGTCTGAGGTCTCCTCTTCAGCAAGTTTCCACAGCCTTCTCTTAGTCAAGGACTTTTCCACTGAGAAGATCAACTGAAGATTAATAAAAAGGTATTATGGATTTTTTCATAGAAATAATAATTATATTTTTCTGGAAAAGTCTTGAAGAATCATGGAACCATAGAGTCATTTTGGTTAGAAAATACTTTTAAGACTGAGTGCAACCATTACCTAACGCTACTGAGTCTGGTGATAAACCATGCCTCTCAGCACCACATCTCTGCATTCTTTGAAGACCTCCAGGGCTGGGAATTCAGCCACCTCTCAGGAGAGCCTGTTCCAGTGTTTGAGAATTGCAGTGAAGAAGTGTCTTCTAATGTTCAACCCAAACTGCCCCTGGTGCAATGTGAGGCCACTTCCTCTTTTTCCTTTTTCTACACTCAGCTGCCAAAATGTCATGCTTAAAGTGCATTCAACAAAGATTCACAGGCAACTAATCCAAAGTAAAAATGGCTTATGAAGAAGATGATGACTCAGCTACTAGCTAAAGATACTCCTGCCTCTCCCCCAGGAGGTCTACTTACCTTGCGCAAAGCATTTTGACTCTCCTTTGACAGTTCTGGAGTTGCAACAATAAATACACCGAGAACTAATAAACCCCCAGGAAGCATTCTAGAAACCTGGAAATAGGAAAATGAGCTTTCATTAATAGGAATCAAAGATCTAGCGATGATGCAATTTGATCTTCAAGATTTTCCAATGAGCTGAATTTGTATCAAGAGCAGAAATGAAGCAAGACTGGTTTTCATTTATCGGTTCCTCTGAAAAGCTCTCTCACAGATTTTCACGCTTCAGTCCCACCAAGTCTTATGTTTCATCAAAACCTTTGAAAAACAATAGATACTTTGTTGTAAAATCTCAGAGCCTACTTAGCTATAGAATCCTAGAATGGCTTGGAACAGATTTCCAGAGGTCATCTAGCCCAACTGCCCTTCAGTAAGCAGGGACATCATCAGTTAGATCAGGTGTCCAGAGCCCTGCTGAACCTCGTATCTTGAGTAACTCCAAGGATGGGGCCTCAGTACCAACCCAGGCTACCCATTCTAGTGCTTCACCACCCTCAGGGTAAAGAACCTGTTCCTAACACCCCATCTACATCCACTCTTCTATAGTTTGAAGCCACCTCTCCTATCATTACAGGCCTCTGTAGGCACTCTTCAGGTACGGGAAGTTGGCTACTGAGTCTCTCTGCAACCTTCTCTTCTCCACACTGAACAACCCCAGCTCCCTCAGTGTGTCCTTGTAGCAGAGAGGTTCCAGCCTCCAATCATTCTCATGTCCTCCTGTGGACCTGCTCTACCAAGTCCATGTCCTTCCTGTATTGATGGCAAAAGAGCTGGATGGCTAGTAGGGTTCTTTCACTGTGAGAAAAATGTCTGTGTCATTACTTGTGTGATCTCAAGATTTTTGTCAATCTTATTTCCTTTCTGTCTCTCCCACCCCTTCCTGAACTCATTCTGTGCTACCTGACTGGCATGTGTAGTTATCCATTCCTCATCAATGGATGCCAGATTGGAGGGACTGATGTTGTCTTCCTTCTGCTCTTCCTTTGGTGGCGTTCGAACAGCCCGAATAACATAGTCCCGTTGCGGGGAACACTTTAAAAGACATGAACGTAAGTAAAAACATCATCAGTTGATGTCAAATACTGCCTCATATAATAACTATAAGGGCTGCTTTACACCAGGTATCGTTAAACTCTACAGTGAGATGGTACAAAAATAATTCACAGATTAATAGAATGGTTTGGGTTGGAAGGGACCTTAAAGATCATTTAGTTCCAACCTCCCTCTCATAGGCAGGGCCACCTTCTACTAGACCAGGTTGCTCAAGACCTTGTTCAATCTGGCCTTGAACACCTTCACAGAGTGGGCATCCACGACATCCCTGGGCAACCTATTGCAGTGTCACACCAGCCTCACTGTAAAGAATTTCTTCTAATTTCCAGTCTAAATTCCCCTCTTTCAGCTTCAATCCATTCCCTCTCATCCTATCACTGCAAGACCTTGTAAAAAGTCCCTCCCCAGCTTTCTTCTAGCCTCTTTAGGCACTGGAAGGCTGCTATAAGGCCTCCCTGGAATTTTTTTCATGATTCTTGGAACACTTTCAGGCTTGCGGCCTCCACAACTTCTCTGGGCAACCTGCTCCAGTGCCTCACCACCATCATGGGGAAGAATTTCTTCACCACGTCTAAGATAAATCAAGCTTCTTCCTGTTTCAATAATAGACTTATCCCAGATGATTAAGGCCAAGGGGGTCTTTGCCCTATTAACACGATTGAATATAACAGACTTCACATATTTCACACTTACCTGCCCTATTAACAGCCCAGTGACATAAGGCTTTGATTTTGTGCTGAGATCTGAAAGATACTGCCCAACAGCTTCCTCAACAAAATAAGTTCTACCCATTCCTGCAGGTTTCAGACCAAGTATTGTAGTTTCAACCTACAAAACAACGTATAAGCCCAAATGATACATATATCATGCTGGTTACATGAAAATGAGTCTCATGCAAAGATCCTGAACAGATTAATATTTTAGGTCGCAACACAGGTTAAGTAGCTTTACAATCTGCAAGGCTGGGCTTTTTTCAAAGAAAAACATAACTTCATACTGGAGGAAGAAGTATGTGACTCTTATTTGAAAGAAAACTCTTTTAGGTATCTGTCACTGAAATGACATGTCAAGTCATGCAAGCAATGCCAAGAAAAACATGTCTCCAAGCCACAATTTCTTGCTGCATCATGTTTCATCACAGGCCAGAATGCAAAGTGTGCATTTTGCATTCACGTTTCTCTTTGACTTGCTAAAATGTCACATTTGTACTTAGGCATGACAAATACAATTTTCATTCCAATTTCTTAGGCATCAAACCGTCTGTGGACCATGCCAAAGGCCATCTTTACAGCTTTTACCAGTAGCCATAAAAGTCCAGGGCATGGGGACTACCGCAGACACTCCTCCCTTTCACGCAGACTTATTTTGCTTCATGCATTGAGAGCTTTCATAAAAACAAACTACGAAAAAAGCTGAAGCTAGAGTGCATATGGTGAACAAGGAAAGGGCATTCTGAAGTATCTCCAGGAGAAGGCTGCACCGGGACGGCGGGACCGAAGCACTAGACCACGGCGAGGAGGACAGCTGTGACCCACCTCACCTCAGCCCAGCCAGCTGCGCCAAAAGCACCTCTGCACCTGCCCGCACCTGCGCTGCAGCCCGGCCCACAGCTCGGCGGTCACTGTCGTCAGCTCCCCGCTACGCCTCTGGGTGCGGGCCGACCCCGATCTCCCCGCACTGGACTGACGGGCAAGACCACCGCCGGGTCCCCAAACCTGGTCACTGCCACCTCAGCGCAGCCAGGGCAGCCGCAGCTCAGCGCGGAATTTGCCAATGCCAACGTCACCGGCAGGCGCCACGATCGCCCCGGCACAGGAAGATGACACACACCAATCCAAGCCCGAGAGCGGGAAAAGGGCGCGCAGAGGGAGAGCTCGGCTCTAGAGCCACCATGCTTGGAGTGGCGGAAGGGGCCACGCCTCCTCCTGCTTCTCCTAGGCGTGCAGGGTGGCGGCGAAGGGCGAACAGCCTTGGGGCGAGCTTCGAGAAGCCTTAGAGTTCCTGTCTCGATTTTTAATAGCTTTAATTCATCAACCAATACCTTTAGCCTCACTCAACATGGCGGAAAGCGTGGCCTTATCGGAAGCGGAAGCGCTTGTAGGCGAGAGACGTCCAGCTCGAGAACTACAATTCCCATAGTTTCGCGGGGCATGCCCCCTCTGTCCGCGCATGCGCCATTGCAGAGACTGCTCCGTCGGGCGCGCGGCGGCTTGTGTTGGCGAGGCCGGAAAACGCAGCGGTTGCGTGCAACATGGCGGCTGTGCTGCAGCAGGTCCTGGAGCGGGCCGAGCTCACCAAGCTGCCCAAGCCGGTGCAGGGGAAACTGGAGCGCTTCCTAGCTGATCAGCAGAGCGAGATCGACGGACTCCGAGCCAGGCATGAGCGCTTCAAGGTGGACAGCGGTGAGTCTGGGGAGGGGGGAGGCGGGGAGGACGGGCGCGGAGGTGAAGGGGCCGTGGGAACGGGACAGGCCTATAGCAGCTCCGCTGCCTAGGGGCTGAGCTGCCCAAAGGCTCATGCCGGTGCTCGGGCAGTGACAACGGGCCGGTAGCTCTGCTGCAGATGGGCGGCCTGGGGTCCGGCGCCCCCTCCTCCGACGCTTTTGCAATGTCGCGGGCTCCTGTGGTGAAAGGAGGGAGGGAAAGCTGGGCCTGGCGGGTTGCTGTTGTTTTGGAATCGCTTTCAGGGGGTGTTCTTGGCCCTGTGGAATGAGTGCTTGCATCCCTAGCCCGGGAAGGAGCCGTGAGATGGGGAACGTGTTTCTTGACCTGATCTGGCTTTGTCTCTTACTTTCTCTTAGAGGAGTCTGATACTTTTGTTTGGGTTTTTTCTAAAACGACTTTCAGGGTTAGTACTGCATTCAAAATGGTCTTAAGTAACAGCTTTGATTAGGGTTTAAAAAAGAATTGATCTGCTTCAATCTGATTTGATTTTTGTTTTGGAAGAGAAATAATGATTTGTTGACCCAACTCTTAATAACCTTAAGTATACACTTACTGTGTTAAATTCTGTGTTGAAGACCATGACCCTTCCCTGAAATGCTTCCAATGGAGTCAACATTCTTATATTGATTTGGAGACTACTTGGTCACAGAAAAAATAATACCAGTAGAGAACTGAAGCAGAATTGAGAAAAGTTTGTAGGTGAGCGTAAGCTCTGGGCAGGGTTGATGAGTGAATTTTTTGGGTGGGTGACATGCTTCTGATGTAAATTTTACCACCACCTTTCCCTCAATCTTTCTGTCTCTTTAATGATAAAAATCTTGCTGAAGTCAAAGGGTAGTGTAAATTAAGGTAACCCATTGATTTTTATCAGGTTAGTCTATTTCAGGTCCCTTTTTTCTCATATGGAACTAGAGAAGAAGCAATACTTGAAATTGAGAGATATGATATGAGGGCGCTGGGCAGCCTGATCTAGTTGAGGATACCCCTGCTTACTGCAGAGGGAGTTGGATTAGATGACCTTTGGAGGTCCCTTCCAACCCAGACCATTCTATGAGTCTATGATAGGAAACAGAAGAGAAATAAGAATCCCTCAGTACTTTCTTAGAAGCCAACTATACCTGAGAGAGAAGTTAGTTCTTCTTTTCTTATTTTAGAGCTAAGTTCTATGACACAGTTACTATTTCAGATAACAAAAAATCAGATCTAATTATTTTTTTCAGTGCTATGGAATATGCAGCATAGGGCACAAGAGTTCATTTTAAGAGGTCTTCATTAAAATTTTTCTACATCAAATCCCATGATACCTGGGCTATGTTTTAAGTTGATTAGACCACACTGCATAATTGTGCTGACATAGCATTCTCTAGCTCCATCAAATTTGTTAAAGAACTAATAAAATTAAAAAAAATAGACTGTTACTCTGTGGATCATTTCTGGAAATACATCACAGAAGCCCAGTGTGCTGGAGGTTAGAAGGGGACCTCTAGGGATCATCTAGTCCAACGCCCCTGCCAATGCAGGGTCACCCACAGCATGGATCACAATGTCCAGGTGGGTTTGGAATCTCTCCAGAGAAGGAGACTTCACAACCACTCTGGGCAGCCTGCTCCAGGACTCCCAGCATCCTCACAGCAAAGAAGTTTCTCCTCCTTTTCAAATGGAATCTCTGGGTTCCAGTTTGTGCTTGTCACCCCTTGTCTTGTTGCTGGGCATGACTGAAAAGAATCTGGTCCCATCCTCTTGCCCCTACCCTATAGCTCTTGCTGAGCATTGATCAGATCACCTCTCAGGCTGCTCTTCTCCAGGCTAAACAGCTCCAGGTCTCTCAGCCTTCTCACAGAGATGCTCTAGTTCCCTCAACATCTTCGTAGCATCTGCTGGTCTCTCTCCAGTAGTTCCCAGTCTCTCTTGAACTGGTGAGTCCAGAGCTGGATGCAGTACTCCAGATGTGTCCTCATTAGGGCAGAGCAGAGGGGAGGAAAACCTCCCACAACCTGCTTGCCACACTTCTGACTGCAACCCAGGAGACCACTGGTCTTCTCTGCTGTGAGGGCACATTGCTGACTTCAGGTCCTTCTCTGCAGTGCTACTTCCTATGCTTGCAAAATATTTTAAACCACAGTAATTCAATGCGGAAATGTATTTTTTCCTTCAGAAATACTTTTTTTCCTTCAGTGTCTACTGTACTCCTATTATTTTTAGGTATTTTTTTGATAAATACTTTAACAAAGCTGTCCGTTAATAAGGATCATTAAAAGATGAGAAAGAAAAGGTAGTGTTTATAAAGTGAAACTGAGGTAAGATTTTTGTTTTGCAGAGCAACAGTACTTTGAAGTAGAAAAGCGTCTGGCTCAGAGTCAGGAGAGACTTGTAAATGAGACACAAGAATGTCAAACTCTCCGTGAGGAGCTGAATAAACTCCGTGAGTATATCTGGGCAGGAAATTCATTCTTTAGTCCAGTCTTAAGCTGCAATGCTTCCAGTTTTAAGTGGGAGCTGAAAATCCATCCATCAGCTACATTTGTTACTTCTGCAAGTGGAGAGATGTTTCACTTTTGTGTTCAAGCTGGCTGGTTTTTAAGGGAATTTTTGTATGATTTTTGTAGTAATAGTAGAGTGGGTTATGTCTTGATCTTCACAATAAACACCTTGGCTCTATGGATTGTGTTAGCTTGCTATAGTACTGCCTAATCCATCCCTAATGAAGTCTTGAATTATTTTCTCCTTTTGTTGTTGTGTTAAAGGAAATTTTTAGCCTTGTTTCATTGGGAGTGTGAATTTGTCATTATGTTGCAGTGAAGATCCCTCATTCCTATTTCTTCTTTTTCAACAGATGAACAGTTGAAGTCAGTGAATGAGAAGAATAAAGAACTTGAAGCTGCTCAGGATCGTAATGCAGCCATTCAGGTACTGGAGGAACTTGATAGTATATTGAAAGGCTCTGGTTCACCTGTCTCATTGCAGCAAAGAATGCAGTGTCCAACCTGAATTGGATCAGTATCAGTTCAAAGATGCACTGATGTGACTATTTACATGTCCACAGGGCTGTGAGCACAGGAAAATTGTGTGGGTGTTTAAGACAATGCTAATGTTTTAGCAAATTGAGTTACAGGTGAACATGTGTCAGAGCAGATGCTTTGATTTCAGTGTGGATAAATTATTTCATTCTAGCTAAAACTTGTTGTGAAGTGACTTTAAACCAGATCTCAGTGTTCGGGCAGTAGGGTCAAGAAGAATTTTGCTTTCTCATCCGTTCCCGTGCCCTGGCACAGTTTTCCTTGTGTATACTCAAAAGTCCTGGGGTTGTGGGATGATTCATTTCAGCTGACTGATCCAGGCAGTGAAACATGTTTATTAGATGGTTTTGCCCAGAATGGTGGTTTCCTCAGAGGCACTTACCTGGGCCAAAATGAAGTTATTTGACTGATATGTTAGGAAACACAGGCAGTACTACAGCCTGGAAACAATCCAAGACTATTAACTGTTATTTGATTTTGAGACTGATTTTTTTGCACGTGTTCCTTCCTTGGGTACTTTATCTCTTTGATTTAATGAAACAAAACTGTTTCAGCAAAGCCCTAACTATTAAAGCTATCTGTCAAAGGATATTAAAATCAGATGCCTTTTTGAACAGTTTCTGCTGCTTAGTTTGTATTTCTCTTAGACCTTCAGTTAGTTTAATTTGCTCTAAGTTCAACAATTTTCATTCTAATCCTCAGTCAAGTGCAGCTACAACTGGGAGTCTTGTGGGGCCTCTCTATGCCAACTGACAAGCAAAGTCCTGAAAGCTGTGTGATACTTCTCTTGTCTTTACTGTCCAATTTTGTGTGATGGTGGCATAATGCATTTAGGCACAATGAGCCAGCTGGATTGATTTATGGGGATACCAGAGTGATTTATGGGGAAAAAAATCATTAATTGAATGTGTTGGCTGTCAATCACGAGAAGAGGCATGCTGACTTGCATACCTCAACATGACAGACAGAATGGAAGCAGTCACATTTTCATGCTATACAAATTCAGCTGCCCAAGTCTAAAAGTCTCTTTTCTCAGTTTTCAGTTGCCTGGGGTAATCTAATGTGGAGGATTGAAATTTCCACCCCCTTGCCCCAACATTACATTTGCCAGACCAGCTCAGTTGGGGGTTTGGTGTGCTTCTCTGCAATGGGAAGTATACAAGTGACTATAAGCTGGTACAGAAAGCTGATCACACTTCTTTATTGCTCTTTTGCATTTTTTTTTTCCAGAGCCATCTAAGTAGAGAAAAAGAAGAACTGGAAGCTGAAAAGAGAGATTTGGTTCGGACGAGTGAAAGACGCTCTCAGGAAGTTGAACATTTAAATGGTACAGACAGGACATATTAACTAAATACTTCATGTAATTATGCTAAATAAGAGATGCTTGAATAGCTAATCTGGTGTGGAGTATCTAGTTGCAGCATCAGGAAGGGATGAGCAGGAGAAAGAATTTAGAGAAAAAGAAACCAGGCAGGAAATCACTTGCAAGTTACAGGAAAAAAAACAGCAGTTTAACGCTTGATGTTGTAGATCTAAACCCACACATTATCCAATATCTTACTGTACAAGACACCATTGCATACATCTCATCTTGCCTGTTCCCATTCCTTGCCATTTAGTTGAGCTAATTCAAACTGTAACCAGTGTATACTATACCGTAAGTAAAAATATACAGTGAGCTGTTTTTCACTCTGATTTCCCTCCTCCAGAGGACGTTAAACGGCTAAATGAAAAGCTTACAGAAGCAAACACAGAAAAGGTGAAACTTCAGTTGAAGTTAGATGAGCTTCAAACATCAGATGTTTCCATGAAGGTGAGTAGTACTTTTTGGGGTAGTACATGTTCACCTTCTAAGAATTGGTTGTTTGCACGTTACGTAATCATCATTTTGTCATTACTGACTTTGAAAGTAGGTCAAATGCACTCCTGTTAATTAAAACAAATTATTTTATTATAAAATTGATGGCTGTGTCTGGAAGCGAGACTTACAGAAGACAAGGAGGCATCAAGTTGGGCAAGCATGTCCAAGCCTGATTGGTGGCAAGGTTACTGCTTCTAACTGCTAGGAAGAAAGTCTCTGGATCCATGAAGGCAGGTAGAAAGGACGAAAGAAATTGTTTGTGAACCTTTACCATGTTTCTGTGGGCAGAATAAATCCATAAGTAGGAGAAAGAGAGCAGGAAGGGAGAAAAAAGGAAGAAAACTCTGATACCTTTATTTACTTCTTTTAAGTACATATTCATCTTGTTAATCCCAGCATGCTGGGGGTTGGAAGGGACCTCTAAGAGATCATCTAGTCCAGCCCTCCTGCTAAAGCAGGGTCACCCACAGCATCTTGTCCAGGATCACAGTGTCCAGGAGGGTTTGGAATCTCTCCAGAGGAGGAGACTCCACAACTTCTCTGGGCAGCCTGCTCTAGGACTCCAGCACCCTCACAGCAAAGAAGTTTCTCATGTTCAGATGAAACCTCCTGGCTTCTGTTTTGTGCCTGTCTTGCTGAGTGGCAGCACAGCCTGACATTTTGTCAGCCACTCCTCCCAGCTTTGTGTCATCAACAAACTTGCTGAGGCTCCACTCTGTCCTCACTGTTCCCCACTAACATAAGCTTTGAGGAAACTCAGGTTTCAGGAAGCTGTAGTTTGAGACTGGTGAGTTAGTATTACCAGAGTAATGAGAAACACTGCCTGTCATTAGATGCTGTTTACCAAATGACAGCATATTTGTGCTACTCTGATCACAGTATTTTGATTAGCTGCTTTATTTTTGTTGAAACCAGCAGAATTACACTATGCAACTTTCTTTTTAGTACCGTGAGAAAAGGTTGGAGCAAGAGAAAGAACTACTACAGAATCAAAACAACTGGCTGAACACTGAGTTGAAATCCAAAACAGATGAACTTCTGCATACTGCCAGAGAGAAGGGCAATGAAATCCTGGAGCTTAAATGCAGCCTGGAGAACAAGAAAGAGGAGGTAAAGTCATTACTGAGTGCTTTTGCTATTTCTTATATTTGGAAGAAATTCTTCATAGACAGAGTGATTGCCCATTGGAATAGGCTGCCCAGGGAGGTGGTGGAGTTGCCATCACTGGAGGTGTTTAGGGGGAGACTTGATGGGATGCTTGGTGCCATGGTTTAGTTGATTAGATGGAGTTGGATGATGGGTTCAACACGATCTTGAAAGTCTCTTCCAACCTATTCTATTTTATTCTATTCTATACAAAACCAAGTACTTTACAAGTGTGTTCAAGTGAAAAAAGGTGGGTTTAGCTTTTCAACTGGAAAAACAATTAAGTGGGTGTTTTCCAAAATAAAGTGAATTGGAAAAAGGGATTTATTCATGGTATTCTCATTTATACTTTGAACAGGTTTCCAGAATGGAAGAACAGGTAAACAGCTTGAAGCAGTCAAATGAAAATCTTCAGAAGCATGTGGAAGAACTTTTGAATAAACTGAAAGAGGTAAGCCAACTTGACATACATATGAAACAACATTACAGTTGTTCTGTGAATTAAAACCTAAAATGAGTGAAATAGAAAAAGTGGAATGATCCCTCGCCCTCTCTTCTTTAATTTACCAGGCAAAAGAGCAGCAAGCTGGTATGGAGGAAAGATTCCACAATGAACTGAATGCCCATATAAAGTTATCCAATCTGTATAAGGTGAGTCTGATTCTGTTACAAGCACAGATTGGTCTTCCTAGGGGTGAACCAGCACAAAGTGTGATACAGGCCAGTTTTGGGTTTTTCCCCCCACAAAGTATTGATGTGGGGAAGCGACATCCTGCAGCGTTCCAAGCTTGGGGAGGAGTGGCTAGAAAGCTGTCTGGTGGAAAAGGACATGAGGATGTTGGTTGACAGCCACCTCAACCTGAGCCAGCAATGCCTGGGTCCCAAGGAGTCCAACAGTATCCTGGCCTGGATCAGCAAGTGTGCCCAGCAGGATGAGCGCAGGGATCGAATATTCCCCTGTGCTGGACACTGGCGAGGCCTCACCTTGAACAGCTGAGGGAACTGCAGTTGTTCAGCCCCTATAAAGTCCCTCCCCAGCTTTCCTGTAGGCCCCCTTCAGGTACTGGGAGGCTGATCTAAGATCTCCCTGGAGCCTTCTGTTCTCCAGGCTGAACAGCCTAACTCGCTCAGACTGACAATCTGTGTGGCCTCCCCTGGACCCATTCCATGAGTTTCCCTAAAAATACCACATTTCAGAATTGCTGGAATTGAGTGCTCAGAGTTTCTCCAGATTTTCTGTAGAGAAAAGAGGAGCTAGGCCAGAACCAGCTACAAAACAGCTAAAGGGAATTGATTTTATTTGGTTTTGTCTTGTCAACTCCATGTCTGACACTTCTGACTTTTAGTCTTTTTACAAGGACTTGTGATAGGACAAGAAGAAACAGATTTAAGCTTGGAGAGGGGAGATTGAGACTGGAGATTAGGAAGAAATTCTTCCCAGTGAGGATGGTGAGACACTGGAATAGTCTGCCCAGGGAGGTCATGGATGCCCCCTCCCTGGAGGTGTTTAGGGCCAGGCTGGATGAGGACTTGAGCAGTCTGGTCTAGTGGGAGGTGTCCCTGTCCATGGCAGAGGGGTTGATTGTTAAGGTCACTTCCAACCCAAACCATTCTATGGGTAGTTTGTATCGAAGTGAAACTTAATCCAAATTGTCCAATTTAAGTGAATCTTTCAGCATTAAAAAAAAAAACACCACACATTTTTTGGTCCCTTGGGGCTTTTATTGGAAAAATGCATTTGCTATTGCTGTGTACTAAAGTGAAACGAAATGCTTCTCTTCAGAGTGCTGCTGATGACTCGGAGGCAAAGAGCAATGAACTGACCGGCGCAGTGGAAGAGCTGCACAAGCTGCTGAAGGAAGCAGGTGAAGGTAAGCTGTGAGGGATAAATGCCAAACAGAGCTGAGTAGTTGTGTTCCCTTGTAACTGGCTTGATGCACAGAAACATACACAGGAGCATCACTTTATACCAAAGAATTTATGTGACTGGTTGAATTGACTTAGGGAGGGGGAATTGTATTCAAATATACCTAGAATTTTATTTTTAGTTTTGCAGAGAGGATCTAATTTTGTAAGGTATTTATTTTAGTTCCATGTTTTAGTTTCCTGTTCCCTGGTGAAAGGAGAGCTCATGTTTTAGCCCTTCTCTGAGCAAAGTTGATAGGCAGACATTCATGCTTCTGTCCTGCTGCTGAGTATTCCTGCCGCCTTTTGCAGATCACAGATGCACAGACTGCATCAGGTTGCAAAGGACCCTGAAAGGTCATCTTGTCCAACCCCCTGCAGTCAGCAGGGACACCTCCAACTAGATCAGGCTGCTCAGGGCCACATCAAGGCTGATCACGAATGTCTCCAGGGGTAGGGTCTCAGCCACATCCCTGGGCAACCTGTTCTAATATTTCACCACCCTCATTGTAAAGAACTTCCTCCTGATAACCAACCTAAATCTCCCTTGCTCCACGTACAAGCCATTGCCACTTGTCATATAACCACAGGCCCTTCTAGAAACAGTCCCTCTCCAGTCTTCCTGTAGGTCCCCTTCACATATTGAAAGGTAGTTCTAAGGTCTTTCTGGAACCTTCTCTCCAGGCTGAACAGCCCAGATTCTTTCAGCCCATCTTCACAGGATAGATGCTCCAGCCCTCTGATGATCTTTGTGGCCCTCCTCTGGACCTGCTCTGTCAGGTCTGTTTCCTTCTTGTTTTGGGGGTCCCGTAGCTGGTCACAGTACTACAAGTGAAATCAGATAAAGTAAAAATCAAAGACAAATATAGACAAATAAAACCACACAGATTTAGATATCTTTAAAAGAAACAAACCACAACCCAATCAAACAGAGAAACCTGCTTGTCTGATTTAACTTCAGCTAATAAAGCAACCCAGGAGCATTTGGTTGAGGTGGAGGAGTCAAAAGCTGTAATGGAAAAAGAGCTGCAGGAGAAGATCAGTAAATTGGAAAAGGAGCTGGAGAATGCCAACGATTTGCTGTCTGCTACAAAGCGCAAAGGTAAGGAGAACACTGGGAACTGAAATACAAAGAACCTCAGCTTCTTGGTGTCTCAAATGAAAACTTTAGGCTGAATTTCTGTAGGAAGTGAGTCGTCTTTGGTCATTTCACATCATGGATCTTAGAAGCTTGTGTGTGTGTGTATATATACATATAAACACACATAGACCCTGAAAATGCATTTCCTCCCCAAAATACATTTCTGTTGAAACTTTTTTTAAGTTCTTTTGTTAATCTGACATAATTTTTGAAGACAACACAGAGAAAACATGTCCTTAAGGCCGAGTCATGCTTTTTTCTATAGAGGGTACTGGGGATGTGGAGAAATGTTTCCTGTTTTCCTCTTAAAAAAAAAAAAAAAAGGCAACAGAAAACAAACCTGTCCTTAAATTTCTGTTTAATATTAAATATTCCTCAGTATTCCTTGTCCTCATCTCTGGTTTTTAGGTTTTTATAATTGCTTGCTATATGTAAAGGATTTCTAAAGGAGAGAGAGAGAGCAGGGACAAACAAAAGCACAAAGTATATTTGCTCTGTCACTATGTTAATTTAATGGAAGTAATCTTGCCCTTGCTGAACTTCATGAGGTTCCTCTGCCCAGCTCTCCAGCCTGCTCTGGTCTCTTTGAATGGCAGCATGGCCTGAAAGGGTGTCAGCCACGCCATCCAGCTTTGTTTTTTGAACCTACACTTCCTAAACTTACCTATGACCCCTTTAAGAGGTTAAAATAGTGTAGTTATAATTCAGCAGTTGCCAAGCACAAAGGTGTATGAAGACTCAAAAAGAATACAGGTGATGGGAATTACTACAGTTTTGTAATGCTAAATGCTGGCATTATGTCTTCAGGAGCCATATTGTCTGAGGAGGAGCTGGCAGCTATGTCTCCTACTGCTGCAGCGGTAGCCAAAGTAGTCAAGCCTGGGATGAAATTAACTGAGGTGAGAACAAACTCTTTAATTTCAAGGCCCTTGAAGTGCCAACTGAAATATGCCCATAACATAAGGGTGAGGGCTTTGGGTTTGTTGTAATGCCTGACTGGAGTCAAAGAGATTTTTGCTCTGCATTTGAGGCAGACTTTCTTTTGTGCTGCTAGTTTTGATACATGTGTTGTCTTAAATTTGGTTAAGATGTGCCCTTTTACCTAGAATTCTTTTCTAGTACAACTGTATGCAATCCATGTTTGCCCTTTTAAAATTCTTAGAGGGAATTGCTTTGCCATGGTATGGTCCTAAAAACACGTTGTTCTGAAAGTCCATCCTGTTTAGAGCTGTATAAAGTTTTACTGCTTTAAGGTATGAATAGTTTAATTACCAGTGAGTCTTTTGCAAGAGGGATGTACCAAAACTGACCCGGAAACTCTTTCGTTGCAGCTGTACAATGCATATGTAGAAACTCAGGATCAGTTGCTTTTGGAGAAGCTAGAGAACAAGCGTATCAATAAGTACCTGGATGAAATAGTGCAAGAAGTGGAAGCCAAAGCACCAATCTTAAAACGTCAGCGGGAAGAATTTGAGCGTTCCCAGAAAGCTGTTGCTAGTCTGTCTGCAAAGCTTGAACAAGCTATGAAGGTCAGTATCAAATCAAAGAGTGTGTCAAATGATGGCAAAGATGGATTTGTAGTTCCTCAATCCTAATGGCTGTTAATAAATGCATATGATAGATCTTGTAGTCAGCTTTCAGTGTGAAGAAATAACCCTACCTTGCAGTTTATTGCATTGTGTAAAGTATTTCACAGAACCAAACTTTCAGTCTTCTGTAGTGAAGGGTTAAATGTGTTGACTTGGATAGCCTGGAAAAGACTCTGTGAGAGGACCTTATAGCTGCCTTCCAGTACCTGAACAAAGCATACAGGAAGGCTGGAGAGGGAATTCTCATAAGGGCGTCCAGCAACAGGAAAGGGGAGACTGTTT
The DNA here is from genome assembly GCA_033816785.1 of Picus viridis. Lineage (NCBI taxonomy): Eukaryota > Metazoa > Chordata > Aves > Piciformes > Picidae > Picus > Picus viridis. Next base: position 24,155,066 of record CM066588.1, read on the forward strand.
TTTGGGTGAGGGAGAGTAGGTTTAGACTGGATCTTAGGAAGAAGTTCTTCAGTACAAGGGTGGTGAGACTCTGAAACAGGTTGCCCAGGGAGGTTGTGGATGGTCCTTGTCTGGAGGTGTTCAGGGTCAGGTTGGATGAGGTCTTGAACTGCCTGGTCTAGTTGAGAAGTGTCCCTGCCCATGACAGGGGGGTTGGAGTAGATGATCTTTTGGGTCCCTTCCAATGAAAGCCATTCTATGATTTTCTGAGAGAGCCAGTTTCTTGGCAAACAAATAGTAGTATTTGCTCAAAGAAATAACATTGGACTTCCATGTTCACTTCCCATTCATGTTAATACACTAATACAGCATGAAAGAAAGAGTGTGGCTTTTGATTCCTAGATACTTGGACTTTAACTTTTGGAGTGTAACTTTAAAACAGTAAAACACAATTTGATTCACAAGGTATGGCCCAGCATAATGGCTTCTCTCTGGAAAGGAATGTGTCTGGGTTGGGTTGCCATGTGTTTCTTCATGTTTGTGTGCTTGCAGGAGATCCAGCGACTGCAGGAGGATACTGATAAAGCCAACAAGCATGCCTCTCTGCTTGAAAGAGAAAACCAGAGACTGGAAATACAAGTGAAAGACCTTTCCCAGCAGGTAGAACAAATGTTGTTACAGTTAAATGTATGGTTTGTAATTTATTTCTTAATAGGGTGCTGTAGTTCTTGCTTGCCAGTTGTGTTCAGCCACACTCACGTAGACTTCCATTGTCACAAGAGCCTTGCTGATGTTAGGAGCTGTTCCTTTAGACAACATGATATTGACATTTCTGCTTGCAAAATTGAAATAGTTGGAATATTAATGGGAATAAAATTTGAAAATTAAAATAAGTTTAGCTGCATAGAAGTGATGCTGTTTAGGATAGTATTGTTGGACATCCAACATGGGAAACGTATATATGGCCACACCTTGAATATTTGGGTCAGCTTTGGGCTGCTTACTCCCAGAAGGACATTGAGGTGCTGGAGCATGTCCAGAGAAGGGCAGTGAACCTGGTCTGAAGGGTCTGAAGAGCAGGTCCTGTGAGGAGCAGATGAGGGAACTGGGGTTGTTTAGTCTGGAGAAGAGAAAGCAAAGGGGAGATCTTTCTGCTCTATACAGTTACCTGAAAGGAGTTTGGAGCAGGTGGGGGTTGGTCTCTTCTCCCAAGGAAAAGTGACAGAATGAGAGGAGCCTGAGGTTGTGCCAAGGGAGTCTAAAGTTGGACAGTGGAAACAGTTTCTTCCCCAAAAGGGTTGTCAAGCCCTGGAACAGGCTGTCCAGGGCAATGGCAGAGTCTCCATCCCTGGAGGGCTTGTAAAGCTGTGTAGATGAGCTGATGGACATGGCTTAGTGGTGACCTGTCAGTACTCAGTTAATGGTTGGACCTGATGATCCAGAACAATTCTGTGATTCTGTGTAACTTAGATAAGAATATCCTGTGATCTGTTTGTGGAACAGATGGATTTTCCTTTTGTTAGACTGTTTTTTCTGTAATGTAATTATCTCACAAGGGTTTATTGATTGTAGTAGTTTGTATATTGTAGGAAAAAAACACTTAATCTCCAAGTGCTTTAATATGGTGGTTTTCAGAGTGTGTGTTCAAGTCTTATACTAGAATGTTCCCTTTCAGATTCGTGTGCTTTTAATGGAACTTGAGGAAGCCAGAGGCAACCATGTGATCCGTGATGAAGAAGTGAGCTCTGCTGACATCAGTAGCTCTTCTGAAGTCATATCTCAGCATCTAGTCTCATACAGAAATATTGAAGAACTGCAGCAGCAGAATCAGCGTCTCTTGGTGGCTCTTCGAGAGCTGGGAGAGGCTAGAGAAAAAGAGGAGCAAGAGACAACATCATCTAAGTGAGTTACCTGCTCCCTCTAGGAAGGTCATTTCATTAGGAAGTATCAGGGATTTATTCAAACACATCACATTTTTGCTCCTGAGGGCTATTAACTGCATACGGATATGGAAGTGCGTGTATGAGCAGCTGTGGGACTCAGAAAGGCAAATTGCTATGTTGCAACATTGTCTTCAGGTGTAGATCAAAATGACTTTATAGTTGTATCTTTTATAATAGGTGCTCTCATCAAAATCCAAAGTAAATGTAATTTTTGGTCTTTTAGTGAATGTAATTTCATACAACAGAGCTGATTTTTGAAACCTGCTTGGGAAATTCCAAAGGAGAATTCAGTGATGCCCAGTGACACGACAGGGGCCAAGGGGCACAAACTGGAAGGAGCTTCTATCTGAATGGGAGGAAAAGCTTCTTTGGTGTGAGGGTGCTGGAGCCCTAAAGCAGACTGCCCGAGAGGTTATGGAGTCTCCTTCTCTTGAGCGATTCTAAACCCACCTGGACATTATGATCCTGGGCAAGTTGCTGTGGGTAGCCCTGCTGTACCAAGGGGCTTGGACTAGATGATGTGTCGAGGTCCTCTCCAACCCCCACCATGCAGGGATTCTGTGAAGAAGGAAGATTTTGTTTATTTCTGTTAGCTGAGTAAAAACTTGAGTAGGTTTCTGTGTTATCTACTAAATGCCAAGCCCAAAGGGCAGTATGCCTCTAAGTTTGCTCAGAACTATTAGTGATGCTTGACTTTCAGAGATTCACTAGATGTGCACTGAAGGACTTGTGACAAAATGTAAGAGTTGTGTCCTCTTGGAATGTCTTGCTCTGTATGTGACCGGAACAACCTGTTGGTTTCAGAATTGCTGAGCTTCAGAGTCAGCTGGACGAAGCTCTCGGTGAGCTGGAAAAACTCCGTGAGTCGCGTCACCATCAGCTGCAGCTTGTGGAGTCTATCGTTCGGCAGCGCGATATGTTCCGCATCCTGCTGGCACAGACCACAGGAGCCAACATTCCTCTGCAAGGTAAGCTTCACAGTTCTGCACCACTGGAAAAAAAGAAGTAAATCAAATTGTCATTTGTTCTGGGTTTTCAGTCACGGTGCTGGAATGATACCAGTCTCTTAATCTGCTGTTCTCTCTCTGTAAAAGCCACGAGTTTGAATTCAGACACCTGATTTGTTTTTCACACTGTAATCACTTGGTCCACAGTGACTGAGGGGCAGTGGTGACTACATGTGCTCTGGTAGCATGTTGTAGGTATAACAAATGAGTTGCTCAGGAGAGCCCAAGACTGTCCTAGCCACACAGTGTTTGCTTTAGCCATACTTCCATGTGGTTACATATTAAAGACATTGAGGTCCTGGAGCGTGTCCAGAGAAGACAATGAGACTGTTGAGGGGTTGTGTAAGGAGTGGCTGAGGAAACTGGGGTTGTTTAGTCTGGAGAAGAGAAGGCTAAGGGGAGATCTTACTGCTCTCTGCAGCTACCTGAAAGGAAGTTGGAATGAGGCTGGTGTTGGCCTCTTCTCCCAAGTAAGACTCTACAAGAGGGAATCACAGAATCACCAAGGTTGGAAGAGACCTCAAAGATCATCAAGTCCATGGGCCTAAGTTCTGCAAGGGGAGTTTCAGGTTGCATATTAAGAACAATTCCTTTACTGAAAGAGTGGTGAGGTGTTGGAACAGGCTGCTCAGGAAGGTGGTGGAGTCACCATCCCTGGACGTGTTCAAGAAGCTGTAGATGTGGTGCTTCAGGATGATGATTAGTGGTCCCGGTAGTTGAGTTACGGTTGGAGTGAGTAATCTTAAAGGTCTTTTCCAACCTTAGTGATTCTATGATCTGCTTTGGCCAGCATTCATTCAGTTGTTTCATCAAAAAAAACCCTTTATCTGTTTTTTAGCTTCAGGTATGTTATCAGAGGACATCTCTCTTCTGTCTACTCCAAAGCGCCCAAGTTTACCTCAAGCCATGTCAACTCCTGCGCCAGTGTCAATGGCTGAGTCAGTGGAGACAGTGGAGGCTAAAGCTGCTCTTAAGCAGGTATATTTTTCAATAAACAATGTAGAAAGCTATCACTATTTCTTTCTACTCTTCTAAGCACTTTAATGTCTATTCTCTCAATATAGTTGCAGGAAGTTTTTGAGAACTATAAAAAAGAAAAGGCAGAGAATGACAAACTGCTGAATGAACAAAATGAAAAGCTTCAGGAGCAGGTCACAGACTTGAGATCCCAAAATGCAAAGATCTCCACACAGCTGGAATTTGCCTCCAAACGGTAAATCAATTCTTGAATTTTATTGCCTTGTGTATGTTTGCTCTCTCAATAGAGTCATGCTGGAGAAGAGAAGGCTCGGGCAACACCTTATAGTGACCTTCAAGTACCTGAAGGGGCCTACAAGAAAGCCACAGAGGGACTATTTATAAGGGCTTGTAGTGCTATCACTACAAGGGTGATGAAAGGGATTGGATGGAAGCTGAAGGAGGGCAGATTTAGACTGCAGATAAGAAAGAAGTCCTTTACAGTGAGGGTGGTGATACACTGGAACAGTTTCTCAGTGAGGTTGTGGATGCCCCCTCCCTGGAGGTGTTCAGAGCCGTGTTGGATGAGGCCCTGAGCAATCTGGTTTAGTGGAAGGTGTCCCTGACCGTGGTGGTGGGGTTGGAACTAAATGATCATTAAGGTCCCTTCCAATCTAGACCGTTCTGTGAATCTACGAATGTCACTTGCTCAGGAAGAATTGCCAGTGAAACATTGATAGTATTTATTGCTAAAGAACACAAAGGAAATAGTGAAGGTGGCATCAAGAATATACCTTCTGGTTGAGCAAGCCACATGTGTTCTTGTGCATCACTTTCCATATGAAATATTAGCTGTGTCCATGCAGTTAAACTCAGTGTGCCAAACATATCCTTTGCTTTGTTCCATGTGAAGGTATGAAATGCTGCAGGATAATGTTGAAGGCTACCGTCGTGAAATAACATCTCTGCATGAAAGAACCCAGAAACTCACCGCAACAACTCAGAAGCAAGAGCAGATAATTAACACCATGACTCAAGACCTGAGGGGAGCTAATGAAAAACTGGCGGTGGCAGAGGTTGGTAGCACAGAGGATTATACTGTTAGGCATTCCAGATCATCATGAGGGTTCTGCTTATGCTTGTGTGTGACTTTTTGAGTGCATCAGCTCTTAAATGTGTAAAAGTTTGTGTGTATGTATATTCATGCACATCTCAAGCACCGAGTGAAGCTCAAACAGTGATCCAAAGGTGTTACTCTGTTTGCAGAGAAAACAGAGTGTGATTAGTCAGGTAAGGAAGCAAGGGCTTGTGGTGATAGGATGAGGAGCAAGGGCTTGAACCTTGAGGAGGGCCAATTTAGGCTGGAGATGAGGAAGAAATTCTATACATTGAGGGTTGTGAGACACTGGAATGAATCGATGAACTGTTCTTGGCTTAATTTGCATGAATTTTAATTCATAGCATATAATCTTCAAAGCTCCTCTTTAACCATCGTAGTAACTTATCATAAAAATAATATTCAGCTTAATATTTGGGATTGATAATAAAGTTCTTGTTATTATTTTCTGTCTTAAGGTGAGAGCAGAAAACTTGAAGAAAGAGAAAGATATCTTGAAGATGTCGGATGTGCGTTTGACTCAGCAGCGTGAGTCTTTATTGGTTGAACAAAGAGGACAGAACTTGCTGCTTACTAATCTGCGAACTATTCAGGTATGTGGCGTTATTGTGTCCACGGTTGGTGTGATGGTGTCAGAGTTTTTCATTGAAACCCACTGATACCAAATACCACAGTCATGGGATTGGGTCTTAAAGGGATGCTGAATTTTTTTATTACACATTGACACTGAACACAAAATACTGGAGCAACTTGTTTAAGCAAGATTGTTATTCCTGTTTTAAATTACAGAGTCATAGAATCATTATGTTTGGAAAAGAACTCCAAGGTCATTGAGTCCAATTGTTAACCTAGCACCACGCACCACTAAATCATGTTCCTCAGCACCCCATCTACACTATTCGGATTACTTGCAGGGATGGAGACTCCACCACTGCCCTGGGCAGCCTGTTCCAGGCCTTTTCAAGCATTTTGGGGAACAAACTGTCCAACCTGAACCTCCCCTAGTGCAACTTGAGGCTGTTTTCATGAGAGGAAGCATGTTGCTTATTACTCGAGAGAAGAGACCGACCTGGCTGCAACCTCCTTTCAGGGAATTCTTGAGAGCCAGAAGGTCTCCCCTCAGCCTCCTTTTCTCCAAGCTGAACAACCCCAGTTCCCTCAGCTGCTTCTCACAAGACTTGTGCTCTAGCGCCTTTTGTAGCTTTGCTGCATGTATTTGGACCCACTCCAGCCTCTCAGTTTTTTCTTGTAGCAAGAGGCCCAAAACTCAGCCCAGTATTCAAGGTGTGGCCTCACCAGTGATAGATTTTAAGTTCTATTTCTCCTTGTTTTCTTTCATAGATACATAGAATGATTTGGGTCGGAAGATCATCTAGTTCCAACCCCCTGCCATATCTAGGGACACCTTCCATTGGACCAGGTTGCTCAAGGCCTCATCCAGCCTGGTCTTGGACACCTCGAGGAAGGGGGAACCACAGCCTCCCTGGGCAACCTGTTCCAGTGTCTCACCATTCTTTGTCTCCCTATTATTTCTTGCTCCTTGCAGGAGTTATTTTGGGGATGGGAGATGAGTTGTTACAACTTTGCATGAAGTGCTGCAGTAACTCAGAAGAAAGTGATTGAGAGGTATTGTAAGACTGCCTTATGCTCTTTTATCAGGGAATACTGGAGAGGTCTGAGACAGAAACGAAACAAAGACTCAATAATCAGATAGAAAAGCTAGAACGTGAGATATCTCAGTTGAAGAAGAAACTGGAAAATGAGGTGGAACAAAGACATTCCCTTACCAAAAATCAAGAGGTAAGTACAGTTATAAGTGTGCCAAACTAGGTTTAGTGATAATAAAGCCAACATTGCATGGCTTCTGTCAGGTTTTGGGTTTCATGCAGGACATGTTTGCTCTTTGTGCCATTTGTGAATAATTACAAAATCAATGACCTTGTGTTTTCAGGTTCATATCCTGGATCTCAAGAGGCAGCTTGAGACTGAGACAAACCGTCATGTGAACACAAAGGAGCTGTTGAAGAATGCCCAGAAAGAAACTGCCGTGTTGAAGCAGCAGCTCAACAATACAGAAGCTCAGCTAGCATCTCAGTCATCACAGAGAGCTCCAGGGAAAGGTGAAGCAGTTTTCTGCATTGAGTTTCACTTCCTCTTAAATGCTGCTGTCTGCAGAATGGTAAAATGTAGCACTCAGGATAATTTAGAATGAGGAGTGTACAGCAAATAATAAATTTGTTTATTACAATCACATATGCAAACATATGATAATAAGGATGGTTTGTTAAGGTAAAATTAATGTCCAGGCAGCCCCAAAGGGCACAAATAAAGCAAAACTTATTAAAGGATCCCCCTTTTTTTTTTTTTTTTCTGTGAAACAGCTTAAGTCAATTTAGTGTACTTATGTTGAAATAGCCAATTATTTTTGGTTCAATCAACAATGTTTCTTGTTAGTCAGTATTTTGGTTAGAGCTGCCAGCCTTATTTAGGGAAGCTTTATGCGAATGATTGTTTTTTAGAATCATAGAATCAATAAGGTTGGAAGAGACCTCAAAGATCATCAAGTCCAACCTGTCACCCAAGACCTTATAACTACTAAACCATGGCACCAAGTGCCACGTCCAGTCCCATCTTGAACACCTTCACGGATGGTGACTCCACCACCTCCCGGACAGCCTATTCCTATGGCTAACAACTTCTCCTCACCTCAAGCCTAAACTTCCCCTGGCATGGCTTGGGACTGTCCCCCCTTGTTCTGGTCACCCGGGGGCAGAGACCAACCCCTCCTAGCTACAACCTCCCTTCAGGTAGTTGTAGACAGCAATAAGGTCTCCCCTAAGCCTCCTCTTCTCCAGGCTAAACAACCCCAGCTCCCTCAGCCTCTCCTCATAGGGCTTGTGCTCAAGGCCTCTCACCAGCCTTGTTGCATTTCTCTGGACACGTTCAAGAGTCTCAATGTCCTTCTTAAATTGAGGGGCCCAGAACTGGACACATGTTACTATCCTAAAAGACTTCAGTTTTCACAGAAGAGTGGTTTAAAAAAACTGAATTAAACTGCATTAGTTAATGAGTGTGTTCTGATGTTGTAGGTCAGCCTAGTACAAATGAAGATGTGGACGATCTTGTAAGTCGACTAAGACAAGCTGATGAACAAGTTAATGACCTGAGAGAGAGACTCAAGACTAGTTCTAGCAATGTGGAACAATACAGGGCCATGGTTCTTAGCCTGGAGGAATCCCTTAATAAGGAAAAACAAGTAAGTAGTTACCATTGTTTATTAAAGCAAAAGCAGAAACAAACTGAGAGATCTTTTGGGTTTTTTTTGTACTACAGTATAGTTTGTAAGATATGACAGGAATTAGGAAAAACTGAAGTTAGGTGTCCTTCATGAGCTACTGCAGCTTTGAAGGGAAAAGAAGAAGAAAAATTCAGTTCTCTGTGATTCTTCATGCTTTCAGTATTGCCCTTAACGAGATCTTGAGAACTTCACATTAGACTGCCATATTTAAAGGAAAAAATTGATCTCTTATGATGGTTTTTAATGAAGGTGACAGAGGAAGTTCGTGCCACAGTTGAAGCTCGTCTAAAGGAATCTTCAGAGTATCAAGCACAGCTAGAAAAGAAGCTGATGGAGTCGGAGAAAGAAAAGCAAGAACTGCAAGAGGAGAAGCGTAAAGCCTTGGAGAATATGGAGCAACAGGTATGCACTGGATGTCCCCACCCTTAAACTGCCTTGTGGAGAGTCCACAAGATTCTGCTATTTCAGAATTCCTGAACTTCAGTTTGGTTTTGCAATATAGTAGTGTTCAAAACAAAATCTTGTAGAATGTACAAAAGGTTAACAAACATGAGTAGTACCTGAACCTTATCACTTTGTTTAGGGTGATTGTGTATTTAAAGCTGCCAATATCTTCCTGAACTTTGAGCAGCTCAAAGGAAAACATGAATAAAAAAAGCTGTAGAAGGAGGCTTCAGCAAACTCTTTTTGGACTATGAGCTGCTTTGAAATGCTAAAATGGTTTTGAAACCAGATGGTTCTGTGCCCTTATTGTCTGGTTTATATTTGGGCTTTTATTGGGGTTGAAAGAAACAGGCTGACTGCAACTGGGATTGCTACATGCTCAGATCTGTAAGAACAGGAGTGGTTTTTTTACCAGGAAAGAGCTCTGTATATTAAGTCAAAATATGACAGTATTTCTTTTTAGATTCAAATAAATAATGCAATAACCACACTCCAGATCTACATTACTCAGGACTGTCTATATTCAAAGCCTTGCTCTGGTCAATATTCTGTGAAAGAATTTCCTCTTAGTCTTGGTTTTGTTCTTGTTTTTTGTTTGTTGTTTTCTTTTCCCTTGTTCCCTCATCACCATAGCTATCAGAACTAAAGAAGAGTCTGTCAACTGTGCAGTCAGAAGTTCAGGAAGCCCTTCAGAGAGCCAGCACAGCTCTCACTAATGAACAACAAGCCCGACGTGACTGCCAGGAACAAGTATGTTGTAGTATTTGCCTGTTTTAGACAGAGGTAGTAAACTGAATGCTGGATTTTCATTGTTTTTCAATTGAACACAAGATTTTTAGAGGTAGTATTGCTAATCAGAGACTGGTGAGGCAAGAAAAGTCCTGTAAGAGCACTTTAGTGTTGTGAATAGCTGCTCATTTGATGCTTCATTTTTTCTGCCTGATCAAACATTGTGGTAATATTAACTAAGCTGACTTTGAATACAAAGTTGTGCTTCAAGCACAGTTTGTACCACATTTAAGGAAACAACAGAAGATGCAATGGATTATTGTTAGTAAGATCTGTGATCGGGGAGTGTACTTAATTTAATGATTTGCTACCTCAGTCTCCTGAGGGAGCAAGAAAGAAAACTGAATTCTCACAGCAAGACATTGGGGGAAATATCTTTCCAATCCAAAGCATAGCTATCAGCTTTTGAAACTGGGACAATGTGATGGTATTTAGCAGCACCTGGTAAGTTTTTCTTGTTACCAACTGTTTATAAAGGGGATAGACTTTTCTGCAAGTCAGGATTTCAGCAATGCTGATGTTTTATCCTGCCCAGAATGTAGTAAACAGGTATTTAGTTACTACTATAGCTTTAGCCTTTTAACTTCATGCAGTAAATGTCTTTGCCTATTCACATGTAGAGATAAGAAGTGAATGTTCCTGCTCTAATGCCTGCCTATTATCCCTGCAGAATCTGTAGCAAGAGGTTTGATTGCAATTATAGAATCATAGAATCATTTTGGTTGGAAAAGACCTTTAAGATTATCAAGTCCAACCACTAACCCAGCACTGCCAAGTCCACTACTAAACCATGTCCCTCAGCACCACATCTACACAGCTTTTCAAATCCCAGAGGGATGGGGGAATCCTTGCAGGGCTTGACAGCGCTTTTGGGGAAGAAATCACACAGAATCACAGAACATTATGGTTTAGAAGGGACCTTGAAAGATCATCTAGTTCAACCCCCCTACCAGAGCAGGGTCACCTAGGGCAGGACACACAGGAATGCATCCAGGTGTTAGAAATCCTTCCTAATGTCCAACATAAACCTCCCCTGTCACGGCTTGAGGCCATTTGTTCTTCTCCTATCACGTGTCACCAACGCTGATTTTCACTTTCATCTTCTAAATTCCTCCAGGGGTGATGCTTACAGGATGGTGATAGTGTGTCCTCCTGTTAGCTACTCAAATGAAAATGGTTTCAAATTCTGTTTTTTCTCAGCAATTATAATGTCTTTGAAGGAACTGTTCTAAGCTTATCCATATTTTTTGTCCTTGAGAGTGACAGAGGCTTTGGCCAGTGAATTTTCTTTTTAATTAGTGGTCACTGCTCCTACCTAGAATTTGAGAAGTTTGTTGAACATTAGAGGTACAGAATCTATTTGTTACATTTCTCTGCAGGCCAAGATGGCTTCTGAAGCTCAAAATAAATACGAGCGGGAATTAATGCTTCACGCTGCTGATGTTGAAGCGTTGCAAGCTATCAAAGAGCAAGTTGCCAAGAACACAGCTGTAAGGCAGCAGCTAGAGGAAGCTGCTCGGAAAGCTGAGTCCGAGTTGTTAGAGAGCAAAGCCTCCTGGGAAGAGAGAGAGAGAATGATCAAGGTATGACTTAGTTTGGTATCTGAAAAAAAACGACCTCACTGGAGCTAACTGAAATTCAGCCACAGAATTCACAGCCATTGAACAATTTTTCTTGTAGGATGAATCTTCAAAGCTTGCATCCCGCTGTGAAGATTTGGAAAAGCAAAATCGATTGTTGCATGAACAGCTGGAGAGTCTGAGTGATAAGATGGTGACTTCTATGAAAGAAGCCATGCCAGCTGCAGTGAACGTTTCTCTCAATGAGGAAGGCAAATCCCAGGAACAGATCTTAGAAATTCTTCGGTAAATTTAGCTCTGGGCCCCTCAGGAGTTACAAATTAGTTGCCAAATCAAGTATTTCTGTATAACTTTGTATTTGAAGGATAATATATAAAACTTCAGCACTTTTTTGCTACATAAGAGGTGGTTGGACTGCATCAGTAGAAAAGATTTCTTTCAGCTCCTAGGAAACAAATGAGTCAGTTATGACAGGAAGCTAAATAAGATTTTAGCAAATGTGAGTGGCAAGAAAATACCACAGAGATTTTGCTTTTTATTTTTTTAGGGGGTTTATGTAAATTTTCCAGAATCTTTTAGCTAGGATTTTCTTTTTGATCTTTCTAAACTGCTTTCTATACTCAGTAGACCTTCAGATGTAAGATGCTTCAACTCAGAGTGCTTTGCCTTGCATTTTTGTTGACTCAGTGTGTTCGTTCTCTTACTGCAGATTCATACGCCGAGAAAAGGAGATTGCAGAAACTAGGTTTGAGGTGGCCCAGGTGGAGAGTTTGCGTTACCGTCAGAGAGTAGAGCACCTGGAAAGGGAACTTCAGGAGCTACAGGACAGTCTCAATGCTGAGAGAGAGAAGGTGCAGGTAAGGTTAGATATTATTGCTTATGATTTCACTAAGTAGAGAGAGCTATTCTCTCTATTCTGAGAGAAATGAAGAAATGCCCAGAAATGAAGTTCTGGAAGAACTGGCTGCTTTCTCTCTATTCTGAGAGAAATGAGAAATGCCCAGAAATGAAGTTCTGGAAGAACTGGCTGCTTTTAAACTGAGGTTGCCTTGTAGCCAAATGAAGAATTTTGTTCCTAGTCCAGTGAAGCATTGTGGCAATCCAAGAATCACATAAATAGGGAAAATAAAGATAATTTCTCTCAGCTTTTTTCCCCATTGCCCATTTCATAAGTGATATTTACTTGTTTTGTATGTACTTGTGCGATAAAGAATGCCACGATGGCTTTCCACCGCAGTGTTGTGCCTGATTCAGCTAAATATATATACATCAGCAAGCAAAACTAATGACTGAGTTCTATCTTTTCAAAAGGTAACAGCAAAAACCATTGCACAGCATGAAGAATTAATGAAGAAAACTGAGACCATGAATGTACTGATAGAAACCAACAAGATGCTGAGAGAAGAGAAGGAGAGGCTAGAACAAGAGCTACAACAAATTCAAGCAAAGGTTAGTGCTGAGGTTCATTTATCCAGATATTCAAGCTGTTCTGTTAGTGTCAGTATATACCATTGCTAAATACAGTAAATGAATTATTTAGATGGTGATTAATCCTTTGCATCGCACAGAAAAGAGAAAACTCCATTTAGAATTTGAGAATACATTGGTCTGTGTAGAACATCAGAAAGTTTGACATTCAATTTCATTTAAATTAATTTTATTATTATTTATTAATTCATTTAAATAGAACTGAAAATCTGCATTGGTGACAAGTGACAGGACAAGAGGAAATGGCCTTAAGTTGTGTCAGGAGAGATTCTGAAGGACTTTTTTTCCCAGAAGGGCTGTCTAGCCCTGAAAGGAGTCCCCATCCCTGGAGGGTTTGAAAAACTATGTAGATGTGGTGCTGAGGGACATGGTTTTAGTGGTGACCTGGTAGTGCTGGGCTAGTGGTTGGACTTGATGGTTTTGAAGGTCTCTTCCAACCAAGACTAATCTATGAATCATTGGCTAGAGATACACCAGTTATAAGAGTATCATCAGCAGACAAGTGAAAAATGGCACTGGAATACTTAAAAGCAGAGTACAACTTTCTGAAGAGCTTAAAAGGGAAATAATGCCTCTTCCCATTTCTACACACCAGTTACTGTAATGGAACCAGTGCCAGTGCAGTGGTTCTTGGCATCTAATCTCTTTCTTGTACCAAAGTACAAAGACTGAGATTCCAAGATTGTGAAGTTGTACCTATATTCTTTTTCTCACTGTAGGATCATTCTCCGCTCCTGCTTCTCATTCTTCTCCCTGCCCTTATCTGCTCACTGAAAAATAGAGAGCTGGAGAAGAAGCTATGCCAGGAGGGTGTTGATTTTGCTCTCTCTGTCCCTCTTACTGTCATTGTTCAAGGTCTCACATGTTCCATTTCCTTGTCTCTATCTCCTTTAGTTCTCCTTCAGTTCCATTTCTTTTCTCTCAGATCTTGTCAGATCCAGAGAGTTTCATCCCCAGCTTGGGTGTTTTCAGGTACGCAAACTTGAAGCAGACATTCTACCTCTACAAGAATCTAATGCTGAACTGAGTGAGAAAAGTGGAATGTTGCAGGCAGAGAAAAAGCTGTTGGAAGAAGATGTCAAACGCTGGAAAGCTCGGACTCAGGTGGGGAATGCATGTTTTCAAAGATGATACTATGAAAGTCCCACCAAAAAACCCCAAACGCTTAACAAAAGCTCTATGTTTTCCTGAAAACAGCAACAAACTAGGAAACGTAGCTGAATTGTGATGTGTGTGTGTGTGTGTGCAGCTTCAGAACCAGCTGTTCTAATTCATAGGCATTCTGAATCAAAAAGCACAAGCAGTAGTTTCCATTGAAAGCGATTTTCCTGGGTAGAACTATAATTGTTTTCTGAAAATGTAAACTGTTTTTAATCCCTTCCAGCATTTATTGAGTCAAAAGAAGGACACCGATCTTGAAGAGTATCGGAAGCTACTCTCAGAGAAGGAGGCGAACACCAAGCGTATACAACAAATGAGTGAAGAAACAGGCAGGCTAAAAGCAGAAATAGCCAGGTATGGTATTAGTCAAGTAGTAAAAAAGTTTTGTGCAGAATGAAGTATTTTAAATCAAGCTGTATCTAGAAGTTTAATTTCTTCATTCATAGAATGATTCAGATTGGAAAGGACCTTGAAGATCACATAGTTCTGACCCCACTGTCTTGGGCAGGACCACCTTCCACTAGACCAGGTTGCTCAAGGTCTCATCCAGCCTGGCCTTGAACACCTCCAGGGAGGGGGCATCCATGACCATCCTGGGCAACCTGTTCCAGTGTTTCACCACCCTCACTGTGCAGAATTTCTTTCTAATGTCCAGTCTAAATCTTCCCTCATCAATCTTGAAGTCATTCCCTCTCATCACTACAAGCACTTGTAAAACGTCTTTCCCCAGCTTTCTTGTAGCCCCATTCAGGTGCTGGAAGGTTGCTCTAAGGTCTCTCCAGAGCCTTCTCTGGATTGAGCAGCCTCAACTCTCTCAGCCCAACCCCATGGGGGAGGTTCTCCTGCCCTCTGATTATCTTGGTGGTGCTCCTCTGGTCCCGCTCCACCAGTGCCATGTCCCTCTTATGCTGAGGGCACCAGAAAAGAATTTAAATTTCCTCTCCTATTGCTGGTTACTTCTTTCTTTACCTGGGTATATTGTCTACCTATGAAACCTTTGATATTCTTGGTGTAGCTTGATAATTTGCAGGTAAAATGAAGTAAGAATTGTTTGGAAGCTGTCCTTTAGGTGAACTTAATCTAATATGCTGTAGAACAATTTATATTGCAAGATGCAATATATCTGAAGATGATATAATTGTCTGCAGATAGCGTCTGTGATGCAACATAAATGAGCAGTACTGAAATGTATTTGTTGTTTCAAACATCTTACTTGCATCTTCCTCTCATCTCTTGTTATTAAGAACTAATGCATCCTTGACTACAAACCAGAATCTTGTGCAG
This sequence comes from Picus viridis, assembly GCA_033816785.1. Lineage (NCBI taxonomy): Eukaryota > Metazoa > Chordata > Aves > Piciformes > Picidae > Picus > Picus viridis. The sequence continues at coordinate 24,170,113 of CM066588.1, forward strand.
AGCCTGAAGGAGGAAGTGACTAAAATAAGAACAGAAAAGGATACTTTGCAGAAAGAACTAGATGCTAAAGTGGCTGACATACAAGAAAAAGTGAAAACTATAACACAGGTCAAGAAAATTGGGCGCAGGTACAAGACTCAATATGAGGAGCTGAAAGCACAGCATGATAAGGTTGGTTGAATTTCTTTGCAAACGAAGTGGATTAAGAAAAGGTGTGTTTTCACCTAGAGTCATACATAATGTGGCTAATATTCTTCATGTTCATGCTCTCTAAGCAGATAGTACTCTTCAGCCTGGTATTTCCTAATGTGTTTCAGATGGTTGCCGAAGCATCAACTCAGCCCTCGGCAGAACAACAAGAAGAACAAGTTTCTGTCCAGGAAGTACAAGAGCTAAAAGACACTCTCAGTCAAGCTGAAGTGAAGACAAAGAGTTTGGAGACTCAGGTTGAAAGTTTACAGAAGGTAAGAACAGAGTGAACAAGTTGAGAACAGTGAACAATTTAGAGCACCATACTCTGCTGCAATCTTCAGTAGCAGTCAAGAGTGTGAGGGGTTTTTCTCTGTGTGGGAGGGTGTGTACCTGTCCACAGAGAAATATGTGAAGTGACCTACTTGTGCCCCTACCTCGTTGGGAAAGAGGGGCCTTAAAGCTGGTTTAAGTACTGTGTCTAGTGTCTCACACTGTTGCTGGGGATAAATAAGTGGGAAAGAGAATGCTGTTCTCTCAGCTTCTTCATTCAGAGAGGGCTGGACTGTAGTGGATTTGAAGCCTTTTAGTTCTAATGCAGTGGCCAGCTAATACCAGATATTTGGAGCTTGTTAGACTATATTTGCCAAAGTAACAAGCTGTGACAAATAGTTGCAACATCTCTTCCCCTCCACTCTTCTTCCCAATGTGTCTCTCCCCTTCCCCTCTCCTCTGCCTCTCTCCCCTTCCTCTGCCCTGTCCCTCTAGACTATAGCAGAAAAGGAAACAGAAGTCAGAACTCTTCAGGAGCAGATAACCCAGTTACAGTCGGAACTTGCTCGTTTCCATCAAGATCTGCAGGAGAAGACAACACAGGAGGAGCAGCTCAGGCAACAGATCACCGAGAAGGAAGAGAAAACCAGGAAGACTTTGCTTGCAGCCAAGCAGAAAATTGCACAGTTAGCTGGTATTACAAGATTTTTTTCTGTCCTAAAGGTGTTGTCTTCCACTGGAGATTTTGATTATTCTGGTGGAAAAGTATTTAAAGAGCTTGGGGAAATATGGCCCACTTCATATTTTACTTAAAAGTTTTTTTCTAGAGTGCACATTACAGGAATTGTTCTAAAACTTAGATTTTCATTTCTTCAGAAGATGGTAAAAGTATATAACTAGCTTTACACTGAAGCTTAGGTTTTTCCAGCCAGTGTTGCAAGTCCTTTTTTTTTCCCAAATCCTTCTGTTGATTAGAGCAGTTTGACCCTGCTAATTATCTCAGGTAATTTTCCCCTTCCGTTTTGCCTTCCTGAGTCTATAGATGCAAAACATACTGCTTGGCTCTAGTTTTGAATGATGTTAGGAGGAATGATGGTGTAAAAGCATGCTGAAATCAGATTGTTCTCTTGTGATCACTTCTTGATTTTTTTTTTTTGTTTGTTTTAGTCTCTATATATTCATTAGTTTTATTTAATTGTAATTAAATAGAAAAATGGCATGTGAAAGTTAAAATTGGCTCTGAGAGCTCCTTTGTTAACGTTTGTAAGGGGACCTATCAGAAAGCTGTGGACAATCTTTTGTACCTGTAGGGACAGGATAAGGGGTGATGATTTGAAACTAAGGGAGATTTAGTCTAGAGAGAAGGAAGAAATGTTTGATACTGAGGGTGGCGAGACCCTGGCCCAGGTTGTCTGGAACCATCCCAGGTCAGGTTGTTTGAGGCTCTGCTCTAGTTGTAGATGTCCTTGCTGACTGCAGGGGGCTGGACAAGATGGCTTTTGAAGGTTCCTTTCAACTCCTCTGATGTTAAGGTTTCATAATCCTTCAGTAACTTACTAAAGCAGCAGATACTAGAATCATAGAATCAGTCAGGGTTGGAAGGGACCACAAGGATCATCTAGTTCCAACCCCCTGCCATGGGCAGGGACACCCCACACTAGATCAGGCTGGCCAGAGCCTCATCCAGCCTGGTCTTAAACACCTCCAGGGACGGGGTCTCGACCACGTCCCTGGATAACCCATTCCATGGCTTCACCACTCTCATGGTGAAGAACTTCCTTCTCACATCTAGCCTGAATCTCCCCACCTGCCTTCTCAGGATCTCAGGTAGTGATAGGACTAGGGGGAATGGAATGAAGCTGGAAGTGGGGAGATTCAGGCTAGATGTGAGAAGGAAGTTCTTCACCATGAGAGTGGTGAAGCCATGGAATGGGTTATCCAGGGACGTGGTCGAGGCCCCGTCCCTGGGGGCATATTCAGCATGCAGAGACTCAGCAGGCAGCTTTCAGCAGCAAGACTGAATTCTTTTCTGTTCAATTAGGTACGAAGGAGCAGCTCACAAAAGAGAATGAAGAGTGGAAGCAGAAGAGCAGCTCATTAGAGGAGCAGAAGACTGAATTGGAGGTGCGGATGAGTGCCCTCAAATCACAGTATGAAGGTCGAATCTGCCGCCTGGAAAGAGAGCTTAGAGAGCAGCAAGAGCGACACCACGAGCAGCGAGATGAGCCACCAGAGTCTACAAACAAGGTACAAACCCCTTTGTAGCTTGCTTCATGAGAGAACACAACCAGCTTTTGTGTCTCATGGCTGCAGGAGAGCAATGGTTGGCAGTATAAGTGCCGCCGTCCAGCTTGGTTTGGTTTTGTGTATACAGTGGTGAATACTCAGCACTGCTTATGTGAAGGTGTTTCCTCTAACCATCCTCAAGAGCAGATGAAAGTTGTTGTCATAAGACTCCTACACTATAAAAAACAACAAACAAAACAGGAAAAAGAGCTCAACAAACTGCACTGCTCCAGTTCTCCTGTTTCTGCTTTTGCAAATACACAGGTTGGCTTTAAGGATTCAGAACTTTGTCTAAAACTGTGCCAGGGAAATCCCAAGCACAGATATGGGCTGGGTAGAGAATGGATGGAGAGCAGCCCTCTGGAGAAGGACTTGGGCGTGATTATGAGGACTGCAGAGCTGGAGAGCTGGACATGAGCCAACACCATGTGCTCCCAGCCCAAAGCCAGTCATGTCCTGAGCTGATTTCCAGCAGCTTGGGCACCAGGTTGAGGGAGGGGATTCTGCTCCTTTGTTCCTCTCTGCTGAGACCCCAGAACCAGCTCTGAAGTCCTCAGCACAGGAGAGACATGGACCTGTTGGATGGGGGCCAGAGGAGGCCACAGAAGTGATAGAAAGCCCTCTGCTGTGAGGCCAGGCTGAGAGAGTTGGGGTTTTTCAGCCTGGAGAAGTAAAGGCTTCAGGGAGACCTTAGAGCAGCCTTCCAGAATTTGAAAAGGGGCTACAGGAGAGCGGGAGAGGGACTTTTTGTAAAGGCGGAGTGACAGGACCAGAGGTCCCTGCCCATAGCAGGGGGGTTGGAACTGGATGATCCTTGAGGTCCCTTCCAACCCTGACAATTCTGTGATGGCTTCAAACTGGAAGAAGCTCAATTTAGGTTAGATATTAGGAGGAAAATCTTCTCCATGAGAGTGGTGAGGCTCTGGAACAGGTTGCCTAGAGAAGTTGTGGAGGCTCCAAGCCTCCTATTCAAGGGCAGGTTGGATGGGGCCACCTATTGTAGTAGGAGGTGTCCCTGCCCATGGCAGAAGGGTTGGAACTAGGGGTCTTTAAGGTCCCTTCCAACCCAGACCATTCTGTGATTCCACGATAATGAGTTCTGCCTGCTGTTGTCTCAATAGCTTCAGAAAATGCCTTAGAATGAGTGAATTGGTTTGGACACTCAGTATGACCGGGATGGTTTTGTTTCAGAATTTGCAGCAGTCATGGAGCCTGACTAGGTATGCTAACTAGGTATTCTGTCTGTCACATGGCTCGTTCTCTTTCATATGCACATAGCATGGTAAGTTCTGTTCCTTTCTCAACAGGTCCCAGAACAGCAGAGACAAATCTCACTTAAGTCGACTCCAGCTTCAGGTGAAAGAGGAATGTGAGTTGAAGAATTCAAGGCTTTTGCAGTTCTGTGGTTTCTTGGGTTTGTCTTTATCTTTTTAGTAAACTGCCAACTTTTTACCATTTTTCTTATGCAGCTTTGAGGATTCTGGTTGACACAGGTTCCTTCTGTTTTCTTGGCTAGGTTTAATCAGTTGAGCTTTCAGCTGTTAAGTTATTGTATTAACCACCAGGAAAATGCTTTCTGGGAAGCATAAAAGATTTTTTAAAACGTTTTCAGACTTCAAGGTTCTTGAAGTTGTTCAGTTTTGGTTGTTGCTTTTAACCTTTTCACTTTGGGGGATGCAAGAATCTCAAACACTGAATACAGACTAAATACATGGTAACTCTTGCAAGAGATTAGATAGTCAAATAAGCTTTTAAATGGGAAATACTACTGTACTACTAAGTTTAGACACCAAATTCCCTTTCACTTTTTAGGATAGCATCCTTTTGAAAGTTAGGCTTTCAGAATGCCATCTGAAATGTAACTGATCCTTGTCTCAACCAAGGGATGATATTGTGCTGTAAGGAGCATATCAGTTGGTTTTAATGTAAGGTGTGTTACTCACTGTAGTAAAGACCCAGCACGAGCTGTGCACTATTCTTTTTGATCTGCTCACAGTTTGTAGTTGATTCCCTTTTGAAGAAACCTGTCAGAACTCTTCAGCTGGACAGAATGCTACCGATGGCATCATGGGTCTTTTTATACACAAATTCTAAACAATTTGTTATTCTCTTGTCAGGCATTTAAATGATAAACCTCTAAAAATTAATATTTCTGGCTATGATCATATATTTACATTTGGTGTTTTTGAGGTCCCTTTTCTGTGCCACCAGGATGAAACCAATATCCTGTTTTTCAGTGCTAGCACTTCAGATCCACCAACAGCAAATATTAAACCAACTCCTGTTGTGTCAACTCCAAGTAAAGTGACTGCTGCTGCAATAGCTGGGAATAAATCTACCCCGAGAGCCAGTATCCGTCCGATGGTTACTCCTGCTACAGTCACCAATCCCACCACTACTCCAACAGCCACAGTAATGCCTACAACACAGGTGGAGACTCAGGAAGGTGAGCATTTCAATATGGTGCTGGGACCTACAGTAATTATAACTGCTACTTTTGCCGCAGAATCTCTGTTAGTTTGAGTGTATCCCAAATCATAGAATCACAGAATCATTTTGGTTGGAAAAGTCCTTTAAGATCATTCAGTCCAACCGTAACCCAGCACTGTCAGGTCACCACTAAACTATGGCCTCAGCACCATATCTATATGGCTTTGAAACCCCTCCTGGGATGGGCACTCTCCTGCTGCCCTGGACAGCCTGGGCCAGGCCTTGACAAGGAATTGTCAAGGAAGAAATCATTCCCAGTGTCCAACCTAAACCTTACCTGGCACAACTTGAAGCCTTTTCCTCTTGTCCTTTCACTCGTTACTTGGGAGAAGAGACCAAGACCCATGTCACTCCAGCCTCCTTTCAGGGACTTACACAGATCCAGAAGGTTTATCCATAGCCTCCTTTTCTCCAGACTAAACTGCCTCCTTGAATATTGCCCTGTTTATAACCACTTCTGTTGCTGCAAAGTTGATGAATGCTCACCTGAAGATGGGTATAACTAACTCGAGTTGCAAAACATTGATTCTTTAGGGCATTCTGAAATGGAGAATGAGAACTGTACTAGGTACTATGAAGACAGTTGAATGTGCTTCTGTTTGCCTTTCAGCTATGCAGTCAGAAGGACCTGTGGAGCATGTTCCAGTCTTCGGGAGCACCAGTGGGTCTGTGCGTTCCACCAGCCCTAACGTTCAGACATCTCTCTCTCAGTCCATCTTGACTGTGCAGCAGCAGACACAAGCAACTGCTTTTGTGCAGCCCACTCAGCAGAGCCATCCTCAGATTGAGCCTGCTAATCAGGAGCCATCCCCTACCATTGTAGAAGTTGTACAGAGCTCTCAAATAGAGAGGCCCTCCACTTCTACAGCAGTGTTTGGCACAGGTTGGTTTTATTTTGCAGGCCTACCTTCTTGAATAGTTCCTTTTAAGAAGCTCCTTTTGGACCATAGTCAAACCAAAGCCTCACTTTAGCAGAAGAATTTGCTCTTTTCCATCTCCCTTTTTAGTTTATTGCATGTTTTATAACTTTGTGAGGTTAGACTCCTTTCTTGGACCTTTAGAAATGGTACCTCTGAAACACAGTTATAACTGCATTCCTTAGAGTAGAAAATGAAGTCTCACATGTTTGTTCATCTATTCAGAGCAGTACAGGGCTTCCTCTTTTTCCATGGTACTATTGGAGCGAGGTTAATTTCAAGAATTATGAGTAAGCTACTCATAAGTGGAATGTAAAATACAGAAAAGCTAGTGAGTGTGATGCCCTGTTGTACACAGTGTAGATTATGGTGTTTATACCCCAAAATACACTGTTTGTAAACTGCTTTTTCTGTTTCCTAGCTGATACTTTGTTAAACTTTTAGGTATACCTCTCAGAAGCAAAGATGATGGAAAAAACATTCTAGTTTTACCCTGAATTTGGGTGCAGATATAGATCCAGGAGCGTAAGACTTGTAACAAAAGAGACTGATGTTTTCGTGTCCTAGGAAAGAGCATAAAGTGGTTCTGTCTGATTGTACTTGCTGTCATTCAGTGCAGAAAATGAGATCTTCCAAAGTAAAACACCAACCTTTTTGATTTTGTTTTGTACATTCTTGCTCTGAAAATAACAGGGAGGCTCTTTTAAGTTTCAGCTACTCCTAGTTCTTCACTGTCTAAACGTCCAAGAGAGGAAGAAGAGGATAACACTGTGGAAAACTCAGACCAAATTTCAGAGGAAACAGTGGATGTACCTATTCCAAAGAAGCTGAGGAGCATACAGAGAGTTGGACCTGAGGTTTGTAAGAACATAAAATTCTACTAAGGCCTCTTTGAAAGTTTAGGTAATAAAAAAGGGCAAGACTTATACCTGTTGCAGTGAATAAAGCCAGGTTGGATGAAGCCTTGAGCAACCTGGTCTAGTGGAGGATGGGGCCAGACTCTTTTCAGTGGTGCCCAGTAACAGGACAGGGGGCAATGGACAGAAGCTGGATTACAGGCAGTTCCATCTGAACATGAGGAGAAACTTTTTTGCTGTGAGGGTGCTAGAGGCCTGGAGCAGGCTGCCCAGAGAGGTTGTGGAGTCTCCTTCTCTGGAGAAATTCCAAACCCACCTGGACATTGTGATCCTGGGCAACCTGCTGTGGGTGACCCTGCTTTAGCAGGGGTATTAGACTATATGATCTCCAGAGGTCCCTTCCAACCCCCAGCATACTGGTATTCTGGGACTCTCTGTGTGTGCTGAAAAGATTTAGAGACACTGAGATCCAGTGGACTGAACTGAGAAAATGGTGTTTCTCCAGGGCAGAGAAATCTGCAGTGCTAGGTGAAAGCAGAGAATTGTAATAAAAGGGGAACAAAATACTCGTCGTGATCTTATTTTTATATTATTGTATAGTAAAAAAAAAGATAATCACTAAACCTTAGGGTTAGTGATGTGTTTTAAACAAGAAAGATGTCTGTTCTTTCAGGAGGAAGTGACAGCAGAAGAGAGCACTGATGGGGAGGTGGAAGTTCAAGCATACAATCAAGACTCGCAGGACTCAATTGGAGAAGTAAGCATATTTGTAAAGAAAAATATTTCATTTCAGCAAAATAGTGCTTTTTTTTATTATTTCCAACTCAGAAATCTCAAATCAGATCTTGCAGATTTCCACTGGAAATCACTTACATTAAAAGTTCAGACTTCTTGTGCTCTGGAACAGATACTGGATTTTTTAGGTGATTGGTGGCACTCTTTTGTGTTCTCCTCTTTTCATTAGTTATTAAGAAACAGTGATAATTAGTGTTTCTTTTGTGATCAGAATTTGTTTCTCTTTGTCACCGGTCTCACATGCTGGTGGAGTGTTCAGTGCCCCTCTAAGTAGTCAGGCAAGCATTCAGCCTGAATGTGAAGTGAGGACAGTGTTTCCTCTGGTGATCTATCTTTGTCTTTCACAGGGTGTTACACAGGGAGAGTACACACCCATGGAGGATAATGAAGAAACCTCCCAGTCTATCCCAATAGATCTTGGACCTCTTCAGTCAGATCAACAAAATACTTCCTCATCTCAGGATGGTCAGTCCAAGAGAGATGATGTCATTGTAATTGATAGTGATGATGAAGATGATGATGATGAAGAAAATGAAGGCGAGCAGGAGGTATGTACAGCATGGAACTACCTTATTGAGCTACTCCATTTATGATTTTATCTTTGATAAGGTGTAAAGCTCTCTGTGCAAAACCAGTTTAATCAATGTACTGTTTCAACATGTGACATCATCCCACTACCTTTTCCACATCTCCTTAAGGTTTTGTTATGGTCTTATAGGACTATGAGGATGAGGAAGAGGAGGATGAGGATGATGATGAAGACACGGGGATGGGAGATGAAGGGGATGACAGTAACGAAGGAACTGGTAGTGCTGATGGTAACGATGGATATGAAGCAGATGATGCTGAGGTGAGATTTGTACCTTTTTTAACAGCCTGCTACATTTCTTGGAATAAATCAATCTTGTAATTGATATGCATAGATCTGAGTACATGAAAGAGAAACTCTTAGTATGAATTCTTCCCAGAAAATGGATGCTGCCTGTAAATGAGAGTCATTTCTGTCTTTTCACAAGAAAAATCAACTTAAGATGTTTAAGAGGGCTGAATGAAAATGCAAAATACAGGAGCCACAGTAAATACTGCAGTTGCAAGGCTATTAAAGCAATTTCTTCCAATGCTGGAGATTATCATTTTGAAGTGTGTCATGGTCTGGTCGTGAGGTCTGTAATGACAGATTGGACTTGATGATCTTTGAGGTCTCTTCCAACCTTGGTGATACTGTGATACTGAAGTGCTTATGGTTACCGTGTTCACATTTGTGTTTGTGCGTAGGCGAAACTACTGAACTTCCATAGCATAGATGTTTCCAGATACATTGTAAAGTTTTCATACAGATTTCACTGGTTTTAGATTCACAGCCTGTAATTTGTTCAGTGCTAAGTCATACTGTTTATTTGGGGTATTTTTAGGGTGCTGATGGTACAGATCCTGGAACAGAAACTGAGGAAAGCATGGGAGTAGGTGAAAGCAACCAGAGGGCAGCAGATTCTCAAAACAGTGGTATGGTTATTCCATGTTTCTTCAAGTAAGGGGTGGAAATGTAGAAGCTGGTTTGCATGTGTTGAAATATGCAGTTAGAAATAAGAATATAAGGCAAAATGCTAAAGATCTTACAGGAGGTGTAGGAGGCGTGATGCCTGCAGACATTCAAAGTCAAGCTTGATGGGGCTCTGAGTGACCAGATCTGGTTGGGGATGACCCTGCTGACTGCAGAGGGGTTGGACTAGATGAGCTTTAAAGGTCCCTTCCAACCCAAACCTCATTCTAGATCAGCACTTGAGCCATCAGTAGTTTGTTTTGGTTCTGTGTTGATGTAGCTGGCACAAGTCCTCTTTGAAGTGATTTTGTGTAACAATATTGAGCTGTCCCCACTCCTGCAAGGGTGAAAATGTCTGTTAATGTGGCAACAGACTTGTCTTTCTGGTTTTAGCTCACTTTGGAGAGTATGGATTTACACCTCTGTGGTTCTGTATGTTCTAGGAGAAGGGAGTACAAGTGCTGCAGAGTCCACTTTCCCTCATGAAAGTTCAAGAGAACAGCAGCCGTCATCTGCCTCCGAGAGACAGGCTCCTCGGCCCCCACAGTCACCACGCAGACCACCACATCCACTGCCCCCACGACTAACTATTCATGCTCCTCCTCAAGAACTGGGTCCACCAGTACAGGTAGGAACTCTCTCTAGCAGGCCAGAACACATTAAAAATACTACTCTATCATTTGTAAACAAAAGCTAAATAGGTATTCTGCCTTTTGGGGAAGCAGATTATATGCATTTAGCATCATACAGAGATGCTGAGAGGACCAAAGCATCTCTGTGAGGAGGAAAGGCTGAGAGACCTGGGGATGTTTAGCCTGGAGAAAGAGCAGCCTGAGAAGGGGATTTGATCAGTGCTCAGGAAGAGCTAAGTGGTAGGGGTCAAGAGGACATGGCTGGGCTCTTATCAGTGGCACCAGTAACAGACAAGGGGCAATGGACACAAGCTGGAGTGCAGGAGGTTCCATCTGAACATGAGGAGAAACTTCTGTGCTGTGAGAGTGATGGAGCCCTGCAGCAGGCTGCCTAGAGAGGTTGTGGAGTCTCCTTCTCTGGAGAGATTCCAAACCCACCTGGACATTGTGATCCTGGGCAACCTGCTGTGGGTGTCCCTGCTTTAATAGGGCATTGGACTAGATGATCTCCAGAGGTGTCTTCCAACCCCCACCATGCTGGGATTCTGTGATCCTAAAAATGGTAGCTGAGGAAACTGAACATGTCTCATCCTGCAGACTGTAGCTAGACAGTGAACATGAAAGCAGTAAGGCACTCATGATGGATTTGTATCTCAAAGCTATTATGCCAGTGTTTCAGTCAGTAAGTGCTCATGCTGCCACTGCAAAAGCTCTTCTTGAACAGTTGGTAACTCAGGTTATCAGGGGTTCTTACTAGTCCTAGCCCCAGTGCACGTTGGGCAAAGGAATGTTGCCCTTCGTTTTCCAAGTCTAACCTTTCAGTGTCTGTGCTTGACAAAACTTGTGCTTTGACTTAGACCTCTAGATTTTGTAAGTGAAAACATCACAACCTGAATGTTGCGGAAATACCCTAACTGAAATTACCTTTTACCATTAACTTGCTCTGAGGTTTGGAGCCACAACATTTCTGTGTTCCACTTTTCTGTCCTCAGTACAGTGTAGAGTGAAAAAGTAATGTCACTTACCCCAGATTTAAAACTACAGGATAATTCTTTTTTTATATTAAGAGCAGGCAGGAGATCTGGTAGAGCTGTTGCAAGGTGCAATGCCTGTACTGAGCAGTGTTGTACACCGATGCGTAACTATGATGCTTGTTCATTTAGCCACTCTCCTTGGCTCTGATGGAACAATTGCATGTTGCTAACATTCCACAGACACATTCACATCACTTCACTTTGTCTTCCCTATAAAGAGAATCCAGATGACTCGAAGACAGTCAGTGGGGCGTGGACTTCAGCTGACTCCTGGTATAGGTGGGATGGTAAGTGTGCCAAAGTCTACCACTAACAAACTGTAGGGAGGGAACATGAATCACTTTTGGGGTTTATTTTGTGTGGAGCCATTGACTTCAAGCATGAAATGGTTTCTGTAACCTGGCACATAATATCTTAGCCCTTTTCATTTCTGTATCAAGGGAAGGCAGATCGTAGAAAAGTCTAAAGCTCTTTGAAAGAGATGGAATTGGTTTTGTCCAAGACAGTTTTAATTACGTGTTTATAGAATCAGTGTTCAAAGTGGATATATTACTGAGGAGGAAAAGTTTTCAGCCTCTTCCTGAGAGAACAAAGCTAATTTATTTATACTTTCTGTCTGTCTCCTTCAACTAATTTTGAATTCCTTATCCAACTTCCACTGTATTTGGCAGAACAAATGCAAGACTGACTAAAAAATAATCTTTTCTGAGATCAAAGGCTCAATTTTTGAATCTGCTTGATTTGCTTGTACCTGTTGTTTGGTTTCTGATTTGAGCTGGGCCTACTGCTTTTTGCTTGGGACAGTAACTGAACACATGAAAGGGAGTTTAAGAAGGAGTATTTTGGAGAAAGAGGTTTCAGAGATGTGGGAGAAAGACAGGGAGATAAAGAGAGGGATGAGGGAGCTAAGGTTTCTGGCTGTGTAGGCAATGCAGGAGTAAACGACATACAAGTATAGGTAACAGTTGGTTTGATACCTGAAAAATCCCATGCATTAGGTACCTGACAGCAATCTAGATTAAGACAGATGATTCCTGTCTATGAATGACTCACCCTAAGATTCCCTTGTAGTCAACAGGGAGATGTAGTACTTTTAATGGTAGGATGATCTCATGAAGCAAATATCTAAAAATCTTTCAAAAGATGGATGCTGTGCAGGTGTGTGGGTTGTGTTTTCAGGTGGGTTTTTATCACCTGTAAGGGTGATCTATATGCATAGCTCACATTTAGATGCCTGAAGTTAGACTAAAACTCTTTTAGAGCTAAACCTGTCTTTGTTTTGCTGGGCAATGTGGAAGAAGCAAACCAGCCTTTCACTTGGCTCAGTAGATGAGTTGTGACTTCTTAAAGCCACAAGATTGGGACCTTGAGCCAACCTGGTCTAGTAGGAGCTAGATGATCTTTAATGTCCCTTCCAACCCGAACCAGTCTACGATTCTATGGTACCAGTATTTTTTTCCCAGCAGCAACACTTCTTTGATGATGAGGACAGAACCGTTCCAAGCACACCAACTCTTGTCGTTCCACATCGTACAGATGGGTTTGCAGAAGCTATTCAGTAAGTAGATGTAAAGCACACAAAAAAAGGTGTCTATTTCTTTCCGATTTTCAGTGGAATGAAAATTCAAATGAAATGAACTTGTAATTGGACTAACATGCTGAAATGTGCTAAGTAGTGTGATAGCTGACTGCATCTACAAATTAGCAGTAGTTTAGCTGAGATTTGTGATCATTATTAATTGATTTTTTTTGTTTCACATGTAATTTGTTCTCTTATTTTGGTCAGAAAGTTGTCCTCCCTCCCTTCCTTCCTTCTTCCCCCCACCCCAATAGTTGGAAAATAGCAGGTTTCATTAACTCTTTCTTTTGATAGTTCCCCCAGGTAGCTGGAGTTCCTAGATTCAGATTTGGACCCCCTGAAGACATGCCACAAACTAGTTCAAGTCACTCTGATCTCGGTCAGCTTGCATCCCAAGGAGGTAAATAATTTCTGTGCTTGTTTCTTTCCCATGGTTGCTAGAGTGAACAACAATGCAGTCAGTAAAATTCTACTTCGGGTAGTTGTTGAGGTGTGGAAACCTGCAACTCTTAAGTAATTGTCAGCAGACAGAAATACTAACAACATGAAAAGATTTATCCTTCAGGTGACTGCAATGCTATTTGTAATATCGTTTAAAAAGTAGAATGCTTCTGTAGGTAGGAGCAACAGGTTTGTGAGCCAGAGATGCTAAAATCTTACATAGGACAAATTGCCTGTTGAGCACAAGAAATTAAAGGAATGGCTTCTGATTTCAGTTTTACTACTGATGTAGCTTTCCTTTAGTAAAGTAATAGGGGGAAACAGCAAATGCAAAGAAATCTCTGGGATATCTCCTTACCTGATAAGAGATACCCAGAAAATTGGTCTGTGTTGTCTTTGTTGTCCTGAATTGGTCCCTTTCCCCTGCATCCCTGTCACTATGGAATGGTGTGCTGTTTTTGAAGAAAGCTGGCAGCAAAATAATGGTGTGAGGATGAAAGCAAACCAAGCAGTAGTATTTTCATGAAGGTTTTACCATCAAATAAACTAGAATTACCTCTGGCAGTAAGTCAAAAGAGCTCAAAGTAATAAAAATGTTCATGTTTAAGTACAAATTGCTGGTTTTCACCTGTTGTGCAGAGAGAAAACCAGGTATTTTTTTAGCTGCTATTTTAATCATAGAATCATAAAATTGCTTTGGTTGGAAAAGCTCTACAAAATCGAGTCCAACCATCAACCTAAGACCACCATGGCCATTAATCCATGTCCCAAAATGCCATGTCCACATGTTTCTTGAACACCTCCAGGGATGGTGACTCCGCCACCTTCCCAGGGAGCCTGTTCCAATGCCTGACCAGTGTTTCAGTAAAGAAATTTTTCCTCATCTCCAACCTCCTCTGGCACAACTGCAGGCCATTTCCTCTCATTCTGTCACCTCATCACTGAAACTTTGTGTTGCAGGTTTAGGCATGTATGAAACCCCACTGTTCCTTGCTCATGAGGAAGAGTCAGGTGGACGTAGCGTTCCCACCACACCATTACAAGTAGCAGCACCAGGTAAGTGTCAAAGAATTTTTGCAGGCTGAAGTAAAGGCTGCAAACCTTGATTTTCCAGGAAAGAATTCATTTGCTGTTAGACTGCTTAATAATACGTCAGGAGCATCTATCCAGTAGCCCCTTCCCCAACTTGCCTAAGATTTTGATGGATTTTCTGTAGGGAATTCAAATTAACTGGATGTTTATTAAACCTCTTCTCCTCTATAGTGACAGTTTTTACTGAAAGTGCATCAGCAGACGCTTCAGAGCATGCTTCTCAGTCTGTTCCAATGGTTACAACATCTACTGGCAACCTGTCTACTACTACAGAGGCTGGAGCAGGGGATGATGGGGATGAAGTGTTTGCAGAGGCAGAATCTGAAGGGTAAACTAAGACTTGTTTGCTTCACTAAAACTTGATGTCATGTTAGTTTTGATGATTTGTTTTCATCCAAGTGTGTCTGTGATTCATTTCCAGTTGAACCTGTTCTGGTGGGAAGGAAAGCTCAGATGGGATTTAGTAATTCTGTGAATAATCTGACCTTCAAGTCTGAAACCAAAGATCTTCTTCAGACTCACTTTTTCCTTTTCCCCGTCAGACTTTTACTTTTTCCTTTTCCCCGTCAGACTTTTACTTTTTCCTTTTCCCCGTCAGACTTTTTCCTTTTCCCCTTCAGACTTTTTCCTTTTCCCCTTCAGACTTTTTCCTTTTCCCCTTCAGACTTTTTCCTTTTCCCCTTCAGACTTTTTCCTTTTCCCCTTCAGACTTTTTCCTTTTCCCCTTCAGACTTTTTCCTTTTCCCCTTCAGACTTTTTCCTTTTCCCCTTCAGACTTTTTCCTTTTCCCCTTCAGACTTTTTCCTTTTCCCCTTCAGACTTTTTCCTTTTCCCCTTCAGACTTTTTCCTTTTCCCCTTCAGCTTGGTTTTATTGGGTTTTTTTTTCCTCCTTCAGATTTAACATAGCTAATATAAATCCCCCTGATTTTTGCATTGTTTTAGACTGCAGTGGGCTCTGAAGTAGTCAGATATTGAAGATAAAAGCCCCACTTTGAGGGACTGGGGTTTGTAGAATAAAAGCTAAAGCGTTAAAGTTTGTTAATAGAGAAAATCACTCCTTGAAAACAAGAAAATATAATGAAGTCATTCAGTTAAGGAGAAAAGATAGCACAGGATGGAGAATAAGCAGCTCTTGAGAACCTGATAGACAAATGATTTTGTCTTCCACTTTGTAAGTGCAATTTTGAATAGCATCGTTGCTGTTTCTTATCACAGCTGCTGTGTGAGCCTACCAGGGGTAAGGCTTTGCTTGACCTTCTTTTTACAGAGAAGGGCTGGTGGGAGATGTGGTGGTTGGAGGCTGTCTGGGGTCCATTGACCATGAAATAATTGAGTTTTCAATATGCAGTCAAGGGGCATCAACAAAATCTCCACTCTGGACTTCCAGAGGGTGGACTTCAGGTTACTTCCAAGGAACTAACTCAGAAGGTACCTTGGGAAACAGCCCTTAAAAACAAAGGGGTCCAGGAGGGCTTTTGTGAATGAGGAGCATATCCACAGAGGAACTGAATGGTTCACAGACCAAGCTGTGGTGTGGAACAGCCTGATAGCAGAGAACATCAGCCTGGTGCTGTTAGAGAGCAGGTATTTCCCACAGTGTATGAGTTTAAGTTACCATCCTCTGACAGCTTTTATGTACCAATACAGGTAGGTAAATGTATACCAGAAATGAGCTGCATTTAAACTAAATGGAATATTTAGGGGTTTACAGCCCTGTAATGTTATTTGCTTTTGAAGGTAGAGTCCAGATGATTTAGTTATTGCATCAATGAGGGATCTGTAGGCATAACTGGTCTCTCTGAGTGTGGGTCAGTGTGGTCCCTCCACATTGTTCTTCCCCTGTTTTAAGTATACACCCCACACACATCATATAGCCTTGTTAAATTGCTTCTTTGGCCCTCTCTGAACGTATGTTGAGTATGCATCTGGAGTTGAGCTTCACATCAAGGAAACCACATTGGGTTTTTTTGAAGCTAGATAAAACTCGTATTTGAAGCAGGGGGGACACAACAAAGCAGAACAAAACTAATGAAAATTTTTGGGGAAAGGCATCTGCAGAGGAATCTTACTGCTCCAGGATAAGCACAGCACTTACAGGTTTTTCTTCCCTCTCCTCCTTTTTTTAGAATTACTTCAGAATCAGGCCTAGAAATTGACAGCCAGCAAGAAGAAGAATCGGTTCAGGCATCAGATGAGTCAGATCTTCCTTCGACTAGTCAAGATCCTCCCTCTAGTTCATCTGCAGGTATGGTTTAATTGCTGGAGTTGTTTCATACCAGTTCATGAAGTGTGGGAACTTTCCTGGCCAGCATCATGCACTGCTAGTAGCCGAGATGCACCAAACGAGATGGAACTCTTTGAGCAAGGTCATGCTTTAGTGCCTGTAGTCTGAATGGCAACCTTTTTGCTTTTTTTTTTTTTCTCTTGGACTGCAGTAAACAGAGTAGGCTGTGGTGAGAATAATACTTCAAGGAGTAAAAGTTCTTCATACTTTGGTGATTCTATCCATTGGTAGGTTTCATGACCTGGTAGTGTTGGGTTAACGGTTGGACTTGATGACCTTAAAGGTATTTTCCAACTAAAATGATTCTAAAATCCTGTGTCAGATATAAATATTTTTTAAATTCAATTAAATCATTAAAGAACAGGAATTAAATTACTATTGAGTTTCCCCTCCAGTGCTCCAGGACTGGGGCAGACTGGCTGGAAATTGCCTGGTGAAAAAGGACCTGGGAGTGTTGGTCAGCAGCCAGCTGAACGGGAACCAGGAGTGCCCAGGTGGCCAAGGCAGCCACTACCATCCTGGCCTGGATCAGCAATAGTGTGGCCAGCAGTACTAGGGCAGGGATTGTTCCCCTGTACTCAGCCCTGGTGAGGCTGCATCTTGAATGGTTCAGTTTTGGGCCCTCATTATTAAGAATTACCTTGAGGGTCTGAACTGTTTCCGGACAAGGGCAACAAAGGTGGTGAAAAGTCTGGAGAACAGGTCTTGTGAGGAGCAGCTGAGGGAACTAGGGTTGTTTAGCCTGGAGAAAGGGAGGTTGAAGGGAGACCTTATTGCTCTTTACAACTCCCTGAAAGGAGGTTGGAGTGAGGTGGGGGTCAGTCTCTTCTGTCTGGTAACAAGTGATGGGACAAGAGGAAGCAGCCTCAACTTGCCCTGGGGCAGGTTTAAGTTGGACATAAGAACAATGTCTTTCCCAAAAGGGCTGTCAAGCCCTCAAACAGGCTGCCTAGGGCAATGGTGGATCCCCGTCCCTGAGGATGTGTAGACATGGTGTTGAATGACATGGTTTAGCAGCAAACTTGGTAATGTTAATGGTCTTAAGGGTTTTTTCCAGCCAAAAATGATTCTGTGATTCTATGAAAGAAGTTCCAAACATAGTTATTTTGAGGCTTTTATTGGAGAAGATGTCAGTGAAATAAGGATGCACCTTCATCATTTTAAATTAAACTCGAGAGCATAATGCAGACCACGTCATGTAAACGTTGACAGTCACAGACACCCTTCCCTGCCTTCCCTTGCTCACAGACACCAGCAGTAACCAGCCCAAGCCGTTCCGACGTGTCAGACTCCAGCCACCCACACTGAGGACTGGGGTTCGTGGCCGTCAGTTCAACAGACAGAGGGGTGAGTGTTGGGCCTTGCTTAAATTCAGGGTGTTTCAAAGTAGAGCTAGGACTTCCTTCCTGACCATCTATGAAGGCTTGCAGGCTTGCATTGGCTTGTGGAATAACACAGCATCCCTGCCTCAGGCTTCAGTGCCTTACCCAGAGAGTTCTGATTTTGGTTTAGTCTGAGCGGGTTTAAGAGAGGCAAAATTCCCTCTTCTGCAGCACTTGGCTCTTACCAACAGAGGGAATTAAATAAACTCCAACAATAAAACTCTGTATTAAGAAAAATGCTCAGGTGGATTGTACTCAATTTGGCATTATTTTAACAGTGTGGAAGACTTGATACTTATATTCCAAGTGCTTTAAGACCAGGCCAGATGAGGCTTTGAGCAACCTGTCTAATGGAACCTGCCCATGGCCAGGAGGTTGGAACTAAATAATCTTTAATGTCCCATCCAACTCCAACCATTCTATGAATCTGTGATTCTGTGACTGAAATACAAGGATCTGGTATTTGAGGTGGGGGGAAAAAAGTGCCAAGGTGGACATAGGATAGATTTCCTAGTCTATCACCATTTTTTTAGTAACCAAAGGGAAGGACTCACTGATTTCAAGTAAGAATTCTATAATTACTCTTTCAGCACAGGGTCTGAGCTAGGATGAGAAGTAACACCACTCTTTAAAAATCCAAGTATCACATCTCTGTATCACCAGGCTCTAGGGAGGGCGGGGAGCTCAAATTTAACCAGAGAGGAAGCACTCCACTGCAGCAGCCATTCCTTAGAGAAGTATGAAGTGTCACAGGTGATGGAAAGGGTGAAAAGGATTTCTCTTAATGCCTTTGTTTTCTTTCCCACCACAGGTGTAACTCATGCAATGGGAGGCAGAGGAGGCCTGAACAGAGGAAACATTAGTTAAAGGCTCTGTAATTACAGCTGTGTATACAAAGTGCCAGTTTGGCCGTGGTTGCTTTAGTGTCATGAAGCCAGAGCTTGAAGCAGCATTTTCTACTTAGAGTTGTGTGCACATGTTTCAATGTTTTATTAATAAAATTAGACCAAACGTCAACATTCAGATGGCATCTTTCTTTCAACTCCTCTGCTCTCCATCACTTGCTAGGACAGTTGTACCAGTCTTTGGTCACGGTCTTTCCGGTGAGAGCAGTAACAGGTCTTGCAATTCTTTTGCCAACATCCAAGCTGTAGTAGCGATCTGAAATGGAGGGAGTCAGAATTCAGTGCCTGAAACTACTCCAATTAGTACATGGAAGGAACCCTGAGGTGAAAGCCTTCCATTTAGTTTCAATTAGGCTTAACTAGCAGATATTCCATTCCATGCTCCATATAGATCTATGGAGTTGAGAGGCTGTAACAACAAATTTTTGTTCTCAGCTTTAGTTTTTTCTATGTCCTTTTTGGTGTTTAGCTAAGTTTTACAGTACTGTTAATAATAAAATATGTCCCAAGAGCAATGAGTAGGGAGGAATCTTCTTACACTGCCACAACAGAATCAGACTAGAAATCAAATTAGAAACAAAACAATCCTGCTCTGACTACAGAAGTGGGACCATGGGGTCTTCAAGTATGAACTGGCCTGTCTTAAAGTTAGGAATTAGACCATACTGGTACCATACTGGTAGAGACATACTTCAGTGTCCTGTGTTTGAATACAGCTAGTTCTTAGAGCTTTTCTTTCTGCATTGTCCAGAAAATCCTGAGGAATGCTTTGCATGATGCTAGCTAGGGCAAGGATCTACCCTGATCTTGAGAATCAGTTATCTTCCTGTGAAGCAAAATGGTTCATGTCACTCCCTTTTTGTTTTGTCAGAAACACCATTCTGATGAAGCCAGTGACACAACTATTGCTGTGTAGTGGTTCAAGGATTTCACTTTGTCATTAATACAGTTTGAGTGTCAGGATTTTTGCCACTTTCTAAGCCTGAACTCTTACAGAAAGGCATTCTGCAGCTGGCTGGTGTGAATCATTGTACCTCATTGCTGCTAGTTGCCCTGTAACTATTTTTGTAAAAGCAACGTCTGTCAATTACAGGCAACACTTTAATTCTCAGGACTTTGTAGTAGCACTTAAAATCAGTCTTGCAAAATGACAAGTGGTAACCTCACACTTTGGTAAGCTGAGAGCTACATGGGCCTCTTCCTTCACCTTCCCCTAGGCTTTTGAGGTAGGTAGTAAATTGTGTTAGCTTTAACTTACTGTAAGAGAAGGCATAATAATCATATCCATCTGGCTTGTTGTCATTGGGTAATGACAGGGTATAGTGGATGACCTTGGGGAGCCCTCTCCAGTATGAATTCATTTTGATTTCGTTGTGCAGAACTCCTGCAAGTAAAACAAAACTGAAGTCAGGAGGCATTGCAGTGTGTCTGCTGGCATTGGCTCATGAAACCTACTGGGTTAAAAAGCTTTGCAAGTGCTGTATTTCCAAAGAATGGAACCTAATGCTGTGTTTCAGAACCTGCTGAGATTGAACTGGCTGTGTAAAAGAACCTTTAAATAAAGTTACCTGCTGGGTATGGGTTCACCCTGACGGTCTGGATAATGGTTGGCATTCTCACTGCACGTTGGAAGCGTCTGCGTATCACAATCCTCGGGAGGTAAGCTGGGTATCGGATGGTAACCCGCCTTCTCCTTTGACATTTCCTGGCTGGTTCTTGTTTGTACACATACTGTTGCATGTTGCCATCTAAACAGAGATTTGTTTCATTTGGTTAAAAAACAAAATCAAACTCCACCAAGCAAGATCACTATGAAAGTGTCACTGACATCCATATTGCACACAGGAAATCCAGAGCATCACTAATACATCTACACCTCTGGCAGCCTTTAGTTTTTTTATATCCATTCCTACTTTGAGATAAAAAAAAAAAAAAATCTGCTCTCTAAACTCAACATGTATTTCTAGATGTGTTACTTACAGCAGGCTCACTACAGTCAGGGTAACTGCTTTTGCTGCCATCACTCCTATCATCATGGAGAAGGTAAGACCATTTCCTTAGGCTGTGTAAGAGGAGAGCTAGAGACCAGAAAAAGTTCTGCATTTTGTCAACTTCGGCTTTTTTAATTCAAGTAATTAACAAAGCTGGTGAAGGCACAGCAAAACAGGTATTGTGAGGAGTGCCTGAGGGAACTCTGGTTGTTTAGCCTGGAGAAAAGAAGGCTAAGGGGAGAGACCTCACTCTCTGCAAGTCCCTGAGAGGACACTGGAATGAGGTGGGAGTTGGTCTCCTCCCAAGGAACAAGCTATAGGAGAAGAGAAAACAACCTCAAGATGCACCAGGGGAGGTTTAGGTTGAACATTTGGCAAAATTTATTCCCCAAAAGAGTTGCCAGGCCCTGGAACAGGCTGCTAGGGAAGTAGTGGAGTCCCTGGAGGGATTGAAAAGCTGTGTAGATGTGGTGCTGAGGGACATGGTTTAGTGCTGTAAGCATTAAATTATTCATATAACTATTTTAAAATACAAAATAAGAAAGGGTTAGGTCATTTTCATGCATAGCTATGAACCAGTAAGATTAAAGCTTCTCCTTCTCTAATTAACTTGAGAGTTAAACAGTTTTCCACTAGATAAAACTTTACAGTTTGCAGTGCTAGATTCTGTCCCCCACGGTCCCATCTATTTTTAAATGCATTTGAAGTTCTCTAAATACACAAATTTTTAAAGCTTCAGATCCATCATACTATGACACCAGTTATAGTTTGGGATTTAAAAGAACTACTCCTTTCAGCCAAGAGAAAGGGTGGGTTATTCCTGACTAAGGTATTTCAAGCACTGTTTGATCATCCATAACCTTCTGAACTATAAGACCTACCTTTTTTGATAAAATAAACAGATTCTGGTCTGCTGTTGTATCTTGCCACTGGGAGGGTTGCTACTATTTTCCCACGAAGCCCTGCAAACCCGTTGGCAAGAGGTTTGGGATAGCCTTGATCCATAACTCCATTTGTGAAACGCCAATATAGGGGACCCTAAGGGTTAAAAGAAAAAATGAGCTTGAGAGGAAATCAAGTTTTGGTAATTTGACTTCAATATAGGCATGGTAAAACTTGACTGGAACCATTCATTCATTCGTCCAATACAAACATAAAAAGAAATTACAGCTTCAGCAAATAGCTTCTGCAATCTTCTGAGCCTACCTTTGAGTAGAATATGTTAGGAATGAACTGTTAAAAGTGGTTAGTGAGCAAAGCAGCTTGCTTACAAAATACATATTTTCAGGGATAGAAAATGCTGCTTGGATTTCAGGGCTGAATAATTAATTTGGAATAACTGTATAATGAAGTGTGTGCATTCATTATCTCTCAGGAAGGGAAACGTATTAGAAACAAGGGCAACAGCAAGCCATGGTAAAGGACACGTATTTTAAAGAGTTGGAAGTATGCTGAAGAGCGGTTTGTGTAAATATCACTCAGTGATCTGTTTTCTGTCAGTGCTTTGTCTCCTGCCCAATTACAGGGGAAAAACAACTGAATTCAAGCCCAGGTTGGATGTGACCTTGAGCAACTTGGTCTAGTGGAAGGTGTCCCTGCCTATGGCAGAGGGCTTGGAACTAAATGATCTTTAGGTCCCTTCCAACCCAAATCATTCTATGACTCAGGAAAGACAGACAAAGAGAGAACGAGGTTGAGACACCGAACTTTACCCACAGAGTTCCAAATCCACCTCGCTAAAATTGCCATTTGTCCTGTAAAATGAACACCTCTGTCCCAAGGCTTCCTTTCGGGGCTGCACAGCAAAACCTGTCCCTTTCTTCAGGCTGCTCCGCCCCACAGCCCTCTCACCCGCCCCCGCTCGCGGCCCACCTTGATGAAGAAGGTCTTGCCGTCGCAGTTGCACCTGGAGAAGACCGAATCGATGGGGAGGGGATGCCCCAGCCGTCGCTGATCCGGCGGGGGTTGGTGGTCGGCGGGCTCCGGCCATTGAGCAGCCAGTAGTAGTGACCTGGGAGGCGGGATGGGACGCGGTGAAACGCCTGTGGACCGTCCGACCGCCAGGAGGACAGACAGACGGACGCGGGGACAGAAGTCCGGGAAGAGCGAGGCCCCCTACCCACCTTCCCGCGCTACCGCCCTCAGGGCACGGCTGAGGCGGCTCGTGCCCTAAGGCGCGGCCGGGTCGGGCCGGGGAGGCCGCAAAAGGTAGGGGCGGGTCGGGTCGGGTCGGGCCGGGGAGGCCACCGGCAGTAGGGCGGCGGGGAAGAGGAGGAGAAGGGGGTCCGGGGCTGGCATACCTACCTCGAAAGACGGCCAGAGTGCCATTGGGCAGGGCCACCATGCCGTTTGCCGGCTTCCCGTTGCACAGGTCCTTCTCGTCCCTCATCGCTGCAAAACAAAAGTGCCTTGGGTTTGTTTCACATTCACAAAAACGGCGTTATCCCACTCAGCCCACCACCGGTAGCACTACGGCCGTTAAACGTCAGACAAAGAGTTTCATTGCACGTTTGAGGCATATTCTTGGCAAACCCTGATCTCACGTTGTGGTGGGTTGAAAATTCCCCCAACATTAAAGGTTCTAAAGGCATGGCCTAAAAACTGCCACAGGCGTTGTGGTGCCGGCAGTGCAGGACCAGCCACTGCATCACCAGGTATGGATAGCCTCGTCCATTGCTTATCCAAGCACCTGTACTTCAGAAAAAGATTTATAAATCCATTGTATATTGCATCCATAACTTAATTTCTGTATGCTCTGGATGTACACCTGATGTTTATTCAAGCTGCTCTACTGAGTGTCCTCCCTCCTTCTCATGTCTTAAAGTACTTTCAGTTAAACATAAAGGAAAGGTAAATCTGTTTGGGACAAAAATGCAAGTATTTTCCATCTAAGAACCTTGTTGGGTTTTTCTCCCCCTACAAAATATCTCTGCATATATGACTAAAAAAAATCATAGTATCGTAGTACCAGTCAGGGTTGGAAGGGACCACAAGGATCATCTAGTTCCAACCCCCTGCCATGGGCAGGGACACCCCACACTAGATCAGGCTGGCCAGAGCCTCATCCAGCCTGGTCTTAAACACCTCCAGGGACGGGGCCTCAACCACCTCCCTGGATAACCCATTCCAGGGCTTCACCACTCTCATGGTGAAGAACTTCCTTCTCACGTCCAGCCTGAATCTCCCCACCTCCAGCTTCATTCCATTCCCCCTAGTCCTATCACTACCTGATAACCTGAGAAGTCCCTCCCCAGCCTTCCTGTAGGCCCCCTTCAGATACTGGAAGGCCACAATGAGGTCACTGCAGAGCCTTCTCTTCTCCAGACTGAACAGCCCCAACTCCTTCAGTCTGTCCTCATAGGAGAGGTGCTCCAGCCCTCTGATCATCCTCATGGCCCTTCTCTGGACACGCTCCAGCACCTCCATATCCCTCTTGTAATAGGGGCTCCAGAACTGGAGGCAGTACTCCAGGTGGGGTCTCACCAGAGCTGAGTAGAGGGGGAGAAGCACCTCCCTTGACCTGCTGGCCACATTTCTCTTGATGCAGCCCAGGATCTGATTGGCTTTCCGGGATGCAAGCGCACATTGAGAGCTCCTGTTGAGCTTTTCGTCCACCAGCACCCCCAAGTCTCTCTCCTCAGGGCTGCTTTCCAGCCAGTCGCTGCCCAGAACTTGCAAGAACTTGCACAGAAATGCCCAAGAACTTGCAGGCTGTATCTGATCCAAATGAATTGCCAGGGCATGAAAAATGTTGTGGCACAGAGGAAAAAGAATAGAAGGAAAAAACCCTTTTTGTCTGTCTGATATTTTTTGTATCTGACTACAAAATGCCTGGTTAGGTGCCGTGAGTAATGGTAGATACTTGACTCCCTAGCCACTGTTTTCATGGGACTTAAACGTATTTTTGTTTTTAGCGATTTTTCTGTTTGCATTTTCTACATCACTTGCAACAAATTATTTTCACCAGCACCAACTATTGAAGCAAGGTCATACTCTAAAGCACATAGAGAATTTCATTAACACCACAACTGAAAACTGAGGTATTCAGGAATATTCAGAACCATGGTTCTGGTTGACCACTGGGGCCAGATAGAAAGGCCTTCCATGACCTTCCCTCATCTATTTTGTGTTCTGGGGTGAAGTTACTGGTGGTTTTGTACCTACTGGGATGCAATTACCTTGTGTTTCTCCAGTCAGAATTGGCAAGTCGGCAGTTTCTGTTAGAGGCTGGCCGTTTATCTCCGGCTCTTTTACTGGCGGAGTTTCAGGGTTGGCTGGCTGAGGCTCCTCTCTCGTGTCACCAATCTCATGGAAATGTATAGTTGGCTTGGATGTCCCATTAGAAACAAGGAACATTTCTTCTATTGTGTCTTTTTTATCTCTTGTAGTGGTCACTTGGGTAACTGTAGTTTCCTCTCCTCTCTCAGTAGCAGGGGCTTTTTCAGTGGCACCTTCTATTTCTTTTGCAGGTGTGACGCTGGTTTCTTTGATGGTCGTTACCTCTTTTCTACCAGCTGTTGTTGTCTCTACAATAACACATACAGTACTTGTGCCCTCTTTAGCTGTTGTCGTTTCTTCAGCTTCCATAGTTGTGTCTCTGGGTTTAGATGCTGAATCTGTTTTGGCAGTTGTTGGCAACAGAGTGGGCTTGGCCAAGGGAGTTGTGGCTGCTGTGGTGGTTATTACAGTTGCTGTTCCCACAGGGTGTTCTTCTTTCGCTGTTGTCTCTTTTGGTGTGGGAGTCTTGTCCTGCTCAGCTGGGGTTGTTTCTTCTTCTGCAGCTGTTGTTGAAGTCTTTTTGTCAACGGTAGTTGCTTCTGATTCAGCCATTGTAGTGACAACTGGTTTAGCTGTTACCCCCAGAGTTTGGTCTTTCTTAGTTGCTGATGTGAAAATGTCTTTAAGCACAGTAGTTTTGTCTTTCTTGAGTGTTGTTACCTCTTTATTAAAGGTGGTTGTTTCTGATGTAGTTGTTGACTTTTCAGTTAGAGAAGTAGTAACAGTTTCAGTTGCCTCTTCAGGTTTGGGAGTGGTGGGAGAGTCAGGCTTGGTGGTTGGTGCTTCTGGAGTTGTCTTCTCAGGTTTGGGGGTTGTGGGAGAGTCAGGCTTGGTGGTTGGTGCTTCTGGAGTTGTCTTCTCAGGTTTGGGGGTTGTGGGAGTGTCAGGCTTGGTGGTTGGTGCTTCTGGAGTTGTCTTCTCAGGTTTGGGGGTTGTGGGAGAGTCAGGCTTGGTGGTTGGTGCTGCTGGGGTTGTCTCTTCAGGTTTGGTGGGGGTGGGAGTGTCTTCCTTGGTTGTTGGTCCCTCTGGAGCCTCTGGGGTTGTCTCTTCAGGTTTGGGGGTTGTGGGAGAGTCAGGCTTAGTGGTTGGTGCCTCTGGGGTTGTCTCTTCAGGTTTGGGGGTGGTGGGAGTGTCAGGCTTGGTGGTTGGTGCTTCTGGAGTTGTCTCTTCAGGTTTGGGAGTGGTGGGAGAGTCAGGCTTGGTGGTTGGTGCTTCTGGGGTTGTCTCTTCAGGTTTGGGAGTGGTGGGAGAGTCAGGCTTGGTGGTTGGTGCTTCTGGAGTTGTCTTCTCAGGTTTGGGGGTTGTGGGAGTGTCAGGCTTGGTGGTTGGTGCTTCTGGAGTTGTCTTCTCAGGTTTGGGGGTTGTGGGAGAGTCAGGCTTGGTGGTTGGTGCTGCTGGGGTTGTCTCTTCAGGTTTGGTGGGGGTGGGAGTGTCTTCCTTGGTTGTTGGTCCCTCTGGAGCCTCTGGGGTTGTCTCTTCAGGTTTGGGGGTTGTGGGAGAGTCAGGCTTAGTGGTTGGTGCCTCTGGAGTTGTCTCTTCAGGTTTGGGGGATGTGGGAATGTCAGGCTTGGTGGTTGGTGCCTCTGGAGTTGTCTCCTCAGGTTTGGGAGTTGTTGAAGTATCTTCCTTGGTTGTTGGTGCCTCTGGAGCTTCTGGGGTTGTCTCCTCAGGTTTGGGGGTGGTGGGAGAATCTTCTGGTGCCTCTGGGGTTGTCTCCTCAGGTTTGGGGGTGGTGGGAGAATCTTCTGGTGCCTCTGGGGTTGTCTCCTCAGGTTTGGGGTGGGTGGGAGAATCTTCTGGTGCCTCTGGGGTTGTTTCTTCAGGTTTGGGGGTGGTGGGAGAATCTTCTGGTGCCTCTGGGGTTGTCTCCTCAGGTTTGGGGGTGGTGGGAGAGTCTTCCTCTGGTGCCTCTGTGGCCTCTGGGGTTGTCTCCTCAGGTTTGGGGGTGGTGGGAGAATCTTCTGGTGCCTCTGGGGTTGTCTCCTCAGGTTTGGGGGTGGTGGGAGAGTCTTCCTCTGGTGCCTCTGTGGCCTCTGGAGTTGTCTTGTCCTCAGGTTTGGGGGTGGTGGGAGAATCTTCTGGTGCCTCTGGGGTTGTCTCCTCAGGTTTGGGGGTGGTGGGAGAGTCTTCCTCTGGTGCCTCTGTGGCCTCTGGGGTTGTCTCCTCAGGTTTGGGGGTGGTGGGAGAATCTTCTTCTGGTGCTTCTGTGGCCTCTGGGGTTGTCTCCTCAGGTATGGGGGTGGTGGGAGAATCTTCTTCTGGTGCCTTTGTGGTTGTCTCCTCAGGTTCAGGGGTGGTGGGAGAATCTTCTGGTGCCTCTGTGGCCTCTGGGGTTGTTTCTTCAGGTTCAGGGGTGGTGGGAGAGTCTTCTTCTGGTGCCTCTGTGGCCTCTGGAGTTGTCTCCTCAGGTTTGGGGGGTGGTGGGAGAGTCTTCCTCTGGTGCCTCTGTGGCCTCTGGAGTTGTCTCCTCAGGTTTGGGGGTGGTGGGAGAATCTTCTTCTGGTGCCTTTGTGGTTGTCTCCTCAGGTTCAGGGGTGGTGGGAGAATCTTCTGGTGCCTCTGTGGCCTCTGGGGTTGTTTCTTCAGGTTCAGGGGTGGTGGGAGAGTCTTCCTCTGGTGCCTCTGTGGCCTCTGGGGTTGTCTCCTCAGGTTTGGGGGTGGTGGGAGAATCTTCCTCTGGTGCCTCTGTGGCCTCTGGAGTTGTCTCCTCAGGTTTGGGGGTGGTGGGAGAGAATCTTCTGGTGCCTCTGTGGCCTCTGGGGTTGTTTCTTCAGGTTCAGGGGTGGTGGGAGAGTCTTCTTCTGGTGCCTCTGTGGCCTCTGGAGTTGTTTCCTCAGGTTTGGGGGTGGTGGGAGAGTCTTCTTCTGGTGCCTCTGTGGCCTCTGGAGTTGTTTCTTCAGGTTCAGGGGTGGTGGGAGAGTCTTCCTCTGGTGCCTCTGTGGCCTCTGGAGTTGTTTCCTCAGGTTTGGGGGTGGTGGGAGAGTCTTCCTCTGGTGCCTCTGTGGCCTCTGGGGTTGTCTCCTCAGGTTTGGGGGTGGTGGGAGAGTCTTCCTCTGGTGCCTCTGTGGCCTCTGGAGTTGTTTCTTCAGGTTCAGGGGTGGTGGGAGAGTCTTCCTCTGGTGCCTTTGTGGCCTCTGGAGTTGTCTCCTCAGGTTTGGGGGTGGTGGGAGAGTCTTCCTCTGGTGCCTCTGGGGTTGTCTCCTCAGGTTTGGGGGTGGTGGGAGAGTCTTCTTCTGGTGCCTCTGTGGCCTCTGGGGTTGTCTCCTCAGGTTTGGGGGTGGTGGGAGAGTCTTCTTCTGGTGCCTCTGTGGCCTCTGGGGTTGTTTCTTCAGGTTCAGGGGTGGTGGGAGAGTCTTCTTCTGGTGCCTCTGTGGCCTCTGGAGTTGTTTCTTCAGGTTCAGGGGTGGTGGGAGAGTCTTCCTCTGGTGCCTCTGTGGCCTCTGGAGTTGTCTCCTCAGGTATGGGTGTGGTGGGAGATGACTCTTCTGGTGCCTCTGTGGCCTCTGGGGTTGTTTCTTCAGGTTCAGGGGTGGTGGGAGAGTCTTCTTCTGGTGCCTCTGTGGCCTCTGGGGTTGTCTCCTCAGGTTCAGGGGTGGTGGGAGAGTCTTCTTCTGGTGCCTCTGTGGCCTCTGGAGTTGTTTCCTCAGGTTCAAGGGTGGTGGGAGAGTCTTCTGGTGCCTCTGTGGCCTCTGGAGTTGTTTCTTCAGGTTCCGGGGGTGGTGGGAGAGTCTTCTTCTGGTGCCTCTGTGGCCTCTGGGGTTGTCTCCTCAGGTTTGGGGGTGGTGGGAGAGTCTTCTTCTGGTGCCTCTGTGGCCTCTGGGGTTGTCTCCTCAGGTTTGGGGGTGGTGGGAGAGTCTTCCTCTGGTGCCTCTGTGGCCTCTGGAGTTTTCTTCAGGTTCAGGGGTGGTGGGAGAGTCTTCTTCTGGTGCCTCTGTGGCCTCTGGAGTTGTCTCCTCAGGTTTGGGGGTGGTGGGCGGTTCTGCTTCAGTTGTTGGTGCCTCTGTTGTAGGTGGATCTGTTGGAGCTATGGTGGTCTCTGCTGTAGTTGTGGAAAGAAACAGAGATAAAGAGTTTGTGTGGCAGTGTCTGCACTTATTTCATGTAAATTTATTACCGTCGTCTGCTTGTCTTTCAAGGAGTTGGGTGTATGGTGTTTGCTTTAAGACTTTCTGTGTAAAATTGCACTTAATTAGCTCTGAAGTGGCTGAAACACTTAAACTGGCAGAAAAATTCCAGGCCCTGTGGAAACCTGAGTGAGCTTGGTGAATGGGTAGTCTGTGGAATTCCCTATTTGTCCACAGATCAGTAACTGAGAAGAGCGAACCATTCTGGCCCGGGTAAGGTGTGCATCCGTTCTAAGTGCAGGGGGTTTGCAGCAGCTTAGCTAAAGTTTTACAAGTCTTTTTGCCAGCCTGTGCCTCGCTAAGCACAGCACAGCAGGATTTAGGCTGGTGTTGGGAAGTGAGGCCCTGTACTGTTTCCATCCCTTATCATAGGTGGTGAACCTCACTAGTCCTAGTAAGACTTTCTCAATCTCTTGTTTAGATCCATTCCTCTGACCTTAATATTAGTGTAGCTTGTATGATGCCCTAGCCTTGAAGAGAGGTAGGGAAATGGGAGGAAAGAGTACAGATACCTGCCTGCATCTCCTACTGTAGCTTTACCTCTCAACTAGACTCGGTTGCCCAAGGTCTCATCCAACCTGGCTTTGAACACCTCCAGGAAGGGTACATCCAGAATCACTCTGGGCAACCTATTCCAGAGTCTCACCACCTTTGTACTGAAAATCTTCTTCCTAAGATCCAGTCTAAACTTGCTCTCCCTCAGCTTCAAACCATTTCCACTTGTCCTGTCACTAGACACCCTTATGTAAAGTCCCTCTGTAGGATCCCTTCAGGTACTGGAAGGCAGTTCTAAGGTCCCCCTGGAATCTTCTCTTCTCTGAACAATCCAATAGGCTGAACAATCCAATCTCCCTCAGCCTATCTTAAATCTGAAAGTCTAAGCAAATCTGAGCTGTTTTTGATGGTCATGGCTTGATGACTGTAGCAGCACCCATGCGGTGTCCCTCCCAGCAGAGTGGAGTGTGAGAAATAACCCCTGTGTAAATCTGTTACAGAAAGAGTCTGGCATGAGCAGGCTAGTACAGAACAGGTTTTTCCTCCCACCCAGTACTTCTGAAGCACCACTAGCCAAGTGGGATCCTGCTAATGGTAATCTGAATGTCCTTAATTTTGTTTCATTTAAGCCACTATATTGATTGTTTTGGTGATAGGAGGTTGCCACAGCAGGAAGGTTAGTACTCCAAGTTTCAAATAATTTTAAAATGATGTTTAAATATTGGCCAAAATTGGTCTCATTTCATTCTTATTACTTCAGACTTCAAGTTCAAACTGATCTCCTGAGTTATCACTCTCAACTGCTAGACAGAACACCAAAGCACACAGCAAGGCAACAGAATGAATAAGTGATGTATTTTCTGAAGCTGCATGAGGCCTGGCTAGATAAAAGCCAGAGAAACCTGCTAGGAGACTTTTCTCTCTTGGTCCTGCCAGTTCAGCACTGCCCCAGAACACAACACCCTTCCTGTTATAGCCATGGACTTGGTCCAAAACTGTCGATGGAGCGTAACATGTTTTTGGAAGATGTTTGAAAACCCAAGAGGAGACATCCCCACACTGCAACATCTGTTCTGAGTGACCTCTTCGCAGTCAGTGTCCTGAGGTCTAGGTGAGGTCATTAGTTTATAAACCAGTTCCAAGCTTGGTAACTGTCTGGTAATGTCTCACATTGCCTTTCTATTTCCAGAGCAGGAAAATGGTCTTGAATGTTCCTTCAGGTAACACCCATCCTGTTTCATTCATATACTGTCCTACCTTTGTCCTCTGGTGGCTTCTCCTCATCTTTGGATGACCTTTTAGATGTTGATTTGTTTTCTGGAGGAGTCGGTGATGGCTTTGGTGTGTGTGCTGAAAAAAAGAAAACCATCTATTAACAGGAGGCTTCACAAGTGCCTGGTGCCAGCTGTAGAAGAAGAAAGCCATTACATTTCAGTGACTGTCTTCCATATAAGTTTCAGTTTCTTCCTATCCACAGGATTTTTTACAGGAGTATTCAGGGGAAAATGAGCACAAAGCCCCTTTGAATCCATTTGGATCATCACAGAGGTGAGAAATATTCTTCCCAGAAGGTTGAGATGAGGCATTGTTTTCTAACAGCAGATCTGAGATGTGAAAAACATGCAGTCTGAGTGCTATGTTCTGAAAACCTGTCTAACAGTTTTTGTCACCTAGTATTTATTATTAAGGATGACTTGGGACTAGCTTGCTGTAGTAGATCTCTGAGAGTTGTCCTATTATCCTAGCATTTACTTTGGTAATCTCCTGAAGGCTTAGGTTTTTTTTGGCATTCTTGAATCATATATTTGGTTTGGTTGAAAAAGACCTGTATGATCATGGAGCCCAACCATTCTCTAACTCTGCCAAGGCTGGTGCTAAACTGTGGCCCTCAGCACCACATCTCTCTACGCTTTAAACACCTCCAGGGATGGGGATTCAACCACCACCCTGGGAACTCTGTTCCAGTGTTTGAGAATGCTATTCCAGTGAAGTTTCTTCTAGTGTCCAACCTAAACCTCCCCTGGTACAACTTGAAGTAGTATCCTCTCATCATATCACTTGCTGTTAGCGAGAAGACACTGACCCCCTCCTCCATCATCCAACTTTTCCATGTCCCTCTGTAGAATCCTTCTACCCTCAAGCAGATGAAGATTCTTTCCCAACTTAGCATCATCAACAAGCTTACTGAGGATGTACTTGACCCTTGGAGATACAATAGCTGTACCCAAGTGATCATTTTGGAGCGACATCTTGGAAGCAGTAGTTTCCTTGAAGGAGACACAGGCCATGAACTAAAGAAATAACACAAGGTCTGAGCATTAAGTAAACTCCTGGTATGCTGAATTTTAGGAAAAGCTGGCAATTTGTGTTTGGATTTTCCCACCTGAATCATAGAATCATAGAATGGCTTAGGTTGGAAAGGACCTCGGACATCATCTATTGCAACCCCTCTGCCACGGGCAGAGACACCTCTCAACTGGACTTGGTTGCCCAAGGCCTCATCCAGCCTGACCTTAAACATCTCCTGGGAAGTTTTTTGCATCCAGTAAGAGCTAGAAAATATTTTTTAATTAATTGTTGGGTCAAGTGGTAAAACTGGAAGTGAGATTCCTACCCACCCTTGTAGAAGGATCTCGTTAGTTGTGAAGAAAGTGATGGAGCTCAGAGAACATGTAGAACTGATTTTGATCTATCTAAAGGAGCAGGTGCTAGAGGTCTGTATAATCAGCTTTTTACAGAAGGGAAGTGACTTCTGTCTTGTAAGGTGATGCCTATGTTGTCAAAGCATTTACTTTCATAGCAAGCTGGTAGTCAAAGTAAGGTTGGCTGTTGGACTATATCCCAAAGATTTTATTGAGAAAGAGAGAAATTATTTGTTGAATTGAATCACTTTGAGAGCTGAATCAGCTTTCAGAGGAGTCAAAAGTGGGGGGGAAATACATTTGACACGTCTTTGTGCGTGTGTATTCAGGGAACACAGGGCTTCTGGAGGGTAGGAGAGACAGAATTGCTCTCTAGGTAGCCATTATAAACTTAGATTCACTATACAGAAGAAAACATGCATAAGATGCAGAAACAGCAGAGTTATCCCTGGAGGTTTAACATGTTCTTCAGTGCCTCACACATAGACAAAATACTAACATATTGACTACAGCAGGAGACAAGCTTGGGGGATTTTTATTGTTGAGTTTTGGTTTTTTGACAAAAAGTAGTAGTAAAGTTAAGTAACTAAAATATCAGAAGAAACTCTCTAAGATTAAGAACAATTACTTAACTTCTCAGTCAGAAAGTGCTGAATACAGGATCTATTGCAGTATCGATTACTATGCAGCTGAGCTGCAAACCTGAGCTGTTCTACCAGCACTGAAGGGACTGGGAGTGGTTGGTGAAGTGAACCAAGTGATAATCCATAACTCATCTTGTTTGTTCAACTGCTCACTTTGGAAGTTGGCTGCCTTGGAGGTTGTCTGGTCTGTGAACAGAGCAACATGGTGCCAAGCCATGGCTGCCAAGTGTGCTCACAGGAATCAATTTAGGTATGTAAGCAGCAGAAAATTTAAGGATGTGATTGAAATGAAACTTTCTTTGGGTGTTTACTAGACTAGAATTCAAGTGTGAGCCTCATCAAAGCTAAAGTGAGGGTGAAACTGCACCTCCTGATCTTTGCCTTTGTGCTTGATTAATAAACAGGTTGACTAACCACCAGGTTCTGCAGCGACAGACACAATGCATAAAAGCAACTGTTGGTCATTGCAATTCTTCCCCAAAGTGAAATTGCAGCCCAAAGGTTAAATGTGCATTTCCTTAAAGTTCTCTTGCTGCAGCGTGAATGTGTAACTGCTTGAAACCAGGCTGATCCTACCATCCCTCCCTCTTGCCATTCTAGGACAGTTTTCTGTGCTGGGCTCTCTTCCCAGTTTGGATTTAGGCTCTAAATGGCTCCAGAGATAGAGATTCTACTACCTCTCTGAGCAGCCTGGTCCAGTGCTCCACCATCCTCAAAATAAATAAGTTCCTCTTCATGTTTAGGTGGATCTTCCTATGTTCAAGTTTGTGTCCTGTCACTGGGCACCACTGAAATAAGATTGGTCCCATCCTCCTAACATTCACCCTTTTGGTATTGATCAGCATTGGTAAGATCCCCTCTCAGTCTTCTCTTGTCCAGACTAAAAAGCCCCAAGTCCCTCAGCCTTTCTTCATTAAGAGAGATGTTCAAGGCCCCTAATCATCTTTGGAGCCCTTTGCTTGTACCCTCTCAAGCAGTTCCCTGCCCCTCTTGAACTGGGGACCCCAGAACTGGACACAGGACTTGAGATGAGACCTTACCAGGGCAGAGTAGATGGGGAGGAGAACCTCCCTCAACCTGCTGGCCACACTCTTCTTGGTGCATCCCAGGATGCCATTGGCTTTCTTGGACATGAGGGCACATTGCTGGCTTGTGATCATCCTGTTGTCCACCAGCACTCCCAGGTCTTTTTCTACAGAGCTACTTTCCAGCAGGTCAGCCCCCAAATTATACTGATCCATGGGGTTATTCCTCCCTAGGTGCACTTGCTGATCTTCACGAGGTTCCCCTCTGCCCAGCTCTCCAGCCCTTCCAGGTCTTGCCGGGTGGCAGCACAGCCTGACAGGGTGTCAGCTGCCCCTCCCAGTTTGGTGTCATCAGCAAACTTGCTGAGGATCCTCTCTGTCCCTTCATCCAGGTCTTGATGAATGGCTGGATCCACTACTGACCCATGGGGTACACCACTAGTTACGGACTTCCACACAGACTCTGCCACTGACTGCAACCCTCTGAGCTCTATCTTGCAGTCAGTTTTCAATCCCCCATGTTCTCTGATAACCCAAAGCATCCCTATTTAAATCTAGAGAAAACACAGCACTGAAGACATTTCTTACCCTCTTTGCAGTATTTGGTGTAGTCCGGGCAGCATTTGCCATACCTTTCACAGTCTGCATCACAGTCACACTCCCTTCCTCTTTCAAAGGCTTCAAAGCAGCGTCCTTCACAGGAGAGTGCTGTGTAGGGCAGAACAAGAGAAATCAGTATTTCTGGCTGGCTCATGTTTAACACTGGGACCTTTCTACGGTGAAGCCATTTGCTTGAGCTGATGTAAAGAACAGCTTCATAGACCCAGGTGGTTGTTCTGGGCTGATCCAGAACTTGAATTGGATCAGGCTGTGAACCAGAACTGCACTTTGCCATTCCAACATTGTGAGACCATATGGAATTTAGAGTGGAATAAAACATGATCTCAGTGTTCACTTTAGCTAGGTCCCATCATAGAAGAGTTCCATTTCCCTAATGGAACAGCAGTTATCCAAAGAGATTTGCATAACTGCTATTTAAATATTCAATTGTCAGTCATCTGAAAGGATCTGCATAACTGCTGTTGAAATATTCAATTATCAGTTATCCAAAGATATTTGCATAACTGCTATTTAAATGCAAAATATTCACTATTTCAATTCTAAACTGGGCTTTCATAGAAGGTGCTCATCAGGGTACCACTTTGTAGCCAGGGTGATGTCTGCCAAAGTGCTTCTGAAAAATCATTTCCCCAAATAGGTCATGACCTGGTGCCCTCCAGGCAAGCAGTGCCACTTAATCGTGTCAGTGAGTTAATGAAGTTACATGGAGTGGCTGGTTTTGAAAAGTTATCCCAATCTATTTGATACAGTTCTTAAATTATGAATACTAAAGGATTATCTACTCATTTAGTATTAAGGGACTTGAACATCTGTCCAGTGAAGAAAGACTGAGAGACCTGGGGCTGTTTAGTCTGGAGAAGAGAAGGCTGGGGGGCGTGTCTTATCAATGTCTGTAAATATCTGGGTGGTGGGTGTCAAGATGAAGGTACCAGGCTGTGTTCAGTGGTGCCCAGTGATAGGACAAGGAACAATGAGTACAAGGAAGTTCCACCTCAACATAAGGAGGAAGTTTTTTTGGCATGAGGGTGCTGGAGCCCTGGAGCAGGCTGCTCAGGGAGGTTGTGGAGTCTCCTCTGGAGACTTTCAAAATCCCCCTGGATGTGTTTCTGTGTGTCCTGCCCTAGGTGATCCTGCTTTGGCAGGGGGGTTGGACTCGGTGATCTTTAGACATGTCTTCCAGCCCCTGACATTCTGTGATTCTGTGATCTACCATGTTTTTCCCTGATTAATAACCACATACTTTTAGCATTTATTTATTGCTTAACTCCTATTTCAGTCACTACAGTACTTCTGTTTTATATAAAAAATGACCAAATGGTTGCAGACTTCATCAAAACATTGTTGCTCTGTTGTTCAAAGACAAAATTTGGTCCTAAACTTTTTATTAAATGTTATCTAGATGCCAGGATAACTTTAGAGTCTGGCCCACCGTAAATAGCCAACAATTAAAATGCCTCGGGATGCACTTTCAGGTGTGAAAAATGCTGATGTCCTCTCACAGATCAAAATCACAATGGGAAAACTGAAATGCAAGTGCTGTGTATGCATTTTGAACAGCACTCAGCCTAAGAAGTCTTAGCTTGTACCTGTGATCTCACTACAACCACAGTGTAATGTAACAGACTGCAGTTACCTGAACCACTGATATTTTTTGCGTTAGTGATTCAAGAGGAAATATATTTACTACTCTCTGTAGATCAGTTTGAGAGACCTGTATTTGTTTATATGATACAATTTTGCAGAGAAATAAAGGCTGTAAGGTAATACTCATGCAGCCATCTCTTCCTTCAAACTTTGGTCATGGTTCTGATCCAATTTCTATCCATGGAAGGACACCCTCTGACTTTGGATTAGACCCTGCAGCCTTTACACATTTTAAATTTGCATTGCAATGTCCCAGAATTTCTTTGTGGAAAACCTTAAATTTTCTTTTACTTTTTACATGAGAAACAAACAGGTATAGTACAAAGGCCCTAAGGAGAAGAAAGCAAGCAGCAGATAAACTGTTTCCCCCTCCTCTTGCCTAGACCTACTCTTCTGAAAAGCAAAATCCTTTTCTCAATGACAGTTGTGGATACACAGTTTTAATTTGAGTGGGTTGTGAGGTTAATGCTGTGGTTTTGGTGGGGGAGAACAAAACATGTATGAGAGGAGAACAAGGACACAGCCAGCTAAGAGACATTTAAGCATTCAGAGGAGAGACAGTGGTATGGTAGAGAGTTGAAGCAAACAGGGTGGGGGAAGTCTTGCTGACAGGAGCTGGCTGCATTTGGGAACTTACCCTGTGTGCAGACTTTCTTGTAGTCAGAGCAGCACTCCATGAAGCGATGACAGCTAGAATCACACTGGCAGTCATGCTGTCTAGAATACCCTGCCCCACATCTCCCTGTACAGCTTGATGATAAATCTAAAATCACACAACACTGCTGTAAACATTTCCAAAACAAAAGGCCACAGAAGGAAATGCTGAATGATGAAGCAGTAAGATCAATCTTTTTTCTTACAGATTGCCATTTCCTCACTGGGTGTTGTGGAAACTGGGGGCCTGGTGAAACCCCTCCTGAAGGCATCAGAGGTTTGCTGTTAGCTAGCCTGAGGACCAGCAGCAGGACATGCTCAGGTTAGAGGGGTGTTGTACTGAGGACAACTTGTTTCTCTTGTTTCAGGGACTAATGTTTTAGGTATTAATTAATAATAGTTCAGCACTATGACCGTAGAAGCTCTGGCATCCAGATGAGTCTGTGTTGATGTATGAGCCAGGCACTAGCTTGTTTTGCAGACTACTTCTCTATCTTGATTCAACCTAGGTATGGTTATAGATTTGTGTCTGCACAACTCTACCTGATAGACCCATTAGGTCTCTCTGACTTTTGATAAAGTTATTTGAAATAAGCAAATAGAATCAGTTTAACTTGTACACTGGTGAGCACTGTCCTAATAAATACAGGTCCCAGAGCCATTTTTACTGGAAGTTTTCAAAATCTACCTGTCCTCTGCATTGTTTGTTTTGGCCTTTTTCACCAAGATCAGCTTTGATATCAACTCTGAAGTTAGGAATAGTCATGATCTAGATCTGCAATCTTCTATAAAGTGCTTTCTGTTTTTTAATTAGGGGCATCACTTATTAGCAGGCTAACTTAAAAGCTCATCCCACAACAACTTTACTGCTAGATTGCTGTAGTGTTGGAAGATGCTAGATAATAATAAATGGTGCAGATCACACTGGTAAGCAAGACATCAGGAGGTCTGCTTTCAAGCTGCAACCATTCCAACTCTGCAGTGCTTTGTTACCTGCTACTGCTAGGTCAGATGTTCACCCTGCAACACCTACATGAAGTCTCTACTAATAAAACATACTAGCAGCTTCTTCTGGAAATGAAGCATGCAGGACCACAAGTGAAGCGCCCCTAAATACAAACAAAGAAGCTGAACAATCAGCAAGCTCAAACAACATTGGGATAATCAGCTGAAACACTGAGGAACAACAGGAAAATAACAAGAAATAACAACATGTAACACAACACAACACCAAACACAACTTCTAACAGTACACATTCCACCTGTGTGTCTGCAGGAAGGACCACAATGGGTAACAAATAATCACATATGTTGTGATTTTCAGCAGCTGGGGATAATGTTTGTCTCCACTTCGTTACAAATAGTGACTTGGGAGCAGGGAATAAATGGAGAAGTTAATGGGCTTTTAATATGAGAGTTGAAAAGAGAAGATATAGACACCTTCCTTGATGGCTAAGTTCCAAATATATTGTACATTTCCACATTAATGAGAAGAAGAAATACACAAAAATAACACTTTTTCATTAATTTATTTAAGTTTAGGACTTGTGAGTTAAGTTACTTGTGCAGAAAATGCCTAGATGGTTCTACCTGCTCTTGGGAAGAGTCTTGATTTTTGCTGAAAATTGTGGGAGTGCTTCTGTCAACTAAAGAGGGTGCAGTGTCAGACTGCAGGTCAGATCTGACATCTGCAGTGCCCCTATGAGATGCTCAGATCTTCTACTATCAAGTAGTAGTAGTAGTAATAAATAATTTTCTACTGGCAAGTAATACACCAAGTTATTACTATAAAAACTTGAGAGCTGTGACAGGACAAACCTTGCCAGGATGCAAGTTCTTCTGTTTCTTCTGTGCTGCTTCAGTTAGGAATCAATTATAGAGCTTTGCAAGCAAATATCTGTAGTATTAGGCAAAAAGTTGCCAAAATTTGGCCATTATTTGGTGATAATACTACATTTAATGGCAAAGCAATTAGCATGGTATAGACATTTCATTCCCTGAACTGACTGACTTAAATATGTCTAACTAAAACTATGTGGATCTTTTAACTTTAGTATGATCAAGGAAGAACCTACAAATCCCTTAGGCTAAATATGTCAGTCTGAGGACAACAGGATCTGTAGAATATGTCTACAGGCAAATAGGTTCACAAACATTGTGAATTACATTCATGCTATTCCTCCAAAAACCAGGACCATGCTGTACTAAAATATTTCTGAAAATATTTAGTGATGGTAAGACTTACTCGGAATGCCTTTCTGATTCAATAGAAGGTTCTAGAACTTAGTATTTTTAATGAAGATTAATTTGAAGCATGCCTAGCTTCTGTCAGATATCCTAGACACCCTCCCTTCAACTTTGGATGTTACAGTACCTTGAGAGGAGACTTCTGGAATCAAGGACAGTGAGAGGATCGCCAGGGAAACGCAAAGTATGTTCCATGTGATCATTACTTTCAGGTACAACATCATTCCTGAAAAGAAATAACCTCACATTACTGCAAGCAATTCAATTAGTCAGCTCATTAGCTAAAGAAGATGACAGTTCATGTCTTTAGACAGCATGCCTAATGATTGATACCATTTATAAGATAAAATTGTGTTGTTTTGTAACACCATGAAATGAATAATAAAATTATTCAGGGACAGATTACTAATTTAGAATTACTCCATAAATTCTCTCTTAGTTATTAGTCATTTAACTTATCAGTTTTGTGGTAAGACTGGGAATAATCTTTATTAACAAGTAATTTTGGGCAGGATTTTATTACATGAAAACAACAGACTAGTCATTCTTTTCCTTTTAAAGTGTCAGTACAACAGTTTCTAAGCTTAGAAATACTAAATAGAAATGTTTAAAAAAATCTTAGAATCCTAGAATTGTTAGGGGTGGAAGGGACCTCAAAGATCTTCTAGTTTCAACCCCCCTGCCATAGACAGGGACACCTTACACTAGATCAGGTTGCTCAGAGCCGCATCCAGCCTGGCCTTAAAAACCTCCATGGATGGGGCTTCTACCACGTCCCCGCTCAACCTGTTCCAGTGTCTCACCACCCTCATGGTGAAGAATTTCTTCCTGACATCCAATCTGAATCCTGTCAAAACTTTTAGTTATTAAGCAACATCATTTTATCAACCATAGCCTATCATTGCAACATTAATGTTTGAAAAGCAAATGCAAGGTTTAAGTAAAACCTTGGTTCAGGAGGAAAACTTCTCTGGTTTTTCTGTTTCTGTTCATTTTCCTTCCAAAGAGCACAAAGCATTCTGAGTAGAAGTAGATGTGACACTTACCTAGCAAAGAGTATGTCTGCTCTCAGTGATGTTCCAGATGCCTTTTATATCACTTTGTAACTGTGCTGGGGTTAACTAATTAGCTTGTTAAACCAAACCACCAATGACAGCTTATGACAGCAAACTTTCCACAGGGCTTGGAAGAGGTCCCAGATGACCAGACTAACGCAACATCTGGAAAATACTCCCATTAAGAAAAATGATTGCAGAAAAATCTAAATAGGGACTTAGTAGTCAAAACATGGTTTGATTACTGAGTGAACAAATTGTCCTGAGTGCATCTGGAAGGCATTAGATATTACTGCATAGTGATAGAAAATCAGTAGGGGTCAATGCTGAGTCTATTTGCTTTCCTGTCAAATGTAGCTTAGGTGACAGTAGCCTAAAATTATGCAGCATTATGGTGTATGCGGCTGCTGATGGTGTATCTTCTCCAAAATGTTTTCAGATTTAATTCATACAGTCAGAAATAACTCCCCAGTATCACACTGTGGGTATAGAATGCTTTTCAGTGAGCTGAATGGAAATTTTGCCAAGGTATTGGCTAGAAATCAAAGAATTGAGTCCAATCTCAAATGTTTTGAATATATTATATGTAAAGCATCAAAAATAAATGAAAGAAACCTAAATGGTTTCAATGGTCTTTGTATTTATTAGTTCTACATTCAGGGTATTGAAAATATCAAGGGACTTTTGACTAAGGATGACAGGATAAGGGGGTGATGGCTTCAAACTAGGAGAAGCTCAATTTAGGTGAGACCTTAGGAAGAAATTCATCCCTATGAGGGTGGTGAGACACTAGCACAGGGTGCCCAGAGAAGTTATGGAGGCTCCAAGTCTGGAAATGTTCCAAGCCAGGTTGGATGAGGCTCCAGCATCTTTGGAGCCTCCACTGGACTCTTCCAGTAGTTCCTTGTTTCTCTTTAACTGGGGATTCCAGAACTGGACCCAGAACTCCAGATGCTGTCTCCCTTGGGCAGAGTAGAGGAGAAGGAGAATCTCCCTCAACCTGCTGATGCTGATCAGGCTGTTTGTTGTGCACCCTAGGTGACCATTGGCCATCTTCATCACGAGGGTGCATTTTGGGCTAATTGCGAACCTGTAATCCACCAGCACTCCCAGGCCCTTCTCTGTGGAGCTGCTTTCCAGCAGGCCAGCCCCTCACCTGTATGGGTGCAGGGCTTATTCCTCCCCAGGTGCAGGATTCTACACTTGCTCTTGCTACATTCATGAAGTTCACCAAGTCTCCAGCCTGTCCAGCTCTGTGCTGTGTGATCACAACAAAGGCACTTTCATTCAATCTTTCTGCATTGTGGATGCTTCTAATTGCTTTTGCATCACAGCTATGCTTTAATTAATTGATTCCAGTCAATAAAAAAGTGCCTTTTTAAAAATTGCTTTAGAAATACATTGAATCTTTGTTCAAGTTTCTAGGTTATGTAGGCAAGAGTTAAGTGAGAGCATTTTCATAGTGCTGATTTGCTGTTAAGGATTTTCTGCCCATTGACAACCTGCTCATGAAGTAACCAATACTCCACTTGTGGAAAAGGGAACCAGAGGCTCTGAGATTTTTATGGAGTTTGTTCAAGGGAATACACAGAAGGAAATATATACAACATGCCTTTAACAGTCTTATTTGTAGTGGAGCTGACTATAAGCTTGATAAAGAAGCTCTGTGTTTTGAAAATAATGGTAGCCCTCTGTGGATATTGAAAGCCTAGGGAAGAGGTAGTTGTTTGAGTAGCTAAATGGGGTCAACAGGATAAGATAGGTTTTCTAGCAAAACATTTAATGCTAGATTATTGAGTATATCCTTACTTTAAAATCCATGATGTGGTGGAGGTTTGTTGACAGTCAGTACAACTGTGAGTACCAGTCAATACTGGCTACATACCTGAGGTGAAAAAATGCATATAAAGTTGTAAATAAAAAGTATTAGAAAATCAAAATTATTTACATATTAACACATCAGTACTCAGTTAAGTCACGTGAAGACAATTCAGTACATACACAGCTTGAAAAATGGCTAGTCATGATTGCCTCCTACATTTTGATGTTCTATGGTTATGGTCATTTTGGTGGGGTTGTTAGGTTGGCTTAGAAATGTTTGGGTCATCAGAGGTGACCTGGGTTTGCAATGTTTGAGTGACGAGAAGACAGCTCCATAAGTGAGTTAACTGGACAAATGTCACAGCTGCATTGAACTGGTATCTATGCAGGTGCTTCACAGCATATGATCTGACCACAGCAAGGTGGAGTCTCTACCTGACCAGCTTCTGCTGGTCTTCCACTTCATTTTCAGGGATGGACTTTGAAATCCTGCTTTAAATTATTGTTATGT
The DNA here is from genome assembly GCA_033816785.1 of Picus viridis. Classification (NCBI taxonomy): domain Eukaryota; kingdom Metazoa; phylum Chordata; class Aves; order Piciformes; family Picidae; genus Picus; species Picus viridis. The sequence continues at coordinate 24,212,562 of CM066588.1, forward strand.
TTGCATATGGACACAGTCAGGGTCCTCAGTGCAGAGGTTTATGTGCCAGTGAAAAGGGCCGTGTGATTAACAGTGTAAGCAGGGAGCTGTGTGACTAGTATGACTTAAGGACACATCCTAAACAGTTTTGAGTTGAGCTCCATCTGAAATGGACTTGGAGCTATAAAAAAGGGAAAGCACATAATGTTCCATTTCCTTATTTTTATTCCTGCTACATTTAGGGAAACAGCACTTGTTACATTCCTGATGAATAAAGAAAGATGCAAGTCTTGACCACCATTTCTCTTTATCTTGGAGCACAATGTAGGACGTAATATTGTGGTCAGCCGCTACAGCTGGAAAGAGATGACATTATTTTTTATCTGTTATCCCATTGCTTTGGTTAGATATCTACTGACCAGTCATTTAGTTTAGCAAGGGTTTCAGGCAGCATAAACCCTTCATTAAATCTTGTCATGGGTATCCAAAAATCTAATCTGTATTTCCCAGCTTCAATAGTTGATTGTTGTGTTTTTTCAAAGGGGAAAAAAAAATGAAGTCTTTCCCTCCAAATGCTGCTTTGCTTCTACACTGAGATCATCCCATTACATCCTATTACTGTTACTGTTATCTTTTATTTCTGGATTAATGGATTCCTTATGCTGATGCCTGTGACTCAATTGTATTCTTACGGCTTTCCAGACTGGCTTTTTCAGAAGCTTGTCAGCCATATTTGTGATAGTGGTTTTGGGATGTGCTTGTATCCACTGGAGATCACATAGAAAATCCTAGGAATCAGTTGTTGAGTTAATCTGGGTTTGGTCTGACAGATGCCTTGTTGTTTTCTCAGTTCCATCATGGATCCTCAATGTTAACCCATCAGCATCCTCAAAATATCGTGTAATGCCTTAAGAGCAGCCAGGATGTCCCAGCAGAAGTTACATAGAGAAACCCAAGTGAGAGAAAATCAAAAGAGCATCAGCTGAGAGTAGGGTTGGTCTGCTACCATTCTCTGGTTACTGTGCCTCTTTTTCATCTGTAATGTAAAAGGAATCATAGAAGCGGTTTAACTAAAATTGAAGTGAGAGTGCTGGAAGTCTCACTGCATGAGTTACTGAAAAAAATTGTGAGGAATCACAAGAAACTTTTGCTCTTGCAGGAGGGACTGACTTTCAAGCTTACAGTCTTGGAGGAACAAGGGAGGAGAAGGATGCAGAGGAGGTAGGAACCCTAATGTGGGAAAGGCATGGGACTGCAATTCATTCTCCTGAGATATTTGATAGTTGATTGAAGGGTGCTTCCTTGTATTGCCTTCTACAATTAGTCACCTTCTCCATGCCACAACTGGCTACATTTCATTAGTGTATTTAGTTGATTAGAGCAAAAGAATATTAACTTTGAAGAGCCCTTAAATCTGCTGATTTTTAAGACAGAGGAGTATCAACACCACTGCTTCTCTGTGCTATATGAGTAGTGGTAGTATTGCAATGAATGCTGTTGTAGCAAGCTGCTTTAAGTAGGGTCAGTTTCACCAAAAGAAATTCCAGTTAAACAAGAAATTCCCAGTTAAACAGTGGTAGCTGAATTCACACTGGCTTTTGGTTAATTTGTGAATGAAAGATGCAGAAAAGTCTTTCAGATGACAGTTATTTCATTGCCACTGACAGGTCTGTTCATACAGGCTCCCAGAAACAGTCACCGCTTTTCTGCAACGGAAGAGTAACACCCTTGCTTTGGCAAAACAGCAGTGAGAAGGTGTCAGACAGGGGGTTCAGACTTGGTATGAAGTAATTTTCTTGTAACATGAAGAATCATCTTTCTTAGACACTGCTGGCTGCTATAAATAATCCTTCTAACACTTATTCGAGCAAAAATGGTTTGATTAAATGTGTGCTTTAAAGGAGGAACAACTTGCTGGATCACACCAATTGTATGTAGTTGTTAATTTGTACTGCTCTGAGAAGATTTATTGTTTCTTTTCTTAGAACCTTTTTGCTCTTGCTTGACTTCAGAGTGAGAAATGAACAGTGGCACGTCTGATGTGCATCCAGCAGAGACGTCTTGAAGGTCAGTAAGTCCCTGTACAAATCCCCTTTTTTGGCAGTATTGAATACTGTACATTAATGCTAAAAGAGAAAGCTTTAGGTAAAGCTGCCAAAGGCTTCTGGAAGCTGCCTTTTTCTTTTCTTTTTTTTTTTTTTTTTTTATAAACACATGGCTTTAATCATTCCTAACTTTACAAGAGTCTGAATTATTCAGCTGAAATGTTCAGTATTTTGCCTCTGCCTGATAGGGTTCTGTTGTCTAAAAGACACCTACAGTGAACAAGAGTTGACTGGATATTTGGCAGAGTGGGTTGACTCAGCAGCATAAATCCCTTTTTCTGTGTCAAGGGTAAAGGCATTAAAAAATAATAGAAAAATACTCACTTTCCCTTCAGTTTGCTTGACCTTTGAAATAGTTGTATTCTCTTTTAAGTGCTCTCAAAATGAATTCTGAGAAACCAGTTTTCTTGTCAATCCTTCTGCAAGAGTTGCATGTGCAAAGAGCATGAGTGCAGCAGCTCATTTGCAGTTTAAATCACTCAGGAAGAGTTTTCCAACAGATGAAATGATTGCAAAAATGTAAATGATTCAGACAGGTTGTGTGGTACATCACAGTTAGTGCAGTGCTGATCTAAGTCTGAAAAAAGACTAATCTGCAGCAAAGGCAGGATTCTGAACCTGATCTGCTGAGGCAGTAATAAGGCAAAATGAAGAAAATTACCAGCTTTAGTTGTTTATCATCCAAATATATTTCTGTTATATCCACACCACCATGATACATGTCACCAGGAACCAGGAATGTGCCCTCATGGCCAAGACGGCCTATAGTTTCCTGCGGTGCATTCAGAAATGTGGCCAACAGTTCAAGGGAGGTTCTCCTTCCCCTCTACTCTGCTCTGGTGAGGCTGCAGCTGGAGTATTGTGTTCAGTTCTGGGCTCCCCAGTTCAAGAGAGACAGGGGACTACTGGAGGAAGCCCAGCAGAGGCTACAAAGATGCTGAGGGAGCATGTCTGTGAGAAGGAAAGCCTGAGAAACCTGGGTCTGTTGAGCCTGGAGATGAGTAGACTGGGAAGAGATCTTCTCAGTGATTATCAGTATGTAAAGGATGGGGGGCAAGAAGATGGGGCAAGACTCTTGTCAGTGGTGCCCAGTGACAGGACAAGGGGCAATGGGCACAAACTGGAACCCAGCAGGTTCTATCTGAACAGGAGGAAAAACTCTGGTGTGAGGGTGCTGGAGCCCTGGAGCAGGCTGCCAAGAGAGGTTTTGGAGTCATCTTCTCTAGAGAGATTCCAAACCTATCTGGACATTGTGATCCTGGGCAACCTGCTATGGGTGACCCTGCTTTAGCAGGAGGTTGGACTAGAAGATCTCCAGAGGTCCCTTCCAACCCCCACCATGCTGGTATTTGGGAGGGCCAAGCCCAGAGAATGGTGGTGAATGGTTCCTTATTCAGCTGGAGGCCAGCCACTAGTGGTGCCCCTCAGGGATCAATACTGGCCCCCATCCTGTTCAGTATCTTTATTGATGATCTGGACAAGGGGATTGAGTCAGTCATCAGTAAATTTGCAGATGACACCGAGCTGCGGGCAGGTGTTGATCTGTTAGAAGGTAGAAGAGCTCTGCAGAGGGACCTTGACAGGCTGGACAGATGAGCGGAGTCCAACAGCATGAGATTTAACACATCTAAGTCCTGGGTTCTATGCATTGGCCACAGCAACCCCATGCAGTGCTACAGGCTGGGGTCAGAGCGGCTGGAGAGTGGCCAGGCAGAAAGGGACCTGGGGGTACTGGTCAATAGTAGGCTGAACATGAGCCTGCAGTGTGCCCAGATGTATCAGGAATAGTGTGGCCAGCAAAAGCAGGGAAGTCATTCTGCCCCTGTCCTCAGCACTGGTTAGGCCACACCTTGAGTACTGTGTCCAGTTCTGGGCCCCTCAGTTTAGGAAAGATGTTGACTTGCTGGAATGTGTCTAGAGAAGGGCAACAAAGCTGGGGAGGGGTTTGGAGCACAAGCCCTATGAGGAGAGGCCGAGAGGGAGCTGGGGTTGCTTGGTCTGGAGAAGAGGAAGCTCAGGGGAGACCTTATTGCCATCTACAACTACCTGAAGGGAGGTTGTAGCCAGGTGGGGGTTGGTCTCCCAGGCACCCAGTGCCAGAACAAGAGGACACAGTCTCAAGCTGTGCCAGGGGAGGTTTAGGCTGGATGTTAGGAAGAAGATCTTCACAGAAAGAGTGATTGGCCATTGGAATGTGCTGCCCAGGGAGGTGGTGGAGTCACTGTCAGTTGAGGTGTTTAAGAGACTGGATGAGGCACTTGGTGCCATGGTTTAGTTGATAAGATGGTGTTGGGTAATAGGTTGGACTTGATAATCTTGAAGGTCTTTTCCAACCTGGTTAATTCTATTCTATTCTATATCAGGACATTTCTAGACATTGGTCTCTGCCTATAATGGAGTCTGATGTTAGAACTGAAGTAAGTATTAGGTTTTAGAAATCTAAATTTGGGAGTCCACTTAATTATCTGTGTCCCAAGGGTACAGGTAGCTGGAAGCATGAATAATAGGAGCTCCCTTCTGGTAAGGAGTTAAGCTATTGGAGTTTTTCACATCCCCTAAACAACTTAAAAGCTGCTATTGGGGTTCTGAATTGGTCCCCATATCTTTCCTCAGGTGGGACTACGTTGGGGCTGGAGTTAGTGTCAAGCTTTGGATAGTTGAATCTATAAGAACTTGGTGGATTTTAGTAGCCCTAAAGAGTTAAGAGGCATGGCAGTAGTAAGGATTTGGAATTTTCTGTTTAAATGAGTCATCTCCCTTCTAGACTTTGGATTAATTTATGATTTGAATTAAAGTAATATAGGACTAATGATTCAACTTTGTGGCTTTCAGTTTTAGGAAGGTGTCTGGCAAGGCCTGTTTACTCCCATGTAGTGTAGGGATAGAACAATATGTTGATATTATTAAGCATATATTTGGGCTCAGAGGTGGGACTTGTGGTTTTGAAACTAAGAGGTTAAAAGGAAGGCTGAGATTTGATGAAGTCCTTATCTTCTGTGTTGTTGCAAGAGTTGGACTCCAAAGGAAAATTCAGGTTGTGAGGTTCATTTCAAGTTACTTCATTAACATGTGATTTATATGTTTCAGTTTCAGTCTCCATTTTCAGACATTTATGTTTCAGTTGCTTCCTGTGTTGCTTGCTCCAAAGACTGACCTCGTTCTCATAACTGAGAAGGATAAGGGTATGGACTGGAGTTAACATTTAGGTATTTACGGCTTTAAGAACCAATAAGCGTGGGCAGACATGAACCACAGCCATGTATTTTACTTTTGTAAAGGGATTCATCTCTAGCTATAAAGAAGACTGGGTTTAAGTTCCAAGTATTTAACATTTTAACACATCAATATATGTTTTCTTGGGAATTCAGTCCAACTTTAAGTTGGACTGGTACAACTTGAGGCTATTTCCTTTCACCCTGTCACTTATTTCTTGCGAGAAGAGACCAACCCCCAACTCACTCCAGCCTCCTTTCAGGGAGTTGTAGAGAGCTAGAAGGTCACAGAATCATAGAATTGCCTTGACTGGAAAAAAAAATCTATAAGATTGTCAAGTCCATTGAGTGTTCCTTCAGCTGCTCCTCACCAGACCTGTTCACCAGACCTGTTCACCAGACCCTTCATCAGCTGTGTTACCCTTCTCTGAACCTGTTCCTGCATCTCAGTGTCCTCCTTGGAGCGAGTGGCTTAAAATTTTTGTTCTACCTGGCATTTCAGAACAAGCAAAAACAAGTCCCTACCCTGTGTATCCAACAATTTTAGCACAAAGAGTCATAGGATGATTCGGGTTGGAAGGGACCGCCAAAGGTCATCTAGTCCAGCACCCCTGCAGTCAGCAAGGGCATCCTCAGGTTGCTCAAAGCCTTGTTGAGCCTGACCTTGAATATCTGTAGGGATGGGGCCTCCACTACATCCCTGGGCAATCTGTTGCAGTGTTCCACCACCCTCATGGTGCAGATCTTGTTCTTAACATCCAACCTAAATCTGCTTTTCTCTAATTTCAAACCACTGACCCTCGACCTATCACTGCTGGCCTTTGGAAACAGTCTGTAGCCTTCTCGTGGGCCCTCTTCAGGTACTAGAAGGCCCTATGGGAGATGTTTCTGGAGGATGGGATGTCTTACTTTTTAGAATGAATCATGTGTTTGTGTCAGGAAAGCAGTTGGTCTAAAGATTAAAATTATAAAGAACTCTTAAACCAGCTCTATTCCAGAAAAAGTAAGACTCTCAGTATCTTTGTAGTGTCCATTGGACTCTATCCAGTAATTCTCTGCCTCTAATATGTGGTGAGTGGAGAGCGCACACTGTTGGCAGTTGCCTTCTGTGTTGACCAGATGCATCTTTAGATCCAGTGACAAATTTGGCCAGTTAAGGTAAATGTTAAAGATCAGATGGAGCTTAGCAGCAGTGTTGGAAGTAAGCTTGAAGCTGGAGCAGTGAAGTTCAAGGATATGTTAGAGAATGTAACTAAAGACTGAGAGGCACTGAAGGCACAAATGAATCCCTCAGTACTGGTGGAGATGATGTATTGGTTTGTTTAGCAGCGGGGCGTTGATGGTAATGGGTTGGGCTGCAGACATAGGACATGTGAGGAGAAGTAGAATTTGGCATCAGTGAGCAGCTACCAAACTGCAGGCAGTGGGCCCTGACTGGAATATACAGTCATGAAGGAACTGGGAATGGCCCTGCTGCCAGCAGATAGTTTGGTGTGTTTTTGTCTTTGGGAATCCTGGGGGGTGGATGAGATGGCTGTGGAATTTGCAAAGATTGCAGAAGTTTGGCATCGGTTTAGGGCTGATGTTATGCTCATAACATTCTGTTCCAGGGCTCTGGCTTGGGCTGATGACTCTGCTTTACTTCATGGTAACGCCCTAGAGTTCTTTTCCTTAGGGCCTGGGTTACTCAGCAAGTGGCCAGATAAAACTTCACTAGTATTGTGACATGTTGTTGAGATCTTTCTGGTGACATTTAGATCAGCACACTTAAGACATTCAGGGTCCTGGATTCATTGAACATAGAGAAAGTAGTCTAAAAATATTAACCAGACCCCATGGCCTTACAGGGAATATTGGGAGCGTTTCTGGCTGCCCATCCTTGAGTTACTGAAACTAAGACACATGGAAAGAGAGGCTGCCATAATATTGGGAGCATTTCTGGCTGCCCATCCATGAGTTACTGAAACTAAGACAGGTGGAAAGAGAGGCTGCCATAATATTGGGAGCATTTCTGGCTGCCCATCCATGAGTTACTGAAACTAAGACAGGTGGAAAGAGAGGCTGCCATAATAAATAAAGTAGTGGAAAGATGCAAGTGGAAACTACAGAAGAGTTTAATACTAGCAAAGAAGGGCTTTGACTTCTGTGTGCTAACACCTCCAGGTGATAAGGATGTGGGGGACTGAAAGGAAGAGAGTTATTTGAAGAGCAACAGCAGCCAAAAGTCAAGCAGTTTTAAGCAGTTTGTGAGTAAGATTATACAGGAAATTAGAATCAGGTTGGTAAGGGTTATATCACTGAGTCTTGAAACAGCCTGCTGATCAAATGAGTTTTAACGTGTAGCTGGATGCATGTTTGAACAAAGTGAAATGCTGTGGGAGAAGGACCTTGGTGAAACAGGAGTTCCTTCATGGTCCATCCCTTGCTCTCCTCCTGGTCTGTATCACCGAAAGGGAGCCGTGGAAGTGAAGCTGTTGTTGACCTGTTGTCATTTTGTGTTGATGTTACTGTAGGACAGTAGAGCAGTGAGTTATTCTAGAGACATGACTTCACTGTCAGTGGTTCCGGTCCATTTACTAAGCCATGTATCATGGCCATCTGTTGAAAAGTCCTCTTTGGGCAGCCAATAAAACTTTGCCATGACATAATTATATGAAGAGGCAACAACAGTCATTTCCCAACTCCTGGCACTGGAGTATGAGCACAGATGGCCCCAGTATTTTACTTTAATCCCTTTCCTACTGGGGGTACCAGCAGCTGTATTGGAACCTTAAAGTACTTGGGATGAGGAAAGGAGGGATCCTCAGTCTGAGCTTTGGTATAGAATCATCGAACCATAGAATTGTTTAGGCTGGAAAAGACCTTTAAGGTCTTCAAGTCTAACTGTTAACCCAGCACTGCCAGGTCACCACTAAACCCTCAGCACCACATCTACATGGCTTTGAAACCCCTCTGGTGCTGGGGACTCCACCACTGTTCTGGGTGGCCTGGTTGGGCGGGTGGCTTCTAAGGAGATGGAGACTCCATTTTTACAAGGAGTCACATAGAGAAGACAAGAGGCAGTGGGAACAAGAAACTGCTGGGGAGATTCCCATTGGACTTGAGTAGAAAACATTTCCCCATCAGAACAGTTAGAGATTGGAATCATCTCCCAAGGGAAGCAGTAGATTCCCCTAACTAGGTGGTTTGAAGGCTCAGCTTGACAGGGTGCTGGGCCAGCTCATTTCAACTACACTATCATCTGGAAAGGTAGGGCCAAATGATCCTTGAGATCCCTTCCAACCTGGCATTCTGTGATTCTAAACCTCCCATGGCACAACTCGTCCTTCCACGTGTGTGAACTATGTGCATCACTTACTGCTTTCCTCTTGCTACCCATGAAATGTAAGCAAATTCTGATGGAATAAGAGTAAAAAACACTACAGTGGTGAGAAAAGATCAGAGATCATCTGCAGCTTTCTGTATCATATAAAAAGTCATGAAATAGCCATTCTTGCTGTTCAACACAACTCCTACCTGCTGAATGTTTGTAGATCAGAAGGAATGCATAAGTTGATCATATTATTGCTGCAGGTGATGCTGTTACAGTGTTTTGATCACAGTACAAGGCTGTCTTTTAATCCAGTTTTGGACCCAAAGCTGAATTTAAACTTCTTATATCTTCTTGGTGACCAAGATGATGCTAAACTGTAATGTTGTACATTAGTATCTCTCTGAAATACCATTTTAGGATAATACAAGATAATTTAAATGCAGCTTTCCCAGTTCATATTTTGTAGCAAAATCACATCACTAAACAGTGAAGGGACGAGGGCTGCAATGATGATCCAAGGGCTGGAGCACCTGCCCTGTGAAGACAGGCAGAGAGAGCTCAGGTTGTTCAGCCTGGAGAAGAGAAGGCTCCAGGGAGACTTCAGAGTAACCTTCCAGTATTTGTAGAGGGCTACAGGAGAGCTGGAGAGTGACTTTTTGCAAAGGTATGCAGTGACAGGACCAGGGGTAATGGCTTCAGACTGGAAGCAGCTTGATCTAGATTAGCCATTAGGAAAAAGTTCATCCTTATGAGGATGGTGAGGCACTGGAACAGGTTGTCCAGTGGACTGTTGTGGAGGCTTCAAACCTGGGAGTGTTCAAGGCCAGGTTGGATGGGGCCTTGAGCAACCTAGCATAGTAGGAGGTGTCCCTGACTGTAGTAGATGGGTTTAGACTAAATGATCTGTAAGATGCCTTCCAACCCAAACCATTGTAGGATTCTATGAAGTGTGAGAATATGTTGATGATTGCCATTAGTCCCTCCACATAACTGCTGAAAGAAAATAAATGCTTGTGTTGGCCCAACTGTAAAATAAGGTCATGTTCTTTTTGAAAGCCCCTCCAACCTGCATTTGTTGGTGAAAGCAGTTTAGTTCACAAGTCTCTTGGCTGTCTCAGTTAACCTGTGAATAGTTATTTGGAGAATGAAGATGTCCACAGAGCACAAAAACTATCTGTTGTGGTTTTTCTTTAATTTCCTTTTCCCTTGTTGTTTTCCCCCTGTGCACTCCATGAATGTTCACTCTTTGGGACCTTTGCCTCACGCCAGGACAGTAGTTGACTTGTGATTCATATGTGAACTTCAGAAGATATGGATACTTAGTGATGAATTTGGGGATGTGGTGTTACTTCCACCCTTTGAAGCTTTTTACAGTTCTGTAATCACTGTGTCTGGAACAATATTAAAGAGCACTGCAAAGAGCATTGACTTGGAGAGATTGCTCTTTCTCATGGCTGTCTGGCAGACTGCAGGCTTTTACCAGATGTTCTTATTTACAAGTACTGTTGCTCATCTCACAAATAAACTTATTTTAAATCAGACCAAAACAGCTTTTAAAAAAACCACTGCATAATAGGTAGAGCAACCAAATATTTCCTTTGCTTACAGAATCAATCTGAAGAAAACTGGAGTAGAGAATTGATTGAATAATTGTGGTATCAATGCGGCTACTGCAGCAGGAATGGCAGCTTTTATAATGTCTGATTATGATGATTGGGGTTGGAATACATTGGGTATAAATCAATGTCTTCTGAGAGCATCTATCAGCAGAAAATATCTATCCTGTGATAATATAGGCAGTGGCAATGATTATTTATCTCCTCAGAATCTGTCAGGAACATAGGGCCAAATACTGCAAATGAAATTGTATAGTAACTAATAAAAAATGGAACAAGTAGGAAGCTTTTTCCATCTCTCTTTTAACTGCTGATCCTCAGTAACTGCATCTTTAACCAGGCATCAGGCACAGTTGTACTTTCCTGTCTAGTGTGTGAAGTTTTGGGTTTGTCTTTGCACAGCATCCTGGTTTGGGGAGGAGCATTTTCAATTGACCAATTTTCTTTGCAACCCGAACCCTAAATTTGTCCTCTATTTTTCAGGTCATCATTTTGAGGTGCTGGAATGTATTAAGAGAAGGGCAATGGAGCCGGTGTGAAGGGTCTAGAGCACAAATCCTATGAGGAGCAGCTGAGGGGACTGAGCTTATTCAGCCTGGAGAAAAAGAGACTGAGGGGAGACCTTCTGGTTCTCTACAACTCCCTGAAAGGAGGTTTGAACCCGATGGATGGTGCTCTCTTCTCCCAAGTAACAAGTGATAGGATGAGAGGAAATGACCTCAAGCTATGCCAGAGATGTGGTGCTAAGAGATGTGAGCCTTGGTAGCATTAGAGAATGGTTGGACTAAAGAATCTTAAAGGTCTTTTCCAGACTAAATGATTCTTTGATTCTTTGATTAATGAGCATTGGTGAACCTCAGTGTGTGATTTCTCAGTGTGGTGCTGAATGTAAAAATCTCACCTGGAGCAGAGGTTGAAGCCCAAAAGGGCGGAAGGAGCCTTCATTGTCCCACAGCTTTCAGGAGACCTTCCCATCAGCCCTAACCCATCTATATATGTTTGATCACCACAGCATGTGGGCAGGGTTTGGTGTACAGGGAAGTGTGCTAGACAGCTTTCTTTTGCCGCTCCTGGCCTGGGCGGTTAACCACAGCCGGCGTGGTGCTGGTGGTACTCCTGAGAGTGCTGCATGTCCTGTGCCCCCATTGTGTGCAACAGGGGGCGGGTGGCTGGATTCCAGCCTCATCAGCTAATCCCTGGCTTGCAGAGGTGACGTGTCGTTTTTCTTGGCAGCAGCCTTAGGCTTGAGCTGCCAGATGTGGAAATACCTCAGAAGTCAAAGGGTACCAGAGCTCGACTTGTACCCTGAGAGCAGAGTCCTGCTGGTAATCACCATGCTGCTGTGAGAGATGACAACCACTTTACTCAGCATCCTTCTATCCATCAGCTGGCTGGAGCTTGCTTGGCAAGAGGACACACGCCCTCCAAGCTCTGCTACTCATCTTTTCTGATTTCTCACCTAATAACCACTTTTCTTTTTAACCCACAGCACTCTGTATTCTGCATCCAGTCATTGCTGTACCTGGTCAGAAGCTTTTAAATTCAGCCAGCACACAAAGGAAAACAAAAACCTGGTGGAATTTCTCCTCAAGGAATTGGCAAGGTGGGTCTCTGAAGCAGGTGTGATGGAGGAACCTTACTTATCTGCCATGGAACAAGTGGTGGTTGCAGCATTTCCTATGTGGTAATTTGCCCTGGTTTTGTTCCTGAGCTCCCTTTTGTGCCTTATTCCTCTGCTAGAATCTGAATTTGGAAGGAATTGTGCAATTTTTGTGCAAGGTGCTGCATCTTGAGCAAAGGGCTGGAGGAAAAGTGGCTGGAAAGCTGCCCAGTAGAAAAGGAACTGGGGCAGTTGGTCAGGAGTGACTGAACATGAGCCAGTGAGTGCCCAGGTGGCCAAGAAGGCCAACAGCATCTTGGCCTGGATCAGCAACAGCGTGGCCAGAAGGACCAGGGTAGGGCTAGTCCCCTTGTACTCAGCACGGGTGATCCCACACCTCAAATACTGGGTTCAATTTTGGCCTCCTCACTCCAGAGACATTGAGGTGCTGGAGCAGGGCCAGAAGAGTGCAACAAAGCTGGTGAAGGGTTTGGAGAACAGGTCTGGTGAGGAGCAGCTGAGGAACCTGGGGTTGTTTAGCCTGGAGAAAAGGAGGCCCAGGGCAAACCTCCTGGGTCTCCACAACTCCCTAAAAGGAGGATGGAGCCTGGTGGGATTCAGTCTGTTCTCCCAAGAAACAAGTTGTAGGACAAGAGGAATGACCTCAAGTTGTGCCAGGGGAGATTTAGGTGGGTCATGAGGAGCAATTTCTTCCTCAAAAGGGTGGCCTGGAACAGGCTGCCCAGAGCAGTGGTGGAGTCCCCATCCCTGGAGGGTTTTCAAAGCCATGTAGATGTGGTGCTAAGGGATGCGATTTAGTGGCGGCCTGGCAGTGCTGGGTTAATGGTTGATTTGATGATCTTAAAGTTCTCTTCCACCCTAAATGATTCTATGGTTCTAAATATGTCATTGCCTTTGGGCTTTAGTAAAGCAGGATCCTTTGCAGGAAGGGAAGTGGGTCTGGTTGTGCCCTGGCAAAGGCTCAGCACTGCAGGATGTTTTCCTGGAGTATGCACATGGGCTGTGCCCTCTCAGGTGGTGCTGCAGCCAGCAGGTGGTGGCTGGTGTCTTGTGTGTGTGCTCACCTGGAGGTGAGCTTCATGGAGACTTGTGTGACCATCACCATCTGTAAATCAGTGCCTGCCATGTATACACCACACTTGCTGTCTTTGCTGGTTGGACTCTATGATCTTAGAGGTCTTTTCTAACCAACACAAATCATTGCTTTGCAAATGGGAAAGACTTTTTTCAATGATACATCTCAACACAATCTCACAGACAATGGGAGCCTTTATTTGGATTATTTTCACTGTACTGACATTGTCCTTTTATGCAACCTTACCTGTAAAACACTCTTGAGATACTGCTTAGAAAACACACATGGAAAAAACCCAAACACAACATATATACACTTCCATAAAAATAGAATACATCTTGGCAAAATCACTTGTGTACAGTGTATTGACATTATTGAACCAAACTGACATCATCTGGGGAGAAAAATTTCATCTGCCAAAATAAGAAAACCAAACCCCAGACATGTGTTAAGTGAGCTGGGAGTACTGCAATGAATATGGGTTGGAGCTAAATAAATGGCTATAGCAGAATATCAGAGTAAAAAACCCAAAAAGTTATAAAATGCCTGCTGTATAAAGTAGAAGTAGCCATGTTGGGTTTTACTTCCAACAAACGTGACACCGCTAAGTTGCACGGAAACCAAACAGTGCCAAAAGCAACACTAGATTCTCTGGCTGAGTTTTCATATCTCTTGTTTCACTGTTTGCAACCCTTAGGGGCAGTGGTGATGGTTGTAGGGAGCACCTGACAGAGCATAGTATAGCCCTCATTGTATCAGGTATTTGAGAAGACAGAACCACATCTAATAGAGGTAACACTGGCAAACACTCGGCAACCTTTAAAACATGTGGACTGCTGGAAGTTACAGAGTTGTTGTCTTCTGACTTGCTTTCAGCAGAGGCTGCTCCTTGCTTACCACTTGACCACATCAGCTCATACTTTGATTTTCTGCTGGGAAGAGACTACTCCAGTGTAATAAATAAAGTAAGTGGGAACAGGTTCTAAAAGTTTTGGCTATTCCTCCTGAATTGGAGCAACAGGGCTGAAGGGGCAGCCTTGGGGAAGGGGGGGGGGGGGGGGCAAAGAGCATAGCACCACTTCCAAGTGAGGTGTTCACCACTGTTTGGCAGGCAGCAGAGTCAGGCTGGCAGTGGTGATGCCCACTGGCATTTGAGAAGGTAGTTAAGATAACAAGGTGGGTGTTCAGTAGGGGTAGGCTGACACAGCTATATAGACAATGAAAGTGGTCTGGTACTCAACGTTCCCATCAGCACTGTAGGACAGGGCCCTGACTCCCATGCGGTAGGTCTTGGGCTCTCGCAGTGGGCGGGTGGTGAACACCACCCCTTTCAGGTTCTCATCTCTCAGGGCAAAGGGGATGGCTGGGTCCTCATCTGCCATTAAGAAAGTTGTCCTTGGGTGCACAACTTGATCGTGAGTATAGGCAACCAGCCGGATCAAATCCTGACCAGCAGCTATGCCGAAGGGGAGGGAAAGGAGCTTGTATTCCAAGGCGTAGGTGCTTAGATCACACTCCAGGTCATTGGCTGGGCAGTTCTTGAGACAGAACCTAGGAATAGCAGACCATGTTAGCCCTGGAGAAGGCAGCATTGGTCTAAAACGAGAAATTCTTCCCCTGACCACCCTGTTTCTGCACACAGTTTGAAACCTCTCTATCAAGGTAGTATGTTCATACAATCCTTATCCACTGACCCTTTAAAAGCTGCAGCTTTCATGTCCCATTTTGCATGTGTCCCATAGATGCAGTTTAATGTCCCATTTTCCCTCAACAGGATCATGTCAGTAAATACCAAAGAGGTAATTTAAAGGTACTGCATACAGTATTTCTCATCAAAGTCAATGGTGTATGTTGTAGTGACCTCTCTCCATGTTGAAAAGGTTGGTTTGAACTGTACTGGGCAGCTCCATTTGAGGTATCTGTGTTAGATCATAAAATGAAGACTTGGCATGAAGAAGGGCAGAGTAAATGGTACTTTGTTAACCAAAAGTCAGGATAGGAGCTCTTTGCTGGCTCTGATTGTCAGGGCTAACAAAGGTCAAAGAACATTACCCATTTCAACTTAAGTCTCATTTCAGTTGAGCTTGGTCACACAAGATGGTTTGTGACTGTGAAGCAAGTTATTTCCTTGAGTATATTAAAAACCAAATTAATATGTTTTTCTGGAACAGGGAAACAGAGTAACTTACAAATAACAGAAGTTACTGTAGCATTATTGTGATGACTAAAAGAATATTTTAAATGCTTTGCAATTGATGGTGAGGCTCACGAAACCACCAATCATCAGCCTTACCTTTGACAGCAGTAAAGCTCACTCTAGCAAATCAAACTTGGATAAGGTTTCTGCTGATGGATACAAGTTAAAGATGGTCTTGGGGTGAGCAAAAAGGGGCTGAAAAGAAAACTTACCCAGAAAGAGGCTCTCGCTGGTAGTTTGGTGGACAAGGTGTGTCTATGCACTGGTAGCTTCCCCTCATGTTGAAACACATCTGATTTGAGCCACAATTAATGTTCTGCTCAAGGCACTCATCAATATCTGAATGTAAAAAAACATACAAATAATCAGCTGCTGGTACTTGGATGGATTCATCACAGACTGCTTTGGGTTGTAAGGGATATTTAAAGCTCATCTAGTCCAACCACCCCCAGCACTAAGCAGGGACAGCTATAACTAGAACACATTACTCAGAGCCCCAAACAACCTGACCTGGAATAGTACCAAGGATAGGGCATCTGCCACTTCTCTGAGCACCTAGTTAAGGGTTAAATCTAACTGGGGCAGTAAAGGCTGAGCAGACAGCAGAGTGTACCTCTGCACATAGGGAAATCCTGTCACGGTGCTTGAGACACAGGAGCCACTAGTTCCAGTAATGTCCATTTATTGCTCTTGGCATTTTATCACTGTGCAGGATGGTGGAGTTGTGTAAGAGCTGCCATACGGCCACCATCCAACATAAACCATAGTTGTCTGGTCACCAGTGGCTAATTAGGTCAATGTTATTTTATTTTGTGCACCAGACAACCTGCCAGTATCATTTATTGACTGAGGTGAGTTAAGGATGTTAATGAGTTTGCCTGCAGAGCTGCTGTCTGCTTGCCTGGAGTTGTGTGTGTAACATAAGATCATATGAGGGAACATCAGAGATGTGAAGGTCTAACTGCCTCATTTGATGCTGGGTTATGAAGTGTTAAAGTATGAAATATAAGCACGTCTGAAACTTGACATTTTGAAGTTGAGTCTCATCTAGCAGACTCAAGGAGGTGGCACATACACGAGCTGAACATGGTTTGTGTCTTGTTTATTTACAGCTTGCTTTGTGCACACCCAAGAGGATCTCCATACCTTGACAGGTTTTGCCGTTGGGCATCAGGCGATAACCAGCTGGACAAACACACTGGTAACTCCCCAGCGTGTTCCTGCATTCATGCTGGCAGGTATCTCTAGTTTCACATTCATCAACATCTGTGCAGAAGAAATACAAACACAAGCAGGTACCCATCAGGATTATGTGAAGCTGGTATTGAACTCTGGTACTTTTTGTACTATTTATATACAAGCTTATGAACAGAGTTGGTGGAAGCTGTCTGGATCTCGTTTTCTGGTGGGGGTGGGATGTGTGACACTAGCATGTCCTTTCACACCTTACTTTTTGATAGAATCATGGAATCAATTTGGTTGGAAAAGACCATTAAGATTATCCAAGTCTGGGCCTAAACCATGTCCCTCAGCACTACATCTCTGTCTCTTTAAAACAGCTCCAGGGATGGGGATTCAACCACCTGCCTGGGCTGCCTGTTCCAGTGTTTGAGAACACTTCCAGTGAAGAATTTCTTTTCCTGTTCAACCTAAACCTCCCCTGGTGCAACTTGAGGCCATTTCTTCTCGTATCACTTGTGACTAGGGAGAAGAGGCCAACCCCACCTCACTCAAACCTCCTTTCAGGGAGTTGCAGAGAGCAATAATGATTAGTCACCTCAAGTATTAAATTATTAGCCTCACCTTTTTTGATAGCACTTGTTCTAGCTGAAGAGACCAGTCCTGATACAGTTCTGGGAAGAAAGGGGTGTGTGCAATCTGTACACATCATTGAGGTCATGCAAAGACCTCTCCAAAAAGTGAGCTGGGCTGGGCTGCCTGCTCATGAGGCAATGCCCAGATAAGTTATCTCAGAGGAAGCCCTGACAGTGCAGGAGTTTTTTTACAGTTAATCCCTCCTCCAGTGCAGTTATTTCCCTTCTAGACTGATATTCCTCATGCCATGGGGAAGATTTGATCTCTGTATCTGGGAAGACTATCAATAAATGAGGCTGGAAGCCTTCTGCTGTGAGGACAGGCTGAGAAATTTGGGGTTGGTCAGCCTGGAGAAGAGAGGGCTTCAGGGAGACCTTATGGGGCCAAGAAGAAAACTGGAGACAGACCACTGAGCAGGGCCTGCTGTGACAGGACAAGGGGTGATGGTTTAAACTGAAAGAGGGAGATTTAGGCTGGAGAGAGTGAAGACATTTTTGGCACTAAGGGTGGTGAGACACTGCCCCAGGTTGCCCAGAGAGGTGGGAGATTCCCCATCCCATTTGTGGCTCTTAGCAACCTGCTCTAGTTGCAGATGTCCCTGCTGACTGCAGAGAGGTTGCACTAGATGACCTTGAAAGGTCCCTTTCACCCCAAACCATTCCATGATTCTATGGTGAAATGTTCTTTTAAACTTTGTAACCTCCCTGTCGAATGGCAGTACCAGACCACCTTATGTAAACTGTCCAAAGCAGCCCACATCACACAGATCAGGCACACATCATGTAGAATTCTAATTTCTTCTGAAACATCTGCCTAGCTCAGGAGAGCAATAGGTACCCCACTTGAGTTAGTCTTGTGCCAGAGTTAAGACTTGCACAATTAAAACAGTGGAAGGAAATGTTTTGCTTCCCCTCTTCTGGTCTGATTTACAGTGTCATTTGGGTGTCATTTGCAAACTAAACAGTAACTTTTCAATTCAGATGTTTGTTCCAATGAAACAGAAGGATGAGAATATTCACCAATTCCAATTGGAAGCTGGGGTGAAGACGATGGATTGTAGCTTAACCCTTTCACCAGCAGTAGCAATATTCCTAGGTCTGTCAGTTAAACACATACTAGCACATCCTGTGGCTACTGACATCTCTTTAGAATGAAGATACCAGCTGTGATGTCGAAGTACCTGGACTTTTTATTCATAAAAGTATATTCATATTATTTTAGCATTATATACTGGGAGATAATTGTAGCAATAACTCTGGCTATTAGAATCCAACTGTCTTTGTCCTTGAAGGAGATTGTGTCATTGCTATGGGCACTAGGCTGAGGCACCACAAACTGCTGTCTTAAACGCACTGGGCCAAGCACTAGTGAGCCTCACACTGTGGAACCTCAGCCCTGAACTCTGCACTATTAGCACAAGACAACTTAGATGAAAATGTATTTTTTTCTCTCAAGATACTCAAAACATGAACAAGTTGGCAAAATCTGGCTTAAGAGAAGCATATTTCAAAGGATGCCTCATTTTTATATCCCTGTCTGGGTGTAAAGATCCCTTCTGCAAGACAGAGCAAACCCCAGCACAGAGCAGGGCACATCCCAGGTCTGTTTGGCTCTCAGGGCAGGACATGGACATGCTTTCAGGGAGGCTGGGTGGTGCGAGTACCTGGTTCTAGACCAGCACTTACAGAGGGTCCAGATCCACAGACACCAGATACTGCTGCAGAGAGAAACCTGACATCTCTAGCTTTTTAGCAGTGGTTTGTTGGGGTGTTTGTTGTTTGCTTTGGTTTTAACAACTTAATTTAATTTTGTCAGATTTAGTACAGATCAGTCAAGCGCTGCAGGCTGATGTTCCTTTTGACTTTCACCAGTGGCTGAATTAAATTTTCAATACCTGTAAAAATGGCAGCACTGAAAAACCCCAGAAAAGCTCCTTAAGAAGTGAGCTAAATGCTTTGTAGTTCCAGGTGCCAAATTCCTTGGTCTCCTGTTGGTCTCGGGGTATGCTCTGAGGGTTTGCACCTCTTGAAAAGCAAAAACTGGGGAACACCTTGCCAGTTCCCACAACTACTCCTCTCTCACCATAATGGGACAAGAAGTGGCAGTGCTATCATTGTCACAAGTCAGGACAACCTCCCTATCTGTGCACTTATAACCACTTTGAATGTTCTACAATCCACTCTACACAGTAACTACTGGGAGCTGCTAAGCTTCCGTCTCTATAGCCCCTATGGCCCTGAGCAACAGCACTGTAGCAGTGCTGGCACTGGCCCTAGTGTGCCCAGGGCCAGTGCCATCAGTGGGAGTCTGACAGAAGCTACATCCCCAAGATTAAACTGGGCCTACTGTCATTTGTTGAGGTGCGATAGAATGCACAAAGGTGAGCTGCTGTAATCAGAAGAGTGAGAACAACAAACAAATCACAAACACACAACAAGCAGCACAACCAAAACAGGTTACAAGGAGGAGGTTTGAAAATATTTTTGCTATGCCATGCTCAGGAGAAAACAATATGCAGAACTCTGTTTACCAGGACACCATGGAAAACCCACAGCACCACAAACCATCAGCCCCCGATACATGTGAAAGAGCACCTTCTGAGTAAGGACCAACACAAGAGAATTGCATAGATGAGACTGACATTTACCTACACATCTGCCATTTCTTGCCTCATAGCCTTCAGGACAAGTTTCTCTAAGGTTCCTTCTAGTCCTGGAGAAGGGGATTCTGCTGTTCCTATACTCTGAGAAGGAGCTGTAGAGATTTGAGGAGTGCCTGTAATACTGTTGAGGTTGATAGTTGTCTCTCAGAGGGGAGAATTGAGCACGGTTATAGCTATTGTAATAGGCACCATAATTGGGCAATCTCTCCAGTCCAGCGCAAGATTTCCCATCACCTAATAACTGTTGTCCAGGCGGACAGACACACTTGAAGCTGCCGGGGGTGTTGGTGCACTGAAAGGCACAGGGCTTAGGCACTTGTTCACATTCATTAATGTCTGCTCATGTGACATGATCCAGAGCCACAAACCATGTGGAAAGGAGAAAAAACAAACAAACAACAACACGTGACTATACATCTGCATATACATTTGTACTTAGCTCAGGCTGTGGAACAAACTGAAGACAGACAAGTCAGAGATTGAAGGCAGCAAAACATGGAGAACACAATGCCAAGTAGGCAGGTGAGGCTGTCCTCTACAGTAATACTCATTTATTCTTCCTCTAAGGCTGCTTGTGATGGAAGGAAGGACAAGAAGTCTTGCCTTGTGTGCTCCCCTGCTTTTGAAGAAGCAGGGCTGTGTGATAGCTTGAAAGCTGCTGGCTGTGGTTCCTGCTGGATATCAGAACAGATGCACCCTAAGAAAGAAGTGACCCTTAGGCTAGTCATAGTGCCAACCATAGTGCCAGCCATAGTGCTCCACAGATGGGTGGCAGAAGCTGTCAGGCCCTTCTTTAAAGGAGGCCACTTACCAGGGAGCATTCTTGAGAAGTATAGCATGAGAAATTCACCCCAGCTGGCAGAGAAGGAAGTTTCAATGCTCTGATGGGGTTACTGTGCTCTGCATCAAGGGTAAAGGTGGGTCTCAAGGAGGTGTCACAAGGCCACAGGGTGAGAAGGTCAGGTATGTTCTAACTGTTCTAACCTCTGCTGTTGTTATGGGGTGCTCTAGCTATGGAAGAGCGAAGCCTTAACTGGAAATATTAATTCACTTTTGTACAATGAAAACATAGATTTATTTTCCCTAAGGAATTTTTTTTTTTTTTTTAAAGCTCTTTTCCCTTTTAAATTGTAGTCCACAGTCATTTGGCCACCTCACACCAGAACAGAGCAGTGAGCATACAAAGGAATGGAAAGGATGTTAATGTGCGGCACAGTGAGCATTCTTCACACAAAGCAAAGTTAATGTGAGTGCTCTCGGCACTGTAGGACCAGGGCTTCTCCCACACACTAGCAAAGACATTTCCTAAGATTTTCAGCAAGTTACTTCAGGCCCAGGTGGAAATTTGACACATACGGTGTTTCTTTCCAAACTTAGTCATTCTTCACTAAAGGAAGAGAAAAATCTCATTCCAAAGAGGCATGTGCACCTCCACAACAGCCACAAATAACCTGTTACTAACCCCCATAACAATATCTCTAATACTGACATCTACTAGAAACCTTTTCTTAGTGGAATTTAAAGGTCTTAGTAGTGGCTCAAAGTAAGGGTTGAATTATTTAATATTTGTGGAAAGTGTGTATCCTTTAAATTACTTATCATAATTATTAATAATTTTAAGTATTTTTAATTACTATTATTAATAATAACAATTATTATAAATGTGCCATTGTGTTACTGCACTTCATTTTGGATGCCTCTGAGCACAGATTGTACCTCTCCAAGGCACATGATAATAGTATTTTTAAAGTAATCCTGTTCAGAAATGCAGTCGAATATTAGATTGTGGTTTTATTAGGTGTTTGATACTTGCTCTGTTTTAAAGTTCTAAACAGTTTTTCACAGTATCACCAAGGTTGGAAGAGACCTCAAAGGTCATCAAGTCCAACCCATCACCACAGACCTCATGACTAAACCATGGCACCAAGTGCCACATCCAGTCCCCTCTTGGAGGCATTAACAATTAAATACTTGAGAGCTGGCAATCCAGGGATAAATGCTATGATTCCATGAATCACTGCGGAGCGTTGCAGCATTTCCCAGCTGCTCTTTCACAATCACACAAGTGAAATGTTCTATACTAGTTGAAATATCATGAGGGTGATATTGTTGGGTGCTTGTTACAAACAGGAGGACTTAATTTTTAATGCAGACTTCAAGGTTATGTTCCTTTGTTGTGGGCTACTCATGCACATGCAAAAATACTGAACCTTGCTCTTTCCTTAGTCCTGTTTGCTAACTGCTGGGGTGAACATTCTTTACTTGCACAAAGCAGACAAGAGATGTGTGCTGTACAACAACACGAGTCCTTGGAACAAGTTGTGGGCAAGCAATATAGAAATATTATAGAAATAACGAAAGAAAGCTGGTGAAAAATGGAGCAGTTTCTTTTGTAGGATGGTCCTGTGCAACAGAAGCAAAATGGAAAGCAGCAAGTGGCTTGCATTGACCCTGTGGCCATCCCTGTGAGCAGTGATCTCTTACTGGTAAGCCTGAGTCTCCACTAGGCAGTATCTAAATATTTGTAAGAACAAGGGAAAATAAATGACACTGAAGCTGAAATAGCTAAACTTTCCTGCATTCTTTACCTCAAAGACTACAAATTGATTTTAAACTCCAGATAGCCTTGCACCTGTCACAGGCCAAACTGCTTTATATCAGCTTTTGTCGATGCCCTTCCCTCTGTCCCTCGGGATCCTGAGTTCCAACATCTCATCTGGGTGGTATCTATGGGTGTTGTGATGGCAAATGAGCTTCTTGTCTTCATTGTACAGACAGGGAGCTGAGGCTCAAAGTAGTTTATACAAAGCAAGAGTGGCACAAAGTTCAATTCTGCTTCAGTCTTGGGCCCAGTTTCTTTCCAGCCCTTCCTTGTGTTCATTGGAAAAATACAATCCAGAATAAAATCTGGCTTTTATGAATATATCTGAACTAATATCTTTGATGCATTTTCAATCTGCTTTTAAGCAGAAAAAAACTCAAAGGTGCATAAAGGTCATAGTTTAAAGAGGGAGCATTCAGTGGTCCTTGATCAGAAGACAGCTTTAGGGCAGCTGCTAATGTTTTATGTAAATCTGTAGCCCTAGACTCTCTCTTATTACTGTCAGAAATTTAAATGCGTTTAATACATGTTAAGGAGCCTGGGATTGATTCTTAGTTCAGCAGAGGCACAGTTGATGGAAGTAATGTCTTGGTCCATGGCCAAACAGTTTCTTGCTGCAATTTTATCTCTTTGAAACAGAAATTCCTACCCTTTTGTAGTCCAAAACCTTCAGTTGTTTAAAATGAAAACTCAAAAAAGAAATCCTGTTCTCCAAAGCAGCTGTTTATCATTTCTGAAAGCTAATCATCAAGTTATCATGGAGGAATGCTTCTCTGATATGATACATGAGAGCAACTGGAAGCAACTTTGCGTAGTGTCACATACCATCATTCATCAATCGTTATCAGGACTGATCAGCTACTCCCCATTCTACAGAAATACAGAAAGAGTGACCCTAGTGCCATCCTGAGGGTTGTTAAATGCCAGGGGAAGTGTTTTATCTCTCTTGCTGTCCCCTTTAAATGCTCCACACATATGTGGGGAAGAAAGCTCCACAAGTTTTCACGTCCAAGGCTTCTATGTAGCTAGCACAGGGGAGTAACTACATGGTTAGCATTCCTCCTCCTTCCCTGCTGTGACCCCACCCAGACCAGGAAGAGGAGCACTGTGTGATCAGTGTGTAGCAGCTTCCTCCACCCTAACCACTAGGGAAACACTATGGAATCACAGAAGTGGGTTGGAAGAGACATTAAAGATCACCTAGTTTCAATCCCCCTGCCATGTGCAGGGACACCTCCTACTAGGCCTTAGCCAACCAGGCTCGGAACATTTCCAGGCTTGGAGCCTCCACAATTTCTCTGTCCAGCCTGTTTCATTTCTAGTAGTTGGTGAGTGTGTTTGTGCTGTTTGCCTGTAGAGGTGAGTTGTGGGTGTATCATGCCTCTGGTGACACACTCCTTTGGGATGTTCCTTAGGGAAATCCACACCACTCCCTGCTCAACTGCCTTCAGGTGTGAGTCACTGCAGTCCAAGGTACAGACAGACAGGCACGTTCCATTGTCCTAGCAACTAATAAATCTGGCTAGATTTTTGTGAGTGAAGCTTCATGTGGAGCAGTAGCTTGCCACCAGTGCTCTGAGACCCTCACATGGTTTCTTTTCAGTGTCTGGACTTGTTACCATGTCCATTTGGAATAACTTATTTCCATTTGTTTTGAATGGGCCACTTTGGGCAGTTTTGAACTTCAGAGCAAATCTGTCCCTATAGCACAGTCATCCAACAACAGAGCACTGTTGGGTGTGTTAGAGCAGAAAGGCCAGCCAAGAGCAGCAGCAGCTGTGACACTGATGTGACTGGTCAGCTTACCCACACAAGGTCTTCCAACTCCCTGGGACCGATATCCCTGGGGCACACGCAGCGGTAGCTCCCTCGTGTGTTCTCACAGAGCTGGTTGTAGCGGCACTGGTGGATTCCATCCCGGCACTCATTGATGTCTGCAAGCAGCAAGGCAAGGAGTCAGGAGGCTTTTCTTGAACCTTCTTCCAGCTGAAAACCTCTTCATTTAGGAAGAATGCAGCTGAGCCACAAATGGATTTGGCCCTCCAGATAGATTTGTGTCTAAATATGTGCAAACCTAGAACTAGATTGTGTCCCAAGATTATTTTAGGGAAAGACCTGATCATTGTGCCCATGTTTACTACCACTGGACAGCACATCAACACTTCTACTCACCAACACAAGTTCCATTTTCTGCTTTGGTCATTCCACTGGGACACAGATCGATGCACTTATAGCCACCACGGGTGTTTTTGCAAAGCTGATCAGGCCTGCAGATGTTCTGCCTGCACTCGTTCACATCTTGGTGAAAAAGAAACAAGAATGGAAATGAACTTGCTTCCTGTGCTCCACTCCTACAAAGCAGAGCAACCCCACTGTGTGCATACATTTCATGCATGCTAAGGCTCCCTTCCACATCAAAGGTTTCATTTATAAAGGTTTCTGATAAAAATATAGCAACAAACACATGAACTACATCTGCTGGGAAGTGGGAATGAGTAGGCAAAGATCCATTCGTACCCATGCATTTTCTGCCCTTGAGCTGGTATCCTGGATCACAGCCACAGTGGAAACTTCCTAGAGTGTTGAAGCACCGCTGATGACAGGGGTTGGACTCCTGACACTCATTGACATCTGTTGAACAATAGAGATCCTTGGTGCCACAGCTGGGAATTGTCATTTCCCTGAGTAGCATTTTGGCTGAGTCACCATTTGGGACTCTGCTTTGAGCTCTGGTTATTACCCCAGGGTTTGCTTCTCTCACTTCCTTGTAAAATAAAATGCAGGTGGAACACACAAGCAAGAACACTGGGTGATCCCCTGATAAGATTTTAAACTCATTTCTAAAAGAGGAAACAGCAAAAGGCTTAAACCCCCCCAAACTCAAAACAAACAGCCTCCCAAAACTCCAAGCCCCCAACCCTAATAATGAACATTTAGAGACACCATATTGAGAGCTGCATCTATTAACAAGTTCCTCTCACTTGTGTGAAGGACAATGTTATGAGTTGATGACAGGTGACACCAAACCCCACAGGGCTCTCCATACCTTGGCAGCTGAATCCATCAGGTGTCCTCCTAAAGCCGCTCCTGCACCTCACCACGCAGCGGTATGAGCCAATGGTGTTCTCACACTCCTGGCCAGCATGGCAGCCGTGTCCACCTAGGCCACACTCATCAATGTCTGGGATCAGAAACAAGCTGTAAACCTCACTGAATCACCATGAAACACAGGGGAAGTGGTGGCATGAGCATGCTCAGCTATGAAATGCTTCATTGCAGGTATGTTCAGGTATGTTGGATTTAGGAATAAGCAGGCATTGGAACAGCTGCCCAAGGAGGTGGTAGAGTCACCATGCCTGGAGGTGTTCAAGAAACGTGTGGACATAGCACTTTGGGGCATGGTTTAATGGCCGTGGTGGTGTTAGGTCAATGATCTTAGAATTTTCCAACCAAAGCAAATCTATGACTCTATGCAACAATGAGAACATCACCAATAAAGTATGGTAATGAGGGAACCCAAAGAGAAACATTTCCCCAGCAATTTAAGTGTATCCAGCCTGCCCACAGCAACACTTCTCTTACCCTGACATGTTCTGCCATCTGCAGAGATGGTGAGGCCTTTGGGACAGGAGCAGTAGTAGGAACCCATGGTGTTGTGACAGGTGTGGGAGCAAGGACTCCACACAGCACATTCATCTTCATCTGGAACAAGGAAACGTTTGAGAAAGCAGCAAGGTGTCATAAGAGGACAGACTATGAGGACAGGCTGAGAGTTTGGGTTAGTCAGCCTGGAGAAGAGAAGCCTCTAGACAGACCTTCTTGTGGCCTTTCAGTGCTTAAAGTGGCCAATCAGAAAGCTAGGGCCAGACTTTTGACTAGAATCTGTAGGGGCCCTGGTAGAGAGCCAGGACAAGGGGTGATGGTTTTAAACTATACGAAGGAGATTTACATTGGAAATAAAAACCATTATTTTTTGCCATGAGGATGGTGGGACACTGGAACAGGTTCCCCACAGAAGCTGCTGTCCCATCCCTAGAAGTGTTCCAAGCCAGGTTGTGACTCTGTGGTTATACCCTACCCTTCTCACCTGAGCAGTAAGGCCCCATTGAGTCCAAGCCAAAGCCAGCAGGACACTGATTGCTGCGGTCACCTGCAGGGTAAAGGAAGCACATGTTACCTGGGGAGGAAAATGGGCTCCTTTCATTGCTTTTGAAAAGCCTTTAACACTTAGCATTGCAGCCCAGCTATTTGTAAAAGATTCATTATCCTTGGACACTAAAAACTTTTTAAATCCAGACATGGGTGGATTTTACAGCGAGAGTGGTCAAATACTGGAACAGGTTGCCCAGGGATGTGGTTGAGGCCCCATCCCTGCAGACATTCAAGGTCAGACTTGACATGGCCCTGAGCAACCTGACCTAGTTGGACATGTCCCTTGCTCACTGCAGGGGGATTGGACAAGGTGACCTTTGGGGTGACCTTCCAACCTTCTGTGATTTTCTGCTTGGGCATTATAAGCATTCAGCAGGTGAGGGGAGTTCCCTCACACTGCTGCAAGTTGCATCCCATTCTTGCACATCCTGCACGGTTCCTCCATAAAGTTTTCATCAGAAGAAGAATAAAACCCATTCAGTTTCACTTCAAAAGAGGGAAATAAACCCAAACCAATCACCATGTGGGAAGTCATAGTAGAAGAACACAAGTGCATACTGTGAACTGCAATGGAAGCCTGGCAGAGGCTGCTCAAAGACCATTTCTGCTCCTTGAAAATGGATTCAATAACTATGGCCTTTTAAAGAAAAGCAGCACAGTCATTGCTGGAGGAAAAAAACAAGTTCTGTCAAGATTTGGCCAGATTTATGCAGAGGCATAACGTGACTTGGAGACATCCTTTTAGCAGGCCTCTCATTAAAATGGGCCAACATCTTACTTGGGTTTCACAGCATATGGTGAGTTCCTAGGCTGGCAAGTGGGGAAATCCCAATTTACTCAATTTAGAATGTCGCCATTGAGAATGAAGACTGAGACAGGCAGTGCCACTGCTCACTGACTTCCAAGCCCAAGCTATTTCATTTGAGAGGTGATGTTAAACCTTGCTGTGTCAAAACAGCCCAGACAGCACTTCAGAGATAACAGGAGCCTCTGATAACCAGTGACTTCTCTGAGGAAAATCTGCTTACAAAGTTATTCTTATCTGGCCTGAAAAAAATACATCCAGAAAGAACCAGCCAAATTTTCAAGCTGCAGATTAGCATCACATTTTCAGCACATGCCACAGAACTCCAGAGAAGTTCAGTCTGAGGATTGACTTGGGACATTCTACCATTTTAGTGCTGAACTTTGAATACTCTCCCACCTCATGGCTGCTTTACACCAACGTGTTTTTTGAGATGAGGATACACAATCCTTTGCAATCCTATGCAAACCCAAACACAAAACCCACTAACGCCTCATCCTCCACAAAACTGACAGGAGTTTCCTTTTAGACAGCCTAAGGTACACACCTTAGGAAATGGAAAATATGTTAGTTTGGTTGTCTGAAGGTCCTGGTGATGCTGGCAGCACTGTCAGCAAGTGCAGACATGCATTATTGATGAGGATTACAGGTGAAGAGCAAGTGTAGACTGCAACAGCTTTTACCTATCAGACTGTGGTACATTAACAATAAAAGGAGGTCCTGGGGTCTACAGTGAAGTTACCCAAATATCACAGCGTTTCCACTTTCGAGGCCATAACCAGCTTCTGAGAATAGAGGAAATGAATTCTGGGATGTCCAGAGATTGTTTTTCCCACTGTTTCATGTCTGTGGAAGGTCAGCACAGCACCCCCGGTGGCAGGAGAGGTCAGCACTGTACCTTTTGCAATGGACGCGTGGATTTTGAAAGCCACAGTTTCCTCCAAGGGGTTGTACTCTGATGCAATAGAGGAAGCATGGAGGGTTTCCACCAAGAAAGGCATCTTTCCTTTGCTGTAATCATAGGTGATGGTGTGGTTCCACGTGTAGGGAACACTGACTCCATCAGCAGTAAAGAGACGGGTAGAATGGGCATACAGCTGCCCAGGGCCAGTCTGAATATAGTCTTCTGTGTAATCCTGAAACAGCAAGATCCGGGTGTCAGCCACTGAGGAGAGCCACCGCCACTGGGGTTCTTTGTCGTTTGATCTGGTTTGAACTCCCTCCCAGGGGAGGTTTAAGTTGTCGATTAGGACAATTTCTTTACTGAAAGAGGGGCCAGGCATTGGAGCAGGGATATGGTGGAGAAATGTGTGGATGTGGCACTTGGGGACATGGTTTAATGGCCATGGTGGTGCTAGGTCGATGGTTGGACTCAATGACCTTAGGGGCCTTTTCCAACCAAAACAAGTCTACGATTCTGTGAGTCTGTGTGTTCCGAGAAGGGCTTTTTTCCTTAAGAGCTAAACACATCAGATTTCACCCAAGAAATGCTTTTTTTTTCCACTCTTATTTTAGCTGTTGAACATTAGCAGCATCTGGTGTATTTCCTTCTGTATGAATTGGGCAGTGGTGGTGAAGGTCCTGATGATGGGGGCCAGCACAGAGCACTGCCCAAACCTCTAAAATTATCTTGTTGTTCAATACCAATATTTTGAGTTCTAAATGTTATTATTTTAACTCAGATGTTGATAATCTGTGATAAATAAACAACTGGCAGAGAAAAATCCTACCACTCACTAAAAGCCTGAACTTTGGACATGCTACATATTGGACTGTATAAAAAAAAAATAATCAAGAACTTCACAGATACTTACAGTGTATTGTGGGATTAATACAGTAAAGCCTTAAGAGAGTAAGACATTTGCACTGGTCACTAATTGTCACCTTTACAAGAACAGCTTTAAGGAATGTTCTTTCTTTTACAACAAAACCAATTAGAATCATAGAATGGCTTCAGTCAGAAGGGACCTTAAAGATCATCTAGTACCAACCCCCTTTCATGGGCAAGGACACCTTCCACTAGGCCTGGTCACTCCAGCCTGGTCCTAAACACTTCCAGGGATGAGGTGTCCACACCTTCTCCACCTTCTCTGGGTAACCTGTTCCAGTGTTCCACCACCCTCAAAGAATGTTTTCCTAATATCCAGTCTACATCTACCCTGCTCTAGTTTAAAACCATTCCCCTTTGTCCTATCACTACAAGCCCTAACATGAAGTCCCTCCCCAGCTCTCCCATAGCTCCCTTCAGGTACTAGAAGGCTGCTCCAAGGTCTCCCTGGAGCGTTGTCTTCTCCAGGCTGAACACCTCCAACTCCCTCATCCTGTCCCTATAGGGGGTGTTCCAGCCCTCTGATCATCTTCATGGCTCTCTTCTGGACCTGTCCAACAGTTCCATGTCCTTCTTGTGTTGGGGGCACCAGACCTGGATGCAGTACTCCAGGTGGTGTCTCACAAGAACAGTGTAGAGGGGCAGAATCCTCTCCCTTGACCTGCTGGCCATGCAATTATCAAGTTAAAACCAATAACCTGCTTGAAAACTAAAACTTTAATACCACACATTACATTAAGCAAACTGTTTTTCACTGTTTTCAAGACTTAGTGTCTGCTGTTTTACTATAGGTGAGAGGACTTGTGTATGGGGGAGAGAAGGGGCTGATGTCTCGAGCAGCTTTACCTTCACACTCACGTCGGCTACTGACTGGAGCTGCAGCAGGTGGCCGCTCACCACAACATCCAGCAGCAAGGCTCCGTCTGAATCCACCCCCGGGCAATGTGAGTCATCCGCAGGATCTCCCTGTGGGTGTGAAGAGCACACTCATGTCTGAACCATCTGAAGCAGAGGGCTCTGTTAGCCACACCTGTGGCTGAACTGAGATCCCTTGGCCAGTTCTGTTATAGTTTATAAAACACACCATGCCTGGAATAGAAAATGCTTCAAAGTACAGCTCTAAAAGCTGTATTTAAGCTTCAGAAAATGCTGGTGTGAGCACAGGACTCTACATTCAGCAGCAGCTAGATGCTGTGTCTCAGCTTATCAAGGTGACAGGACACAGAGCTGGTGCGTCACAGGCAACTAACCAGTGGCAAACTCCACTTGTGTTTCTCTCTTGAAGATGGCGTCGGTAAGCGTAAAGCCGTTCATTGCTCCCCCGATCTCTTTTGCAGTTGTCCAATAAACTGGGCTGAGTATAGAAACAAGCTTCCTCATGGCTGGGCCTGCAAGAAAGGCAGCACAGCATTTGAGAACATTTCCCCAACATCATGCAAACTGAATATGAGCCCTAAAATAATGTAAGTCTGAAGATTTAAACCAGAAAGCCCTGTGCATTGGTATAGTGGCTGGAAAGCTGCCCTGGGGAAAAGGACCTGGAGGTGTTGGTCAAAGGCTGGCTAAAGATGAGCCAGTGTGTGTCCAGGTGGCCAAGAAGGCCAACAGTGTCCTGGCCTGGATCAGCAGTAGTGTGGCCAGCAGGACCAGGGAAACAATTGCCCCTTGTACTCAGCACTGGCGAGGCTGCAGCTTGAATACTGGGTTCCGTTTTGGGGCCGTCAGTGCAACTCAGATGATTATTAGCCTATATTCAGAGTAATCATTTTACAAATGGCAAGGTACTAGAAGTCACTACTGATGACTCTTGGGTTTTTTTCCTCTCTGTGAAAAGTTTAGACCAGTTGCTTCAGTGAGACTTAACAAAATGCAGTGGGGAATGCTGACATTGCACCCAGGTCAGCCTGGATCAAGGAGAAAGGTGATAAAAAGCTCTACAAAGCCTACCAAGGCTCCGAGGGATGTTGGTGATCTTTGCTTGGATGACTCTAGTTTGAGAGTCAGGGCTGTCCATCACTGTGGCATTCAGGAAAGCAGTTCCAAACTCCATGCCATTAATGTTCCCAGTGATGCTGCCTTTGGCATGTGAAGGGCCACCTGTGAAGGGAGGAAGGGAAAATAAGGCCCATGTGAAATCTCTGCTGTCTGATATTTTGGGGGACAGAAAATTTGGAGATACTGTCCAGCATCTACTGGAGAGAGTCAAATGGACAGCTATGAGGATGATTAAGGGACTGGAACATCTCTCCTATGAAGAAAGGCTGAGAGAGCTGGAGAAGAAAAGGCTGAGAGGGGATCTTATCAATGTCTATAAATATCTGAGGGGTGGGTGTCAGGCTCGTTTGGGTGGTGCTTAGTGGTAGGACAAGGAACAATGGGTACAAGCTGGAACACAGGGAGTTGGAATGTGCTGCCTGGGGAGGTGGTGGAGTCACCATCATCGGAGGTGTTTAGGAGGAGACTGGATATGGTGCTTGGTTGCATGGTTTAGTTGATTAGGTGGTGTTGGATGATAGGGTGGACACGATGCTCTTGAAGGTCTCTTCCAACCTGGTTTATTCTAGTCCAGTCCAGTCCCAATAATTTTTTTTTTATGGTGAGGGTGCTGGAGCCCTGGAGAAGGCTGCTCAGTGGTGTCTCCTCTGGAGAGATTCCAAACCCACCTGGATGCTTTCCTGTGTGACATACCCCAGGTGATCCTGCAGGGCGGTTTGACTTGATAATCTCTATAGGTCCCTTCCAACCCCTAACAGTCTGATTCTATGAAGTAAGGATGTCTCTGCACATATTACTATATTATTTGCAAGAGTGAAGCTCACAACCTGAAAATAACAGTCTGAGATATATGCACAGTAAGGTGGCAATCACCTTTTGCATGCACCCGTCTGAAAAGCAACAGGTGCTCAGCAGCATCCTCTAGTGTTACAGAACAGGCTGACAAAAAATTCACCCAGCTGAAGTCACAGGGGAGCATCTAAGTCAAAAAAATTAGATTGCTTGGACAGCTGGCCAAGACACAGGAAAAAACCAGTGTCATTAACTCACCAGGACAGGCTTGGGTGTTGCACCTGGATATCTGGGAAGAGTCTCCAGCACAAGGCCGTCCTCGGTGTAAGGGGGCTGGGTTGCTGCACAGGCGTGTGCGGGTCTGCTCTCCCCTCCACATGAAGCAGAGCATTGGCTCCAGGTTTGCCACTGCCCCCAGTTTCCATCCACTGAAGAAAGAAAAAAATGGAGTGATTTTTTCATTTTAAATGTGTCAGTCTGGTGTCATTCCTTCTTGGTGGAACCAGTGTCTCAGAGAAAAGAAACAGCTCGAAGGGTGACACAACCACCTCGATGGCAGGTGGTGAACACTTCAGAAATACACCACCTCAAAAACTGTGTTTGTCTACCAGCTGTACTGCAGGCAAGGAGGCTCCCCCATGGGATGATTCCAGTGCAATGGTTGGGAACCAAGCAAAGAGTGGGTCAAATTCTTCCCTGTGTCATGTGGAAGAGGTACCACTTCATGGCTGACCAGGGAAGCTTTGTACAGTGTGGACTATACATGTCCCTCTGCAGTCATGAAAGGCTCCCCAGGGGTGGCACACAGAGGTCCAGTGTGCAGGTGAGGAGCTCAGCTGGCTCTGGGTGGCTGCTCTCTGGGGAGAAAAACCATCTGGCCAACCACTACCTCACTGCTTCTACCTCCTCTCCCCAGGAGGCTCTGCTGAGATGCTACCTCTGATACCAGTGTCTGCATCTGCTCCTCCAAAGTACCAGGCTCCACAGAAACCAGTTTCAGAGCTGAGAAACACTGTGACATGGATGCAGACTCACCATGGACCAGTTCATAAAGAACAGTATATTCAATATTCAGAACCTCCTGTCAAACTTCTTGGTAGCCAATCACTAGAGACAACCTGTCTGTATAGAGCTTGAAGTGCTTTTACTGCTACACAGAAAGCATCCAAGATTGTGTGAGTATAAAACTGATGAAAGAAGAGCCTACGAACCAAGTATAGAACAAGTTCTGTCTGTCCAAACATGGCCTCAATAACCACAGTGGTACAAGAACATGACTGCACTTTGAGCAGGTATCTGGCAATGCCTGACCTGACAGGACATTTGCCCCAAACCAGAAATGCTAAGGGAAAAGTAACAATGCAAACTTTGCTAATGATAGCCATTAGCTAAAACAACACAGCAAGGGAACTGAAAGGACCTTCAGAGGCAGCATAAAAATGTGTGACTGCCAAGCAAGAGCAGGGGAAAGGCGGCACTGTCAGTCTGGGCTTGGCACCGTAACCTGCATTGAGACTTGTCTGCACACACCAGGAGCAGCTGGTGTCCAGCTAGTGGGGGCAGACAGTTTCAAGTGCAACAAGCAGAGTAAAGCAACCAAAGGACCTTGGGCTTGGGGACATCTTGAAGGTCTCCTCCAACCTGGTGTATTGTATTGACATGGCCTCACCTAGGGCTTTGTCACCAGCACACAGGTCTGCAGGATGCTGAATGTGACACAAGCACACATGGAGTTGGAGCTCCTGCATCTCCCACAGGAGAAGGGAATGTAATTGCATGCACCTAGATGAAGGGTTTAATACATTTAAATGTATTTAATAAATATCATTATTACTATATTATTATTAATAATAATCCATTTCTGGGCTGAGTTATAGAAGTGTTTAGAAATCTGCAGGTATTTGGCAAGTCTCTAGTGTTGTGGTTTATCTTCTGGGTTGCTGATACTGCTCCTGAATGTGTAGGTTCAGCGGTTGCACCTCAGTTATGTGTTGTCAATAAATCAGTTAACTGCTTTGACTGGGGTTTTATTTAAGGTGTTTGAGCCAAGCACTGTTCCCTGCTCCTGGAAAACATTGTGAGAGCTCACCGGGAGCCTCATGAACTATATCTACAGTAGAAACCAAGTACAATTACTGGGTATAGGAGAAATTTTCACATGCTATTTTCTGTTTTGAATTATTTCACCTTTGTTGAGGAATTCTAAACTATGAAGAGAGAATCCTTGTGACACCCATGTAAAGCAAAAAATGAACAATTACTAGAGTGCATAAGTGTAATAAGAGCTATGAGGATGAAGAGACTTGAACACCTCTGTTATGAAGAAAGACTGAGAGACCTGGAATTGTTTAGTCTGGAGAGGGCTGAGAGGGGATCTTCTCAATGTCTATAAATATCTGAGGGGTGGGTGTCAAGATGAAGGTGCCAGACTCTTTTTGGTGGTGCCCAGTAATAGGACAAGGAACAAGGGTACAAGCTGGAACACAGGAAATTTCACCTCAACTTGAAGAGAAACTTTTTTGCTGTGAGGCTGGAGCAGGCTGCCCAGAGAGGTTGTGGAGTCTCCTTCTCTACCCATCCGGATACATTCCTGTGTGACCTGCCCTGGGTGACCCTGCTTTGGCAGGGGGATTGGACTGGATGATCTCTGGAGGTCCCTTCCAACGCCTAACACTGTGATTCTACAACACAGGAGCATTCCACCTTCTTTCTTTAATATGAAGATCTCACGAGTGCCATGTGTAGCCTGAAGGCTTGCAGGGAGAGCTCTGTTTACCTTCTGTGAGCACTCACCAGGGCACAGGTCAGTGCTGCATCTCTGGATCTGCGTGTCAGCCCCTGCGCAGGCTCTGCCACCGCTGGCGGGCCGAGGGTTGTCACAGCTGCGGTACCGTCTCGCCTGGCCTCCGTTGCATGTCCGGCTGCAAGTTCCCCAGCTACTCCATGGGCCCCAGTTGCCATGAACTGTAAGAATAAATCAGATTTTACCTGTCTTCCTCTTAATAACAGGCAGTTGAAGTAGGAAAATACTCCTTTTGGAGACTAACTTTGTAATTTCTTCTCCCAAACTGAAATCAAAACCCAGACGATTCAAGATCTAAGAAAGGTACCTTGTGCAGCATCCATGACTGCTCAGTACAACTAACCAGAACACTGTCTGCCCAGAGAAGCTGCGGAGTCTCCTTTGAGAGATTCCAAACCCACCTGGCCATTGTGATCCTGGGCAAGCTGCTAGTGGTGACCCTGCTCTTGCAGGGGGATTGGACTGGATGATCTCCAGAGGGCCCCTCCAACCCCACCACGCTGGGATTCTGTTGCTTGTAGGAAAGCAGGCAGCACGTGGTTAACCAAATGAGTCACGACACTCTGCTGTGAGATCCCAGGAGACAGACTCTGCAGGTTGTTTCATCTGCATAGTGTTACCTTCAGAGAGCTGCATGACCTCTGACAGTCTGGCAGGACCTCATGGACCAGGTCCTGCTGGTTTGTGCTCTCGATAGTCAATGTTTAAAACATCTCAGTTACAGTGGTTGATGAAGAGATGCCTTGCCTCTAGTCAAGAAGCCAATGCCACGCCCTAATTTCTGTGGGAGCACAAGATGCTAGGAGGGCTTACTTCCTGCTGTGCATCCCTGCAACCACAGGGAGTGGACAGGCAGTCAGACTCAGAGCACTTACTTGGACAAGGATCATTGTTGCAAAAATCCATTTGTACATCACTTCCTTCACACTTGTGCCCCCAAACTGTGGGGCTGGGTCTGAGCACTGGCGTGTCCTCTGCCTGCTGCCTCCTCCACAGGACACGGTGCAGGAGCTCCAGCTGCTCCACGTGGCCCAGTTGCCATCCACTGGTGAGAGAGGCACAGCATGGCACTGTTACAGTCTCTGATGTCAGAAGTGACAAAGTGAATCAGTGCTGCATCAGGGCGAAACTGAATGTAGAGAGTTACTGTCTGTAGAACATCTCAGCTGAGGGATTTCTACATGGGGATGAGTGAAAGCTGAGGAAAGGCATGACACCTTGGCATTGACTCAAAAACTTGGCTTGAAAGCTGGTGAAGAGTCTAGAGAACAAGTCTTATGAAGAGCAGCTGAGGGAACTGGGGTTGTTTAGTATGGAGAAAAGGAGGCTGAGGAGAGACCTCATTGCTCTCTACAACTCCCTGAAAGTAATTTGAAGCAGGGCGGGGATTGGTCCTTTCTCCCTAGTATCAAGTTATAGGAAGAGGGGAAATGGCCTGAAACTGTGCCAGGGCTGGGGGTGGGGGGTAGGTTGGAGATCAGAAAAAAGTTCTGTGCTGCAAGAGTGGTCAGGCATTGGAGCAGGCTGCCCAGGGAGGTGGTGGCATCACCATCTCTGGAGACGTTCAGAAATATGTGGACATAGCCTTCTGGGACATGGTTTAATGGCCATGGTGGTGGCGACAGTTGGACTTGATCTTAGAGGTCTTTTCCAACCAAAACCACTCTATGATTCTCTTTTAAATAACCTGTAAGCCTGACCAGAATTATGGTGAGGGATTGCTCAGTCCTCACTCTCAGTCACTCTTCACATTTTCAGGTGTCTGTAAGCAAGCCTTGGCACATACAAAGCCGTCCCATCTTCACTTGTGCATCCAGAGAGGTTATGAAGTCTCATCTGAAGAGATCCCAAACCTACTTGAATGTGGCCCTATGCAACCTGATCTAGGTGACCCTGCTTTAGCAGGGGGTTAGACTAGATCATCCCCAAAAGTCCCTTCCATCTCCCACCATGCTGGGATTCTGTGATCCTTTGGCTGCAGCTGCACTGTCTAAAGATGTAACCATCACCTCTACTCTCCTTCCTCACCGGCCTGCGAGGAAGAGCTCAACACTTCATAGGAGTTACTACTAAATTATCTGACATGAGCCAGGTCTAAACAGTTGGTAGTAGGGGCTTGATCTCTCCAGACATGGTGACACAAACTGTTATGGGTACATCCATGTGAGCGCTGGAGTTGGTAGCTGAGAAGAGGCTGAAACAGACACAAACTCACTGTAAGCAACAGCATTGAGCCAGATAAATGCATAACCTCAAGTCCTCAGCTGCTCACCTACCACGAGGTCAGTTCTCTCTCCTACCAGTCCAGAAGGGACTCAGGGCAGGATATGGTATGTGCACAACAGAACATGTGAAATAGGAGCAGCATTAAGGTGCTGCACATTCCACTTGCTGAAATTTCCCTGCACTCAGCCAAATACAGAGGTCAGACTTCAAAAATCTGAGATAACACTCCAGGGAGACCTCAGTGCAACTTTGCAATATCTGTAGGGGTTGAAGAGAGCTGGAGAGGGACTTTCTACAAAGGACCATGGGTAATGGCTTCAAGCTGGAAGCAGGTTGATTCAGATTAAAGATTAGAAATTCTTCTCCATGAAGGTGGTGAGGCACTGGCACGGGGTGCCCAGAGAAGTTGCAGAGGTGCTAAGTCTGGAATTTTTCAAAGACAAGTTGGATGAGGCCTTGAGCAACCTGGTCTAGTGGGAGGTGGGCAGGGGGTGGGACCAGATGATCTTTAGCGTCCCTTGCAACCCAAAATGTTCCAGGACTCCATAGCCTTACCTGGGCAGCGTCTCTTGTTGCAGACCTGCATCTGGACATCAGGCCCCTCACAGTAGGACCCATCGTGTGATGGAGGAGGGTTGTTGCAGAGCCTCAGCCGTGTCTGAGTGCCTTTCCCACAGGTCTCACTGCAAGGACTCCAGGGCAGCCAAGAACTCCACTCACCATCCACTGCAAAGGCAGCACAGCTGTAAAACTCTTCAAACTGCACAGCTGCTTCAACTTGAAATTACAGCTCCACAGCCCAGGGTAAAAAGGCTTCGTTGTTTAATATCAGTAAATGAAGCTTCCTCAATAAGCCCTTGGAAAGAGCCCTTGCCTCGAACGCAGCCAAAACAGATCAACAGTTTCCAAGAGAGATTAATTTTGTCCTTTTTGTTTTCTGAATACTTCACCTCACCTCACTACAACCTTGGAACAACAGAACTGAAAGCCTGCCCAAATCATCTGTTTTCCTAAGTGACCTGGCCCTGGCTGTCCTGGGCTGGGTTGCAGGTCTCAGCTGGGAAGGGGAACATCAGCTAAAGCTGGCACACAGCTTCTTTCAGTGGCTACCAGTAAGCAGGAGCCAGGACTGATTTTGTTGCCAAGATGTAGAGCAATGAAGCTCAGGCTGGTGGATGAAAAGGAATATAATAGAAATGGTACAGCAGAAAACACACTGGTGGTGAAAGGTGATGAGTAAACTACAACCTATCAAAGGTGGCACGCACTGCTGAGACAGGAAGGAAACCTGAATGTGCAGCTAGTTAGGAGAAAGAGGTGGCTGGAAATTAAACCCAAACATGCAGATACTGTCTTTTATTAACTAGCATGTTTTATGCTTTTTTTAATAGTTGGTGGTTTGGCTGGGTTTTTATTCATTTTAGTTGGCTTTGCAGAACAGATTTAGAGTAGTTGTACTCTCTGAGAACATGGATATTAAGTACTGGAGAAATGGCAAAATACATAATTAACATTTTTCTTGTGGAAAAGGGGAAAAGAGAAATTGCTGAGAATTTTCCCTGCACTTACTTCTGTGGCTTCTGTCTCCACAAATTGGTGCTATTCCATAAACCACATCCCATTTTAAGAGAAAAACATTGAGAACTGAATTCTTTTAAGTTAATAATTTGGAACAAGCTTAGAGAAAATTTGGGTCGGAGAACAGAAGAAACCCAGGTGGGAAGCCCCTTGTTCACCTGCCGTGAAACCACTCTGCCCTTACCTGGGCAAGGCCTGATGTTACATATGACTGAATCCACAGCGCTGCCCTCGCAATGCTTCCCGCCGTGCTGAGCTGGGGGTTACTGCAGGTTCTGCTTCTGCTCCTGTTGCCTTGTCCACAGCTCTTGGAACACTCTTCCCATAGCCCCCACTCTGACCAGCTGCCATCCACTAGGAAACAGAAAAACCCCACAGTGGTAATTAAGAGCTTTCATTCCAATTTCTTAGGCAAACCGATCCAGCATGAAGATCCATGGTGATCTGCATGAGGGTTGGGAGGCTCTGCAGAGGGACACGAACAGGGTGGATGAGATGACTGAGGCCAATTGCAGGAGATTCAACAAAGTCAAGTACCGGATCCTCCACTTGGGTCACAACAGCCCCGTGAATGCTCCAGACTTGGGATGGAATGGCTGGAAAGCTGCCTGGTGGAAAATCACCTGGGAGTGCTGGTTGACAGCAGCTGAACATGAGGTGGCCAAGAAGCACACAGCATCCCAGCCTGCATCAGCAATAGTGTGGCCAGCAGACCAGGACAATGATTCTCCTGTACTCAGCACAGGAGAAGCCACACCTTGAACACTGAGTTCAGTTTTGGGCCATTCACTCCAAGAAATACATTGAGGTGCTGGAGCACATCCAGAGAAGGGCAATAAAGCTGGTGAAGTAGAACCAGGGGAAGTTTAGACTGGACATGAGAAGAAACTTCCTCACTGAAAGGATTCTCAAACATTGGAACAGGCTGCCCAGAGAGGTGGTTGAATCCCCATCCCTGGAGGTGTTTCAGAGATGTAGAGATGTGGTGCTGAGGCACATGGTTTTGCACCAGCCTTGGCAGAGTTAGAGAATGGTTGGACTCGATGATCTTAAAGGTCTTTTCCAACCAAAAGAATTCTGATTCTCTGACTCTATGCTAAGGGTTCACTGCCAGGACACAATACAAGGCACACCAAAAGAACCAGCCCATTAAAGAAATACCTGGACAGGGCCTGCTGTGGCAGCTGCGGACATCTCTGTCGGGCCCCTCACACCTCCTCCCGCCATTGGCTGGGACAGGGTTGTTGCACTGGCGGACTCGCTCCTGGACGCCTTGGCCACAGGTGACGCTGCATGCCTGCCATTCCAGCCAGTGGGAATATCCCCCATGCACTGCAACGGGACAGGGATGCTGCTAGGAACACACTTGTGCTTGGAGCTCTCTCAGACTGACACAGCAAAGTGGCAAGCGTGCTCCACAGCCATACCTGGAAATCCAGCTCACATCTGCATTAGCACAGAAATATCTCACTACAGTTCAGAGAACACTCCAGCTCTTCTGGAAGATCTACTGCTTATGCTTTTCATCAGAGGCACAATAAAGTCGTGAGATCTTCTGAGGATAGGACCTAGTTCAAGATCCTTTCACTATTATTTATGTCTCTCAATCCCTCACACTCCTCCGACTGGATGAGTATAATGGAAGGAACAAAGTTATTTGAAGTAAAAGGTCACTGATGTCTTGGATTGATAAAAAGGAACCTATTGTGTACACTGAAGATCAAATGTGCTACCCACAAAATGTGGATAAGATAAAATTGTGACCCTATTTATTCACAAGACCTACCAGTCATGAAGTTCAACACGGACAAGTGTAGGGTCCTGCACCTGAGGGTTGATTTGCTGCTAAGAGTAGGACCAGGGAATGATGGGGGACAACAAGTTCACCATGAGCCAGCAATTTGCCCTCATGGCCCAGACCAGTGGTCTCCTGGAATGCATTCAGAGGAGTGTGAACAATAGGTTGAGGGAAGTTCTCCTCCCCCTCTACTCTGCCCTAGTGAGGCCGCAACTGCAGTACAGATGCAGGAGGTCCAGTTCTGGGGTCCTCAGTTCAAGAGAGACAGGAAACTACTGGAGAAAGCCCAGTGGAGACTACAAAGATGCTGAGGGGCCTGGAGCATCTCTGTGAGGAGAAAAGGCTGAGAGACCTGGGGCTGTTTAGCTTGGAGAAGAGCAGCCTGAGAGGGGATCTGCTCCATGGCTAAGGGGTAAAGGGCAAGAGGACAGAACCAGACTCTTTTCAGTGGTGCCCAGTGACAGCACAAGGGCCAGTGGGCACAAACTGGAACCCAGGAGGTTCCATCTGAACAGGAGGGAAAACTTATTTGCTGTGAGGGGACTGGAGCCCTGGAGCAAGCTACCTAGAAAGATTGTGGAGTCTCCCTCTCTAGAGATATTCCAAACCTGCCTGGACATCATGATCCTGGGCAATCTGCTGTGGGTGACCCTGCTTTATCAGGGGTTGGACTGTCTGATCTCCAGAAGTCACTTCCAACCCCCACCATGCTGTTAGTCATTATCATGCATTTTGTGCACCTACCCTGGACAGTCAGTGGTACTCTAACAAGAACAGACCCCATCAGGTTCCTGGCTACACACTCATACTCAGCTGTGTCTTCCTTCTGGGCTGCAACAATGCGCAAGGAGCCGTTGGACAGGAGAGTCACTCTCTCATCGTTCACAACTGAATGACCTTGGCGTGACCATTTGATGGTTGGAGGAGGCTCTCCATTTGCCTGGCAGTTCAGCATTGCTGTGGCACCAGCTTCAATAACTGTCTCTATAGGTTCAACAGTAATGACTGGAGGACCTGAAAGGGAGAGATTTCTTTAGGCAGCAGCACATGGTTATGTGTTTTCATTGTATTCAATATCAGAAGCCTGATCAGAACAAAGGCAAAAAAATCTTAAGTCAGTTAACTTTGACTAAAATTATTATTGCTGATCTTCCAGTATCACAATACATAATCTTAGTACGGTTTGGGTTGGAAGGGATCATTAAAGTCATCTAATCCAATCCCCTGCCACCACCAGGACATCTGCAACTACAGCAGACTGCTCGGAGACCCAAACCACCTGACCTGGAACAGTTCCAGGGATGGGACATCTTCCACTTCTCTGGGCAGCCTGGGCCAGTGTCTCACCACCCTCTGCACAGACAATTTCCCACTTCTCCCTAGCTCAAATGTCCCTCTTTTATTTCAAACCACTACCCCCTGTTCTGTCACAACAGACCCTGCAAAAAAGTCTGTCCCCAGCCTTCCCATAGGCCTCTTTGAGCCCTGAAAGGTCTTCCCACCTTATGCAAGTTAAATGCCAATAATAGGCTGGTTTTAATATTTATCAGCCTGAGGACCACAGCTGGGCTTGAGGCCTGACTCTATGAGCACACAGTTGTCTTCATTGCTGAAATGTGTTGCTCTTCATAAAACCTGCAGGAAGATCCTATTAAGCACATTCAGAGCTGACTGTGCTATGAGTAACAGATCCATACTGCTTGAGGCTCTAATATAAAAAGGATGTTCAGAAATTCCTCCACTAGTGACAAAATAATTCTCAAATATTATTTCTGCCAATGTGGTGGTTTGGGCTGGGTGCCCTTATGCTGCATGGTGTACTTCCTGTGTCCAGAAGTCCAGCCCAGGGGGTGGACACAGGAAACCAGGTATCTCCTGCCACAACCCCCTGCACTGCTCTAAGATCTTGCGTGGGGTCCGCCTCTTTCTCTTTCTTCCCTCGCCAGCACCCGGTAACTGGGGGAGACGTCTCCCGGCCTTGGGCCTGGCTAGGCCCAAGGCCAGAGGGATGGGCGGTCTCAGGCCTGGCCATCTGAGACTAGCCTAGCAGTGTGTGTGTGTGGGGGGAAGAACGAGCCCTGGGGGTCTTGGGCCCACCCTCAGGTGGGGATGTGGTGTATCCGGGTCTGTTTTGGGGTTCTTTCTGTCACTGTTTCTGATTTTCTTGTGCACATTCACCTTTTTCTATTTAAACTTTTCCATCACTTTTGCAATCCGTTTGCCGGAGTCGTTATTTTGCATGTGGTGGGGAGGGGGCTGCCTCAACCCACTACATTTTTGGCGTGCCAACGTGGGGCTGGTTGGTGCGGCGAACTGCAGATCGGATTGCAAAGGATGAATAGTTTAAATTTAGTTCTGGGTGTCGGTTTGGGAAGGTGGGGCTCAAGCTTTGCTGCCGGGGCGATGGTGTGAGTTCTTGCGGATTGCAGGGGGATACCTGGTGCGTCGGGGGTACCGCTTAAGAATGCGGGACCTGCCCCTCCTCCACCCTTTCCTCTCTGCAGGCAGTAGAAGCAGCAGGGGGTGAAGCGGGGGAGGGGCAGTGGCGAGCAGGGCAAATGAGGTCCATCTCGCTGCGAGGATGGAGCCAGCCGCAGCGGGCGGGGGCGAGCCAGCTCCCGAAACCCAAGAGGGCCAAACGGGGACCCCAGCTGGAAAACTCTTTTCAAAGGCTCTGAGAACACGCTTGTGGCTTTCGCTGGGTAAGCTGTTTGAGTGCCCGAGGGGTGGAGGTGATTTTGATTCTGTACCACGGCGGTAGAGGCGGCCAGAGGCCCGCTGCATGCTGAGCGGCGGCGGTAGCAGACGCCGGCGGGGCACTCGGGCCGCGGCGGGCCCGGCTTATTCTCCCCAATCTTTTCGGAAGAGCACCAAAAATGGCGCCGAGCACCTGGCTCCGCCTCCCTTCCTCTCAGTGGGCTGTGGTGCAGCCCTTCCCTCTTCCCGGGGCGGGTGTGCAGGCAGAGGCTGTTGTGCTTTGGTACATGAACGCCCGGTGGGAGGACGAAGTTTTTGATAGGCATCTGTGTAGCCTGGACCACGGTCAGAGGCGGTCGGTTCGTGGCACGCTAGTGGGATTGAAAAAAGCAGTCGTGGAGCCAGATTGTTCCGACGGGCTTGCCCAAGGGGTGGAGGATATGCCACATGTTAAATGTAAGCGAGAAGAAGAGCTTGGCTAAGAGGTTGTGAGGCTTTTCCAGGTGGCCAGGATGTCCAACAGATCCATGAAGAACCTGCACTGCAGAAGAGTGAACTCTGCATCGTTGGGAGGTTCCAGTGGATGAAAGAGAAAGAACTGGACTGGACTGATGCTTGAGCCTGAGAGAGACTGTTTGGGTGGACGCCCAGAAGAAGATATGGACCTTGCCAGACACGTCATCAGGAGATTACTAATTTGATGATGTGTTTGGGTGCAGGGGTTGTGGTATGAGATAAGGGGTGGCATGTGGTGGTTTGGGCTGGGTGCCCACTGCTGCATGGCGTACTTCCTGTGTCCAGAAGTCCAGCCCAGTGGGTGGACACAGGAAACCAGGTATCTCCTACCACAACCCCCTGCACCGCTATAAGATCTTGCGTGGGGTCCACCTCTTTCTCTTTCTTCCCTCGCCGGTGCCCGGTAACTG
Source organism: Picus viridis (assembly GCA_033816785.1). NCBI lineage: Eukaryota > Metazoa > Chordata > Aves > Piciformes > Picidae > Picus > Picus viridis. The sequence continues at coordinate 24,256,359 of CM066588.1, forward strand.
GGGAGATGTCTCCCAGCCTTGGGCCTGGCTAGGCCCAAGGCCAGGGGAATGGGTGGTCTAGGCTAGTCTCAGCTGGCCAGGCAGTGGGGGGGGGGGGGAACAATCCCTGGGGGTCTTGGGCCCACCCTCAGGTGGGGATGGGGTGTATCCAGGTCTGTTTTGGGGTTCTTTCTGTCACTGTTTCTGGTTTTCTTGTGCACATTCACCTTTTTCTATTTAAACTTTTCCATCACTTTTGCAATCCGTTTGTCAGAGTCGTTGTTTTGCCTGTGGTGGGGAGGAGGCTGCCTCAACCCAGTACAGCCAAATATAAAATACTGTTAGCAAATGCTGGGTTCCATCTCATGCAACATGCTTAATTCCAAAGTCAAGCCTAGTTTAACCCAGTTGAATGACACCCTCTCTAGTCTGAGTAGCTAACAAGAGTAAGGCAGCCACTAGTAAAGAGGTATGAGGGCTTGATTAGGAAAGACCAGCCAAATGAAGACATGGATGATGGGCAACCTACACCAGAGGGATTGTGTAATAGTTGACTAAGAGGAACAGGCCCTTTCAGAAGGTGATTCACCCCACTCTTAAGTTGATTCTTCTCTATATGCTTTATTTTGACCTCAGTCACCAGCTCAGACTAAACTCTTGAAAGTTAATGATGAAAGATAAGAGCAGCCTTGTCCCACAGTGCAGTGCCCAACCTGCAAACCTGTCCAAAGGTAGGTTATCATTCTGATCTAGTGGCATTAAACTTATCTCTTGGAGTCTTACTCTGAAGCGTCAGCGTCAGGCTGCGTTCCACCACACCTGCATCATTGGTAGCCACACAGGTGTAGTCACCAGCATCTTCATTCTAGAGAAATGAAAGTCAAATGGTCATTTAACCTGTCAAGATCTAATGAGGGTTTCAGTTCCCAGGGCACATCCTGGAGGTGAATCTTCCACAGCCCAGCATGATGTGCATGGAATCATAAGAGGCATCCAGTCAGTTTCTATGGCATCCTATCATTTTGCTTTCATCAACATTAGGCTGATACTGGGAATTGTTTTTACTGACATGTTCTCCATGAGCCAGCAATGTGCCCCTGTGACCAAGAAGGCAAACTGTCTCCTGTAGTGCATCAAAAAGAGTGTGACCAGCAGGTACAAGGAGGCTCTCCTCACCCTCTTCTCTGCCCTGGTGAGGCCACACCAGGGATATTATGTCCAGTTCTGGAGAGACAGGGAACTACTGGAGAGAGGAAAAATTTCCTTGCTTTGAGGGTGAAGGAGCCCTGGAGCAGGCTGCCCAGAGAGGCTGTGGAGCCTCCTTCTCTGTCCACCTGGACACTGTGATCCTGGGCAAGCTGCTGTTGGTGACCCTGCTTTAGCAAGGAGTTTGAACTAGGTGATTTCCAGAGGTCCCCTCTAACCCCCACCACGGTGGCATTCTGTATGTTATTCCATTTTTTATTTCCTTCAACTCCTTAATTCTGAGGATCAATTTTTCTTTTATTTATTTCAATGAACTCAAGGGAGCTGGTGGTTTTAGCCTCATTTTATTAGACTAGTCTTGATTTACAGGGCTAAAGTGGGCCTGCCACTCATCTTAGGAATTTAGAGAGTAAGAGTTATGTCCACAGAAACACAATTGCTTTCCAGCTGGCCTGACTGGGCAGAACCCAGTCTCTTTTCAGGTCAAAAGCAAAGGTCCCATTTGATTGGGCATGGCCAGAATTTCAGACACTGGCTTATGACCAAGTGTCATAATTATAGATTATGACAAGAGAACTACAGAACCCCGAAGTTTATTGGTCACAATAATCTGAGTCTAACTCTGGTCTCAATTAAAACACCATTTGTTAAAGGCCAAAGCGGGTTCAAAGTCCAGCCTCCCTCTTTAAAGCAAGGTGAAACCCAGAGCAGTGACTCACCACAGTGCCATAGATGGCAAGAGAACCATTGTTGAGCTGTCGAATCCTGTTGCTAATTGGAAGGCCAACACCTCTTTTGCTCCACTGGATCGTTGGAGGTGGATCTCCTCTGACTTCACAATTCAGCATAGCATTGCCACCCAAGGGCTCAATTCGACTAGAGTGATAATCCCCTTTGAAGACTGGAGGCTCTGAAGAAACAAGTGATGGCAGAGAAATTACAGAGTCAAACCAAAATGCCTTTAATGAAATTGCTGGTAGGGATTGTTCACCCTTGACTTTCTGAAGTGTCCATTTCAACCTGGATTGATGTTTGCCATATAACCATTCACAAAGTATCAAATCCTAGGGGTGATTGTTTCAAACAGAAGGAGGAAGATTTAGATTAGTTATTAGGAAGAAATTCTTCACTGTGAGGGTGCTGATATAGTAAGTTGCCCTGAGACACTGTAGATGTTCCCTCTCTGGAAGCGTTCAAGGCCACATTGAACAGGACTTTGAGCAGCTTGATCTAGTGGAAGGTGTCCCTGCCCATGGCAGAGGGGCTGGAAATAGATGATTTTTAAGGTCCCTTCCAACCCAAACTATTCTGTGATTCTAGTCAAGGTAGACAGCTATGTGAAACCATCCAAGAGTGACCACAACTACTGTTATTGTACATACCTTTGACATACACAAAACCAATAGCTTTGATGGAGCCAACTGTATTTTCTGCTGTGCACACGTAGGTACCAGAGTCATCTTTAGATACTCTTTCAATGAGAAGCTCACTGTGTCCATTTACGTCATCGTATTGTGCTGAAGACAGAACACATGACAAAGGGTTACTTCAGTCACATTGAACATGTACCAGCAGAAAAGGACCTGGGGTTGCTGGCTAACAGTAGGCATAAGATGAGCCCCCGTGTGCCCAGAGTGGCCAAGAAAGTCAATAGCATCCTGGCCTGGATCAGCAATAGTGTGACCAGCAGGAGCAGGGCAGGGATTGTCCACTGTGCTGCGCACTGGTGAGGCTATGTCCTGAATGGTGGGTTCAGTTTTGGGGTCCTCACTACAAGAAGGACATTGAGGGGCTGGAGTTGGTCCAGAGAAGGGCAAGGTGGCGAAGGGTTTAGAGCACAAGTCTTTTAAGGAGCAGATGAGGGAACCAGGATTGTTTAACCTGGAGAAAAGGAGGCTGAGGCGAGATCTCTTGGCTTTCTACAAATCCCTGAAAGGAGGCTGGAGCCAGGTGGGTGTTGATCTTCTCTTAAGAGACAACTGACAGGAGGAAATAGCATGAAATTGTGTCAGGGGAAGTTTAGGTCAGATATTAGGAAAAATTTCTTCCCCGAAAGGGTTTTCTAGGTCTGGAACAGGCTGCCCAGGGCAGTGGTGGAATCATCATCCCTGGAGGAATTAAAAACCCTTCTAGATGTGATGCTGAAGTGCATGGTTTAGTGGTGACCTGGAAGTGCTGGATTAACAGTTGGATTTGAGGATCTGAAAGGTCTCATCTAATCAAATGAATGGATGACCTCAGTAACTGGTATGTTGTATGACTGTAAGCCTAAGCTGCAGAGCTATTCAGTCAGCTCAGTGCCACTGAGACATTTCAGCTGAGACACCTCAGAAATGCACTGAGAGGTCCCTGCTGTGACATTTGCCTACACCCATGCATTCACTTCAGCTGCCCCTTTAACTGAGCTCTGTGCATCTTCATTCTCAGAACTGCTGGGGTTTGCTTCCTGTTGAAGAGGAACAGCACTGGGTTTTGGATGCTGAGTAAATGCCATCAGATACTAAATGCTTCTGTGTGTTATATTATTTGCTACAGAGCTCTTAATTTCCTTACAGCTTTGTCTCAGAAGCAATTTAATGACATGACTGCATAACACTGAAGATCTTCCCCACATAATCACTGCCTAACAAGTTTGCTCCCTCTAGATCATTATTCTTCCTTATCTATTATCTTCCTTATCCATTTTTAACTTCTTAATTGCAACCAATTCCACCCCTAGAGTGGAATGGCGAGGAAGAGCTGATGTCACTCACCTGGAATGATGTTATTGTTAAAGGTCCATGTTATCTTGGGTACAGGTATCCCAGTTGCTTTGCAAGTTAATCTGAGCTGCTCTCCTTTTGTCAAAGCTACATCTCCAGGCAGCTCAGTAAAAGCTGGCAGTACATGAACTACCAGGGTGACAGTGTGTGTGTCTTCTCCTGCAGCATTGGTAGCAATACAGGTGTAACTGCCAGAATCTTCAGGCTGAAAGAAAGCATGTTGAGGACATTTCAGCTGTGATACATCCTCCACAACATTCTCTTATCTTGTAAGGATAAGAGAATCTCAAAGGGTTGGGAACAAGCATTCAGCACAAATCTCATCTGAACTCTTTCCCTTCTAAATTTGAATGACCTGCACTTCTTTTTGCCCTTCCTGAGAACTTATCACTAGAAATTCTTCACAGATTTTATTCTGCAGTGAAAAATTAAACACTTATGAAAATTTGGGAACATTAAGAACAAGAAATCAAAATAAAACAAAGACTAATCCAGTAGTGGGTGAAAATTAATAGAAGCAGGGCATTAATATTGCTAAATCTGTCAAGTCATAGCTGAGATTTAAGGAACTTACAACAACATTGTCCAAAATGAGGTCTCCATCTGGCACAGCCCTGTATTTTCCTGATACCTCTGTTAACAATGTGTTGTCCTTCTTCCAGTTCACTGTTGGTGTTGGAATCCCTTCAGCCACACATGACAGGACAGCCTGGGAGTCCTCCATGGCTGTGTACTGCACCTCTGTACTGCGAATCCTGGGTGGAACTGGGAGAAAGTTGATTAAAATGATTCTTCCCTGTGCATTATCCAAGCACAACTGTTGAAGCACACAGCACTGGGCTGAAGGAACCATTGCTGGCATCTTCTGCAGTGTTTCTCATCTCCAGCAGCAAGCACCATTTAGCACGCCAGAAAAATGTGTGAAACACTTGTAATGTGCTGATCATGGATTGGATGGGTGGTGACTTTGCTGGGTGAAAGCTGGCTGAAAACCAGGCCTGAAGAATGGGGAATGGAGTTAATTCCACCTGGAGGCTGGTCAATAGTGGTGTTCCCTAGGGCTCAGTACTGGGGCCAGTGCTCTTTAATATCTTTATCAATGATCTGGATGACAGAGCACAACCAGTAGGTTTGCAGATGACACTGAGCTGAGAGGTAGAGTTGTTCTGCTTGAGGGTTGGATTGATGGGCCAATGCCAATTGGAGGAGATTCAACAATGCCAAATACCACCTCTGGCATTTGGGTCACACCAACCCCATGAATACTACAGGCATGGGGCAGAGTGGCTGGAAACTGCCCAGGGGAAAAGGAATTGGGAGTGCTGGTCAACAGGGGCTGAAGACGAGCCAGTGTGTGCCCAGGCGGCCAAGAAAGCAAACAGCATCCTGGCCTGGATCAGCAATAGGACTGATTGGGCACTGATTGTCCCCCTGTAGTGGGCACTGGTGAGGCTGCACCTTGAGTGCTGGGTTCAATTTTGGGGCCCCCATTCCAAGGACATTGAGGGGCTGGAGTATGTCCAGAGAAGGGCAGTAAAACTGGTGAAGGGTCTACAGCACAAATATCTCACCCAGTAAGCAGCTCTGCCTTACAGTCTAGCTGCTCCCCCTCCCCACATCAGGTCACCCACATTGTTTCTCTACAGCCCCACTTACTGTGCACAGAGAGCTCCATGCTGGAAGTGCTGGACCCTGCTGGGTTTGCCGCTGTGCACGTGTACTGGCCAGCATCTGCAGGCTGCACAAACACAATCTGCAGAGCACCACTGCTGAGAATTCTTCTTCTCATGGACTCTGTTATCTGCTGCCCATCTTTGTGCCAGCTGATCTCTGGCCCAGGGTAGCCTTCAGCCTCGCACTGCAGAGTGATGGGTTGATCAACAGGAGCAACATATTCCTTGAGGTGGGACTTGATAACAGGAGGGACTGAGAAGAATGAAGAAAATATTTGAAAGAATTAGATGTTCTAAGAAGCTTGGGATACTTTGGTTCTTGGTGAAATCAATCCTAAAAGCATATTTTGATCCTAAAGTAGCCAGACAACTTAAGGGAATAAACCTCCTGGGCTCTATTCACACCAAATAGGAATTCATTAGGTCCCCAGTCCCAGAGACACTCAAAGTCAGGCTTGATGGAGCTCTAACCAACCTGCTCTAGTTGAAGATGTCCCTGCTACTGCAAGGGGTTTGGACCAGATGAGCTTTAAAGGTCCCTTTCAACCCAAACCAGTCTGTAACTCTGTGATTAATTTCTGTTACTTAGAGAGTTGTGTTTGGCTAACAGAAAGCATGCACACATTTCTTGTCTGTAAATCACTACAAGAGTTTAAAGGATGAGTTACCTTGAACTTTCAGTTTGATCTTGCCCAGAGCAGTGCCAGCTGGATTTTGAGCAACACATATGTAAGTGCCAGCATCTTCCACAGCTGATTTTGCAATCTGTAAACTGCCACTTGGAAGAACTGTGTAACTGTTCCCTACAACAAATACAAGCAAAGTATGACACTTTTGTTGTGGGGTGGTTTTTTTTTGGTTGTTGTTTGTTTTTGGTTGTTTTTTTTTTTTTTTAAATTAATGGATTACTCAGTATCTGTGTTTCAACATTCAAAAAAGAGACAGTAAGCTTCCGAGTTCCAGCAGGCAGGCTGGAGTTAGATGCTTTAGGAAGCTACCTGTTGTGATGACATTGATGCCCTCCTTTTGCCACGTTATGATGGGTTGAGGTGTACCCGTCGCCTCACAGGGTAGTAGGATGGGATTGTTCACAATGACATCCAGTGTTCCTGGTTGAGTTTGGATAACTGGCAGTTCTGTGGAATGAAATAAAATGGAAAACACAATAGGTTTAACCTTCAAGGCCAGAAAACACAGAAGATACTAAAATTCCATTCCCTGATTAGTAGCTCAGTGGAAGACTCTTAAATGTAACAACGTGCTCAGTATGGATATAGGGTCTGGCCTCACTTCATGCAGTTTGCCATCACAGACACACTAGCTTACCAAACAGCAAAGGAACACAAACCCTACAAAAATAAAGGAGAGTTGCATGGACTGGGGTGTTCTATCCAAGGTGTGAGAGTTGTAACACAGAGTAGTGACTTTGCGAATAATGACTGCACCCAGAGGGCAGTTCAGCTGAGCAGGACACTACTCAGGGTGATGCCCATTCCTCTGCAGCACACGTGTCATACAGCTGTTTGGGTTGGAAGGGACTTTTAAAGGTCATTTAGTCCAAGGCCCTGCAGTCAGCAGCAACATCTGCAACTAGAGCAGGTTGCTCAGAGACCAAAACAACATGACCTGTAACGGAGCCAGGAATGGGGCATCTACCACTTCTCTGGGCAACCTGTTTCAGTGTCTTGCCACCCACAGCATAAACAATTTCTCTCTTCCCTCTAGTCTGAATCCCCCTTGTTTAGTTTAAAGCTATCCCCCTTGTTCTATCACAACAGACCTTGCTCAGAAGTCTGTCCCCAGCTTTCTTATTGGTCCCTTTAAGCACTGAAAGGCCACCAGAAGGTCTCCCTGGAGCCTTCTCTTCTCCAGGCTGAACAATGCCAACTCTCTCAGCCTGGCCTCACAGCAGAGGGTTTCAGACCTATCAGAATTGCTGTGGCTTCCTCCGGCCTCACTCCAACAGGTCCATTCTCTGCTGTGCTGAGGACTCCACAGCTGGCCCCAGCACTGCAGGTGGGGTCTCAGCAGAGTGGAGCAGACGGGCAGTATCCTCTCCCTCCACCTGCTGCCCATACTGCTGGGGCTCAGCCCAGGACATGGCTGGCTCTGGGCTGTGAGCTCACAGTGCTGCCTCATGTCCAGCTTTCTACCCACCAGCATCCCCAACTCCACAGAGCTGCTCTCCATCCTGAGCCTGGACTGATACCAGGAATTGTCCTGACCCAGGTGCAGGACCTTGTACTTGGCCTTATTGCACCTCATGAGGTTCACATGGGCCCACTTCAGACTGTCCAGGTCCCTCAACCCTACTGCTTGGCACCCCTTGCAGATGTGCTGAGGGTGCACTCAATCCCTCTGTGTCACTGATGAAGATATTAAAATCAGCAGTGAGCAATGCTACTGACAGAATGTGCTTCTCTTCAGCTTCCCAGCTTACCCTGCACATGAAGGGTGACATGTCTGTGAGCAGAGCCAGCTGCATTCCGGGCCACACAGGTGTACCGCCCTGCCTGGGCCAGCTGAGCAGCAGGTATCTCAACAGCCCCTGCAGCAGAGAGAGAGGACATTATCACATACAGCACTAGCCTACAATCACAGTAAAACTCTCTTGATCTCAAGAGGTCTACATCTTCAGTCTAGGAAATTGGAGAGGGGTTGTTTGAGGAATTGTTTGCATCTTTCTAGATGTTCTCCGTCACAGCCTTTCACTTTTTGTCTGTGGCTGAGCTTTGGTCACACAGTACCTGAAGAGAGGATTCTGTAGCCACTTCCTCTGGAAAGCAACTTTATGCCATCTTTGGTCCAGTGAACAGAGGGCACAGGAACCCCTGAGGCAGTGCAGGAAATTACCACTGGAGACATCTTTGTTACCAAAAGGACTGTGGCTTCATCTGCTATGGATGGGGGCACTAAAAATGAAGATCGGTGTAAAGGTTACTTGTCCATTTTAATGAATTCTTGGTAATAACTTCATTTTTTTGGTGAATACCAGAGAGTTATGGATAGCAGTATTACAGAAGAATGATATAAAAATAATAATAATCTCATCTCAACATTGGAACACCCCAAAGAAATTTTGTGGGCCATACACACACACATATATATAGCATACACACATATACAGCAATAGCCCCTCTACCTTGAACAGTGAGCTCAACTGCTCTTTGATCTTCTCCTGCGTCATTTGACACAGAGCACTCATAGACAGCAGTGTCATCCACATTGGGAGAAATAATTACTAAGGAACCTGATGACAGAAGTCTGAACAAAGAAAAGAGAAGAAAGGAAAAGCCATTGAAATCTTTTCTGCTCAAGCAAGCAGACCACTAAATTTGCTGGCTATACAAGATTACATTTAAGCGTGGCTAGATTTTTGCAGTGCCAAAATCAGCCCTGTACAAGTTAAACCTCCAGTGAAAAGCAAACCCCACTCACCTGTACATATTCTGGTTCTGGTCAACACTAAGCAGATGACCATTCTTTTTCCAGGTAACTGCTGGTCTGGGAATTCCTGTGGTCTCACAAGGCAAAGTGGTCTGCACATTTACAGTAACTGTGATATTTGTAGGTCCAGGAGCAATAGCTGGAGGAACTTAGGACAAACAAAGCCTGGTTATTCAGGATGATTACACACATGTTCCCAGACACCCCTCTCATATACACTATATGTACAGAGCTGAACTGTCTGAGCATGTTCACTCAATTGATAGGAGTGACTTGGCAGTGGCACACTTACTAACCACGCAGCATGGGACATGTCAAGGGTTTCTAGCCCCAGTGCACAAGGAATAAATCTTTTCTTGGGTTGTATTCCTAAGACCATTGATTTCTTCTGGTTTTATTTGAATTACAGAAGCTAAAAAGAGGCTAAACTTAAAGCTGGATCTGGCAGAACAAGAAAAATGATGTAATTGGACTTCAGACTTGTAAAAGTACATCTAGTCATCTAAAGCCCCTGCTTTTACCAAGAACCTGCAGGTCAGTTCGCTTGCGCTCGGTGCCAGCTGCATTGGTGGCCATACACACGTATCGTCCAGTGTCACCGATGTGTGCTGAGTAGATGTGCAGGGATCCATCCTCCCACATGGAATATCTGAAACAAAACCAGGCATTTTTCTCTACTATCCAGCCAACAGAGCCATAGGCTACCCTGGCAGTGCAGATGGAAAAGATGACTCAGGGTACGCAAAAGCAGCCTAAACGCATGGTGGCTTCGTTTGGACGCAGAGAGCTTTCCCATTTATTGCCACTTGTTCTGACATCACTCTTTCCCAGCACATCCATTTTCCAAAGAAATTATGAAACCTAAGTTGACAAAGTGATTCTGAACAGATTTGCAGGAAATTTCCAAAAGCCCTTTTTCATGGTTGTTGATTTAACCTTAAAAAAAAACACCAACCCAAACAACCCAACTTTTGCTGTTTTCCTTGAAATACAGCTGAATTGCTTAGTGTTTGCTCAGTTCTAGAAAAGTATCTAACCAGACTAACCCCACTTCCACCATCAGAAGACAGAAGCCATTCACTACAATAAAAGCTGAAACTAAACATGGACAGAAAGCTTTATATATCAAAAACTACAGAGTACACTCAAGTAGCTTTTTGTCTGCATGGAATTGCTTGGCTTCACCCCCAAACATTATATATATATATATAAAATAAAAAGGTCTTTCACATTTGCTGTTCAAAATCTTTAATATTAGGATAATTATTATTACATTTGGTTGTCAAAGAAGCTTTTAGTTCTTAACCCGGCTGAGCTGAGAGGCATTCCAACCTGTGACAGGGAGGTTGGAGAAGGTATCTCTAAGGGTCCTTCCAGTCTGAGCCAGTCTATGAAACTTTTGGTGCTGCTACTTTTCTGCAGAACAACTTTGTATGACAGGTTCTATCACCATATTTTCCTCATTTGGATCTATTCAAGATGACAATACAAATATTAGTTCTGATCTATGAAAATGAAACTAATTTACAAGTCAGTGATGTCTAATTAAGCTTTCTAATTAAGCCAGCAATGTGCCCATGTGGCCAAGAAGGTCAATGGTCCCCTGGGGTACACTAAGAAGAGTGCGGCCAGCAGGTTGAAGGGAAGTTATCTACCCTGCCCTTTTCTGGGCTCCCCATTTCAAGAGACAGAGAACTACAGGAGACAGTCCAGAGGAGACTATGAAGATGCTGAAGGGCCTGGAGCGTCTCGTTGAGGGGGAAAGGCTGAGAGAACCAGGGCTGTTTAGCCTGAAGAAGAGCAGCCTGAGAGAGAATTGGATCAATGCTCAGCAACAGCTAAATGGTGGAGGGCAAGAGGATGGGGCCAGACTCTGTTCAGTGGTGCCTAGTGACAGGACAAGGGGCAACAGCCACAAACTAGAACCCAGCATGTTCCATCAAAAGATGAGGAGAATATTCTTTGCTCTAAGGGTGCAGAAGCCCTGGAGCAGGCTGCCCAGAGCAGCTGTGGAGTTTCCTTCCCTGGAGAGATTCCAAACCCACCTGGACATTGTGATCCTGGACAAGCTGCCCTGGGTGATCCTGCATTAACAGGGATGTTTGGACTGGATGATCTCCTGAGGTCCATTTCAAAACACACCTCCACAAACTGGGATTTTCAAAACACACCTCCACAAACTGGGATTTTCAAAACACACCTCCACAAACTGGGATTTTCAAAACACACCTCCACAAACTGGGATTTTCAAAACACACCTCCACAAACTGGGATTTTCAAAACACACCTCCACAAACTGGGATTCTGTGATTCTTTAGTTAATATATACTTAAGAATGCAATGAAGAATATTTATGCTGACTTGTGGAAAATACCTTGTATTGTTTCCAGTGAAAATAGCCCCATCCTTCCTCCAGGTAATCCTCGGAGCTGGTACTCCTTCTGCAACACACTCCAGAACCACAGAGGCATTTACATGCACAACAGCACTCTGAGGACCACTTTGGATGGTAGGAGCCACTGTATGGGGAGTGGGAGGGGAAAGGGGGATATCACAGATGATTTAACAAACAACAAAAAAAATGATGCTGCAATGATTGAAATGAAAGACAAAAACAGACACAGTGACAGGTATGGGGAGCACTGCAGAGATAGAAACAAGTTTCCTACCATTCTGTGTAGTGCAGGGTAATTGCCTTGATGCAGCAAGGAATGAAAAAGAAAGTTTGTCTGTAAAGAGCATCTTTGCAAGTTAATGCAAAGGTTATCAGAGAGCTAAAACAGTTACAGAGTTTAGCATATTTGACTCAGCAAAATAAGCTTCTGGTGATATCCTTGCTTCTTACCAATACATTAAGGAAAAAAAAAAGACATTCAGCTGGACCAGCAAAGGCAGTCATTGGGAGGTACATATGACTGGGGTGTGAACAGAATAGGAACAAAGAAAGAAGCTCCTTGTCATCACCCCAATGTGAGAATTGTATCTCCTCAGACTAGAGGTGAGAAAATAATTAGGTTGAAAATGAAATTCAGGCCTTTGGTAGTACAGGACAAATACTGACATGTGGAGGGCACTTCAAGTCCTATCTTCTTGCTACCTCCTGCTTACAGGAGTAGAGAAGTAGACACAGTTCTCAAGTAGCACTAAAAACTGGTGGCCAAGTGTGGTGGGTTGAGATTTCCCCCCAGCATTAACTTTCCCAACCACCATACCAAGCCAGCTATGAAACCTGATCCCCAAGGTGCCAGTCAGATGCTTTTAAGAATTTCTCTGAATTTATCCAAGAGCATTTCTGGGTGTTCACTGTGGATGTATCAGGATGCTGGCTAGATGCACAACACCCTCTATCAGCAGGGAGCACAGAGAGATGGAGTGTGAGCCATGGCAAGTCCCCCAACAGGTTCTTTAATGTGCAGGACAAGTGTGGACTCAGATGGTACCACACGTGGTCTCACAATTTTGTCACAACCTAGAGTGGACAACACTTGGCTAGAAACAGTCTTCCTTGCCATTTGAACTCCTGCAGAAGTACCATGCAAAGATGAGAAAGCAGAAGACTGTATGCATGAATTTACCATGAACTGTCAGCAGGAACTCCCTGGTCATCTCTCCTGCCACATTACTTGCCACACAGGTATAGCTTGCTGTGTCACCGAGGTCAGCATTGTTGATCTGCAGGTAGCGCCCGCTGGAGAGGATTCGAACTCGAGGAGTTCCCTACGGGGACAGAAAGTTTGACAAATTTAACTTGACCATTGTTCTCCTGATGAAGAGAGAACATTCCTTCCTTGCAGAGTAATAAAAGCCAAGAAAGAAAGCCAAAGATAAACCAGGGATTGAATTCATTGCTTCTTTAACTTTGTTTACATTCATGAAGGGTAAAGAGTTTTCAAACTTGTCACTCATTAACAGTATCCCTTGAAATCCCTGCTGGATCTTGTGCCTGAACAGGACAGCTTTTTTGGGGATTATGTAGGCCAAGGGCTTTGGAGTTTTTATGGAAAGGGGCAGCTAAGGATAAAATCAGTTCATGATGAATTTTTATTGTTTTCTCAAAAATCCATGCATGCTCAGGGAGAAGAAATAAAAGATTCTCTACACTGTTCTCCAAACACCACACGTGGTGTTGACTGTGTGGGAGCGAGCACAAATTTAGCTTGCTAAGTTTACCAGCCAGCATTTCTGAGTATGAGGCTGCCACTTTTCTCAGCTCTACAATGAATCTACAGCACCTCCTAGATAACCATTTGAAGTCAAAGCTTTTTCACCATAGATGTTAGGTTGGAAAAGATCATCAAGTCCAACCATTTAATCAGCACTAAACCATGTCCCTCAGCATCTCATCTACACAGCTTTTCAATCCCTCCAAGGATGGGGACTTCACCACTGCCCTGGGCAGATTGTTTCAGGGTTTGACAACCTTTTCAAGGAAGAAATTGTTCCTAATGTCCAATTTAAACCACGCCTGATGCAACTTGAGACCATTTAGTAGGACGAGTCCAGGTCATATCTGCATGAATGACTGACAGTAATATCAACTACAAGCTTTCCAAAATCCTGACTGGATGAAAAGCAGTAGAAAAAGAAGAGAAATTCAAATTTTTCCACTTTGGGTGAAATTGAAAGCTGACATCCTCATCTACTCTTTTGGTTAGAAGAGGGAGAATAGCAATTAGAAGAGATAGGGAAACTCCTCCGGTTCTGCACTTCTCTCTACTGTCGCCCTTGTACACCAGCACCAACTCAGCCAGTCTGCCAACACAGAACAAACAGCAGTGCTGGGGTCTCACAGATGAAATGGTTCCCCACCAGAGTGGATTATAGACAGTTGGGTAATAACTGATATTTTCTGTTGAGTACACAGCTTATTCCATGGCTTCTAAACACAGAAGCAGGTAGATGACAAAAGACAGGCAATGAAGCTATCATTTAATCCTTAAACTCTACTCTCAAGGTGTGTCAGAAACTCCATCTTTGAAAAAAAAAAAAAAAAAAAAAAAAACAAAAAAAACACCACCAATTCAGCAACTTCCTCAGTGTTTACATAAAGCCAGATCAGGTCAAGATGCTCCTACCTACTTCTGTTTTTAACTCTCCATGTGCATTTCCAGATTGATGAAGAGTGGGAGCACTCCACAGCTGCTATTGTCTAGATCTTTCTATATTCTGCTACCAACAATGGTGGTGCTGCACAATTAGATCATCAAGCACACAGATTAGACCTCAAAATCTGTACAGTTGAAGACAACATAACTAGGAGCAATGACACCTTCTGCCACAAGGCTGTTTCACACACACACAAAAAAGCAATCTAAAAACCTTTCTCCACTCCTCTGATTACCATGAAACTTGTATTTTTCAAAGACGAGGACAATTAGCCACAGAGCACTTCACTTTCTGCATCCAAGGAGAGGTCTTTTCCAGCTGCTGTATTAGTTGGCTATTAAGTTGCTTTGAGATTGAGAAAGTAACCAGGCACTCAGGAGGATGCTGCAGGAGAGGGACTTTTAATAAAAGCTTTGAGTGATAAGACAAGGGGTAATGGCTTCCAGCTGGAAGAAGCTCAGTTTAGATTAGACAATAGAAGGAAATTCTTCCCCATGAGGGTGGTGAGACACTGGAACAGGTTGCCCAGAGAAGCTGTGGAGGCTCTAAGCCTGGAAGTGTTCTGAGCCAGGTTGGCTGGGATGACCTTAAGCAAGCTGCTCTAGTAGGAGGTGTCCCACATGGCAGGGAGTTGTAACTAATGTTCTTTAAGGTCCCTTCCAACCTAAACGATTCTGTGGTAATGTTCTCCTGGTATCTACAGTATATATTAATACAGGATAAACTGAAGAATGAAAAGGAGGGTAAGGTACAGAATAAACCTAAGTCTGCTACTTACAGTACACATGAGAAATTAAGAGTGCTGTCTGAACTAATTTTATAATTTCAGTTTGGTGCTGGAGGAGAGCTAAGTCCAGAGACTGAAACTCCCTACTTTATTATCATACAATAAATGGGTTGGAAGGGACCTTGGCCATACTGTACAAGCATGATGCCTCAGCCCTCACCTACTGGCATGAATTCATGAGGGAAAAGGTGAACTAGTACCACAAAAGTGAATTCACAAGTTACCAGCTGAGTACCTATGTCTGTCACACTGCTCTTCTATTGCTTTGGTTTCTGGTGACTATTTGTACCAGTGGCTGCTTTGCATGGTTTATTTTCCTTGAGTAGTGCATTTATAAGACAGGTGAAGACTACTGATGGACTACAAAGGAAACAATTAATGAGCTGAATTTGTTTCCTTTTTATTAATAAAGATCAGTTGAGGGAAAACTATCAATTCCACTAATAATGGAACCTAAATTGTTCATTTGGAAAGCAGTTGGTTCCTGAGGGATCCCAAGGAAGATGATGGGAAGTAAAAAATTCTGTGTACACCATTTCAACCAGCAAAGGCTTGATGCTTTAACAGGACACCACATGGAATTGAGTGAAAAAGATGCATTTGATACAGAACTGTGGTGATTAGCAACCCATTTTCTTTGCCTTTTTTTTTTTCTCCAACGTAAATAATTTAAATTCCTTTCTAAATGCTACTAGAATAGGAGGATGCATAATATACCCAAAGGAAACATGTAGTGCAGGCTTTTCTCAGCTACCTTTCCTGGGAAGCCATTCAGGAGTATACCGAAGGCTTCTAGCATTGTTCAGAGGATCCAGGAGGAGCAAGGGATCCCCCTAAAGGAAAAAAGAACAAGTAACAGCGGGATGGCCACTTCACATGCTTGCTGGCTTCAGGTGCTCAGTTAGGACTAACTAGATTTGTACTGGGCTACTCAGCTGCTCTTGAATTCAAGGCACTGTGACTTGGACTGCACTGAGGGGGCAAGTAAGCAAAGTAAGAAACCTCAAGCACTGTGTGTCAAAAATAAAGGGAGCAAAAGACTAATGGAAATAACATAACCACTGTACCTCTAGTAGTTCTCCATTTTTAAGCCATGAGATTCTTGGAGGTGGCACAGCATCTGACTTGCATTCCAGTATAATCTGTCTGTTCTGCAGCACGGTGAGGTCCTGTGGACCACTGGTACCAGCAATGTTAGGAGGAACTGTTGCAAAAAAATCAGAAAAAACCTCACCACATATCTGAGCTAATTTTACTATTAGTCATTGACTATTCCCAGTGTGTTTCTTCAGGTTAAAACCAATACAAAGCCACAGTTATGACTAATAAGTTCTACTTTTCAACACCTGTGAACTGCTGAACCTATTCCCTAATTCACACACACTGGAAACCACTGTGACAGAAACTCAAGTCCATTCTCAGTGACAGCACCAGCGTTTAAGCCAGATGGAGCAGAGATCACCAAAGTTCCATCAACTGTTCATCAATACACATGAGAGCTCTGATCTTCAAGAAGAAACCCAAGGCATACTGAACTACAGGAGTCTCATTTACACCTCCTTTACTTTAAATTTCTTACAGTTTCTCCCAAAAAACTAAGCTGATCACAGATACCAGTATACTTCACCTGCTTTTCCAATAAGCACAACAGTAATGTATATAACTGATATGTACATGAGTAGTTTATGCTTTGAAGGAATCATTTTTTCTCTAAACTAGACTTACCATGTACTCTTACTAAATACTCCTTATCGTCATCTCCTGCTGGGCTAGATGCCAAACATGTGTATCTTCCTGTGTCCTCCACCTAGAAACACACAATTTCATCAGAAACCTCAGCGATAGGACAGGAGGGAATGGATTGAAGCTTAATGAAGGGAGATTTAGAATAGAAATTAGGAAGAAATTCTTTAAATTAAGGGTGGTGAGACACTGGAACAGGTTGCCCAGGGAGCTTGTGGATGCCTCCTGCCTGGAGGTGTTCAAGGCCAACTTGGAGGAGGCCTTGAGCAATCTGGTCTAGTGGAAGATATCCCTGCCCATGGCAGGGTGGTTACAATTAGATGATCTTCAAGGTCCCTTCCAACCCAAGCCATTTTATGAATCTGTGAACTTTGAAATGAACACAAAGTAACCATGCTCAGAAGAGCCAGAAGTGCTTGGGCACTCTCAACCCATAATACTGCTGCTTGTTTTGTATGGGAAACTCCAAGGCCAGGCTTGAAAACTCCATTCTCCAACTGCAAATGCAGGTAGATGATTTCATAGAGGTTTCTTAGGCTGTCTCTTAGCATGGTCCTAATTAGCAGGCAGTTCTCTGCACTTCTCCAGGTTTGAAACAAATTCTCTACCTGAGAGCTGGTTATTCGAAGGCCTTCTCTTAGGACATGAACATTGTCATTTGGCAGAAGTGGGCGCCCATCCTTCATCCATGAGATCTTGGGGACTGGAATGCCAGAGGAGATGCAGAGAAGTTCAAGAGGGTTGTTCACAATGACAGAGAGCTCTTCTGGTTCATCTGAACCATTGATGTGAGGAGGCTCTGTGGAAGATAAAACAGTTGAGTTCTTTACGGACGCAAAAAAGCTGTAAGGCATAATACAAAGTCTTGTGGTTAGAGTCTGTAGAGTTAGCCTTGGTTTGTATTAATTCTGACCGTGTCCTGACATCACCAAGTATCTCATGCAATTTCTATCTGTCTCCATCTGTTCATTTGCATACTTTATGAGTTTGAGTTACTAAGAAATGTTTTCCTAATTCCAGGTAAAATACAATATATAGTGAGTTTATTTATATAGCCCTTTAGCTGTGGTATCTTCAGCTATGCCTTCAGCTGTGCTATCATCCTGTCAAGCTGAATCATCTGGCAACCAAAGTTATTGATTTAAACCAGATTACTTTGTAAACTAGTTTACTGTTAATTGTAGCACATTTCAGTACTTGGGAAACATTGGGAAAAATATAGACTACATTACACTTCCACATAGCTTTAGCTATCTTCTCTTTCCTTATTTCTCAAAGTAAATATTTCTTGAAAGTACTCTCTATTTTAATTGTTGTCCTGAGTAGCTACTCATTTATAGCTCACGTTTTGTTCATCTGAAAGGTTTCCACTTACCCAGCACATTCAGGGAAAAGTGCTTGCTGATATCTCCAGCTTCATTGGAAGCCACACAAGTGTATTTGCCTGCATCACCGATCTTGGCTGTTACAAAATGAAGGATCATTCCCTGGTTACTTAATGTCAGATGATCTCCAGGGCTTAGAGGATGTCCATCTTTAAACCAGGACATAGTGGGGACAGGAGTGCCCTCAGAGAGACACTTCATGGAAGCTGAACTGCCTTTTACCACAGTCACGTCCTCAGTTCCTCCGGCATTATCCAGGTTGGGTGGCACTGCCGAGAACCAAAGATCCAAGTCACCCTTTTGCTCTTCCCCAATTATGTTCACATTTAGCACATGTTAAGATTCACTTAGAAATGATACACTGCTATTCTGTCTAAAAGCCCTGTGGCACAGCATGGCTGCCAATTCGAATAAAGACTCTTGTAGGGTTCAAACACTCTCCAGTAATAAAACACATTGAGAAATTAATGCTTCCCCAATGATAACCTACACAATATATACTCAGGGCTGTCTGCATCTTTATGCTGGTGAGAAAAGAGTCTGTATATGAGGTATAGGAAAATTAAGACATTAAATCCCTTACTTCAAGCATTTCAGAGAAACTCACCAAAAACTTGAAGGCTGTAATGTTTGTTGTCCACTCCAGCCCTGTTAGATGCTACACATGTGTACACACCAGTATCAGATATCTGCACTCGGGCAAGTCTGAAGAGAAAATAATTTTAAGCAAGGTGTAAATAGAATACATTATCTCTATTATGGCATATTTTGGATCAAATATTGTTCTTGCTTCTGAAAACACCAGCATAATTATACTGATATAGCAAAAGAGAACAGAAAACTCAGCTAGTTAAAAAAGATGGAAACCAACCTGAGAATTTGCCCAGCTGACAGCAATCTGATTTGGGAGGAGACTGACAGAGGAAGGCCATTCTTTAGCCAGTTTATCTGTGGTGGTGGGGTTCCAGTAGCAGTACATTCAATATTTAGGGAGGTGTCCAAAAGGGCAGTGAGGTCCTCAGGTTCAACTTTCTTATTGGCTATTGCTGGAGGAACTACATTTTGTAAATGTTGAAAAGGAAGATATTAGAACTGGCTCCGAAAATCATTCCGCATGTGTTGCCTCGCAGGAAATCTTGCGCCTAATGCCCCACAGGCAATGCAGTTAGATCCCCACTTTTTTTAGAGACTTAACCCTCTAACAATAATACTGAGAACTAAAAGTCATCTATTTACATATTTAACAGAGTACTATATATTAACATATTATATCTTGAAAGAATGATGGCAGAATGATCTCTTTGACTTGTCAGGCTGTGGCAAATATGAAGTTGCTCAAAGCCTGTATCTCAACAGGAGAGGATAACAGTGCAGAAGGAGCAAGTGGTCAAGCCTCAGAGGGGACAGGCTGAATTGCTGAAGATGGGTCTTGGCAGTTTGCTGCCACTCATACTTAGCTCCTTAAACAAGCCTTACCTGAAGTGAGAGCTAGAATCATGCAGGAGGAAAGCTAGTTTATTACCTTCTAGATGTGTATGCTGACTGCATTTTTAAATAAGAACAATTTCAAGATGCCTGCTTAAGTACTCTGGCTCACTCTGGTTTGGGGAGCAAGAGGAGACTTACTATATAAAGAAGTCGAGTCACATGCCATTACAGAATCACCAAGGTTGGAAGAGACCTCAAAGATCATCAAGTCCAACCTGTCACCACAGACCTCATGACTAAACCATGGCACCAAGTGCCATGTCCAGTCCCCTCTTGAACACCTCCAGGAATGGTGACTCCACTACCTCCCTGGGCAGCACTTTCCAATGGCTAATGACTCACTCTGGGAAGAACTTTCTCCTCACCTCCAGCCTAAACTTCCCTGGCACAGCTTGAGACTGTGTCCTCTTGTTCTGGTGCTGGTTGCCTGGGAGAAAAGACCAACCCCCTGCTGGATACCACCACCCTTCAGGTAGTTGTAGACAGCAACAAGGTCTCCCCTGAGCCTCCTCTTCTCCAGGCTAACAACCCCACCTCCCTCAGCCTCTCCTCACAGGGCTTGTGCTTGAGGCCTCTCCCCAGCCTCGTTGCCCTTCTCTGGACACATTCAAGTGTCTCAATGTCCTCCTTAAACTGCAGATGCGTTAGTGTCTAGCAGCATCAATGCATGCAAAATTATACTCTTTAAACATGTCACCTTTAAAAATCTTAACTGATGGTCCAACAATTGGATAAGGAAAGAAAGACTACAGAGTTACAGTCTGTTCTGAAATTTTCCGGAAGACTATAGGGCCCTGTATTTGCTTTAAGGTTCCCCTGGAAACAGTCTGTAACAAAAAAAGAACTTAACTTCAAAACATAGCTAACAAAGTTTCATGTATATAAGCCTGCAAAAGGTCTAGAGAAGATACAAAATCCCAGAGTAAATACCCTCAGTAGAATATGAGCTACCTGCTTATTGTGACTGCTGAGCTAACAATGTCCACTTCTGTCATCAGAACAGAGATAGGCAAGTAACCTACTGAGAACAAGAACATCTTTCTGTATAACCAATGGATTTCCACCCCCAAGATCCTCAGACAACTCACAAGAATGTTTGAAATGACAGATTCACAGGTTGCATCGGGTTGGAAGAGACCCTGCAAAGGTCTTGTCCCCCTGCAGTCAGCAGGGATGCCTCCGACTAGACCAGATTGCCCAAGGCCACATCAAGTCTGATCCTGAACATCTCCAGGGACACAGCCTTAACCAAAACCCTGGGCAATCTGTTCTAGTATTTCACCACTCTCACTGTGCAGAACTTCCTCCTGATGTCCAACCTAAATCTACCCTGCTTCAGATTCAAACCACTGACCCTCATCCTATCACCACAGGCCTTTCTAAACAGTCCCTCCCCAGCATTCCTGTAGGTTCCCTTCAGATACTGAAATATAGCTATAAGGTCTCCCCAGAGCCTTCTGCTCTCCAGGCTGAACAGCCCCAATTCTTTCAGCCTGTGCTCTTAAAACAGGTGCTCTAGCTCTCTGATCATCTTTGTAGCCCTCCTCTGGACCCACTCCAGCAGGTCCATGTCTCTCTTGGGATACGTGCAATCAAGCATAACCATATATTTCACACAGTATCTTACTTTCTTCCAGCTAAACCACTCACTTAACTGCTTGTCATTAAATATCGATTGTCACTTCATCCAGCAGGTCACCACAGTGCAAACACAAGGGAATATTGAATAAAAAGAGCTTCCAAAAAACCCAACTCATGACACCAAATAAATGCCAGCTGACTGTCACAACTTAGTAGGCAACTACAACCTGCACAACAGTATTGCCATGTAGCTAGAACTGCTACATTTAGCCCATACCGAGGCCTAAACTACAGCAGTTGCTCTATCACCAATGACCCCTCCCCAGCAGAGGAAAGGAATCAGCAAAAGGAGAGAAGACACACAGGCTGAAACGAAAATGGATTTAGCAGGACAGCAAAAGCAATACCTATGCTAATATGAAGCATATAAAATTCTACTTAACCCAGCAAGGGGAAGGCAGTCCTCAGGAGCAGGAGAACAAAGGAGAGCCAGAAGGAGCCTGTGCAAGAGCAGGAACCAAACTACAAAGACTCTGCTCCTCAGCAAACTTCCCCCTTTATACTGAGCTTAATGTTTATGGACTACACCTGCAGCCAACTAGGAGCAGCTGCCCTGGATGATTCCTAACTGCTAATCACCTGCAGCTGATGGCAGTCCTGGGCTTCTGCCCCAACACAATCAGGACACCTGAATTTTAAATTAGTTTTTAAACAAAGAAAAGACAGAAGTGCTGAAGGAGGTGGGCAGAAGATGAGGGAACAGAGGAACAAAAAAAAAAAAAAACAAACCCATGAGCCCAAAACAAACAAAATACCTAGCAATGAAAAAGACAAAACAAAGTGAGGAAAGAAATGAGCAAGATCTTTATCTCCTGATGGTAGTGAACTTTCAAATATGCTCAGCCATAACAAGAGATCATACCCCAAAAAATGTGATTGAAGAGAAGGGAGCTAATGTAGAATTTCTATCACTTCAAAACCTGTGCCTGGCTAAGAAAATTCACAAACCATTTCAAGTAAATACATCTCAAGGATACAGCAAACATGAACAAATATAAAGACTCCTTTATTACTATAAAGCATTCATCAGGTTCTTTTGCATTGTCTATGCAAATTAAAACCTCAAAACGGTTTCTCAGTGTGAATTAAACTGCTTTGCCTAGGTAGCTCTTCAAAGGATTCTTCAGTCTGCCCACATTCCAAATTGATGTGCAGTGTGGAAACCAACTATCCTAAACGCTGTCTATTTCACACACCACCAAGCTTTGTAAACACAGGGATCTGAATCACAGAAACAGTGTACCAAAAATTTGTAGCTTAACCACAGGGTCTTGCTCCACTTCCTAGGGAGATCATATAAATGTATCTCATGAGTCACCCACCTGAGACAAGCCAAAAGGTTAATCTTGAGGCTTGCATAAGAATTAGGGTACTAAACGGAGCTTTGCAGATTGACAGTTGCACAAATCCCAATAAGCAAAACCAAGCCAACTTATTTAGTTACAAATGCAGACAACATTGAAAAAAAGTCCTGAAACACTTCTGAGATTATCATCTGGGGGAAAGGGAGGGAGGGGACAGCAAGGAGGAAGGAGAAAGGAATTTTAAAAGACTGAGATGCTTGTTTGACATCTACACTGCTTGCATGCTTTGTAAATACTTTGCAATTTCTTTTACATTTGTATATTTATATTTAATTAATATAATTAATATAATTTAATATATAATTAATTTAATATATACTTTAATATACAATTAATATAATTAATATTTACATTTGTAAATGCTTTGCAGCTCCAAGTGCTGGCTGACTCAGGGTTCCATCATGCACCATGACAGCTGCATAGATGAAGCCACTTAAGCCGGTTATTGCTTGAGCCACGACCAATACAAATTGACCTAAAAGTCGTCTCTACTGTCTCACTCTGTCCCCAAAAGATGATGTGATCATGCAGCATTGTTATTTATGATATCAAAAGTCATCTCTTGTTATTCCACTTGATTCTGAGCCTCTGTACAACTGGAACAGATACTGGACTGTGAAACACTGTGCAGTACACTTCACTCTTTCACACTAGGCTTTGTACTTCATGAACACAGCTGTAACAAATTACAATGTCTCCTTTCTACAGTGCTGATGAAGAGCTATGCTCACCATCATCTGCATGTCAAACTGGGCAAGAGAAGAATTTAATCCAAAACTTTATCTTTTTTCTTTTAACCTCTGAATAAACTATTGCTCAGGGGAAAGAGGTCCTTCAGCTAGTAGTTCCCTAGCATTCTACTCTGATTTTAGCTGACATACTTTGATTGGAATTAGTGAAGATAAACTCTCACAGTATCACAGTAAATCAGACCCAAGTGTATCTTCTTCTGCAAGGAAAAAGCCCTGCCGCTGCAAGCAGAATTCCTCTGTTATGAAAGACACCAAAGGAATTAATTTCTGTTTATCCCAAAACACATTAAGCAGAGATTTCAATCCTGCTGTCATTGACAGAATGTCCTGTGTACCACACTGTGGTATCTACAGAACATGAAATGGGAAACACATGGGTGCAGCACTACACTGAAGGCAGGCATTCCCTCCAGCTGCACATCTGTGAAAACTCACCATACACATTCAGGTTGAAGATTTGGTCTTCCTCTCCTGCAGGATTAGTAGCCACACAAGTGTATTTTCCTGTATCAGAGCTGAGAGCTCTGAAAATCTTTAAAGTGCTGCCATCTGGAGTTACTCTGCAAAGGAGGTCATAAAACACAGTGGGTTTGTTTATGTAGTCCTATGACCTGGCAAATAAACATTCAGTTTTGTTCATTTCAATCAACTACCTTTAGCCCCTTGGGAATTTAGACCACTGGGGTTTGTTTTGCAAAATACTATTATTAGAGACAGGCTGGGAAGTTTTTTCCTAGAAATGTCCTTGTATTAGGATTCAATTCCAGCCAGGCTTTGGAAGAAAAAGTATCAAGAGCAAAATGTCCCTTCCAAAGGAACTTAATTGGAACCTCCTGACCTGCAATACTTTAATGAACCTGATGAACTGTAATGAAATTTATTAGCTGAAAAGGAAATAGGTATTATGTACTTATCTCTGTACAAAAAAACCCAAACCAAACCAAACCAAAATCACAACAAAGATCACAGTTGTAACAAAACATACTAGATTTACATGCGCTTGTGGTGGGTTGAAGTTTCCCCCATCATTACCTTTGCCACACCAACTCAGTTAGAAGCACATGAATTTGTTTAGAATAATGTTTTGTTTTCCTTTTTACATCCAATAGTGATTTATTTATATTTTTCTACTTTTCTGCTCAAAATCTGTAACTAATTTTTAAAGGCATAGCCTAAAACCACCACAGCACTAAAAAGGGAATTGATGGTCTTAAACCATCTGAGCTATGACTCAGGATCTCTTGACGCTCCTGCCTTAGATCCCTCTTTCACACTCCCTCTTTAAGGCCCTCTGAGGTTTACAAAAGAAGGAAAAAGCAGTATCTGCTTGGGTTTGCTTGCCTTATTCTTTCTAAATCATCATTGGCAATTGGTTTTCCATCTTTCAGCCACTGCAGAACAGGCGTGGGCACTCCATGGGCATTGCAGATGAGCTGGAGGCTTTCTCCCAGGAGGACACTGACCTCACTAGGCATTTCAGAGCCAACAATATTAGGAGGAACTGGAAATGTGTGATGGAGGAAAGAGAAGATTCATCAGCAAGAAGCATAATCTAAATTACAAAAGGTTCCACTGCACAACTAGCTTTCATTGCAGTGCCTCCATTCCAATCTAGAATGTGGATGATTGGATTGTTTCAAAGGGGGTTCTGCAAAGACAAATTCAGAGTCATTTTACTCATGCCTTAAAACAGCTAATTTACAAAACTCTACAAGCCACATGGCTTTGCCATTACATTTGGTATCTGCAGTTATCTGCTCAGTGCTGACACACAGGAGTATTATGACAAAAATCCCATTTCATTCACCATTACAATACATGGTGACAATTAAATGCCAGTTTAACTCCTGAGCATGTGCTTACTGCAGAGCTAAATGCATCAAGAGCCACACTCTTACCTCCCCCTAACCAGCAGCCATTGTTAGCCTGTTCAACAGATGGGTGACACTCACGCTGCCCATCCAGTCAAGACTGCCAGTGCCACTAGTGCATTTTGAGCACTTCAAGCAATTTTAGTCACAAGCAGTTTCATTCTCAATTCCTAAACTTGAGTAAAGCCTGGCACACAGGCAGGGATATGGTTGCACACCAAAACAAGCACGCCCAAAGAATGATCACTGTGACACTGTTCCTGGCCAGCTGTCACACATGGGTGTGCCAGTACACTCAGCTCCCAGATGATGATGCTCCCTCTTCTTCACAGAATCACCAAGCTTGGAAGAGACCTCAAAGATCATCAAGTCCAACCTGTCACCACAGACCTCATGACTAAACCATGGCACCAAGTGTCACATCCAATCCCCTCTTGAACACCTCCAGGGATGGTGACTCCACCACCTCCCTGGGCAGCCCATTCCAATGGACAATCACTCCTTCTGTGAAGATCTTCTTCCTAACATCCAGCCTAAACCTTCCCTGGCACAGCTTGAGACTGTGTCCTTTTGTTCTGGTGCTGGTTGCCTGATAGGAGAGACCAACCCCAACTTGGATACAACCTCCCTTCAGGTAGTTGTAGACAGCGATGAGGTCTCCCCTGAGCCTCCTCTTCTCCAGCCTAAACAACCCCAGCTCCCTCAGCCTCTCCTCATAGGGCTTGTGCTCAAGGCCTCTCCCCAGCCTCGTTGCCCTTCTCTGGACTCATTCAAGTGTCTCAATGTCCTTCTTAAACTGAGGGGCCCAGAACTGGACACAGTACTCAAGGTGTGGCCTAACCAATGCAGAGTACAGGGGCACAATGACTTCCCTCCTCCTGCTGGCCACACTATTCTTGATGCATGCCAGGATGCTGCTGACCTTCTTGGCCACCTGGGCACACTGCTGGCTCATATTCAGCCAGTTGTCAATCAGCACCCCCAGGTCCCTTTCTGTTTGGCAGCTCTCCAGCCACTCTGTCCCCAGCCTGCAACACTGCATGGGGTTGTTGTGGCCAAAGTGCAGCACCTGGCACTTGGACTTGTTGAATGCCATCCTGTTGGACTCTGCCCATCTGTCCAGTCGGTCAAGGTCCCTCTGCAGAGCCCTGCTACCCTCTAACTGACCTACAACAACATCTGCTCCCAACTTGGTGTCATCTGCAAATTTGCTGATGACTGACTCAATGCCTTCATCCAGATCATCAATGAAAATATTAAAGAGGATGGGGCCCAGCACTGATCCCTGGGGGATGCCACTAGTGACTGGCAGCCAGCTAGATGTGGCACCATTCACCACCACTCTCTGGGCTCACTTCCCCCACCAGCAACTGCTGGCAAGGGATGATGGAAGCAGAGATGTTACACACCAGGAATCATACTGGACATGGGAGGAACTAGTGCAGTTAAGGGGGTGAGTCACTAGGAAGAGAGGAAAATAAAGATAGCTGCAGTGTAAATGCAGCTGCAACATAACAAAGGTAGTTGCAGGCTGTCCTGAGAGGTTGTGGAGTCTCCTTTGCAGCGATTCCAAACCTGCCTGGACATTGTGATCCTGTGCAACTTGCTGTGGGTGACTGTGCTTTCACAGAGGGGTTGCTACCTTTTCCTATTTGTTAAGGCAGAAAAATCACTGCTTCTGAAACCACCTATGTGTGGTGCTCCACACTCATCAACCAGTGTAGCTTCAGTGATCATCAGAAGGAAAACAAGTGATCAGCAGCACATGCACAGAGCCTTCCTGGTTACTTTCAAGCTCTCCTACACTCAAAGGTTAAAAATACTCTTCTTATGCAAATGTTTGACTAACAGTGAAATCCTCTAATCATTTTTACCCACTGGTTGCAACTGATAGAAACAATGGTCCAAACTCCCCACTTTTGGAATCCTAGAATTGTTTTGCTTGGAAGAGACCTTTAAGAGCAAG
Source organism: Picus viridis (assembly GCA_033816785.1). Taxonomy (NCBI): domain Eukaryota; kingdom Metazoa; phylum Chordata; class Aves; order Piciformes; family Picidae; genus Picus; species Picus viridis. The sequence continues at coordinate 24,283,529 of CM066588.1, forward strand.
TCCAACTGTTAACCATTTTCAACATGTTTCTTTTACCTCAGTGTCTCTATTACAGACAATGTTATACTTAACCAGGTACTACCAGCTCTGCTCATGGTACTCCCATGCCTTACCTTGGATAGAAAGTACATAGCTTTTCTGAGCTTTTCCCTCTGTATTTGAGGCAATGCACGTGTAGGTCCCACTGTCTAGAAGCTGAGAGCGAGCAATCTGCAGCTTGCTTCCACCAGATGCAATATGAACTTCAGGAGAATCGGGGTTGTCTGAAAATAGAATCATAGAATGCATTGGATGGGACCTCCAAAGGCCATCTAGTCCAACCATCCCACAATAAGCAGGGATGTTCCCAACTAGATCAGGTTGCTCAGAATCCCATCAAGTCTGACCTTTGATGTCTCCAGGGATGGGGCTCATACCACCTCCCTAAGCAACCTGTTCCAGTGTTCCACCCTCATAGTAAAGAGCTTCTCCTAATGTCCCACCTAAATCTATCCTGCTCTAGTTTAAAACCATTGGCCCTTGTCCTATTGCTATGCGCCCTTGGAAACAGTCCCTCCCCAGCTTTCTTGTAGGCCCCCTTCAGATACTGGAAGGCTGCTAGGTCATCTCCCTGAAGCCTTCTCTTCTGCAGGCTTAACCACCCAACTCTCTCAGCATGTTTTCATAGGAGAGGTGTCCCAGCCCTTCTACCTGTATATATGTAAACAGGCTTCAAAACAAAACCAATATTCCAATCAATTAACAGAAGAGTCTGTCTAGAGACAGATGAAGAAGAAATAAACAGACAGCAAATAGCACAGTGGTGCCCCAAAGGGGGAAAACAAAGGAAGCAGGAGAGAATGTTACCTATTGGTTTCCCATTCTTAAGCCACACTAATGTTGGTGGAGGAATTCCAGTGGCATCACACACAAAGGTGACAGGATTACTGACAGTTTCATTGACCAGCTCTTGTTCAGGACCTTCTATATTTGGTGGCACTACAGATGGAAGCAACAAGAATAATTTGGTTACCAACCATTCTTGTCAGCTGATACTGAGTTATGTACTCCACAATGTTATAACACCTAGTGCAGATAATACAGGCTATGCTCACCATAAACATTCAGATGGAAGTGCTTGTCATCTCGCCCTGCGATATTTATGGCTTTGCACACGTATTGGCCTGTGTCAGAAACCTAAAATGAAAATAAAATTAAAACCCCCAATTTATTATGGAGTCTAATACTACAGTTCCAAGATTAACAGCTTTTAGCAACCCAATGTCCTTTTCAGAGAATGAAAACCCTCCAGCAAATACATCTACATACAGCTAGTAAGATACACAACTAAAGAGCAAAATAATTCACAGATTCATAGAATGGTTTGGATTGGAAGAGACTTTTGAAGATCTAGTTCCAACCTCCCTGCCATGGGTAGGGAATCTTCCACCAGACTAGGCTTCATCCAACCTGCCCTTGAACACCTCCAGGAAGGGGGAATCCATGATGTCCCTGGGAAATCCATGATGTCCCTGGGGAATCTGTTCCAGTGTCTCATCATTCTCACCACAAAGAATTTCTTCCTAAAATCCTAATGCCCTTCTCAAGCATCAACCCATTCCCCCTCATCCTATCACTTATAAGCCCTGGTAAAAAGTCCTTTCCCAGATTTCATAGAATCAATAAGGTTGGAAAAGACCTCAAAGGTCATCAAGTCCAACCTGTCACCCAACACCTCATGACTACTAAACCACAGCACCAAGTGCCATGTCCAATCCCCTCTTGAACATCTCCAGGGACGGTGACTCCACCACCTCCCTGGGCAGCCCTTTCCAATGGCTAAGAACTCTCTCTGTGAAGAACTCTGAACATACATTCTGGAAGTCATTCCAAGGTGACTAATCACAGGCACACAAGATGCCACCTCTGAAAAACTTAAAAGCACCTAAGAAAGTTAACAAGCCAGCCAAAGAACAGACCCCTGTTCCTGCTTGCTTTCCTGACAACAATCCCCTTTCTAGCCTTCTTAAATGAACAAAGTAGTGCAAATCCTTCATGTAGTTCTCTCACTACTTACTGGTAGGTTCCTTTCAGGTACTTGAAGGCTGTTAACTGAAGATACTGGCTAAACAGTAGCAGAGTAGTGGCAGAAGTCCCATCCCAGTAGCCCGGCTCACCTCTGCTCCCTTGATCCGTAGCGTTTGCCCGCTGGCCAAGATCTCCAGGTTTGCAGACTCTGCAATGAGGTGCCCGTTCTTGTACCAGGTGATGACAGGTGGAGGAATAGCATTGGATTCACACTCTAACACCACTGGGGTGCCCACTCGCACATTCAGCACTGTCACCGAGCTTCCACCATGGTCTTTGATGCTTGGGGGCACTGCAAGAGAAGTTCAGATTTCTGCCTTTGCTTTGTCAGAGGGCAGAAAACTACCTATTAAAAATCACTACAAAATGCTGCACTGTCGATAGACATAATTTCAGAAAACAGTGCAAAACAAACCCAGAACAGTCAGGAAACTCTTCTTCTGGCTTTCCCCAGCTTGGTTTCTGGCAACACAAGTGTATTCACCATTATCTGGCAGTTTGGCTCGGGGAATCTGCAGGGTCCGAGCACCTGAAAGAGAGAAGATTTGAATTTATTCTGTGGTTATTGTACCAACCTCAAACGCTGTATTAAACTTGCAGACTGAGCACAGGCACTGAACTAACCCCAGGCTCAAAAATCACTGCATGATCATGGCACTCATTAATCTTTTTTTAAAAAAAAATAAATAAACCCAGCCAGGAGAACTAAAAATTTAGGGTGGATTTCATTAGTGCTGTCAATTAGAAGTTTGGACAAAACCCACTCTTTTTAGACTCGATTGTTTTGTAGCTGTTAACTGCTATTGGCTAAGACAACTACACCCTTTCCACTACTCCGTTTTCATTCCCCATTCGCATCTGTCTCCACTGGTGGTACTCCTTACTGCTTGTGCCACATCACTAACCTGTACAGATGCCTCTGCTGCCATTAAACCATTGCCATGTCTGTGCTGTAACCTAGCCCCCAGGTACATCATACCAGCAAGGCAGGTCTGAGCACCATAGCAAGCAATCTTCACTCCACACCTTGGGGTGAAGATAGCAGGAGCAGAAATGGCACAGACACTCATGGACCTCCATGAGGAGCTTTGAATGGCCACAGAACAGAGAGACCTGAGGCTGTTTAGTCTGAAAAAGAGCAGCCTGAGAGAGGATCTGATCAATGTCCAGCAACAGCTAAAGGGTGGGGGGAAAAGGATGGGGACAAACTCTTTTCAGTGGTGCCCAGTGACAGCATAAGGGCCAATGGGTACAAACTGGAACCCAGGAGGTTCCATTGAACAGGAGGAAAAGCTTCTTTGCTGTGAGGGTGCTGGAACCCTGGAGCAGGCTGCCAGAGTGGCTGTGGAATCTCCTTCTCTAGAAAGATTCCAAACCCACCTGGATATTGTGATCCTGGGAAACCTGCTGTGAGTCACCTTGTATGGAATAGAATAGACTAGACTAGACTAAACCAGGTTGGAAGAGACCTTCAAGATCATCACGTCCAACCCATCAACCAATCCAACCCATCTAAACAACTAAACCATGCAACCAAGCACCCCATCAAGTCTCCTCCTGAACACTTCCAATGAAGGTGACTCCACCACCTCCCCAGGCAGCCCATTCCAATGGGCAATCACTCTCTCTGTATAGAACTTCTTCCTAACATCCAGCCAAAACCTGCCCTGGTGCAGCCTGAGACTGTGTCCTCTTGTTCTGGTACTGGCTGCCTGGGAGAAGAGACCAACCTCTGCCTGTCTACAACCTCCCTTCAGGTAGTTGTAGACAGCAATAAGGTCACCCCTGAGTCTCCTCCTCTCCAGGCAGGCAGGTTGGACTTGATGATCCCCAGAGGTCTCTTCTAGCCCCAACCTGTGCTGGGATTCTGTTAAGAGGACCTCAGATCACAAGGATTTCTTCCCGGAAGCTCCTCAGGGTTAATCCAGGTTCCCACTGAAGTCAATAGGATGGTCATCTAAACCAGCAGAATTTATCTCAGCCTCATCACAATTTCTGCTCATTTCTTTGAACTGTGAGTCAGTGACTCACCCTTAGTAAATACCTGTAGTAATTAAAGCCTTCTAGGTTGGTGGTTTTTTCCACACAATTTGCTTCAGTGCTTTCATTCTGAGTAACTGAACCCTTCCAAAAGTCAAAAAGGTATTAAATACAGTAGACCCAGTGTTGTCCATTCACTGTTAAGTATATACAGGTGCTGTGAACAGTGACCGTTGCTATAACCAAGACAAAAAACACGAAAGCTGAGTCCAAAGGCTACAGAAATAGCTGAGACTCCTCACCAGGAACAATGAAAGTGTTGGTATTTGAACGGATAGGTTTTCCATTCTTGAGCCAGCTGAGATCAGGAGGTGGAAAGCCAGTGACCTCACAACTCAGAGAGATGAAATTATTTGCCACCACAGTCAAATTCTCAGGATTGGCACCAACAATACTTGGAGGAACTGTGGAGAGAAATGCATTATTAGTATGTAACACAGCACCGGCAAACAATATTCCATGAGATCCTGACTTACTAAAATACAGCTGAATTGCTGAGTTGTGCTAAAGGGCCAAGTGGCAAAACTCATTCACATCCTATGATCAGCTGCCTTTTGGATGTTTCTGGGACTGTGGCTGAAGCCAATTTAATGGTCATTCCTGTTCCCACAATTCACAAAAACTTCAGTGATTTCAATTGCAGTCCTTCAGTGCCTGAGATTTGGGAAGGCTAATGAACCTAGAAGAGACCCTACAGCTCCTGACTTAATGCACCATCACTTTTAACTTGCAGCACTCACAGATCATTTGCTATGTAAGGCAGAACAGATGAAATTTACCTCGTCAGGAGATGCAGGATGACTAAGTATCATTTCTTCTTGCTATTCTTTCCTGAAATAGCCCATTTCCTCATTATAGAGAGCCAAAAAAGATTCCTTCTGACAGGTCAGAGTTCTTTTGTTAACCAAAGTTGTCAATTAATAGTGAGCTAAGCAGTTTACAGTTCTGGTCTGAGGGGTGTGTTTTGAAGCTTCTAAGTCCCAATATTTTTAAATGCAAGATATTTTTGACATCTGACCTTTCCAAGAGAACTATTTAAAATGAAATAACAGTAAATCTCTTCCATTTAATAAACCCCAAGTTTTAGTTTCCATGTTTTTTGCAGTATAAAACACTTAAGAGAAAAGCAAAAGCATGTTCTTGGCTCTACTGGTTGGAAAAATCATTCCAAAGAATCCTGCTCTTCAAAGACAGAAATGTTAAAGTATTTTGGACTATATCCACCAGAAAAACTCCAGCTGCTTTCTGTCACTTGAGTGACACCAAACAGTCATTAAACCAAGTTTATTGCTCCTCTGTGACACTGCAGAAACAAGAGGAGTCAATGTAAATGGGTGAATTCAGTCCATCTTTTCCAACTTGGATTAATCAACCATTATTTCCCTGATAATGAGCATGAAATGAGAGTAAGTGGAGGATTCTGTTCCGATGACATTTTATAGTTATCTATATTTATTTACTGTCACAGTTACTTTCCTGCAGATGGGATCACTGGCAGTGCAAGCACACAGGGCTAAACCTGAGCTAAGCTTATAATGAATTTTTCTTGAACCATCACAGAATCCCAGCATGGTGGGAGTAATCTGTATATGACAATATATTTATATGTGCATCCAGATGGCTCAGTTTCAGTCCTCAGTGTGAAAGTTACCTATTTATCACATCTTCAGGTTAGAGGTTGAGATTGAGGAGGTGCTTGGTGCCATGATCTAGTTGTTTGGGTGGGTTGGATTGGTTGATAGGTTGGACACGATGATCTTGAAGGTCTCTTCCAACCTGGTTTATTGTATTATTGTATTGTATTATTTTAAAAATGAATGTTTATTTTCAATGTTTGAGAAGGTCATCTTTTACTTTTATTAATCATCTTTGAGACAAGAGCAGATCTTTTCAACTTAAAGAGCATTCCCTTTAATACTTTTTTCCTATTTATGAAAGTAGTCCATTGAAAACATACAAAAACCCCCCCACCTCTTTTTTTTTTTTGACACTGACAAAACAAAGGTCATGCTGCTTAGTGATAATGCAGTTTCATCAATGCTTCACCCTGTGTGGGTCTTTCCTGAACAGCTGAACAGGTGAAAGTATATTCACAGAGAGAAAAAAAAAAAAAGACCTAAACTGGGAATGTTGCTAAGCTAGAACTGAAGCATCATGCAAAGGTTTCTTTTGAAATAACAATATCAGACTACAATCATAATAAATATTTTAAAGAAAAAAACATTTAAATTCAAACACAAGCCTCAAGGAAAGCAAAATATTTTGATTTAAAAACTCAAACATCAGGATATCTGGATGGACTGCTCTGCAAGAAAATAACTTCTCCAGAGCAAGCTCTCTCCACGACAACACTATTTTTGGCTACTTGTATTCCTGAGTAGGAAACAAGCACTAGAGATTTGTTTCCTTTAGCACACAAATTTGCTCCACATGTGAGTAAGTAAAAATCATAATTTCTTCTGCATATAATAACCTGGACCATCAGATTCCTGGGATGCTGGTCTCTCATTTAAGCAAAGGAGAGAAGACAGCACTATTTTCCATCTAACATGTAATGCAGAAGATTAACTGGCTAACAAGGAAAAGGGGTACTGATCATGTATAGAACACTGTGATGATACAAATCTCCAAACCATACAGGGAAAGCAGTTAAAAATCTTGCTGCCAGCACTCCTTGTTAGGTTTTAAAATGTAATGGCTTGTGGGAATAATGTGCATTTGTTCTTCAGCTCACAATGGAACACTGGAACAGAAATGATAAAGGATGGTGTTGGAGAGAATAGTTTTTAAAATACTGGAAGATGTCTTAATTTCTTGACTATCAATTCGCAGATTTATGTTTTGGGTTGGAAGGGACCTCAAAGATCATCTAGTTCCAACCCTCCCCACCATGGGCAGGGACACCTTCCACTAAACCAGGCTGTTCAAGGCCTCATCCAATCTGGCTTGGAACACTTCCAGAGAGGAAGTATACACAACTCCCCTGGGCAACCTGTTCCAGTGTCTCACCACCCTCACTGGAAAGAATTTCTTCCTAATCTCCAGGCTAAATATCCATTCCTCAAGCTTTTATCCATTCCCTCTTGTCCTGTCACTACAAGTCCTGTAAAAAGTCCATCCCCTGCTTTCCTCTAGCTCCCCTTCAGGTACTAGAAGGCTGCTCTAAGGTCTCCCTTGATCCTTCTCTTCTCCAGGCTGAACAGCCCCAGCTCAGACAGCCTGTCCCCATAGGGGAGGTTCTCCAGCCCTCTGGTCATCTTCCTGGCCTCCTCTGGATCCACTCCAGCAGTTCAATTTGTTTTAGACTTGTGATGCTGAAGATCAAAGTTTATTTTAACCCTATCCTAACTCCACTGCAAAAGAAAAAAGGAATCTTGAAGGGTAAATATTTACAAAGTAAGATTTTACAATGCCCTAAATCTTCATTTAATGCTTTCTAATCATTCATTTTCTTGGAATATGCATTTTATGAACATATCAAAACGGACTATAACCCAACCAGTTGGTAATTCATAACTTCAGGGCTTAGCAATCACTACAGTCAGTACAAAAGGGTCCTTCAACAATAATTCTAAGCTCTGTGGAATATGCATAAGGATCTAAAACTATGTGGTATCAAAACTGTTTGTTACCAGGGTACTTTAAACTTGTATCTGATTTTTGTTATGCCAGAATCTCCATTGCACCCAATAAGATGACTTATTGTTAGGAACAAGTTCTTTACCATGAGGGTGGTGAAACACTGGAATGGGTTGCTCAGGGAGGTGGTTGAGGCCCCATCCCTGGAGATATTCAAGGTCAGAGTCAACAAGGCTCTGGGGAACCTGATCTAGTAGAGGATGTCCCTGCTGACTGCAGGGGGATGGACTAGATGACCTTTAGAGGTCCCTTCCAACCCAAACTATTCTATGATTATTAGGAGCTAAGTATGTGTCTAAACACTGCTAAAATTATCACATTTAAGGTAAACAAACATCTGAAAGAAGACAACGAGACATCGAGGGATTATTGTACTCACCATGAACATTCAGGTTAAAATACTTCTTGGCACTTCCAGCTATGTTTTCTGCAATGCAGATGTACCTGCCAGTGTCTGTTATTTGGGAATTCAAAATCTAAGGGAAAAATAAATAAATTGGTTAATATAGAAGACAACTTCATGTCAAAGAATCAGGTAGAGACAATTGAGCTCAGATCTCTGTTTTAACAGTTTCAGCCAATTTCATTTATCGATAGGAAAGTTCTTTAGAAGACACCATCTTCTTTACAATCAAAATAGTGTATTTTGCAATAATTAAACTCTATTAAGGGAATTTGGACAAATGACACCAACAGGTTATTCTCCACAAAAGTCAACATTATTTTAAGCCAAGTGATGTCACAGCATGACCCACAAATAGCTGGATCAGCACCACTAAGGGAACTGCACGGGAGAGAGAAGCAGCAGCTGAAAGACAGAACAAGGAATAAAAACTCTTTGGTTTGCAGCACCTTGTAAGGAAAAAATCCCTCAGAATCATACACTCAGCAAATCTAAACAGTTTTGTCTTTGTGGGCAGCTTGTGCTTGTGATGCTAAGCCCAAGCTTTTCCCCTAAGAACTACCTGTAACCTTCTTCCACTGGACAAAAATGTGTGTCTGTCATCTTCTGCTAGGAGGTGGCCATCCTTCTGCCAGGTAATACTTGGCGAAGGGCTGCCACTGGCAGCACAGTCCATCATCGCAGCCTTGTTGACAAGCACAGTCACCTCTTCAGGCAGATCACCATGAGCTCCACTGATGGATGGTGGTACTGTGAAAGAACAAAATGTGAGAAGAGTGTGGTGACTTAGAATCTATTTTTGTTTTCTGTTGCTTTGTATGGCTGCAGACCAATCTTTAGATCAGGTTTTTAGAATAGAGTGGTAAAGTCTTCAGTGAACACAGGGAAAGATCAAAAAGCCCCAGGAACAAGCCAGTATAATTCAGGATTGCAGGACAGCTCTGCTTGTTCACAGCAGCCACAAAGAAGAGCAGGTGAAAATCAATTTTCCAGTTAGTCCATCATGTTCTTTGCTGTCAGAATAAAAGAGGATGTCCAAGGCAGGACCCCTTTATAAAAATAAATCAGAGTTTTCAGTGGTAAATACAGAAACAAATAAATAAACATTCCCCAAGACAAAAACCTTGAGTCAGTCAATGCAAACAGCATAAAAAGCTTTCTGTGAGATGTTTGCAAACAGATCATGAGAAAATGGATGCTGTATGGATTCCATCATCAATTCCCTTAAGCCTTTGGGAGTTTTGTAGGTATTTTTGAAAATGATAACCAAAATAAGGAGAAAAGTCCAGTAGGACAGAATTTTGAACAGGGAAAGGGAAAAGGAATAAGAGATACCAAGATAAGACCTGGATTTCTACACATACTTTTCTTGCTGGTGAAGTGTGGTAGAGGTAATGTTGGGTTGCTGTAACGATCACCAAAACCAATACTGAACCAACACCATTTAAACTATTTGAATGCAATTCTCTATAATTCTACAAAGCTCCAGCTCCTCACAGGGCTCAGTACTGATCAGAACAAGGGGATTAAGAGCACCCTTAGTAAGTTTGTATACACCACGATGTTTGGTGGATGTGTTGCACTGCTTGAGCATAGGATGGGTCTATAGAGGGATCTAGACAAGCTGCATCAGTGGGTTGAGGCTAATGGGATGAGGTTTAACACAGCCACATGCCACGTCCTGCACATGAGTCACAACTGCCCCATGAATATTCCAGGCTTGGGGCAGAGTGGCTTGAAGGCTGCTCAGAGGAAGAAGATCTGGAGGCATGGTTTACAGCCAGCTGAGTATGAGCCAGTGTGTCTGTGCAGGTGGCCAAGGAGGCCAACAGTATCCTGGCATGGATCAGCAGTAGTGAGACCAGCATGACTAGGGAAGTGATTGTCTCCCTCTACTTGGGGGGGACACTGATTAGCACTGACAAGGCCACACCTTAAGTATAGGGTTCATTTTTGGACCCCTCACTACAAGAAAGGAATTAGAGTGTATCCAGAGGACAACAGCTGGTGAAGGGTCTGGAGAACGGGTCTGGTAAGGAGCAGCTCAGGGAACTGGGCTTGTTTTGTTCAGAGAAGAGGAGGCTGAGGGGAGATCTTATTGTCCTCTACAACTCCCTGAAAGGAGGTTGGAGCCAGGTGGGAGCTGATTTTCTCTCCCATAAAACAAGTGATAGGACAAGAGGAAATAGCCTCAAGTTGCACCAGGGGAGGTTTATGTTGGGCATGAAGAACAATTTCTTCCCCAAAAAGGTTGTCAAGCCCTGGAACAGACTGCCTGTGGCAATGGTGAAGTCTTCATTCCTGGACAGAATTAAAAGCCATGTACTGAGGGACATGGTTTAGTGGTAGCCTGGCAGTGCTGGATTGGACTCGACAATCTCAAAGGTCTCTTCCAACTAAACCAATTCTATGAACACTTTAAGTTCATAGTTTACAAATACGCAGAATCTAGAAACCGTAAAAACTTTAAGTAAACCTGGACTATAATGGTTCAGTAGTTTTCCCAGAACTCTTTTTGCCATTAAAAAGGGACGCAGAAGAGCTCACAGAGCACGTGGACATCATAATGGATGGAATCCTCCCGGCTTCGTTCACTGCCACACACATGTATCTGCCAGCATCTTCAGCCTGTGCCCGTGGAATCTGCAACATTCGGCCTCCTGGAAGGAAAAGACATTCAAGATTCTGGTGCAGCATCAAGCAGTTTCCATCAGTTCCACACCACATTTCTCTAGAGACTTGAGCAAGGAACTTTATGAATGGTCAGCATTTGCTCTGAATTATAACTAAGCAAAGATTTTTATTTCCTAGCTACTTTTTCTGCTGGCAGATACTTGGAATGTTCATACTGAAATGTTAGAAAAGAATAATTAATTCCACAGAAGGGAATAATTTTCTTCTAAATATGCAGCCAGATGTGGTTCTATAATCAAAAACAGTGATATTTTTCAGCAAGGTGACAGAGAACTAAGAGGAAAAAGGAAATATAGGCACAGAATATTCTGGTAAAGCTGTTCCAAGCCAAAAACCAATTCACTTCTGGAGCTTTTAGATCCTCATTTAAAGACAGCCACAGAAATAGCTTCAGAAAGAGAAAGTATAGCAGGAATACATTTTGAAAGTGGTTGCTAATGGTTTCCCAACAGATGAGCAATGGGTAGACAAAAAGAAATTATCCCCACCACTGCCCCCCATTACACATTCCATCCTCATCCACCCTTCACACAGAAAAGCTCCCTTTTTGTACTCTCAGCACTATAAGGACCTCTTTCCCTTTCCCACACATGGTTCAGCAGGAGCTGCTGACTACTTTTCTGCTGGAAACCTTATTTCCATGTCTCACGCCCTGGGTAAGAGGCTTTTCTCCTCCAATGACAATTTTGCCAAAGAAGATAAATTAGGAACATGTCATCACTATACTTTCTTTTTCGGCACATCATGTGAAAGTTAAATGGTCACATTCACACCATTTTAGGGACTACTATTTAAATGAAAGAATAAAACTTGCCTAAGTGCAAAGATGGAGAGAAACATTCCTGTCAAGAAAGTCTGAAGAACAGATGTTGGTTATTACTACACAAATACTGGCACTAACACCATTTCTTGAGGTCAGAGTGTGGTACCTTTATACTCACCTGGTAATATCAGTACTTTATCACTGGAGCTCAGAGGATAGCCATCTTTATACCATGTCAAAACTGGAGGAGGAACAGCATTGGTCTCACAGTACAGCGAGAGGGGATTGTTGACAATCACATCTTTACTTTCTCCACCTCTTCCTGCATCTACTGTGTTACCCGATTCCCATTCCTTTTGGAAACTAGGAGGAACTACAACCAAGAAGGGAGAAAACATTACAATTTTACAGCAGAAATGGATAGTTTAAGTGACAAGGAAATTAAAAGATACTATGGTTGTTAAATAGCAGCAATTAAAATTCTGTGTATTAAATTCAGTCCTTCCCCACATTCAGATTAGCCAGGAAAATTCTAATTCTCTTAATGAGAATGAACAGTTGAGCAATCAGCTGAATATAAATAACAGTGTAAGAAGACCTGATAAAACACAGAAGGTACTAATCAACAATAATACTTAAATAATAAGCTAGCTGTTTTCACTCAAGTTCTAATTTTGTCTATATTTTCAGAAATGACTAAGGATTGTTTTCTTGTAGTAGGCCAAAAGGATGATTATGTCTGAGGCTGCAAGTACTACTCAGTACAGATAAATAAAATATAATGATCTAGTTGAAACCAAATTGTGACATAGTTTAGGGGAAGATCAGTGTTGCTGTGTCAGTCCACTGACTTCAGAAACGCTGCAATATGTCACAAAATGAGAAATACCAAATAACCAAAATTCAGTACTGAATAATCAAATGCAATCCTTAAAGATATATATGAAATAAAAACCACACAAACCAAAAAAATCATTGGATTACACCAAACAGGTGTGAAGGATACAAAATTATACAGAATTCCAACCACCCAGAACATCAGAAAAGAAGGATACCAGAAGAACTTTATGATCTGAAGTCTGCTTACCTTGTATATTTACATCAAACTCCAGCTCATCCTCTCCAGCAACGTTGGAGGCCACACAAGTATAACGACCAGTGTCTGACACTTGAGCCTCCTTAATCTGCAGTGTGTGGCCATTAGCTTGGATCATAATGTGAACATCTGGCTTAAGTGGCTGCAAGGTCATTTTAGATGGAAATTAATATCTGGCAAAACATACACTAGAAGCAGCCATATTTGTGGAATTCATACAACATCCTCTCTCCTTTGGTCAAATTCAGGTTGTTTCAAAATTCTTTCCAAGGCATTTTACAGAGACTGAGTGTATTTCAGTTTTTGTATTCCCTTTCCTTTGACTCCACAGTCAACAGAACACCAATCAATTTTTGTTTATGCTTCCAGCAAGGTCAGTTTTCCATTTATGCAGAGAAAGCAGTTGCATAGGACACAGAATTATTGAGGGTCACCACTCAGGACACAGTCCTAAGCCTGGGATGGCAGCCTTCAACAAAGGAGGTTCAGCTCTTCTCTCATCTGCCCTGGTCCTGCTGGCCATACCTGACAGCAGAACCTGCATTAACACAACTTGTACCTCTTATTAGTGAAAACATAATACATTAGGGAGTCAGCACTGAACTCTTGGCCTGCCAGGGACGATTAGTTTATACTATGGCTGTAAGTGAAAGCCATTTGCCCAGGGACAATCTAAGAAGCAGCTGCTGGATGGATCAATTGCTCTGATGGTGGCAGCAAACTGCTTCTAGCCACCGTCCTTCACTGGGGACCTCTCGACTCTCCCCAACATCATTTTTCATTGGCAAGGCAATCAGAAGACCCAGGAGGTCCCAGAATTAGAGCACATGCTTGAAACAGATGGAGGGTGTACACAGTGTTTCTCCAGAGAATTCAGGCTGTGTCTGCATGCTCAGTAAACCCAGCAAGGGCTGCTCCAGCTGCAAGAGGTGCAGCAGTTTGCCACATGATACGTCCCACCAAGAACAGCAGAAGAAATTAGATGAGATCCTTCTTTCCTACAGAAAAGTTGCACCATTTCTTTCTTATTTATGGCCAGCCCCCAGCAGAGTGCACACCAGTGTGTCTGCGTGGCACTGTTCGTCCAACCTGTCTCTCCTCCAGACCGATGTTGTTATAAAGGCTGCGTGTGGCATGGACCACACCTCACCCCCAAAGAGGAGCCAGATGCTTCTGTGGCTTTGTGAGCTCTGCCAGAACTAAGTGGGAGGATTTCTGAAACTTCTGCAAGGGCAGCACTTAGAACAGCTGAGTGTTGGGCCATTCTGTAACAAGGCCTTTGGGAACTTTATATAACAGCAGAAGAACATGTGGTCATACCACGGGATGCTACTGCTAGGCAGAGTCTTCCTAGTTGAAAGTGCAGGCCTGGAAACTCCAGCACTGAAGTCTCAGTGGCACTGCCAAGCGCCCACAAAAAAAGCAAGGGTGCCAATTTGAAGAGGGATGGTCAGCAGCAAGCATCCTAAGATCATAGAATGGCTTGAGTTGGAAAGGACCCTGAAGACCATCTTGTTCCAGTCCCCCAGCTATGGGCAGGGACACCTCCCACTACACCAAACTGCTCAAAGACTTGTCCGGCCTGGTCTTAAGCACTTCCAGGGAGGAGGCGACACAACTTCTCTGGGCAACCATTTCCAGCATCTCACTACCCTCATCGTAAAGAACTTCTTCCTAATGCCCAAACTGAATCTAGCCTGCTCTAGTTCCTAACCATTGCCTGATATGTGAGGGGTGATCCTGCCAGCAGGACAGTGGGAATATTGCTTCCTGCTGTCTTCAGCAGTGTGAGGGAGCCCATTACACTGTGTGAATGTTCACTACCAGCGACAGTGGACGCGCAGTTGTGGCTGTACCAAATCCACCCCTTAGAAGGAATTAAATTGTGACTGGCCTGTCCATCCTTGTACCAGATGATGGCAGCAGGAGGAATGGCATGAGCTTCACACTCCAAGGTAAGGCTGTGGTTCACTTTGATCTTCACTTCCTTAGGGGACAGAGCCATCCCTGAGACATCTCCTTTGTTAATGGTGGGTGGAACTGCACAAAACCAAAGGGAGTGAGAGGGGCTTCGCGACTTATGCTTTTCAGTAGCATTTCAAAATTGACTGGCCAAAGAGAAAACCTGGATGACGACCTCAGGGAAAGAAGTGCATTCCTCCTACAATCTGCCTCCTCCCCATAGCTGAATTTTTCTTTATATAGGCATATCTCTGTGCATTTTAAACTATTTTTAGTACATATATTATATATAAACATACAAAAATGTGTTCAACAGCTGTAAAAGTACAAACCTGACTACAGCATTACCTAGACATAGCACTTTAGTATGGGTTCGCTTTAATTCTATAAAATTCAGTGTTCTGTAGTCATTAAAAAAATATTAATGGAAACTAGTATCCCATAGAACATGTTTGAACTGAAGTCCATGCTCAGAATAGCTGGTCAAAACCTCAGCATTTCCACTCCATTGAAATCTCAGTGTTGCAAAATCTTGTTTCCTACTCAATCCAAATGAAAACAGAACATTTCAAAATTCTGAAGCTACCCCCCACCCTGCTCTCATAAGACCTTGTTAATGATTTTAAACGCTTTCAAAGCATTTTCCATTCATTTTGCAAGGGGAAATTTTAAATTCTCCCTAATGCTTCCAGTAGCAGAACAACTGAGAGCTGCAGTGGCATTAGGGGGTGAGGGGCTTTATGTCGCTACAAGGCCACACTTCAATAATGAATTCTTTTGTCATCCTCTCATTATTCTGAATCCAATGGGGCCTTATTAAGGATTTAGTGTAATTAAAATAACAGCATGGTTACTGTGAGGGAGCAAACTAAACTCCAATCCAGACTAAGAAATAAAAAATAAAAATTGTGCCTGACTGAGCCCATAATGAAGAGTTTGAGCTGCTTAGGGGACAACGTGCTGACAAGAAGCCTTGAATGGGAAAGCTTTTGTGCATATGGTATTTTATGGAGGGCTATAAAAACAGTATCCTCTTGCTTTACCTGCCTCAAGAATGCTTTACATTAGAAGTGTGGCAGTTTTAGGCTATGCCTTTAAAATTTAGCTGCAGATTTCGAGCAGAAAAGTAGAAAAATATAAATAAATCACTATTGGGTGTAAAAAGGAAAACAAAAGATTATTCTAAACAAATTCACTGGACAAAATGTCTGGGATAAAAGAAGTTGTATCATAACAATATTTCACATTTCACTTCCATTCCCATTCCTTTTCTCTTCTTGGCTGTTCTGCTTCGCCTGGGAGATAATATTGCTTCTGGCTAACCTTCAGATAAGAACTAATACTCCTTTCTCTCAACTCCTCTTTTTCCTCTGGTACAAGGAGGAGGGAGAGGTTTTGAGGGGGCAGTGGAGCAGCTTCCCTGGTCTCTTTTGGGGACCAGAGGGGCTTCTGTGTTATTTGCTAATTGTAAATATCTGTATAATATTGTAAACACTGTATATTTTGTACATATTCATTGCATTCCATTACAGAGTGCTGGTTTTGCTTGTAAATACAGCTTTCATTTGCTTCTAACTGAGTTAGTCTGGCTGAGTTAATGCTGTGGGGGAAACTTCAACCCACCACAAGAAATTATGAGTCCCTCCCCTTCCCTCCTATTTTTCTAGAACAGTTTCTTTGCTCATGAGAGTCTCTGCTCACATCTCCCACTGTGCTGAGCTTGTTTGGTTTTAAAAATCATTACCAGAAATTGTTTCAGAAGAAATTGGAGTTCAACATTTCTTAAACGTCTTTCCCTGAGTGATACAAAGATCTTTAGCCCCACAGCAGCACTTGCAAAAAGGATGCAACAGCCAGCTTTTCTGGTGTCTTTCCTCAAGCAGTGCCATGGGGTAATGTAGATGTTTGCTGAACAAGGCCACTAACAGAAATCTTTGTGTTCACCTGGATAGGTAACTCTGCAAAGAGGGAAATAGAAGGATGAAAAGAAAATAATACTGGAAGCATTCCCTTACTGTAGACTTTCACTTCATAGTGTTTGGAAGTCTCTCCAGCCTCATTTGTGGCTATACAGGTGTATCTTCCAGCATTGTCCTCCTGTGCATTTAGAATCTGCAGGGTTCTTCCACCTGCCAGAAGACATCATTTTTAAATAGCATCTGTATTCTGCTCTTGCTTCCCAAGATTTGAATTTTCTGCAGCACATTTTCAACCCCTTGCTCCAAATCCTGCCCTTAGAATAGCACTAAAACCTGACTGCTTCCCCCCACCATGTATGTCATGCAATAAACATACATAATTTGCAGGAGTCCTTTGGATCATGGATCCTATTGCTTACAGATTCTTGGAGAAATTGTTAGCACAGTTTTGTACAAGACATTTCTTGCAGAAGGCTCTGCACTTCATTCACAGACAAAGGAAGAGGCATAAAAAACAAAGATTAAGCAAACGCTCAACTAAACCAGCCTATTCAACACACAGGGGTGGATGTGAGTCTCTGAAGTACTTTCCTGTTTCAGAGCAGTTCTTGGTAAGAATAAGGCCCTGAATTCACAAGGAAGGCACAGAAGCAACAACCACAACATGAGAACAGTGAACATGAATCTATAAGCAGAGTTTAGGACTCGAAGTGACCTCTTCTCCTAGGACACCCATTACTTTCCTTTCTGCATTGCTAGAAACTGTCCCCCTACAGAGTATTTCAATTCCTCACTATGTCAATTCATCCTTCCTCTGAACACTTGCAGTTAATAATCCTAAAGTACTTGTTCATCTACATTACTTCAGTGTTACCAGTGAAGCTTCTTCCTGTTTTCCACCTCCATAGATTTGCCAGGTAAGAGTTACTGCAGAAATTAAAAACAACAAACTACTCATAACCTAGAAAAATTCCACCTCACTCTTTCACAACATTTATATCTCACTCCATCTAATTTCCACACCTCATTTCAAGTTATTTCTATTCATTATTAACTCCAAAGATTCTTGCTTGCCATCACTCAACTTCACAGAACAAATGGATAAGTACCTGAACACAAACAAAATGTAATAACCAGTTAATTATGAAGCACTTAAAAAATAATGGAATGGGAATTTCTACAGAAGTTTAAACTTTGTCCTTAAAGAAGTATGTCCTTTGATTTTCCAAAATAATCTGTAACAGGAAACTAAGCAATAAAAGAATCAAGTGTTCTTATTTCTCAATAACAACAAAACTGTTACCTGGCAAAATGCGGATGTTTCTGTTAGATTCCAAGAGTTTGCCATCTTTCAGCCAGGTGATTGCAGCTGGAGGATAGGAATAAGCCTCACAAACCAGTGATGTTGGGCTGTTGAGGATAACAGCAATGTCTTCTGCATTTCCATGGCCGTCTGCACCCACAATAGTTGGGGACACTAGGAAAATCAAAGTCATTAACTAGATGAAGGACCTCTATAAAACCCCAACTTTCTGTTCCCTGTTCAGTTTAGGAATCTGGGGGCAGCCTTAAATAGCTAGAGGACATTCCTTTGAGAAGCACTGAAACCCAGAAGCAGACAACACTCATCAGGTTTCATGACCTGCCCTAAAGTCAGCCCATATTTGGGGAATCCATACCCTATGGCCTTTGTCAGCAGCATTTGGTAGGAGGGATGAGGCTAGGAAATGAGGAAGCTTGCCACTGTTTGCATTTGGTTATGCAATAAACCCTCATGACAAAAGCCAGTTACAGATGGTTTTGGCTTTTATGAAGGGATCACAGCCTGCAGTGCTCTTCAGATAGCTCTTCCTTGACTCAGAATAAGCCAATGTACTGTCCTGCTCATTCTAGTCTCTTATAGTTCCCTATTTTCCAGCTTTTTACTGAAGCACAGAACTGCTGCTCCTACTGAGCTACTCTTCCCTGTCAATTACTAAGCTATGAAACTTTAATTGTAGCAGGCAACTTAAGTTCTACTGTAACCAAAGTGCTACAAAAATTCCAGTGTGATTTTGTTTTCTCCTGAGATGAATATTTTCTTAGCAAGAGCCATCCCAGCTGCCTTACCAAGTACATTGAGACTGTAACTTCTGCTCTTCTCCCCAGCTGCATTGGATGCAAGGCACGTGTATCTCCCTGTGTCAGTGACCTGAGCATTGGTGATTTGCAGGAACTGCCCACCAGACAGGAATTTGTGATCTTCATCCTCAGTTAGAGATTGCCCATCTTTTATCCAGGTGATCTGTGGCACAGGGTTCCCTTAATGGAGTGAAGGAAACTGCAAATATTAGTTGTTGCACAGCCTCTGGGATACGCCAAGATTTCTGAAGCACAGCAAAATGCAGTTTCAGATGCTTCTTTAAAAGTGTGTCCTTTAGGGAGATGGTTTGGAATATCTATTCTAAAGTCTTCAAAACTCCTGAGGTAAGATACAGCTC
This sequence comes from Picus viridis, assembly GCA_033816785.1. Lineage (NCBI taxonomy): Eukaryota > Metazoa > Chordata > Aves > Piciformes > Picidae > Picus > Picus viridis. Next base: position 24,302,592 of record CM066588.1, read on the forward strand.
CTCTTGGATTCCACAGGCCTTCAGAAAAGAAACATCACAGCCACTATTCTCTTGGTCACGTTTTATACAGCCCTGGGTCTTGCTACAAGCACCAGGTCTAACCTGACATGTGACAATCCCACTGAACTGAAAGTTCAGTTAAAAAACATCTCTTCAGAACCAATGCTGATACACACGGTGGGGGAGGGTGGAGGGTGGTGTCAGAAGATACCATATTGTAAACTTTTACCTATGACTTCACATATCAGGGTAACTCTGTGCTGCTCTTTCACCTTCACATCTTCCAGTTTATTTTCACCCACAATTCCTGGAGGCACTGCAAGCGGACAAGAAGATTACAACCAAGTTAAACACAACAAAGGCGCACTCAGCTCCATCTCAGCAAATGCTTCTCCTAAACACATCAATCAATGAAGAGTGGTCTAGATGTGAGAGGCTGTAGAGCTGACCTGCATGGACAACATTCACACACTCTGTTTTGCATCCCTTAGCTACACAAGTCCACACAAAAGGCCAAAGATCACAGATCAATGAAGCACTCACCTCACTTCATCTTCAGAGCCAGAGAGATCCTCAGGGTGCTGAAGAATATGGTCAGTAGGGCAATGTTTCTGAGAATGAGCAGTGGGCCATGGTGAGGAGCACTAGTTGGAGGGGGGCAGGTTTGATTTCATGCACCAGCAGATTTTAGAAGTTTGTAAACCAGTTCTATCACTTGTATTAAGCAGCAAGTGATTTACTGGTTCAAAACTATGTGCCTCAGTTTAAGAGTTATTTGGTTTCCAAGAGTAAATTAAAGTATTTGTGCCCACAAGAAGGCTGCAGAGGGACTATTTCCAAAAGCCTGCAGTGATAGGATGAGGGGCAATGGTTGGAAATTAGAGAAGAGCAGATTTAGACTGGATGTTAGGAACAAACTCTGCACCATGACGGTGGTAGAACACTGCAATAGGTTGCACAAGGAGGTAGTTGAGGCCCCATCCCTGGAGATATTCATGGTCAGGCTCAACAAGGCTCTGATCTAGTGGAGGATGTCCCTGCTGACTGCAGGTGGGTTGTTCCAGATGACCTTTGGAGGTCCCTTCCAACCCAAACCATTCTGTGATTCTACACAGAACTCTAAGGAAAGAAATAATTTATTAAAAAGAGTCCATGTGTCTATTCAGAGACCATGTGGGTTGGTTTGTTTCCTTACCAGCATGCTCAAAGAAATACAAGAGATCACCAACAAGCGTGAAGGCATATGCGTGTCTTGTGCAAACACAACTAATTCCACACAGACAGATGAACAACTATTTGGGTCATGCTGTGCTACAAACTATGTTCCTCTTGGGACGTAGAAGATAAAATTATACCCTTAAAATACCTACCCAGCCCCCAGATAGCTAACTCTGTACAAGGGAACTCTTACTGTATAACAAACTGTTGCAGGGTGCCAATCAAAACACTAAGCACTTGATGACATGTTTCCAAACAATCTTGATCACCAGGACTACACAGACATATGCTTTTAGATGAGGGAGGGCAGGCTATGACTGTGCTGGTGAGGAGCTCTGATCAACTATTTCTTTCAAAGCAGTGGCCAAAAGAAAATGGCACTACAAATCAAAGCAGGCATGAAGTATTACAGGTTGAAAAATTAAGTCTAGACATATAAGAAAGCAAGACCAAACTCCAAGGGATTTTGGCAAGTTTTATGATAAAAATGCCAGATGAGAGAGCCAGAAATTACACTTTCATAATCCCATAACATGCAAACTTTCAGTCCAGACAGAACTCCTACAGAGAGAAGAATTAGAATATATTCAGCAGCTTATTTGTGATCTATCACTAAGCCAGCAGCAAAAGTTTCGTAAAAACAGGAATCACAATAATTGCAGATTTATGGTCAACAGAGGAGAATAACGTTACACCAGAGTCTTCAGAGAATCATGGAACTGTTTGGGTTGGAAAACACCTCGAAGATCATCACGTCCAACCATCAAACTAACACCACCATGGCCATTAAACTATGTCCCAAAGTGCCATGTCCACATGTTTCTTGAACCAGGGAGGAGGTGCCACCACCCCCATGGCCAGCATGCTCCAATCCCTGACCACTCTTTCAGGAAAGACATTTTTCCTAATCTCCAACCTAAACTTTCATTTCATGCTAATGAAGGCTACAGAAACTAGAGTGAAGAATTAAAAACTGAAAGAGGTTTGCATTTCACTGAACCGGAATGGCAAAGATACTACTTCAGCATGGCTAAAAGCTGGCCTCTGAGCAGGACACATGGTGAGATGTGGGTTAGTAGAATTAGGCCTGCAGGAAGCTGTGGCCAGTGCTGGCACTGTTAGCAGTTTGTGATATAGTTAGTCAAATTCCTGGCTGTGACTCTACAAGCAATGCAAAAAAGGACTTCTGAATGGCTTCTGATGTCTAAATGCAAGGAAACAAAGACCTGTCAGCTAATGCAGGAATTAGACTGGGAAAAATATAATCCTTCTAAATCAGGTCAAAAGTTACTATTCAGAAACAAACAGAGCAACTCATCACTTTGGCCCCAAAGTAATACAGTGAGAGATCAACATTATTAATTTCCAATTGCAACAAAGCCACACCAAAACTTTTGCAAGTATTCAGATATTTTTATGCTTACTACCCCAAGTCCTCTATGCAAACTGGCTCACTCGCTGCAGCTCCTGCACCACTGTAGAGGAACACTGTCTCTGTACAGTTCCTCTTTACAGTGAGCTGGTGAATATTCTGTGTTGCTATCAGGCCACATTCCAGTAACTTTCCTCCAGAAAGACAAAGAAATTACCAGGGAAAGAGGAGAGAAAAGTGAACAAAGGAATTTTCCACTTAGATCACTTGAAATCAGCTTCATTGAGCGTTTTTCTTCAAGGCAAACAAAGCCTGTGCAACAGAGATTCCCAGAATGCCTAAGAACACCCTGCTACTAAATCCCTCCAAAGAAAACAATAAAACAATGAATGCTTTTCAGTGTTGATCCATCTCTTCCATTCTACCAGAATGACAGATCCATGAGCTCATCAAACAAACACGAACTGACATGAATGTGCACTATCCTTTACAGGCTGAACATGCCAAAGGCAGCTGAAGGCAAGGGAAGCTGATCAGCCTGCAGCACCCCAGAGAAAGGAGACACAGCAAAATTGTCTCTAGTAGGACTGTAGGACAACTGCATAAGGGTTGGTAATTATGGGCACAGGTGTTTTCTGGGTAAAATACTGTAAGTCATAGCAGGAAACTACACATTAATGGTTCCAAACAGCCATTTGAAGAATCTCAGAATCCCAGCATGGTGTACGTTGGAAGAACTGAAAATGCTGTGGGAACTGAAGCATCTCTGTGAGGAGGAAAGGATGAGAGACCTAAGGCCTGGAGAAGAGCAGGCTGAGAGGGTATCCAATGAATGCTAAAGGGGAGGTTGTGGGGGAGAGGAAATAGGATGGGGCTAGACTCTTTCCAGTGGTGCCCAGTGACAGGACAAGCAGCAACAGGTACCAACTGGAACCAAGGAGGTTCCATCTGAACAGGAGGAGAAGCTTTGTTGCTGTGAGGGTGCTGGAGCAGGCTGCCTGGAGAGGTTGTGGAGTCTCCTTCTCCAGAGAGACTCCAAACCCACCTGAGCATTGCAACCCTGAACAAGCTGCTGTGGGTTACCCTGCTTTAGCAGGACGATCTTCACAGGTCCATTCCAACCCCCACCATGCTAGGGTTCAGTGATTCTGTGAAAACAAACTTGAGCCAGAAAACACAAAATCCCACCTTTTCAGATCACCTATGAACTGATTCACCTTTTTCATCATGGCCACAGGAATGTCAAGCTATGGCCATCAAGAAACAAAAGAAATCATAGGAGTCCAGCTGTGGGCATCTCCCAGGCTTCTATGCAACTGAATCAACCACCTAACAGAAGCCAGTTTCATTGACATAGTTCCATTCTAGTTAAGAAACAAACAAGCCACAAAACACAAGTAGCTGCCAGTTACACAACATGATGCCTACAGAATCTTCACTTTAAAATATAAACCAGAAAATTCACACAAAGTGGCTTCTCTTTAAACCCCAAATTTCTATTACCAAACTCGCTTCTCCCCCTCCTCCCCATAAGAGCATGTTTTAATAGAATATTTTTTTTAAATACCAGCCAAGTATACAGTAGATTTCTTTCTCATCTTCTGCTGTAACAAAACTGACCATGCACTTACCTAGAACAGAAAGGTCAAAATCCTTCCTCGCTTCTCCTGCAGCACTGGTCACCACACACGTGTATTGACCTTCATCTGCTACACTGGTGTGTGTCAGACGGAGTGTTCTGCCCCCTGAGGAAAGCCAGAAAACATCCAATCATTGAAGTCCTGCTCCCACCCTGTCCTGACTTTTGTGCTTTGGTTACATTCCCAGCTGTATTTTAGTTTCATGTGATCTATTTTGGTATGTTGAATGAGTAATAAGAGAAGGAGCCCCCAACAAAAGAAGGACATGGATCTGTTGGAGAGGGTCCAGAGGAGGGCCACTAAGATGATCAGAGGGCTGGAGAACCTCTCATATGAGGACAACATGAGGAAGTTCAGTCCATTCAGTCTGGAGGAAAGAGGGATCCAGGGAGACCTTAGAGCAGCCTTTCGGTACCTGAAGGGGCTACAGGAGAGCTGGGGAGGGACTTTTTCTAAGGACTTGTAGTAAAAGGACAAAGAGGAATGGTATTAAACTAGAGCAGGGTAGATTTAGATTGGACATTAGAAAGACGTTCTTCACTCCGAGGTTGATGGAACACTGGAACAGGCTACCCAGACAAGTTGTGGATGCCTCATTCCTTGAAGTATTTAAGATTGGGCTGGATAAGGATTTGAGCAACCTGATCTAGTGAAAGTTGTCCCTCCCTGCCTGTGGCAGAGGACTGGAAGCAGATGATCTTTAAAGGTCCCTTCCAACTCAAGCTATCCTGTGGTTCTATGATTCTTACTCCTAGTCTGATCATTTCTGCACAAGCTCTTCCTCAGTGCTTTTAGATTAGTGTTTAATATTGATCATACCACTCCTCCTAACCAGCAACTTCCAAACTACTCTGATGTATCCCTCTTTTTCCCCCTCCAGAAATTAACACTTAAGAGGACTTTGAGGCATTCAGACATGTTGTGAGAATTTCTAGAGCAAGTCAGAGACCAACAGGAACAATCAGTGAAAATTCCGAGTTTAGGCAGAGAAACTCAACCCTGCTCCACACAAGTCACTCAAGCTCTATGCAGAGATTCAGAGCACATGTAATTCATTGATCAGCACTCTGGATGTGGCAGGATTGAGTGTTTGCAACATGTGTGATTTGTGAACAAACTTCTAAGCAGGAAATCTGACAGAATACAGTAGACAGCAGAATTTTCATTCCTGAGTGCCTGGCTGTACTGAGAATCTAAATGATATAAAGATAACAAAGCCTTGCTGGTGCGTGTGTGTATGTGCATGCAGAAAAAAGGTTGTTTTTATAAACACATAAAAACAGCCCTTACAGGTTAAGGAATAAAAATCCCATTGTTCTCTTCCAGCATTTCTATCAGTTGTAACAACAGCACTGGTTTCCACAAAATGTTTTAAACTAACAGAATTCTCTTAATACTGTAACAGAGCAGCTGTCAGGGCACACTCACCGGCTAAAAAGAAAGAAGATGTGCAAGTATGCATGACCTGCTGGAAATCAGCTCTGCAGAGGAGGAGATGATCTCCTGGGATGCATTCAGAAGAGTGTGGCCAGCAGATCAAGGCTGTCTTTCTTCCCCTCCCCCCGACTCAGTCCTAGTGAGGACACATCCAGAGTATTGTATCTTTGTGTCCAGCTCCAGGCTCCACAGTTCAAGAGAGGAAACTATCAGAGAGAGAGTCTAGTGGAGATTGCAAAGGTGCTGAAGGGCCTGGAACATCTCTGTGAGGAGGAAAGGACCCTGGGACTGTTTAGGCTGGAAAAGAGCAGCCTGAGAAGGGATCTGATCAATGCTCAGCAAGAGCTAAAGGGTGGCAGGTGAAGAAGATGGGCACAGACTCTGTTTAGTGGTCCTCAGTGACAGGACACGGAGCAACAGACACAAACTGAAACCCAGCAAGTTCCATCTGAATAGGAAGAAAAATATCTTTGCTGTAAGGGCACTGGAGCCCTGGAGCAGGCTGCCCAGAGAGGTTGTGGAGTCTTCTCTGGGGAGATTCCAAATCAATCTGAACACTGTGATCCTGGGCAAGCTGCTGTGGGTGATCTGGCTTTAGCAGGTAGATTGGATTAGAAGACCTTCAGAGGTCCATTCCAAGCCCAGCAATTCTGTGGCTGCAAGAGTATCTGCAAGAGTATCAAGAATATCCTCACTTTGTTGCAGCAGAGTAACTTATCTTTTCTTCCTTTTTGGCTGAGGAACAGCAAAGCAAACACCACTGAGTATTTAGATGCAACAGTACATGTGGTGGCCATCATTTGTCTTTCCCAGTTTTTCATTCATGGTCATTACCCCACTATACATCACACACAAACTGTCCAACTCCTGCCTGCAGATACCCACAGGGCCTCATTCTTGGGACATATCCCAGAAATTTATGTTCCTGGTAATGTGCTTTGAAGGAAGAAACTGTTGACCTGCTTGAATGGATGTGCCTCTCCCCAAGGTATTCTACCTGCAGTGTGAGACTGAGGAAAGCCCAATTACAATCTTGCAGCCTAATTGTCACATCTTGCACAAAACCTTGTAACAAAAAGAATGAAGTAGATACCTACCTGCAGAAGACTAACTTTCTCTAGTATCACAAACCATCTCACACCCAAAGACCCAGTGAGACAGGATATGATTTTCCACAGTTAGCTAAAATTTAGTAAAAGCTTTTCTCCTTCCTATACCTACTATGCAGTTTCATGCATGGTCTGCAAGGAAAGCAGATGCTGTAGGGTGGACTGTGTTCTTCTTTTTCTCAAGGCTATGTAGGAAGCATCATCAAAAGGAAACAACAGCAAAGTATTTGAATTAACAGATTAAAAGCTGCCAGCACTGTGTCCACACATTTAAATCATCTGCAGTGCCAAGTATGTTTTCCATCAACAGAACCAAAATCCTCCTTTGGCAAAGTGTATCACCTCCTAAATTGGTTGAAGAGGGGGATTTGTGGCTGTTGTTTGGGATATTTCACAGCTGCACAAACACAAATAAAGTTCCAAATGCCATGCTGGTTATGGATCACTAGCACAACGTGAAGTTCTGAGATGAGCTGCACAAAAGCACAAGGTTTGCTGGGAAGCAAAACACTGAGTTCTGGCCTGTTTCCCCACTCCCACTGTAGCTAAGGTTCAAGAGACAATAAACATCTCTCTGTCTCTCACCCTTCCTGGCTTTGAGATCCGGGTGGTGCTGTTAGTGTGGGTGTAGAAATCAACAGAAGACAGAAGGCAAACAACCAAGCCCAGCAGACATTATTTTTGTTGATGGCAACTTTGCACAAAAAAAGAATGCATGTCAACTCAGATGGATTTATACTGGATACTGCCATACACCCACTCCTTTTTCCATGTGCCATATGTAAAAATGGGAATGCAGAATACAGGACTATCTGTAATCACAGAATCCCAGTATGGTGGGGGTTGGAAGGGACCCCTGGAGTTCTTGCAGTCCAACTCCCCTGCTAAAGCAGGGTCACCTGCAGCAGGTTGCCAAGGATCACAGTATCCAGGTAGCTTTGGAGTCTCTCCAGTGAAAGAGACCCCAAAACCTCTCCAGGCAGTCTGCCCCAGGGCTTCAGCACCCTCACAGCAGAAAGTTTTTCCACCACATTCAGATGGAACCACCTGGGTTCCAATTTCTGTCCATTGCCCCTTGTCCTGTCATAGGGTGCCACTGAACAGAGTCTGGCCCCATCCTCTTGACCCCCACCCTTTAGCTTTTGCTGAGCACAAATCAGATCTCCTCCCAGGCTGCTCTTCTCCAGGCTAAATAGCTACACAGCTTGCAACCTTTCCTTCTCACAGAGATGCTCCAGTCCCCTCAGCATCTCTGTAGTTTCCACTGGACTCTTTCCAATAGTTCCCTGTCTCTCTTGAAACACATATCCTAGAAACAGACCAGATGTGGCTTCACTGGTGCAGAGTAGAGGGGAAGGAGAACCTCTCTTGACTTACTGCTGGCCATGCACCCCTAATATTAAAAGATATATGAACACAAAAAATCCTGACAAAAATTAATCCAGTCCTAGCTGAGCTTCTAAACTCTTTCCAGCTCCTATACCTGATAGCGTTCTTGTGCTCATGATGTACAGTATTTTGGCTTTGCCACAGTGGCTGTACCAGAGCATTAGCAACTTCATCAAAACTTATGAAAATAAGATTTCTGGCTGTGAGTGGCAAACCCAAGATCAAAGCAACACCTTAGTTACTGTCTACACACCTCAGCTGTAACCAGATACTTAAGTACTGCACATTCCACATGTCTGGGGATCAACTTTGTGAAGTCAACACAAACATATTACTTGCTTGGTGTGCATTTTTGGTTGTAATCTCAAGGATTGCCACCTCAATTTCCTACTGCAAACACCAAGGTTTGACATCACTGCAGCTGCAAGTACCCTCACTTCCCTACAATACTGAAGAAAGATGGTTTACAGGAACAGGCACCAAAACCCTCTTATTTTGGACACCTTTGTCAATTACCACTGCCAATTACCACAGGCATCTGAATTAATCCTTTGTAAGTTATTCCATCTTGAAAATTCAATTTCCTGATGAATTTGATCTGTTTCTCTATTTGCCAATCAAAAATTTCTCCAGATCCCCCAGACTAGTCTTGCTAATGCTGTGTTCTCTGCTGTCTTTGACCACCTAATTCCAGCTTTGATTAGACATCTGACCATCAGATGCAGTTAGCTCCAAGACCAGGAAGTATTTACTTCTAGTTTCTGAGGCTCATCAAGAGGTTTCCCCTTGTTTCTACATACAGACCACAGAAATGAAAGATATTTTGTTTACTGTCATTTGTATTCAATCCCTCAAAGCTTTTTCTTCTTTAATGGGTAAAATAACAGTGAAGAGAAAAACTAATCATGTGAGAAAGCTAATCTAGTATTCGTGCCCTGGTGAAACAAGCTGACACAACCACAGAATTGGTCCAGTTCAAAAAGACCTCTAAGACCACTGGGTCCAACCATAAGCCTAAGACACCTGTGGCCATTAAACCATGTCCCACAGAGCCCTGTCCACATCTTTCTTGATCACCTCCAAGGATGGCGACTCCACCATCTCCCTGGGCAGCCTGTTCCAATGCCTGACCACTCTTTGAAGGAAAGAAATTTCTCCTAATATCCAACCTAAACCTCCCCTGGCACAATTTCAGGCTATTTCCTCTTGTTCCATCACCTGACATGAAGGAGAAAAGCCCAACTGCACCTCACTCCAACTTCCTTTCAGTGAGTTGTAGAGAGCAATAAGGTCTCCTCTCAGCCTCCTCTTCTCCAGAACAAACTACCCAGTTCCCCCAGCTGCTCCTCAGAAGGTCTCCAGACCCTTCGCCAGCTTTGTTGCCCTTTACTAGACATGCAACCAGCCCCTCAATGTTCTTCTTGGAGTAACGGGCCCAAAACTGAACCCAGTATTTGAGGTGTGGCCTCACTAGTGCTGAGCTGAGAACAGGTACACAATCATTTCCCTACTCCTGCTAGTCACAGTACTGCTGACCTAGGCCAGGATGCTGTTAGCCCACTTGGCCACCTGAGCACACTGCTGGCTCATGTTCAAGCCGGCTTCGCTCTTTTTTCTCCTTTATGTAACTACAGCTTTTGTACCTGAGAGGACTCGCACCGAGTTGTTCAAAGTGACAGGCCACCCATTCTTGAGCCACGTTATTGATGGCAGGGGAATTCCTGAAGCTTCACAAAGCAGGGAGATGGGATTCTTCTCCACAATGGTGATGTTTTCAGGTGTCTGCAGGTAACCAGCAATGCTTGGGGGAACTGGAAGAGCATAAAGAAAACACATGCTTCAGAACAAATAAAAAATTTGTTTTCCTCTCAGTGATTAAATTAGATTTGCTCATATGATGAAGAGACTTGGACATCTCTGCTATGAAGAAAGTCTGAGAGACCTGGGACTGTTTAGTCTGGAGAAGAGAAGGCTGAGAGGGGATTTTATCAATGCCTATAAATATAGGAGGGTTTGGTGTTAAGATGAAGGGGGCAGGCTCTTTTTAGTGGTGCCCAGCAATAGGACAAGGAACAATGGGTACAAGCGGGAACACAGGAAGTTCCCATTCTGCACATACTCACCATGAACATTTAAATTGTATTTTCTATCAGCTAGCCCTGCCACGTTGGCGGCAACGCAGACATAGCGGCCAGTGTCTGACACCTGGGTGTTTTTCAGCTGAAGAAGGCGACCACCATGAAGTATCGTGATGTCCCTTTCACTGAGCAGCGGGTGGCCATCCTTCATCCATGTGATCACTGGTTCTGGAATGCCCTCTACCCTGCACTCCAAGGAAATTTCCTTTCCTTGGGTGACGATGACTTCTGATGGGTGGCTGCCGCTGTTTAATATAGTTGGTCGAGCTAAAGGGGAAAAAGAAACACAGTACAGAAATCAACTGGAAGCTGCAAATCAGCATCTTCACCTGTTTCTGAACAGAACAGCCACCAAGTTTGTTGATAAAGATTTTAATAAAGACCAGGTATTGTAGGCTACTGCTGGCAAATGAGTTAGGGGCACTATGTGATTCATAGACATTTTCACAGGACTAATAACAAATAATCTCTCCCGATCCTCTACCACATGAAGTACAAATGCTTTTTAAAATACAATTTGCAGGCAATTCTAAAATGCCAACACAAGAAAAAAATCAAGTTAAAGATGACTGCCCTAAATGTTGTCAATCCCTACAGAGTTTTGAAGATTTCCTCTTTCACAGGGTTGTTTAAAAATGCCTCCTTTTACTCCTGACCAAAATACAGAAGTACCAGTAAAATCCAAAGAAATCTGAATTCAATTACTTGACATGCTACACTTTGGTGACAAGTATGTTCAGGGAGGTTCTTCTCCCGCTCTGTTCTGCCCTGGTGAGACCACACCTGGAATACTGCATCCAGTTTTGAGCTCTACAGCTCAAGAGAGACAGGGATCTGCTGGACAGAGTCCAACAGAAAGCTATGTGGTTGATTAAGGGACCCGAACACCTCTCCTATGAGGAAAGAAAGACTGAGTGACCTGACGTTGTTTAGTCTGGAGAAGAGAAGGTTGAGAGGGGATCTTATCAATGTCTATAAATATAGGAGGGATGGGTGTCACGATGAAGGGGCCAGTCTCTTTCCACTGGTGTCCAGTGATGAGACAAGGAACAACAGGTACAAGCCGGAACACAGGAATTCCACCTCAACATGAGGAGAAACTTCTTTACTGTGAGAGTGATGAAGGACTGGAACAGGCTGTCCAGAGAGGTTGTGGAGTCTCCTCCTCTGGAGACTTTCAAAACCCACCTGGATGCATTCCTGTGTAACCTTCCTTAGGTGATCCTGCTTTGGTAGGGGGATTTGACTTGGTGATCTCTGGAGGTCCCTTCCAACTCCTAACATTCTCTGATTAAAAGCACTTTTAACAGGCATTTGCAATCTGTTGGTCAAGATTTGAGTCAGTATTTGAGATTTTAGTTAGGATCATAGACTAGTTTGGATTGGAAGGGACCTTTAAATGTCCTAAAGTCCAGCCCCTACAGTCATCAGGGACATCTGCAACTAGAGCAGGTTGCTCAGAGCCACAAACAACCTGACCTGCAATGATTCCAGGGATGAGACATCTACCACCCCCAGGCCAGTGTCTCACTACCCTCAGCGTCAAAAATTTCTACCTTCTCTCTAGACTAAGTCTCTCTTAGTTTAAACCATCCCCCCTTGTCCTGTTGCAGCAGGCCCTGCTAAAAAGATTTACTTAATGTTCTCCTCAGAGTGCCCTTAAATGATCCTATAGCTGAAAAATCTTGCATCTTAACACCACTGTGCTTGTAACTCTCATAGCTTCGCTCACTTGCAGCACTGGTAAACCACAAACAGAATTTGTCATGGTAACTTACTGTGTACTTGCAAATTGTATTCTTTCGTTGCACTTCCAGCAACATTTGAAGCAATGCAAGTGTAAGATGCCGCATCAGACTTTGCAGCAAGCGAAATCTGAAGCTGTCTGCCTCCAGACAGTATCCGCACCCTTCCTGAAAGGTCAACCACCACTGGAGAGCCTGCAAGAGACATTCTTTGAGACAGAACCATAGACCAGGGTACTGAGCTTGCTCATGTGCTGTTAAGTCCAGTGGATCATTTAATAATCACTGACCTGCACAACTGTCCATATTAGAGCTGCCCTACTAGAGTTTTCCCAGGCACCAGGCTCTGAGGGCTTCCTATACTAATTGCTGACTTCAGGACCTGAGCTAAAGCACTGCAACCCTCACTACACTCACATCCATTCAGAAAGGTTTGGGCAGCTCTAGGATCATGTGCTCTATTAGATGTTAAATCTTGTAATGGGTTTGACTGGAGGTGTTCAAGAGGGGATTGGACATGGCACTTGAAGCCATGGTTTAGTTAGTCATGAGGTATTGGGTAATAGGTTGGACTTGATGATCTCTGATGTCTTTTCCAACCTTATTGATTCTATGATTCTATGACACCTCTACTGAGCCAGCAAATCCCACACTTTCAGTTTCTAATTGTCTCAACCCAGCACATGTCATTTAGTTCTCACAGCCAACCACCTATCTACTGTGTGTCACACAGTGTATGTCACAGACTTCCACTCAGGAAGGCCTCAGCAGAATCATGACAGCTAAGTAAGACTGCAATTAGGACAAGGGGCAACGGGCATAAACTGGAAGTGCCACCTCAATAGGAAGAACAACATCTTTGCTGTGAGGGTACTGGAGCAGGCTGCCCAGAGAAATTGTGAAGTCTCCTTCTCTAGAGAGATTCCCAACCCACCTGGACATTTTGATCCTGGGCAAGCTGCTGTGAGTGACCCTGCTTTAGCAGGGGGGTTGGAATAGATCTCTAGAGGTCCCTTCCAACCCCCCCCCCGCATGCTTGGGATTCAGTGATCAAGAGGAGTTAAGTGCTGCACAGCCTATTTTTAAGTCAGCTCAGGAGGAGTCTCTGCACTTTGCTTCTCTTGCACACCTTTGAGAACAATGATACCTAATCCAAGCAGAGCGGAAGGGAAGAATCTGCTGCTGTAGTTCATGTTATTCAATATCAGAACTGTTAAGATAACTGCATGCCTGAACTCCTCATAACACACCATCTGAAATGTTCACACAATAAGAACAACAACTTGCAGAATTACCACATTTGCTCTATAAAACAGAAAACAGACAGGTACCCACCATTCTTTTTCCAGGTAAGACTGGGTGGTGGGATGCCACTAGACTCACATATCAGGCTTATCAAGCTCCCTTCAGTCACTGTCAGTTGAGTGATGTCACCTGAGCCATAAATACTTGGAGACACTGAAAAGAAATGCCAAGCAAATGCAGTACTTGAAATACAATGTTACCAGCCAACAGCAAGACCCATACGACCCTGATACAAATTTGTCATGTAAAGTGACTCCAACTGTAACAGCCTGCCTCCTTCATGGGCTAATAAACCTACAGATAGCATCATTAGGTCACTTTTAAAGTTCAGTCTTAAGCTTTTCCTTTGACTGTTTCCTGCATTAACTCACTGGCTGCCACGTGAACACTAAGGACCCCACACTTCAATTGCCCTGCTGTAGCAGAGTGCCAGCTTTGCTCTGCGGCTCTGAGACTGCAACCTAGGTGCAAATACAAGGAACCACTGTTTTCACTCTGACTCTCAAAGTCTTAAAGAATTCCATTTCAATCACTAGGTAAGAGATATCTGCCTCCTTGAAGCAGGGCAACCAAATTAAAAGAGACCAAATGAAAACATGATGGTACAGAAAAAAACCCCAACAAGCATACACAAAAAAAATCATTGATTAAAATAAATATCCTAAGCCACATTCAGCATCAAGCCACAGAAAAATGTTATTAACATTCTTTTTATGATCCAGTATTGATAACTTGATTAATTGATATTGATTGGACCAAAGCTGGAGGAGGGCAGATTTACACCGGATATTAGAAAGAAACTCTTTACAGTGAGGGTGGTGAGACACTGGAACAGGCTGCCCAGGAAGGTAATGGATTCCCCCTCCATGGAGGTGTTCAAGGCCAGGGTGGCTGAGGGCTTGAGCAACATGGTCTGTTGGAAGGTGTCCCTGCTTATGGCACAGGGGCTCCAACTAGATGATCTTTAAGGTCCCTTCCAACCTAAACCGTTCTATGAATCTATGAACTTTGCAGAGCAAATAAAGCTTTTAATTATCTGCATTTCCTGCATTAATAAAGTGGAAATCAAGTAGGTTACTTACAGCATTACAGTGCACAAATAGGAGGCATGGATGCAAACCAAATTAGCTACAGCTCTAACCTACTATCACACATCCAAACCCAGCAAGACAAAGGCCTGGGAAGTAGCTGACATTAATTTAGAAAGAAACCAAAGTGCAATGGCTACACCTTCTTGGGCCCATTACGCTACAGCACTGATAATGACATCTGCCTGGCTGAAGCTCTACAAATGAGTGTTTATGAACTACAGAGGAGTTCAGTGCCTCACATTCTGACCTCACTCTGCACTCCTTTCCCCATTCCTGGAATAAACTTAATAAATCTTACCCCAAATCTTCACATTATAGTTCTTTTCAGTTTTCCCAGCAACATTTGTGGCTTCACAAGTGTAACGGCCAGTGTCCTGGACTTGAGCTCCTTCAATCTAGGAAGAAAATGGAAACCTAGGTGATTTCTTCTGACACTGTTACACACAAAACTTGCACGAAGAAGTTGCCCAAGTTTCATTTCTGTTTTTACTTCAGTCTCCAGATATTTGTAATACAAATTCTACACATAACTCCCGCACAATATCCAGGGCTCCATAACCTCTCTCGCTCCTCACCCTCTACTGCACATGGGGCTAATGCTATTCAAGCTCTAACAGGTGTCTGGTGCCTTTGTGGTGGGTACAACCCCAGAAAGCAATTGTCACCAGGGCCCACCTGCCCAGTTTACCTTCAGTATGCTTCCGTCTTCAGAGATGCTGAGACCCGGCTTCTTCAGCAGGGGTCGTCCATCTTTAAGCCACGTCAGCACAGGTGGGGGAACAGCATTGCTCTGGCAGAGCAGCTCCATTGCTTGACCAATGAGTGCTGAGATATTTTGCTCCTCTCCCATGATGTTTGGTGGAACTACAGCAATAAATCAAAACAAAGGACCTTTGGGCATTGCAGGCTTCCCAGAGCAAGCATACTATGGAGTTAACAGTCTTCATTCAACAAAAATAAAACCACAGAATTGTTTTGGTTGGAAAAGATCTCTAAGATCATCAAGTCTGTGACCTGCTCCAGGGGACCCTGCTCTGGCAGCATGTTTGGACTAGACCTTTCAAGGTCACTCCAAACCCCTAACATTCTGTAATTCTGCAAGTCCAACTGTTGACCTAACACCATGATGCCCATGGTGGCCTTGGTTAAAGCCCTAAAATAACCCACAGGGATTCCCTTTGCTTTCTTGTAATTAAAAATCATACAGCATGATCACAGTAAACTCTTGACATGAATGCAACATTAGATATGCAATTAAAAGATAGACAGAATGAAAACACTACTAGCAGGAACTCCTTTGCCTGGTTACATGTATCCAGTGGGATTTTTATGCTTGTTGTGTAGTAAGACTGTTCAGTTTCCCCAACAAAACATAAGAAGCTTTATTGTCAGATTCCCTTTGTTTTGTTTTGCAATCGATTACTCCAGAAAATGAGTCTCTGATGGCATAAAATATTAGGGCAAGAAGAAGGGAAGCAGTGGGATTGTCTGTGAGAAATACTCTGGGCCTCTCTCTGAAGAACAAGACATTGAACTAATCAGCACATGTGAGAGTATAAAACGTCCCAGAGTGGTACTCAGCAAAGCAGTAATACAATTCTCAAGATGTCCTGGAAAATAACATGAACAATAAAGTCTTGTTTTTCTTGCACAGGCAGTACTAAGCAGAACAGCTGATTTCACAGTTTGGAAATAATTTAGGGAAAAGTCTGGTCCCTGTGGATAAGAAATATAGTAACTGGGAAAAAAAAATAATAACCTGTTTATCTTAATCTCTTTGTAGAATTCACAAAGGCCCAGATTCTTTATGGGTGTTGAGGAACTGAAAATTGGAAGCTGCAGAAGGCAAACTGATTTCCAAACACTTTTCTACCAATTACTTTTCCTCTCAGCTTAATGAACTGAAATGTGCACAAAAGGAAATTGAGTTTGTGAAACAGAGAGGCAGATGCTAAAGCATTTGTTTCTGGAGGAAGGGGGTCTAAAAATTACTCTAATTATGCTTTTGGTAACTGTATGTGACCCAGGTTGCTAGGCTGGCTCAGAGCACTGCACATTTCTAACAACCTCAGCTCCAACTGCACTCCAAATTATTTTCCTCCAGTGACTTCTTAATTAAATTACCCACATGAGGAAAGTCCTGAGACTAATATTCATTTTTGGTGACAGCCTCACTCAAGATGGTCCTGCAGCTGAGTTCAGTGCCGGCCAGCTTCTAATACAACAGAAAATTTAAACGTCCACAAGTTCTGTTGGAAGAAGCCCAGAGGAGGGCCACAAGGATGATTCAAGGGCTGCTACAAGGATAGGCTGAAGGAGCTGGGGTTGTTCAGCATGGAGAAGAGAAGACTCTGGGGGGACCTTATAGTTACCTTCCGATGCCTGAAAGGAGCCTATCAAAAGGCTGCAGAGGGACTTTTCATAAAGGTCTAGTGATAGGTCAAGGGGGAATGGTTTGAAGCTGAGGGAGAGTAGGTTTAGACTGGATCTTGGAAAGAAGTTCTTCAGTATGAGGGTGGTGAAGCTCTGGAATAGGTCACCCAGGGAGGCTGTGGATGCCCCCTGCCTGGAGATGTTTAAGGCCAGGTTAGATGAAGTCCTGGCAATCAAGTGTAGTTGAGAGGTGTCCTCCTGCCTATGGCAGAGAGGTTGCAGTAGATGATCTCTGAGGTCCCTTCCAACCTAATAATGCTTCCAACTGACTCTTTACATTTCATCTAGCTAAAGTGGACAGAGGTTTCAGGAAATAAGAGAGAAACAATCACTACATCCATGCCACTTCTGTGGTTACACATACATACACACCTGTATTCCCAAAGGGACCTTGATATTCCCTGCTCTAGACATAAAACATTGGCCATGCCAGAGTGCTGACCTTCTAAACTGCCCCTTGCAGATGCAGAAGCACAAGTCACAAGTATCCTAACCACAGGGCATTTACAAGGAAGACAATTTTGAAAGCCAAACACAAACCCAAAGATAAGCTGGCCAGCCATTCCTACTCATCTTAGAAAACAAGGAAACTTCTAGCTTCTCTTGCAAGATTTTCCAGACTCCTGCTGAGGACTGCCATAAAGCCAGAGACTGTTAGAGCCAAAACAGTTCCTTCTCCACTGACCTCCTGAGAGCAGAAGCAAAGCCACAAAGGTTCTTCAAGTCTAAACTCCTCTCTCCACATCTGGTATCATAAGATGTCTAAGACACATGACAGATCACTGACCATGGCAGGGGGTTGTAACCAGATGATCTTTGTGTCCCTTCCAACCCAAACCATCCTGTGATTCTATCCTTCTTTACATATTGAACTTGTAAATTCACTGCTGTCACTGCAATTCCTTGTGGACACAAAGAAGAACATACTCACATACTAATACACGTATGTGCACATGTATAGTTTGTACTTACACACCCATGCCTCCCCATCACTATACCTCCCATTATGGGTTGGAACCATTTTAATCACTTTACCTTCCTGGGAGTGTTCAAGAAACATGTGGCCATGGCACTTTGGGACACAGTTTAATGGCCATGGTTGTGTTAGGTCAATGGTTGGACTTGATGATCTTGGAGGTGTTTTCCAACTTAAACAATGCTGTAATTCCAGGATAGCAGTTGGAACATTCTTATCCAAAGTTGCTAAAGGTCTAGGCCACAGTGTGTTTAATGAAAGCTTTGTGAGCAGTTCCCATGCCCCCAAAACAAATGGATTTGTTAGAAAATCTCACCATAGACCCTGAGGTCAATCTCTCTCTGGTTTTCCCCTGCAGCATTCACTGCCACACAAGTGTACCTTCCTGTGTCACTGATCTGAGCACTGGTCAGCACCAAGACTCGGCCCCCAGACAGAACCTGCAATGCAAGCGCAGCACATGCAGAGTATACAGCTCAATACACAGCAGGAGCAGAGAGAAGGATTAGGTTTCATTTCACATTTAAATACTTGCTTTGCCAGTGCTCCCCACAATCTCTTTGTTCCCTACACACCGCCCTGTGCTCTGTTTTTCCCTTTTGATGGAGACTCACAGAAGCAGAAGTCTAACCCCACGCAGGTCCATAGGGAACTCCTGGCATTCCAAGTGTTCACAGGAGCTGGACATTTCTGCCTCTTACCAGTTTCAAACATTCTGTCACAACTTGTATCTGTGCCCTGTGAGCTGTCCCAAGAGAATACAAATTTCCCCTTTTCCTTTGCAGACCACAAAATTAGCTCTCAAAAAGAAACCATGCCCTCTCATTCTAACTGAATATTTTTTTCTGAATTCCCATTTTATGTAACAATTTATTACATGACCCTGAGCTATATGGATGTCTTCAGCATAGGAATACGATCCAATTTCCTCCTTTTGCCACTAAGTGAAAAAATTGTTGATGCAAACTCTTGCTCAGTGTGAAATGAAGTGAAAGGACCATCTTATTTCAGTGTATCTGTACCTTCTACTTCACTCAGTAGTTACTGGACCTAACTCACAGCAATAATCCAGAGCAAAACCTCCCCTATGGGGGCAGGCTGAGAGCTGAGGCTGTTCAGCCTGGAGAAGAGAAGGCTCAGCAGAGACCTTCGAGTACCTTCGAGTAAGCCTTCCAGTACCTGAAGAAGGCTTACAAGAAAGCTGGGGAAGAACTTTTACAAGGGCTTGTAGTGATAGGATGAGGGGCAATGACTTAGTGCTGTAAAAGGGTAGACTTAAACTGGAAATTAGGAAGAAAATCTTCACAGTGAGGATGGTGAGACACTGACACAGGCTGCCCAGGGAGGCTGTGAATGCCCCCTCCCTGGAGGTGTTCCAGGCCAGGCTGGATGAGGCCTTGGGGAACCTGGTCTAGTAAGAGGTGTCCCTGTCTATGACACGGAAGTTGGAACTAGATGATCTTTAAGGTCTACCCAACCTATTCCATTCCATGATTCTATTAGACTTTCACTTACAAACCTCTAATTTATTCTGTTCCATTAAACTGCAGCATTTTAAAAGCCTCTCAGCACAAGAGGAAGGACCACAGATAGCAGGATTTGAACCCAGTACCTGAAGTCCATCACTAAAGCTGGAAACAGGGCTACCATCTTTAAGCCACGTCAGAATAGGGGCAGGGATGCCTCTTGCTTCACACTCCAGTCGCACTAGGTTATTAACCACCACTGTCACCATCTCACTGCTGCCAGAGATTGATGGTGGGACTGTAAAAAATCAAAGAAAACAAAGCTGAGTCAGCTACAGGGGAGCATTAATCACACTGAAATGAAATGGGCTGCTTACCTTTGGACATGACTTCTCTTTCTGCAAGGCACTACATTGCTGAAACTACTGTGAGCAAGGTAAGGACTGGGCCTGCAGCCCAGAGGGCAGCTGTGAAACACAGGAACCACAACATAAAACCAGAAAACATTCCCGTAGACTTTTATAGTATTCCATTTAGGCCTTATGAAAGGCATTAAGAGTGGTGAGGATTCAAGAAAGAAGTTTGTCTTGTAAACTGCATAAAGCATGGAGACACAGAGAGTAATAACATGGCCTTGCAGAGCATATGGGAACATTTACCAGACGAAACTGTGTAACATCTGCCTGTCTGATGATAAAAAACAGCTGAATGGAGCATCTCAAAACCCTTACTAGAGGTATACAGCCTAGCACATTTTGTAGAGCTCTGTTAAAAAGGAAGACAAGGAGTATTAAAAAAGGGAGATACTTCATTTATCAGGGGAACCAAACCAATTTTATTTGCTCCTACCACTAATAACTTAGTAATAGAGCTTGAGACAGTATCGATACAAAGTTTAATACGTCGAAGTCCCACCTAGAAAGAGGTAAGAGTGGTGTGATCCACTTATACATATCCTTTGTGAGGAAAGAAAAAATAATGCTCTGTGCTGAAAACAACATTCATTAATAAATTCAGCCTGTAACTCTCTTAGATCAATTCCAGTAATAGCAGAAAAAGTAGAAGAAAACTCAAGTGTTATTTTATACTCTTTTTATCCCCCCCACATGCACACAGTTTCCCTGTTTCTCTCCAATAATATCCACTGTTCTCAAATGCCTGAAAAGCCTGGAGTGGTGAGAAAGAAGTGGAAAGCATTGATACAATCAACTCATATGAATACACTAAAGTGGAATTCAACCTGCTTCCTGCAGTAGGCCTGCCTGCTTCCATTCCATGCTAAACTGCAGGATCAAGCATTGCTTTTAATGCAGAAATGATCTGGTAACTTTCACCATAGCTACTGCATCCACAACACTACTAACAACAGAAGTGGTTTGCATGGCCAGGAATGGACCCACACAGCTGCTCATTCACAGCACCAACTGCCAAGCAGAGATCCAGAGCTGAGGATCAGTAAAGGCAGTGTAACTTCCACAGGATCCCAGCATGGTAGGGGTTGGAAGGGACCTCTGGAGAACATCCAGGCCAACCCTGCTGTTAAACCAGGGTCACCCACACCAGATTGTCCAAGATTACAACATTCAGGTGGGTTTGGAATCTCTCCAGAGAAGGAGACTCCACAACCTCTCTGGGCAGCCTGCTCCAGGGCTCCAGCACTCTGTCTCTCTTGAACTGCAGAGCCCAGAAATGAACTCAGTACTCCAGATACAGCCTCAGGAGGGCAGAGGAGGAGGAGAACCTCCCTCAACCTGCAAATCACACTGTTCTTGGTATTTGACACTTCAGTACATTCTCCATTATGTAGGCAATTCTTGCTTCCACTATTTAGAGGGAAAAACCCTCATGTTTTCTGTCCTCAAATTCACAAACTCTAAATCATTCTACTGTATGCTTGGCAGAAGGCAAGCTGAATTAAGTAGGTCATGGATAGGTGTTTCAACTTCCTTTGCAGAAGGGGAAACAGTTTTATGTCTCTAGGTAAGAAAGATCTTAGTTCCCTAGAAAACTCTGGACACATCCACTGAAATTCCACCACCCATAACAAGACACACATAGATGTAGGAGTGATTATTAATTTTTCACCTTAGGCAGAATAGTGACCTTGGCTCTAAATACTTCCTGGTAATTAATCCCTGGGTGGGGCTAACCTTTGTCCACATCTTGAGCCATCTCTTTTTCCCATGATGATCATTAATTCCCTGGAAATGTACTGCCTAACTCATTATTTGTTAATTAATGTCAATAGCAACTGCATACTCTGCCTGTGTCTCAGCTGGGGACACTGCCAAATCTGGGCTACAGTTTTGCATGGAAGCCTCCCACAGAAAACCAGCTACATGCATATGCATGTTTCAAAGATAAGAATTTGGATGATATCCTCATCCCAAAGCCACTGAAATCAGTGGAAAAGCTCCAATTTGGCTTCTGATCAGGTGTCTCATGTCTGCAAACACCCACACTTCCACTTCATCTCACTAGAAACAGTATATTTTTCTTCTAAACTCTTAGATTATGAAAGAGCATTTGACCTGTGTCCTTCCTTTATCTACTGTGAGCTGTAAACTCATCTGAACCGGATCAAAAATTTCTTGTGAGGGTGCCGGAGCCCTGCAGCAGGCTGCCCAGAGAGCCTGTGGAGTCTCCTTCTCTGGAGAGACTCCAAATGCACCTGGACATTGTAATCCTGGGCAAGGTGCTGTGCGTGACCCTGCTTTAGTAGGGGGTTGGACTGGATGATCTCCAGGGGTCCCTTCCAGTCCCCACCAGTGTGGGTTTCTGTGATAGAGCATAACCCAGCAATTGCAAGGTCTTTCAAATTGCTGAAATAAGCAAGTCATATGGTGAAGACTACTACAAGTCTGCTGTCTCTGCTCAGTCTTCCTAAAAATTACTTCCCTACCTTTTCTTAATTAAAAACCTTTATTCTAACATCACTGAAAAACAGAAGAGTGACTTTTCTTCTCTCTGACCCCTGCTGTGTCCCTCCCAGCACAAAGTGATGGTAAGCTTGCTCAGCAGACTTGAAATTGAGAGTAAATATCTGTGGGCTTTGTACATTTTCTAATACTTACCATGGACCTGAAGGCTGTAGAACAACTCAGCTGTGCCTGCTGTGTTGACAGCCACACACTTGTAGACACCAGTGTCAGAGATCTGAGCAGCCTCGATCTGCAGAACCTGCCCTCGGTTCAGGAGCGTGGCGCTGGCAGCGGCGCTAAGGGGGCGGTTGTCTTTGTACCACGTGATAGCTGCAAAACAAAAGGAAAGGTGGAAAAGTCCCCCAGAATACCCCCACTGCAAGCAATGGGACCACAGCCTGCCAACTTGCCATCTTAGCTTTCAGATACTGAACATTAGCAAACCAATAATGACAATCTCAACATGACAATGGTTGCTGGCAGCCCAGAAGGCAGCTGTGTGCTGGGCTGCATCCAAAGCAGTGAGAGCAGCAGGACAGGGAGGGGACTCTGCCCCTCAGCTCTGCTCTGCTGAGACCCCCACCTGTAGTGATGTGTCCAGTTCTGGTGTCCCCAGCACAAGAAGGACATGGAACTGTTGGAGTAGGTTCAGAGGAGGCCATGAAGATGATCAGAGGGCTGGAGAACCTCCCCTATGGGAACAGGCTGCAAGTTTGGGCTGTTCAGCCTGGAGAAGAGAAAGCTCTAGGGAGACCTTAGAGCAGCCTTCCAGTACCTGAAGGGGAGCTAGAGGAAAGCAGGGCACTTTTTACAGGGGCTTGTAGCAAAAGCAAGAGAGGAAATGGATTGAAGCTGGAGAAGGGGAGATTTAGATTGCATATTAGAAAGAAATTCTTCAGACTGTTGGTGGTGAGATACTGGAACAGGTTGCCCAGGGCGGTTGTGGATGCCCCTTCCCTGGAGTTGTTCAAGGCCAGGCTGGATGAGGCCTTGAGCAACCTGATCTAGGGAAGGTGTCTCTGCCCATGGCAGGGGTGGGGCTGGAACTAAATGATCTTTAAGGTCCCTTCCAACCCATTCTACGAATCTATTCTACGAATCACCATTAATAACAATTAGTAACAAGTAATGATTAATAATTACAAATAATTAGTAACAATTAATAACAAGTAACTAGAAAATGAGAAAATCCAATATTTGTGGCAAAATACTGACCATCCCTACAGAATTCAACAGTAAACTTGACAATATCATCCATATGCACCGTAAAGTTGTGGAAAAAAAGGTTTTGATGTTTAAAAAACTATCACACAAAGCACACTGAGAAGACATTTACTTGTATCAAGGTCAAGAGCAGCTGGTTAAAAATGTGCAATAATATGATAGCTGTTGGGGTTTTCATCTTTTACCCTGAAATATTGCAATGCAAGGAATCAAACTAAAGTTGAACTGGCGGGCTGAAAAACTGAACATAAATCCCAGAAAACTGCTACTACTCTAACAGTAAATTTAACAGCAACAAAATTTGAGGACTTTTTTGCATCTCTGCCAAAAGATGGCCCCCTCCATCAGCAGAACATGTAACTAATGCTGCACTGGCATCACTGCTCTGCTAGACGGGTCTTGTGAGGAGCAACTGAGGGGTTATCGGTCTAGAGAAAAGGAGGCTGAGAGGAGACCTTCTGACTCTCTACAGCTCCCTGAAAGAAGATTGGAGCCAGGTGTGGCTTGGTTTCTTCTCCCAAGCAACAAGTGATAGGATGAGAAGAAACAGTCTCAATCTGCATCAAGGGAGGTTGAACACTGGGAAAGATTTCTTCCCCAGAAGGGTTGTCAAGCCCTGGAATAGGCTTGCCCAGGGAAGTGATGGAGTCCCCATACCTGGAGGGACTTAAAAACCATGCAGGTGATGAGGGACATGGTTTAGTGGTCACCTGGCAGTGCTGGGTTAACAGTTGGACTCAATGATTGTAAAGGTCTTTTCCAAGTAAAATGATTCTGTGATTCAATAAAACTGCCACTTACTGAAACATTTTCCACAGCACACAAGTTTTCTGTGAAAAACAGACAACCAAGAGGTAACTTGGCGTGACTGATGGACAGGACTGCACACAAGCTTCTTTCTTTTCCAGTGTGCTGCTGTAATATCACCTTCCTTAATTAATGTTACATCTTGACATTAGTACCAAACAGCACATCATAGACAGAAGAGCTGAATAAACTGGTTTCACTGTCTAAACTACATGAGCTCCACCATGCAAAAAACATGTAGATATGGCACTTCAGGACATGGTTTAAAGGCCATGGTGGTATTAGGCTGACAGTTGGGCTTGATGATCGTAGGGGTCTTTTCCAAACAGAGCAATTCTATATTAACTGTTTGTCCTGAAATAACTGGCAATTTCCTGAGGAAAAGTGTGCAAAATGGATATGAAATCCTTATGTTTTCATAGCATTTCACATACACTCCAATAAGTGCATATCTTGTTTTATGGAGGTATAAATTGTTCTTGAGAATAATATTTTGCTGAGAATTCATTGTTTAAAATGAGGGGAAGGTGAACCTGGATGCTCCTCTAAAAATGGGACAGAGCACAAGAAAAAAAATTGCTGTACTAGCTATATCAGTAATACACTATTTTTTGCTGCACAATAATCAAGAAAATTATTCTCCTAATGCCACAGTATTTTTATGTCCCATCAGAAGAACGTGGGAACATACCACACATTAGAAAAAAAAGGAACAAAGTTTTATCTGCACACCTCAACAGCAAGAGCAACAAAAAAAGACTAACTGTAAAAAAAATATCAACAACTAATCCAAAAATCCTATTGCTGAAAGAATTCCTGGAAGTGTTGAAAGCCAAGCTGGATGGGTCCTTGAGCAAAAAGTAAGAGGTGTGCCTCCCCATGGTTAGAAGGTTGGAACTAGACGATCTTTACGGTCCCTTCCAGCCCAACCCAATCTGTGATTCTATGATTTAGCTGAAGTCTAACAGCACTCCTGTCTAGAGACAGGGTACCACTGTATATGAAGGACAGCAGGTAGTCCTTGTGGTTTTATTCCATTCGATTAAAAATGGTGAGGATCAATGGATTCCTCAATGCTTACACCACATCATTTGATATATTGACATTTCCCATTATATATTCACTTAGTAACACTTTGTAGACAGTTTTAAAACTACCTTCAGAATATCCATTACTTTCAAAAGGCAGACAAAAGTCAAAACCTTTACTCAGATCTGCTTCTTGTTCTCAAAAGGGCATTAACATACCTGGCAGAGGGTTCCCAGAGACTCTGCATTCAAGATGGATCAGATTGTTCACCACCACTGTTTCATTTAGTATTTTTCCTGCATCTTCCAGACTGGGTGGTTCTGGGAAAAGACAAAGGCATCAGGTTTTCATTAATTCAGCTACCCAGTTAGTAGAACATCTACTCAATGTCATCTACCCTCTGAGAAACTCTGGGCAATGAATTGCACAAGTTTCAGCTAACCACTGGATGATCGAGGAATTTCCCAAGAAAGCTGGTCTTTGAAACAGGAATACTCTTTAATTACAAAACCCCTCTAGTCTGCCTTAGTGAGGACACGTCAGGAATACTGGGTCCAGTTCTGGGCTCCCAGTTCAAGAGAGACAAGGAATACAGGAGAGAGTCCAGCAGAGGCTTCAAAGATGCTCAAGGGCCTGATGCATTTCTGTGAGGAGAAAATGCTGAGAGACCTGGAGATGTTTAGCTTGGAGAAGAGCAGTCTGAGAGGCAATCTGATTAATGTTCAGCAAGAGCTAAAGGGTGGGGGCCAAGAGGATGGGGACAGACTCTTTTCAGTGGTAGCCAGAGACAGGACAAGGGGCAACAAGCACAAACTGGAACCCAGGAAGTTCCCTCTGAACAGGAGGGAAAAGTTCTTTGTTGTGAGGGTGGTGGAGTCCTGCAGCAGGCTGACCAGAGAGGTTGTGGGGTCTCCTTCTCTGAAGAGATTCCAGATCCACCTGGACACTGTGATGCTGGGCAAGCTGTTGTGGGTGGCCCTGCTTTAGCAGAGGGGTTGGACTGGATGATCCTCAGAGGTCCACTCCAATGCCTACCATGCTGGGATCCTGTGAGAAGTCATTATCATGTATTTTGTGGCTCTACCCTAGGCAGCCAGTCATACAGCACAGAACAGTAATTCCTGTAATGTGGCAAGCTCCTCTCACATGACCTGGTGACATCATACTGAATGCTGTAATTGGCTTTAACAAATCAAGACTCTACACCTTATGGAATTTGCCACATGACAGAAACATCAGATAGTGTCACTGAACATGGAGGAAAAGAGATATTTCTGAGTATGAGAGTGACACTAAAATTAACTGTTATGCAAGTATCATACGGTAAGACAAGTGTGGTTTCTCCTGCTAAGCCTCATCCATGGAGATACTGCAATCTCTCTGTTTCAGTTCAGTATTCTCCAGTTACTGACTTGGTTTGACAACAGAAGTCAACACCATCATACTCATCAACAGCATTTTGCTGGAGTCCATTCCTGCACCTCCTCTATCCTCTGAGGACTGTGTCACATCAAGAATGCACGATATTTTGTGGTCACTTCTAAGGCAAATACACATAAATCATGGTCAGAGCATTTATGAAATCCATATGCCAAATTTCCCTGGTTGTTTTAATAGTGCTTTTAGCTGCAAAATGAAATTCATTTGAAGCAGGCTGGGAAAACCCCTCATAATAGAATGCTTCTTTCTTGGAAAAGCCATTCCTGCAAAATTTCCCCATTGCAAGGTCACTGTTGCCCCAGAAATGAGTAATGCCAACAGTAGTACATCATCTCTTGATTCAGAAACAGAGTACCCTTCTGTGGTATTGTTTCTTTGTTTCAGAGTGGTGGGTTAGTGGCAATGAGTCTGGCTTCTCGGGATATCTCTGAACAGAATGGTCAACTGGAAGGACTTTATTTTCTGTGCCCCTTCGTGCCACACACAGAAGCTTAAATCTCAAGAGAGAAAACTCTTGCCCTGCCATAGAATAGAATAGAATAGAATAGAATAGAATAGAATAGAATAGAATAGAATAGAATAGAATAGAATAGAATAGAATAGACCAGACCAGACCAGGTTGGAAGAGACCTTCAAGATCATCATGTCCAACCTATCATCCAACACCACCTAATCAACTAAACCATGCAACCAAGCACCCTATCAAGTCTCCTACTGAACACCTCCAGTGACAGCGACTCCACCACCTCCCCGGGCAGTCCATTCCAATGGGCAATCACTCTCTGTATAGCACTTCCTCCTAACCTCCAGCCTTCTTACTAATGGAGAGGGACAAAGAAAGAAATAGGAAAGATGGATGTGCAGAGTCAACAAAAATGCCAGAGAGCTTAAAAGAGAAAGAAATTCAGAATAAAAAAGCTGCCTTACACCAGCCACATTTAGTATCAAACCAGAGGCAGAAACATTACCATGCACATGTAGTCGAATGTGCTGCTGGGCTTCTCCTGCAGCATTTGTTGCCACGCAAGTGTATCGGCCAGCATCTTCCAGCAGGGCCTTGAAAACTTTCAGAGTACGGCCTGAAGACTCCAGCTGTACCAAAACAGGAAGCAAGGAACCACTTTACACAATGATCCCAGGCAGTCACTAAGTGCAGCAGCAGAGCAGACCTTGGCACTGAGCACAACCAGTCTCATCTTTCATCTAACCTGGGGCTAATACTCATGCAAGAGGTGTCTTGGTAGTTCAGAGCCTTCAGTGGTCCTGGGACATCAGGATTATTATCTATAAAGAGGCCTAGATGACAGAGGGGCAGGCAAGCAAAGTGAAGAGAGGGCTGCAGGCAGAGGGAGCTGCAGCTGGCAAGATGTCACTAATTACTCCAGCCTAGAGTAAATCAGAGCCATCAGAACAGCTCAACCCCCTGTGGCATGCAAGCACTGGGAAGGGCTGTTCTTCCAAACTCAGAAAGTGAGAAGGGAACTTACTGGTAGCTGTTGCAATGGCAGTACTTATAGAAAAAACACCTGTAACCTCACCTCACAGTGGCAAGTGGTTAGAGACACCCCTTAACTAGCAGACAACCATACCTTGAAGATAAAAGTACAACAGAAAGAGCCAGAGCTGAAGCTAGTTTGACAGGGAGGTGTCTAATGGGATTCAGTCAATAAACACTGCTTTGCAACCTGAAATACCCTCCTACTCAAGTACAAAGCCCACTGCTCTCCAGGATGGATTATCAGCATCTTCATATAGCAACACAAGAAGAAAAAGGAAAAGAAGCAGAAACAAGTGTAATTTATTGTAACTATCTTTCACAGTTTGGATCCCTTAAAGGAGCAGTGCTTACCTTTACATTTCCTCTGGCTGTGTTTACCGGTTGACCATCTTTTAACCAAGTTATGGAAGGGCTGGGAATGCCATTGGCAATGCACTGCATTGTCACAGACTTGTATATCACCACAGCTCGCTCAGAAGTCCCAGCCGACTTAATGGTTGGAGGAACTGCAAGAAGCAACAGAGACAACAATGAAATAGCATTTGAACGTATGCATTTAAATATATACAAGCAATATCCCACAGGTAAAAGCAGCTCTATTTCTATTCCATCTCATCTCCCATTTTTCAACCTATTAATAGAAACAAGCATTTACAGAAGGCTTGAGCACCTTCTTGACATCAATCTAAAATACAAGCAGTCTGCTGCTTCCCCACTTCCTGAGGAACCTACCATGCACTATAACATCAAATTCCTTCTCGTGTTCTCCTGCCTTATTTGCAGCCACGCATTTATAGCGGCCAGCGTCTGACACTTGAGCTTGAGAGATGAGAAGCTTTTGTCCATCTAGTAAGATCTTATGCCCAGCTCCTTCTTCAACTGGTTGACCATCTTTGAACCACCTACCAAAAAGAAAGAATAATCGCAAATTTCTAGGAAAAGTCAGCAAATATGCATAGTTTTATTAAACAGACTGTTTCAGTAACTCCCTTTGCATTTCTGGGAAGGTTTGGAGATGTCAGGTAGCATTCTGCTTTTCTGAGTGCCACAGACCAAAACAGTTTGTGAGGAGAAAGGAGTATAAGGGAATAGGCACTAAGGAAGAAGTCAGAAAAGTGACAGCTGTGAAGCAGCACCAGAGGATGATAGAAATCTCCAAAGCAGAAGCAGTCACTGGTGGCAGGAGAAAAGCACATGATTGCATAGCACATGATAGCAAGGGAACGAGGGTTTTGGCAACTCTTGTTACCTATTCCAATTTCCAGGGTATATTGTCACAGCATACCAAACCACTTTGAAATAAAATCCTGATCCTGCCACGTGTCTGCCTGATGCACAATCGAGACAGGTCTTTCTCCATCAGATATTAACTGCCACTAAATACCATGGTCAGTTCCTAAAGACTGTCTCCAAGTTAATGTAATTAACCAGCAGATTGATATCTTTTTAGCACAGTCATACCAATCCCCCTACCTGATAGTTGGTGAGGGTGTCCCTGTTGCTGAACAATCCAACTCCAAGGGGCTATGGAGAATCACAATGGAGTCCATGAGCTCATCCCCACCTTCCACAAATGGTGGGACTGTGAGAGAGAAATATCACAGAAGTCTATCTCAACAACCATGCTAAAACCCAAAGAATCTTGACATTCATCTTATTTTGAGAAAACACTGATTAGCTGTTCACTATGAACCACTGTCCTATCTGAAGAGAAGCATCTACCCAATGATCTTTTGCAGCTGGACTGGGGAGTAAGCACCACCATACTGCCCCTCCCAGCTCCTTCACTGACTAGCAAGAGATATCCCTGGAGTGGTAAAATGGATGCTGTACATGCAATAGTGTGCAATGCTCCTCAAAAGAACAGTTCAAACCCTAAAACCCAAGGCTTTATAGCTCTTAAATAAACCTTGTGAGGAGAATGTGATTAACATGTGTGAAGTTCATTGACCTAGCGACATTCAGAAAGGACTGAAGAGATGCAGACCACGACAACAGTTTCAATGGGAAAAGAATGATAATAAAAAATAATAATAAATCTTCCTCATGAAATGTTCCAAACATGCACAACACAGCTGAAACTCAGAGAAAGATGCCCTCTCACCAGAAGCAGCTACTCAGTGATATGTCATAATACCGACAGTAATAAAAACATGCTGTATTAGGGTTATGGAAATCTGATCAACCAGGAGTTCTGTTGCTCACACACCTAAGATTTCCACTTCATATTTGATTTCTTGTTCTCCAGCAATGCTTGTGGCCACACACAAATACTGGCCACGGTCAGCCAGAACAGCATTCAGAATCTCCAGCTTCCTGCCCCCAGCTACCACACGGAGGTTGGAGCTGGCTTTCACAGGCACACCATCTTTCAACCAGGTAAGGAGGGGTGGAGGGTTGCCAGCAGCTTTGCACTCCAATGTCAGTGAATTGCCAGCCGTCACCTGCATGTTTTGGGCTGTGGCAGCATTGCCCTCAATTACTGGAGGAACTGCAGAAAGGAAAAAAATGTATTGCAAGTGATTAATTCTGCAGCCAGAAAATATATTAAGAGCAAATCGGTTAGTTCCTCCCCACCCACTTTGGCTTTATGCTCCACTATGTCATGCACGATTTCATGTGAGAATTTGCTGCTGGGGCAAGCCAAGAACAAAGGCCAGAGAAGTCAATTGATGCAGTTAAGTATTGACCAAACAGAGGACCTGCAGGGATTTGAGATGGATGAGATGGATTAATTAAATCATAAAGTCCATAAAAGACCTTTAAGATCATTGAGTCCAACCATAACCCAACTACCATGACCACTAAACTGTTTCTTGAAGCACCACATATACACACTTCTTGCACACCTCCAGGGAGGATGACTCCACCACCTCCCTGAGCAGCCTGTTCCAATGCCTGACCATTCTTCCAGTGAAGAAATTTCTTGCTAATATCCAACGTACACCACACTTGCACAACTTAGGCCCATTTCCTCTCATCCTGTCACTAAGTTATTTGGGAGAAGAGACCAACACAAGCCTCACTCCAACCTCCTTTCAGGGAGTTGTAGAGAGCAATAAGATCTCCCCTCAGCCTTCTCTTCTCCAGACTAAACAACCCCAGCTCCCTCAGGCACTTCTCGTACAACTTGTCCTCCAAACCCCTCACCAGCCTTGTTGCTCTATGAAGGTCTTAAACAGTACCCTAAAGATCCCACCCAGAGTGGCTATTTCAGGTAAATGTTTGGCCTACACATTGAGAAAGAGAAAGGCTACAGTGAGCAGATATAGTTCTGCTATTTCACTAAAGCATGTAATCAAGGCCTGTGAAGTCAATAGCTTCCTGACAGTCACAAAGCACGAGGTGTAAAGCTCCTTTTAAATGGTACTGCTAATGCAGATCAGTCTTTAAATGCACTGCTGTGTACTCTTGACATGCCTGCAAGGCTGCTGACCTAATGAAGACAGAAAAGCTTTTCTGTAATGTGGCAAGCAACCAAGTCAAATAAACTCTCACTTACCGTAGACATCCACATCATACATCTTCTCAGCAGCTCCGGCAGCGTTGGTGACACGACAAGTGTACTTGGCAGAATCGGCTACCTGGGCCCGGGGTATCTGCAGGAACTGCCCTCTGTCCACGTACAGAGCTTGGGGGCTGGAAATAACTGGGTGTCCATCTTTGTACCATGTAATGGTGGGAACAGGGATTCCCTTGGTTTCACATTCCAAGTTTATCAGATTGTTGAGAAGTGCTGATACTTCTGTGGTGGTATTTCCTCCTTTAATACTAGGAGGGACTGTTTCAAAAGACAAAACAATGTTACAGCCATGGAATACAGGTCTCTGCAGATTTAAATGGAGTAAAAGAACAAAAGATTTTGGAGCAATCAGATTTCCAGCCTTAGTGGGTTTGTCTTGTTATTTCCCCAGCAGTCTTATACACTGCTGGTACAACTCTCTGGGACACAGATTTGAAAGCACCTGAAATGGTTCTACAATAAAGATGGGGAAGGACATTTTATAAGGGCTTGTAGTGATAGGATGAGAGGGAATAGATTGAATCTTGAGGAGGGGAGATTTAGACTGGAAATTAGGAAGAAATTCTTTACAGTGAGGGTGGTAAAACACTGCAACAGGTTGCTAGGAAGTTTGTGGATGTCCTTTCCCTGGAGGTGTCAAGGCCAGGATGGGTGAGGTCTTGAGCAGCCTGATCCAGTGGAAGGTGTCCCTGCCCATGGCAGGGGAGTTGGAACTAGATGATCTTAAAAGTCCCTTCCAAACCACACCATTCTATGAATCTATGAAAGCATGAAAAGAACAGAACCATCTAAATAGAATAGAATAGAATAGAATAGAATAGAATAGAATAGAATAGAATAGAATAGAATAGAATAGAATAGAATAGAATAGACCAGGTTGGAAGAGACCTTCAAGATCATTGCTACAGCAAGGGGCACTGCACAGCATTGCTGCCTCATTAGAGGAATGTGGAAATATTTTAACTTCCAGGCTCCAACCTGTGCCACGTTAGGACAGCTGGGCCTCCAGGCACCTTTCAGTGCATGTGGGCATGGCTCTACAACTTCCCTGCCTCTGCAGAGTGAAGAAATAGCAATCCCTGTACACCTCAGGAAGTGCATCCTCCCAAAAATTAAACAGCAACCTGCTATTTAAAATGCCAAAGACACCTAAGAGCCTCTACAACTGTAGTAGGAACTGCTCAGGACTCAAAACTTCCGAAGATGAAGTCACTCACTTGGAGACTAAATAAGAGCTTAACAGTCTAGCTTCACTCTCCTATTTTTGAAACTTTTGGCCCATGGTCATTTCCCTTGCTCTCTAGGCAGCAACACTGGGATTTTTCTAGCAAACAAGCCCTCGTGTAAATCAGCCAATATAAAGAGTTTGTAAATCTCTGTCAAAGTAATAAAAACATAGTGCAATTGGCAACAACTAAATTTATGACTGCTGAAAGTACCCAACACATCTGCCAGACACATTAACTCCTCTGCTGCCAAGCATGCTCAGTACATCCCAGACTTTCATGGGTTTCCATAATGGTCATTTAAATGTCTTTGCAGAAACGTGAAGCAAAGTGGCAATGAGTGGACCTGAACCTATGAGATGGGTCTTGCAGTTTATTAAAATCATGATGAAATATTTTTCTATTTCAATAATTTCTGTGCAAACCCACCCCAAACCTAGCAAACCCGCTGAAACACACTTGGTTCAAAGGTGAATGCATTTCTCTACCACCGCTACAGGCATATTTCTGTGCATGTGGATGCTCCATGCTTCAGAAACACCCCAGATGAGGGAAATGTTATAAATTCACAGATATCATAAGACACAACCAGAAGCAAATTCATAGCAAATGAGGACTCATCAGATCAAGGGCTCACAGAATCAGATTCTGTCTCTCATGATTCAGGCACAAGAGTGTTTTGCCACCTAGAGATATCTGCACTTGTTTTCCCCTAATCTCTGCTAGCACTGTGCTCACTCTGTTTTTCAGGTCTGACTGGGCTTTCATATAACTCCCAAACTGAAAAGCTCTTCCTCCTGCCTGCTTTGAAGTCCTCCCTGAGAAGTTCCTTGCTCCATGAATCTTTCTCCTCCTTTTCTCCCAAATGATGATCTCCTAATTTACATTAAACCTAGCTACACCCATCACAGGAACTGTCCATCCTCCATGTCTTTGCCAATACTCCACTGTAAAACCACAAAAAGTGTATTCTGGGTGCTATAAACGTCACCAAAATAATGTAGTCTCCTTATCTCAAGCTAGTAATTCTTATCTTACTATAAACGACCTGAGTTTACAGTAATTTAAGTGAGGTAACATACCACACTACCTGAAGATCACCTGGAACATTCTTTTTCTAAGACTATTTGGGTCTGCTTCTTAGGGGGTTTGCATTTTGCTTTATGCTTTTGCACTAGCTAACTTTTTCCTGGCTCAGTTTACTTCTAGCACCAGATTAAGGAAAAGATGACCATGAGTGTATCAAAATAATGAAGACAAAGCGATAATAACATAATTCAGTTTAAACTAGCCAATAGCAAAATTCAAGATGTTGGGCTTTCAGCAACTGGAAACCAATTCAAAAAACACACACAAGCCACTGAAAGGCTAAGCTTGCAAAGTCTACATCCATACTTGATACATACAAACGTTCAAAAATATCACTTTGATGAGATTCATAAAATGGTTTGGGTTGAAAGGGACCTTAAAGATCATCTAGTTCCAAGCCCCGTGCCATGGGCAGGGACACCATCCACCAGACCAGGCTGCTCAAGGACTCATCAAACCTGGCCTTGAACACCTCCCTAGGCAACCTGTTCAACTGTCTCACCACCCTCACTGTAGAGAATTTCTTCCTCATCTCCAGTCTAAATCTGCCCTCCTCAAGCTTCAATCCATTCCCACTCATTCTGTCACTATAAGCCCTTTTAAAAAGTTTCTGCCAGGCAGAGTCTTAATTTATATTTGTCTGAGTATCTCCAGAAGAGAAATCTTATCAGTAAACTTAAAGGATCCTCTAGGATCAGGCAACCTATAAACTTACCATGAATGATCAGCTTGACCTCCTTGACTTGTTTTCCAGCAGTGTTGGTGACACTGCACTGGTAACGGCCTTTGTCAACCCTTCGAGCACTCTTTATGCGTAGAACTTGATCTCTGTCCACAAGCTCAACATTGGGATCACCCAAAAACAAAGGCCTGGAATAGAGATTGTTTTGCTTCACAAAACTTTCATAGACTCAAGGAATCATAGAATGTTCTAGGTTGGAAGATGCCTCTAAAGGTCATTTCAACATTAATTTCAACAGACAGCGATGACAAGGGCTCCATTGCATGGCAGTAATTGTACCATTGAAGAGAACCATTAAGCACTAGATCAAATGCATTAACCCAAAAACCACCACAGAGTGGCAAAAATACAATTAATTTCATTCCTTATTTTTAGATGAAACCAAAGCACAGAAGCAATGTACTCAAGTCATCCAGGATGCCAGCATCAGAGTCCTACTGCTGATCTCAGTTCCTTTCCTAGCTATTTAGCTCATGACAGTCCTTTGACGATAACAAGAAGTGTCACCATATCACTAACAAAAGTAAGGAATTGTCACATCAGAATACCTATGAGTACTAACCAATGTCTATGCTGACCTGCACTGTTTTGGTATTCAGTTACTAT
Source organism: Picus viridis (assembly GCA_033816785.1). NCBI lineage: Eukaryota > Metazoa > Chordata > Aves > Piciformes > Picidae > Picus > Picus viridis. The sequence goes on from CM066588.1 coordinate 24,338,016, forward strand.
TTACATTGTCAAGAATTCTTCTCTAGGTTTGCTTTCCTAGGGATGGGATGAAGAACTGAAACATGCAGGCTGCAAATGGTTTAAACCCTTTAATGTATATATGCATTAGGCACTAGCTAGAGGAATTTTTAACCAACGAGAAAACCATGCTGGCAAAACAACTGTTTTAACTAACAATGTGTTTAAACCAATCCAGATAGAATAAACTTAAAAGAAATGTTTGTGTTCATCCTGGTTCAAGTATTATCTGGCTTCGGATACTGTAGAACTGCTCTGCAAGTGCCAGTATCACAAAATAAAGCAGGATGCTAACTTTTGACTGAAGAATTTACCACCTCACACCCTCACAAATTATATCCAATCTCAATAAGTTAACACTTAATAGTTAAAAGCAGAGTTTGTTGGTATAATGCACTGTGGTGGGTTAGCCCATCTGAGGGGGAGGCGGGGGTGAGAGCCCTGCTCTCCCCAGGGATTAAGGAAACATGATCCAGATGGACTTGGTTCCCTCCTTCCTCCCCCAGGAAACCCGAGTCAGTCTGTTCCACTCCCCTTCCTGCCTAGCAAAACTATAAAGGGGAGGGTACTGCAACCATTTTCCTTCTCTTTTGCTCCTGCCTTGCCTGGTCCTCACGAGACGACCAAGAGTCACTGCTGGCTTCCTGGTTCTCTGCCACATGGTCAGGCCTGGTCTTTCTCCCTGTCACATCCACGTTTCTCCAAAGGACTGTTTGTTTTGTATATCTCCTTATCCCCTTTCTTTCCCCTTTTTTCCCCCCTTCCCTTATTTTTTCCCCCTTCCCTTATTTTTTCCCTATTCTTTCCCCTTCCCGTTTCCTTTCTATTGGGAAAGAGGAAGGGGGAGTGGGGGAGGGGTTCTCCATCTTATCCCTCTTCTGAGCTCTTAAATTCCAGTTAAGGCTCAAACCATAACATGCACTTTGCATGTTCTGAGGAGCAATAACCTAGACCAAAGCACAAAAACTATAATACACTTACTTGCCATCTTTGAACCAGTGTATGTCAGGAAAGGGGAAGCCTTTAGCTCTACATTCAAGACTGATCTCCTGGTTGAGGATGACTGTCATTTCACTGGAGGTCTCAGCACCTATTATATTTGGTGGGACTTCAAAAAGACAAACATTACAGGAAGAACTGTTTTTTTAAGCAGAGGAGGTTTGTTATGAAACTGGAAGAAATGCTGTAGTGGATCATACTGTTCCCTCAAAACAACTTTAGCTCACACTGCAAAGTAAATCCTGCTAGATCACATCATTTCTACCATCACAAGCACTCCCACAGTGTGACAGTTATGCTGGTGAACTCTGCATAGACAACTCCTTGTATTACACGGCAGTACATCCAAAACACGAAACAAAGGATCAAAGACCAGAGGCCATTCATGAAGAGCAGCATTTTGCCTCTGTTGCTACAAGAATGGTAAATTTTAAATATTCAAAAGCCATTGTCATGAGTGCTTCAGCAGCCATTGTTTAATGGGCAGTAAGGAAAACTTATTTATAATGGGTTAAGTTTTATTTCCTTCTTGAATTATCAATTGCTTTTCCAATCACAAACTTAAAAAATCCAAACAATACAGCAAAAAGAAACCCAGGGAACTAACCTAGTACATCGAGGTTGAACAGCTTCTCAGAAGTTCCTGCTACATTTATGGCTTTGCAAGAATATTGTCCAGCATCATCAACAGCAGCTTTAAGAAGCTTCAGCATCTTCCCATTGTGCAAAATCTGAGCGTGCTGCTTTCCACAACCTTAAAAGAACCCGAGACATTAGCCTTATGTGATCCAAGTTAAATCAGCCAACTATCACAGCTGGATTTTCATAAGAAAATGGAAGTTTTATTCTGAGGATAATCTGTTTCCCCTTTCAGTTAGAGCACTAATCTCCTCCACTTCTGCAATCTATTCAATATGGCTTGTAACCCAAAATGCAGCAGAGAGTGGGGAAAAAAACAAAATTCCTTGTCCATCAGTAACGCTCTGTCACAGAGGTGCATAAAGGGGGTCTCTCCTCATCTTAAACTATCACTTCTCAGCTTCAAGCAGATGCACAGGACTTTGAGGATAATCCTGAGGAATTCAGATCATCTGCAAGAGTTCTTATTTCTCCATCTACAGAATACAGAAAATACCATTACTGGTCTCCTCTGCAAGGACTCTGGCATCGAGAACACCGAGAGATTGCGAAGGTTAATTCCTTGGGGAATCCTGAAAGTACGAGTTTACTTTTGCCTTACTGACCAGCTGAACTAACGGATTAGCCATACTTAGCCTCCTTTCTGTGTGAGTGTTCTCAGTGCACATACGGGCAAGCACATGCATTTACTTCAGATGAGCTCTCACAGCAGCCTCTCTAAGTCAACACAAAACTGGCTGCTGATGGCCATGTTACTTCACTTAGGTTAGTCATACGTACCTGGATATCTTCTTTATACCAGGAGATGATGGGGAACGGGCTACCAGATACTTCACAGAAGAGACTTACAGGGTGATGGACTACTACTGATGTGTTTGTCACCTTTTCTTGATCTTTGATTTCAGGAGGAACTACAAGAAAGTTCAAAGTCATGTATTAAGCCTCCTGTTCCAGTGATTTCCCCTTCTTCCTTCTCCCTAAGTTAAGGAAGCTAAGGACAACTGTAATCTAAATTTCTCAGATATTTTTCATTCCTTCTCCAATGCTTCCATTTGCCTTTTGGATCTGGATATCTTTCCCTGTGTCCTTTCTTTACCAAGAACACTCTCTTGCCCAATAGGAGTAAGACACTTCAAAAAGGCTGCCCGTAGAAGTTGTGGGCAGTGTTTCAGACCAGGCTGGATGAGACTTTGAGCAAGCTGGTCTACTGGGAGGTGTCCCTGTCCACAGCAGGAGGTGTTGGCACTAGGTGATCTTTGAGGTCCCTTCCAACTCAAGTCATTCTATCACAGTGTCAGACTCCCAGGGAAGTACACTGAAACACACCTATGTATTTGCATGCATTTCCACACAATCACCAAACACAATCACCATTTTAAGGGAATAATCTTAAATTCAATCTTAATATCCCATGTTATTTGTTTAGCATATAAAGGAAGCAGTTTCCAGAGAGTCAACCTTCCTTTTCACTGCTCCGGTCATCCCCAAGACCATCTGTCTATCACTTGTCCCACTCTGAGTGCAAAGAGGCTGGCCTTATGTGGTAGATTAGAAAATTCAAACCCCACTGATGACCCTGGTGGCACAAGAAAGATTCTTGCTTTTCTCAGAATAAAGACAAGGATATAATTCTGTCAGGCATCAGAACTGACATGGCAAGTGAATTATGCTGGAATAAAAGCACTCTGGAAGAAGCAAAATGCCAAAACATATCTCAAGGCCACTTTGCATCTTCCAATTAGGATTCTGGAAGAAGAGTATCAAGACTAAGAACTGTCCTCATCTCTGTTCATTCTGACAAATATTCTTTCCTCACATTTCTATCTGAAATGCAGATCTATCCCCCTGCCTTTAACTGCTACGGTATGGAAGTCTTCATCTGGTATTTGCAGTGTTCAAGTATAAGTAGAGCCCTGTGCAAATAAGATACAACCAGATCTTTGAGCAAAACAAGATGGGTTTGTGCATAAAGAGAGAACAACAGGAAAAAAATACAGGGATTATATAACAATAATAGAAATGCAAGTACTCAAGCTGAGATGTTCCCATTTAACTGCACACAGGGAGATCTGAGGCATGCAATCTCCACAGCAATACAAGAGAAGCTATTCTGCATAATCAGCTCTCCAAGCATTGTAGTTATTATTTACCATTAACTTTCAGGTTGTATTTTCTTTCTGTACTTCCAACTTCATTGGTTGCCACACAGACATACTCTCCTTTATCAGAAGGTGTAACAGAAGCTATGACCAGCAGTGTCCCACCCTCCAGAATTGAAATCCCTGGTTCACTGCCTGTCAGCTCTCTTCCATTCCGGAGCCATTTGATGACAGGCTTTGGAATACCTGACAAGAAAAAGGTGAAACTTCAACAAATAGTTCACTCAGCTCAGAACAAGAAAGAGTCACACAATGTCTGCTGCTTGCTGGAAGTCTTCTCCCTCGTATCAAGTGATAGGAAAAGAGGAAATGGCCTCAAGTTGAGCCAGGGGAAGTTTAGGCCAGATATTAGAAGAAACCTCTTCACTGAAATGGTTGTCAACCACTGGAATAGGCTCCCCAATGAGGTGGTAGTCACCATCCCTGGAGGTGTTCAAAAACAGTGTAGACATGGCACTTCAGGACATGGTTTAATGGTCATGGTAGTATTGTGTTAATGGTTGGATTCAATGATCTTGAGGCCTTTTCCAAGTGAAACAATTCTATGATTCTATGATTTGTACTGGCAAGGACAATGCACAGGAGGCCATGAGCTTTCAAACTGGGAGGAAACTCCAACTGTTACAATATCATTTTAACATTAACAATTTTAGTCCTAAACATTATAATATCTCTGCTGGCTAGCAATGACTTGTCACAGAACTTCCACACATGGTAATGATCTAAATTACTGATGGTTTGAATTTTTCTGCATATATATATAAGCATATATAAGTACCTATGGAAAATACTGTGCAGGCTGCATATTTTTAAGGTAACAAGGCACACTGACACTTTCAATGGTCAATAACAACAAAAAAATATACTTCTGTCACTAAAGCAACACTAAAACACACTAAAGAAAGTGTTGATCTTCTTGAGAGTCAGCAGGCTCTAAAGAGTGACCTGGACAGGCTTGATTGAAGGGCTGAGGCCAGCAGGATGAGGTTCAACAAGACCAAGTGCTCGGTCCTGCACTTGGGTTGCAACAACCCCATGCAATGCTCCATGCTTGGGGAAGAGTGGCTGGAAAGCTGTCCAGTGGAAAAGTACCTGGGAGTGTTGTTGACAGCCAGTTGAAAATGAACCAGGGTGTGCCCAAGTGGCCAACAAGGCCACAAGCATCCTGGCCTGGATCAGCAATAGTGTGGCTAGCAGGACTATGGCAGTGATAGTCCTCCTCTACTTGGCACTGATAAGGCTGCCACCTTGAGTACCTGGGTTCAGTTTTGGAGCACACACTCCAAGAAGGACAGTGAGGTGGCAAAGTCTGTCCAAAGAAAGGCAATGAAGCTAGTGAAGGGGTTAGAGCATAAGTCACGAGGAGTGCAGCTGAGGGAACTGGGGCTGCCTAGCCTGGCACAGAGGAGATACAGGGAGACCACCTTGCTTTCTGCAACTCCCTGAGAGGTGGTTTTAGCAAGGTGGGGGTTGGTCTTTTCTCCCAGGTAACAAGCAATAGGACACAAGGAAACGATCTCAGTTTGTGGCAGGCAAGATTTCGACTAGATATTAGGGGGAAAAATTCAGTGAAACGGTGGTTAAGCCCTGGAACAGGCTGCTCAGGGAAGTGTTGGAGTCACCAAACACGGAAGCGTTCAGAAAACATGTATATGTGGTGTGAGGGCCATGGTTTAGTGATGACCTGGCAACAAGGACACCCACCTCTTGCTGGGCATGGGAATGTGATGCGTTGATTTGCCACTCTTTCTTGAAAGGGACTGTTGAATGGAGGGTCCAGGTTCTCGATAACAGGAGCCTCTGAAAGAAAAATGAGACCCTCAAAACATCCTTGACCCAGATGCAAAAATACAGCCTAGCTATACACAACATGTCTAAGTCTCTCATGCAGACAAAGTCAGATTCCAATAACCCTCTTTACTGAGGAGCATCGAACATACAGCCTGGGTTTCAGTGGGAGCATTTAGGAAGTAAGCAGTAGAAAGAGGCTTCTTCCCAATTTGTCTCTAATTGGTTCTCTCTAACAGCCAATCTTTGTTTTGAAGGCAGAGAGACCATTTCTGCAAAGCCTGAGAAATACTGTTGAAACTGTTTTTTTCTCATACCCACATTGGCATTGCTGGGTTAATGTTTGTATACTTGATATCAGCCTAGGCTGAAGGATGATGAGATTGAGAGTGTCCATGCAGAAAAGAACTTGGGGATACTGCTGGATGAGAAGCTGGACAGGAGCCTGCATTGGGCAACTTGCAGCCCAGAAGGCAAATCACATCCTGAGCTGTATCAAAAGAAGTGTGGCCAGCAGATGGAGAGAGGTGTTTCTGCCACTAGTCTGCTCTGGTGAGCCCCCACCAGGAGTGCTCTGACCAGCTATGGGACCCCCAACAACAGAGCGGCATGGACCTGCTACAACAGGTCCAGAGGAGGGCCACAAAGATGATCAGAGAGCTGGAGCATGTCTCCTGTGAAAAGAGGCTGAAAGAACTGGGGTTGTTCAGCCTGGAGAGGAGAAGGTTTCAGGGAGACCTAACTTTTCATTATCTGAAGGGGACCTACAGGAAGGGCTTATAGTGAAAGGACGAGGGGCAATGGTTTGAAACTGGAGCGGAGCAGGACATCAGGAGGCAGTTCTTTACAATGAGAGTGGTGAAATATGCAAACAGGTTACCCAGGGATGCAGTTGAGGCCCTGTCCCTGGTGACATTCAAGATCAGACTTGATGTGGCCCTGGGCAGCCTGATCTAGTTGGAGGTGTCCCTGCTCACTGCAGCGGGTTTGGACAAGATGACTTTTGAGGGTCCCTTCCAACCTGATGCAATCTGAATATTATGTGTCTCTTCCAACCAAAACCATTCTATGATATCAGTACTACTTCCATCCTTGGATCTTGCATCTCATTTTGAATGTGTATGTGGACTGAGACTCTACAAAGAACATTATTTATAATTCAGTAAAGTTACTGTCAGTTCTTTGTTGTTTGTAACAAGCAGGTCTCAGCACCTCTGATCCAAAGAGATCAGAATGTTGACTTCGGACTGCTACAAAGAAGAAATTATTCCTGCTTAGCTTAAGTCAGTCATGCTACATTGATATACGCCAGTCCATCAAGTGAGGAGTTACACTACTATTTAAAGTGGACCACTGTTGCCCCAGCACCATTTCCACAATACACAGAGTGAAGAGCTCAACCTCAGCTCAAGGAAATCTCTTTAAAGATGTCACATCTATTTAAAGATGTGACACCAGGCTCTGCAGTTCAGAAGACATCTCTGAAATTGTCAGATATCTGAACACACACACACACACACATAATGGCTGAAAAACAGGTTTCCCATATTGGAATCTGATTTTAATTCCCTACTACAAAACAAAATCATAAGTAGCTTGAAGACAGATTTTCCTTAACTAACACCAGAACGTAGCACCTAAACTAGATTTGGGGTTGCATCATGTAACAGCACAGCAGCAAGGACCATTGCCCTCCAAAACATAAATCAGGCAGCACAGGCATGACATTGCACAAAGCCAGGGCAGGAGGCAAGATCATGGCCCTAACAGAAATACCTTGAACTTGTACCGTAATCTCTGCTGCATCGCTGCCTGCTACATTATTAGCCACACACTTGTAGATCCCAGCATCAGGAAGCTGGACATTGCTGATGCTTAGAGCGCCATCCAGGCCGTGGGTAAAGTGTCCACCATCTGTTGGCACAGCACTTCTGCCTTTGAACCAAGAGATTGTTGGGGGAGGAATCCCCTGAGCACGGCAGGGTAGGTCAACTCTGTGGCCAGCCTGGACTTTCAAAACACGAGGCCCATGCTGTATCTTTGGAGGAGCTAAGGAAGAGAAGTTTAGTCCATCAGTGTATGGGAAAAATGATGTACAAGATCATTTCTGAAATAAATTCTTCTTTGGTTTTGTCCTTTTAGAGAACATCCTGCCTTATCCACTGACACCACCTTCCCTCAGGTGGGTAAGGAAACAGACCTGCTCTGTCTCTATACAGGGTAGGAGGCATGATATCTTATTGCTCAGCTTTGAAGAAGCTAAATTTCAAATTCTGCTTCGTGACTTCCATATAAGTAGAGTAACATTATTATACTGAGTACATCTGAAGAACCATGGGTACTGCTCTTGAAAACACAAAACAATTCAAAAGCTTTTATGCTGAAGTTAATTTTCCTTTTGACATTTTAATTTCCTTCCCTTAATCTCTGTTCTTTTATGCTTCCAAACACAAGTTCAGACAAGGAGATAAACATGACTGGAAGAGATTTTGCTGGTCCTAAAAGAATAATGTAAAGCCAACATAGCTCTCTGCCACAGTGTTTTTCTTTCTAAGGATCACTGACAATGACAAGGCTTGTAAGTAATGCCTGCTACAGTAACAAGTGCCATTTTTCCAGGCTCTCTGCTAATGCATAGTTACAGAACAACAAAGGTGTGCAGTGATAACAGCTTCCTCCAGCCCCAGTCGCAGTCTGCCAGAGCCATTGTTCCTCAACTAGCATAGTCTAAGGTTTCAGAGCTACTAAGGGCAGGAGCTCCAACCTGGCAGGCTTGTGGCGTGTGATCCACCTGAAAGACATGCTGGCAAGGGCACTGGCAGCAACACTTCCAATCTCTCCATGAGCATGAAATATGGGAGAACTATCTAAACACCCACAGTATCGATCAGGCTCATGTGGGCTGTGCCAGGCCATGGCTCCTGCACCCACTCTCCTGTGCCCTTAGCTCTTGCAGAAGATACCTGTGCCACAGTGTTTCCTTCTGACACAGGTGATGAGGGAGCATAGAACTAGCAATATGTGACACTGTGTCAGTGGTTAAGAAACTGTGGTTGGGGGCTCAGTATGGGACAAGTAGGAGAGAGACTAGGGCGTAACTATTGATGATCTATGGTAAAACAGAGAGGGAAGGGTACATGGCTCCTGTAAGAGAGCTTCACTGTTCCCAGCCACTATATGCAAACTTAGCTGCTGAGGAGGCTCTTTCTTGCACAGAGAGCATCCAAATGCATTAGGACAAGTTTTCAGCTCTTAAAATCCCTCTGGCTACTTTCAGGAGTCAATTGTCATATTGTCCTGTAATTCTTCCACAAGTCTAAGAAGCATTATGTGGAAGGAGTGAGTGTATTTATTATATAAGTATACATGTGTGTGTATACAGCATTTCCTTTCCACATAACAACAACTATTTGGATCTGAAATAATACAAGTCAATACTATTTAATGTACATAAGGAAAAAGGTTTGAAAGGCTCTGCATGATGCTGAAGTCCATGTGGAAAGTTGCAGATGGTTATGCTTTAAGTTAAAACTTACCATGAACACTGAGCTTTACTGCCTGAGTCACATTCCCAGCAATGTTTGTGGCTACACAGATATACATTCCACTGTCTGAAACTTGTGTCTCACTGATCTTCATTGACCCTGAAGGGAGGAAAGTGTGTCTGGAAAAGTAAGAAGCAGATATGCTGTAAAACATGTATGAAAAGGTGAATGACCTCTGCTTACAGATTGATAATGACTGCATGTGTTAAATAACACCATTCTACAGGGCACACTGAGCTGTGCTCAGCTATATCACTTAAATTTACTCATTCTCTTTACTTAGCCACTACACTCAGAATACACATATCCAAACATCCAGGTAGCCAAACATCCAGAGAGATCCAAATTACAAAATTTTGTTCTAGCTACTTACAGGACATATGAAAATCTGCCTTGTTTCTAGGAATGAAAACAAACCAACCAACCAAACCAAACACCAAAAAACAAACCAACTCCAAAACCAAAAGGTAAGAGAAAGGGAGTTCTTCAACCCAGGTCAGTGAGTCAGAAAGTTAAACAACTTCTGATCCTATTACATCCTGGCAAAAGATGATGTTACACTGATTCGAGATGGAAGAGAGGATTCTGAAGAGTATCCTGATTCAAACCTGCCAGTTCTGGTGTTTACAGAAATTGCCATTATTCATCAGAAAACAGTTCACTATATAGTGTTAGTTTTTACAACAGTTCTGGTCACAGGCCTGTAACATCACAGGATACACTGGTCAGCTAACCTAAAATCATCTTATGTAGAAGTTAAAAGTAATAGCGACAGAGAAAATAAATGAGGAGGGAAGAAAAAAATGACAGCTAAGAATTGCCAAGAAGAAATTCAAGTCTAGCACTTGAGGTTATACACAGACTTTAAGAAAGTTGGTGAGAATTGGTGATATCATCTGTCTCCTTTTCTCTGGCCCTAGTCAGCAGAGTGTTAGCATATGAGTTTAAGTCATGAATTCTTGGATTGCAATGGCCCAGAGAAATGGATGGAAAGGAAGAGAAGTGCATCTCCTCCAGGCCACCCAAATCTGTCTGATATTATGATTCCTCCTCAGCTACCCATATCTCTATAAACCTCTTCCCCCCCCCAATAACCCCCAAAAGATTGATTGCTGGGGCAACTTATCTGCCATTATTTTGCCCAATAATTGTATGTGCTGTCTGACAGAAGTTCCTTAATTTCTGATATCACTCTTCTTTTGTTTATTGGTTACATTTCTAACATCATCTTTGGGTGGTCCCAAACAATGTTATTTGGATGAATTCTTTAACTTTTGCTGACATCTGTAAACAATTTTATGGAATGGGCTGAGCTGGACTTCTGTTACTCTGGACAACTTGGATCTCTCCACAACATCCATGAGGAAGCAGGCTAATTCATCAGTGTCTCCTGAGGTAAAGTAAGGACAAGTAAGGGACCAAGAATGCGGATTCATTAGTGCATGCAACATGCTCACCAGACACAGAAGAAAATGCCACAGAGATTACCAACAAATCAACACTGTGTACAAGCCTCCTTCCCCTAACATGCTGGTCCAGTTGCTGAGGCTGTCACAGGCTCACTGGTATGGCTACAAGGAAAAGAGGCTTGATTTTGGTTCTGTGAAGTTCCTTAGCTCAGCTCAGGCACTGGGTGATTCCTTCCACTTGGATCTCTGAGATGCCAGGCCACAGGCCCAGCAATCGCTACAGCGCAAACCTGGCCATCATTACCATTCCCTGGCTCGTGACTACAGTTGTAGTCTTCATCCCTTCTGAGGTGTTTTGAAGTTCAGAAACCCCTGTGATGATACCTGACACTTCACTGAGAACACACAGAAAATAATCACCTACTCATCTCCCCTCTTATTTGTATACATTAAATAATAAAGAAGAACTCCAACATTCTGGCTCAAGCTGTACACAAAGCAGTCTCCAAATCTTCATTCTCTAGGACTGTCAACTCAGCATTTTTAGGAGCATTTTGCTGTTTTCACATTCAAGAATACCTAGAGAATTTTGGGATCAAAACCACAGTGAGCAATGACCCCTTGTAAGCACTCCCAAACACTTATCATCTGTATTGTACTGGCAGCCCAGATATCACATGAATAACAGACAGTGCTCCCCTGATCATAAACATTAAATACTTACGAAAAGAAAAGCAGTTTTTAAACATTCATAATCAGGCACAGATTCTGTGGGTTGCTGGGCACCACCACAGCATAAATAGAACCGGATCTCTCTTGTCTTGGCCTCCTGAGACTGTCTATAACCATGCACTGGTATGGGAGCTGTACAAGGGATGGTTTTAGGAGGCATGTTTGGTTTGGCCAAGAAGAGTTTCAAGACCTAGTAAAACAACCTAATACCTTCTGACTGACCATGTGGCAATTAGAAATTATACACCCTTCCAAATCTTGAAAGCTCAGATGCAGTTTTACTTTTCTTTTGTTTCCATCAGACACTGTTACCTTGGAGAGAATGGAGAGATAAGCTGCATTTCTCTGGCCCAGGTAATTATGGGGGTGGCAAGCTCTTTACTTCACATGGAAGTGTGACATCTTCCCCTGAAAGTACTGAGATCTCTATGGGTTTATCATGAGCATTTCCTTGCTGGTCTCCAGGCCTGGATACTCTAGGTTTCACTATAACACAGAACATGTTAAAAAGCTGCAATGAATATACAGATTCATACAACAGTAGCATCGTATCATTTTACTTCGGGTACTTACTTTTTTTTAATCAGGTATATAACATCACAAACCTATTGTTAGCAACATGTCTGCAACAGACAGAACTCACTGCAATGCTGATGTACAGTGCCTGTGGCTCAGCATCTGGCTGATGACTACATGCAACATCGCAGATCCCAGCAAGACTGCACTATCTACCCAAAAAGTAGGGTAGCAACAGGTAGATGTAGTTCATGCATATCTGAGCTGTATTGCATAGATAATTTGAAACCAAAACTTAATCTAATACCTACAAGCCATAAAAGCCTTGCAAAGCAAGCCTACACCTAATCAAATTCTGAAGACAACTGAAAGATAGTAGGAAGCTCTGGAACTGCTGTGATTAATGGATCTTAATTCTTCTATCGGATATCAGAAGGTTTGAAGAGAATTGTAATGGCTGAAGGATGAGCCTTTCAGTATCAGCCGTTTGTAAAATTGCCTAATATATGGATCCAGAGATCTAGGGCAAAGTCAAAAGCACTAGAGCTCAGTTTAAATCCCATTTACACCTAGCTAAGGATCCACCTCAGCGGGTTATATCATCTAAAGCAGAATGCAACAGGAGGAGAAGGATAATGACACTATAATTTGATTTTAGCTCATCCTTACCATAGACAGTCAGCTGCACTTTCCGTGTAGCGTAACCAGCAGCATTTGATGCAGTGCAAACATACTCTCCAGTCTCTTCACCCCCTGGTGAAACTACGTACAGACTTCCATCAGACCCTGCAGAAAAGTTCTCATTGCTGTGAAGAATTACTTCTCCTTTCTGAGGGGAAAAAACAACAAAACAAAGGAAGTCCATAGAGCCAGGATTTTCTACAGTAAACTCAAGTGCAATGATTTCATTCAATAAAAGCTAAAACTGACAGCAATATAAAAAGATTAATCTAATGAAAATATTGAAAGTACAGAAGGAACATAAGAATTGCTATAGCCTGTAGTGTCTCTCCTACCTTACCCTACTGCTGTGACCAATTCTTCATGTGAAGATGGATTTACTGTGCAATATGTTAGTTGATTAGGTGGTGTTGGGTGACAGGTTGGACGCAACGATCTTGAAGGTCTCTTCCAACCTGGTTTATTCTATTCTATTAAGAGATGTTCCATGCTCTTTAATGCAGTTCTGTAGCCCAAACAACTCACAGGCATTCTGACCAAATCAAGCAATATTTCCATTTACATTACAGCACTGCTTCTACTTTTTATGGCTGAAATGGACAAAATATCTTACAGCAACTAAGAAATCTTGCCCCAAAATTCCACCCATACGAATTAACTGACTTTTCACGCTTTTTGAGTATCACTATCTAGGCAGTAACAAGAGCAGAAGCACAGAGATTCTTATGCAGAAAACCCATTATATTTTACACACCCTAATTCTTAAATTAAATAAATGGAATCAAGATTTCAACTGAGTAAATTTTTACTTTGATTTCTGATTTACATAAAATGTTGGCAGACTCTTCCTTGTCTGTACTGTTACAAGCACAGAAAGAAAAAAAACCCTCTGCTCTCGTGTTTTCTTCCCTACCAAATCAACACTTAACTGTGTTCTATTCCTTCTTTGAAACAAAGCTCTTTGCAAGGTCCTATCAGTTACATCTGCACAACTTCTGAGGCACAGCAATGTCATGCAACCCAAATAACTATATTATCAGAAACTCTCTTGTTCAAATAGAGAATAAAAAAATTACTTTCAGAGGAAACTCCCAAAAAAGGCTGAGGTCCCCCGGCTGTGTTTCTTGTGTACAGTTTTTATGACAACTAAATGACATGTTCACCATGAACAGCTCAAATATGAGAAATTACCTTGGACCAGACAATAGATGGCTTTGGAACTCCACTTGCTTTGCATGGTAATGTGACTGGGATTCCTTCAATGGTACTGAATATCTGCTGTCCATGCTGAATAACAGGCAGAACTGAAAATAAATGCAAATATTAGATGTGTGCAGGAGGCATCTCAAACCATGCCACGATAAAATCCTTCTATTCAACTACTGCTTCATACAGGCAGCAGGGTTTGGGGCTATTCAGCCTCTTTTCTTCTCTGAACTCTAACACTGGCCAGTCACCTTCCCCTCCACTCTCCAATCCTTCATAGCAGAATATATACCTGCTCATAAAAGGAATGGATGTGTAAATTTATACTAACTGCAGGTACTTCACACATCTGAGTGCAATCACTTCAGAAAGCCTTTGTCACAACGTTTTAGGCTTCTCGTAACCATACTGTACATGATGCAACCCCTATAGCACCTGTCATGAAACTGGGTGCAGCATTTTTGGTTTGCTGATGGACATCTTAACTGAGCTGGGTTTGAATTAACAGCAACAACAAAAAAAAAACAACCAGATTTAAGGCTATAATACCAAAACCTAAACCCTTCTGAAAACATGCAAATCTATTCTTTTCTCTTCTCAGGTTCTGAAATATTCCAAAATCCAGTGTTGACATGGGAGACCTTATCAGACACCGTGTACTTGCCTCTGTTAAAATTCATTAGCTATTCTGAATACAAAAGCATGTTCCAGCATCTTCAGTGAAGCTTAAAATAAACCTCCCATGATCAACTTAAAAGGTGAGGAAATTGCAGGCTTTAAATCATGAAGTGGTTTTTTTAACCCACACAGAGTTAGTAGAAGTGTCTTCAGGCGAAACACAGATGGGTTACCACAATGCTAACACACTGCCTTGCTGTCAGTGTAACGTTGGGCATGTTTTACATATATATATATATATATATATAAAAAAGCCAAACAAACAAAACCTACAAACAAACAAGCACACAGAACAGAAAAAACCCAAAAGACATTTTGCCAAGCTCCTAACTAATTTTAATTCTAATTCTCCCATGAGCTGTGCTTCCTTATATCAGTTATGAAACCCTCAGACCATGCTTTCCCTGGTTCTCCAGTTGACTTCCACTTGGGGTTGTTTTGTTACTAAAGCTAGCAATGAAGTCTGCACAGCACAACCTTTGGAGATATTTCAAAATAAGGATCTTTTATCATCACAAAATGATGTTGTTCTATTTTAAGAACAGTCTCCATAGCTTCTTCCCTGTGGTGGATCCAATTGCCCACCATGCTGCACTACAAGCAACACCATTACAAAAGAGGAAATGTGAGAAACTGGTAAGACAAGCAAAAAAGTTACAGTGAAAGCTGCTGGAAGAAAAAGCAACTGGACCTTGCTCCTCACCATAGACATTAACTGTGGTGGTTTTGTTGCTCGTCCCAGCAACATTACTTGCCATGCAGGTATAATCGCCGCTGTCCTGCAGCCGAACCCTCTCCAGGTGCAGGCTTCCGTCACTGCGAACAGTAACGTACGGGTTGGGAACCAGCTGCCAAAAGAGTGATGCCATATTTTACTGAAGAAAGTATGTATTCCTGGATCCACAGCATGGTTTGGGTTGGAAGGGACTTTAAAGATCATCTAGTTCCAACTCCCTGCCATGGGCAGGGACACCTTCCACTATATCAGGCTGCTCAAGGCCCCATCCAATATGGCCTTGAACATCCCTGGGGAGCGGGTATCCATGACCTCCCTGGGTAACCTGTTCCAGTGTCTCACCACTCTCACTGTAAAGAATTTCCTTCTATCATCCTCTCTAAACTGGCCCTCCTCAAGCTTCAATCCATTCCCTCTCACCCTGTCACTCCAAGCCCTTGTAAAAAGCACCTCCTTAGCTCTCCTGTAGCTCCCTTCAGGTACTGGAAGGCTGGTCTAAGGTCTCTCTGAGCTGTCTCTTCTCCAGGCTGAACAGCCCCAGCTCTCTCAGCCTGTCCCCATAGGGGAGGTGCTCCAGCCCTCTGATCATCTTCGTGGCCTCCTCTGGACCTGCTCCAGCAGCTCCATGCCCTTCTTGCAGAATTGTTCTAGTCACATGGTGCTTGGAGAAAGCTGCTTTCTTCTCTAAATATAACTAAGTCAAACACTTTCCCTGGAATATAGCTTTTGCCCTGGGCTTACAATTACAGGAACCTGGCACTACCGTACAGGGGAATTAGCAACTCAACAAGGAGGATCCTGCCAGAACTTCTCCCAGAAGTTACAGTCTGTGCTACTTGCACTTACAGAGTCTAAAGGAAAGGCTAATGATTGCCAGTGATACAAAAACTGAGCAGAAAGCTCAGTGAAGGGTCAGGTAGGGTTCTGCTTGGGGAAAAGAAATTGTAAAATTTGCTATTGTTTTTTAATTACAGCTGTGGAGAAAGGGCTTTAAGGAGAAATTGGCAGGCATGATAAAAAGCAGAGATTCATAGGGGTTAAAGTCAGTAATGGAGCTACTGCTAAAGAAATGAAATTTCACTTAGGTCAAGGGAGGTTATGCTGCCCCTCTTCTCTGCTCTGCTGAGACCCTACCTGCTGTGCTGTGGTCCACTCTGGAGTCCTCAGCAGACATGGACCTGTTAGAGCATGACCAGAGGAGGCCACAGCCATGATGGGAGGGCTGGAAGCCCCCTCTTATGAGGCCATGCTGAGACAGTTGGGGTTCTTCAGCACGGAGAAGAGAAGGCTCTGGAGAAACCTTACAGCAGCCTTCCAAGACTTACTGACAGACTGCAGAAAATCTGGGGAAGGACTTTTTACAAGGGCTCATAGTGATAGGATAAGGGATAATGTCTTTAAGCTGAGGGAGAGGAGATTTTGATTAAATACAGGTTCTTCACTGTGAGGGTGGTGAAGCACCGCACGGGTTGCCCAGGGAGGTTGTGCCCCATCCCTGGAAGTGTTCAAAGACACAAACTGGTAACAGTTAGGCTCCCCAGAGGAAACAAAACTTTCTCTCTCAGCAGTGCACCACTAGGGTACAGGGATACTGGTCACCCTATCAACAACAGTAAAAGTCATCATGTTAAAACTCCTAGCTCTACAGACATTTTCTGGTACTCTTCTTTTTGAAAAACAGGGCGGGGGGAAGTGCTTTTCAGTGCCCAGGGTTTATATGGCAGCACTTTTATCATTCTGGTAGGTATATTCCACCAGCATTCCTATGTTCAAAGCACAAGAATGCATAAAATTGCTTTGAAAATAAGTAGAACAGAAGAATTGAACTCTGTTCAGTTTTGGGCCTCTCACTCCACAAAGGACATGGAGGTGCTGCTCCAGATAAGGGCAACACGGCTGGTGAGGGGTCGTGAACACAAAGCCTGTGAGGAGTGGCTGTGGGAGCTGGGGTTGCTCAGCCTGGAGGAGGCTGAGGGTAGACCTTCTGGCTCTCCAAAACTCCCTGAACAGAGCTGGAGTTAGGTGAGAGGTGGCCTCTTCTCCCAGGTAACAAGTGATAGGACAAGAGGAAATGGCCTTAAGCTGTGCATGGCAAAGTTTAGACTGGATATCAGGAAAAACTTGTTCACAAAAAACACCATTGAGCACTAGAACAGGCTGGCCAGGGAAGTGGTAGAGTCACCATCCCTGGGGGGTCTAAAAGATGTTTGGATGAGGTGCCTAGGGACACATTCTAATAGTTGTGTACAGGGAGATGTTAGGTTACAGCTGGACTCAATGATCTTAAGGTCTTTTCCAACCAGGTGAGATTCTACAATTCCGTAATAGAAGAATTCAGAAATGCTTTGGTTCCAAGTTATTTTGTAGACCATCACATCTATTTCCTTCATCTATGCTCGAGTGAGAAATTCGCTGGCATGGGCAGTGCTCACTGAGATATAACCATCAGGATGCAATACTTCCCCTACCATTATTTGAGCAGCAGTTTTTCAGGAGACTGGCTGTACTCTGGGAGACAGCACCTGCAGCACCTCAGAAACAGCTACCACCTTACACATACAACCAATTGACTTTCTGCTGTAATTCACCTCAGTGCCACTGGACCTTTGTTTCCAGTCAGCCACTCCAATCTCCTGAAGCATCCTTATTTGTCAGCATAAAATCCATCAGTCTATTTTGGCATCCAACTTCTGTAAACTAAGCCAAGTTGTTACTGTGGCTTGTACATTTTCTCTGCCAATTACTCTTACAGGAAACAAACCAGTCTTACCACCATACTGTTCTTAATCCACCTCCGCTCTGGAATGGGGTTTCCAGAAAGCAGCACACAGGGCAAAGTGAGCTGCTGCCCCTCAATCACATTGGCTGTGGCTGGACTTGCTCCAATCAGAGGTGTAACTGCAACAGAAGAAAGAATTAGAAGGAATTGTTAGGAAGTTTAAAATATATCAAGTGTCACCTTTGAATTGTTATTATTAGTCCTGTCACTAATGCTACTTGCAGTAGCATCAGACAAAGGTCTCTTTGTGCAAGGAAACATCCAAGTATAGAGCAAGAAACATTTAATACAATGAAAAGTCTATGATTTAAATAGAAAGAAGAAGAAAAAAATGGGAAAAATCCTTCACTATCAACAAACAGCACAAGAGTTTCAACAGGCTTAATTTTAGGTGAGATTCTGGTATCTGAAACATCAATGATGTAGGTAGGAAAAAAAGAAAGAAACAAATGGATGAATGGGATAGCAGAGGAGAGGAAGGAAACTGGGTAAATACAGGAACAATGATCCTGAAATTAAGGAATGTCAGCAAATGGAAGACATTGTCCAGCTAATGTTGGATCCAATCCAGCATCTCCCTCAGAATTCATGTCCCCCTGATGCTAAGTTGATATGTTACTTTTATTCTCCTGCATTTTTCTCAAGTAAGGAAAAGCAGCCAGTTTGGAGAGGATGAAAAACAAATAGTAATGTCCTTCAGGCATAAAATTTTAAAGGATTAGGAGAGAGGTCTACAGCCCAGCAGAACATTCTGGATGCTCTGCAAAGAGCCAACACAAGGCACTCCTGGGCACATGTGTGGTAGATTAATTTTAAGTACTGGGGATTAAATAACACTTTGTAACAAGTAAAACCATCTCTGTCAAACGTTACTAGCATTAAAGATTCCCACTACATCTTTTAAGCTACCACATGGTTTCTCTGATGGCAGATGGACTCCATCCTTATCCTCTCACAACTGTACATGTTCCAAAGCATTATTTTTCCTTTCACTGCCAATTGGCCAACTAAGATAATAAAAAACTCCTTAAGAACACAGCTATTGTCAAAGCAGGACATTAACTGTATTCTTGGATCACTACGTTATAGCAACACACTGACCTAAGCAAGTTCACTGCTGCTTCCCATCCCCTCAGACCTTATCATTAGCACTCAGCATTCTGGTGATTTTTCATTTCTTAATAGATTTACTTAAGAATAAGAAACAGAAGAGGGGATAAATCACTTTTTTTAAGGTTCATGCTATCAAATGTAGATGGAACTAATCCAAATTAATGTCACCAGTCAAAAGACAACATTCTAACACGCAAAATTCACTGAAACCAATTGAAAGTCTTCTGAATCAGTTTGTGTGGATGACTACATGTATGTAAATATAGAATCATGGAAGTGTTTCATCTGGAAAACAGCTTTAAGATGATTGAGCCCAACCATCAACCTAATATCACCATGGCCATTAAACCATGTCCCCAGGTGCCATGTCCACACCTTTCTTGAATACCTCCTGGAATGCTGACTCTACCACCTCCCTGGGCAGCCTGTTCCAATCCCTGACCACTCTTGCAGCAAGGAAATTTTTCCTCATACCCATTAAGCAGACTTACCCAGTCCAGTTACAGTGATTGTGACTGGCCGTGACTGAATCCTTCCAAATTGGTTTTCAGCTTCACAGATATAAGTTCCTTCATCACTGACCCACAAATCTAGAGGGAGAGAGAAAAAAAAACAAGGAGATTTGATTGTAGCAGCTGAAATGACATTGAAATTTTTGCAATACCTGGATAACCTCTTTTTTTTTTTTTTTTTTTTTTTTTTTTTTTTTTTTTTAAATAATTCATTTCAAACACTAAATTTTGGACAGATCATCCCTTTCTATCTATCACCAAGTGAAGAAGCAAGGACTGAGTAAAAAAATGACTATAGCAACAACTGAGTATGAACATTGGAGTGAAAAAACTGCACTGTATCACATATATATGATACTTTTCACCACTGTAGCCACAGTAAGAGAATATGCTTTACTGTAGAAAATACTAATATGCATAAACAATAAAAGGTAGGCCACTACATATCTACATACACTGTCATATAGTGCCCTGGCTATGGAATATTGCCTACTACAGGGAGCAAGGTGTGCCTGTGTGAGCAGACACCCACAAAATGGCACATAAGACAGGAGTTCCTGCACTGTATATAGAGAGGAATTACTTCACCTAAAACAACTGTGTCTAGAAAGGAAGGAAAAAAGGCCACAACACAGAGTAACATCACTTAATGCAAGGGTGACTGAAAATGTCCAAGCAACTGAAATCACAAAGCCATTCACAGACTTTTTAGTTATGAACCAAATTAGGGCTTGCCTAAAACAGTGAGTTTAAAAACAATTCCCTCAAAGAAAATGTAAACCCAAACCTCTACGGCTCTTCAGTATCAAGAGAGACCAGAATCCACATACAAAGTTGTGGAGGTTCCAAGCCTGGAGGTGTTCCAAGCCAAGATGGATGGGGCCTTGAACAATCTGGTCTAGTATGAGGTGGCCATGTTGATGTCAGGGAGCTGGAACAAGATGATCTCTTCTAACCCAAACTATTTTATGATTCTATGTTCTACAATATATTGAAATAAAGGTGTAATAATTTCTGTGAAGAAGAGTGAAACCAGTGATCAAACAGCTGAATTCACAGACTCATGGGAAAACAAACCGTAATATGAGAACTTAAACATTTTGCCTATGTCAGATTTCCTTCTGGAATTTTCTTTGTAAACAACTTCAGTCTACTTACTGTTAATAGACAGAGCTCCTGTCCTGAGCTGGCTGATGGAGCTAGGTGTGAATGGTCTGGAGAAAAGGGCAGCACCATTCAGCCGCCTCCACTTCACCTTTGGTTCTGGGTAACCCTGAACATAGCATGGCAGTGTCAGGTTTGAGCCAATGTCTGCAGATTCATCACTGGGCTCCTGTGTGAAAACTGGGGGAGCTAGGAGGGAAAAAGCACATAGAAAAATCAGCTGAGGTTGCAACATGACGTTTGCATTCTGCTTACACTATTTAGACCCATTACCCATGATCATTCTTCTAAAAACAGAGTCCCCACTCCAGCAACACCTTACCAAAGCTTGTCTTAGCCTTGCATGCTCTGTCCTTACAATGGCCAGCTCAGAAGCGTGCTAGTGCTATACATCTCAAAAAATGCTGAAGATACAATCATCCCCACCAGATAAACATTCATATTCAAGTGTTAGAGTTGTTAAGATCCTCATCTCCCTCAAAGAGTGGGAATCACTGCTTCAGAAAAGGCCTGTGCCTGACAGGATTTAACATTTAACAAGACATCATGTGTCAGGCCACAAGCAGTTAGAGTGAATCAGAACAAGAGGAGAGGAAAAGCTAAACTACAGTAACCTTACATAGCAACAGATAGAATAATATGTTCTCTACTAATATATTCTCTGCTTGGGAACTACATTACACTGAGGTCTGAACAGTTTCCTCCTCCTCTGGCACTCTCTTCCTCCTCTTAACTTTAATGCTTTGCAAAAGAAGAGTGAAGAAACAGACAAGATAAGGAAAGAGCTTAGCAAATGCCACCAAAAAGGTGTTTCTAGCACATGCACAATCCTGAATGTATTTGTGAGAAAGGTTTATCTGACCAAGGCACCACTGAACAGATACAGAAACACCAAAATGAGATAATTTCCTGCCTAGATTGCAAGCTACTTACAGCCAACATCTAGAGTTATCCTTCCAGAAGCTCTCCCTGCATCATTGGTAGCCACACAGCTATAGTCACCAGCATCCAGGTCTTGTGTTTCTTGGATCTTCAAAAGACCCCGATGAGCATCAATACTGAGAAATGCTGAAGCCCTCAACTCTAAGTCACCTGAGTCCACACAGAGAACAAATAATGAAATATAACAGGGTATTTATCAAAATTACTCCAAGTTTGAGATCAGCTCACAGCATGGCCATGTTCACCCAACAGAGGAGTGCCCTGACTCCCACCTAGCTGAGTGGAAAAATTCATTACTGCATCAGACACAAGCCTTTGTTTTTTTGTTGTACAAGGGGAACACAAACCCCAGTAGCTTTGGACAGAGAACTGCCATTAGGAAAGCAGACCAGGCTGTGTTTCTCCTTCCCAAATGAGAGGCTACATGTGATGGCCACACATCTGCCAGCTCTATACCAAGCTAAGAACTCTGCAAAACACAATAAAACAGCTCTGCTATGTCTCAGGTTCAACAGGAGCCCCAATACTGATGTGTAACATTAAGAACTGGCCCACATATACTCCCTGGGAGGAGTATCGAAGCCCAGTGATGCCTGCTTTCAAATATAAGCCATCCATTAACTATAGTGAGTTCAGAAGAAGCTTCTTTTGAGGTAAGGCTATTTGCAAGCAGATCACAAAGAGTTTTGGGCTTCCCTCCAGCCACTGTCAGAGCTGAAATATTGACCTAGATAAGCTGTTGGCAGTATCTACCTATAAAGATTCCTGGCTTTCCAGACTATCAGCAGGCAGGTTCTTTATACAACCACACACAGGAGTCAGCTGTTTTTTTTCTGATATGTGGGATTCCCTGAGTCCCCTTTAACTCTACAACTTTTGCAGCTCTGATATCAAATGTATTGCCTCACTGCCAAAGAAATTGTAGGAGACACCTCTAAGTTTCGGAAGAAGGAACATACTCATATTCCCTAGGTGTTGCAATGGGAAAAACAGACCTTTATGCCATACATACAGCTACACATTTCCTGGCAGAAGAATGAACCTTGATGAAGCAGGCAGGAGGATCAGCTTTTTTCCATTTATTAGCAATGCTACAGTACATTCATTAACTGTGTTTAAACAGGAGCATGAATTTATGCCCTAGAGGTCAAGTTCTGTTTCTTCCAGATGCAGAGAATTTCATAGGTCAGTCACTAGTTGAATGTTACATAAAGCTTTCGAGATCATTATTCAAAATATTTCTGTGAATATAAATACACAAAACACAAAGTAATAAGTGCACCTTTAAACCATTTAACTTGGGGATGAGGGATTCCAGTTGGTTTACACTCCATAACAGTTGTGTCTCCAAGAGCAACCAGAATTTCACTTTGTACTATGGTCAGTGTAGGGCCCTCTAAAAAGAAACAACATAGAGAAAAATGAGCTCTTCATCTAAAGCATAAACCATTTATAAGACACAAACCATGAAAGACTACTATTTTCTCTCGCTATATGGACAAATATTTGCATTAAAAGGTAAACAAGCTTAAAAATCACATAAGGTGACAGACAAGGAAAATCATTTTTGCTGTGAGGGTGCTGGAGCTCAGAGCAACTGCCCAGGGAGGTTGTGGATTCTCCTTCTCTGAAGAGATTTCAAACCCACCTGGACACTGCAATCCTGGGCAACCTGCTGTGGGTGCCCTTGCTTCAGCAGGGGGGTTGGACTAGATCCACAGATTGCATTGGGTTGAAAAAGACCCTCAAAGGTCATCTTGTCCAATCCTACTGCAGTCAGCAGGGAGACCTCCAACTAGTTCAGGCTCCTCAGGGCCACATCAAGTCTCATCCTGAATGTCTCCAGGGACAGGGCCTCAATCACAGGCCTGGGCAACCCACTCAAGTATTTCACCATTCTCATTGTAAAGAACTTCCTTCTGATGTCTAACTTAATTCCCTTCCAACCCTCACCATGCTGGGGTTCTGTGACAGACACTGGGAAACACAAAACAGTAAAGTCTGGTCCAGAGCACCTGGATGATACATAGAATACACAGAGTATGTAAGAATAGATTCAGAAAAGTTTCGTCACATAGAAAATAAGAAGATGAAGCAGTCACTATGCCTTCTCCAGTTAGATGTTAAGAAGATGAAGCAGTCACTATGCCTTCTCCAGTTAGATGTTGGTCATTAAGAATTTTAGTCCTCTGTTATTAATATATTGACTTGAGCTTGAGGAGGGGAGTTTTAGACTGGATACGATAAAGAAATTCTTTACAGTGAGGGTGGTGAGACACTGGAACAGTTTGCCTAGGGAGGTCATGGATGTTTCCTCCCTGGAGGTGGTCAAGGCCAGGTTGGATGAGGCCTTGAGCAACCTGGTGTAGTGGAAGTTGCCAGCCCACCCCACTTTGATTCTCAGTTTTAGGTGTTTCGGTGTTCTGTTTTGTTTTTTTTTCTTAAAAACAGCACAAGAAGAAACCCCCAAATACCACCTAACAGTGCTACTTAGATTGGACAGAAAATAAAAGGGACATTTGTGAGCTGTTCAACACCTTTTCTGAGCATCTGTGAAATTTCTATCACTATGTTCTGTGTGGTTCTACTAATTTGAACAGTTCCTCCCTGACAACATACAAGTTTACTTCCTTTCATGAGGTTGGTTCCTTTACTAACCAATGTACATAAGGGTGGATGTCTGCTTTTCTGTCCCAGCGGAGTTACTTGCCAAGCAGCCATAAATTCCTGCATCTCTTGCATTTGCCTTTCTTATGATTAAGGTGCCTTCTGGGCTCAGTCTGTACCTGGGAACACACAGGGGACCGACCAACATGATTAAAGAACAGAGAGTAACAGTTACACCCACACTCCAAGCAGCACCAGTGTGGCCAGATGGTTTATAAACAGGTATTGCTGTTTGGCTTTTTCTCCATGATAAGGAATAATATCAGTATTATATCTGCCACAGCAGAATAAAGTGTGAAGTGGTCAAATCCATCCTGTGAAAAGCCTTCTGAAGAGAACTAACCACACAGAAAAATTTCTCTGGTGGGAGGGTTCTGGAGCCCTGGAGCAGGCTGCCCAGAGAGGTTGTGGAGTCTCTCTCCTGGGAAAGATTCCAAACCTATCCGGACATTGTGATCCTGGGCAGCCTGTTGTGGGGGACCTTGCTTTAGCAGACAAAGGGGTCTCTTCCAAGCCCTACCATGCTGGGATTCTGTGATTTCCGTTTTAGAGATGAAGAAATTGAAATGAAAGGATTAGGGAAGCAAAAGTCAAGATTCTATTTTCAAAACTCACAGATTCCTGTGGAAGAAATACTCTGACTATTCTGCCATTCCTCAAAACTTCTTTCTCACATAGTAAAGAAAGAAAAACAAAGCTCTAGGACCTACCTGTTTGAACCAACAATAAACATATCATTGTGTGTCCATACTACTGTTGGCTTTGGATAACCGGTTGCAGAACACCTGATAGACACTTCAGAGCCTTCTGTAAAAGTCTGATTCATAGGTGAAATGACAACCTTTGGTGGTTCTAATAAGAGAAATTAAAGCCAGCAATTAAACATAGCCAGTTAGAAAACATTTAAAGATTATTATAATCACTTTAGTCCCATTTTCAAACAGCTCTATAGTAAGTAAACAATCCTCCTAAGGGTCAGAGCCCACTCATTTACTCACTTTCACATGATGAAACATGCCCACCCTTACAAAAGTTAGTAAGTCAGGATGCAGAGATCAAAAGAATTCATGCCTACAGTATTTGCTTTGGTCTAAGATGCAGAATTTGGAGCTGAACAGAACCATTCAAAGTTCACCAAGATGATCCATCAAGGTGACAAAGCCTTGGAAATACATCCAGTTCTGGTGTCCCCATCATAAGTGGGACATAGAACTGAGTAAAAAGTCTAAGCCCTACCTATTCCCTTTGGGAGAATAAAAGCAGCTAAATAAATGCATTACAGAGGTACCTTGAATCCAGGGCTGCTCTGCACAGCTCTTTTTCACTAGCTGCAGTGGGAATTACACCATGCTATAGGCTGAGGTGCTGTTTGACATGTTTTCATGGCTGCTAAGGAAAAACGTGCCTAAGAGCCAGCACACATTCTGGTTACGCGTGGCATCATCCACCAAAAGCAAGATGAAGGTGTGATGCTACACAACCTTCAGGCAAACAGCATCAATCTTTCTAGTTCAGGCTGTCACAGCTCAAGCAGAAACAATGCAGAATGCTACTGCAAATGGCCTTCTAGAAGAATTAACACTGTGCCCCTTTCATTAGCATTGCAGGGAGGAAGATTTTCTGTGTTGTAATATCTTTTGCTTAAAAAGCTGCTAAGTAAAAACCACAGTGTTTCTGACCTGGAAGATTAATTTCCCTGAAGAAGATTGTTTCTGACCTGGAGAGGATTCCCCCTGCAGATTTATGCTGCTTCTAGGACAGAAACAAGGCAGGTTCTGACTCCCTGCAGGGCAGAAAGACTGTGGAGCTTAGTCAGCAGGTTTTAAAGCAAATGGCCTTAAATCACAGAACTTAAGAATCAATGTTCCTCCTCACAATCTCATCACAATTAAATGACTGATAGAAAATGAGCTAATGGGAAATGGGGTTTTAAATATTTAAACATCAGATTAAGAGCACAGGTAGGAGCAGCAGGAGAACTCTTTGCCTTTTACAGGGAGGGGTTTAGCAAGAATAGCACATGTTTGGGAAGCACAGGTTGGCAATCTATAGATGTTATCAACTGAGACACACTGCTGACTTCAACAAGGTGCCTGTGCCTCTTGCAGGTCCCATTTCACTGGATAATATGGACTAGCACATCACAGCAGCAAGGCAGGGGAGTCCTGGGGACACGAGACATTTTATGGTCTGCCACAATCACAGCTACTATTGAATAATTTGCCCTGTAGTACATCTAACTGAACAGAAGATCAAGGTTCTCAAGGAAAAGGGCAGGTTTGAAATATAATTAGTTGTAACATCAGTATACAAGCCATGGGCACAATTTTGATTTACCCTTTTTAAAAGGCCTCTATTTAAAATATTTGCACTGTGTCTTGTGTTTGAGTTTCACAACATTCATAACTGTTAGTGCTTCATGCAACCTGATCTGCATGCCCCTGTTAAGCAGATAAAGCCCCTCTTTTCAAACAGAACTCTTGTGAGGAAAGCTTTTTGATGCAACATGGCACCTGGTGCTCTGGGGAGCAGAACTACAGCTGTGAGGACATGATGATTCAGTTTTCAGCCATTAGCCAGAGGTGTGAGCCTGTAAAGGATTCTGAGATCTGCAAGTAGAAGCGCATACAAAACCACACAACCGCACCGCCAAAGATAAGCAGAAAATTAAACAAACAGCAACTAATTTGCACACAGATGTAAAACTGTAAACACAGATGCACAGAATGCCTTTCCTTTCTTCTATTTCTGCCCATTAACCTTCCCCAGGTTCATTAGTTTTTCACTTGTAGATTTCACAAAAGAGCTGCAGGGTCCCGAAAAGCTCCTCCTCTATTTCATAACAGGTCCAAAACCTCTGAGCTCCCAGAGGAAAGGCACCAGGGGAAGTTTCAGAAGTACTGGGATTAAATCCAGATACAAGGGGGCAGGGAGAGGCAAGAAATGGATGCAAGTTACAGAATAGTCCTCATGTGATGCGCACAACTTTCATGGCTATATTTATTTTGTTAAAAATCCTGACAAGAGACACTGGGAGATAGTCTGCATGCTCTGGTCTGCAGGAAGGTATCTTGTCATGTTGATCTTAAGGAACTGTTTGTCTCCAATGGCAGTTAGACATCCCAATTTGGCAACACATATTGCCCAGACAGTTATTTTCACACAATGATGAGGACACCTCATCCCTGGAATTATTTGCAACTAGGTTGGATGAGGACTTGAACAACCTGGTCTAGTGGAATATGTCCCTGCCCATGGCAGAGGGGCTGGAACTGGAGGAACTTCCTGGACTGTGGCTGGCTGTGTAGGCCTTCCAGCAAATATCTGGGTAGTTAAAGTCCCCCCGAGAACCCGGGCCTGCAATTGTGAGGCTGCTGTAAGTTGCCTGTAGAAGGCCTTATCAACTTCATCAACCTGATCAGGTGGTCTGTAATAAACACCCACAACAGTATCAGTCATGCTAGCCTGCCCCTTAATTCTCACCCACAAACTCTCAACTTGCCCCTCGGCCACCCCTGGGCTGAACTCAATACATTCTAGCTGCTCTCTCACATAGAGAGCAACTCCACCACCTCACTTGGTTGACCTGTCTTTCCTAAAACAGACATAGCCATCCATGACCACACTCCAGCCAGGTGAGCTGTCCCACAATGTCTCTGCAATCACAACCAAGAGGGCCAATGGCATCCTGGCCTGCATCAGGAACAGTGGGGCCAGCAGGAGCAGGGAGGTCATTCTGCCCCTGTATGCTGCACTGGTTAGGCCACACCTTCAGTACTGTGTCCAGTTCTGGGCCTCTCAGTTTAGGAAGGATGTTGACTTGCTGGAACATGTCCAGAGAAGGGCGACGAAGTTGGTGAGGGGTTTGGAACACAAGCCCTATGAGGAGAGGCTGAGGGAGCTGGGGTTGCTTAACCTGGAGAAGAGGAGACTGAGGGGTGACCTTATTGCTCTCTACAACTACCTGAAGGGAGGCTGTGGACAGGTGGAGGTTGGTCTCTTCTCCCAGGCAGCCAGCACCAGAACAAGAGGACACAGTCTCAAGCTGCACCAGGGAACGTTCAGACTGGATGTTAGGAAGAAGTTCTATACAGAGAGAGTTGATTGCACATTGGAATGGGCTGCCTGGGGAGGTGGTGGAGTCACCATCATGGGAGGTGTTCAGGAGGAGACTTGGTGGGGTGCTTGGTGCCATGATCTAGTTGTTTAGGTGGGTTGGATTAGTTGATAGGTTGGACGCAATGATCATGAAGGTCTCTTCCAACCTGGTTTATTGTATTGTATAATCCCTCGACCTCATGTGGATTTATACCTCCTCCTGTTTATTCCCCATGCTGCATGCATTGGTGTACAGGCATTTCAGGGAGCAGGCTGGGCACACCAATTCCACCCTGCTGGGGTGGGAGGCCTTCTGGTCTTCATTAGTACTGGAACATTGCCCCACCGGTGCAGGCCCAGCAATAACCCCCATCCCCTTTGATTCTAGCTTAAAGCTCTGGGAATGAGCGCTGCTAATTCTTGTCCCAGAAACCTGTTCCCACCACAAGATAAGCCTTCCCCATGTACAGCCATCCATCCTGGTGTACTATCAAACCACTCACTGTCCAAGAACCTGAAGCCCTGCCTATAGCACCAGTCTTGGAGCCAGGTGTTTACAGATTGGATTCTTCTATTCCCTTCTGTATTGCAGCTGGGTACTGGAAGTACAGAAGAGAAAATGACTTGTGCCCCAGACTTTTTCCACCAACCGTCCCAAGGCCTTGAAGTCTCTTGTCACTCTCCTCACACTACAGGTAGCAGCTGCCTGCAATGATACTAATTCAAAAAAGTTAATATACACAGCTGCAAAACTATCAGCTAGAATCAGTGAGACCAGATTTGCCCCTCATTAGCCATCTTGTTTTCTCGCTCCAAGGCCAGGAACCAGGCAGGCACATAGAACAGATCTTGTGTGACAGCTCAGTCTGATTTCTTTTGCTTTGGTTCTCCACATCTCAGGGAAGATGTAAGTGGGCAGGAGAAGCACAAGCTCCTTACAATGCCAATTTCATTCAAGGCTGTAGAACAAAATCTTTTAAAGAACACAGATCATGTGTGTAAGGCTTCTGAAGAGCCCCAAGGTTGGTGTGAGGAGTTCAGCATCTAAGGCAGTCACACTTGTAACCAGCATTTGCCTCAATATTCATTAGGAGCAGTAAAACTTTGCATGAAAAAAGGACAGCAAACACCAAATTTTTATTTCATACTACATAAAACTGCTCTTTTCACCTTCTGCTAGTAACCCCAAGCTCATTGTCAACAGTTTTTCACTACTTCCTGCATGGTTTTTTCTTTAACCAAAACTTTTTCCCCAAAGCCACCCTGTATTTGTCTGAATAATTGTATCACTAAATCAAGGCTGAGAGGCCTGGGGCTGTTTAGCCTGGAGAAGAGCAGCCTGAGAGGGGATGTGATCAGCACTCAGCAAAAGCTAAAGGGTAGGGGGCAAGAGGATAAGGTCAGACTCTTTTCAGTGGTGCTCAGCAACAGGACAAGGTGCAAAAGGCACAAATTGGAACCCAAGAGGTTCCATATGAACAGGGAAAAAACAAAAAAACTTCTTTGCTGTGGGAGTGCTGGAGCCTTGGAGCAGGCTGCCCGGAGAGGTTGTGGAGCTCTCAGCTCCCTCAGCTGCTCCTTGTACGCCATGCCCTCCAAACCTCTCACCAGCCTTCTTGCTCTTCTCTGGACACCGTCCAGGACCTCAATGTCTTCCTAGACTGTGGCATCCAAAACAGAATCCAGCACTCAAGCTGTGGACTCACCAGAGCCATGTACTCCTGCTGGATACACTGTGTCCTCCCTGGGCATAAATTTCCACTTTGATGGAATTTTCAGGCAGAGAATTCCCATTATATCCCTTTTTATGAAATAAAACACACATAACCTGTCACTCCCTTCTCAACAGGCATCCTTACTGGCCATCTGATTTCTATTAAGTTTAAAGCACATTTTACCAATATGCACTGGAATTCATATTCCATTTCTACTTTCATTCACAAGCCAAATAAAAGCAGCTTAGGTGAAATATTGCACACAAACAGAAAAACTGTCAGAGGCTCCTGTGTGAATAGCAAGCTGAGAATGGATTTCTTGCAACATAAATAAAGATCAAAACACTCAAGAGGGATAAACAAAAAAATAACCTTCATCATTAATCAGCCAGTCACATTCATCTCAACTTCTGGCATCAACCAAGTGAGCCCAATTAAAAAGGATTATTTTCTTTGGACGTTGCTTTCTTGCTTCAGACACTTGCCAGCTCTCTCGCCTAGCTGCCAAGTTCCCACTGCTCTCCTTCCTAATCCAGCCTCAGCCATGCAGAGGCACAGGGTGTGCTGTCTGGAGTCATCCCTTGCCCTGGCACTCTGCAAATGTGACAGTATAGCACAAACCATGGACACCTCTGCTTCCATAACTGCTTATGCCTTAGCTCAGGTAAGTGACACAGAGCAGTTACCTTCATGGGTGCTCCTGTAAGACTCTTTCAGCACAAATTCAACATCGTTAGCATGGATCTATGTGAACAATATTGACAATACCTGCTGAAGGCAAATCTGGAGCACCCCATCCAGCTCTGGGCTCCCCAGTTCAAGAGGGACAGTGGAGGGTCACAAGCACAATTAAGACAGTGAAACATCTGCCTGATGAGGAAAGGCTGAGAGACCTGAGACTGTTTAGCCTGGAGAAGAGCAGCCTGAGAGGGGATCTTATTAACATTTATAAATATCTGAAGGATGGGTGTCAAGAAGGGACCAGTCTCTTTTCAATGGTGTCCAGTGATAAGACAAGGAGCAATGGGTACTAACCAGAACCCAAGAGGTTCCATCTGAACATGAGGAGAAACTTCTTTGATGCGAGGTTGCTGGAGCCCTGAGGCAGGCTGCCCAGAGAGGTTGTGGAGTCTCCTTCTCTAAAGACTTTCAAAACCCACCTGGATGCGTTCCTGTGTGACCTGCTCTAGGTGACCCTCCTTTAGCAGGGGATTTGGACTCATTTTCCAGAGATCCCCTCCAACCCCTAACATTCTATGATTCTATACACAGATCTCAAAGACTGACATGTTTCTTTCTGTACTGTTTCTTTTCAGAGAAAAGAGAAGAGGAAACAGAGGGAATGAAGAAATGGATTATGCCAAGGAGATAATTTATCTTTTGCAGATCTATGCCGTTTCTTCCTGGAATCACCCCTGACATAAATACATTTGGGCTGCTCATTCAGCTCAGGTTTCTGCCTTTTGGCTGAAAAGTACCCCAGTGTCATTGCTGCTGAAGACGAGCCAAGTCACTTACATTGTCTCCTGAATGATTGTTTTCCAACCTGGAATTCAAGCTGTTATTTGGCTGAGAAGTATCCACAGCAGCTCCCTACAGCAGCATGAGGCAGCATGCTCACATCTTGTCAGGTGGATCAGTCCCACATTCCCCTGCTACACAGCTCATGTAGTTGACTCCACTAACAAAAGATCACTCAGCAGATTTATAACAGCACTGAACAGTTCTTCAGGGCCCTTTATCTCTTAGGTGGGCAGGTGGAACACATCAAATGTGCACTTATTTCTTCCAGGTGTGGCTCAGAGGCTTCTAGCACTTCAACACTAGCACAGATGACTAGTCATTTAACAGCACTAATTATAAGCAGCTGCTAAAACTGCATTGCAATTGTGATGGTGATACCAGACAGGCATTAAACATTTTTTAAAGTGCATTAAATAAGCAGGCAAAGGAAACCCACCATATCACTGAGTCCCAGAAGGGACCTCTGGAGATCATCCAGTCCAACCACCCTGCTAAAGCAGGGTCACCCACAGCAGCTTGCCCAGGATCACAATGTCCAGGTGGGTTTCGAATCTCTGCAGAGAAGGACACTGCAGCCTCTCTGGGCAGCCTGCTCCAGCAACCTCACAGCAAAGAAATTACTCCTCATGTTTTTCCACCATGCCATGGCAAGAGCAGTAACTACAGGATGTATGAAGTTGTTGTACCTGTACATTCAGATCAAGTACACCCAGGTGGCAGGGTGCCCTGCATACTGCTCATCAGTGAGCTTTGGTGCACAGCAGCTGTTACTTGGTTACCTTAGATGGCTCCCAACAAGACAAATGCTGAGTGTTGACTTACTTCTTGTTAACAAACTGCAGGAATTCATCATGTACCAAGATGACTAAACTTAAACATCTCTACTGATCACCACTGTAAACACAAGCAAAAGCTGTAAAAGCCTCTACATACTACACAGCTGTGTCAGAGATGCAAAGGACAGTTGCAATCATTAAAAGAAGTGCTTCATTCTCTTACTCACACCAGAACACAAGCAAAACTACCATAAATATCACATTTAGCATCACCTGAATTCCACAGATCTGGAGTTTCAGTATGTATTTGAAATCTCAGCATGCATACTATTTTAAGGGGGGTGTGTGGGGGGTAAGAGGCGGAAATACACCACAACAACAAAACAAAAACCAGAAGGCAAATTGCATCATAAGCTGCATCAAAAGCAGCATGGCCATCAGGTCAAGAGAGGCAATTCTGGCACTTTCCTTTGCTCTGGTGAGACCTCACTGGGATTACTGTGTCCAGCTCTGGAGCCTTCAACACAGGAAGGACATAGACCTGATGGATCAGGTCCAGAGGAGGGCAGTGAAGATGATCAGAGGGCTGAAGCACCTCTGCTACAAGGACAGGCTGAGGGAACTGGAATTGTTCAGCCTGGAGAAGAGAGGGCACCAGGAAAACCTAATAGCAGCCTTCCAGTACCTGAAGAGGGCTACAAGAAGGCTACAGAAGGACTGTTTCCAAAGGCCTGCAGTGACAGGACGAGGGCAATGGTTTGAAATTAGAGAAGAGCACATTTAGATAGGATGTTATGAACAACCTCTGCGCCATGAGGGTGCTGGAACACTGCAATAGGCTGCCCAAGGAGGTGGTTGAGGCTCCATCCCTGGAGATATTCATGGTCAGGCTTGACAAGGATCTGAGTAACCTGATCCAGTGGAGGATGTGCCTTTTCACTGCAGGGGGTTTGAACTAGATGACCTTTGGAGGTCCCTTCCAACCCAAACCGTTCTCTGATTCTCTGAAAACGTCAAGCTACCAAAACATACCATATTAATCCAACCTGCTAAATGCCCACATAGCAAACTCTTATTTTGCCTACTAGACCGGAACAGACCGGAAAGAAAATAAGTTTGCATGCTCCTGGAATTTCTCTCACATCAGTGAGATATGTATCTTTGAAAAGTTTACAAGACCATCAATGTTTCACACTCCTGGACAATCTCTAGCCTCACCCAGCTGCAATATGCTCCTGACAAATTACAGGAAGGATCTGACAAAGCAGGGAATGCCCTTATAAATTCCACATAAAAGCAATTGGTTGGGAGAACTTGAACAATTTACACTCTGCAGCCACCATTTAACACGGTCCACACATGAGGGTGTACTTTAAAGGTTAGTCACAACACTCAAAGCACTAATATGATCCTAGAAGGCTATAAAACTGCATTCAGAGACATTTCAGAATACTCTGAGCAGCATCAGCACTCCAGAAACAGGCAAGAGTCTTAAACAGGATCTTTGTCTAGCTGTGGGACAGTTACTGACAGAGTTTAGCATGTTCTGAACGCAGAACACGCAACTGGGGGAAAAAGTCAGCTCTCGCTCAAGATCTCAGTTTGTATTTGTACAGCTGCTGGCACCGAAATCAGCTGAATGTTCTCTTTCAGAAACAGCAGCACCAAACTTAAAGCTTTCAAAATAAGGCTTTACTACAATCCACTTCAGCATGTCAAGCAGATGCTGGGTTATTTTTAGAGCTACCAACATTCACTCGCTGCCTTAGCTCCTACTCCAGAAGGAAAATGGGGATGAAAGCAGTGTTTATTCTCTTATGATCCAAAATTCAGAGATCTTTCTGGAACTGTCCCAACAACAATAAAAGGTTTCAATATCAATTTAATTTGACATTCTCAATTGCTTTGCAGCTACACAAAGCGTGAACCATCTCAATCTATTAACAAGACTTCACATTTCCTTCTTCAGAATGTTAAAAATGACAACTCTACAAAGCTCTTACTCCTTGCACATAGAGACCCCTTATACTGTAGCTGCCAAATGCAAACTGGTTTTTTAAATATACTACTCCAGACTCTATCAAGCACTGCAGGCCATATAGCAGGAGCAGGGAGGTCATTGTGCCCCTGTACTCTGCTTTGGTTAGGCCGCACCTTGAGTACTGTGTCCAGTTCTGGGCCCCTCAGTTTAAGAAGGACATCAAGACACTTGAACGTGTCCAGAGAAGGGTAACAAGGCTGGTGAGAGGCCTTGAGCACAAGCCCTATGAGGAAAGGCTGAGGGAGCTGGGGTTGCTTAGCCTGAGGAAGAGGAGGCTCAGGGGCGACCTCATTGCTCTCTACAACTACCTGAAAGGTGGTTGTAGCCAGGGAGGGGTTGGCCTCTTCTCCCTAGCAACCAGCACCAGAACAAGGGGACACAGACTCAAGCTGTAACAGGGGAAGTTTAGGCTGGAGGTGAGGAGAAAGTTCTTCACCGAGAGAGTGATTCGTCATTGGAATGGTCTGCCCGGGAGGTGGTTGAGTCACCGCCCCTGGAGGCGTTCAAGAGGGGACTGGATGTGGCACTTGGTGCCATGGTCTAGTCGTGAGGTTTGTGGTTACAGGTTGGACTCGATGATCTTCGGGGTCCTCTTCCAACCTTGGTAATACTGTGATGACACAATCACACAACAGAAAATCTGATAGAAATAATTTTGTCCCAGCAAACCAAAAGGATGGCAAATAACAGTGCACACAACCATCCTGATAGCATTCAGCTCCTGCATATAGCTGTTGAAAGGCTGGCAGCAGATTACTTTTTCCAGGGGGAGGCAAGAAAAAAAAAGAGAGGCAGGCACTACTGCAAAAAGCTGAATTCAGCTGCAGCTTAGTGTTCCCTACATATTTATTCTAAGCATGTTCCCTACGGATATACAGATTTACTCTGTTCTAAGTGTGTTCCTTATGTATTTATTCTATTCTAGGCATGCTCTCTACATATTTATTCATGTTCTTATTTTGTCTTTAATCAGATATGAAAGAAAATACAACTCAGACTCCCAACCGAGCCTGTCTAAACTGTCCAAGAAGGTTATCTCAGACATATTTCAGAGCAGTTTGCAATAACAGGACCAGCCAAAATCTAATTCCTAACTATTTGATATAACAATTCTACATATAAAAGTGATTTGAAACTCAACATTCTGCTGTGGCAGCAGGAAACTTCTTCACCTTTACCATAAAAAATTGCCAGAAGTAATCTGGTCATTGTGTTAAAGCTCCCAGCTGCTCTACAGGCATTAGGGAGGAAAAACTAGATCCCAGGCGGTGCTCTTCTCTGGATGCCTTTGACACACTTGAGTGCCTCCATGGAAAAAAATCCTGCAGAATTTCAAACTTATTTTTCCAAAAGTATGGGGAATTTGATTTTTTTTTCCATGGATTTTTACATTCATCCTTGCTAGAAATTTAACAGTTGGAGAGGCACTGGAACAGGTTGCCCAGAGAAGCTACGGAGGCTCCAAGCCTGGAAGTATTACAAACCACAGTGGACAGGGCCTTGAGCAACCTGGTCTAGTGGAAAGTGTCCCTGTCTATGGTGAGGGGGTTGTAACTAGATGATTTTCAAGGTCCCTTCCAACCCAAACCATTCTATGATTCCATGAAATTTGTTGCTAGCATGAAGTAACAGCACAGATCTAGACCTTGTTTGGTCTCACCCATGCTGTCCCAATTCTGACAGATTTTTCATGTCCTTGCCTACATCAAATCTGGTCCTTTTTAAAATCATGATTAGTTTTTATCTTAGCACTATAAAACAGATACAATAAGAAAATACACATTAAAAATTAGAAGTACTATGCTATCAAAAATATTCCACATAGCCAGCCCACAAAATTTCTCAAAGTAGAGGCTGGATACAAATACTGGGGGGGTGGGGGGGTGGGGTGTGTAAAAACATAAAACAACATACAGAAGTTACTAAAAGAGACAGCTCACAAGACAAAGAAAACATAAACCACACCAGGCCTAACATGCAGCTTCCTTCTTACCTTGCACTGTAAGGAAAACAGATGCTGTGGTGGATCCCCCTCATTAGCAGCGATGCAGTCGTACTTGCCAGCATCTGAGAGCTTTACAGCCTTCACCTCTAAAGACAGGTTGCTCATCATCCTCATCCTCAGGGGCTCCTTAAGCCTCACATCCCTGCCATTCCTATGCCAGGTGAGGTTGTAACGCACAGTGCTTAATGTTAGGCAGGTCAGGATGGCTGCTTCACCGGGGACAACCGTGATGTTATTTGGAACCTGGATCATGGGTGGAGGCTCTGTGTAGAAAAAGCAGAAAAAGAGCAAACCCATAGGAGAATGATTTGGGAACTATTGCTTCATGGGTGCATTCCTGGTAAATAACTTCAGTACAATACAGTGTAAAAAAACCCAACACACAAACTAATATTGGTTTAATCTTTAAAATCATAGAATGGTTTTGTTTGGAAGAGACCTTAATTATCCTAAAGTCCAACCATTAACTCAGCACTGGCAGGTCACCACTAAACCATGTCCCTCAGCACCACATCCACACAACTCTGAAATCTCTCCAAGGGGCAGCCTGTTCCAAAGCCTGACCACTCTTGAAGAAAAGAAATTCTTCCTCATGTCCAACCTAAACCTCCCCTGGTGCAACTTGAGGCCATTTCCTCTTGTGATAGGATTTGTTACTAGGGAGAAGAGACTGACCCCCATCTGGCTCCAACCTCCTTTCAGGGAATTGTAGAGAGCCAGAAGGTCTCCATTCAGGCTCCTTTTCTCCAGGTTAAATACCTCTGGGCTCCCCCACTGCTCCTCACAGGACTTGTGCCTTAGACATGGCTGAAGCAGAACCCAGGGCAGAATCCCAGGTTCCTGATGCTACCTGACAGGAGCTTACATCATAAGAACACACCAGATTTAGGTTGAAACTACTGTATCACATAGGATGGAAGCTCGTATCATGTGTGAGAGAGGATACAGGACTGTGTTACTGTGATTTTTGAGCTCATCTCGCCCTGTGGAAGGTCAAAAGTACCACAGCAAGAAAAGGAAGAGACAGCAAACACCACCAGGTCCCACAGTCTGATCTCTGAGGTGGAATCTGAACTACACACCAGATTTTAACATGCTGTGTGTGAAAAAGGACATGTCACTAGCAACTCCTTACAGCAACAATGAAACCAAGTCAGAAGCTGCTAATTTATGGGCTGTCAAGGAGCAACCAGCAGCATTTCAAAGTTAGGCCAACTTAGACTTTGCTACTGGTACAGACACAAACCCAGTGGGCTCCAGATATGGCAGGGAAGATGTTGAACCATGCAGAGTGATGGAGGAATTTGAAGAGGAAGCGAATCAGTGAGGAGCAAAGGGGTGAGTAGGCAAAAAGGGGTATCAAAGGAGCAAAGGAGCCTGTGGCATGTTAGTACTCTGCCTGCTCCTGATCACCAGTCTGTCTTGTCTTCCCAATAAATCCACTGTCTGTATGTGGTGGGTTGAAATTCTGCCCCCCCACACATCAGCTTTGTCAGAGCAACTCAGTTGGAAGCCAATGGAAGGTGTATTTACATGCAAAACTACACTCAACAATGGAATGCAAAGAATATGTACAAAATAGACAGTATTTACAATATTATACAGATAGTTACAATTAGCAAACAACACAAAAACCCTCCAGAGACCAGGGAAGCCATTCCACTGCCCCCCACTACCCCCATCCCAAGAAAGAAAGCAGCAGAGAGAAAGCACGGGTTAGACTTAACTAAAACAACGCAGCCAAGGTCAGCCAAAAAGCAGGTTAATCTCTCCTGAGCAAAGCAAGCAGAGAAGAGATCAGAAAAGAGAAAGAACTGTTTTGGTACAGCCAATCTTACAGCAGATATTCCGCCAATGAATTTGTTTAGAATAATCTTTAGTTTTCCTTTTTACACCCAATAGCGATTTATTTATATTTTTCTACTTTTCTACTCAAAATCTGTAACAAAATTTTAAAGGCATAGCCTAAAACCACCACACTGTATCAGCTCACTTCCCACTCCTCCTCTCTGTGTGTCCTGCAAGAACTAATTGCCAGCTACTGTGGGGACCAGTGTGAGTAGACTGGGTGCCAGCTACTGGAGTCAGACCACAGTGTATAGCACTCTGGGACCAGAGTCTGAGTACCAGCTACTGGAGCAGGCAAGAATCTGGAGCAAATCTGTACCTTCCCCAAAACAGGTGTGCGGTTGGTGTGTGCCAGTTTGTTAGCAGACTTCAAGCTAGAACAGTTGGCAAGAGGATCTGGGCAGAGGTACTGGGGAAACAGAGGGGTGAGGCAGTACTCAAAGGATCTGCAAACACACACGTGGCTCTAGAAAGCAGTGCATGTATGCTCTCACTAGAGAGTTTCAATCCTTACATCCAGGAAGAAGGACGGGAGGTGGCTCTTCCATGCTGTGCAAACAATCCTACACATAGCTGCTGCTGGAGGCAGTGTCCTCCCTGTGGCAGCACGTGGAGCTGGCTGCATCACTGCTGTCCTCTGTGTCTGCAATACCTGCTCAGCTTTGCCACTGACAAATGTGTAAAGAAAGCAGCAGCAGTTTCCAAGTTTTGGGACTGAGACCCTCAGGTCCCTTGAGTTCATGGGACTCAGCTCCAATAGCCAGGCAGGAAGAATTTCTGGGTTGGAGCTGCTCTAGGCAGCGGCTACTTATGACACCCCTTAACAGCTTCCACTGAAATCTCAGGTAGATTTCTAATCTTTTCCTTCCTCTCTGTGGTACTTTATGTTGTAACTTTGAAACCCCAATGCTTAAAACAGGAGCAGTCCTTCTGATGCTTAGAATCACAGAATGGTGTGGGTTGGAAGGGATCTTTAAAGATCATTTAGCCAAAGCCTTCTTTGAAGGGCACAGATAAAGGAGACATTTAAATGCTGGAGAAAGAAAATACTACATATCAATTGACACATTACATCATATATAGTTTGTGAAAAAGGAAAGTTTACAATGAATAATGTTCTTTGTGGGATGCTTTAGCAGGAATAATGACAGCTGGGAGAGCTGTGAGGATAACAGGGACTTTAAAAGTCTGTGTTTATTAGGAGTGAAAGTTACTTCTAAGCTCAGGGGTAGTCATAACTCCTCCTCACTTTAAGTCTCAGATGGGGTCACAGATGAGGTTCACAAGCTTTATGCTTCATCGAGATGTGTGCTGAGGGACATGGTTTAGTGGTGACCTGGCAGTGCCGTCTTAATGATTGGACTCGATCTGAAAAGTCTCTTCCAACCAAAACAACTCTGTTTTTCTGTCTCTGCCTAGCAGTGGATCACTCACTCTGCATGCTGGGTGTGCAGCTCTGCTCCCACACAAATACTGCCCCTGACAGCAATCACCCTTATTACCAGAACTGGGTATTTTAATACATGCAGAGGAGAGGCAAGAAAGGCTACACTTGCTTACACAGAATGGAGTTCCTTC
Organism: Picus viridis; assembly: GCA_033816785.1. NCBI lineage: Eukaryota > Metazoa > Chordata > Aves > Piciformes > Picidae > Picus > Picus viridis. The sequence goes on from CM066588.1 coordinate 24,377,884, forward strand.
TCTACAGTTTAGGCTTAGGATCGGTTGGAAGAAAAGACAAATCCTTTCCATGGGCATCTCACCAAGTGTTATTAGTTTAAAAAAAAAAAAAAGAGAGATGAAGGCCAGTACAGAACCAAAATCCTGTGTTTTGATTACCAGCCTGGTGGGGCACATCTTTTGGATGATACCAGCCCCTTCCCCCAACAGTGCACACGCACAGAGCAACCCCCAGCCAGACTCCAAGCTGAACTCAGAGCACTTCTTCACTGGCACTTCAGTTAAGGAGCCTGCAAAAAGCTAACAAGCTATTTGGTATTTTAAAGATTTAACATCAGTAAGACAAAGGCAAACTCAAGTGTTTGCCTTTTCTGAAGCTAGAAAATGTTGGCACAGCTCCAATACTTTTCACACAGCAGCTGACAAGATGGATTATCTGTGATACACTGTCTGTCAGCTGGGCAAACTAAGGAGGTTTGAACAGATTGTTTACTTTGCTTAATGAAGACATTTCAAGTAATTTTCTTCCAAATATTTGTATACAAGGATTTCAAAGCATCTCCCTCACATTAATCCTCTGCATGGCTCAAGACAGAACTAATTACTGATGTTTACATAGTGAGTCAGTCTCAGTTGCTCTCTCAGTGCTCTTTAAATAAGAGGATACAGGAATTTTTCCCCTCATCACTCTTGACTTTCAAGTGCTACCAGTATCACAAGGAAAAAGTTAGGTTCCTTTCAGGTTCTCTTTCAGTTTTCCTTGGAAGCATGGCTATAACTTCTACAACTACTTCTAACTCTCTGCAACTCCCTGAAAGGAGGTTGCAGCCAGGTGGGTGTTGGTCTCTTCTCCCTAGTAACAAGTGATAGGAGGAGAGGAAATAGGCTCAAGTTGCACCAGGGGAGGTTTAGGTCATACATTAGATTAAACTTCTTCACTTGAAAGGGCTTTCAAACACTGAAACAGGCTCCCCAGAGAGGTGGTTGAATCTCCATCCCTGGATGTGCTTAAAAGATGAAGAGATGTGGTGCTGAGGGATGTGGTTTAGCCCCAGACTTGGTAGAGTTAGAGAATGGTTGGACTTGATCTTAAAGGCTTTTTCCAATCAAAATGATTCTGCAATTCCAGACCAAGAATCTTTGTTCCCACAACTTTTGGGACAGAATATAAGCTTCTTGTTCTCCAAAACATAGTTTAAAACAAGCATCTGGGAATGCCCTATCTGCCTGAAGGATTTTCATAAACAATATATGAGTGGTCTAGAGTTAAGCTTGGGTAAGCATGGATATAACTGCCTTATTCTATGAGTACTTTCTACAACTAAAAGGATATTGGTCTCCTCAAATTTACCAGTTTGTGTAAGCGTGTAAATGATAACTCATTTCTTCACTGAAAGGGTTCTTAAAAGCTATAACAGGCTCCCCAGGTTGAATCCCCATCCCTGGAGGCATTTAAAAGATGCAGGGATATGGTGGTGATGGACACAGTTTAGCACCAGCCTTGATGGAGTTAGAGAATGATTGGACTCAATGGTCTTTGAGGTCTTTTCTCAACAAAACAATTCTATGATTCTAAGAGGGCTGTTTCTGTACAAATGTTGCCTTGGATGGAACCAATGGTATCACAGTGGTTTCTTTGAATTTGTCCATACTGCAGGGAAAGGAACACCCTCGCCTGGAAAAGAGAAGAAATGTTGAACTGCAGAATGGGTTATTTTAGAGAATACAGAGTCAGAGTCTTCTCACAGCACACACACACACACACCAAAAAAAACAAAAAACAAAAAAAAAAAACCAAGAGAGATGAGTCTGTGGTCAAAATACAGAGGGGCAGAGGGGGAAATTCTGACTAGACATGCAAAATACTTTTCTAGTTTCTAATGGGTAGTTAAGCACTGAAGGCTGCCTGTGGAACTTGTGAAATCTTTATCCTTGGAGAGGCTCAAAGTTTGATCAGATTAATTCCTCAGAAATGCAATCAAGCTTGGAAATTAATTCTGCTTTGAGCTGTGAGTTGCAATAGGTAACTTCCAAAGTCCCCCCAGCCCAAATTGCTTTATGATTCTACAATTCATAACCCAGGTAAGCCAACCTGAATTAACTACTACAGCAGACAAATGACAAGGCTACTTTGATGTCAAATAGTTACACAAAACCCTGAGGCCAGATTCCAGCTGCTGTTCTGAGCTCTGCCATCCTCACTACCACTCTAAATGAACTGATTCAGCTGCAGTGGTTTCCCTAGAGAGGAGCAATAGCTTATACTTCTTCATGACACATGGCTGACCAACACAAACAGAAGGCTACAGCCAATGGCTTTGTCAAAATAGGAATTATTTTTCCCTTTCCCCCAGACTCCACAGCACCTGTGAAAAATGAAGTGACAAAATTTGGGTTTCATCTACCCATCCACCGACGTAAATAAGCTTTTCCTCTTCATTTTTCCTGCAGTCAAGGTAATAGAAAAGATTTCCACCACTCCACATTACAAGAATGCCTCCAGCCCCCCCACCCCAGAAGGGCATCAAGGTGCTGTAGTGTGTCTAGAGAAGGGCAGCAAAGCTGATGAAAGGCCTGGAGCACAAGTCTTGTGAGGAGCAGCTGAGGGAACTGGAGCTGTTTAGCATGGAGAAAGACTAAGGGGAGACTCCATTGCTGTCTACAACTCCCTGAAAGGAGGTTGGAGCCAGGTGAGGGTTGGTCTCTTCTCCCTACTAATAAATTATAGAACAAGCAAAAACTTCACAGCAGTGGTGGAGTCCCAGTTCCTGGAGGGAATTCAGAGCAGTGTAGCTGTGGTTCTGAGGAACACAGAGTAGTGGTGACCTAGCAGTGCTGGGTTAACAGTTAGACTTGATGATCTTGAAGGTCTTTCACAGCTTAAACAGTTCTGATTCAAAAATTACAATCATTCACTGAATGCTGTTTAAAAAACCCCGAACTTTGGAATGCTGCTTTGGTAGTTCCTCATCTCTCAGAAAAACACATACACACAATTCAGTAAAGATAATTGCTACTATAGGTTGAAGTTGAAATGAGAACAATTGAAATTTGAGGTTCCATTTGCTGCTTCTACAGGCCATGTCTTTTCTGCAAGCCCACCTGGTGGAGGGAACTAATCAAAACAAATCCAAGGTAAGTATTTAAAACAGATGTGCTGAATAAACATCAGCACACTCATGCACTTGGGTGAGAAAAAGCACAACACCCTTAGTAATGGAAATATATTTTAGTAGCCCCAAATGCTCCATTCTCTGTTCTAGCAGGATGTTTTAGCACACTTGATGGACCTCTACCCACCTGACACATCCAGAAATGTCTGTGCACGGCCGCTTCCTGCACTGCTGGTTGCTATGCATTCATAGAAGCCTTCATCAGACAAGGAGACCATGGCAATTTCCCAGCTCATACTGGATGATTCTCTGGAGGAAGAAAAGGGCACACTCACTGAATTCCTGAAGGAATCAAGAGGTACAAGGACTGACTGCAGACTTTTAGGAAGTTCTCACAATAATGAAGAGGAAATCTAGACCCTCTGATAAATTAAACTGGACCTAGCTTTATGCATTTTACTTCAAGAAACAGCATAAACATTGTCAGGATTCTTTCAAGTATTAAGTTGGTGCAGAATCTCTCCCCTGCACATTATAAATGTGCTTTTAACAGGCAACTGCTTTTAACAGTCGACAGTTGTCTGACAGTAACTAAACCTAATGTATCTGCAGTCATTAAAACAGTTTCTGGCACTCTCCTGTTGCATTTACTACCTGAGAAGACATCCCTCTTTAATGCCAACGAGTTTCTCTGTAAAGCCAAACCTGTGGCTCATCTTCCCAGCCTGAGCATCTCAAACTCCCAGGCACAGAAAGGGGCTACACATAAAGGAGAGACCATCCCTTGCCAGATACAGGCTGCTTTCCCCTCTATATGCAAACCCAATGTTGGGTTCACACAGCTGAGAGGGCAACAGCATCTACCCTATCTACAAGATGAGTACATCCAGGCAGTTCTCTGCGCTTTTCAAACTGTAGAGACCATCCCAAACATTTGCAATGCAGCAAAATGTGAAGGATCAGTAGGGAGATGACCAACTTCTGCTCTGCAAGCTGCACCTCTGAACTTAGCAACAATAACTACAATAATCCACAACTGCATGTTGACTGCCTAACCATGCAAAAATACACAGCACAACACAGAGAGAAGCAGAACTGATGGATTCCAGACTGAAAATGGAGGGTTTGATACAGACGAGGTGTGAGCAAGATAACATAACAGGAACCCAGAGAAATAGCTGCAGGTTTTCTATAAACCATAGGAAGGGCAAAGCAGTAACACCACTTACATATCACACACACTGTTCAAGTATGTAAGAGACTAAAAGCATAACTACACTGCTGGCTGCTTAAAAACAAACATTCTGACTTCTTCTCAAGGCACAAATCCACATCTTGTACAACTAATGGTGCAACAGACACACAGATGAGGACACGAATGAGCAAAACAGTGGTGGTTCTGCAGTGTCCCAGCGCTCCCTGTGGTGTGTTGCTATGGTGCATAAACAAAACTGATGGGTGCTAAAATATCCACCATAGTCTTGGCAAGTAATTGCCATGTTATGGGAAAAGCACTGAATTAGAGAAGCCTTTGTCTCTCTTTTGTTTGGCTGGATAGATTGATTTATCAACCCTTAAAGGACAGATAGAATAAAACAGACTTGGAATAGGCGTGGAAATTCACTGCTATAGTAGCATGAGACAGGCAATCCAACTACTCCACGGATGAGAAAAGCCTATAGTGACCTCAAATGGCTTCCCACTTCTCTCTTACTTTATACTTACTCTAGATATCCTATATATCACATACCAAACCTAGGACATCTTCCCCTGCAGTGCTGGCAAACAGGTATGGCATAACTACCAACACTAGTGTTTCTTCTAAGGGAAATGTGAGAGACTTCTCTTTATCATGAAAGTGTTTTTAAAATTAAGTTATGCAACTCTGTTCTTCCTCATTCCTGATTTTTGCTCTATGCCAACATGGAAGCCTTCAGAACAGAAGTATAAAAGGAAATACGTCCAGAGTGGAATACCATGGCAAACAGAGACTTGGCCAGTAAAAAATACTGAACACATGGCAGCTGTGAAAAACACACACCTCAAGGCATCTGCTGCACAACTTGGCACAGACTCTAAAAGCACTAACTGCACACAAGTCTCTACAGCATGTCTTACTGGAGTAACTTGGCACATTTCAGCATCAAGTCATTTATTTACCCAAATGGTTTGGATTGGAAGGGCCCCAAAGATCACCAACCCCCCCAGACACAAGCAGGGACCCCTTCTATTAGACCAGCTTGCTCAAAGCCACCTGGCTTTCAACACTTCCAGGCTTGGAGCCTCCACAACTTCTCTGGGCAATCTGTTCCAGTACCTCTCCACTCTCATGGGGAAAATTTCTTCCTAATGTCTATATTCCTAAATCAAGCTTCTTCCAGTTGAAAGCCATTACCCATGGTCCTGTCACTCCATGCCTTTAGGAAAATTCCCTCTCCATCTCTCCTGTAGCCCCCTTCAAATATTTTGAGGCCATGAAAAGGTCCTCCTGGAGCCTTCTCTTCTCCAGGCTGAACAATACAATACAATACACCAGGTTGGAAGAGACCTTCAAGGTCATCACGTCCAACCTATCAACCAATCCAACCCACCCAACAACTAAACCATGCAGCCAAGCACCCCATCAAGTCTCCTCCTGAACACCTCCAATGACGGTGACTCCACCACCTCCACGGGCAGCCCATTCCAATGGGCAACCACTCGCTCTGTATAGAACTTCCTCCTAACATCCAGCCTAAACCTGCCCTGGCGCAACCTGAGACTGTGTCCTCTTGTTGTGGTACTGGCTGCCTGAGAGAAGAGGCCAACCTCTGCCTGGCTACAACCTCCCTTCAGGTAGTTGTAGAGAGCAATAAGGTCACCCCTCAGTCTCCTCTTCTCCAGGCTAAGCAACCCCAGCTCCCTCAGCCTTTCCTCATAGGGCTTGTGTTCCAAACCCCTCACCAACTTTGTTGCCCTTCTCTGGACACGTTTCAACTCTCTCAGCGTGGTCTCACAGCAAAGGGCTTCCAGCCTTCCTATCATTGCTATGGCCTCCCCTCTGGCCCCACTCCAAAAGGTCCCTCTCTCTGCTGTGCTGAGGACTCCAGAGCTGACCCCAGTACTGCAGGTGGCATCTCAGCAGTGCAGAGGCACAGAATCCCCTCCCTGGACCTCCTGCCCATGCTAATCATCTATACACAGTGGACATCCTCCTCAAATATGGGCATATACGTACATTATAAATCTCTCCCTAATTAATATCACCTAAAATAACAGAATGGAAGCAAAAGGTTATAAGCAGTATGTAACATTGAACAATTAATAGAAATCATAGAATATAAATAGGAACTAAAACAGGATTGGGAAACAAAAGGTCCTTACTTACCTGAAGAACTGATCCACTCCTAGTTTTACTCCATTCTTAGTAAACCGCTGGGTAAAAGGTATAAGACTTTCTACATGGCAAGGAACAGATCCTGGCTGTAAATAGTATCCTGGAGTCTTGGTGGGCATGGTAACTTTTGGAGCATCTGAAGAAAATAATTAATAATCTTTTGGGGACCATTTAACAGGTACCATAAATCCTATCTTTCCCTTTGATGAAAAGGAAATGCCATTTCTGATAAAGATGTACTTAGTAAATAACAACATTAACTTGTCCATCACAATCTAGAGATAGAATGGTTTGGGAAGAAACAGCACAGAAAGTACTTGTACAGATTAGATAAAGATATTAGATGTCAGTCCTAACTGATACAGATATAGAATCATAGAATCAGTCAGGGTTGGAAGGGACCACAAGGATCATCTAGTTCCAACCCCCTGCCATGGGCAGGGACACCCTACACTAGATCAGCCTGGCCAGAGCCTCATCCAGCCTGCTCTTAAACACCGCCAGGGACAGGGCCTCAACCACCTCCCTGGATAACCCATTCCAGGGCTTCACCACTCTCATGGGGAAGAACTTCCTCCTCACATCCAGCCTGAATCTCCCCACCTCCAGCTTCATTCCATTCCCCCTAGTCCTATCACTACCTGATAGCCTGAGAAGTCCCTCCCCAGCCTTCTTGTAGGCCCCCTTCAGATACTGGAAGGCTACAATAAGGTCACCTCGGAGCCTTCTCTTCTCCAGACTGAACAGCCCCAACTCCTTCAGTCTGTCCTCATAGGAGACAAATATGATAAAAACACATTCAAATTCAAATCAAGCTGAAATCTCTTACCGGGAGTAATACTAGAAAATGAAACACTTGAGACTCTCTGAAAAAGGTAATCATCCTTGTCATAGCCAGTGATTTTAACAAAAAAAGCTTCATCTGGTGGAATGAAGTCAGAAATATTCCACAGTCCATAGGGCTTTCTGTCAGGATAGTATTTCACAGGCAAGGTCTTAAGAAGTTCCCCTGTAATGCTCAGAAGTTCCAGCCTGTCTACTCTTGCTGGAAGAAAGATCCCTGTGGTATTCAGCAGAACGAAGGTAGGAATCCCTAGAGACAAAAAAAAATAAAATAAAAGAAGTGCTATTTTAAGTGTTAAGAAAAATAAATAATTTGGGGGGGCAGGGGGGAAGAGGGAGGGAAGGAAAGGTTAAATTCCACAGGTATGGCTCATTACCCCATGAATGCACCATTCAGTTTCAACCCTTGCTAAGCAGAAAAACCTGAGGTTATGCTAAACTGTGCTCTGCTGATTAGCTGTCAGGAGACACAAGGCTGATGAGGATTTAAATTACTCATTTCCAATTTTCTGAAATAGCCTCTTTATTGACCCCTCACTGTGCCCCACAGCCAAAGGTGTCTTCTGAAGCTCCAAAAGCAACAGAGAAAGCATTGTAATTTTGAGATATTTCACAATTAAAAAAATCTGGATTAACAGGCATAAAAAGCCCAAGCTAATATGAAAACAACCCCCACACACAATGTGGTAAAACAGGAGAGCTAGCTGGTTTCACAAATTCAAGGCTCAAAAACCCAACCAATAGCAACCCTGGATTTATCTCAAAGTTCACCTGAGAGACCATCATAAATTCTATTTTTCGGGGCCAAAACCAGTTACTGCTTAGCATGGACTGAAATGGAAACAAACCTTGCACTGGCCTGCTGGATGTTTTTTTAAAGTCCAAGGTTGGCTTCCTAGAGAACCCAGCTCGGAAGTCGATAGTGCTGAGCCCTGTGATCCGAACAGAGTGCCGACCGCTGCTTGAAGTCTGAAAGGGCAACAGAGACCGTGTGCATGAGGAGCACTTCAGGGACTGCAACAGGTTTGAGCCAGCCACTGAGTTCAGTGGATAGACTTCAGATTCATTAAAAACAAGGCAGAAAGGAGGTTTATGTCAGAAACTGTACATAAAAACACCCTTAATAAAGCTTTACTTTTACATACTGGACACTACAATTGCAGCATCAGCAGAAAGCAACAATTTGGGAAACACACAGGAACCACCAGTGCTTGTCACATGCCAGTGACTGCAATGGGAAACTGAAGGATTTTGACCATTACAAAGATTACTATAAAATAGTAAATGAAACACAAGTCAACAGAAGGATCAGTGTAACATTTTTACTGATAGTGAACAATTTGTTTCCAGTGCTCCAACAAGCATTGTACCTTTTCATTTATTAGTAAGCTTCCTTCTGAGATGTACACAAAACTCATTCTACCCATGAGGCCCACCAAAGCACCACTGGCACTGCATATCGCCAACAAGTGCCAAGCACAGACCAAGCTCAATCAGTCCTATGTATTAAAGGTTCTTCTCTTTTCCAGCCAAGGTCTCAGTGGAAAGCAGAGAGCGCAGAATTAACTCTGACCTCTGCTCTCCACCACCCACCTTGTTATTCTGGCCAAATTTAGCAAGAAATGAACCACCCACTCTGGAAAAGCCTTTGCTTTTCTATGTTTGAGGGTACAGGCATTTATGCAGGTTCTCAATCTTAAAATTATTTTGAGTTACCTTCTTTAAGTCACTTTCTTCCATTCTATGCTGAGAATGAAAAGAACAACTGCTACTTGCCAAGACTGCACAGGAACCCAAGGCTTTTTGTTCTCACCTATCCTACAGCCTTCAGGTGTTTAGGAAAAAAGCAAGCGAAAAAAAAAACCAAACAAACAACTGCTGCAATGAGCCTGGAGTACGTGGTATTTTTTCCACAGACCCATGGGCAATTTCAACCAGAATAGAAGGACAAAATAAAGAACAAAAGGCTGTGAAGAATGATATCTAAGCTATATGATGCCAAGATCAATCTGCAGCTAGTAGAAGCTACTCTGAGGTTCAGTATTGGCATGAAATCATTCCACCAAGCTTTACCTGTGCAAAGAGCATTATCTGATCCATTCTCAAGTACATGATTCCTTCAGCTCAGTAACCACCTCTGGGAACACTGCATGTGAATATTCAATTAAATAGTTGTTTCTCACAGCCAACAGACTAGGGACAGCCATTTAGACACTGTGACAAATCGAAGTCTGATTTAAACAGCCTTGACTTGCTTCTATTTGGTTAGTCTTCCACCACCAAAACCTCCCCAGTAAAGCCTTTTTGATACAAACCAGCTGTTAACAATACAAAGAAATACCTCAGTCTGCCAAACAACTCATGTTATCGAGTGTTAATTGGCAATTAAAGCTTCATTAGACAAACTCAGTGACAAAGTTTTCTTTTTATAGCTTTGGGTATCTGTAGAAAGAATTTATGACACGAATAAACTTTGTGAGAAGTTTTTTAGGTCTTCAGTCACAGCCTTAAAACCTTAGTGCAAACAGAACAAGCCAGTGACTAAAGCCGAGTAAACAATCCACAGAAAAAGACATGAGGAAATTATAGCTCTTGCCTAAAATGCCTTTTCTTCCCTTCTCTCCTTTTCTTGTTCACACAGATGAGATAACTCTATACAGCAGGGAAGTCTTCAAGGCATTGCTCAGCTGAAGAAGTTATGGCCTATTGATTAACCACAGAACTGAAGGCAGCTTATAGCCTCTCCCTCATCGTTTCCTCTCCATCACTCACTCCCCATTTCAACTGAAAACACACAGCAGGTAAGAGCTTAAAAGGAGGAATGAGAGCTTCCAGTGCTGCTGTCCTGAAACTTGCCGGTTATTGTGATTTGCAAGATGCTGGATGCCTCCCAAACTGCTCCCAGGAAATCTTTTAAGAGGAGTCCATAGTACAGGTCTGTGGGGGAGGGATTTACCAAAAGTAAACTTCATGGAACAAAATCATAGAATAGGTCATAGAATCATAGCTTAGGTCACTGAGTCCAGCCATTAACCCAGCATTTCCAGGTCATCACTAAACCATGTCCCTCAGCACCACAGCTACATGACTTTGAAATCCCTCCAGGGATGGGGATTCCACCAAGGGCTTCCCAACCCTTTTGAGGAAAAAAATGTTCCTAATGTCCAACCTAAACCTCCCCTGGCACAACTTGAGGTCATTTCCTCTTGTTTTATCACTTGTTACTAGGGAAAACAGACTGCCCCTGCTGGTTCCAACCTCTTTTTAGGGAGTTGCAGAGCACCCCTCGGCCTTCTTTTCTCCAGGCTGAACAGCCTCGGTTCCCTCAGCCACTCCTCACAAGACCTGTGCTCTAGAACCTTTGCCAGCTTTGCTGCCCCCTTCTTTGGACATGCTCCAGCCCCTCAATGCTCTTCTTGGAGTGAGGAATCCAGAAGTGAAGCAGTATTCATGGTGTGATGCTCTGTCTTCTATTAAACGAGCCCAACTTCCGGTTGAGGCCCCATCTCTTGGTAGGTGTCTCAGCTGTAGGAGCAGCAGATAAATTTAGGCCCACAGCTAGCTCTGGAAGTGCGCAGGCTCGTCTCGTGTGATTGCTCTTTGAAAAGACCCTGTCACCTTGTAAACCAAGGCTGCTGCAGCAGACCTGGAAGGAAAACTTCTTTATAAGATACATACAGATGCACAGATTTCATGTCCTCAGAACTGAAGTACATGAAGGCAGCTGGAGGCCTCCTGCAGCACAGGAGACAACTAGTTTGCATGGTGTGTGTTTTACATTATTTGAACCTGTGCTTTCAGAACTTTACTGAGTACTAACATTTGTTCATGCATTAAGGTGGGATCTTTTTGGACTGATCGTTCTGCAGTTGATTTAGTAGTGGTTAATACTGTTAGCTGACCATGGTTTAGCATACTAAAATGACAAGTTGTTGCATTCCCAAATGACAAAACAAAACAAGACTCCATCAAGCTACACAGTTGAATACTAAGGCACTGACTGTAGAAGAGTTCTCTCCATATCCAATATGCCTGATGCTACTGAATCCGGCAGGATACAAACTTTTGCCTGTTTGTTGGCATCTCTGCATCAGGCTTTTCAGCATTTCTGGTCCAGAAAGCCTGGAGTTGTGAACAAAGTGCAGGACTTGGCACTTGGTCTTGTTAAACCTCATTCCACTGACCTCAGCCCATCTAGCCTGTCCAGATCTATCTGCAGAGCCTTCCTACGCTCCAGCAGATCAACACTCCTGCTCAGTTTAGAAATGTAAATGCTATCTTGTAATTTTTGAAGGGGAAGTCACCCATAAAAGATACCTTTATATCAAGGTTCCCAGTGAGGTGTGTGTTGTCTCTGCCACATGTACAAAGGTAGTTTGAGAAGGTTTGTTACTCCATATACAGCACCTCAGGAGAGCAGCCTTGTGGAGAAGGCCTTGTGGCTGAAAAGCTGGACACAAGCTGGCACTGTGCACACTGCCCAGAACCAACCACATCTTGGGCTGATCCCCAGCAGCATGGGCAGCAGGTGGATGAAGGCAATTCTGCCCCTATGCTCCACCCTGCTCAGACCCCACCTGCAGTGCTGGAGCCAGCTCTGGAGTCCTCAGAATAGGAGAGACATGGACCTGGTGGAGCAAGGCCAGAGGAGGCCACAACTACAATGTGAAGATACTAAATCATTATACAACCCCTTACATAGGCTATAGGACAGGTTATTTGTGATGTCTGCAATAACTTTACCTTAATTGTCCATGATCCAGGCTCAGGATCTTTGATGTTTACTACCTTTGCAGAGTTATGGATATTTAACAACTCGTTCAGTCCTGATTCTTTACTGATCTGCTTGCCTAGGAAAAGAGGAAGTAAAGAGAGTGTTGAGTAAATACAGTATTGCCTAAAATTCTAGAGTAAATAGAACACTGTTCTTTTGTACTCATGTATTTTTGGGACTTACTTGATACTGAGCAGTCAATGACATTTGGAACACTCAAAAATTCCCTGTAATTCTCTGCCAGAATACTAAAAATGCTTGTTTGTTTTCACTCTTTTCATTCAGTTAAGAAATTTAATACAGCCTGCAACAAACAGAGCTGTAGGAAACACAGAAGCTGTGTCCTCCATGGAAAATACTCAGCTTTCAGTGAAAAGAAGGAGCACAGAAGCAAACTCCCTCAAAGGAGATCTTAGAGCAGACTTACCCTAACCTAGATGCTAGCTGCCAACCTGCTCACTTCTTCGAGCCTCTAGACCTACTTCAAGTGGGATAAAACCCATAAGTAAAAATACTGATAAGCCAGGTTCTCCTGGCAGCGGTAAAGAGTGGGAATGCATACAAGATCCTCACAGGAAATTCAGCCTGTTTGACATCACAGACATCAGTAAGAGAGTGCAAGTCTTCACATTGCACCATACCACATGTATCTTGGTTTGAAGAGCAAACATCTTTCAAGCAAACAAAGAAGAATGCCTCAGTCAAAAGCAGGCCAGATTATATTGCAGGGAACCCATCTTGTGCATAAAATATTTCCAAAATACTAAAACTTAACCTACATCCTTAGCCAAAAGCCATTCAGAGAATACAAAGTATGATCTCAGTTTATTTCTGGAATGCTATTTCAGGTTGCTAAGACATCAACATAACAGTAAACAGTAGATTTGTTCAAAACATCTTCAACTACTAATTAGCATCCGAATCTGCCATTGCTTTCCCCATCACACACGGTTCAGCTGGAGATAGAATAGGCACAAGGCAGGGTCTGACTCCAAATGCTCTCATAATTCAAAGAATCCAGACCTCGATTTACCTTTCACCACATAAAAAACCAACCATCATGCATAACCCCTAACTGAGAGTTCAGTGACTACATAAATACTTGAAAAACAAAAGTGTCACAAGTTTGGTGTCACAAGTTTGGTGCAAGCAAGCAGATGGAGGTGGTCAGAACAGGAGGATGCCCTGTTTTCTCCAAGTCAAAAAACTGAGTATTCGGAGTAATTTAAATGTCAGAAGCACATCTATACAAAGAAAATTTACTTCTTAAATAAAGTTTAAAAATATCCTGAATCACAAATCCAACCTTCCCTAGTGGAGACAGCAGAAATTATTTTTTTCCTTCTCATTCACTTTTCGCTATCACAAAAGAAGGTATAAACTACTTCACCTAACGGATTCTGAATTTCGATTGCTGGTGAAGGACCACTCAAGGACACGGTGACCTCTCTCAAACTTGGATCAAAAGGGATCTGCCAAGTATTGACAGCCATGGTCAAATGGTCTGTAGACAAGAGATGCACTTTGGAGGCTTGAACTGCTTCTTCAACCCATTTTAACACCTAGAAGAGAAAACAACAGTTATTGCTATACTGGCAGCACTATTTGCTGATGAAACACTCTCTCTGCTGTCATGCTGATTTCTGTTACAATAGAAGTTCACTACTTTCACCTATGGCCTTCTCACTACAAGAAAGACATTGAGATTCTGGAGAGTGTCCAGAGAAGGGCAATAAAGCTGGTGAAGGGTCTGGAGAACAGGTCTGGTGAGGAGCAGCTGAGGCAACTGGGGTTGTTTAGTCTGGTGAAAAGGAGGCGGAGGGGAGACCTCATTGCCCTGTACAAACTCCCTGGAAGGAAGTTGGAGCCAGGTGGGGGATGGTCTCTTCACCCAAGTATCAGGTGATGGAACAAGAGGAAATGGCCTCAGGTTCTTCCAGGGGAAGTTTAGGTTAGATATTAGGAAAAATTCCTTCCCTGAAAGAGTGATCAGGGATTGGAGCAGGCTGCACAGGGAAGTGTGGAGTCACCATTCCTGACATATTTTAATGGCCATGGTGGTGTTAAGTCAATGGCTGGACTCAATGACCTTAGAAGTTTTTTCCAACCAAAACACTTCTATGATTCTGTGAAATATGACCATGTAACAGCAGGGCCACGTGTCCTCTCCACAAGGGTCTGCATAAGCAAGGGATTTAGGCAGACTTTGAACAGAACACACAAAAATTGCAGTAAAATTAAGTATGCCACTCTGAAGCCCTGCAGTAACATGACACAAGAGAGCACAGTTTCTGCAACAGCTACTGAGCACCTCTGTTTACTTTAGACAAGCCTGGAAGAGGAGTCACAAGGCTTCAAAAATGTCCATCTAAATGTACATTTTACCTTTAGAATTGATATATGAGTCCAAAATTGCTTCCAGAAGTAATTTCAATCTGTTCTACTCACATATATTGAGACAAGTACAACACTTTTTTTGTACTAGGTATATGGAAAAGTTTCCATTTAATTCCAGGATCTTCACTCCACAACTAAGTTTTTTAATTAACTGTAAAATTTAATGAACCTATATGAATTTTCACAAGAAAGGAGTCTTCCAGTCTAGCTTAAACTCATTTTGACAGACTTAGGCAAAATAAATCAAGTCAAAGGTAAAGCATCATTGCAGGAGCTTTGCCAATATACATAAGAATTGGAATCACATTGGTATTTACACACACAATTCTTTCTTAGGCTCAGAAAGGTTAATATTACATACCTGAAAATTTGGTAAAATGACATTTTAACACAGATATGATAGAGAGGAAAGAAAAAAATACCCGTTATTCCCAAACTGCTTTTGTTGTTACAAACAAAATCAACCAATAAAAATATCAAACAAAACAACCTGCAACTAAATTAGGGAACATTCTAGCTCCCATGACATATTTTCAGGGTCTTCTAGTCACCACCACCTCACCCCAAACTCATGATCATCAACCTGGGATGCCTCGTCCTGAGCAGCAGCCACAGTAACTGGCAGAGTGGAGGTGGCAACCCATCCATCCAGTAACCTGTTCCAGTATTTCACCACTCTGATTGTGAAGAACTTCCTCCCGAGATGCAATCTAATTACCCTGCTCCAGCCCCCAGCTCTCCCAGCCTGTCCCCATAGGGGAGGTGCTCCAGCCCTCTGATCATCTTTGTGACCCTCCTCTGGACCCACTCCAGCAGGTCCATGTCTCTCTCTAATTTGTTCAGTTTTCTACTAAAAGCAGGGAAAATAAACTAGACTAGAAAAAACAGATTGAAGAACTCACAACTCTACCTAGGTTAATCTGTAAGCAATAGTAATGCTTATAAAGCATCATTCCACATGAAAATCAACACAAGGTTCAAGACTGCTCTAAGCCATTCCTGCACTGAATGAGAAAGGATTTGCTAGAATGAGTGACAAAATTGCTGCCACAGAGCATGCATGATCTCAGTGATCCCAAAGCACTGTGCTGACCTCTGATAGCTACCCCAACAAGAAAAATGCAGAGCACTGGCAAGGGCACTATTCCAGCAGCTCTTACTAAAAGACACAAACCAATATCTAGAAGCAGTCATGCTGATTACGGAATGCATCAGGAGCCAAATGATCATCTTGTCATTGGTTCCCCAGATGCTTCTTAACCTACTCGCCTCTTCCCTGAGCTCCATCACTTCATCCTGGAGCTGTGCCAATGGGCTAAGCAGGTCAAAACTCTGCTCACACCTCCCACACCCACATAGTCAGTGTTGCCCCCTGTTTCCTATAAAAGGCTGTGGGTTCCTTCCTTGGGGTGCTCAGGTTTTACATGTTCATGAGTATAGGGATGGTGAGTACAGACACATGAAGGAATTGCTTCTGAGGTGAAACTGGTAGGAGTCCACCAGGAAACCTCTCTCACCCATCCTTGGTGGTTCTCATCCTTAAAGTTCACTCCTCCTACTTAACTGTTTCTGGGGCCATGCTGCAACTCACATATTAGAATCATAGATTCATCAAAGGGATCTGGATTGAAAATAGCCCACCAAAGAGAGGGAAGGTGTTTCAAACCCCAGTCACCAAAACTCTGTAGCACACAACAAAAGAGTTTCTTACAGTTCCTTCCATCCTTCCAACTTTAAAACCCCTTTTGTGTTTGCTAATTACATCCTTTGGTCTACAACATCATATTAATTTAGTTTACAAGGATTCTGACTCCATCTCCCCCTTTGCCCCAAATTTTTACTCTCATTTTATAAATAAGAATGCTCACTCAAAAACTATCCAACTCCAGCAGACTGATTTAAGGTTTGAGTTAGATGCAAATGTGAACTTAATGCAGTAAATCTCACATTGTTAAAGCAAGTAACACAAACTGAAAGAAAAAAATTAATCTATTTTAACATCCCTTTGCTTTCAGGAGGTTTCAAAACGTCAGCTTCAAAGAAAAATAACCCTGACTCTTGGATTTTTAGATCAGTTTAAACCAGAGGAGTTTAATTAAGGGATTTTTCAACTGGATGACTGAGTACATGCTAAGTTTTGTGGTCCCTGCTGGAACTAGATAATTTGCAGGGAATGAAAATGAATTCTGGGAGATGTAAAAATAGTTGAACATTTACCAAGATCCAACAAGAGTCTAGAACAAAGACTCAGCTCAAATTTTCCTTTTTAAATCTTTAACAAGTTGCTTTTTTTCCTTCACAAAAACAGTCTTCTACTATGCAAGAGCTTTCCAGACAGGTACTTTACTCATCTGCTACAGTTTGGTGATTTAGGCAATGGAATAGTTGTAAGATCAAAAGTGTTGCCATAGTTTCATCTCAGATGGATAACCTGAATCTCAAGGATACTAAATTTCCATCTATGTATCTACCAACATGAGGACATTTACCTGCTCTTGAAGCATATCATGAGGTTCTTCTGTTTCTGATTACCTTTTAGTATCAGTGGCACACACTTCATTCTGCTATCAATGTGGAAGGTGACAGGGACCAGTCAGAATGCATTTGTTCAAAGCAGATAGTGGTTAGTGGGTCACACTCTTCCACCCAGCACAACTTTAATGGGAGTTAGCTCATCTCTCATTCCAACAGCTAGGTGGTCAGATGAGGACAGAAATATAAGAACCATAGAATGGCAGAATTGTTTCAGTTGGAAAAGACCTTTAACATCATCAAGTCCAACCATTCTCTAACTCTACCAAGGCTGGTGTTAAACCACGTCCCTCAACATCGCATCTGTGTCTTTGAAACACCTCCAGGGATGGGGATTCAACCACCTACCTGGTGAACATGTTCCACTGTTTGAGAACCCATTAAGTGAAGAAGTTTCTTTTAAAGTGCAACTTAAATCTCCCCTGGTGCCTCCCCTGGAGGCTATTTCCCTCTCCTCCTATCACTTGTTACTAGGAAGAAGAGAAAAAACCCATGCTTGGCTCCAAACTCCTTTCAGGGAGTTGTAGAAAGCCAGAAGATCTCCCCTCAGCCTCCTTTTTTCCAGGCTGAACAACCTCAGTTCCCTCATCTGCTCCTAACAAGACTCATGCTCCAGACCTTTCACCAGCTTTGTTGTCCTTCTCTGGACATGCTCCAGCACCAAAATGTCTTTTTTGTAGTGAAAGATTGAGGTCACTGCCAGGATTCTAAAGGTACCACCTCCCAATTCTGTAGCTCTTACCACTTGCTGCTTTTAAAAGAAAAAATAAGAAGAATTTGCATCCTCTTCCACTTTTGAAATCTACTAAATAAAAGCAAGGAAGCCTACAGACATGTACTGTTTCTGAAGAATCCTAGCATATTTGGGGGTGGAGGGACCTTTAAAGGTCATGTAGTTCAAAGAGCAGATATATGCATTTGATATTTTGACCTGTTCTGAGTACAAAGTGAAGTGAAGCAGGGCAAGCTCAAGATCTTCAAGGAAGTCCAAGCAACACTAAACATCAGTCATGGACATGCCAACTATATCTGAACTTAGGTATATGGGAATGTATTTCCTCATGTAAATACATATTGGTCTATTCATACAAAGCATGATTCTTAGATTCTCCAGTTCCTATAGCTGTACATTGACTAAGCTGCTGAGGGTTCTGTCCTCACTCTTCTGTCTTCAGGCTGTGCAATTACTTTGCATAACAGACAATTTGCTACCTGAGCAACAAGTTGCTACTTGAGCCACACCACCTTAATCTATCTACACTCCTTAACCAAAAAGGGATCAGCATCACATTTCTACCTCACAGGAGTGTTACGTGAACAAATACCATCAGGGAAGTACTTGAATTCTACAGCAACTACTGTCAACTTTAGCTAAAATTCCAGTTTATTAATTGTATGCAGGCTGGTTGATGAACCTGAGGCTACCTAGGGATTCTTTTAGAATAGAAATTGTCCTTAAAATAGAATGCAGCATCTCATGGCAAAATCACAGCGTGCATCTGCCATTTCAGGAAAGAGAAAGCTTTGGGTTTAACCCAAGTATATCTCAGAAGATACTGAGAGCAAGTAAGAGCTTTAAATTCAGAGTGGAACCCAACTTTGGCTTTTGGGAGTTTTTCAAGTACAGAAATGAAAATGGAAGGCAACAGCATGACCCAGCTGTCTGAAGCCTGCAGTGACTTGTTTCTACAGTTATTTTTTTCCCCCAAAGTTCAATAGGCAGTTCTGGGAGAGCCATTTCCCAACCCTTCCATTCCAAAGAGATTTGCAATACTGCTGTAACATGGGGTTGAAGAAGATATTTTTGTTAATTTTCCCTTTGAGATCCTTACAAAAAGCCCCCAAAACAACAGCAGCTTTTGTTGTTCTGCCAAAGTGTGACTTGATGAATATTAGTCAAGGAGGAAAGGAAAATATAGAAATAATTTATAACTCTTCCCCAGAGAATTTGCTCTTGCAACCTGCCCTGCTGTCAGGTCATTTCTTGGAATGCATACTGAAACCTGGAAAATCTATGGAGCATGGTCTCTATTCCCAGTTGTTTACCCTGGGTCTCAAGAACATTTCTCAGTCAAAGCAACAGGATTTGAAGTTAACTGTTTCTTTACTGAACTATGTGTAGGTTCATGCTTCCACCCAAAAAGGAAAGTATTCTAATAATGCTTTTAAAGGCACATCTGAAAACATGACTGAGAGAGTGAATGTGAAAATTAGACTATGAAAATAACTCATAAATTATACAGAACTGTAATTACACAACTGAAAAGTTTCTTAGTGTTGACTCTCAAGCTCTTCAAAGTTGGGAAACACAAGAATTAAGCCTGCCTGCTTTCAACTGTCTTGCAAACATCCTTTTGTAGTTGCTTTATGGCCATCCTTATGTACACGATGACAGTTTATTTTTACCAGAGAACCCAAGATCCTTATAAAACAGAGAAAGGACAGCTGTGACTACTTTTTTTCTTTGTTTGTTTGGCATTCACTGTACAAAACTGATCTTATGAGTAGAAGCATACTCCCCAAGGCAGCATTCAGCTGCTTCTCTCATGAAAACATTCCTTCTTTGTCTATGAAACTGGATGTTGACTGTTTGGGATGGAGGGAGAAGGAAAGGCAAGCAGCAGGGCTATGCAAGGAACCTTAAGTCAAAGCTGTCATTTTGAGCTTTTGACTTTGTTGGCTTCAGTGGAGTGGTCTTTCACTTTTTTAACAGAAGGAAACTTAATTTTAAATTACTTCCTCATGTAGCACCAGAATTTCACTGTCCCCTGTACTCAGCACTGGTGAGACTGCACCTCAAATACTTGGCTCAGTTTTGGGGTCCTCCATCCAAGAAGGACAATGAGGGACCACATCATGTCCAAAGGTCTTTTCTCCCAAGGAACAAGTAATACGACAAGAGGAAATGGTTTCAAGTTGTGCCAAGGGAGATCCAGGTTGAACATGGGCAAAATTTTCTTTCCTGGAAGTGTTGTCAAGCCCTGGAACAGGCTACCCAGAGAAGTGGTGGAGTCCCCATCCCTGGAGAGATTTAAAAATCATAGAATCATAGAATCATAGAATCAGTCAGGGTTGGAAGGGACCACAAGGATCATCTAGTTCCAACCCCTGCCATGGGCAGGGACACCCTACACTAGATCACACTGGCCAGAGCCTCGTCCAGCCTGGTCTTAAACACCTCCAGGGACTGGGCCTCAACCACCTCCCTGGACAACCCATTCCAGGGCTTCACCACTCTCATGGTAAAGAACTTCTTCCTCACATCCAGCCTGAATCTCCCCATTTCCAGCTTCATTCCATTCCCCCTAGTCCTATCACTACCTGAGATCCTGAGAAGTCCCTCCCCAGCCTTCCTGTAGGCCCCCTTCAGATACTGGAAAGCCACAATGAGGTCACCTCGGAGCCTTCTCTTCTCCAGACTGAACAGCCCCAACTCCTTCAGTCTGTCCTCATAGGAGAGGTGCTCCAGCCCTCTGATCATCCTCGTGGCCCTTCTCTGGACACGCTCCAGCACGTCCACATCTCTCCTGTAATATGGGCTCCAGAACTGGACGCAGTACTCCAGGTGGGGTCTCACCAGAGCTGAGTAGAGGGGGAGAAGCACCTCCCTTGACCTGCTGGTCACACTTCTCCTGATGCAGCCCAGGATCTGATTGGCTTTCCGGGCTGCAAGCGCACATTGAGAGCTCATGTCGAGCTTCTCGTCCACCAGCACCCCCAAGTCTCTCTCCTCGGGGCTGCTCTCCAGCCAGTCCCTGCCCAGCCTGTATTTGTGCCTGGGATTGCCTCGACCCAGATGCAGGACCCTGCACTTGGTCTTGTTGAAGCTCATGAGGTTGTCTTGTGCCCACCTCTCCAGCCTGTCCAGGTCCCTCTGGATGGCATCCCTTCCCTCCAGCGTGTCCACTGCACCACACAGCTTGGTGTCATCAGCAAACTTGCTGAGGGTGCACTCGATGCCACTGTCCATGTCACCCACAAAGATGTTGAACAAGACAGGTCCCAGGACTGATCCCTGAGGGACTCCGCTTGTCACTGGCCTCCACTGGGACATGGACCCGTTGACAGCCACTCTTTGGGTACGGCCATCAAGCCAATTCTTTATCCATCTAGTGGTCCATCCATCAAACCCATGTGTCGCCAGCTTGGAGACCAGGAGGTGGTGTGGGACAGTGTCGAAGGCTTTGCTCAAGTCCAGGTAAACGACATCAGTTGCTCGCCCCTCATCTATTAATGCTGTCACCTGATCATAGAAGGCCACCAGGTTTGTCAGGCAGGATTTGCCCTTGGCAAAGCCATGCTGACTATTCCCAATCACCTCTTCACTATTCTTCTGAGTCATTAGTGCCTCCAGGAGGATCTGCTCCATGATCTTTCCGGGCACAGAGGTGAGACTGACTGGCCTGTAGTTCCCCGGTTCCTCCTTCTTGCCCTTTTTGAAAATGGGAGTAATGTTTCCCCTTTCCAGTCTGTGGGGACTTCCCCAGTCTGCCATGACTTCTGGAATATAATAGAGAGGGGCTTGGCAACCTCATCTGCCAGTTCTCTAAGCACCCGTGGGTGTATCCCGTCGGGTCCCATGGACTTGAACACTTTCAGGTTCTTCAGGTGATCACGAACCTGTGCTTCACTTATGATGGGCAGTTCTTCCTCCCCGTCCCTGGCATCGTCTGCCATGACACCAGGAGTGTGGCTGGAGGCCCTTGCAGTGAAGACTGAGGTAAAGAAGTGATTGAGTACCTCAGCCTTTTCCACATCACTTGTGACCAATTCACCACTTTCCTTTCTGAGGGGGCCCACACCTTCCCTAGTCTTCTTCTTGCCATTAATATACCTATAGAAATTCTTAGTGTTCCCTTTAACCCCCCTGGCTAGATTCAGTTCAAACTCTGCTTTGGCTTTCCTAACCAGGCCTCTTGCTGCTCGGGCAGCTTCCTTATATACCCCCTGTTCTATCTGTCCTTCCTTCCACTTCCTGTAGAGTTTCTTTTTACGTGATAGTGTGTCCAGCAGCTCCTTGTTCATCCAGGCAGGCCTCCTAGCATTCCTTCCTGCTTTTCTCCTTATAGGTATACATAGCTCCTGGACACAGAGGAGGTGGTCCTTGAATGCTGACCTCTACTGAATGTAGATGTGGTGCTGAGGAACATGGTTTAGTGGTGGACTTGGTAGGGTTTCATTAACAGTTGGACTCAACAATCTTAAAGGTCTTTTCCAGCCTAAGCAATTCTGTCATCATCGAAGCACACACTTGCTTTGTACACACTATGGACCCTTAAGCCAAGCCATGCAGGGGTATCTTCTAGGCAGCTGACCTCTGTGAGGACCAACAGCCAGGAGAAATATGCTCTTCCAGTTAGTTTTAGACATTTCTGTTCACAGCAAAGTGTTCATAAGCATGAAGAACTCTGACTCTATTCCAGAACCACGTGATCTTACAGACATTAACCTTCTGCACCTTCCTGACCAGAATGATCCCTTTTGCACCATTCCTTTGAACATGCTGATTTCAGTCCCTTCCCAGTCTCCTCTCATTCACATCATCATTTTATTCACAGGCTTCTGACACAAATTCCAAACTCCTTGGTTTTACCCCTATCTGATCCATGTTTCAAGTCACTCAACAACACCCCTTCCTTTTCCCACCAAAAGTCAACACCATTCCTCTGGTCTCCTTCACAGTCAGTCTCAGTTCTCCTCACATCAATGTTCTCTATATGAAACATCCATTTCTACTCACTTCAAAAATCAGGAAGAAAGCTTCATTTTTAAGCAGTCTATGGAAAATTTCCCCTTCTTACAGGAAGGTTAGAATATGAAAAATCAAGTAGGTGTTTAATATTGAAAGAAATGGAAAACCACTACTCACTAGCTCAGTCCTTGCGAGCTCCCAGCTTTAGCCATACTGCTCAGTCCAAATCCTCAGACACAGTCATGACTCATTTTTACCACAAACAATCAAAAAGACCTGGAGGCATGATCTGAACCACTAATTAATCTCCACTAGTTTTAAGCTGTACCAAATTCATACTGCACTGATCACCATTATTCTTCTTAACACCAGTTCTGGCATCAGTACAAACCTTTGGGCATCAGAATCAGTTACAGGAATTTCCTTAGAACACTCCATTATGAGGGGAATAAGTAAGTGTGGTGTAATACAACTTCAAGTCAAAATTAGACCCTTCTGGAAAAATACAAATAAAACTGGATATGGTTAGGAAAATATGGAATCTGTTCCTAAATGCTTTGGTAAAACAAGGAGAGCAACTTTTCCAACACACTGGAGACAAAATGAGAATGGTAACACTCCTTGAGATGGAAGGACATTGAATTTAGAAACTATTCAGGAAGATAAAAACCTCTGAAGTTGAGAGCAGCTTGAAAAATCTCAAATTGAAGACTAAATTAATTTCTGGGTGGTATTCACAAGTTGTTAATAGTAGTAGAACTTCAAACCCAGAATCTGAACAGTAAACTTTTCAAGGACGCTGATCACCAGGTCTATGAAGATGCTGAGGGGTCTGAAGCATCTCTGTGAGGAGGAAAGGCTGAGAGCCCTGGGGCTGTTTAGCCTGAAGAGCTGTCTGAGAGGGGACCTGATCAGTGCTGATCAATAGCTAAAGGGTGGGATGCAAGAGGATGGGGCCAGACTCTTGTCAATGGTGCCCAGTGACAGGACAAGGGACACTGGGCACAAACGGGAAGCCAGGAGGTTCTACCTAAACACGAGGAAAAAAAATTTTTGCTGTGATGGTGCCTGAGCCCTAGAGAGGTTGGGGAGTCTCCTCCTTCTGTGGAGAGATTCCAAATCCACCTGCATATTGTGGTCCTGGGTATGCTGCTGTTGGTTACCTGCTTTAGCAAGGGGTTCGGTTCTCATGGTCCTAGAGATCCCTTCCAACCTCAACATACTGGTACTCTGTGAAATACGCTCCCTCCCTCAGACCTGGAATCAGATGACTAACCAAACTGTACCCATTACAGCAAAAATATATTTGGCCTTTTCCTATTAGAAACCTGTCCTGGGTTTTAAGTGCAGAGTTACTTCTGGAGAATCTTGAAGAATTTTAGATAATAAAAACAGAACTTGTACCATGGACTTAAAGAATATTCATATTAGTCTAATGCACAGAAACCATGGCAAATTTCCTCTCACTGTTAGAAGAGCTTCATTCACCAAGTAAGCAGAGATACATCTTTAGTTCACACTCTCTTGGACAGAACCCAACACAACTTTGTCAATCCAGAATAACTGTGACCAAGTTAATTGTGGTAGTTTGGATCATAACATCTTGTTGAGAAGTGAAAAAATGACAGTAAGTTCTCTTGGTCATTTCAGTATCACATGCTTTGGCTATGTCTCAAGTATTGTTTTGTTGTTTCCTTGTAGCTAGCTTATGATGTTGCTTCATTCTCTACTTAATGCACCAAGGGTAAGCATGAGAGCAATGGTTTGAAACTTCATACACTAAAAATAGCTTTGTTTGGGTTTTTTGGGGGTAGAACAATCAAGAATGTTTTAACAAAGCAAGACATTGGTTTGGCAGGGTATCCCCAGTCAGGGACTCTGGAGCTCTTTCCTAAGCTACAATTCAGTGTTAGCTGTCTCTAGGCCCAAAGCAGTGAATAAGTTTTAGCATTTCTTCTTTACATATCATTGACTTCTGAGATTCAAAGGAGGGCAAGTTTTTTTTTCTGTTGAACCTTGCCTAAAATATACTCCATATATGGTGTAGATTTCTGCTACATCTCCTCTTCATTTGCATCCACCTATAGGTGGATTTTCCTTGAAAAGAGGATTTCTGATCCAGAACTGAGATCTGCAGTGAAGGTCTTATTTGGGATGACAGTGTTTTGGTAAACTCCTTCTCACAGTCCCTTAGCCCAGACACAGCTTTATGCAAGGTCAAAGATCACTGAAATTTTTCCAGAGTCTGGGGTTTAATGCAAATTGTTCAGCAGTTATTCAGTGATTTGAAGATGTTGTATTTAACCTAATTGACCTCTCACAGCCTATGGTCACTGTAAGGAGATCACAGAATCACAGAATTATTTTGGTTGGAAAAGACCTCTAAGATCATTGAGTTCAACAGTAAACCTAACACTACTGTAGCCACTAAAGCATGTCCTGAAATGCCATGTCCGAGATGCAAGAACAGCACCTACTGATACCGTCACTTGTTGACACCAGTCCCTGGCTCTGGTGCAGGTCATGGGCTGTCTAGCCTGCGGATGAAGAGCTCAAAGGAAATGCTGAGATGAAGTGCAAAGGAGGTGAAAATGGCTACTGAAACCTATTTAAAACCTTACCCAGAATTGACAGACAGATAAAATCACTCCAGCAGAATTCAGCGTTCTTAGCAATGGGAATGTGCCAAGAAACTCAGAAAGCAGAGGCAGGCAGCTGACAGCATATGCCAGCTCTGCTTAAGAACTCTAGCACCTACAAGTGGTGTTGTCTGCTCTCTTTTACCTCCCCAAAGCAGAAGAAAACAAACTAAAATTATTAAAAACCTTACCTAAAACTTCTGCCCTGTCCAAGAGCATTTCCCATTGGCAGTATCACCATCCCTTCTGTATTAAGGCATTTCATGGAGTTTTACCTTCCATACACAAACAGCAAAATGAAGTTGGGAACTGCACAGTCCCAACGGCTCAGTCCTTCTCTGACTTTTAACCTATCCAGTTGTGGAGGATAAATCCTCTGGAAGTTCCTCCTTTTGATCACCTTCACATCATTGCCAATACCTTAGAACAGCTCCAGTAAGAACTTTATTTTTTCTAGGGAACAACAGTAGAGAACTGTGATTTATCTCCATCATTTGTCATTAACCAAGTTCTAAGAAAGAAAGAAAAAGGAACACACCAAAGTAATTTTTTATCTAAAACCTCTACCAGGGAGTCAAAGGAAAATGTTTACAACATTTATAAACAGTTCCAGCTCCCCAGATCACTAACATGTGATTTCAGCTCTCTCCAAGTTATTTTCTCATGCACTACTGGAGTTTCATTTCTGCCTAAGACTCACTGGAGTCTTCACAGAAAATAGTCACTCAAGGCTGTGGTTCACTAATCACAATGTAGGTCATCAGAGCTGTCAAAAGCATTGGAACAGCAATCTCACTTAAAGTTACCACAGTTATCATTGGAAATCTGCTACACCATACCTATCTGTCCTCATGATGAGGGTCAGGGCTGGGCCAGCCACTAGACAGACTATTTCCATAAAGCCCTCTGCCTTCCCAAAGGGAAGAGAAAGGGAAGAAAGGAGAGAGACTTATGGGGTGGGAAAGAAACTAAACCAGATGGGATGGAAAGAAAAACAATCCAATGGAATAGAGAGATAGAGACACAAACCAATATGGAACCCAAACCCTGATGGCAATGACAGCACCATTGGCACCACCGATGCTGGGGGCAGGCACTGGGCAAGCCCCAGACTGAGAACTGGATTCAGTAACACACAGATAAGGATCAAAGGCAGAATGGACAGAGTCCTGGTGGGATGCCAGTCATTTAAGAAGAGGCTTGCCCTGGTGATCCCTCAGCTTTCTCCTGAAGATGGCATCCATGGGATGCAATCACTCGGTGGGCAGTTGAGGGTCACCCATCCTGTCTGCTCCTCCCTGCAGATGCCACCTCTGACTTCCTGCCCCCCAACATGGGGCACAAGCTGTGGCAGTGCCCTTGGTGTGCAGAGGAGGTGGTCTAAGGCACACCCTTTCTGCCCCCCAGCCCTTGGCAGAACCTCTCTCGCCACCAGCTTCTCCCTGCTAAAAGCAGCCCCTGGCTGTGCAAACCTGCCCTGAACTTCAGAAAGTGCCTCACTAAGCAGAGACTGAAATCCCTGAACAGAACTGGTTCTGGTCCAGCTCAACCAAGAAGGTCCACGATGTGAGGAACATTTTTGTCCAGGCTAATTAGCAATCCTTTGCTTGCTAACATACTGTGCATTTCAAGCTGATACCAACTCTCATTCAGTAAAGCCACTGGCATACTGCTCAATACTTCTCCTTATTTTCAAGGCCCTGGCAGAGGCAGAAGGAAGTTGGTGAGGTTCTGTTTAGATATAGTAATTCACACTTTCCTAACATAAATAAAACTCACAGAATTGCACTCTGATATAGCAGGTGGAAAAAAGAAGGAAGGAAAAGGCAGAACAGAATCCACACACCAACAATAGGACATTTTAAATTGCACCTTATACTCTCTAACCCACAAACAAGTCACACAAAGATGTAGAGTATAAACCTCTGCCTTGCTCTATTTCTGTACTGCAGAGTTCAAGTAAAGTTACCTCATTAACTTGTTTTTTGTCCAGGTGAAAAACTTGACCAGAACTCGTTGAGGCAATTTCTTCATAGACCTTGTAACCAATATGATTCCTGTCATCGCAGTCTCCAGTCAGCACAAACACTACCTGTGTTAAAGAGAAATAAATAACCACTGCCAGGCGAACGTGGCAGAAACAGCGCTGAGGCACAGCAACAAAAGAACTGTACCACTGGGTGTGGTATTACTGTACATAAGGGCAGCCATACTGCACTCACTGCTGCTGGAAAAACAATGAAGAAGAAAAGCAGGCAAGACTCATGTTAGGAATTATAACTATATATCAGCACTTACACTTCACACAGTACTCATTTCAGAGCAATCCAACAACATCCACACCAGTGGTAAGCTGGCTAATAACAGATGGTAGAGGCTTTGGTTGCACTCTTTAATTCACAATATTAAAAGTAATATTCCTCTTAATACTTCTCTTAACCAGATCAGTTAACTCTGTTTCAATAAAAGTGTTCCCTAGAATGACAGCACTATGGTCCCTTCTATAAAAGGATATCCCCAAGTTTCCCACAGAAGAATTTTTCCATACTGAGAACACAGGGCACTGAACACCTAAGCCATCTCAGAAAGTAAATGTCTTCCATACCTGTGATTGCTTCTGTTGAATGAGTTGAAGCACTTCATGGGCAAGTCTGTAGTCTTTAGATCGTGCATCAGTAAACACATAGATGAAAGAACCAGGCAGAGAAATTTCTAGAGCAATCTTTATTGCCCCAATGCTCATCTCTGGACAGTCTCCACCACCCTGTTGACAATGAAAAGGAAAGCAAAGCATTATTCCAAGAAAAAAGAATGCACCAAATAAGTTCCTTTCTTTAGGGATGCTCAGAATAGATACTTGCTGAGCATCTAATCATTTATTGCCTGGTTTTGTCCTGAGCATTGCATGATACTGTCACAGACTCATACAAGCAGCAACTGCAGTAATTCCTTAGGGAAGCTAAAAATCAAGGAAAGGGTTGCAGTTAGCACTGAAAATGGTTGGTGTCCCAGTCACTCTTATCTTTTCTGGTAGCACCATGTTTTGTTTAGCTCCAGCTCTTGTGACAGCTCCATTTCCTATAGTCACAGGCTCCCTCACTGGCTGACAATTTAATTGCTCTGGTAGTATACAGCAGTCATGGGAGGTCATGGCCACATACACAGATGGGAAATGACCTCAGCCAAGCAGTGATAAGCTCCAGGACCTTTAGATACCAGACCTGCAAGAACTTGACCTAGACTTCACATGGCAGGACAGCCAGTGCAGAGAGCTCAGCAGAGGGGCACAGGTGATGAGTTCACAGTACTGCTAAACAAACAGCTGGATGGCTGGAGGTTGTTCAGACCATGTGTTCAAGCAAAACTCTTCCAAGTATAACTTTAGTCAACTTTATATAAAAAGATCAGTTAAGAAGGAAATAGTGTTATATAACAGTTCACAGAAAAATTAACGTGGCACACTGAAGACAGAACTGCCCAAAGAGCTGAACATGAACCGTAAAACCTGCCTCTACACAGCAGCACATCTCTTCACCTTCATGACTGGACAGGTGGGCAAAGGCAAACATCATGAAATTCAGCACAGTAAGTGTAGGGTCCTGCACCTGGACAGGAATAAGCTCCTGCACCAGTACAGGTGAAGGGTGACCTGCTAGATAGTATTTCCAGAGTGAAGGACCTCAGAGTCCTGGTTGATAATAAGTTATCCATGGGACAGCAATGTGCCCTGGTGGCCAAGGCCAATAGTATACTTGGGTGCATTAAGAAGAGTTTGTCCAGCAGCTGAAGGAAGGTTCTCCTCCCCATCTACTCAGCCCTAGTTAAACCACATCTGGAATTTGGTGTCCAGTTCTAGCCTTCCTAGTTCAAGACGGACAGGAAAGAGCCCAGTGGTGGCTACAAAGATGCTGAGAGGCCTAGAACATCTCTTTGAGGAGGAATGGCTGAGAGACCTGGGGCTGTTGAGCCTGGAGGAGACAGAGGGGAGCTGATTGATAGCTAAAGGGTGGGAGATAAGAGGATGGAGACTGACTTTTTTCAGTGGTGCCCAGTGACAGGAGAAGGGACAACAGGCATAAACTGGAACCTAGAAGGCTTCATCTGTGGGGGTGCTGCAGCCCTGGAGCAGGCACCCAGAGAGGCTGTGGTGTCTTCTTCTCTGGAAAGATGCCAAACCCACCTGGACACTGTGATTCTGGGCAAGCTGTGTGAGTGCCCCTGCTTTAGCAGGAGGGTTGGACTGGATGATCCCCAGAGGTTCCTTCAACCCCCACCTTTTCTGTAAAGGGCACTACTGAGCTAAATGGTTATACTGTGAACAAGCATGACCATTTTTATTCTAACAGAAGAGGGGTAGCAACAAGTTAGAACTATGAAACAGAACTAGATTGGCTTTATTAAAAAAAAAAAAAAAAAAAAACATTTTTCCTTTAAATGTTTCCTGGGTTTCTTTCCAAATTACAATTAAATATGGTTACAATTACCTCTGGAAAGCTAGAGGTGAGTAAAGCTCAGCAAGTTTCATTTTCCATTCATTCTGGACAGGCACATAGCAATGCAGGCTGTTAGCTCATCTGTGCTAGGGACATTTCACAGGCCTACATTTTGTATCTGTTTAACTATTTACTATTTACTGTCTTACTATTTACTTACTTACCCAATTACAAATGGATATCCAATGGATTTAGTATCTGATTTAAAGTGTTATTAATATCTCTTACAGAATATTGCTTTAAGTTTTTGCACTGAGAAATACTCAAATGGCCTTCTCATAACTGCGGATGCCAGTGTATTGGCATCTGTATCATAGGATCATTGACTCTGAAACTCCGAGTGCCAGGTTCTGCACATTGGCCACAGCAACTCCATGCAGTGCTACAGGCTGGGGTCAGAGTGGCTGGAGAGCGGCCAGGCAGAGAGGGACCTGGGGGTGCTGGTTGATGGGAGGCTGAACATGAGCCTGCAGTGTGCCCAGGCAGGCAAAAGGGCCAATGGCATCCTGGCCTGCATCAGGAACAGTGTGGCCAGCAGGAGCAGGGAGGTCATTCTCCCTCTGTACACTGCACTGGTTAGGCCACACCTTGAGTCCTGTGACCAGTTCTGGGCCCCTCAATTTAGGAAGGATGTTGACTTGCTGGAACGTGTCCAGAGAAGGGCAACAAGGTTGGTGAGGGGTTTGGAACACAAGCCCTATGAAGAGAGGCTGAGGGAGCTGGGGTTGCTTAGCCTGGAGAAGAGGAGACTGAGGGGTGACCTTATTGCTCTCTACAACTACCTGAAGGGAGGCTGTGGACAGGTGGAGGTTGGTCTCTTCTCCCAGGCAGCCAGCACCAGAACAAGAGGACACAGTCTCAAGCTGCGCCAGGGCAGGTTTAGACTGGACGTTAGGAGGAAGTTCTATACAGAGAGAGTGATTCCCCATTGGAATGGGCTGCCTGGGGAGGTGGTGGAGTCACCATCATTGGAGGTGTTCAGGAGGAGAATTGATGGGTTGCTTGGTGACATGATCTAGTTGTTTGATGGGTTGGATGCGATGATCTTGAAGGTCTCTTCCAACCTGGTGTATTGTATTGTACTGTATGATTCCACATGAGTATATTGTAAAAGATTTGTAGATAGACAAGATTTAAACACATTGCTTATGAAAATGAGTAACCACTGTGAAAGATGGTTCATGAGAACACACAAAAGATCTGCTCAGCTCTTAGAAACACTCAGAAACCACTGCTGCCCAAGTGCAGATTATTGTCATGCTGTCTGTGAGAATACCTGACAGTTATTTACTGATGAAACACAGGCAGAAGGAGACCACAAGAAAACTGGGGAGGGACTTTTTACAACTGCCTGTAGAGATAAGATGAGCGGCAATGGCTTTGAGCTGGAAGAGGGGAGATTTAGGCTGGAGATTAGGAAGAAGTTCTTTCCAGTGAGGGTGGTAAGACACTGGAACAGGTTGCCCAGGGAAGTTGTGGATGCCCCCTCCCTGAGGGTGTTCAAGGCCAGGCTGGATGAGGACTGGAACAACCTGGTCTAGAGGAAAGTGTCCCTGTCCATACCAGGGAAGTTGGAACTAGATGATCTTTAAGGTCCCTTACAACCTAAACCATTCTATGACCAACTTAGGAGTCAAAAGAGTACTTCCTTTGTCACTGTGAATGTAGAATGAACAAGGCCAAGTTTTGTCAGCACAATGTATCTAGACTGATTTTACCTGATGTCACATAACAGCCAAAAGCCTGTTTCTAATGGCCAACCATCCTGTGACCACATGAATTTAGTTGGTAAACAAGAGCTGGGCTTACCCTGATGTCCAAGAAGAACAATTTTGCAGTGTTCCTGAAGAGCATGTTTTGATCTAATATATTTTGTACATAAAGACTCCTTACAATAATTTATCTTTGCCTGAATTTTAGCTTTGTTCATTAATGAGAAATGAACCTACCTTAAAATTCTCCTACCTCCACAGTATTCATTCTTGTATTTCTTAACTTTCTGGGGAAAATACTAATAGTAGTTAGGTAGGGAAGTGTTCACATTTTCTGAAAGCATTCACATCTACTGCAGGATGATCAATTAGTCCTTTTCTAATCACTTCTTTAATTCATATTTTTGCCCTTCACCAATGCAATGAATGAATTAAAGTCAGTGACAGACTTAATTTAACCAAATAAGCACATCTTGAAAGTAATTACAAAACATGCAACCCATCAGGAGAAAAGAAATCTTAAATTCCTTAGACAGCAACTTTTAAACAACTTGCTTGTCAATGAAGACCTTTAAATTCTCCAGGACTTCACCTCAGTCACACACCTTGTAGAAAGAACTTCAATTATTTTCCAGTACAGCTATTCAAAAAACCAAAATGAGCATTGGAACAATGTTTAAAGGTTCAATTTCCCTGTGAAGGAGAAAAGCAGAATGGCTGGCATCTTCTGTCTCCTTGACTATTTACTGTTGTTTGCTCCAAATTTAGTCTTTCTGCCAACTTTTAAACTGCTTATTCTTCCCAAACTATCACTACTGGCTTTCAAACAATCCTTTATTATGGAGATTACCCCACATAGCAGTTTCTCAGGGAAAGGCTGCCTGGCACTACTGACTCCAGCAAGGTGCTCCACAGGTCAGCAGCATTTTGCTTGATTAAAAAACAAGACAATAGGATCGTATTTTCTTTCAGTAAGGGTAACTCTATTCCAGCATTTCACTTTCCATCACACAATCCAGATGTCATTTGTGGTTCATTCTTTCCAAGGGAAGTCCACCAAGGGAGACATGCTGCTGTGCTAGTTCAAAAACTGCCACTTGTCTCCTGAGCACAGCTACAGATGCAATTCAAGAGTGCTCCAACCAGCCAGATGCCTTTGAATCAGTAGGTGCCAAGTGACACATGGCAGTGAGGGCAGTACATAAGTAATACCTCATGGGTCTTACAGTCCTTTTGTACCTATCTCAGTCAATTAAAGCTAATGAAGTATTTTCATGGGAAGAAAGTTCCAGAACACAGTCAAACAGTTCATAAAAGCTTCTGTGAACAAGCGGCAAGACAATTGAGTGCAAAATAAATGTTAGAATTACCTAACTACTCTTTCTTGTGCCACTGAACTGAGCCCCCATATAATGATGCACACTAAGACAAAGTAATTAATCATGATCATAAATTAAGATGACCAGACAGTACATGGGTGGCAGTTTGTGCAGGTAAAATGACAGATTCATATTCACAGATTGCATCAGGTTGGAAGGGAACCTCAAAGGTCATCTTGTCCCTGAAGTCAGCAGGGACACCTCCAACTAGATCAGGCTGCCCAGAGCCACATCAAGTCTAATCTTGAATGTCTCCAGAGATGGGAGATATTGCCCACATCCCTGTTCCAGTATTTCACCACTCTCATTGTAAAGAACTTCCTCCTGATGTCCAACCTAAATCTACCTTCCTTCAGTTTCAAACCACTGCTGCTCATCCTATCCCTACAAGTCCTTCTAAAAAGTCCTCCCCCAGCCTTCCTGTAGGTTCCCTTCAGATATCAAAATGCAGCTATTAGGTTTTCCTGGTGCCTTCTCTTCTCCAAGCTGAACAGCCCCAATTCTTTCAGCCTGCCTTCATAGGAGAGGTGCTCCAGCCCTCTGATCATGCTTAAGGCCCTCCTCTGGACAGCTCCAGCA
Organism: Picus viridis; assembly: GCA_033816785.1. Lineage (NCBI taxonomy): Eukaryota > Metazoa > Chordata > Aves > Piciformes > Picidae > Picus > Picus viridis. Next base: position 24,411,392 of record CM066588.1, read on the forward strand.
GGTCAACGATCTACCTCCCAGTGACTCATTGTAAAAGAAACATTAATGTGAGAGGAAAGATTAGAGGGAAGAAGCGTGGTCTTTGCTAGAACCACAGAAAGAAAAAACAAGTACTCACCTGAACATAAAGTTCTCTGAGTTCAAACTGAAATTTCTTGGGATCTGTAGTTATTGTCACTGGACCAATTTCTAGGATGAAAAGAATTGGAAAGTATGAGGAAAACACAGAGTTACTACAAGAAAACTTGAGAAGCTGACTGTTTCAGAGTCATAAAAATCTGGTACTAATAAAAAAATTAATTTGGAAGTGTTTAACAGAAAGGAATAATTGAGAATGATGTGCTCAGCACAGAAATCTGGCTCTGAATCTAGTAACACTAGATTTGCACAGGGCAGTGGGCACAAACTGGAACCCAGAAGATTCTACCTCAACACAAAGGAAAACAACTGTACTGTGAGGGTGCTGAAGCCCTGGATCAGCCTACCCAGAGAGGTTGTGGAGTCTCCTTCTCTGGAGAGATTCCAAACCCACCTGGACATTGTGATCCTGGGCAACCTGCTGTGGGGTAACCCTGTTTTAGCAAGGGGGTTGGATTAGATGATCCCTAGAGGTCCCTTCCATTCCTAATAGCACTCAGTGTTAACTCTGTTCTAGTATTACCAACTTCTAGATCTCTTAAACATTTATAGGTGCATAAAGCATTCTGTGAAACTGCACTGAGAGCTGGCAGGACACCCAGCTGTTTTCCTGCAGCTATGGTTTCCTGCTGAGTGTACCTTCCTGCTAAGTTAACCTTCATGGTCTTGGCAGCCATACATTTCATTCTATTCCTGCCCTTTCCTTGTGCCAGTCACGGGCATTCATGGAGCTCAGTATGCTGGGTCAGGGTGCTGAGCCAAAGCTGAATAAGTAAACAGGCACAGAAAGGGAGCAGGTGAGATTTATGCTAGCTTAGTGCCCCTAACCACTCAAAGAAAGCAGTTGAGCACAGGCATGCAAAAGGGGGACAATTCCACTGTCAGGGTAAAAGAAAAGCCTGAAGCTGCAGTACTGCCAGTTTACCACAGCTTTAGCTGACATGAAGTGCTGCCTCAGCAGCCCAAACACTGTGTTCCAAGCCCTACACAAGTTAATACTTACTTATCTTATATAATTGAGATATTCCTCTCCTTTAAACTGTGCAAAGTTTGACTTCACTGGAATTTCAACAACAGTCATCACTAAAGTCTATGGTAATCACACACGTTTGCTTGGGGGGCTCTGTTAACAAGTGCTTTTGTTAAGTGGAGCTGCTCAGCTGTGTGAAAGTCACCCAGGACATCACACAAAACCTTTCTGAGAATATTCCAGTGCCTTGCGTTTGGGGTTTTTTATGGCTGTGAGTCATTCATCTATAAATGTTGTGTACTAAAATGCTATACCAGCATCAAAAGAGACATCACGAAGACTTACCATTCTTCCACAAACTCCCTCCTGCCATCCTCTAGCACTCCACCTGTGACCATTTTCCTCTGGGTACTCTTTCAGTATGTGCCTCAAATAAAACTAACTCCAAAATCTTTTGCTTCATCCCCTGCCAACCATTGTTCCAAAGGATAGAAGAGATTGGGGTTTATACATCTAGCAAACCCACCAGTTCCATTATTCCCTGTCAGCTGAGGGATTGCACTTTTCAATCCCCGAGCAGTAAATTCCTTGGAAAGACTCTCTCCCTATAAAGTAACAGTCTGAAAAGCAGCATGACTTCAGCTCAGCTAAACCAGCACACCCAGTTTCAATTGGATGAGGGTTTGGCCTTGCTACTCTGCAGGCTGTGACGGCCCTCTCCAGCAGGACATAGATGCCAAGACCCAGCCCTCGCCAGGACACGGCAGGATCATGCCAAGGCTCTGGCCGCCCTCTGCTGTGAGTTTAGTAAAGAGCAGATCTTTGAGATGGCACCTAGATTAGAGGTGGGAAAGGCAACATGGCCTAGTCAGCATCAAGTGGAGAGCCATCTGTCATCAAGACAGAAATGAGACCTTCACAGGAAAAACAGATTAATGTGTCAGTACTCAAAATAGGTTCTGGAATCTGAGAAAAGCAGTGAAGGCACAACTTGGTTCTTTTGTACATCTTTAAAGGTCACAGCCACTTAACTCACAGATCTAACTACACATTGATCCACACCCAAAATTACCCAAAGTCTCAGTAACTGCATGCAGAAGTCAAGCGCACAAGTAGGACATTCCTCAGATCAAGCACAGTGGCAAGCATATCACTCTCAATACACAAGATTTACTCAGAAGCTACATCCTGCAAACACACCAAGCAAAGCAGATGAAAAAATCCCAACATTTCTTGGGGGTTTTTAAACTTCATTGGGTTTTTAGGCAAATACATGGAATACTCTAACAGCCCATTAGAGCACTCTGACTATAGAGTCCCCTAAGATGTTTGTGCTGATGCTGAGATATGAATCCATTTTAGGCAGCAATACTGGAATTTTGGGGCTACTTTGTTAGGAAGGTCTTCAAAGCACTCATTATTCCAAAGCAGTTCTCAGGCCTCTACAGGTTATGGTTCTGGGCTCCCCAGTTCAAGAGTGACAGGAAACTACTGGAGAGAGTCCTGTGGAGGCTACAAAGATGCTGATGGGACTGGAATGTCTTGGTGAGGAGGATAGGCTGAGAGACTTGGAGCTGTTTAGCCTCAAGAAGAGCAGCCTGAAAAGGGATTTGATCAATGCTCAGGAAGAGCTAAAGGGTGGGGGACAAGAGGATGGGGACAGACTGTTGTCAGTGGTATCCAGTGACAGGGCAAGGGGCAATGGGCACAAACTGGAACCCAGGAGGTTCCATCTGAGCAAGAGGAGACAGTTCTTTGGTGTGTAGATGCTGGAGCTCTGAAACAGGCTGCCTGGAGAGGTTGTGGAGTCTCCTTATCTGGAGAAATTCCAAACCCACCTGGATACTGTGATCCTGAGGAACCTGCTCTGGATGACCCTGCTTTAGCAGGGCAGTTGGACTGTATGATCCCCAGAGGTCCCTTCCCATCCTCACCATGCTGGGATTCTGTAAACTGAAATCATGGACCTCAACCTAACCACTCTAGTATTTGATCTTGTACCTAAGCAATTAAATATGACACCATAAAACTGAGTCTCTCAGTCCATTTGACAGAGAACAAGAACCTCAATACTTCCTTTCTGGAACAAATCCGATACCAACCATCTCCTTTGTAAATAAGAAGTCCCCAGTGACTCAGAAACTGGCCATTCTGAAGGGCTATGCTGGTTTTCCATGGCTTTCTGCACACACCTCAAATGGCTGCCTGTGTCTATACAAACTGAATAGCAAAAGCACATTGGGAAAACCATAAATTACCCACTGAACCACAATCACACATCATTACCACTGAGGGAGGGTGATTGCAAATTTGGCAGTCCCTTAATCCTGACCATGTACAGCATCTGCACCAAATGTCTCTTTTGGACAGCTGGATGCTTTAGGAGATTTGGCAAAGGAATATGGAAGCAAATCTGCCTACCTCTCATCAACTCAGAACATTGAATTTGTTTGCTCTGGAAAAAAAAGGCTCTAATTGATACTTGGTAGCTGAAGGAACTTTGGCACAGATGCTAAGCCCTGCAGAGTGCTCTCACCCACAGAATTTTTCCTTCTAATCCAGAGCAAGGATATTTCCCTGATTCAAAACCACATCCAAGATAACAAACAGAAAACAAAATATGGCCCTAAAATGTCCCCACACCTCTGCATACTTCCAAAGAGCACAGACACTTCAGAAGGGGCACACTAGTAGTGTAGTATGAAAAATAATCTACAGGTCAAACTAAGCAAGCAAGTCACTTGTAGCCTCAGGCTGTAAAATAAAGGTCTGATTTTCACACCATTTTGAGAGATTCTGGTTTACTGAGTTCACTGGGAATACAAGTATGGCAAAGGGCCAGGGATGGGGGAAAGAAAGGAATATTTTGGATGCTGCAAATGGGAATTAGGTGGAGGCAGTCCGGCATACATTTCTAACGCATGTCAAAACTTCTCTCTTGAGAGGTATTTCCGATGGTGAGAGAAAATACAAATCCCACAGTGGGCATGGCTGCACACATCCATTTCAAGAGTCGTCCCAGTTAAAGCATTTCCCATCTTGCCTTTCCATCTCTGCATCCAGTGCTGCTTCCTCTACGGCAGTTTAGCCAATTTTCAGGATCAGAAGTCTATGGAATGAAGTCAATGCAATGAAGCTGAAGGTGGGGAGATTCAGGCTGGATGTGAAGAAGAAGCTCTTCACCATGAGAGTGGTGAAGCCCTGGAAGGTGGTTGAGGCCCTGTCCCTGGAGGTGTTTAAGACCAGGCTGGATGAGGCTCTGGCCAGCCTGATCTAGTGTGGGGTGTCCCTGCCCATGGCAGAGGAGTTGGAACTAGATGATCCTTGTGGTCCCTTCCAACCCTGACTGATACTATGATACTACTACTATAATAATATGGGTTTCATAGACACCACTGCCTGCCCATATTTTATTTATAAATATAAACATAGTTTTTGGTATCAGATCTGTCTTCCAGTCCTGTTTTGTGTATTTACTTTTGAATACTTCCACCTGCACAAGTGAAGGATGACAAAGGATTGGGCCTGATCAGCTGGGACAGCTAAAATGCCTAAGCCAGGCCTGCTGCCAAGAGAAATCAGTGTGTGATGATTCCCCAGGAACTGTTTACTACCAGTGCTGAGCACTGAGCCTCATCCGATTTAAGGCTCTCTTCTCAAGCTTCCTTCTCTACATCCAATTCATGGTAAAGCTCTGCTTATAGTTCTTTTGAAGAGCTTTGGGAGTAGCTACCTTCCAAAGATTAAGAAAATACAACTAACGACAGAGCTACTCCCAGCCAGCCTCCAGCCAGCTTTCCTAAGGGCACATAAGCAGAAACCTTTAATTTCCTAACAGCAAATTGGGTCCTATACATTAGGACTTCTCCCCATTACAGGTCACTCATGAGCTGCCATCAGAAATGTTTCACAGTACTCTCTTGACCTTTTCAGCACCAGAGTCTAACATCATGGGTGCAACTACATCAAAGAACAATACTTTCAAGGGCCACCTCAAAAGACAGTGAAACGTCTTTACTCCTCAAATAGATGACAAACATATCCATACAGATAGAGAAGATTCTTTTTTACCATTATGTTCTAAAAGCTGCTTCACGTTTAACTGACATTTGTTTAGTAGACTACTAAACCCAAGCAGATGACACAGAAAATACAAGCTAGATACACTTGGGGTGGTAAGATACTGGGCCAGGTCGCCCAGTGAGGTGATAGATGCCCCATCCCTGAAAACACTGCAGGTCAGGTTGCTTGGGGTTCTGAGCAATCTGTTCTAGTTGCATATGTCCATTGGGGGTGAACTAGATGGTCTTTTAAGGTCCTTTCCAACCCAAACCATTCTATGGTTCTATAAGTATTGCTTAACCACCACCTCAAAAAAACAGCAAACTTAAAGCCTTCTACTGAGGTACGAAAGCTCTGACAAAAGCTGATGGGTGCTGTGTGGATAAAGATCTCGCTGATGTCTTCCAGATGCAGTGCTGGAGATGCTTCCTGCAACAAGTCCCCCAAAGTCAGTGCACACACCACTGGAGCAACCCTTCCAATGGACTCAGAGAGCACTGGAGTAAACCAAGGTGCTTAGTGCTAGAACATGGAGCAAGTGAATTCAAGTTTCTCCCTGAAGGATGTTCTCTCAAGACTTGGTTGCTTTTAGCTTTCAGACTCTAACCTGGCTATAAGTAAATTTTTAAGAGCCCAAAAACTTTCAGTGAGCAGCTTTTACCAGATTCTTAACCAGGCAGGCAAACGTCAAATAAACCCCATAAGCTCACACTGCATTAATGCAGTCATCTCTTTCTAACAGCTTTCAGCCCCATGACTTTTGACTATTAACCTCAATATGCAAACTTCAGCTTAAGGAGACAAGCAACCACGAGTTTGACTGCACACACTTTTGTTTTAGTTAGCTACCCAAAAACCAGACAGAAACCCCCTGCAAAGCACTGCTAAGGTGCCCAACCCAGCTTTAGTGGAGCATCATAACACAAAGAGGAGCATGGGCAGCAGGTGAAGGGAGGGATTCTGCCCCTGTGCTCTGCTGAGATCCCACCTACAGTGCTGGGGCCAGCTCTGGAGTCCTCTGCACAGCAGACACATGGAGCTGTTGGAAGGGGGCCACAGCAATGCTGGGAGGGCTGGAAGCCCTCTGCTGTGAGGCCGGGCTGAGAGCATTGGGGTTGTTCAGCCTGGAGAAAAGAATGTTCCAGAAACACCTCAGAGCAGCTTTCCAGTATTTGAAGGGGATACAGGAGATTTGGAGAGGATCATTTTACAAAAGCATGGTGTGATGGGACGTGGGGAAATGACTTCAAACTGGAATAAATTTGATTTAGATTAGACATTAGGAGGAAATTTTCCCCCCTGAGGGTGGTGAGGCACTGGAACAGGTTGCCCAGGGAAACTGTGGAGGATTCAAGCCTGGAAGTGTCCTAAGCCAGGTTGGATTGGGCTGGTCTAGTAGGAGGTGTTCTTGACCATGGCCGTGGAGATGGAACTAGACAATCTTTAAAGTCCCTTCCACCCCAAATCATTCTAGGATTGTATGATTACTGAAGCTCCATCTTCATGGATGGTGATGGTCATCACTCTTGTACTTCAAATTCCTCACTAGTCACCTCAGGCCAATGGCCAAAGCCTGGCTGAAACTCAGGGACCAAAGATTTAACAGCAGTTGTACTGAAAATGTGCCTTGGTATAGTATAAGGTTTTTTTTTCCTTTCTGGGGACAAGACACATACAGACTCCTGGCATCGGCAGGACAGCCACTTTCCTCCTCCATCCCTTGGTTCTTTGAACAGCCCTGGAGGTCTGTTCTCATCAAGGGGCCAGCAGCCATCACTTCTGAAATGGTTTTGGCCTTCTCTAGCCAGAACCCAATGGACTATTGCCCGAATCACAGCACACACAGCTGGCAACTCAGTTGACAGTCCCTAAGGGAGGCCATGGAGATCACACGAGTCTCTTATGACTAGGCGGTCCCTCGTATTCAAGATTTGAGAAAGGAAAGATGTTCAGAATTGCTGCCCATGCTCTTCTGCACCTCCTCTGTGAAGAGAGTTTTGGTTTTACACTTGTCCATTCAGTACTGCCAAGAGTACAGAAGTTCAGCCTGATGCTTTTTCCCCCTAAAGAGACAAAGCATCAGCAGACACAAGAAAAACAAACAAACAACCAAACATTTATGAATGTGATACAAGCAGCTTTGACTGATTTCTTCCCTGGGTCTCCAGGAAGGAATGAAGAGCTGATAAAGACTGCAGCCACAGCCTCCGTACTGTACAGCGTGGGAGCAGCATGCTGTCACTGAGGCTGGCTCCCAGCTCCCACTCAACATCCGAAAAGGTCATCAGAGTCCCTCTGGTTTTGTTTATTTCCCCTTGTTAACAAAATCTGAACCCAGTAAGCTTCAGTTCATAATGCTCTTTACATTCTTTCTCCATTCTGAACTCCAGTTCAGGCCAAGCCTATTTCTGTCTCATCTTCTGCTCTGTGTATTTTGGCACTGCTCCTTCAACACTTTTAACAGTGCTGGATGAAGAACTGACACTACAGAACAGGGCAGGAATTCATGGAACCACAGATTTTACAGTGCTCTTCAGTCATTAATAACCTTAACGCCTTGAACTCTAATCAAATACTATGCAAAACTCCATTTTTCATTCAACATTTCATTCCAGAGGAACTTGTTTCCTGCAATATCTAGCAGAGCTTCAATCTGAGCTGCTGCCCACACCACAGCGGGCGGGGAACAGCCGAGCTCCACCAGCGGGAGCCTCTTGGCACTGCAGGTTACCACAGGCTGGCCCATAAGGCTCCTTCGCTTCCTTCAGCGAACTCTGGTTCCCACCGTGTCCCCAGATGTATCTCACAGTGGGAGGGGTCCAGAGGCTGTCTGACAACTTTTGTTTTTCCAGAATAGATGAATCCAATTACAAAGTCTAATTAAAAGCTGCTGCTGCTTGAAAGATAATATTCACAGATTACTTCCTTCAAAGAGACTCTGAAGATCCTTGGAGAGGGCTACCTTACTGAAGCCAAGTCAGGTTTTGGGTCATGAGACATAACCAAAACTGAAAAAGCAACTGGCTGTCTTGCTGCTGAAATTGCAGCCATATTGCTTTCATGAAGGGTATGGAATTACTAATGCACTCAGCACCCACCTCTACACAAAACCAGACCCCATCAGCAAATAACGTTACCAACAGCAACTTAAGTACCCTGAGAGCAGGACAACCCAGAGCTGCTCAGTCCACAATGATGAGCAATAGTCTACATGCACACTCTGCAACATAAAGCACCAGCCCACATCAGGAACAGTACTTAACATGTGTAATTACTAGCCAGTTATTAATAAACCAAGAGTCAATGTTTGTGTGAAGGAGCCATTCTCCAAACAAGCTTTATAGAGACCACTGCACTAAGCAGTTGGTGCTTAAATCTGTCAAGAGACTATGGAAACAAGAACTTTGCAGATTAATGCTATGCTGTTCTTTACCAGGCTTATGTACTGGTCATGCCTTCACATGGCAAAAAACCCCATATTTTTAAAAATCCTAGGTGGATTATGGTGTATTATATTTAAATGGTCCTATTGGGGTCTTTCTAAGAAAGAGGAGTTATATAAGGTTCAAAAAGGCCAAGCACTGGGTCCTGCACTCAGGACATAACAGTTCCCTGCAATGCTCCAGGCCTGGGGTAGAGTGGCTGGAAAGCTGCCTGGAGGAAAAGGACCCAGGGGTGCTGGTTGACAATGGGCTGAAGATGAGCCAGCATGTGCCTAAGCGGCCAAGAAGGCCAACAGCATCCTGGCCTGGATCAGCAATAGTGTGGCCAGCAGGACTAAAGAAGTGACTGTCACCCTGTACTCAGCACTGGTGAGGCCACACCTCAAATACTGAGTTCAATTTTGGGGCCTCACTCCAAGAAGGACATTGAGGTGCTGGAGCATGTCCAGAGAAGGACAACAAACCTAGTGAAGGGTCTGGAGAACAAGTATAGTGAGGAGCAGCCGAAATAACTGGGGTTGTTTAGTTTGGAGAAGGCTCAAGGGAGACCTTCTGGTTCTCTACAACTCACTGAAAGGAGGTTGGAGCCAGGTGGCAGTCAGTTTCTTCTCCCAAGGAACAATACAATACAATACAATACACCAGGTTGGAAGAGACCTTCAAGATCATCGCGTCCAACCCATCAACCAATCCAACCCACCCAACAACTAAACCATGCAGCCAAGCACCCCATCAAGTCTCCTCCTGAACACCTCCAATGACGGTGACTCCACCACCTCCACGGGCAGCCGATTCCAATGGGCAATCACTCTCTCCGTGTAGAACTTCTTCCTAATATCCAGCCTAAACCTGCCCTGGCGCAGCCTGAGACTGTGATAGTCAAGTGATAGGACAAGAGGAAATGGCCTGAAATTGTGCCAGGGGAGGTTTAGATTGGACACTAGGAAGAATTTCTTCCCCAAAAGGGTTGTCAAGGCCTGGAACAGGCTGCCCAAAGCAGTGGCAAAGTCCCCATCCCTGGAGGTATTCAAAAGCCATATAGATATGGTGCTGAAGGGCATGGTTTAGTGGTGACCTGGCATGCTGGGTTAACAATTGGACTTGAGCTTAGTCTTTTCCAAACTTAATGACCCCATGATTCTGACCTAGGACAAGGGAGATCTGTCAGATACAAATCTCATTGTGAGATTTGTGAGTGAGTAGGGATGTCCTCAGCTGTGAAGTCACAGCTTTCCCTTACAGCACACATGGCGAAGAAAATCCTTTTCAGGACAATTGCCATGTTCAAATGTTCTCTAGGCTGGCTGACTGCAGGCTTAACAAGCATGATTAACAAGCATGACTCATACACAGCACAGTAAGCTTTAGGATTATGTTCCTTCATAAAGGACAAGACAAGCACAGAAAAGACAGAGCTAGAATTCCGTAAGATACTGGATACAATCCTTGAAAAATTATTTAAACTTTTAATAAAGTCATTTAAACTTAAACTTGCAAACTAGCCCTAAAGAAAAAGGTAGTGAGACTGACCACAGAACTACACCTGCATAATTAAAACACAACTCAGTAACATATTCTCAGTTTTCATACCAAGGCACCTGCAGACTTCCAGTAACTCAAAAGGGCCTACAAGAAAGCCAGGAAGGAACTTTTTACAAGGGCTTATAGTGATAGGGCAAGGGGTAATCGAATGAAGCTTGAGGAGGGCAAATTTTGACCGGAGATTAGGAAGAAATTCTTTACAGTGAGGGTGGTGAGACACAGGAACAGGTTGCCCAAGGAGACTGGAGATGACCTCTCCCTGGAGATGTTCAAGTCCAAATTGGATGAGGCCTTGGACAATCTGGTCTAGTGGAAGGTCTCCCTGCCCATGGTAGGGGGTGGAACTGGATGATCTTTAAGGTCCCCTTCCAACCCAAACCATTCTATGAAAGAAAGGAAAAAATATTTCTTTTAGAAACTTTCAGAAGAATAAATCAAGTCTCCATGAGATGACATATTGTGTGTGCATCTACATACATACACATCCGTGAACATATAAAACATCTTGTGATGCGTCCAGTTGCCATCCTCTGAGAATGAACATTTCCAAGCATAACAGAAATAAAGTAATCTGAGGCCAGCTGCTAGGAGAAAGAAGTAGTGTCACATTCAGTACAAAACTGTTAACATTCTTCATAAGAGTATTCTGCTATTAAAAATGCATCTGCTTTCTTTACAAGTGGATGAGAGAGGTTTATTGATTTCACTTAAAACAGGCCCTGGGCCCCAGCTACCCTCCAAGCATTACACTATAAAATGAATTGCTCAAGGATTACCAGTGTAAAACCATTATATAGCCAAACCATCCCTTTTTGCCATTATAACTGTAAATTCAACTCTCCATGCATCATTTCACATAAATGTCCACTGCACAAAACTATCCCATATGCAGCTGACAGAACATGGCAGATAACACTGTCTGTAGACACCGAGTGTGCACTCCAACAATACCCACTTGTGAATATCACACCCAGGCCTCTAACAGCAGTTCAATGGTGTCTCAAATACCACTGTGAATAAAGAAATTTCAATTACCTTAAGTCAAAGCATCTGTTTAAAGACCATAAAATCCCAGAATCCCAGCATGGTGGGGTTGGAAGGGATCTCTGGAGATCATCTAGTCCAACTCCCTTGCTAAAGCAGGGTCACCCACAGAAGGTTGCCCAGGACCACAATGTCCAGATGGACATGAAATCACTCCAGAGAAGGAGACTCCACAACCTCTCTGGGCAGCCTGCTCCAGGGCTCAAGCACCCTCACTTCAAAGAAGCTTCTCCTCCTGTTCAGATGGAACCTCCTGGGTTCCAGTCTGTGACTGATGCCCCTTGACCTGTCACTGGTCACCACTCACAGGAGTCTGGCCCCATCCTCTTGACCCCACTCTTTAGCTACTGATCAGCATTGATCTGATTCCCCTCTCAGGCTGCTCTCCTCCAGGCTAAACAGCCCCATGGCTCTCAGCCTTTCCTCCTCACAGAGGTGCTCCAGCCCCCTCAGCATCTTTGTAGCATTCATTGGACTCTCTCCAGTAGTTTTCTGTCTCTATTGATGTGGGGAAGCCCAGAACTGGACCCAGTACCACAGATGTGGCTTCATTAGGGCAAAGCAGGAAGAATCTTCTTCAACTTGCTGGCTACATTCTTCTCAATGTACCCCATTAGATGTTACAAGAAGGTCAATTACTGGTGGTGCTTCTCAGACAGAGCCAGTCTGGGCGGGAGAGGACACTGAAACAGTTTGCTTCTATTTTTACAAATACGTGGTTTGGATTGAAATGTCAGTACAAAAAGACAGCTCTAGCAAGCTTTTCGTGGCCAGATAAGCCTCTCAAAAGTTTCATCAGAGCACTGTTTACTTTGGTAACTGGTGAGTCAGCTGGAAGCAGCTCTCTCCCATCCCTTAACATTGTGCCTGTATCTCATCTGTAACTGTGTGATTTTCTAAAAGGCACCAACAAAAACATTTTTAAGTAGCAGAAATCATTCAGTAAGGGACAAACTTATTGCAGACCTATTGGGAACCAAGCCTGAGAAACTCAAGTGGCCACCTCAGGGTAGGGGGAAAGGAGTCACACAGCCAGGCTGAGGAGATTCTCCACAGCTGCCAAAATAACTCAGTCACGGCAATGGCCTTTCTGTGGTCCAAACCAGTGAAAATACCTTGCAGTGAGCAGTAGCAAGCAAAGGCCCCCTTGCTTTGCATCAGCCCCACAGCCAACTCTCCTGACTGGCACACCACAGTCACCAAAAGTTTAGCTACTGGGTGTCATTTAATAATCACACAGGAAGCAACAAAATGTTGTTCTTCCTGCTGCTCTACTAAGCTGAAGGGCACTGCTGGTGTCTGCACAAAACATCTATAAACACAAAGATTTCATAAACTGTATTGACTAAAGCTGCATAGACTATCGATATTTTTGACTCCATGGCATTAAAATAAAGACTTTCAGCTTCAGAATCATAGATTCATTTTCATTGGAAGAGACTATCAAGTCCAACCATTAACTCAGCACTGCCAGGTCACCACTAAACCATGTCCCTCAGCACCACATCTACATGGCTTTTGAATACCTCCAGGGATGGGGACTTTGCCACTGCTCTGGGCAGCCTGTTCCAGGCCTTGACAACCCTTTTGGGGAAGAAAGTCTTCCTAAGGTCCAATCTAAACCTCCCCTGGTGCAATCTGAGGCCATTTCTCCTTGTCTCTTGTTCCTTGGGAGAAGAGACTGACTCCCACCTTGCTCCAGCCTCCTTTCAGGTAGTTGCAAAGAGCAAGAAGGTCTCTCCACTTGTTGGTCCTTACCACCCTCTGAGCAGGTAGACTAAGGGCTTTTGCTGGCTACTAGCGGTACAATGGCACAGTATCTTCACTCCCTGTATAAGCAGCTACCAAGTAGAGGGGGTGGCCAAACCTATAGGTTTGAGTCTTCAGTAGTTTTTAGGAAGCTGCAAAAACATTCAATTCTCTCTAGTACTGGCTGATAGACTAAAGGAAATGGCCTGAAATTGTGCCAGGGGAAGTTTAGGTTGTATATTTTGAAAAAACTCTTTCCTGCAAGAGTGATCAGGCATTGTAAGAGGCTGCCCAAGGAGGTGGTGGAGAATTCAAGAAATGCATGGAGATGGGATGCTGGGACATGGTTTAATGGCCATGGTGGTGTTGGGATGATGATTGGACTCAATGATCTTGGAGGCCTTTTCCAGTTGAAACAATTCTACGATTCTCTGCTAATATTATCTGTGGATTATCAGCAGACCTGGCTCAGGATAAACTCAGAACTAAGCACCAGAAGTCTTTTACAAGAACCTTACTTTAGTGCCACAAGGAACAAAAATAAGACAGATACACTAAGGGTACAGTGCCTGCCCTGCCACTTGACCTGTAACAGTACTGAGATGCCATCTACAAGTCCCAGGAGTGGCATTATTCTTCTTTCCTCTGGCAACTCGCTTACAAACACTTTTTTGCCAGCTCTTCTACACATGCAATAACTCCAGGGAGCTCATGGCAAGAAGATTCATGAGAGCTTAACTGGGCAGTTACTAATCCATGCAGATCCAGCCACGCTTTATCTGCAGTCCGCAGCTCGGTGCAGAGGGCTGCAGTCAGCACACTGGCAGCAGCAGAAGTCCAGACTGTGCAGATTGCTATTTGCCCTCTGCAAGGCTCACAGCCCTGGCACTGACTGCAGTGATGTTACACAGGCATACCAGCAGTGGCAGAAGGGGAGGTTAATGGCTATAGGAAAGCTCTTTCATGGCTTTGGAAGGAGAAAATGGAAAATCATGAGAGTATTTCTGCTCTTGCTGCAGGTTTGATTATTCAGTCTGGTTTAGGAAGCTGTGAAAGGAAGGGAAATGTTAAATATTATCTGTGGATTATAAAATCCCACTGAGTTTTACTAGTGCAAAAATGCAAACATGCTCCAAACTAATTCAGAAAGCAGATGTGAGGAGGGAAGGAGGAGACAAATAAATAAATAAATAAATGAGAACATTAACTTTTTTTACCCTAAACAAAACAGTCCTTTTCCTTTTGCATGAGGATAGCTTCAATCTGCCAAACAGACACCTTGCTTTGTTTGCTCACCTTTTAAAATCTCTTCAGAATAGAATAGAATAAACCAGGTCAGAAGACACCTTTGAGATCATCGAGTCCAACCTACCATCCAACACCACCTAATCAATTAAACCGTGGCACCAAGTGCCCCATCAAGTCTCTTCCTAAACACCTCCTGTCATGGTGACTCCACTACCTCCCTGGGCAGCCCATTCCAATGGCCAGTCTCTCTTTCTATGAAGAACTTCTTCCTAACATCCAGCCTAAACCTCCCCTGGAGCAGCTTGAGACTGTGTCCCCTTTTTCAGTCACAGGTTGCCTGGGAAAAGTGATCAAGCCCCAGCTGGCTACAACCTCCCTTCAGGTAGTTGTAGACAGCAAGAAGGTCTCCTCTGAGCCTCCTCTTCTCCAGGCTAAGCAATCCCAGCTCCCTCAGCCTCTCCTCATAAGGCTTGTGCTCCAAACCCCTCACCAGCTTTGTTGCCCTTCTCTGGACATGTTCTAGCAAGTCAACATCCTTCCTAAACTGAGGGGCCCACGGGTTGTTCTCACATAGAAATTAGCCTAGATTCATTTAAGTTCTTTACTATAAAGGTGGTGGAACAGGTTGCCCAGAAAGGTGGTGGAGGCCCCCATCCCTGGGGGGCATTCAAGGTTGGGGCTCTGACCTTGCAGATGTCCTTGCTAACTGAAGGGGGGCTTCCAATCCAATGCATCTCTGATTCTACGATTTCAATGGCATCCCAGCTTGCGTCAGGAATAGTGCGACTGGGATGTGATTATCCTCTTCTGTTCAGCACTGGTGAGGCCATACCTCAAATACTGTGTACAGTTTTGGGGCCCACACTCCAAGAAAGACACTGAGATGTTGGAGCATGTCCAGAGAAGGGCAACAAAGCTGGTGAAGGGGCTGGAGAACAGGTCTGGGGAGGAGCAGCTGAGGGAACTGGGGTTGTCTTGTTCAGAGAAAATGAGGCTGAGGGGGACCTCTTTGTCCTCTACAACTCCCTGAAAGAAGGCTGGAGCAAGGTGGGGGTCAGTCTCCTAACATGCAGCGAGTGACAGGACAAGAGGAAATGGCATCAAGTTGCACCAGGGGAGCTTTAGGTTGGAGAGTAGGAAAACTTTCTTCACAGAAAGAGTGGTCAGGCACTGGAACCAGCTGCTCAGGGAGGTGGAGTCACCATCCTTGGAGGGATCTAAAAGAAGCATGGATGTGGTCCTGAGGCACATGGACGAGTGGCAGTGGCTTAGCAGTAGTGTTGAGGTTGTGAGCTCTAGGCCAGTGGTTGGGTGTGATGATCTCACCCAACCTCAACAGTTCTATGATTCTAATTTGCCTTAGCTGCTGCATTTCTTAATTTCATCCTCTGTCTGGTTTACTGGGATGCACTCAGCTGACTGCTGGAAAAACATGAAGCTCTCCCATGGAAATAATCAATCACTAAATAATTACCAAAGTTACTCCTATAGAATTACTAAGTTTTAAAAATTGAAGCATTTACCATGATTATTGTTTTCACTAAATTGTTTGGTCTTTCTCTACAGCAGAGCACAAAGCTTTCTTCTATGGAGAATTTGGATCTGTAGCCATGAAACCATCAAGCTCCAAAAATCAATGATGCAACTTAATTTGTAAATGTAGGTCAATCCAGAGCATCTTTTCTTCCAGACACAATGCAGAACCTGGAAAATGCTCACATGCAGGTGCTTTCACACACACTCTGACAACCCATGCTGAGATATTGGAAGTGGTGAGCACTCCCCATGTGTGTCAACAGGAGTGAAAGGTGGACGCTAATTCCTTAGCTGCTGCTGGCAGCCAAGTCCATTAACTGAGGATGCCACCAGTGAACATTAAGATTTTTGTCCCTCACCATGGCTACTGAGGAGAAATAAAGGGGTTTACAGGCTGATCTCATCATCTGAAGTTTTCTTTCAGTGTTTTTAGCTGTCCTGTTATCACAGTTTCTCACCCTCCTGTGCTGGGAATGGGATGGAATGGGTAAGGTTTCAGTGTTTATTTTCCATTGCCTTTTCCTCTCATATTCTTTTGTCAGACTGACACCACACATTTAGTCTTCTACTATCATTAAGACTTTATGAGAAAAATCCACCCTCAAGTAGTTGGCCACTGCTGTCATATCAGAGGTGGCAAGTGAGCACTCCTCGGCCTCTTCAGAGCAAAGTCAAGTGGCTTAACAGAGGATATGGAACCACTTACAAAGTTATGAGAGCTTGATGAGATTCCAGTAGTGCTAAAAAACAAAACTCATCCAAAAACTCTACCATTAAAAATAGAAAGGAAAAAAATAATTTTCAGCATGAATTAATACCCCAGTTGGCCCAAAATGCCAGACAATGATGCCACTCATGCTTAATCTGAATGACAAGACCACTAGTTACACATCTCAGGCAATATATTCTTCTAGCTGAAGCTAGTCTTAAAATAGATTAATCTTGCCCTTCTCGACTGGACTCTGCCTTTGTTCTGGTGTGGGTTGCTTAGTGCTCCTGCTGTGAGGTCTCTCTGAAAGACCCCTAAGTGCCAAGTTCATGCCTGATGTCCTTCATAGGCAGAAGGATGAGAATCTAGCCATCCAGCCACTCAGCACTGAACTTTCAACTGTCCATTTCACCTCCACTTACATACTTTTCCAAACACACTTATCCAGCAGAAGGCCTGCTAGTGACAAGAGCTCTGGGTTGCTAGCTATGGAGACCACACACCACCTTGCCATAAAGCAAGGCAGCACAGTCCTAGAAAAGGAAAGTCTTAACCATGGACACTTTGAAACAGCATAAACAGCTCAGATCTAGAGAAAAGACTTCTGAAAGCCAGCTCCTTCAGTAGGACTTCACTGGCTCATGCAAGCCTCAGAACAGCAAGTGATAATGAAACAGCTTCTCTTTCTTGAATATCAGCCTCTTTAGAAGGTGGCTTCTGCCAATCCCCTTTCTGCTTTCTAATATCCTCTCAAGAACCTTCTCATTCCAGTCATGAAGCTTCCACCACTGAAGAAGAAACTGGAGCAGTTGTCCAGAC
This sequence comes from Picus viridis, assembly GCA_033816785.1. Lineage (NCBI taxonomy): Eukaryota > Metazoa > Chordata > Aves > Piciformes > Picidae > Picus > Picus viridis. The sequence continues at coordinate 24,428,652 of CM066588.1, forward strand.
CATAGCATAGTCTTCTCCAAGACTGATGACAGTGCTCCGGCCACTCAGAGATTCTCCTTCACGCCTTATTTCTCATGGGTTTGAACCTTCTTTTGGATGCTCTTAATAGCATTCACAAACCTACATGAAAGTCCTACATATGTTAATAGTCAGGCTGCCTTTCTTAGTATAGTATCAGTCAGGGTTGGAAGGGACCACAAGGATCATCTAGTTCCAACCCCCGTGCCATGGGCAGGGACACCTCACACTAGATCAGCCTAGCCAGAGCCTCATCCAGCCTGGTCTTAAACACCGCCAGGGACGGGGCCTCAACCACCTCCCTGGACAACCCATTCCAGGGCTTCACCACTCTCATGGGAAAGAACTTCCTCCTCACGTCCAGCCTGAATCTCCCCACCTCCAGCTTCATTCCATTCCCCCTAGTCCTATCACTACCTGATAGCCTGAGAAGTCCCTCCCCAGCCTTCCTGTAGGCCCCCTTCAGATACTGGAAGGCCACAATGAGGTCACCTCGGAGCCTTCTCTTCTCCAGACTGAACAGCCCTGCAGTACTCCAGGTGGGGTCTCAGCAGAGCTGAGTAGAGGGGGAGAATCACCTCCCTTGACCTGCTGGTCACACTTCTCCTGATGCAGCCCAGGATCTGATTGGCTTTCTGAGCTGCAAGTGCACACTGAGAGCTCATGTTGAGCTTCTCGTCCACCAGCACCCCCAAGTCTCTCTCCTCAGGACTGCTTTCCAGCCAGTCCCTGCCCAGCCTGTATTTGCACCTGGGATTGCCTCGACCCAGATGCAGGACCCTGCACCTGGTCTTGTTGAAGCTCATGAGGTTGGCTTGTGCCCACCTCTCCAGCCTGTCCAGGTCCCTCTGGATGGCATCCCTTCCCTCCAGCGTGTCCGCTGCACCACACAGCTTGGTGTCATCAGCAAACTTGCTGAGGGTGCACTCGATGCCACTGTCCATGTCACTAACAAAGATGTTGAACAAGACAGGTCCCAGGACTGATCCCTGAGGGACTCCGCTTGTCACTGGCCTCCACTGGGACATGGACCCGTTGACAGCCACTCTTTGGGTGCGGCCAAAAAGCCAGTTCTTTATCCATCTCGTGGTCCACCCATCAAACCCATGTGTCGCCAGCTTGGAGACCAGGATGTGGTGCGGGACAGTGTCAAAGGCTTTGCTCAGGTCCAGGGAAACAACATCTTGGACACCAATGTCAAGGAACAAAGACCGTAAGCCTCTTTGAACAACAGTCAGTTGTGCAGGATGGAGGAACCATCTGTTTTCACTGAACTGCCCACTGGTACAGCCATGGTGAAGGCTGTCACTCCAAGGAATTTAGGAGAGTCAGGTACAGACACGAATAGTGACTCAGGTTCTCTGTGTGAGGCTCTGGTTCAGGTTTCTGGAGCACAAAATTACACCCAAATGCCTGAGGTTTCAAGTGCTAGCTCTGTTAAAGATTCTCCTCATTGCCCAAGGCAAACCTTTAGAGCCTTACTCAGAAAAACCACTTAACCAAAGGTGAAAAACGCACCAAAATCAACACAAAATACACAAGAACATTCTTAAGTGTTTTGCTCAACCACAGTGAGTTGTTTGTGCCCAAGGTTTCCAAGCTGTGAAGGAGGTGGTGTTCCCCATCTCCCACCCTTTCTATCTCCTTTGAGTAAGGGCTGGATATTCTGGGCAGGATTATTAATCACCATATGAAGGCAGAGATATTGTGACAGCAGAAGTGCAACTGTAAAAATATTAATAAAAATGCCATGGATTAATTTCTGGTGCGATTATCACAGAATCACAGAATTGTTTGGAAAAGACCTCTAAAAGTTGTTGAGGCCAACTATCAACCTAAGATCAGAATAGCCATTAAACCATGTCCCAGAGTGCCATGTCTACACATTTCTCAAACATCTCCAGGGATGGCAACTCCACCACCACCCTGGGCAGCCTGTTCCAATGCCTGACCACTCTTTTTGTGAAGAAATTTTTCCTAATATCCAACCTAAACCTAGCAGAATTTCAGGCCATTTCCTCTCATTCTATCACCTGATACTAGGAAGAAGAGATTGACTCCCACCTCACTGCAGCCTCCTTTCAGGGAGTTTCAGAGAGCAATGAGGTCTCCCCTCATGATGTGAACCAAGACCCCAGTGTTCCAGCTAAATTATATAAATACAGATAAAACTGTCCACACATCCAATCTTAATAAGCCAAATTTAACACAAGATAATAACTAGATGAAATTCCATCTCTCTCTCTCACAGACGGTAAATCAAGATATTCTGTAGTAAAGTTCAGAGTCCACATCTACAAAGCCTGTGTCATGTCAGGAAATATAAACAAAAAACAGGAAGAATTGAATTCACCTCATTCTCCAGCCCCATCTCACATTTACTCAGCTCTTTCAAGCATGTTATGATGCTGATTACAATAATGCCTTAAGGCACAATTGGGTGTTGTTGGATTTTTTTTTTCCTTTTTCTGATTTTCACTTTAAAACTGCTTTGAAAAGTCACCAAGGCAACACAATTCTTATTTAATGATAAGGTCAAAGAGCACCCTATAATTTAAAACACTGCACTTCTAATTGACAAAAATGAGTCAAAAGCAGCAGGATGAGTTCAGATCCTGTCCCGAGTACAATGGAATGTCAAACAGGGCTGAAAAACTGAAGAACAGTTGAGCTAATAAAAACCAGACCCTGCTTCAGTAAGCTTTCAGCAAGAACATTTCACCTACGTTGTTACTTTTGGAATTTGGGAAAGTAGGAGGAGCCATCAAGGTCTGAAGAGGAGATGTGAAAGGGTACTTGGGAAACATGCATAATTTAGGAAATCAAGAAAGCAGAGAACCAAAGCCAGGGTCTGACCTCAGTGATACTGCTGTAAATACAAAGCAACATCACTGGCTGCAATGGAATTACTCGGGATTTACTCTACGTTTAACTGAGGTCAAAACCTGTTGAATGAGACAGAACAGCAAAGCAGAAAACACAGCTTTTTCTACCTACACCACGGAATGTTTGAATGCAAGTAACTAAGAAAGAGTTTAATGCTGTGTAGCCACAACACAAAAGGTGAGATGCGCTTCAGCCATCACATAAACAGCTACAGCCACAATTTCTAAGGCTTGAAAGGTTTTATGCGCTCCAAATCTGCATGTAAACAAGCCCATGCAAATTAAAAGCACGCTTCGTTTACTTAGAGCTTTTCTTTTTGCATGTTTTATCTCAAACCATACTCATCATCCCCATGAAGTAGGCATGCAACAGCAACTCTTCAGTTGCTTCCCCATGGCCTCAACCAAAACACATTCATGAAGTTCCATCTGAATAGGAGGAGAAAATTCTTTGCTGTGAAGGTGCTGGAGCCCTGGAGCAGACTGCCCAGAGAGGTTGTGGAGTCTCCTTGTCTGGAGAGATTCCAAATCCACCTGGACATTGTGATCCTGCTGCTGTGGATGACTCTGCTTTAGCAGGGGAGTGGACTGAATGATTCCCAGAGGTCCCTTCCAACCCCCACCAGCCTGGGATTTCTGCACCTTCCCTCTTACAGAAAAAAAAATGGGCATGGATCAGTCCAAACAGCTATGCCAAACCACCAACACCTTAAAAGTTTTCCTTAAAGTGATGATGTTGCTCAATTCTTTCCAATGTGGTTTAGCCACTACACATCATTTTCATCTGACTGTACCATGGCTTATTTAGGTAATGGAATGATATTTAATTATGCTTTCAGGGGTGGGAAAAGGGCTGAGCTTTTGCAGTATTGACATGATCTCTACCTTTCACACCCTAAGCATGAGCAACAACAGTAATATTTAGAACAAAGCCTGACACACAAAGCAGCCACATTTTTCTCCCGCTGTCAGCATCCAGAGACTGTCTGGATCAGCACACACACCGATCCTGGGCAGCTCAATCTTTCCAGTTCAGTTCAGCTCATTAGTGATAGGGACACTCATTCCCTTCCCACTGCAGCTCTGCCAGCTGAATAAACTGCCAGCCCTGCCCTCCAGAATCACCCATACTCAGGATTTGTTGGTCCAGTTCAGACACAGAACAAACTCTAGAAACATACTTGCTGACCTGGCCAGCACGTGAAGTGACAATGACATTTGTCCTTGCCACACCCTCATCCCTGCTGAGGCCAACATCAGCCATCACACACACTGAAAGCAGCTAAAGAACGATTTCTCCATCATCTCCATCACCCACCTCAAACAATGCATCCAGTTCTGGTGTCTCCACCATAAGAAGGGCATAGAACTGTGGCAGCGAGGCCAGAGGAGAGCTACAAAGATAATCCAAGGGCTGAAGCACCTCTACTGTGAGAATAAGCTGAGGGAAATGGGGTTGTTCAGTCTGGAGAGGAGAAGACTCTTAGAGCTGTCTTCCAATACCTAAAGGAACCCTACAAGAAGGCTGGAGAGAGACTTTTCCTAAGAGTGTCTAGAGACAGGACAAGGGGGATTGATTTTAAGTTGAGGAAGAGTAGGATTAGACTGGATCTTAGGGAAAAGTTCTTGAGTACAAGGGTGGTGAGACTCTGGAATGAGTTGTCCACAGAGGCTGTGGATATCCCCTCCCTGGAGGTGTTCGAGGCCAGACTGGATGAGGCCTTGGGCAACCAAGTCTAGTTGAGAGGCATCCCTGCCCTTGGCAGCAGGGTTAGAGTAGATGATCTCCAAGGTCCCTTCCAACCTAAGCCATTCTACAATCTCCAGCACAAAGCAATCTGTGGCTAATACAACACATCTTTCAGAGCAAGAATATGTTGTCTTTAGCAGCAACACTTTTCATCACCAGGACTCAGTCTGTATATGAAAAAGAAATAGACTGCCAAGAAATTTTGAGATAAAGGAGGGGAGTGCTGAGAAGGGACACTGAACCTCTGAGGGAAAAGGGTCAATGGAAATTTTGAGAAAGAGATGGGCTGAAGGCAGACACAAAGAAGATAAAAAGATGTTGGGAGTCCAACAGATTATGAAAATAAAACAAGGAGTAAATATTTCAGGGACAAAGAAATGATTTGTGGGTTTGTGGTTGACACAGAGGACTGACTCAGGAGTAAGTCACATGAATTCCTTGCTCTTTGGTTCAGTTTATGTGAAATTTAAAAGGAATGACATAACCACATCAAAACAAACAAAGAAACAAAAACCAAAACCCAAACAACAAAACCCCCACTCATCTGAAACACCCTACGACACCAAGAAGTAGGGGTTTAAGTAATATATTGTCAAATGAGGAGACAACGCTCCTGGACATGAACCACTGCCTAATCGCCATGCTATGCTCTCCAAATGCTGTAAGCAAGCAGTCAGAATGTTACCCCACCCAGCGCACACCATGTCCTCCTTCAGCACTCTACCAGGGGCCCCAAAGCTGGGGCCGTGCCACTTGCTGGGGGCTAGCAGTGCTTCTGGAACTCAAACTCTGGTAATAGACAGTAGTTAATGTGTGCACAGTGATGCTAAAGAGCTCTAATTAAAACCACACCACTATTGTGTTGGTGCTACGCAAGCTATATCACATAAAATGGAGAAGTGCCACAGCACAGCGATTCACCCAAAGGTCGGCACCAATCAGTCTCTCCACCTGGGTGCTCCAGCTTTGCTCCCTTACCTAAAGGTATGTGCTTGCCTATTTCATCTACTTACAGCCTAAAAACTAGCTCCCAGACAGCAGCTGTAAAAAGTCACAATCTCTTGAGAACCTCATTAAACAGGGACATGAAAGACACCACAGTATTCCTGGCTGTCGGAAGGCAGAGGACTTGCCTTTTTTTTTTTTCTCTGCACAGCTTTCCTCTTCTTCTGTTGCTCAATAAACTCTAAGTGCAAACACATACTAGTTCAGTGAACTAACCAAGACCTCACTAACTAAACAAAAAGCCCTGTCCTTTGGAAAAACAGCCTCGAACATACCATTGTACAGCTTAAGAGAACTCAGGAAATGTTTCAGTGATACTCAGCATCCCCAGAGACACTTCACTTCAGCTCATGAAAATACACTGGTGTCCAAGGCATGAAAATTACAATGGCTTCCTGCTTATACCCTTCCCCCCACCATCCCCCAGGCTATGAACCTAATTCAAACAAGATGGCAGGAATCCAGCAGTAACCTATAGTCACAGATTAGAGCTGCTATCCCATGCAACCACAGCAGACATTCAGCTGGGCCTACAGCAACACAAAACATTCCTTCCTTTCCATTTAATTATGCAAGCCCACCCCCACTCATTCCCCTTCAGCAGGGTTTTCCCAGGCTGAAAACCTGGGGTCTCCTGCTTTTGGTTACACCTCATTGCAGAATGGGCTCTACTGGTTTGTCATTCAGCCTGTTGTTATGAAGGTGATAGTGGGAATTTGGCTCTAACACAGGCTGCACAAAATTCTCTTTTAAACCTGTCTTCAGATTCTGTAGGGACTGAACAGCAGAGGAAGAAGCATTGCAACTCCCATGAACACTTAAGCACTGAAATAGAGGGATGAAGCTCACTCCCTCTCAACTGCAGTTCTGAGGGCCAGATGTCATCCATAAGAGCTGGCTCAGGCAGGCACCTGGAAAGAGTCAATTAAAATCCTCTCTACACAATGCTCACACATCCAACATCCACTATGTTGCACACAGGCTCTAAGCACCAATGTACCTAACTGCTGTATCACCAAGAGCATGCAATAAGGAAGCTGTGGCTGCAGAGCACCCAATTGAGTCTGCTAACAGTGACACATTACTGATAAAAAATTCCACACTTGGAGTTATCATCTGGTGCATGAGATGTGTGCAGCCCCTTGGCATGGTGTCTGGGAACTGCCACATTAAACGTGCATATATTTCACCAGTAATGTTCTGCAGACTGAAATCTGTGGCTCAGTGTGTTTTAGGAACAGGGCTACAACTGGAGCAGAGCCGGAAAACAGTGTCTCTGTGACAAGGAGTACCAAGGATGCCAAAGAAAATAAACATGGAAGAGTACATGGGATAGAGGACAGTAAGCCCTCATACCTTCATAAATACATACAGCCTGCAGCATTTGCATTACACACCAACAATGTGCATCACAGCTCCCACTTCTGCCTCAGCCTCATGAATTATCAGCCTCGTAGCTGCCACAATTACTCCTTCAGCTTACACAGGACAGGCTCTGCTGAGCACTCAAGGTCCAAACCCTGCTGGCAAACTGCAGAAAAGGTCAATGAGGTGCAAGGGATTCTGATAAGCCACATCATTAGGCATCCTCCAACACTCAGCACAAAGTGGATTCGCAGAAGTCACTCAGTTTACACTGGAGCTACCTGCACAGGTTTCCTCAGCACTACCTCATTTCAGCCCAAAAATGCCTTAACAAGGGCAAGTCCTTCAGGGCTGAAGGCCTGGGTTCAGATCAGAGACATCACAGTGTGGGCACAACCTATTACCCTGTGTGAGCAAGGTTCATTGTAAGTATTCAGCATCATAAAATCCCAGACTGTTGGGGGTTGGAAGAGACCTCTGGAGATCACCTAATTTAACCCCCTGCTAAAGCAGGGTCACCCACAGCAGCTTGGCCAGGATCACAATGTCCATGTCTCCAGAGAAGGAGACTTCACAACCTCTCTGATCCATATGGCAGGATGAAAAGCAGTAAGAAAGAAACCTCAGGGACTACTATTTGGATAGTCAAACCCACAGCACGAAAAAGCTAGAAAGCAGAAAGCCTCTCACTTGACTTCATACCTCCTAAATTCAGGGCTTTGGCTGAACTAACCTTTGCTCCCTCCACAGCCAGTGAAAACAAATGAAGCCTCCAAAGAGAATTTAAAAATCCACAAGTGCTGAATTGCTCCAGAAAGGTGCCAGCTTGTTTTCATGAATTACAGAAAGAGCCTTTGGGTACCGAGTCTCTTAGCTGAGGCTCTTCTGTTAAGTGCCCAAAGTGAAATGGGACCAATCCTGTGCTCAGTGTCATGGCTTCATGTATCTTGACATAACATGATCCCACTCAAGTGCCTGAGGAATATGAAGTCACTGTGCACGGCAAAAGCAAGGAAAAGCTCAGCTCACATCTACCGTTACCACAGAATAGGTTGCACATGTTCTCAAAAGGCAACGAGAGAAATTCAACCATAGCCCACATGAGGATATGCATGACCTAAACCACCCCAATCCCACTTGAAAATACAACACTGCGAACTACCCCAACAGAAACTGCAAATCCTGGAGCCAGGGTCCACCCAGCAACAACTACAAAGCATGACCCCACAGTGGGCAAACTGAAGGATCTCATACATCAAGTTTGAGAGCAGCACACCTAAATCAGGAAATCCTAAACAATGGCAATAATTATAAGAAATGCAAACACATTCTCCCTGGCAGGAGTAAAGAAAGCCTGTGAAGCTGCCAGCCCAGAGCACATTTCACTAAATCCATCCTATTTCTTCTAACAAAGCTGTTGATTATCAAGGCATGGTGAGCCAGTCAAGTAACACCATCAGTCTCTTTCAACAGAGAAATTGCTTTGCTATTTGCAAACTGGAAAACATGTGTTCTCAATATTTTCTCTGATGTATGCATCCCCTTCGAAGTCCACAGCATATGCCAAAAAATCAAACCATTAATTTGGAAAATATATACCAAGTGGCATCTGAAGGCTTTCTCTGTCTAAAAGGTTCCTCCTGTCACTCTTGAGGCCACATTCAAAACATATTAACTAAATGAAATATCTGCTGCTTTTCCATACTCCTTAATCCAGCTTATCCAGATCCTCAGCTGACTGAACTGAATTAACTCTAGCACAAATTCCAAGCAAACTCCAACATACACAAAGTGCAAAGAGCGAGTCAAGAAAAGCCTGCAGAGACACATACATCAACTCCATGCAGCTCCAGGGCTCCCCACCAGCTGGTAGAGCAGGATGAAGAATGTCACAGACACATAACAAAGCACTGACCCAATATAAACTCATTTTGTTCACTGCCTCCCTACACAGGACATGTATCCTTTACCCTTCTGCAGCAAGCATGTGGCCCAGCTCCATATCATGCCATAGAGAGCCTTCACAAGGCACATGGGCATGTACGCCTGTGTGATCCAAGTCACTGATGGATGGGAGCAAGGGTTAGGGATCACTGAGTCAGTTTCCAGTCAGCTCCTGCGGGTTTTCTCCTTCACTCTCCCCTGACATGTTCCCCAACATTCAACTGTTTGAGCAGGTCCAGAGGAGGCCACAAAGATGATCATAGGGCTGGGGCACTTTCCCTATGGGGACAGGCTGAAAGAGTTCAGGCTCTGGGAAGACTGTAGAGCAACCTTCCAGTGGCTGAAGGTGGGTAGAGGAAAGCTGGGAAGGACTTGTAGTGACAGCATGAGAGAGAATGGATTGAAGCTTGAGGAGGGCAGATTTAGAGTAGAGACTAAGAAGAAATTCTTTACAGTGAGGGTGCTGAGAACCTGGCACAGGTTGCCCAGGGTGGTCATGAATGCCCCTTCCCTGGAGGTATTCAAGGCCAGATTGGATGAGGCCTTGAACAACCTGGTCTAGTGGAAGATGTCCCTGCCCATGGCAGGGGTTGGAACTGGATGATCTTTAAGGTCTCTTCCAACTCAAACCATTCTATGAATTCATAAACTCAAGCTCCTCTCTTCAGTAAAGACATTCACCAATAACTGTCCACCACAGAAGGCCTTGCTTTTCTGAATTATCTTCTAGCATCACCACTTTAAAAGAGCAAGGTTAGAATTTCAAGAGGTAAACGTTCTCTGGTTAGCCTCCTTGTCAACTTCCCTCAGTGTATTTCCCTGCCAATCCACCTTACAATGAACACTACTGCCTCAGAGTGAGATAAAGATGTATAGAACATTATGCCTCCTTCTTCATTCCATTCCCACGGCTTCTCAGCAGGCTTAGTCCACTGCAAATGATTTTAAAACACAATCCATATTGGAATAAAAGCTACAGAACCCACACACCACCCTTTCCTTCTCACTGACATGCATGATCCTGCAGCAAAATCTACATTTTGCTGTCTACTAGTGTTGAGAAAATACAACAGTGGTAAGTGATGTGAAGGAAAACCTACTCTCCTGGGAAGTGACAGGATTTTTCAGGTGCACAGAGGGATAACAGTAATGTAAAGATTCCAATCTGAGAGAGAGCGCTCTCACACAAAAATCCACTGTACTGGGGAGTGAATTTAAAGCTCTGTAGCATTATTTGCTGTATTGTTACTGGTGGCTGAGCTTGCAAGGGCACTGCATCAGTGAGTGATGTTTGAGAAACAGCAGCATGTGATTTGGTCTGGAGAAAACATCCTCCATCTGAACTCTAGCACATGGAGAACAGGCATACACTGCTACACAGCAAGCTTCATTGGCTAAACAACATCAGCAATAATTATTGGGACAGAATAACACTGGGATGCATTACTAACCAGCTACAGAGCTTTTTGTGTAGTTGCCACCACTTGGATCTGAGGACAGGAAAACAAAACAGAACATGTATTTCAGTAGGCAATAGTTTTAAATGTAATATGAAGAATAATTAATAATGCAAAGCAGAAGAAAGTGAGATATTGGAGGCATTATCACTTTTTTCCTAAGGAAAAGACAAACTCCATTGTACTGTCAAGTACACCCAAGGATAAAAATCCTTCCTCTTGAAAAAAAAGATTCAAGAATCAAGGGGAAATTATCCTTGTGCTTACTTTCAGGGCTGAACAGGCAAAGTTAAGGCAGTAGAAATATAAGTTGCACATGATGTTGTAGTAGGATTTTGGATGATATGACAACATTTTGGCTGTCTCAGATTTTGGAGCTTCTGGCTCTAGCAATACTGTTGTCTGTAATCTACATAAACAGCTGCTTTTAGAGACCCCAGATAACTCCTTCCAGAGGAACAAGAGCCATGTAATCATATACAACTGCTTTTACAGACACCACAATGCCTCTGTTAATGGTAATAAGGTTTCAAAGCAGGGTTGTAACAGAAGTCTCAGAAATAGAAATACCTGAAGGTGCTTTAGATTTTTATCCTTATCAACTCAGAGTTGTTTGTGATTATATAGTATTGGTGACTGTCACTCAAAAGATGGCAATAACAGTAAAACTGAGCAGCAGTAACAATACAAAAGCAGTATTTGAGCTGTAGGGAAACAGTATTTACTGAAGTATTCAATGGTGAAATAATCAGTAACAGTAACACTTCAACATTTATAGCACAAAAGGGCAGATTTCACAGTTATTGTGCCAAGTTCTGGCTATCATTTGTCTTCAGACATACCAAGACAGCACTCAGCAGTTGTAAATTTACATTATGTCTCCTAAAATGCAAAAGAACGCTCAAAACTTGGATGTGCACTCATTGCTGTCACTGTGTATCTAAGGGAGTCCAAGATAAACTAAGCCAATAACAATCCAAAACCTTACACAATCTTGAGTTTTTCAGACAGGATGTTCAGAAATTTCTGAGGCCACCACAGAACACTACTCTGAGAGATCAGCCATGACAGCTTCAGCCTGCTATCCTGTGATGCACCAGTACAGCGACTGCACCACAACAGGGAGATTGGACTTGTCAAATCAGTATTTTTTTTCCCCCACTTTGGGTTTTGGGAACCTATTAAGCTATCAAAATAAGACAAACATTTGAATTACATGGGGAGAATATATTTTTTTTTTCTGACTTTACTCTTGATAGTTGGGGCAACTCTTCTTTCTCTTTCTTATAAGAACTATGGGATTTTGATAAGTACCCAGTGCTTGCATAACATCTGCCTACCAGAACTTCATTGGCAAGCAGTTTCTCGCTCCTTGCCAGCATGATAACTAGAACCATAGACTGGCCTGGGTTGGAAGGGACCTTTAAAGGCCACCTAGTCAGGAACATCTGCAATGAGAATAGGTTGCTCAGAGCCCCAGACAACCTGACCTGCAGGGATGGGGCATCTACCTCTCTGGGCAACCTGGGCCACTGTCTCACCACCCTCGGTGTAGAACATTTCTCCTTTCTCTCCAGTCTACATCTCCCTCTTTTAGTTCAAACCATCACACCTTGTCCTGTCACAACAGGCCCTGCTTTTTAAAAAGTCTGTCCCCAGCTTTCTGATCAGACCATTTAAGCACTAAAAGGCCACACGAAGTTCCACGCATGAATTAGTTCAAATATTAGACAGCTTTCAAACAGTTGTACATAATGGGGAAGGTAAAAAGACCTTCTGCTCAAAGACCAAGTCCTCAGTTCCAATGGGCAGAGATGCTCATTTCCATTTCACTGTGGGGTTTGCAGAATACAGCAGATTGATGTGAGGTCTGTCCAGGACACATACACACAGCAGAAAGCCAGCAAATCTCCTTCTTAAGCAAAAGATATACTGCAAAACACTGGCAACATCTCTCCTCTGCCCCTTCTCTAATCCCTTTAGTCCCATCACTGTGTCAAGTTAAAGACCCTGTTTGCACCCACACAATGCTGAATGTCACCCACTGAAGCGCATTAAGGAAGCTTACACCATAGCACAGCACAGACGACAGACCACCCTCAAATAAGTGCTACTGCCCACAAACACAATGGAACCAACAGCTCTGAAGACCTCCAGAATGAGAAATGCAGGTGAACAGCACACCCCAGGCACTCACAGACTTTTCCTTCTGCTGCCCCATTCCTGCTGTGGTGCTGGCAAACTCAGGTACTGGCATGAAACACCACATTGCCCCAGACTTGTCCTCCCTGTTCTGAAAACTACTGCCATACAGTTCTATTCATGTTCTGCAGTAAAGCTAATACCAAGTCTTGAAATATTTCTTCCCCCATCCAAAGGAAGTAGAGAGAATCCTGCAGACAAAGGTCTTCTTTGGAAACATTCAACCTCTCCCAAATGGGACAACTGATTTATACACATTCAACTTTTGCCTGAAAAGTTTAATAGACACCTATATACCTGAGAGCAAAGCCTGAGGCCAAAACTCTCAAGTGACAGAAGAATGCAAAAGGCTATGTGCAGGGGAATATGAGAAAAGCCGTCAGAAGAGTCCAAAATAAGAAACATTCTAGGGGATAAAGAGGGGGCAATGTAGATAAGGCATTGACAAAGTGGTGGCTCTCGTTGGGAGCTGAACTGAAACAAGAGGAATTTCAGCTGAGCAGGGTTGGAATTTTATTGCTACACTCACAGGACAAATTATTCTTCATCACTCACAAATGTTTTTTTCAAGGCAGGAGTTCACATGTAAAGGAAAGCTTACACTTCTTCACTGCTGCACACAGTTTTCCGTCTCCCTTTGTTACCCACTTGTAGAACCAGAGCACTTTTATAACAGGATGTATGAAATATTTTCATTCCATTAATAGCCTACTTTTAATTTCTTGTGTTCCCCCTCTGGAAAAACCATCATTTCTTCTCCCTTATAACTTCTAAAATCAACCCCAACCCAAATACAAACAAAAAATTACTATTAAACCTGCAAAAACCAAAGTTCTCAGACCTTTCATATGACCTTCTGAACTTGTTCCAAGCTAGTAAGTGGCTCACAGCCTAACTGCTGTTACAGATATAGCACTGCAATAAAGGAGATCCCAGGTTATCACAGAATCCCAGCAAAGGGGGATAGAAGAGACCCCTGGAGATCATCCAGTCCAACTCCCCTGCTAAAGCAGGGGTACCCACAGCAGCTTGCCCAGGTTCACAGTGTCCAGGTGGGTTTGGAATCCCTCCAGAGAAGGAGACTTCACAACCTTTCTGGGCAGCCTGGTCCAACCTCAAAGCAAAGAGGTTTCTCCTCCTGTTCAGATGGAACCTCCTTGGTTCTAGTTTGTGCCCCTTGCCCCGTCATGCGCATCACTGACAAGAGTCTGGCCCTATCCTCTTGGTCCTCACCCTTTAGGTTTTGCTGAGCATTGATCAGATTCCCTTTAAGGTTGCTCTCATCTAGGCTAAACAGCCCCAGAGCTCTCAGCCTTTCCTCCTCACAAAGATGCTCCAGGTCCCTCAATATCTTTATAGTCTCCACTGGGCTCCCTCCAATAGTTCCTCATCTCAAACTGGGCAGCCCAGAACTGGGTCCAGTACTCCAGATGTGACCTCGCTGGGGCAGAGTAAAGACAAACTTAATTCTGTGTCTTTACTCTATGACATGAACAGAACTTTCGTCTCAAAAATAAAGGAGTTGAATCGTACAATTGTCTCAGTTGGAAAAGACCTCCAAGATCATCAAGTCCAACCATCAACCTAACACTACTATGGCCACCAAACCACATCCTGAAGTGACATGTCCACATATTTCTTGAATACTTCCAGGGATGCCAACTCCACCATCTCCTTAGGCAGCCTGTTCCAATGCCTGACCACTGCTGCAGGAAAGGAATTTTTCTTCATCTCCAACCTAAACCTCCCCGGCACAATTTCAAGCCATTTCCTCTCACTCTACCACCTGATACTAGGGAGAAGAAACCAACCCCCACCTCACTACAACTACCTTTCAGGAGGGAAAAGCCAAGATACTGTATTTCTAGTTCTCCTACTCACCTAGGCTGTAACCCTTACTGAAGTGGCTGAAGGCGGCTGACTGAAGTCCAATGCTATTTTCCCATCTCAACAAAGCAGTAGTAACATTCCCCCTTTTCTCACAGACAAGGCAATATGTTGCCTACCTGATTTGTAAGGAAAAGGGTTAGCAAATGTTCGCACCGGCAGAATATTGACAGGAAGACATCATCCCATGCACTAGGGAAGTCCAGAGGTTGTATATTCCTCTTCTAATTAAAACTCATTAGTGGCCTTTGGTCTATCCACCAGTCATTCACACTGAAGGAAGGCTTGATTGAACCACGTGGAGTTAGTTATTGCTGCTATAACTCCATTAGCTTTACAGAGAAATACTCAGGATGAATTTGTCCCTTTAGACTTGTTTTCCACTCCAAAATTCCTTAATGGCACAAAGGAAAAATAGAAAAGCTGGCCACAGATGTTAAATAGAGACATTGTGAGTCCAATGCCGTTTCCACAGGATACAATGGGAGTGAGTAGAGCAGCACCCACAACACGCAACTGCAAAAGCATTTGCAAAAGCTTTAGCTTCAATTCAAAGTTTCCCTTTGCCAACTCTTCTGAATTTGGGAATTACTTTTTTTCCATTTTTTCCATTGAACATAAGTCTGCCAAGAGACTTCTTTGTCAACAGGCCTTTTCACTGTCTACAAAACTTCTGTGATTGTGTGTAGGCACTGAAAAACCACATCAGAAAATTTTCTGTAATCTGTTAAAGCGCTGCACATGCTTACACATGAAGCAGAATCCAAAACAAAAGGTTTTCCAAAATGGATGCCTCAGCATCCCACCAGATGGGACAGAAGGATCAGAACACGAAGCCCATTGGAATGTTATTTCTTTTCTGTAGGCCATAACTCTATGCCAAAAGCCGCAGGTTTGATGCTACGAAGTTTACTTGTCAGTTACTACTTTTTTACTGCCTAGGGCTGGAGCACCTCTCCCACTAAGATAGGCTGAAAGAATTGGGGCTGTTCAGTTTGGAGAAGAGAAGGCTCTAGGAAGACCTTATAGCTACATTTCAATATCTGACTACAGGAAGACTGAGGAGGGCTGTTTGCGAGGGCTTGTAATGACAGGACATTGTAGAGAGCAATGAGGTCTCCCCTCAGCCTCCTCTCCTCCAGACTAAATCACCCCGTTCCCTCAGCTGCTCTTCACCAGACCTGTTCTCCAGGCCCACCAGCCTCATTGCCCTTCTCTGGACACTCTTCAGCACCTCAATGTCTTTCTTGGAGTGAGGGCTCCAAAACTGAACCCAGTATTCAAGGTGTGGCCTCACCAGTGCCCAGTAGTACAGGAGCATGATCCCCTCCCTGCTGGTCACACAGTTCCTGCTACAGGCTGTGATGCTGGTGGCCTTAGGAAAACAATGGAGTTAGAAGCCAAATCCACACCAACTTCAGACTGTAGCTGCCCATCAATAAAGAGCATATCTGGATCAAAGCAGCTTTATACAAAGAGAAACCTCCTTGGATCTGAGGTACAACTACTGCACTCCCTGTAGAGTCCTATTTGCTTGACAGACCACAATACCTCACAAAAACATCAAGAAAATGTCTGTAGGCAGCTACATAAAAAGCTCTTTCTGGAAGAAAAATTGTCAGTTGACAAAATAATCAGACAATCTGGGGGTGGAAAACACAAAACAAACAATCTCATGTTCATCAACTTTAGTAGAGCAATCACCAGGAAGAATACCACCAGGTAAATTAACTGGACACTGTGAAATACAAGCCAAGTAATAATTTCTATTATAGTTTTAAGAGTTACTTCTCTATAGATGAAAAAAGGATGTTGAAGAACTGGTCACAGCAGTATTTCCTGCATTTTCTTTTCAAGAACCTAAGCTTGGTCATCATGACATGTAAGATACTGTGGCGTGTCATCCTAACTCTAAGAAAGACACAGAGAAACAGCTTTCAGAAAGTAAGACAAAATGAAGTTTAACATTACACATTCTCAACTTTCAAACAGCTTTACAACCTCACAAGCTATCCATCACACTCAAAAGTAAGGCTCCCTCTGGCTGTGCAGGGAAGTTGGACTTCCACAGAGAGACATGTAACGGGATACACCAACATGCATTTGCCAGCAGCTCTTTGTTGTGTCGGGCAGCTCTCTGTAGGTTTAAGTTTCTCCATTGAATGAAATCAAACATTTGCCAAGGAAAGGGGTCTCCTGCGGAAACAGAAGGAATGGGGGAGGAGGAAAGGGGGAAAATGTGATTCAAGCAGAGGAAAGTGGCAGATTTGTTTCTAGTGTGTTATGTACTGAGCAAGAAGATGCTGGTACAGCAAAGCACGAAGGAAAAAAATTAGTCTGTAACAGAAGCAAAGATCTTTGAGAGCCAATGGAAGCATGAGAGTCAGGGAGATGGGAGAAAATGAATGAAAAGGAGAAAATGTGCAGAAAAAAAACTGAACAAGGAAATGGAAACAAGGGATGAAAAAGAAAAAACTAGCTATCGAAACGAAGGATTTGGAAGTGGCCTGTGATGAAACCTAACCATTACAAACTACTCAGGATGTAAAAGTTAGAACTTCTTTCTACCAAGTATGCACAAAACCAAAGGGCCCATCCACACAAACCTGCAAACTTGCTCTCATGGCTGGTACAGATACGCAAGCCCTCAGCAGATGAGAACTATCAACTCTTATAGTGAGTCACTTGGGTGAGCAGAAAGGGAAGATGGATAATCCAAGTCTGACTGTGGAGAGGGAAAATAACCCAAAATCACTCCCAACACATCATGCTTATCCTTTTTTGCCCCATCCAAGGTGAAAGAGCACCAAGAACTGTGAGCTTGATTTCCCACTAGGATATAAAAGAGTCCTTGGCCAAAATCTTGCCTTTCTTGCTTATTTCAGTGGCACACGATTTTTAAGTCCCATATGTCTGTTTCATAAAATAACAAAAAGTTAGAGAAGGGGGGGGAAGAAAGTGACATCAAAGGTGCAAATAGTAAGGTGCATAAGCAGACCCTTTTGTGATAGGACACTCCAATATCTCAATGATGCAATCTTTGTTAGAAAAATTAAAATAGATTACTTCTATGAGCTTAGAGACAACAAGCCAGCAAAATTTGCAAAGGCAAGTTCTTCTCTAATTCTCCAAGCACTTAGTTTCAGGTATTTATAACACCACCAAGCACCTGTCTTGTAAGCTGAAGTATCTATGGCTGGGGGAAACATGAGACACACAGAATAGTAGGAGTTGGAAGGGCTCTCAGGTGGGCATTGAGTCCAACCTCCTCCCTGCCAAGGCAGTTTCACCTAAAGAAAGTCACACAGGAACATGTCCAGGTGGGTTTTGAATGTCTCTATAGATGGAGACTCCACCACCTCTCTGGGCAGCCTGTGCCAGTGCTCCAACACCCTTAAATGAAAGAAATTCCTCCTCATGTTTATATAGAATTTCTTGTGTTGAAGTTTGTGCCTGTTATCCCACATCTCTTGTTTTCACTTGATGACATCCCTGTGAAAATTGGACTCTGAAGAATTAACTTCTGGAATAACATATGCTGACATACTCCATGGAAACTGGAACTAAAGAGATCATTTTCAAGGGCTCTTTTTCCCACTCATTGATAATGTTTTCTTATTTTTAAAAAGGAGTTTTTACTGCACAGTACAGCACATGCCACCAGCCTGGGGCATCCTATTCCTATTTCCTCCTCAAGTCACTAGAAGATACTTGACAAGGAAAGAGGAAGAAAGCCAGAGAAAAGGGATAGGAAGGGAATAGAAAACAGATGCAGAAAGAGAGGCATGCATAATGTACAGCAGAAAGAGAGGGGGAAAGGTAAAATGAGGGGGAAAATAAGAACAAAAAAAAAAAAATTAAAAATATCAAACCAGCAAAAAAAACCACAAAAAGTTTTTTGATCATTTCAGTGCAGGGTTCTGAATGCAAACATGGGACAGGACTGAAGGAAAGGTGCAATGGTATTATGAGTGTTTAGAACTGTACTCCCAGAGAAAGGCATCAGAAAACAGTAGCTTTAGTAGTAGTAGTATATATTGTGCTCTCTACCAGGAGAGCAGGTCAGAGACTACTCTTCAGTGCAATACGTTGCGCTTAGAGACTGCTTCGTCTGGATCTGATGGTATTTGCACGGAGAAGCTTCAGAAAACGTTACACGTCCCTGCGACAGCAGAGAATCGTGTGGCAAGCACGGCTAAGGTGTGACGGAGGTACGTACGCTCCAGTCCCCTAGAAGCACTGGAAACCCAACCTTCTAGAAGAGCCAGCCCTGAGCAGAGCTCCTCTGTGGTACTTCCCGGGCTCCCAGGCACTCCTTTCCTTTCCCTCCCGTCCCTGGCCCCCCTCGCCGTGTGCCGCGCTTGGGGGACGGCGGCAGGACCCCGCATCTCGGCCGCACCTCCCAGGACAAGCTCCTACCTGGGTCGTGGAAAGGCACCAACGCGAAGTTGTACAACGGTCTCTTAGGTCTTTTTAGCGATGTTTCCAGGATCTTGGATGCCCCCTCGATAACTTGCACCAGGTCGTCGTACATGGAGCCGGTCACATCAAAGACGAAGGCCAGGGTAGAGGCTCCCTCCGGCACTGCCTCGCCACCCGGCTCCGGTGCAACGCGGGGACACAGAGCGAGGAGCAGCACCGCACTCAGCCCTGCTGCCCACGCTCCGCTGACCCCGTCGAGAGCCATCTTCACCTCTCGGGAACGACACTTGCAACGCCCGGCCCGGCGGAGCGCACACCCCGGCGACCGACCGACCGCCCACCCACCGCCCGCTCCCCTCAGCGCGGAGTGCAGGAAGCGCCGCAGCTTTTGTCTGCGCGCTGCCGCGGCCCCGCTCCGCCTTTCTCACCGGGTAGGGCTGGGGCAGCACCGCCCCGAGAGAGAAGGCCGAGTCCTGGCCATGCCGCGAGGTGCGGAGCTGCTGCCGGCGCGGATGGGGCTGCTGCCGTCTCAGGAGCCCCCGGTCGCCGCGGACTGCCCGGCGCCAGCCCCAGCCCCACCTCCCATGGCGCCTGCCCTCACCTCAGGGCCCCCTCGCGCCGCGGCACTCGCACCTGGCCGTGACCGCCGGGCCGAGCCTCCCTGATCCTCCTCGAGCCTCCCGCCTGGCCCCGAGCCTCCCGCCTGGCCCCGAGCCTCGCTGCGGCACCGGGACACTGGAGGGTGAGGAACCGACCAGCCCTCCGTGGACCGGACTGTGTGCCCTCACCTGCTGGAGGTGAGGAAGGCGGCACTGCCTTTAGCTCATCTCCATCAAGGCAGATGGGTGTATTTATTGTTTATCTGTTGCAGACGGAGACTGAAAGCTCTCCTCTCTCTTCCATTACGCTTCCACAACCGCTACCTGACACCCGGATCCCATTTCCCGTCTGTTTTTTCTCAGTTCCTATGAGTGTATTCTCACAGTGGCCATTAAAGTGGGGATTAAAGATGCCAAAATGTGGTCAGGAGTATGGCTCCAGGCACTGGCAGGCTGTAGTGCAAGCACAAGACTGGACAACAAAGAAAGTGACCAGAGCGGTGTTTTCACCCTGCTCAGGAGATGGAAGAGATTAAAGCCGGTGTATATTTCAGAGCTCCATGGCTGTTTAAAGATGCAGCTACATACAAACAGAGACCTTTTGAAAATCCAGTCGTAGATGGCTGACCCAGTGCCAGGGTTGAGTTGGTAGGTCAAAGGGCAACAGGCACAAGCTGGAACCCAAAAGGTTTCATCTGAACAGGAGGAAAAACTTTGTTGTGAGGGTGGACCAGGCTTCCCAGAGAGGCTGTGGAGTCTCCTCTGGGGAGATTCCAAACCCACCTGGACATTGTGATCCTGGGCAACCTGCTGTGGGGGACCCTACCATCCCTCACCATACTATGTGAAAGGATTCAGGGGAGAACCAGAAGCTGAATCCTCATTGTTTCAGCACACCTCAGCACTAGTACTAGCATTAACAGCGGCAAAGTTTACAAAGGTACCCACTCAGTACAGAATATGGTCCACCACCATCAACAAGTCACCTACAGCAGATAGACTAGCTTTCTTAATGAAACATTTTAAATTCTGTCTCTTCCACCCACAAACAGGCATCTAGCAACCAAAGGTTCAAACCTCCATGTAACCAAGAGAAGTGGAGAAAAATCTACAGCACTTCCAAGTTTTACTCCATTTATACCTAAGAAGCTCCATTTAGCTTAAAGATTAGAAGAAAATTCTTCCCATGAGGACGGTGAGACACTGGAGCAGGTTGCCCAGGGAAGGTGTGGATGCCTCCTGCCTAGAAGTGTTCCAAGCCAGGTTGGATGAGGCCTTGAGCAACCTGGTCTAGCAGGAGGTGTTGGAACTAGATGATCTTTAAGGTCCCTTCCAACCCAAACCATTCCATGATTCCGTGAGGTTCACAGCTCAGACAGGTAGACCATGAAGCAGAATTTACCTCATTAGTTCCCTTCCTTATTTTACTAATCTTAAATCTGGTCCTAAAACTGCATACTCAAAACCATCATATTGTGACTGGAAAATTAATTGTGTAGAAATGCTGCGTATCCTAATCAAGTTATAAGCCTGGAACTGAATTATAAAAAACAGATGTTTACATTCTTTCTCCCCTTCAGCACTGATGTCATGAGAAGGAAGCACATAACCAGAGCTGTGTGAAGCATTTGCAATAAAACCCCAAACCACGGAAAACTTGCCTCATCTGTAACTCTGCTAGCAGCAAACTCAGACCAGGTTCATCAAAAATATTCACAAATCTTGTAACTAGAGATGCCGTAAAATAGGTTCAAGCCATAAACCAGGAATATGTATTCTGGACACCCTGGAGACTGGCAGCATCTGGATTTGGGGATTTCCTTCCATCCTTTATGAAGATGAATTCCTGAGACACTTTTCCTCACAAAGAAAGCCATCGTGTTCTTTCTGTCTTGTATTATTTCTCATGTAGATATAAACAAGCTAGAGCAAACCTAGTGAGAAAAACAACCCCCCTGGGCACATATTGTCACATCTCTAAAAAAGCATCATTTAGCATGGGTTTTGAGGTACAACATGAAGAACAACCTTCATTTTGTAACAGTGGAAACTGGTATTTGTTTTGGTTGCCTAACACTTTCCACTATAAAATATCCTTGAAGCTTGGAAGCTCAAACACTATTATTCACAGCAGGCCTTTGAAATTCGCAGGAAGAAAGGCCTTTAGCAAGAGGAACAAGGGTGGGTTTTTTTTTCCCCTCTTCACTGAAATTATTTTCATAGTTTGCCAAAGAATCATCTATTGAAAAAAAAAAATCGCCATGTTCCTTCTGACATGCTCTCCAGTGAGGTTTTGATGGCATGCCAGACTCATAACTAAGCACAAACACACTGAGGTCAGGCCTGTGCCACTCTCAAAGCACTCTGTAGGAGAAACACCTGGAGATTATTGGGCTGGGGGGAGACATGGCAGGGGGAGGGAGGGGAGCTGGTTTGGGGTACACTTGGGGGGAACGGGTCCTCCATCTCCCTGCAGACCTGGCTGTGCCACAGTGGGCTGCCACCTTCACAGTCCCCAGCAGTGCCTCAGCCATAGTCTCTTTTCTATGCACCAATATTACAGGTTGTCTTTCACACTTCATCATTTTGAGTGTTTCTAACTTAACCTTGATATTCTTTTCATGCCTGTTTTGGGGCTGGAATGCGACATTTTGTTTATGCAATTTGGTAGCATACAGGAATTCAAGGGATGGGCTCTTGATTGCCTGATTCATTCACCACACTCATTCACTACCACTTTGAGTGGTAGTGATACCTGTCTGGACTAGAGGATCTTTAAAGGTTCATTCAAAGCCATTCAATGATTCTATGCCTATTTTAGGATTATTTACTGCTATACTTTATGATACAATTATATATTTATCCTGGAGATTTGTAAATTATTAGATGAGGTGGAGTAAAGGCTTACGCCCTTGAACTTCTCTCTTACTAACTAGTCTCAAATATAAAAAGCATAAAATTTGCACCTTGTGGGGAAAATGTATCAGGTTAGAGGACTGGGAAGGAAACAAAGTGTTTTTCACCCTTTGGGCTGCTGTCTGAATCTGCCCCATTTTATAATTTGCAGCTAAAAATTACTACTATCCAATGGCTGATAGTGAAGAAAGAGCTGCTGGTTTTATTCTTGTTCGTAGTAAACAAGCATCCACTTCAAAACCTGAAGTTTCTGCCTGAAGGAGAATATCAAAATGGTTGTTTTTAAAGCTGATGCTACTCTCTAATTACAGAGTAAACTGCTGGTACCAAAACAGATTCTCCTCCTGCGATCCCATGGACCACTCTCAGCAGGCTGCATCTGCCGGAGCTTTTTCTCACGACAGCTCTTTTCTGGTCAGCGAGTTCTGCACGTATACCAGCTACTCTGCTTTGTCACACACAGCTGACAAATTTTTTTTGCTGCTCTGGAACTCCATATTCATTTAAAGCTTTTATTCCCACTCCTCCTCAAAGTCCCATCCTTTTTCTTTTTCTTCCCCCCCCCCCCCTTTTTTTCTTTTCTTTGTTTGGAGCTGATTAATCGTTGTGGAAAGGAAGGGAATCATTGCTGTTTGCTTTGGGTATCTGGCTTTGGCTCTGTCTGTGAGAAGTACATGCACTGTGTACAGTAAGACCTCCCCAGTTCACAGGCAAGAGTGTCTTCTCAGGCAGACCTTAGCCCTGTCTTTGTATTTTATGTAGACATACACTCCAGTCTTGAACGTGAGAGGTGCAACTTGGTGTTTACCAAAGCCATTCACTGCTCTAAATCTGAAAACAACATTTTGGCATTCAAATGCTGTGTTTTGAAGTACAGTGCCAATAGAACCTCTGCTGCTTTTGGGCAGGGCAGGGTTAAAATGGAATCCTCAGAGAGGAATTCTCCCACAGGAATTAGCAGGTGTGTTAAGGAGCCTGAAACCAAGCAAGGCAACTCAGGAGAGTTGCTGATAACAGATTGGCAAGGAAAAATAAACAAGGGGCAGAAAAGAGAGAGGACCTGCTGGAGTGGTTCCAGAGGAAGGCCACAGAGATGATCAGAGGGCTAGAACACTTCTGCTATAAAGACAGACTGAAAGAATTAGGGCTGTTCATCCAGGAGAAGAGAAGGCTCCAGGAAGAACTTATACCTACATTTCAATATCTGAAGGGGACCTAACAGAAGCCTAGGTAGGGACTGTTTGGAAGGTCTTGTAACAATAGGATGAGAGGCAATGGTTTGAAACTGGAGCAAGATAGATTTAGGTTGGACATCAGGGGAAGTTCTTCACAATGAGAGTGGTGAAATACTGGAACAGGTTGCCCAGGGATGTGGTTGAGGCCCAGTCCCTGAAGACATTCAAAACCAGACTTAATGTGGCCCTGGGCAGCCTGATGTAGTTGGAGGTGTCCCTGCTTACTTCCAACCCAATGCAATCTGTGAATCTGTGACTGATAGATTAATCTTTGCTAATGTAGCAAAATCTTCACATACATCCACAGAGACCATGAGAAGACCAGCACTGCTTTTGCAGGCAGGTGTTGTCAGTGAATGCCATTGTATGATGGGAGTTCAAACTCCAATGTGAAATGCTGAGCCCAAGCCAGTAAACTCTGTTTTCAGCTGTGCAATTGCTCTCACCCTTTGACAGTATATTTTGATTGCTCAGCTTGTCTTTCCTCTCTGTAACCAAGGTGTTTTGTTTGATAGAGTTAAAAGTTCTTCTGCAGGAAGGATGAGATTATTTGGTATAACCCCAAATGGTCCAGAACATCCAAGATACTGGGTGCAACCCAATAATCTCCAAAATCTACACAAGCAGAAACCACCTAGTTTTGTTAAGAAAACAACCCCTGTGACTCGAGCATGATCGCCTCTCTGGAGGAATTTGTGCATTCATTAGATAATCCAGATTATGAATAACTGCAATGAATAACTGATCTATGCTTTTCCAAAACACGTGTCTGAATTGAAATCAAGCTATGGGCTTTGTATCACCTACTTCTACGCATTAGCTATCATCATAAAGAACTAAGCTGAAAATAGAACTGCATCTGGAATTGTTCACACCTCTACTGTATGGCCAAATTTTGACCATCCTGTATTTTATGATTACTTCTTCCTTTTTAAACTCAGTCTGAATCATGAGCTGGGCTGTTTCATGGCTTTGATGGTTAACGTTCAGTGCAGACAAGGTGAATGCTAGCAGTTCTGTGTGTTCCACAGACGTGTTCAGATGACAGACAACTTTTAATGTAAAAATGAGACATTTTAAAGATGCTGTGGATTTTACACTCTAAATATTCTCCAAGTCCCACAGAGGTACCTTTTGCCATTTCCAATCTTTTTCCTCTGCTCCAGTGAAGTTTAGTTCAATATAAATGTCACTTTGATTCACAGCTCAGCACATTTCGCAGTATTACAATAGTGCAAACGAGCTAGACACAAGCAGTAAGTAGCTGTAGCAACTGGAGGAGTTTGTTTAATAAACCATGTATGTGAGCCAAGAGACCGTTTCACCCCACTGCAGCACTGAATCATCTGTCATCTGCAAAATGAAGTCACTTTGCTTTTGGGTCTAAAACACTTGTTTTATAAAGCAGCTCATCCTGTGATCATGACAGAGAAGTAAAAGTCAGGCGCCAAAAGTTTTGTTTCTGGCTCAGAAGCAGACTGGCTGCTTTTATGAATACAATTGTATACCAAGGCCAGGGCCTGCTCTGCTGCTTCCTTGGGGGAAAAAAACAAACCAAACCAAACAAACAAATGGCAGATAACACGATAGAGAATCAGAAGAATCCCCTCTCAGGCTGCTCTTCTTCAGGCTGAACAACCCCATCAAAATACAAATCACCTGTTAATTGGTTTAGAGATACTCTTGCAAGTGATAATATTCTGTATTTCACTGATTTTTTTCCAGGGCAGACTTTCATATGTTCTGTCAGTCTCTTTCTGAAACTTTTATAGCTTGCTTTCTATCAGCTACTAAATTTTTCCTTATTATTTGCAAGATGTTTTGTTGGCATTCTCTTGACTAAAGAGAACCCATACTCACAACCACATCTGGCTTTTAATTGCAGTCCAAATGTTGCCAGCTTTAGAAATACCTACATCACATCTGAACAGCTACTAAGGAATCTGCTTCTTTTTAGTCTATGTTAGAGTGCTATGGCAAGATACTGAATATCTAATGAAAAAATACTGTATTTCCTTATGGAAACAATGGCTGTGGGATCAGACACTGAAAGCAAAGGAAGAACCATGCCATAAAGGTCTTTTTCACAGATCACCTCCATGAAGATCAATAAATTCTTGAATTTTTAAGCTTCTACACTTGATAAATACATGCAAATTATCCACAATTACAAACTGGTTTTAGTCACATTAATATCATTAATTGAACCTTACTTGTGGTTGTATATTTGGTGTGGTTCCTAAGGCAGTGAAGGCTTCATCACACCCAAAATGTTAATATCTCCACTGACCATAGTGTCCACATGCAGCTGGGCCCTAATTTATTACTCATAAAGAGGGTCAGAGGTGACCAGACAGAGATGTCTGCAGCAGATACCTTCATCTGGCCTACGGGTGATGAATGCCACCCATACACTAACAGTTCTGTGCAACTGTGTGTCCCTACTTCTTTACTCAGAGATCTTTTCACTTCTGAAGATGATCTTTAAGGTCCTTTCCAACCCAAACTATTTTATGAATCTATAAATCTATGACTTCTCCAAGTTAGGTTTCCTTCAAGCAGTGCTAAATCATCTCACCGGAGCTGTAAGAGAAAGCAGAGACCATCACAACAGAGGTATGCCACATAACACAGTGGAGATCTCCTGTATCAAAGAGGACAATCACCAGTTGATGTCTCCAAGAAATGCCCATGTGTGTACATTACATTGCACTCAGAGCTTTTCATCAAATGATGTTTATAGAGAAATAGACGTATAGATGTAACAAAATACCTTATGTGGCAACACAGCTACTGCTGTCACGGCCTGAGGAACTGCCTGCTGGATTCAGGAGTCTGACAAACTCCTGCATCATTGCAGGTGTTCTTACAATTTTGGTTTTGACAATGATTATATAATCAAGATCTGCTAGTCAGGGTTTGCATTCCATAAGGATGTGTTTTAAGAAAAGCACCGGAGCAAGTTTAGATTGAGCTCCAAGAACACTATCTCCCTCTACTGGTAAACCAGAATGAAATGGGTCAAAAACGGGATTACAATGAGCAGGGATTTTTATTCTGATTTTTAATAAGGTCAGAGAATATAATATGAAATTATTTTCACAGTTAAGGTTGCAGAATTTCACAGGAACACACAGATATCTTACCTATATCGAAATGTTTTATATGTATCATTTACACAAGTCTCTTCTACTGGGAAGTAAACTTAGTTGCACAGAGAGACCGCAGTGATATGAGAATTCAAAAAACGAAGATAGCTTTTACACTTTGGAAAATAATTAAGTTTTATTTAGAGGATCTTTTCCAAACTGGCTCGGTGATACTTTTGTTAAATTAATTTATGGAATCACAGAGTCATTTAGGCTGTAAATTACCTTTAAGATCATTGAGTCCAAATATCAATCCAGCATTGCCAGGTCACTGCTAAACCATGTCCCTCAGCACCACGTCTACATATCTCTGAAGCATCTCCAGGGAGGAGGACTCTACCACTGCCCTGGGCATCCTGGGCCCGGGCTTGACCCCAATGAAGACACTGAGTGATACCTGTCACACGTGAGGAAAGTGTATGGTACACAGGGAGACTTACAGCTTGTGACCTTCACCTTTTATAGGTGGGGGACTGTCTGTCACTGGCCTTTTTTTATCTGAGCAGGTATTTCTCTGCTTCTCAAAAGAGAAAATCTGAGCCATAATTCTAAGTGGCAGGATGTGTTTGTAGTGGGAAGGACTGGAGTTTCTGACCAGTGGCAAGTGCAGAGCCTTACAAGACATAGTAAATGTACAGTTTTTTTGTCTGACTAATGTGATTCAATTTTCACCAAAGTAAAAGCCAAGAGCTCCTAATAGCAAGGACCTGATTGCCAAGGCTGCTCAGCAGATTCAAGAATCAAGGATGAGGGACTGTGCACTTGGATGTACCATTGCAGTATGAAGGATGTCATCAGCACCAGGCTGAGCACTATACCCAGCACTGGTCTCAGAGTCCCTCTCTTCAGAGAGTGACAGGGTCTGCCCAGTGGGAACTGAAGGAGATGAATTAATCACTTTTGAGCCTGAAACACAGCTTCCTGTGAAAGAAACAGACCCACTCGTTAAAATGAAACCTTGGGAGGTGGTAGGGTAGAGAGCAGACAAGGAAAAGGACATCTGTTGTTGACCTGTGTGGTGCAAACGTTTGAAATGCTTGACCAATGACCATTTAAAGAAGTTTTGTGTGGCTGAGAGTGGAAAAGTACTGCTAGAAACAGGCTTGCTTTCAACTGCTGCTAAGAGTATATAAGCTTTGTGTGTTCTTGCAATAAACTGATCACTTCTGAGCTATCTATGGGTGCTGTCAAGTCATCTTCCTGGATATCTTGGCAGGGGGTCTGTGCCCTTAATATGCCACACTGCCCCATGACCAAAAAGCAGCTGTGATTGGAGTGGTTTCAGACCCCTTGTGGTGATTCAGGCGGCTGTATTCTTTCCATCTTGGATGCAGAGCTCCTGGTACCAAGTGCTTCATGCTCCGGGCACCATTTGGCTCCCTTCGTTGTGCTCTGCACAGGTCTGCATTTCAAACTCATTCGGGGAAGGATACTGGTTTTATCTGGGGCACTGAGTGCTCTTGGAAATACATGGCTGCTTTTGGTTGAACAACAACAAAAGTATTTCAAAGCAGACATTTCATATGGCAAATTTCAGGCCAGGCTATGAGTCTAAGAAAACCAGGGAGGCCTGAAAACATGGGTGTGCTAGAGACTGCTGGGTAACCTGATGACAAACGATGCATTAGCCATTTGCAACGTGTGCATACATATAATAACTGTATTTTGTAAGGGGAAGCTTTGAAAATCACCTTTCCCTGATCTTACTATGAATAAAACCTCATGTCCATTCTTCTTTAACTCCTCCCTTTAACCCTAGAAAATTATATTCCTGACAGAAGTCTCTCACGTCCCAGTAGAAGAAGAATCAGACTGTAATGAAAAAAAGTGGTGTAAAAAACATTCCAAGTTTTAAGAGCATCTCCATTATGCCAAAAAGAGTGTGACTGCAGAGAATATATAGTCCATTTTGGTAGTAAAACTAGCTTAGAGGTCTTGGAAAGTTATACTTGGTAATTACTGGTGAGGTGCTAACTTAGAATCTGGCAGGCTTTTAAAGGGCACTTTGGTCTTTATGGGCTTAAATGTAAAAACTGAAACTGCAGAGTGAAAAATAGAAATCACTCAGAAATGCTGACCTTACAAATTGGGTTTCTTCAAATGCTGGGAAAACACACTTCATGTGCCTGAAGATATTTAATGCTCTCTTGCTGAAGAAATTTAAAATGGGGTATTTAATAGCATGAGAAATATTTAAATAAACCAAGTTTATACATTAAAAGAGAATTAAATATTGAGGTCAGAACTGTGAGCTAGTTCCTGTAACACTGTCATGGGGATGGGGATAGGTAAT
Source organism: Picus viridis (assembly GCA_033816785.1). Lineage (NCBI taxonomy): Eukaryota > Metazoa > Chordata > Aves > Piciformes > Picidae > Picus > Picus viridis. The sequence continues at coordinate 24,457,779 of CM066588.1, forward strand.
GGGAAAATTGGCATGTAGCTTTCAGCATAGGCTTAGCCTGTATAGACAGATGCCTGGAATCTGGACTTAAGTTTGTTTTTAAACAAAATAAATGTCTGGCTGGCTTAAAAGGAGCAAAGCACATAACTCTGGAGAAGTAAACACTCATTTTCTTATTTTCTTCTCTGTTTTGTGAGTGGCAGAAAGACTGGAACTCATTTGTTGTTTCAGGGAGGAGTTTTATGCTATGATTTATGATCAAGGAAGTCTAGATCTCTTTTACCATGGTTTGGTTCGAATATACCCATAGGGCAGCTCTGGTAACTGGAAGGTCTTTCTGTCATGAAGTGTTAATAGGATGCTGTACTGTAATGAGCTCCTCCTGAGAAATTAAAAATAGAGGAGTTCATTCCAAGGCAGGAGGTGCAGTAATTAAGCTCTGCCAGCTGCATTCCAAAGGATGGCTGCTGGTATGAGCAGAATGGGATGATGTTATCTATTATTTGAATATCCATCACTGACTCCAAAACAAGCTGAAGTCTGTCGACCAGAGTGGCAATGCAGCTGCCCTTTGTAACAGAGGATTATGAGACCTGAAGTAATTTCCTCTTCTTTTGGGAGCTTATTCTGGTTGTCAGCCAGGAAATAGTGCTGCTTGCCTGCAAGATAAGAACTCAGAGAGAGAGCTACATTGCTACACTAATTCTGCTAGAACTGCATCAGTAGCTAATCTAAGATTCTTCTTAGGTTTAGGTTGGACATTAAGAACAATTTCTTCCCCAAAAGGGTTGTGAAGGCCTGAAATAGACTGCCTGGAACAGTGGTGGAGTCCCCATCCCTGGAGTGATTTAAAAGAGGTGTAGATGTGGTGCTGAAGGACATGGTTTAGTGGTGATTTGGAATTTCTGGGTTGACCTTAAAGCTCTTTTCCAACCTAAACAATTCTGTGATTCTATATACTAAATTATCCTTATCAGATCCATGGTATTTCTGCATGCAAGTGTCACTTAAAACACATGCTCTGATGCATTAAGGATCAGATTCTGTTATTTAGTCGTCATCTAGTAGTCTCCTGGTCCACAGATAAACTCTTCCCATGCACAACTGTAGAAGAATCTAGTGTCCTTTTCATGATCATAAAATCATAGCAAGGCTTATGCTGGAAGGGACCTTAGAGATCATCTACTCCAACCTCCCCACTATGGGCAGGGACATCTCTCAACTAGGCTCGACTGCTCAAGGCCTTGTTCAACCTGGCCTTGAACACCCCCAGGAAGAGGCATCCACAACCTCCCTGGGCAATCTGTTCCAGAGTCTTACCACCCTGGTACTGAAGAACATCTTCCTAAGATCCACTTTAAGCCTACTTTTCCTCAGCTTCAAACCATTCCCCCTTGTCCTATCACTAGACACCGTTATGAAAAGTCCCTTTCCAGCCTTTGTGTAGAATCCCTTCAGGTATTGGAAGGCGACGCTAAGTTCCCCCAAGAGTCTTCTCTTCTCTAGGCTTAACAATCCCAGCTCCCTCAGCCCGTCCTCATAGCAGAGGTGTTCAAGCAAGGACAGGAAAGAAAGAACAATATAATCTACTGTGTTTAGTGACTAGCTATGTAACTGTAAACACTTAGTACGAGAAAAGGCTTTTGTTGTTGTTTGTGTGTTTTCTTTTTACTGCTCCAAAGAAAGGGATGCTCAGGCTGTAAGCCTATTAGTCCCTCAGGCAGACCATGGAAAGGACTCCAGGAGGAAGGATATGATATTTCCTAAGTGAAAACTAAAACAATGGGTCTGTTTTGTCACATAAAGCTCTGGATGAATGAAAATTAATTAGCTGTCAAACTCTGTATTTGGCTTGTGCCCATACTCCTCACTGAGAGGCCACATCATGCAAAAGACAGACCTCCCTGAGCAGATCCAAGCTGTTGGGCAGCTCTTCCCTCCACTTCTCTTGATGTCTGTACACTTTGTCGGCTCCTGTGTCTGATCAGAGTTGACTTCTGACCCTGGTACTATAACAAAGCTCTGTTCATATAATGTTTCCAGACTAACTAAAAGCAGGAGCTATGTAAGAAGTTCTAGGCCCATTGATATTGGCAAGATTTCAAGCTCATTTTGTGAGACTGGAGAAAAATCTAATTGTTTGCATAAATACCCACAGCTGCAGCAGGGCTCCACTGCCCTGTCAGGCTTTGCAGCTTTACCTTGCAAACTACACACTGAAGCCAATGAGCTTGTCTGCAGCTCTAGTGGGTGTCAAACGAGGCCCCATGTGGACCTCATGGGGTTGATGCAGCATGGTAACCCCCCATAACGTAGTGGTTAAAGCCACTTACGAGCAGCACTGGTAATTTTCCTGTGGTCACTGAATCCCTTGGACACTGTCAGAGTGCAGTAGTGATTGCTGTTGCTAGTCTAAGACCTCAGTCTAAAGTGGGATTTGCTATGTCATGGGCTGAACTTCTCTTATAATGTCTGACTTGGGAGAGAGAATGTTGATTTGAAGCCAAACCACAGTGACATGTGAGACAAGCAAGCCCATTCTACTCTAACTCAGTAGAGCATCAAGTGACACTTTGGTCATTGCCTGTGGTTTGTGTCTGGGCCAGAAGAGTTAGCTGCATATTTTCTGTACTTTGTATAACTTGATAACAAGCCTTTTCTGAAGAACTGCAGCAGATCTTTATAAGTTTACATCCTGAATAACTAAGATGAGCTGAGCCAGGAGAACCAATTGTTCTACAATTGTTCTACCAATTGAACTACAGCTGCTGGCCTAGACACACAAAAACTTTCTGTAAGAAAACAATCATGGCTATGCTTAAAAAGACAAATTCCTGTTTAAGTGTTCCAGTCTTGCCATGTGGTTATCTGCTTACGATAGGTTTACCTCCTGTCTTCAAGTCTTTGGGTCTGAGTCCAAAAGTAAAAGGTTGTTATGAAGAAAGACATCAGAAATAATGTTGATTACAGTTAAAGATAAACAATATCTCATTGGTGGCCTGAACTGCAGCTCACAAAGATTAACAGGCTTCCTCTTTTCAGCCATCTTTGACTCAGACCATCACTTTTTATACTGGCACTACAGGCAGGACAGTTGCTTAAGCCCAGAGGTACCCTGGCAAAGCTCTGCATAGGTCTCTCAACCTCTCTGTATGCACTAGAATGACCATTCTCAGGAGTTCAAGCACCCAGTCAGTAAAATACAGAGACCTGTTTTCTCAGAGGTTTAAAGACTAGTAGTTGACTGAAAACGTTTTTCACATGCCTGTCAGCTACATTTTGTCTAAATGAAAGTGAATTTTAGCTTTCAAAAAGGATATTAGTCATTACTGTTACAAAACTTCCCTTCCCCCCTTTTCTGCTGCCTACAGTACATTTCAAGTGTCTGTGTATTCTATTTGCCCAGCCTTCCTCAGCTGTTGTAAAGAGTTTTAAGATCTTCACACTGTAACAACATCAAATCTAAACTTCTGTGTGTACAATAAAATGATTCATGGGAATGTAATGCAGATTTTTTTCTGTTATACCTCTTGAATGCTAAGATAAAATTTATTGCTGCCCAATAATGCCAGTGATAGTAATGCAGGGGTTGTGAATTTCCTTGTGATTGGAACTTCTTTGCAGCCTTTCCAGGATTCTTACTTCAGTGATTTTTTTCCCCCACTTACTTCCATTGTTTGGTTGTGGGTTTTTTTCACTATTTCTTGCAATGGCAGAGTTTTTTATTGTGATGAGATAAGAGGCAATGTTTTGAAACTGGAGCAGGGTAGATTTAGATTGGACATCAGGAGGAAGTTCCTCGTATTGAGAGTGATGAAACACTGAAACAGGTTGCCCAGAGATGTGGTTGAGGCTCTGTGACTGGAGACACTCAAGATCAGACTTGATGTGGCCCTGGGCAGCCTGATCTAGTTGGAGGTGTCCCTGCTGACTGCAGCAGTGTTGAATGAAGCGACCTTTGAGTCCCTTCCAACCTGATGCAGTCTTTGAAATCTGTGAATCTTTTGTTCTCAATATCAACAGCACTGTAAATGCACAATGCATAGCAATACTACCTTTAGGAGTTCTGATTGCATGTGTACCCTTCAAGAATGTTCTTCATCTGATGATTCAGAGAAGGATCTCAAAAAAAAAAAGTTTACAACCACACCTTGTTATCTTGTGTTTCTTAATCTTTCTTTCAGTGTAGCTACAACAATTCCGTTCAGTTTTCAGCTGCTATTTCTTGAGACACATTGCTGTTTGTTCAAACTATTACAGCTTGGGGTTTTTAAGACACAGTATAAATGGGAGAAGAAAAAAGATGTGCTGTGTCCAGGGCAAACATGCACAGAGTGATGATGCTTACAAACGTGCTTAAAAACACAGGCAAAAGGCTGCACTAAAAGCAATCCTGTTTCCCATGGCCTGCACCTATCTGGCAGTGATGATGGTAAGAAAGTGGTGGAATCTTTCTCACAAGGTTATAACCTCCTCAGCACAGAGAGCACAGTCCCAAGAAATGTGGAGACCATGGGCACAATGCTTGACTAAGAACCCAGTTCTTCCCTACTGCCCTGTGTAAATGTCATCCTCACCCCCAGAGCTCCAAGGGTAAATCAAGCTTTAGTTTAGAGAGTGGGTGAGTAGAGCCATTTCATGAAGCACCTAGGCCGTGCCAGAGGTCAGTGCCTGTGAATTCTTTCATGAGATCCCAAGGCCAAGCTCCTGCTGTCCACACATTCAGAGTACATCATGATGTCTGACCAGGGACACACACATACCTACCTTGATGACAGCTTACTTTCAAGCATAACAGAGAGAACACAGCTAAACTGCCACACGCAGCATGTAGCTAATCCCTATTTGCCACGCGATGACAGGCATAGTGTCACATTTCCAGTACAGGCTCAGTAACTCCAGGTGCTGGGAATGGATCTTCTTTGGGATTGATAAATGCTGCTGTGCAATATCTAAAATGTATTTGAGAACAAGTTCTACTGTAGATGGCCTTATCAAGAGACTGGTTTTGCATATCTTTAATCAGAAAGTCCACCTGGAAACAGAAGGTTTACCATTTCTTGCAAAATAAAATATTCAAAGGGTTCATAACTAGGTTTAGACAAAGACACATTATCTCACTGATTCTGAATTCATTCTGCAGAATTTCAAATTATTTAACTAACAAAACAGCTCTCGGAAATAGCCAAGGAACAAGATCTTGCTTTCAGGGTAAGACATCAGATATAAATTAGCAAGATAACAGCTATAAATTGGGCTCCCCAGTTCAAGATGGACAGAGATCTGCTGGAGAGAGTCCAATGGAGAGCTACAAGGATGATGAAGGGATTTGAACATCTCTCCTATGAAGAAAGACTGAGAGATCTGGGGCTGTTCATTCTGGAGAAGAGAGGGCTGAGAGAGGATGTTATCAATGTCTATAAATATCTGAGGGGTGGGTGTCAAGATGAAGGTGCCAGGAACAGGTACAAGCAGGGACACAGGAAGTTTCACCCCAACATGAGGAAAACTTTCTTTGCTGTGAGGGTGCTGGAGCCCTGGAGCAGGCTGCCCAAAGAGGTTGTGGATTCTCCTTCTCTAGAGATCTTCAAAACCTGCCTGGATACATGTCTGTGTGACCTGCCCTGTGCTTTGGCAGGGACATTGGACTGGATGATCTCTGGAGGTCCCTTCCAAACCCTAACATTCTATGAATCTATGATTCTACTCTTTACTGATTTAGGTTAATCACCAAATTTAATGGTCAGGCTGTGTGGGGCTCCGAGCAACCTGCTCTAGTGGCAGATGTCCCTGCACAGTGCACGGGGTTGGACTAGATGACCTCTAAAGCTCCCTTCCAACCTAAAGCATCCTATGATTCTATGATTTGACCTGCAAATGGAGCACAGTGAAAACTGGGGTTTGATGCACAGTGTGGTGTAAATCTTTAGCACATCTCATCTCCTTCATACTGAGCACCACAAGTTTGTCACTCAGATTAATCTCAGGAAACAGTCACAGAAGAGCCCAGGAGATCACTACTTTAAAGCCATCTTTCACATCACTGTATGTTTTTAAGTATTCACAAATGGCTGTTTAGCAAGGTAAGGAGATGATTGCAAAGCATACATCTTGACTTGAATGAAAGAATATTAATTATGCCACCAGCTCAAGAGGCTGCACGTTCCACGGGAGCAGCCACGAGGTGGAGACCTTTACAACAGATTAGTTCAAAAGACCTAGCAGCTGTGAGTATGCACAGCTGCTCACCAGAGATTCCAGCACCTCTACCTGCGCCCCGTTTCTGCTGTAGTGCTGGTGAGGTTAGCACAGGGCAGTGCCAGGTGCTGCTTTCTCCAGTTAAGAGCCACACGCAGTACACAAAGTATCCTTTCTGCCAAGTAATTGCCAGCCTGAAAGAGACGTGCAGTGCCACGAAGACAAGAACAGAAACACTTCATTTGTGTTCAGAAACACATCTGTGTTCCTGGAGTCCCTTTATATATTTTTGTCAGAGATTCTTAGTGAGAGATTGGTTTCCTGGGGCTGAAGGATTTGCTTTCAAAGCTATCCATTCAGATGATTTCATAGGTTCCTATTTCTGTTTGTTTCTTTTAATTAATAAAAAGGGCTGGGGGAGGGAACAAATGAATATAACCCAGAAACTTCTGCTTCCAAAACAGATTCATATTTTGGCTTTGAAAGTAGTACTTTAACCTGTGTTTCTCCAGCAGTAAAACAGATGTGGTACTATACTTTCCTACTTACAGGTTATTTTGAAGGAGTTTCACTTTTTCCTCAAGGTTTAGAAATTACAATGACTAATATTGCTATTTCCTTTATTTGTTCTTAAATAGGAATAATAGGACACACTGCAAGATGTTATCTCTGTCCAGTCTTCTTTCTTCTGCTCCTCTTGAACTCTCTAAGGCAGACAGGCAGGTTGGACTTGATGATCTTTGAGGTCTTTTCCAACCTTATTGATTCTATGATTCTATGAATGCCTGACTATGAGCAGAACAAGTTTCATGGAAAGATTGATGTTGTTACTGTTCCTAACCCAAGACTGGCAAAAATACTCAGTAAAACAGCATAACTTAGTCAATTTCTTAATGTCGTTGTATACAGATACCTAAAAGGAGTATAAACATGACCATATGTGAAAAGAGTATTAGCAATATTATATGGAAAATTAGAAATGTAACAGCTATGGAAGATGTCAGACTGGTGTTCAGCCCACAGCAGGCATTAGCAGAAACCCTTTAGGCCTGAACAGGTACCAGCAGTTCAAGTCAGCAATGACTGACTTCATTGGTTTGGAGGAAGAGCTAAGTGATCAACCAAGCATGAGGTTTGGGGTTTGAGGTGCTGTCATCAATCATTGAGGGCCTCTCCAGAATTTGAGGGACCCTTGCCCAGGTCTTGGTTCACAGTAGGGACTGCAGAGATGCTTTTGGCTTTTGAAGATGTCAGCAAGAGTTTGCAGCATGCAGGAAAGAAACATGATCCCAAGCGGCTCTGCCTTCTTCACTGCCTAGATAATCAAGTGCTTGCAGTAAGGCAAGGACAGTTCACAATGCAAAGTGATGCACGCACAGCTGAGGAGTAGCTACCAACCTTCCAGCTAGGAAATTCCAGCTGCAAATGAGAAAGAAATAAAAAAGTAGGTATTTGAATGTATTAATCTGGGGGAAAAAAAGTCTACAAATTGCTAATATGGTACAAGGAGACAAAGAATAAAGGCAGTCCCAGTGCTGATGTGTTAGAAATAGCTTTCCATTACACCCACTAGTACTGCCATACTACTGACACTGGGAGACTTCATTTGTACACAATTTTGACCATATAAACTTACAACTTAACCTTTGTTTTGTTCCAAACAAAAACAAATAGAGGGGGGCTTCAAGGAAGATCACAAAAGGAATCAGCTTATTTATATCAGGAAAAGTAGTTAAAAAAATAAAAATAAAACCACCAACAAAAACAACAACAAAAAATAACCACAAACAAAACCAAGACAAAACCAAAAAGCTAACCAAGTATGCAGGAAGCCAACAAGCTGGTCCCAGTTAAGCTTGAGCAGGTACTAAAGTCAACTAAAATCTGGTCAGTTAGTGGACAGATGGACTTTATAGCTCAGCAGGTCATTTCTGGAATAATTATATCAAAGCTAATACCCAAAGTTGTAAGAAACAGTACAATGAGAACAGTAAAAATTCCACAGATTGCTCTGCATTGCCAGCTGCAGAACTACTGGACTGAAGGAAAGAAAACCTTCTTCAGGGTAAAGGACATTAAGAGTGCTGACAGAGAGTGAAGGGAATGAAAGGAAAAAAAATCTATTCCATAAAGAGCCATGGCATGAATATGGATCTGTTTATGCCTAAAATAGAAGGGGACATTTGATTTCTGAGTCACCAGTTCTGAATATTAGCATGATATTCAAGCTTCTTGTGAAGTTCCTTTGGAAACAAGTCTATATAGGTGACAACTGTCACATATTGTGAGTGTCTGGACTGGAACACAAGGCTTGAACGTGCCACACAGACCTGTAGATTTCAACCATTTCAGCACAAGGAAAGTATCTATGGCAAAGATTTTACTCAGTATATATGGGAGAGCAGGAGAAGCAATCCCCCACTCACTCAGAATCAATGCCAGGAAACCACATTCAGATAGCAGAGTTTTTCTTGCACAGACACTCTAATGTTTAACAACAATAACTGAATTGTTTTTCTTTTCAGTTCATTGCTAGGTTCTGCCAGCTAGAACATTTCAGCTTTAATGCAAGAACCATGAACACTTGCATATCACATGAGGAATTTACCTGGTTAAACACAGCAGGCACACAAATCACAGAACCCCAACATCATGGGGATTGGAAGGAACCTCTGGAGATCATCCAGTCCAACTCTCCCACTAAAGCAAGGGCATCCACAGCAGCTTGCCCAGGATCACAATGTCCAGGTGGATTTGGATTCTCACCAGAGGGCTCCAGCACCCACACAGCAAATTTTTCCCTCCTGTTCAGGTGGAATCTCCTGAGTTCCAGTTTGTGCCTGTTATCCCTTATCCAGTCACTCAGCGCCACTGAAGAGAGTCTGGCCCCATCCTCTTGCTCCCCACCCTTTAGATATTGATCAGCATTGCTCAGATCCTAAAGACACTAAAGAGAAGACTGAGAGTAACCACAGGCAGAGAGTTAACCAGCATTCCCTTTTCAGAGAGGCTCTCTTTTATTCTCAGACACATTTTAAGAGCACATAGGTGGTTTGTTTTTTCCAGGAACTACCTTAAAGGTTTCCACTGCAATAAACACCTGGCAAGGGCAGTGCCCTGTCATATGACTGAAGCATGGCTGGGATTAGATATTAAATATGAACAATGACAACCATGCGACCTTCCTCTTTATTAGCCAGATATGCAACCCTTATGCAACACAAATCTAAATAAATCTGCAAACAGTGACTCATCCCCATCTCCTGCACTCTAAACCCAATGGTATGCAGCCCCATTATTCAAACCTTCAGCATGCCACTCAAAGCTAGCTTTTGTTCCTCTGCTTTGTCAGTCATCCCACTTTAATACCCAGAGAGGCTGCTAAATCTATAAAGCTTCTGATTTTTGCATGGCTCATCTTGTTACAAAAGCTTATTACACAACATAGCAGTTCTTTTCATGGTGCACCCTGATCAAGAATGGATACATGGCTGCTTTGTCAAAGCAGGAGCAGGAAGCTGCTTTGGCCAAGGGATATATTGAAGGCCACAAGGTACCAGCTGGCTGCAGCTGGCACCCAGGCATTTCACTACAGTCAGCCTCTCTGTATCATCTACTTTGTCAACTCTGATTGCTTAAGGAAGATTAGTTTCTTTGCAAGGCATTGCTGTGTGATGTACCATTAATCTTACCAATCTATGTATCCACCTTCTTGGTAAGGACAGACCTAAAACATGACCCAGCACTGTAAAGGCAAGTGACCATTTCCGCTTAAAGCTTCCTTCGGGAAGTATTTCCTAGGACAGATGACAGGACAACAGCTCAGTTTCAAGGTTTCTGCATGCTGGTCTCAGATGTGGACCTCGGGCAAGATATTTAACTGCTTTGTGACCTGGGCTGCTTTGCCGAGGATGGCAAAAACAACCTGGCATCTTAATTAGCATTTTCAAAGTACCTCAAAACCAGTCTACAGTCTTACATTGACAATGAAGTAACTCAGCAATGAGCTCCAGATACCACATTCCCTGAACTGAACCCATGATGCATCAGGAGAGGTTGAATCTATTGGATTTGTTCAGCCTTCCAAGGAGAAGACTAAGGGGGATGTCTACAACCACCTCATGGGAAAGTCTAGAAACGATAAAGCCACACTTCCTTGGAAGTGTACAGCTATATGGTAAGAAGCAATGGACTCGAGGTGGAACATGAGAAATTCCAATCACTTGCAAAACAAAATCTTTTTTCACAGTGAAAGTGGTCAAAGATTTCCCAAGTGTGTGAGAATCCCCATCATTGATGATTTCCCCAAACTTCTTCTCTGAAAGGGTTCTCAAACACTGGAACAGACTCCCAGGAAGGCAGTTGAATTCCCATCCCTGGAGGTGTTTGAACAGTGCAGAGATGTGGTGCTGAGGGTCATGGTTTAGCACACGGTTTAGTAGAGTTAGAGAATGGTTGGATTTGATGATCTTAAAGGTCTTCCCCAACCAAAATTGTTCTCTGATGCTAGACTGGACTAGGCCTGGAGTAAGCAGATCTAACTGGGTCTTCTGTGAGCAGCAGTTTGAACCTAGATGGGCTGCAGAGGTCCCTTCCAATCTAAATTATTCTGTGAATCAATGACAATTATTCTTTTATTTTTAGATTAATTTCTCAGGAACCAAAAGAGCAGGAAAAGGTACCTTGTGCCAACATAACACCTTCACTACTGCTCCCAGGCCTTTTCCCTATATTTTTGCTGAACTCTGAACTCAACCTTAGTCAGGAACACCTCCAAGGAAGCTTGAACTCTCCCATTTTAACAATGATTAATTCAGTACCTGTTGAATAGCATAGTTTGTTTTCCAAGTTTCCATCATCAGGTGAACACAAAGTTACCTGGGAATCCAGACTAGTTTACAAACGGGCTTAGGCACAGAGATGTTCATGCTCTGATGACTTGCAAATACAGTACTGGACTTTGTGAGCTGGGCCATTCTGTGTTCTTACATTGGAATTACTCTAGTTTCTGGCAAGAAGTCTCAAGTCACCCATTCATAGATTTATAGAATGGTTGGAAAGGACCTTAAAAATCATCTAGTTCCAACCTCCCCCTATAGACAGGGACACCTGTTACTAGACCAGCTTCCCCAAGGCCTCATCCAACCTGTCCTTGAACACCTCCAGGGAGGGGACATTTACAACCTCTGGGCTACCTGTTGCAGTGTCTCACTACCTTCACTGTAAAGAATTTATTCCTTATATCCAGTCTAAATCTGCCCTCCTTAAGCTTCAATCCACTCCCTCTTGTCCCATCACTACAAGCCCTTGTACAAAGTCTCTCCTCAGCTTCCCCAGTACCCATCATCAGTCAAAGAGCTTGCCAAGGTCAAAAATAAAGCAGAACGTGGTATATCCAAATCCTTACTGCTCATCCCACTCTTCCTCTTATACAAGTACCTGCCTCAACACTCAGGGAAAACATTTGGATGGCTGCTGATGTGGAATGCAGGTGGGCTATGAAGATGCTGAGGGGCCTGCAGCATCTCTGTAAAGAGAAAAGACTGAGAGACATGAGGCTGTTTGCCCTGGAGAAGAGCAGCCTGAGGTGGAATCTTCTCAATGCTGATCAATAGCTAAAGGTTGAGGGGCAAGAGGATGGGGCCAGACTCCTTTCAGTGGTGCCCAGTGACTGGAACCCAGGAGGAAAATCTTTGCTTTGAGGGTGCTGAAGCCCTGGAGCAGGCTGCCCAAAGAGGTTGTGAACTCTCCTTTTCTGGAGAGATTCCAAACCTACCTGGACATTGTGATCCTGGGCAAGCTGTTGTGGGTGACCCTGCTTTAGCAGGGGGAGTGGACTAGATGATCTCCAGAAGTCTCTTTCAATCCCCAGCATGCTGGGATTCTGTAAGAATCCTCAGTTAGCAAGGAGTCATGCAGCTTTCCAAGGTGCAGTCTCAGAAAATGTTACTCCCTCAGCAGAGCAGCTGTGCTCCTGTTCCACTCCCCTAGATGTGTTCTTGCCATCTCTTCCCATCTGTAGGCAGAACATTTTCCAAAACTATCCCTAGGGATGCATCCCTTCACAGCCTGCCTACACCACTCTAACTGCTAAGGTCAAAATTTGTTCTGTATCTCACTGTGACAGCAAAGTGTGCTGTACACTGAAGAACACTGCACATCAAGAAATGTTGTGAAGTAACAAATTGGTTTTTGGTTCCACAAATGGAAAAGAATTCAGTGAAATTAAAATTATTAGGAAAACAAGGAACCCATCACCAGCAGCTAATAAAGGCAGATTATCTGCACTTCTATATTCAAAGCAGAATTATGTGCATTAAGAAAAAGAAAGAATTGAGAATGCTCCCAAAACTAAATCCTCTTCATTCCAAAATGAGATAGATTTCTCCTGCATATCTACATCATGAGCTCTGTATACAGAAAGAAGGTCACAGCTCTGCTGTCCATGATCAGCAATATGCCTAACATGGTTTTTCTTCCCATTTGTGACAGGTCATTAAGACATGAGACAAGAAATGTTGGGAACAAATATGAGGAGGCTTGGCAGAGACATTCCTCTCTCTGGTTTCTGTCTATGCTTCTCTTTCCTTTTAAGCTCTCTCTGCTGTTGGAGTTACTTTGCCTGAGGTTAGATGATGTTTAAATAATTTAGCTTAGTTTGATAGAAAGGTGGCTCACAGTTCAGTTCACCGCTTCAATTACTTCAGATAGTCAATAGTTTGATAGTAGATAGTCTGATAGTTGCAGATGACAAAGCTGTCATGTTGACACAGCAGGTCGAACTGAAGCACAGACACCCACTCTGAGATGAGCAAACCAACCAGGCAGAGGTTTAATGGAGGAGAATGAGAAATGGAATCATGGAATCATAGAATGGTTTGGGTTGTAAGGGACCTCCAAAGGTCATCTAGTCCAACTCCCCTGCAGTCAGCAGGGACATCCTCCACTAGATCAGGTTGCTCAGAGCCTTGTTGAGCCTGACCTTGAGTATCTCGATGGATGGGGCCTTAACTACCTCCCTAGGCAATCTGTTCCAGTCTTCTACCACCCTCATGGTGGAGAACTTGTTCCTAACATGCAATATAAATCTGCTCTTCTCTAATTTCAAACCATTGCCCCTCATCCTATCTCTGCAGGCCTTTGGTAACAGTCCCTCTGCAGCCTTCTTGTAGGCCCCCATCAGGTACTGAAAAGCTACTTCTCAGAGCCTTCTCCAGGCTGAATCCCAACTTCCTGGAGTGGGAGGGAAGGTAAGAGACTCGTAACTTATGGATTAAAAAGAGAGAATATTGTGCTGTGATGAGCTACGCCTCCAGCCCTGGGAGAAAGAAGGGAATCTTGCGACTGTGACTCTAGTTCTTCCCCAAGTGAAAAGGTGTTAATAGGAGGGAATGTAGGCTGTCAAAATGAAAATAGGTCAGCCTTCAATCCTATTAGAAAGTCTGTTTCTTTTACTTTACTAATTTTCGATATTCTGTTACTATACAATTTCTTTATCAGCCAACACTAAAACCAACACAGTCCTACCATTTCCCCCACAAATCCCCATACACTGTGATGAATTTGTCATAGAATCACTGAATTTTTTTGTTGGAAAAGACCCCTAAGATCGTCAAGTCCAACCATCAACTTAACACTACCATGGCCATTAAACCATGTCCCAAAGCGCCATGTCCATGTGTTTCTTGAACACCTCCAGGAATGGTGACTCCACCACCTCCCTGGGCAGCCTGGTGGTCCAATGGAGTGGTCCAAGAGTGGTCCAATGCCTGACCACTCTTGCAGGAAATAAATTTTTCCTCATTTCCAACCTAGACCACCTCAGGTGCAATTTCAGGCCATTTCCTTTCATCCTATCACCTGATACTAGAGAGAAAAGTCCAAACTCCCACCTCCAACCTCCTTTCAGGAAATTGTAGAGAGCAATCCAATTAAATAATTCAGAAATATCTCCCTGACTCCATCTGGGATGAGGTTTGAAGCAGAAGGATATCTCACTCTTCATGGCTGCCCAGCTAACTGCAAAGCAAGCCTAGCAACAGTTTCCTGCCATGAAGAAAACAATAGGCTGGCAGCATGCATGCCCACGTGTGTCAGTGCACTGCACCAAGACCTATTGTTTTGCATGTTACTGTGTTTGTCTGCATAAATATTAATTAAACAGAGGCCAAACAGGAACTGAACTCTCTCTGGGAACTGCTCCTTCATGGCATACTCAAGGAAGTAGGGAAGGAGACTTTCAGCAATTGTGCAAAAACTGCTGAAAACCAAACACCATTATCTGTTGTTTTGTCTGCCTGGCATCTAAAAAAGAATTCAGAGAAAGTAAACAAGTTGTTGGTGGTGGTCTTATTTTGTTTGAAATCCTCACTTGATTTAAATAAGAAGAACAATCTGAGAAGCTATCATCCTCAAGGAACTAGTCGAGGAAATTTGCCTTTCAGTACCCAGGAAATTCATGGGTACAGTTCAGGCTCTTCCAGCAAATGTTTAGCAAATATTTTACGAAGTAACTCTCGGATTTTGGTATTCAAGAAGAAACCTAAGCTTCTGATGTTCTTAGGGAGCAACTATACATTTGGGTGCATGAAGATGAGCGTGGCCAGCAGGTCAAGGGAGGTTCTCCTCCCCTGTGCTCTGCCCTAGTGAGGCCACACCTGGAGTACTGGGTCCAGTTCTGGTCTCCCCAGTTCAAGAGAGACTAGGAACTACTGGAGAAAGCCCAACAAAGGCTAGAAAGGTGCTGAGGGGCCTGGAGCATCTCTGTGAAGAGAAAAGGCTGAGAGATCTGGGGCTGTTTAGCCTGGAGAAGAGCAGCCTGAGAGAGGCTATGATCAATGCTCTGCAAGAGCTAAAGGGTGGGGGGCAAGAGGATGGGAACAGAAACTTTCCAGCAGTGTCCAATGACAGGACAAGGGGCAACAGGCACAAATTGGAACCCAGGAGACCCCATCAGAACAGGAGGAAAAAATTCATTGTTGTGAGGGTGCTGGAGCCCTGGAGCAGGCTGCCCAAAGAAGTTGTGTGGACTTCCCTTCTCTGAGGTTCCAACCCCCCTGGCTATTGTGATCCAGGGCAAGCTGCCGCTGGTGACCCTGCTTCAGCAGAGGGATTGGACCAGATGGTACCTTCCAATTCCCCTCATGCTGTGATATCTGTAAAATCAACAAGCAATATTTAAAGGGGAAAACTATTTCTTCTGCTGTCCACAGAGTCAGTATTTGTTCCAATATGTGTTGGCCGTTTTAAGGCCATATGTTTATTAGGGTTTTTTTGTAACTGAGATTGGATAATTGTTGGAGCTCCAAAGTGAGTGGATTTTACACACACACAGACCACCTTTGCAAACTTCTTCACCTTGTTGTTACATATTTTACTTCTGCTTCCCATGTCTGGCTTATATGTATGGTACAAATTATTATGTGACTGTTTCATGCAATGTTTCTGACCTGTATCAGGCAGCCACTGGGCCTGATGGCTGAGAAACCACCAGAGCACAAGAGTTAGCCCTGGTCTGCCTTGGGCACTAGGTCCTTTTTCAAAAACAGAGCTGCTGCCTTTATGCCAGAACATTAAACACGTAGATGATGTTATTACGTCAAAGGGACTCCTTTTCCCATACCTCAGACAGGAAAAATGTGCTTTCTAGGGATTAAAAAAGCCATTTATAAAAACCAGATCCTAAAAGGGGATGTGAGTTCTGTGGTTATTGTTTTATTTGTAAAAGGGTTATCAAAAGATGCAGTGTTGAGGAACTGATTTTGAGAGAATGGCCACCTTGAGCAATGTGAGGCCCTGTCTGCAGTGTATGGAAGAAAGCACCTTGTAAAAATCTTTCTCTAATTCTTGCTCTGACTATAACTTGTGTAGCTGTGACAGCACTGTGTCATCTGTATAACAGGATCCTGTTATAGCATCCATCTGCTAAGTGCTTTACTTCATCACATGTTGCAGATTCAAATCTATCACAGTTGAAATTTGTTTACCCTGTGTGGTTTGAAAGGAAGGGCACCAGAAGACCCAGAAACTGCCTCACCTGAAGGGACAGACCATCGACATACACTAAGGCTCCGAAATGGTTAAATGGTTAAAACCAAGCCATGACTTCATCTTTTGTTACATTACACCTCCCTCCTGTCTGAACCTCCTGCTGGAGAAACCCAGGGCTGCCAACAGCTTAACATAAATCTGTGGTTTCAAAGAGCTGATAGGCAACACCTACAGTAACAACAAAGCAGACACAGGAAAAGGCTGTGATTTAAATATTATGTTATTAGCTGTTTTGTATGAAATACAGAAACCTGGAATCTCCTCTCTCATTTTTTTTTTCTGTTTCCATTTATTTCTTGAAAGCTCAGAGCAATGTTTAGACAAAGGATTCATTAGTGAATTTTACAACTGGATGAAAACACCCAGAACAAGGAAAGGAATTTATTATGCTTTGAAAAGAAAATCACAGGGGGAGGAAGAGAAACAGAGAGAGGGAGAGTGAGACAGTTTTAAGACAATCAATCCAGTGACTTTTTTCTATTACTTCTATGAAATTTAATTTAATTGTTAATGCTTCTCAAAGAGAAATGAGATGGGCTCTATCCAAGTTGCAAGAAGGCTTAAATCTGCCCCATATTTGGCTGCTATTTCAGCTCTAGTAGGAGAAAAAGAGAGGAAAAGACAAATAAGTGAAGAGAAAATTTTAAAAGCTCCACATAAGCTTTTCTGTGAACACCACAGACCAGACACAGCACTGAACCAACACCAGCTTCTCCTGAGACTCATGCACAAACCAGGGCCAGCAAACAGCACTGCTTGGGTGCATAAAGAAGTGAGGTCAAAAGCAACCTGATGACAAAGTAGAGTTGATCTGGAGGGTTTGATACCTTTCCCAACCAGCTGCTTTGAGACTTTCAACCCAAAGTCACCTGAAAAGTCAAGCTTTGGAATTTATCAGGTTGATTCTACCTCAAATCGCTCCTCTACTAGCCAAGCTACTTCGAGTTGAAATCTCATCAAATGGCACACACCACCTTGCATCCTCATTTTTTACTGAAATTATTAGAAATGTTTTTCTTCCAGATACATAGAATCATAGAATGTTAGAGGTTGGAAGGGACCTCTAGAGATCATCCCTCCAATCCCCCTACCAAAGTAGGATCATCTAGTGCAGGTCACACAGGAACACAGGGATGGGTGTCAAGACAAAGGCCAGGATCTTTTTAGTGGTGCCTAGTGACAGGGCAAAGAACAACATAGGAAGTTCCACTTCAACATGAGGAGATAATTCTTTGCTGCGAGGGTGCTGGAGCCCTGGAGCAGGCTTCCCAGAGAGGTTGTGGAGTCTTCTTCTCTGGAGAGATTCCAAACCTGCCTGGACATTGTGACCCTGGGCAACCTGCTGTGGGTGCCCCTGCTTTGCAGGGGGTTGGACTGGATGATTTCCAGAGGTCACTTCCAACCCCTACTATGCTGGGATACTGGGATTAATTTTCTGTCAGCTCACCTTCTGATTAAGAAAGGTATCAGAAAGATGCTTGCTCAGCCTGAATTAGCAGTGGTATCTGTGTATTAAAATAGCTAATCTATCACACAGGCATCCACAGGGAACTCTTCAATTCCCTTGCACTTTTCCTTCTCCTCCGGCATCCCATCCCCGCTCATCCTGCTGTCCACAGCAAACCTGAAGAGATGAATTTGTATCAATGAGTTTTGAGGGAAGGCAGTGATGAGGAAGAGTCTCTCCCACTTCTGGCCTCCAGCAGTTTCCTTCAGCGTCAGAGAAGGAGATAAACTCTGTTTACATTCCAGCTGCCTGGGATGATCATGAGATTATTTAGAGGATGTCTGGACAGTGCTTTGAATATTTGGAAGAGCCACATGATGCTAAGCACTCTGATGAACAGTATCCCCTTTCTTTTTCATACCCTCATTTCCAAATAGATGCAGGCAGCCAAAGCAGAGTGCTGGGTATGCCAGTAATGTGGGTGTAAATCCCTGGCATCACACATCAGTCTGTGCTCTCATGTGGAATGAAAACCTCCTCTTTGGGCATTAGTGGCAACAAAAGATGGACACTCAAGCAGCCAAAGGGCAAACAGAAAGTGGGAAAACAGACAGTTGGGACAAATTGGACTGGGTCAGCCTGTCTGCTCAACTCAAACTGAAGGGCAGATGAAGAAAAACATTTTCTGCTCTGCTGCTGTCATCTTAGTCACAACATATCCTATTGAGGCTTACCATCAAGGCCTGACCAACTTCATGCAAAGTCTGATGCCACCATTCATTTTTCAGTTTCTGTAGGATGTTTTCCACCTGAAGGGGACCTACAGGAAGGCTGGGAAAGAACTGTTTAGAAGGGCTTGTAGTGATAGGACAAGGGGCAATGGTTTGAACTTTGAGCTAAACAACCCCAGCTCCCTCAGCCTCTCCTCGTAGAGCTTGTGCTCAAGACCTCTCACCAGCCTCGTTGCCCTTCTCTGGACACATTCCAGTAGCTCAACATCTTTCCTAAACTGAGGAACCTAGAACTGGACACAGGACTCAAGGTGTGGCCTAATCAGTGCTGAGTACAGGGGCACAATGACTGCCCTGTTCCTGCTGGCCACACTATTTCTGATGCAGGCCAGGATGCCATTGACCTTCTTGGCCACCTGGGCACACTGCTGGCTCATGTTCAGCCAGCTGTCAACCACTACCCCCAGGGCCCTTTCTGCCTGGCTGCTCTCCAGCCACTCTGACCCCAGCCTGTAGCACTGCATGGGGTTAGTTGCGACCAAAGTGCAGCACCCGGCACTTGGACTTGTTAAACACCATCATGTTGGACTCTGCCCATCTGTCCAGCCTGTCAAGGTCCCTCTGCAGAGCCCTTCTGACCTCTAACAGATCAACACCCTCCCCCAGCTTGGTATCATCTGCAAACTTACTAATGGTGGACTCAATACCCTCATCTAGATCAGCAATAAAGATATTGATCAGCATGGGGCCCAGCACTGATCCCTGGGGGACACCACTAGTGACTGGCTGCCAGCTGGATGTGGCACCATTCACCACCACTCTCTGGGCCCAGCCCTCCAGCCAGTTTCTAACCCAGCACAGAGTGCTGCTGTCCAAGCCATGGGCTGACAGCTTGGCCAGCAGTTTGCTGTGGGGTACAGTGTCAAAGGCCTTGCTGAAGTCCAGGTAGACTACATCCACAGCCTGCCCCATATCCACTAGGTGGGTCTTCTGATCATAGAAGGAGATCAGGTTGGTCAGGCAGGCCGTGCCCTTCCTAAATCCATGCTGGCTGGGTGTAGTGGGTTGAGGCAGCCCCCTGCAGCTTCGCAGTGATTGCCCCCAAGATGACCTGTTCCATAATCTTTCCTGGCACTTAGGTCAGGCTGACAGGCCTGGAGTTTACAGGTTCCTCCATCCAGCCCTTCTTGTGGATGGGCATCACATTGGCCAGCTTCCAGTCATCTGGGACCTCTCCAGTGAGCCAGGACTGGTGGTAAATGATGGAGAGCAGCTTGGTGAGCTCATCTGCCAGCTCTCTCAGTACCCTAGGATGGATCCCATCTGGTCCCATGGATTTGTGTGTATCCAAGGGGCTCAGCAAGTCCCTAACTACTTCCTCATGAATTTCAGGGGGATTATACTGCTCCCTGACCCCATCTATCAGTCCAGGAGGCCAATAATCCTGAAGTCCTCCTGCCTTACTGTTGAAAATGGAGGCAGAGAAGGTATTTAGTACCTCAGCCTTTTCCTCATCTTTAGTTACAATATTCCCCTCCAGGTCCAATAAGGAGTGGAGATTCTTCTTGCCCCTCTTTTTAGCATTAATATCTTTATAAAAATGCTTTTTATTGTGTTTCACAGAGGTGGCCAGCTTAACTTCTAACTGGGCTTTTGCCTCTCTAATTTTTCTCCTACATGATCTAACAACATCCTTAAACATATCACTAGCTCTGTCCCCCCCTTTCCAAAGGCTATACACCCTCTTTTTTCCCTTAATTAGTTCAAGAGCTGCTTGCTCATCCAGGCTGGTCACCTTCCCCAGCAGCTCATCTTTTGGCACATGGGAACTGCCAGTTCCTGTGCCTTCAAGGGCTCATGTTTGAAGTAGGTCCAGCTGTCCTGGACCCCTTTGTTCTTAAGGGTTGCTACCCAGGGCACCCTCAAATTAGTTGCTTAAATAAGCCGAAGTCTGCCCTCTGGAAGTCCAAAGTGAGGGTTCTGCTCATCCTTGTTTCCCTGCATATTGAAAACTCCACTATCTCATGGTCGCTGCACCCTAGACAACCTCCTACCATCACATCTCCCACCAGCCCTTCTCTATTTGAGAACAGCAGGTCAGGCAGGGCCTGACCCCTGGTAGGCTCACTTAACAGCTGCATCAAGAAGCTGTCCTCCATATACTCTAACAACCTTCTGGACTGCCTCCTCTCTGCAGAGTTAATTTCCCAGCAGATGTCTGGCAGGTTAAAGTCACGCACAAGGACAAGGTCTGGTGATCTTGAGACAGCCTCTAGTTGCTTATAGAATATTTCATCAACCTCTTCATTATGGTTGGGTGGTCTATAACAGACTCCAACTAGGATCTCAGTTTTGTTAGCCTTCTCTCTCATTTTAACCCACAGGCACCCAATCCTTTCATCCTCTACCTCAAGTTCTGTGGCATCAAGAGATTCCCTTACACACAGGGCCACCCCTCCTCCTCTTCTCCCTCACCTATCTCACCTAAAGTGCTTGTAACTATCCATTGCAGTACTCCAGTTGTGTGAATCATCCCACCACACTTCTGCAATGGCAACTACATCATAGTTTTCTTGATGAACCAAGATTTCCAGTTCCTTTTTTATTACCCATACTGCATGCATTGGTGTGCAGGCACTTCAGCTGGGCTGCTGATTTCTCAACTAACTCTAGTTCATGTCTCTCTCTCTCCTCTCTGGAGAGACTGGTTTCATCACCTACCCCCTTCAAACCTAGTTTGAAGCCCTCTCAATGAGCCTTGCCAACTCTTGTCCTAGAGCCCTCTTGCCCTTTCTAGATAGATTCACCCCATCTAGGTCCAGCAGGTCAGGTGCAGTAAAAGTTGTCCCTTGATCAAAGAAACCAAAATTCTGCTGCTGGCACCATCCCTTGAGCCATTTGTTGATGGCACAGGTTCTCCTGTTCCTTTCAGTGTACACCCCTGCCACTGAGGGAACTGAGCAGAATGCCACTTGAGCTCCTGCCCCATCAATCAGTTGTCCAAGGGCCTTGAATTTGTTTTTGATTGTCCTGGTGCCCTTCTCATCAATCTCATCACTGCCAGCTTGGATTACTAGCAACGGGTAATAGAGGAGTGGATTAGCTTTGGTAGTCTCCTGGTGATGTCCCTTACCCAGGCCCCAGGTAGGCAGCAGACTACCCTGTGAGATGGGTCAGGACGACATATAGGCCCCTCCATTCCCCTCAGGAGAGAGTTGCCAACAACAATTACCCTCCTATTTGTCTTTATGGCACTAGTCCTGATGGTTGGTGGGGACTGATTTGCTTTAGGCATCCCCTCAGATGGTTCCTCTTCTGTCTTCTCATCCACATTGCCCTCAACTTGCAGGGCCTCATACTTACTGTGCAAGGGCAACGGGGGAGGTGAAGAAGGCCAGGATGGATTCTCCATGCTTCTCCTAACAGGGACTATACCCACTCCCCTTTGTTTCCAGAGTCGCCTCCCTCAACAAGGGGTCTGTAAACCCCACTCCTACATTTCTAACTCCTTTTCGCATTCCCTTATAGTCCTGAGTCTTAATACTTCTTCCTTTAGCTCAGCTACCAGATTTAGAAGATAATTCACCTGGTCACACCTCACATAAGTGTTGTCTCCATCACCCTCCATTTCAAGTACCAGGCTCCAGCACTCTCTACAGCTAGCAGCCTGGACACCTGCATGCTTGTGCACCAGCTCTGTGTGGGTACCTACTGTTTTTCTAGTAGCTTTTGGCTGAGTTGTTACCATGTCTGGATCTCTTCAGGCATGTGAAATTAAGTTTGGGGGTTTTTATCATTTGTTTTTAAATACATATATTTCACCTGACTACTATATTTTGCCCAAGCTACCACAGAGGCTTCTGCTCTCTGTCAGCTAACCCAGCAGGCATGGCTAGCTGCAATCCAGCCAGAAGGCTCTCTTGCCAAATGGCAGTCACATAGTTTTGCTCCCCCTAGTTTAGATTTCCCATGGCTGATGTCACCCTTCTGAGCAGGCAGGCAAGAAGACAACCCTGAAGCTTGATCTAGTTGGAGCTGTCTCTGTTGACTGCAGGGGGTTGGACAAGATGACCTTTGAGGATCCCTTCCAACCCAATGCAATCTGTGAATCTCTACAAGTCCAGTATTAGAAGGTTCTGTGGCTCTCCTGGATGACCTAGGAGAAATCACTTTTTCTGCATTCTCCATATACAAACCCAAATAAAATGCAACTTAGATACTTAGTTGTGCAAAACTGAAAGTCAGGTTGATGGTAAAACAGCTTGAAATATCAAACTAAAAGCTATTACAGAACTATTATCAATGTGGACATCCAATTTTCAGCAATCAGATCCTATCATATCCTTATGTCAAGACCTATCTTCAGCTTTTACAGCATTTCCTTAAGTAGTACATACCTACCCCAACTCTGTAGACAGTAATGGTCCTACACCCTCTTACACTTTGGTCACAACAACCCAAGTTGTTGTGACCCAATCCTCAAAGCCACAGGTTTGGAGAATAGTGGCTAGAAAGCTGCCCAGCAGGGAAACACCAGGGCAGGTGGTCAACAGTGGGCTGAAGATAAGCCAGCATGTGCCCAGAGGCCAAGAAGCATCCTGGCCTGGATCAGCAATAGTGTGGCCAGCGGGACCAGGGCAGGGATTGTCTCCCTGTACTCAGCACTGGTGAGGCTGCACTTTGAATACTGTGTTCAGTTTTGGGTCCCTCACTACAAGAAGGACTTCGAGGTGCTAGAGTATGTCCAGAGAAGGGCAACCAAGCTGATGAGATGTCAAATCTTGTGAGGAGCAGCTGAGGGAAGTGGGGTTGTTCAGCCTGGAAAAAAGGAGCTCAGGGGAGACCTCATTGCTCTCTACAACTCCCTGAAAGGAGGTTGGAGCTGGGTGGGATTTGGTCTCTTCTCCTTAGTAATAAGCAACAAGACAAGAGGAAATGGCCTCAAGTTGCACCAGGGAAAGTTTAGGCTGGACATTAGGAAAAATTTCTTAGCCAAAAGGGTTGTCAAGGCCTGGCCTAGGCTGCCCAGGGCAGTGGTGGAGTCTCCATCCCCAGAGAAATTTAAAAGCAGTATAGATGTGGTGCTGAGGGACGTGGTTCAGTGGTGACGTGGCAGTGCTGTGTTAATGGTTGGGTTGGATGACCTTAAAAGTCTCTTCCAACTAAATGATTCTATGATTCCATGTTAAGTCCCTGGAAAACACCACAGGGCTGCTCATCTCGTGCAGACAGCAAGAACCACCGAGTAAACCCAGCAGCAATACAGACGAAAACAGATAAAAGCCAGAATAACCCAGTGATCAAGTTCTTCTTTGTGGGTACC
This sequence comes from Picus viridis, assembly GCA_033816785.1. NCBI lineage: Eukaryota > Metazoa > Chordata > Aves > Piciformes > Picidae > Picus > Picus viridis. The sequence goes on from CM066588.1 coordinate 24,481,507, forward strand.
TGGGACCTGTGGTGCCACAGGCCACGAAAGACACAGGCCCTGAGCAGGATTCACCTGACCATGGTCTGTCTCATTAATATTGAGCCTGTTCAAACCTCTAAAGTACTTTTCCCCCTTTTCTGCTGCAACCTGTGTTTGGGAAGTGGAATCTGCGGGGCAGACAATGCTGTTGGCCCCCCAGAAGACCTTCGCCAGAACTGTGATGGATTGCTGTGCCTGTCTGCAATGTGAATAATGCCTTCAAAATAGTATGACTTGTCCTAGCCACATCTTGCCAACATTCTGGCAGGTTCTTGTGGTTGAAGGTGAAAAAAAGATGGACATAGTCAGGACAAATAACCATGCAACTAAGTGCTGGGGGTGAGAGGGAGAGGCAATTTCCCATACGTTTGAAGAAAATAATCCCTGGGGACTGAAAAAAATTCACAACTTTTTCTTTTTTTTTTTCCTTCATAAAATAGATAATAAAAACAGACCACATTAAGCAGAAATGAGTCTACCAGAACTTATGAATAACTTGCATTCTTCCACTGGAGCCCAGCCAGCTATCCTTGGAAAAAAAAATCCTGTTTACTTTGTAGTGAATGTGAGAGACACCCAGTCTGCCAGAAGCTGTTACGACAGTAAAAACACAGCCAGAGGCTGTCACACATGGGGAAATCACAGAGAAAGTTAATTTGTTAACTTCAAGGACAAATATTAAAATAATATCTATTTGGTAAAAAATTATTTCTTTTATCTCATAGAAGACTTTAGCTGAGTTTACATGAAAGCTCTTCTTGTTCAAAGGCAAATTTCAGGCACTTCTTCAATAGCTAGCTTGGTTTGAAAATTTGATTAGGTTCGCAAAGGAAACTGCTGTCCTTCTTTTGCTCAGATTAATATTTTGCTCTACAGCTTTATTTTAATTCCACAAAGTCTCAGCCAGGATGGTTCCAGAAGGAATTCAGAATGAGGGCTCCTTGCTCAAGGTATCCCTAAAATATGAGCGTCCTAGGGGTTAATTAGACATTCTTACTCTTCCTCTTCAACAGCTCACTCCTAGAGTCCTACCTAAATTATGTCCTAAACTGTAGGTCTCATTCACAGACTCTCAGCACAGTAGGGATTAGAATGGAATAGAATGGAATAGAATAGAATAGAATAGAATAGAATAGAATAGAATAGAATAGAATAGAATAGAATAGAATAGAATAGAATAGAATAGAATAGAATAGAATAGAATAGAATTACCAAGGTTGGAAGAGACCTTGAAGATCATCGAGTCCAACCTGTAACCACAACCCCACAACTAGACCATGGCACCTCTGGGGATCATCTAATCCAACCCCCCTGCTAAAGCAGGGGCACCCACAGCAGGTTGCCCAGGATCACAATGTCCAGGTGGGTTGGAATCTCTCCAGAGAAAGAGACTCCACAACCTCTCTGGGCAGCCTGCTCCCGGGCTCTAGCACCCTCGCACCAAAGAAGTTTCTCTTCCTGTTCAGATGGAACCTCCTGGGTTCCAGTTTGTGCCCACTGCCCCTTGTTCTGTTGCTGGGCACAACTGAGAAGATTCTGGCCCTCTTGCTCCCTAACCTTTAGCTGTGGATCAGCATTGATCAGATCCCCTCTCAGGCTGCTCTTCTACAGGCTAAACACTCTCATGTTTCTCAACATTTCCTCCTCACAGGCACCTCAGCATCTTTGTAGCCTCTGCTGGGCTCTCTCCACTAGTTCCCCGCCTCTCTTGGACTGGGGTGGCTAGAATTGGACCCAACACTTCAGGTGTGGCCTCACTAGGGCAGAGTAGAGGGGGCAGAAAACATCCCTTGATCTGCTGCTGGCCACATACTTCTTAATGCACCTCAGAAGAACATTGCCCTTCTTGGCCATAGGAGCACCTTGCTGACTGTAGGTGAACTTGTTGTCCACCATCACTCCCCAAGTCCTTCTCCACAGAGCGGCTTTCCAACAGGTCAACCTCTCACCTGCACTGGTGCAGGGGGATATTTCTCCCCATAACAGGCAGGACCTACACTTGTTGAACTCCATGAGGTTCCTCTTTGCCCAACTCTCCAGCCTAATTTTAGAAAACACATATTTCCAGTACGCAGAAGCCTGAATTCTGAGGCCTGATTAAGATGCCAAGTTCATTCAAGAGGAAAATGAGGGCAAAAAGTAGCCCTCAGAGCTCAGGGAGTTTTGTCTTGCAAGTTTTGATTTGTCCCTTTCTGCTGTTCAAAGGTAAATGCATTTTAAATCCATTTCCATACTTCCTATACAATATTTGTATGCATTCTTCCTTGGCAAAGCTTAATGCAAACCATAAGTTTAAAACAAATGCACTTTCTCATGTTGATTTACATTGTTAATTCAGCTTCTCATTTCATTTATCTGCCTTTTACAAGCAACTTTCATCTTCTCCCACAAACTAATCAGAAGCTTATGATCTACAGATGCCTGCTGTCTCAAATCAGTCATGTGCACCCCAGCTGTCACAACTTCTTTCTCTCTGATATATTTTCCCATTGTCTCTCCCATTCCTTTAAAGCACATTTTCTAGTCTTTGTTGTTTTGCTTTTTACTTCAGACCAAGAACACATTTGAGGCCTTTCCTGAACCCGAATCCAAGAACTGGTGACCTGATAACCCTGCAGCAGTAGTAAAAACAGGAGACAAATATCACCTCAAAGAGACACTTGAGGATATCTGGCCTTGTCAGAAACAGGAAATACCAGGAGTCTTACGTAAGACTTCTAGCCTAAATTTGTACACCCAAGGGGCTGAAGTGGCTTAAATATGGTTTGGATAAACATCCAGACTTTTTGATGATTATCCAAACTCTTTGGGAATCTGGAAGTTTTGAGGTTCACTCATCAGTACTACCTTGAGTACATCCTGGAAGCAGCCTGCACCTTGAAGACAGCAGTGATAAGGCAAAGCTTTCCAGAAGCCAAAGGCAAAAGCATTAATCAGATCACATTGGTAGGAAGTTATGAGACAAGTGATGCTGGAGAGACTGCCAAGTGGCTCAGGAGAAACAAATCAGAGGTTATAAATATCTTGAGAGTAAGAAAATTGGAAATAAGAAAATGCATGAACTTTGAGACAAGAAAGAAAATATTTTGAGCACCTTACTGTAAAAACTTCTTATCAAAAGGGGAAAATTAATGTAGAAATCCTCCATCCTTAACCCAGAAGCAGTGAGCAATGACTTACATCAACAAAACAAGCCAGCACACTGCCCACTGTGGGAATAGCCGGTGCTGGGGATGGAACCAAGTTAGGACAGGACTAACTCTTCAGAGCTGTGATTCTATGGAACAGGTTGCCCAGGGAAGTTGTGCATGCCCCTTCTTGGAAGTGTTCGAGGCCAGGTTGGATCAGGCCTTGAGCAACCTGGTCAAGTGGAAGGTGTCCCTTCCCATGGTTGGAACCAGATGGTTTTTAAGGTCCCTTCCAACACAAACCATTCTATGATTCTATGAAAGCTGCTGGATTTATCATGAGCTTGTGTAAGCAACGACACTCAAGAAATTAACTTCTAAAGCAGATTAATAAAATCTCTATTCAGAAGTCAAGTAACTTTAATTTGATATTGGAAATGAGGCCAGCGATATCAAATTAAGGCCAGTTTAATTCTGCCTATGATTCACCACAGTGAGGCTAAATGCAGTTTGACTAAGCCATGTTAAAAATCACACTTTTAGTTGATTTAGATTATTGCTTGAGTGTCCCTGCAAAGGCAAGCCCTCAATCTCACCAATATTAACTGTCCAAAAGAAAGGAGGCCTTGCATTTGAGTGGTCTTTCTCCACCTGTTTTGTGGCATCTTCTCTTTTAAATCTGTTCAATTTAATGCATTAAACCAGCAGATAAACCTTTGAGGCTGCAGGGGCAAAAAGCTGGGGTTTATTATAGAATTAGCCAAAATAATGAAAAGGAAAGCTATTTCAGACATGGCTAGGACACACAGCTGGTTGAAGGACCTCTGCAGACAGCCTAAGGATTCAGGGGAGATTGGTGAGCTGAGGGTATGTACAAATGGACCACTTATGATTGGTAACAGGAAGGTGAAGGAAAATTCACTGTTTTCAGCTCCTTGCACAGTTTCTTACTGAAGAAAAAAGCCTGAATTTCCATTCAGTCTCTAAAAGCAATTTACACAGATTTGATTTTTTATCATTAGAGAGCACACATAAACTTGAGTCATCCTCTCTTTTACCAAGGGAGCCCCACATTTCCTCCAAGAGCCTACTCTTCTCTTCCAGCTTTACAGTAGTAGGTCTCATAAACCTCCTGTAGCACTGCCAAACCTTAGATACACCAACTGATCTACCTATTTCCACCTATTTCATGGCCTTCGTTGCATTTGCTAGGTACTGTTTACAGTCTCAAACTGTCAAATCTGAAGCTGCTCTACTGCTCTACTCTGGAGCACCTCTTGCTAGCTAATATTTTTAATGAACTAAAAGCAAGCTGCAGCCCTGCTTCATCAAAACCTCAACAAAGCTTTATCTATTTTCCCCCAATTACAGTAATTAGTCTCTTAGCAGGCACTGACTTTACCTCAACATCAGTGATACAAAGCTGGGAAGATTGGCTGGCCTGGAGCATCTCTGTGAAGAGGAAAGGCTGGGAGACCTGGGGCTGTTTAGCTTGGAAAAGAGCAGACTGAGAAAGGATCTCATCAATGCTCATTCATAGATAAAGGTTGGGGAGCAAAAGGGTGGGGCCAGAATCTTCTCAGTGGTGCTCAGCAACAGGACAAGGAGCAGCAGGCACAAACTGGAATGCAGAAGATTTCACCTGAACAGGAAAAGAAATTGCTTTGGTATGAGGGTGCTGGAGCCCGGGAGCAGGCTGCCCAGAGAGGTTGTGGAGTCTCCTTCTCTGAAGAGATTCCAAACCCACCTGGACATTGTGATCCTGGGCAACCTGCTGTGCCTGACCTTACTTTAGCAGGGGGATTGGACCAGATGATCCCCAAAGATCCCTTCCAATCCCCACCATGCTGGGATTCTGTGTGGGATTCACTCCTTGCTTATTTTTCATCACAGGCATGACAACACAGTCAGCTGCTAAAAAGATGGTACTCCTCTCTGCTATGCATTCTTTCCCATGCTGGACTCTCATAGTGTTATTCAAAACATGCAGCAAATCACATCACCTTTCATAGCTCCCATATCAGTGACCATCTTTAAATCACCCTAATTACTGGTTATGCCCCTTCCCAGCTCCCCTTGAAGAAGAAACAGCATTTCTAGTTCTCAGAAGTCAGGATGGTATATGCCTACTGGATGTAAGATTTTTCTCGGCGATAGTTGAGAGTTGCAGATTAGAATAGAATAGAATTAACCAGGTTGGAAAAGATCTTCGAGATCATCGCGTCCAACCTGTCACCCAACACCATCTAATCAACTAAACCATGGCACCAAGCACCCCACCCAGTCTCTTCCTAAACACCTCCAGTGATGGTGACTCCACCACCTCCCTGGGCAGCACATTCCTATGGTCAATCTCTCTTTCTATGAAGAACGTCTTCCTAACATCCAGTCTAAATTTTCCCTGGCACAGCTTGAGACTGTGTCCTCTTGTTCTGGTGCTGGTTGCCTGGGAGAAGAGACCAAACCCCCCCGGCTACAACCTCCCTTCAGGGAGTTGTAGACAGCAATAAGGTCTCCTCTGAGCCTCCTCTTCTCCAGGCTAAGCAACCCCAGCTCCCTCAGCCTCTCCTCATAGGGCTTGTGCTCCAAACCCCTCCCCAGCCTTGTTGCCCTTCTCTGGACAAGTTCTAGCAACTCAACATCTTTTCTAAACTGAGGGGCCCAGAACTGAACACAGTACCCAAGGTGTGGCCTAACCAGTGCTGAGTACAGGGGCAGAATGACCTCCCTGCTCCTGCTGGCCACACTGTTCCTGATACAGGCCAGGGTGCAGAGAAGCTCCTAGAGGGCTTTAACAGGCTCACACATAAAGCCATTGTTTGGTTTTCCTACTAGTTGTCCCTATGGAACTATAACCCCCTGCTCTGAATTATCCACTCACATCTATTCATGTGCATCAATGAATTTCAGGATACTGCAGTGCCAAGATGCTGTGAGGATATTTACTGCCATTTGCAGTATTTTGACTTCAAAGGAAAGGATTAATGAAGATTATGGAAATGATCCTCAATTACTGCATTGCCACTGACCCTTTTCTCCCCTGATACCACATGCTGATTTGTTAAACTACATTAGCTATATGATAGGCATTTTTAGTGCAGTACAGAGTGGGAAATACCATCTTCCAGGCATGGATACTGCTTCTAGTGAACAAAACTGTTCTGATGCACAAGGCAAATGCCCTTGGCACTCAGGCCCACTGTCCTGAACTGGGGTAGGACCACTTGTGTCAATAGAAGCTCCTCTAGCCTTTTCCCATACCCAATAAATATGTCAGCTCCAACAGAAAGCACAACTGAGCACTGCATCTACTCTAGCTGAGAAAAACATTTGTCTGCAGACTTTACTCACTTCTGAGCTGCAGATCTACCATGGATCCACTATTGTCAGTGGCTTTCTATAGCTGTGGAGATGGCAGGAAAAGGGCAGAGAGAAAACAAAGTGTACTATGATAATGAATCCAAACAGTCAAAAGGACAATTTAATCTATCAGACCAGCAATGACATCAACGATATGCAGATTCTTCATCTAACTTCGGTTCTTAAGGGAATCTTGAAGTTTTGTGCCACATGATCTATACTGCTGCTACCCATGGATGTCCCTTCCAACCCCCACCCTCCCTCATGCTATGATTCTGTGATTCTGTCACTCCTGTTTCAATGCACAATGTATTTTCATGCATGTTTTAATTGGGGTCCATAGCAATGTAACACAAAAAGGGTTTAATTTCTTTCTCCAGTGTGTTCTAGATGATGCTGTGCAAAGGATGCTGGAACCAGATGTCCTCAATATGCCCACTGAGTGAAGTAAAAAATCTCAGTACCAATTTTGACAGAGTATTTAAAACAATTAACAGAGCTGATTTTATCATTGTGGTGGTGTGGAAGAGTTTGAGACACACTGATGAAAAATCATTTGCTTGACAAAATACCTAACTAGGTTTTGCTGGGGTTTTTGTTTGATTGGTTGGGTTGGTTTGGGGTTTTTGTTAAGATCAGCTGTAAACAGATCACACACAATAGGCACAAGTGGTGGAAACCTAAAGGAAAAGGTTATAGAATCATAGAATCATACAATGTTAGGAGTTGGAAGGTACCTCTAGAGTTCATCAAGTACAACCTCCCTGCCAAAGCAGGATCACCCAGGGCAGGTCACACAGGAATGCATCCAGATGGGTCAAAGTTTCTCCTCATGTTGAGGTGGAACTTCCTGTGCTCCAGCTGGTACCCATTGTTCCTTGTCCTATTACTGAAAAGTGCCTGGCACCTTCATCTTGACACCCACCCCTCAGGTATTTATAGACATTGATATGATCCCTGTTCAGCCTTCTCTTTTCTAGACTAAACAGCCCCAGGTGTCTCAGTCTTTCTTCACAGGACAGATGTTCCAGTCCCTTAATCATCCTCATAGCCATTGATTGGATTCTCACCAGCAGATCCCTGTATCCCTTATGGGAAAGTCTGTATCAGCACTGCTATATACCCACACAATTAGGTTTATAACCAGACCCTCAGGTATGTCAGCTTGAAAAGAATGGAAAATGTTCCATCAGCCATTTCCCCAAGACCTGTTTATTTTCATCACCACATCAAATCTGAAAAACCAGATTGTTTGGCTTACCCAGTCAGGTAGCAGACTGGTGATGTGCTATGGAAAGGGAAATCCCCCTTTCCCTTCCTTACTTATTAATGGGTTTGATTAGACAATCAGGACTTGTTCCAACCCATTTGATTTTACACTGTAACGAATAGAATCAAAGAACCATAGAATGGTGGGGATTGGCAGAGATCATTGACTCCAAGCTTCCTGCCAAAGCAGGATCACCTAGGGCAGGCCACACAGGAATGCATCCAGGCAGGTCATACACAGACAACACAATGTATACCTCATTTCCAAATACACAGAACTGGGGTGTTGTGCATGTTCAGGGTAGGTTGTTTGAACAGCTACTTACCTTTCTTAAACCAATAAGCAATTTTTAGACCCCTAAAGTTAGGTACAAGTCAGCTCATCTTGAAAAGCAAAGTTTTCTTAGTCAGTAAATGAGGTTACCTGGACTTTGCTGGGGTGAAGCTTTGGCTCTGTTTTGTTTCACTGTGTGCATTTGCACTTCAAAACAACTCAGTTTTATCTCATTTGTTGCCAGTACAGCAGGAGGGTTTAAAAATAATTTTGTGCCAGCATCTCTTTTGAAGGGATTTTCAGTGGCAACTGAGTTTCATCCCAGTGGAAGATGAGCTTCAAATGCCACTGTGCCCGCACTTGGAAAGTTTGTCCTTTCATCCACCTGGTTTCAAATATTTTTAGCAGGATCTGTGCACAGCACCTTACTGATAGGAACAGCTACAAATACCCTGCCACTGGCAGAGGAAGCAGATAAATCTCCTGGAATATCTTAACACAAATGCAAGTTGACTTTCAATTTCTGGTGCAGAAGAAACTGAATGAGCAACTGTTTTGCCCCTGTCAATCAAGCCTTCTGTGCCCTGCAATTACAATTGACAACAGATGGAAAACATCAGTGACTAAACCCCAGAAGCTGGTGTTTTTCTACTATTAAATTAGCAATTTAATGGATTAAGGCAAAATATTTGCCTATTGCTGGATCACTCTGAAAGTATGTTAAATGCTGGGTTTAGGGAACTATTCTGTGAGCAGCTAAGCAAACAAAGTCTGGGACTAAACTTTGATTTGTAGGTAGGCATCGGAGAGATTTCAACAAAACTCCCACATCCCAAATGAGCTTCTCTGTATTTTCTTAGAAGCACCATGTGAGTGCAGGCCAAAACAACTGCTCCTGAACATTCTGAGGATGCAAATGCAACTCAGCTGAAGAGCTGAACTTGTTCTTCTGTAGCAGAGCTCTGGTGCAATGCACACACCCACACAACTCCAGATCTTGGAGCCACACTGCCAGATTTGTCTTGATTCCTGTTGGAGGTCCTTTGTGGTCAAGCTTTCCTGGAAACCTCCTTTCCACCCCAGAATCATGGTAAGAGTTGGATTTTGGTATTCAAAGGCTAAGGAATGGTTATTTCCACCATAAGATGGGGAGAGGAAAGTGGTATGGAAGGCCAAAAGGAAAGACTTGGAGTTGGATTGCTGATCCTGCTCCCAGGAATAGATAAGAAAATGGAGGCAGATCCTGGCTTACCCACCCACTGCCATACAGCCCTTGCAGCAGCCATCCTGTAAAGTAAACCAGCAAGACCACAGCAGTTGTGCTCCTTATAATTATCTGCTGCCCTGAACAATTAAATACTTCTGTAGAAATACAGCTCTCTGTAGGGAGACACAAATCACATAGTTATCAGGATTGGGTTATGTTTCTTTGGGTTGACATCTCATTCAGCCTACAGCAGGAAGGCATTCAACTGAAAGGCCAATTCAAAGTCCTTCCTCAACCCACTGGCAGCCATTACATGCTGCTGACAGACATCCTCAGTTCCTTTGCACAGGAGAAAGCACAGTCCATAGATTCATAGAATGGCTCGGGTTGGAAGAGACCTTGAAGACTATCCAGTTCCAACCCCTCTGGCTCTGGCAGGGACACCATCTACTAGACCAGGTTGCTCAAGGCTTCATCCAATCAACACTTTTGTAGCAAGGTGAGTGTTGGTCTGTTCTCCCCAGCAGTGAGGGACAGGATGAGAGGAAACAGCCTCAAGTTGTACCAGGGGAGGTTTAGGGCATGAGGAACCGTCTCTTCCCCAAAAGGGTTGTCAAGCCCTGGAACAGGCTTCCCAGGGCAGTGGTGGAGCCACCATCCCTGGAGGGGTTTAATTACTGTGTAGCTGTGGTGCTGAGGGACATGGTTCAGTGGTGGACTTAGCAGTGCTAGGTTAATGGTTAGACTCTATCATCTTAAAGGTCTTTTGAGTCTAAACAATCCTATGATTCCATTTCCTTCCAATAAGCTAAAGCTGTCATGTACTCCAAATAACAGTTTCTCAGCCAACTGTTTGCCCCCGTGCCTTAAGACAGAACAGAGATTCATGGCTATTTGCTATTTATAACAAGCAGACTTACAAGAAAAGTTGCCATGAGCTACAGCATTTGAAAGCAGGACTGAGCAGGAGCATATCAGGACAGAGGGAAAGAGGAAGCATTTTAGGTTAGGTTGGAGAACAGCTGAAGCATGGGGTGCAAGAGGAAAAGGTAACAAAGTAGCACAGGCAATATAAGTCTAAAACTAGAAGTTTGAGGTCTTTCGTGATTCATATAATCATGATTAATTTTGTCTTGCATGGCACTTAGCTGGATTTGCAGGATCCAAGAGTGAAGTGCTGAGGAGACAACCCTAGCTATAAATAACTGGGGAAAAAAGCAACAGGAGATTTCAAGCCTTTGCTGATTCATCGAGAAGGCATGAAATTCCTCTCTTTTGCTATTTAAGTACTTGCTCAAAACAGTACTATTAAGAGGCAAAAGTAAGGATGTGAGGACAACCAGGATATGCTGACATCCCTCATTGATCTAATACTCTCCTTTAGTCTTTTAAAAGTGTAGGAACAGGAATGTGCAAACCATAAATTGGAAAGCCATCATCTGCAAACCTTCACTCAAGGTTCCTAATTGCTTGGGGATTCAGCCAGACATGTGGCTCTTTATTATTCATGAGCATTCAGGCAAACAGACTGGTATTAGCACATGCTTGGGGAATGCCTTTTCTTCAGTGAGTTGTTGGCTTATTCTCACTTTGTTTTTAGGAGGTCAGTGGTTTGGGACAGGGCTGAAACTTTTCAAACCCAGCAGAAACATGTCTTTCAAATTATCCTCAGGGAAAAAATAACAATCTGGCCATTGCAACATTTTTCAGAGTTACAGCCTAAATTCTGCCACCACTTTCACCCATGACATATGCCAGCAGTACAGTTCCACGGCTCTCAAGGTGCAGTTCACCACCTCAGAATGATCAGAGATTGCTTTGGAGCTGCCAGACTGAAGGCAGCTGCTGTTTGGTGCTACAGAAACAGTCTTCAGAGCCTGCAGGCTCATTTCATAATATAGTGATGCTGTAGGTCATTGACTTTATATACAAAGATGTACTGTGTTTTATCTGCACAATCCAGCACTTCCTAGGAAGACACTGCAAACACAAAACCCAAAGGGAATGAGCCATGGTTTGAGCTCTTTCATAAAACAAAGTGATAGACTTGGTTTTGGTTTTGTTTTTTTTAGCTAGCTTAGATCCACCAAAACCACATAGCCAGGTATGTCTCTCTTTCACCTCAAGAAAATGATATACCAAAGCATGAAAAATGGGAATGATTTCCCCTCAGCAGAAAGCCTACACAGTCACAGAATCACAGGGGTTGAAAGGGATCTCTGTAGACCATCCAGTCCAATCCCCCTGCTAAAGCAGAGTCACCCACAGCAGCTTGCACAGAATCACAATGTCCATGTCTGTTTGAAATCCCTGCAGAGAAGGACACTCCACAACTTCTCGTGGCAGCCTGCTCCAGGGCTGCAGCACCTTCACAGTAAAGTTTTTCCTCCTGTTCAGATGGAACCTCCTGGGCTCCAGTTTGTGCCCATTGCCCTTTGTCCTGTCACTGGACACCAGTGAAAAGGGTCTGGCCCCAACCTCTTGCTCCCACCCTTTAGGTCTTGCTGCTCAGTAATCAGATCCCCTCTCAGCCTGCTCTTCTCCAGGCTAAACAGACTCAGTTCCCTCAGCCCTTCCTCTCAATGCAGACACCCCAGTCCCTCTTAATGGTTCTTAATGGGCTCTTTCCAGTAGTTCCTTGTCCTGCTTGAACTGGGAAACCCAGAACTGGACACAGTATTCCAGGTGACACAGAGCCATTAACACTGTACATGCTAACCTGAAGAGAAACTGAGCTAGGTGACCATGGTTCAGCTCTGTCTTAGGATACCTCCTTCCATGCCTGTTAAAAAGTTTTATTATGAGCATTATGCTAATAAAATCCTTTTGAGTTCATAGAATCATACCCTAGTTTAGGCTGAAAGGCACTTTTAAAGGTCATCTAGAACAACACCCCGGCAGTGAGCAGGGACATCTTTAACTAGATCAATTTGGTCAGAGCCCCAGACAACCTGGAGTTATCTGAACAAATCTCCTGATCTGTTATCAGGTCACTAAAATATGATAATTAGGATATTCCTTCCTTTTACTCACATTCAAGCAAATAACCCTGAGAGATATTACATCATAGAGGGGTGGAGAAAGGCTTTAGGTCATCAGAAAGCCAAATGCACCACAAGGAGCAATAGTTCTCTTAAGACCTTTGCAAACCAACATCCTGCACTCCTCCCTACTGACATCATGCCAACGTGCAAGGGTGCAAAGCCATGCCTTAAGCCATCATTACTCAGTCCTTGTCTCCCAAATCCTCAGAAAAGTGGCAGAACAGAGGGAATTTCTCAACACAGATACTGGGGAGGTAGAAGGAATGAAACACATATCCCAGGGTTTTATGTATATCATACATGCAGCAATTTTGCAGTGAAGGTGTTTTGTAAAAGCAATTAGGCTGGTCACCTAAGTGCTAAACTCTTTCTCCATCCAGACTACAGCTGAACACAAACCATGTGTAACAGTGACAGAGGCAACCTTTTGCCAACCTCACAGGGTTCCTCTGAAGTGATGGCTTTACAATATAGCAGGCTTGTCTCCTTTGCTTTCAGCAACACCAAGTCTGTCTCTTCCTCTTGTCTATCAGCCCCTTCCCCTCACACATAACAGCATTACAACACCCTAGTGTTACTATACCTTCTAGCTATTTCAAGTCTTTCCTTTCACTTGCTCCCAGCAATCTGAACACAAACACAATTTTCATTGCAAATGGAATTACTATACCCTTGTTGTTTAATACATGAGCTCAAAAATCCTGACACAAAGAGACATAGGATCGTGCTTGACTTGGTCATAACTTGTTGACCATCAGCAATGGGCTGCAGCAATTCTTTTCCTCCAGGCAGGAAATAAACACAAGCAATGGTTTGAAACTGGAGCAGTGGAGATTTAGGTTGGACATGAGGAGGAAGTCCTTTACAATAAGAGTGGTGAAATGCTGGAACATGTTGCCCAGGGATGTGGTTGAGGCTCCATCCCTGGAGACATTCAAGATCAGACTTGATGTAGCCCTGGGCAGCCTGCTGTAGTTGGAGGTGTCCCTGCTGACTGCAGTGAGGTTGGACAAGATGACTTTTGAGGGTCCCTTCCAACCCAATGCAGTCTGTGAATTTGTGATTTCTGAGTTAGGCACTGTGATTGCACCTGTAAGAAGGAATTTTCCTGTGCTCACTGTTTTCTTTTAAACCAGGAAAGTTTGAGTGAGAATAAGTATGTGAATTATAAATGGTTTAAACCAATCTAAATTCTGTGCTGCACAGAGCACATGTACCCACTTACCCTCATTCCTGCCCACAAAGCTGGTCCAAGTAAGTAGGGCCATCAGTCAATGAAGCCACATGGTAGTTACTGTTATTGACTCAAGGAGAGGCACAACTAGCAATTTTAGAGAGCAAACTTAATCTCTTTTAAAACAACTATAACAGTGTATGTTCAGAGCATCTTAGAAAGTAAGTGACTTACAGTGCTTGAGCTTTGAGTCCAGAAAGAAATCCATGGTAGCCTTCTCTTGAAGATGGTGTCTACCAATACTTAGAATATCCCATAAGAGGATGCTTATCAAAATGTAAAGAGCAGGGGATAAAAAAATGAGGTCAGGCACCCTTCAGCGGTTGCCCAGTGACAGGATGAGGGGCGACAAGCACAAGGTGGAACCCAGGAGGTTCCATCTGAACAGGAGGAAAAAGTTCTTTGGGGTGAGAGTGCTGCAGCCCTGGAGCAGGCTGCCCAGAGAGGTTGTGGAGTCTCCTTCTCTGGAGAGATTACAAACCCACTTGGATGTTGTGGTCCTGGGCAAGCTGTTGGTGACCCTGCTTTAGTAGCAGTGTTGGACTGGATGAGTTCCAGAGGTCCCTTCCAGCCCCTAACATTCTGTGATTCTTTGATGAGTAACCCGGGGGGGGGGGGGGGAAGGACATAGATTACTGGAGACCAGCAGTAATGTTTAAGATATTCTACATGTCATTAAGAGATACAGGGCCAGGGAGGATCTGGAAATGAGAAACTAAATGTGACATGAACTAGACAGCAAAAGTGGGAGGAGAGGCCTTTGAAAGAGCTATAAACAGAATATGCCAGGAGAGAAAAACATCTGAAACTGGGCCCAAAGAGCATACTAGATAAAAAAGCACTGTCTGTGTAAGGGTGTACCCCTGTCCACCCCACCCCCCAAGTCTATATTGATTTACTCACTGCTGGAGAACAGTTAATTCCATTTAAAATTGGCCTTTATCTGTCATAGGCTGAAATTATGCACTCAAGTAACCAAAACATTTTATATTTTGTACAATTCTATTCCTGTAATAGGTCTCAGGACCTCTTAGAGAAGCCCATTATTCAGACAAGTGAAAACACAGCCCTGTATCCCTACAACAGAAGTTACCAATCTTTTTGAGCACATTCAGTGAGTATTTTTGCCAGCACTGTTAAGTCTGCTCTGCAACTTACATTAAAAAAAAAAAAAAAAAAAAAAAAAAAAGCATAGCACAAAAGAGGAAGAAACAAAGGAAACCATAACCACACATAAACATTCTGAGCTTCCTTCTCCTTCCTTAGCACAGGGCTTTGTTTTTCCCTTCACAACTGTTTAGATGCTATGAAAGGTCAGAAAGTCAGCTGTTAATCACCTGAGGCAGCTAAAGGTGAAGTAACTCACTGCTCATCTCTGCATTAGGAAGGAGTAAACACCTTTTTTTTTTTTTTCAAGCTGAGTTTCACAAATCAGGAAAATTCAGATGCTGAACGGCTGAAGAGTTCGAGATATGGTCCTAGTGCTGTCAAGAACTACTCTCCAATTGATTTCTCTGGAGAAAGCCTGTATTCAACAGTTTTATATTTGCCCCAGCCTTTCCTTGCAGGAGGAAAGGTTCAGCTCAGCCAAAACATTCTGTTTCTTAGCTGAAAGTGGGACAGGCCCCATGGGTGGAACACAGCAAAGAAAATTGAAATCCTAGAGGTGTGGGGAGGGAAAGTAGAAAAGGAGGAGAAAAAAAGGGTTTCAGGTAACAAAGCAGCCAGGTAGAAAGGAGTCCAGGTGCAGGCATGACAACAGTTGTGATTTGTAGCATACATCCCATATTCAACTAACAGGAGTTGTAGCTATTATTCTCCTTTACTTTGTTATGTGTCTACATAGTAAAACCATCACAGGAGGAAAAAGAATTAGTGCTAGTATATTTCAAACACTTTAATAACAGGCAACTACATAAGCAAGAGGTGATGGTAAATCTGGAACAAACCCAGTTCTCTGCTGGAGAAGATTTCAAGTCCCACCAAGGGACTGGCATTGGTAACACTAATCCTTTATTTACCACAGTGCAAGCCATCAATAAACACTTTTATAGAAGCAAATTGTTGAAATAAATGACAGAAATTTCTACAAGCCCACAGGAACTGGAAGTTTACAAATGAGCACACCTTTGTTTGGGACATGGATCCAAGTGTGCATATACAGTACACAAAGATGTCTCATACACATTAGTGTGCAAGACTGGTATGCATGTGGTGGAGGGAAGGAGTTATGGGGGAAAAAGTTGGAGGAGAATGAGGAGCCAAAGCCTTACACAATCACAGGGCCACCTGCATTGTGACCTTGAACCAGAGGCTCAATGGTGTGTAATGGATCAATAAGACCAGCTGAAAGGAAAAACAAAATTATCCTCCAGCATGCTGGAAATGGGGCTTAGAGACATGTAAATGCAGCCTTGCTAGCTGGTGAGGATACACTGACTTGATGACAAACTTGTCCTTTCACATCAGATAATCTGTAAGACCTCAAGATCTGTCAACTCATGCCAAAGAGTTAAGTCATCATAGAATCCCAGCATGGTGAGGATTGGAAGGGACCTCTAGAGATCATTTAGTTCAACCTTCCAGCTAAAGCAGAGTCATGCACAGCAAGTTGCCCAGGACCACAATGTCCAGGTTAGTTTGGAATCTCCCCAGAGAAGTAGACTCCACAACCTCTCTGGGCAGCCTGTTCCAGGGCTGTAGCACCCTCAAGACCTCAGCTGTATTGGTTCTATCTGCAGGACATGAAGCATTCCAAACACCAGGATAGTTTCACTAAAAGAGGTGGCTGTTTTTTCAGAGCCTTCAGTTTTAGTTGCTTGTACAAGCTCCTATTGCACTACAAAAACATTGAGCTATTCACCTACCTTTGTATAAACATCATCCAGGTAAATATATGCAGCAGGCAGGTAAGTAACAGTTTGATTTCATCCACATAACCCTCACCAAGTTACTGAGAATTTTCTTTCAGACATTGTACAGGTTTAGGTGGGCCTAATACGCAACTGCAGAGGACGGATACATAGAGTCACAGAACCATAGAATGGCTCAGGTTGGAAGGAACCTCTAAAGATCATCTACTCCAACCTCCCTGCCATGGGCAAGGACACCGCTCAACTAGACTTGGTTGCTCAAGGCCTCAATGAAAAGCAAATCCATGTGGTAGGTGACTTGAGCACTTTTTCAGTATGCATAGAAACCTTTCAACATATTCTGAACCAACATTTCTAATTCTGCATCAGAACAATGGGAGACTGAGCTTGCCTACAGCCCCTGGTGATCCACAGAGATTCTTCTTTGTGCAGGGCATGTTCTTGTATTGTCCAAACAGAGAGAAAACAGTCTAATATGATTCAGACCACTGCCCCTTTCATCACTAACCTAGAGTTGTTTGTGTATTAAAAGGAAGAACACACAATGTGCACTCAACCAGACAGAACTGAACTGCCTGCAACCAAACTACAAAAGATTGGATTTTTTTTTCCCTGTGGTATAATCATTCTGTCATGTATAATAGATGCACAGGCATGGTTTGGGCTTTTGAAAACCTAAAGCAAAGCTTTACTTTATTCCTGTAAATCTCACAGGCTTCAAATGGAAGACTTCCCTTCTGTCAGCAGCACAATGCTTAAAAATGAAATTCCATGGCCCAAACATGACTTTGAGGCCTTAATTATACTTTAAAAACAGATTGTCATGAATGATTTTGTTATTTGGAGGACATATGAAATACAAGAGCTTCAATATTTCTGTAACCTCACAAGGGGTGTGGATAGGAAGGACCAAACTGTAACAGATTATCCTTAAATTCTGTTTTCTTCAGGTGCATTTAAATCTAAACATCTCTGGATACCTGAGAAAAGTAAGCTAAAGGTGTTGGGGGGAGATGCAGAGAAAGGTACAAAACATGGATATGCAGGAGAAATGAATTGGCATGGTCTCCAATGTATCAGTGTGCATCTGGTGGGGAGAATTGGGTCTTTTTAATCTGGAAAAGAGAAGACTGAGAGGAGATCTCATAAATGCTTATAAATACTTAAAGGATGGGTGTCAGGAGAGTGGGACCAAGCTATTTTCAGTGGTGCCCAGTGACAGGACAAGGTAAAGGGCACAAACTTGAACATAAGAAGTTCCATCTAAACATGAGGAGCAACTTTAATTTAAGGGTGACAGAGAACTGGAGCAGGCTGTCCAGAGAGGTGGCAGAGTTTCCCCCTGGAGACTTTCAAAACCCACCTGGACATGTTCCTGTGTGACCTTCTCTAGGTGAACCTGCCTTGGCAGGGGGATTGGACTTGAACTCTAGAGCTCCCTTCTTATCTCCATCACTCTGTGATTCTGTGAAGTGGTGAAAGCGATCGGAAGCTCAGAATTTTGCTTGGTTGTAGAGCTTGGAGGGAAATGGAGAGGGCAACACAGATTAGAAGAAGAGATACTGCAAAGTCTCTCCCTAAACTAAGTTAAGGCTCAAGAGAAATTAATAGATAAATGTATTTCATGTAAGCATTTGTTTCATGCCTGACAAGACCGTTTATGGCTTATAACACCATATATCAAATTACCTCCAATACATGGCTTCATTTTCTTCACAAGATAACTAGAAGTGTTGCCAGCTTTGTTTTATAAGGGAGGGAATTATGACAAAAAGACTAGACTCCACACCCAGAGCCAGCCACGAAGACTGTGGCTGAGGTGGGAAAAGGTCAGAGTCCTATCATTGTAGATGACAGAACTGCTTTCCTAAATGAAAATAATATTTTCATAGTGATCAGTCTGAGCTGCAGTGCCCAAACTGTGATCAAAGCTTTGGGTGCCTGGCATCCAGGGCATTTAAAACATTCTTTCAGCAGGATTTGTTACAAAGGAAAAGGCCAGACACCATATTCTGATCTAGATTGTCAGCGTTTGAAGTGATCACTACTAAAACTCCGTTTCTGACAGCACCTGCCCAAACTTGGTCAGGTCCCCTTTGTGCCAATGTTATCTTCAAGAGATAACAAATTATAACAACCCATATGCTTGTGACCTGGTCATAAGATCCCCTAGAGGTCTATGACCTCCTAGGTCGTGGGCTTTCTATTGCTTGCTGGGCTTCACTTGCTCTTGCCATGCTTGCTCCTACTCTGAGCAAGCATGGTCCAGCAGCAGCATGCATGTAGCCATCATTTCAGTCCTTATGAAGTTTTCAGACTCAGCAGAGTAGGAAGGAAATTCCCCTAGCACAGCCGCTACCAGCTTATCCAGAAGAGGAGTGCACAGCATGCACACGTGTCCCTGCAGCGCTTTGCTATGCTGCAAACACCCAGCCCAGTTTTAGTCTCTGCCACATGGTCAGTGCTACACACAGCTCCATGCAGCACCTACTGCACAGCTCAGCCAACAATACATCACTCCTCTTCACCGAGTGTCTCTTTGACATTGTCTTGTTTTTTTTAAAACTGAAAAGAAAAAAAAACCACTTATTTTTGCTTCTTGGTAAGCTTGTTTTACATGTTGGCTTGCTAGGCAAAATCAATTTCTCAGGCTACATTCCCATATGTTCCTTCTTGCTCCCTGATTTGATAAGTACAGGTAAGAAATGTTGCAAACTGTAAGTTCAGAGTTAATTGCTCAGACTAATTCAAGAGTGACATTTATAATTCCACTTTGTGTGAACAGCAGAGTTTTTCCAAGAAAAACTTCTACTGATGCTCATGGTATCATAGTATCAGTCAGGGTTGGAAGGGACCACAAGGATCATCTAGTTCCAACCCCCTGCCATGGGCAGGGACACCTCACACTAGATCAGCCTAGCCAGAGCCTCATCCAGCCTGGTCTTAAACACCTCCAGGGACGGGGCCTCAACCACCTCCCTGGATAACCCATTCCAGGGCTTCACCACTCGCATGGGGAAGAACTTCCTCCTCACGTCCAGCCTGAATCTCCCCACCTCCAGCTTCATTCCATTCCCCCTAGTCCTATCACTACCTGATAGCCTGAGAAGTCCCTCCCCAGCCTTCTTGTAGCCCCCCTTCAGATACTGGAAGGCCACAATGAGGTCACCTCAGAGCCTTCTCTTCTCCAGACTGAACAGCCCCAACTCCTTCAGTCTGTCCTCACAGGAGAGGTGCTCCAGCCCTCTGATCATCCTTGTGGCCCTTCTCTGGACACTTTCCAGCACCTCCATATCCCTCTTGTAATAGGGGCTCCAGAACT
Organism: Picus viridis; assembly: GCA_033816785.1. NCBI lineage: Eukaryota > Metazoa > Chordata > Aves > Piciformes > Picidae > Picus > Picus viridis. The sequence continues at coordinate 24,501,239 of CM066588.1, forward strand.
GGACGCAGTACTCCGGGTGGGGTCTCACCCGAGCTGAGTAGAGGGGGAGAATCACCTCCCCTGACCTGCTGTCCACACTTCTCTTGATGCAGAAGGCCAATCAGGATCTGATTGGCCTTCTGGGCTGCAAGTGCACACTGAGAGCTCATGTTGAGCTTCTCGTCCACCAGCACCCCCAGGTCTCTCTCCTCAGGGCTGCTCTCCAGGCAGTCACTGCCCAAATGTTGATCTGGTTTTGTAGCTACAGACCAAACTGGTACACAGACAGTGTTGTAGGTGCCCTTGACAATCCAAAATGCAGTCGACCACAAGAACAAAGCCACAGGAAACCACCATGTTCAGTAATTAACCAGCTAGACCTAGGCTATGAAAAGGAAGCAAGAAATGGGCAGGCACATTACATCAAGTCATAGAAATATAGAATCAATAAGGTTGGAAGAGACCTCAAAGATCATCAAGTCCAACCTGTCACCCAACACCTCATGACCAATCCCATCTTGAACACCTCCAGGAATGGGGACACCGCCACCTCCCTGGGCAGCCCATTCCAATGGCAAACGACTCTCTCAGTGAAGAACGTTCTCCTCACCTCCAGCCTAAACTTCCCCTGGTGCAGCTTGAGACTGTGTCCCCTTGTTCTGGTGCTGGTTGCCTGGGAGAAGAGACCAACCCCCTCCTGGCTACAACCACCCTTCAGGTAGTTGTAGACAGCAATAAGGTCTCCCCTGAGCCTCCTCCTCTCCAGGCTAAACAATCCCAGCTCACTCAGCCTCTCCTCATAGGGCTTGTGCTCCAGGCCTCTCACCAGCCTCGTTGCCCTTCTCTGGACACATTCAAGAGTCTCAATGTCCTTCTTAAATTGAGGGGCCCAGAACTCTGATAATGTTTTCATGGCTTTCATAATTTTCACTTTGACACATGTCCTCTGCCTCCCCCTCAGCACATGCTGTTCAATATCCTACTGAGATCTGTTCTCTTTTTTCTAAAGTAAATCTCTGCCCTTGGTTTGACTTTTTTCCATTTTGCTTATCTTTGTCCTTCTCTCCAGTTAAGAAAAAACCCCACAAGACTGGATTTTGAAAGGACTGAAGGGCTATATTAACTTTGTTTAGCTCCCAGTAACAGCATAAGCAGTAAGAACAGGATTCTTTCAGTGATTATTACCTGAGTTTATGTGCCTTCTTACCTAACCCTTCTCTCCTTATGTCTTTCACAGCTTATCAAGAGCTGGTGTTCTGCTGACTTTTGTTACTCATTAAAAATTAAGCTCAAGGTCATTGCAGCTACAGCTGCAAAATACATGTTGTTATTATGGTTTAGAAAATAAATAACTTCTATTGTGGTGCAGTAAGTAAGGTTTTGAAACTAAAAGGAAAAAAGAGAGAGAGAGACTTCCTGCCTGTGCTGGATTCTGAAGATATTCTATATAAGGGGGTTAAAAAGAACATCACCACTGTAATTTAGTTTATCTGTCCAATATACTGCTTTACCTTGTCCAGCTTGCACCCTCTTTCTACTGAGGATCCAAAATAGCAAGTTCAGGTAACAGCTCCTGCTTATCTCCAGCAAGGTAAATAACTGAGGAAATAATCAGACTTAACTTGCCATTTATTAATATTGTTTCAGCTCTCTTAGCAAGCCCTGAGAAGTGCAAGGCCCAAGTCCAGGCTGGATTCAGGTCATCTCCAATTACATGAGGAGCAGAAGGAACCTGAGGACGGCACAAACTGACGTCCTGGGCAGCAGCAAAGTAGAGGTATCTCTTAGCAGGGTTGTCATTGCAGAAGGTATCTATTTCTTTAGGAGACTGAGAGAAGAGGACACAACAACTTCTTCTTCCACCCACACTGGGCTGTTTGCTAGCTCTACACCTAAGGGGGCCTGCATTTTACAGGATCCCAGCATGGTAGGGGTTGGAAGGGAACTCTGGGGATCACTTAGTGCAACCCCCTGCTAAAGCAGGGTCACCCACAGCAGCTTGCCCAGGATCACAATGTCCAGCTGCGTTTGGAATCTTTCCAGAGAAGTAAGCTCCATAACCTCTCTGGGCAACCCGCTCCAGCGCTCCCACAGCAAAGAACTTTTTCCTCCAGTTCAGATGGAACCTCCTGGGTCCCAGTTTATGCCTGTTGCCCCTTGTCCTATCACTGGGCACCACTGAAAAGAGTCTGGCCCCACCCTCTTGACCCCTACTCTTTACATATTGATCATCATTGCATAGATCCCCTCTCAGGCTGCTCTTCTCCAGGCTAAACAGACCCAGGTCTCTCAATCTTTTCTCCTCATACAGATGTTCTAAGTCCCTAAGCACCTTTGTAGCCTAGTTTCAACTCCTGGACAAATGGCAAGGGCCAGGGAGGTGCCTGTCAGCTGTGAATTTGAAGGTCTTCTGGGTCCAGAGGCCACAGAGGACACTGACTGCATCCAGGACAGGCCAGTGCCAAGCACACGTGAGCTGTAAGGGACAAGGCACCATTTAAGAACTATTGAACATCCTGGGCTCTGCTGCCCACCACAAGAACTACCAGAGAATCTCTGGACATCTGCAGATGAATGCTAGCCTGAGCATGTGTCTTTTCCTTTTTAGCCGTCCTAGGTCAGTAGCACTGAAAGAAGACACCTCTCAAGGTGCATTTTGGGTGAGAGGCAGCAATAGATTTTACTTGTTGATACAAGTAATTCTGACTTGTTTCCATGAATCTCCCAAGGTTTTTCTAGCAGAAGGATGAGTGGCGACACACAACTTGCACCGTGATTCTTGGCCAAGATAAAAGCTTTTTTCTTTTTAGTAGCATCCAAGTGACTTGGATTTTTTTGCATTCAAGCATACAGTGAAGTAATCTGCAGTGGCATTCAGCATATCAGGCTTTGTCAGCTGAGTCAACCCTTCACTGTATGTGAAGGGTTGGATGTGGATATTGCTGTGGATGGGGTGGAAGTTCAAAGATGCCGCTAACAAAGGCTGGGGGTGGGGGGTAAGGGGGAAGTAGTCCTATTCTGTTTGTATGTATTGGTTATTCAAACAAAAGAGGAGAACAGCAGCAAATGGCACTAGCTGAATAACTCATAGACATAAGAAGACATGGAAGGTGGAAAGTGATGATGAAACTAGAACCCAGTGGCACAAAGTGGTACAGAGCAATGAACTTAACTTCACCTGACTTTGATTTCTTCAAAGATGAGAATATGCTGATCCTTTTACTACCTGTTCCAAGGACTGGTTTGGTAGTTTTCTATAAGCTGAACTATTCATAGTATCATAGTATCAGTCAGGGTTGGAAGGGACCACAAGGATCATCTAGTTCTAGTTTACTTTACTTAGTGGTTGAACTAATGTTCATCTGGAAACAAACAAACAAACAAAACCAACCAAAACTACCACCACCACCACCACCAATCTATACCATGATAGAATCCAGTGCAAGCTTTTCTACAGGAGTTTCCATGAGGAAAAAACAAGTCCCTAGTTCTGGACTGAAGAATAGGAAGAAGAAAAAGCAACAGACCATCTTGTTACACAAACCGGGTGTTCTTAACTTCACTTAAGGAGCCAAAGCGCTCTGTATAATCATTGCAGCTTCCTGAGCTACTCAAAGCAGATGTTCAGAGACCTCCCTCCTTCTGCTGAGCCCAAGGAGCATCTTGGTTCATAGGTTATGGTGATACCTTTCACAAACACTTATAAAACAGTTCTGTGGAACATCTTGCAGTTCTAGTATACTTCATCTCCTGTACTCCTTGAGTTTTTGCAGGGATTTGCATACCTATGTTGAAAGCAGGACAATCTATCCACCTCCCTGATCTGATAAGAAAATTCATTTCCTGCTAGAATAGGATTTTTATTTTCTTTTTAAAAATACATGATGCTGGCAGAATAGCCAAAGATAATGAAATATTCATGAGTCCTGAGTCCCTGATTTTAACCAACAAGAAGATACTGGAGATCTGAAGTCAGATAAAACTCAGTAGCACAGGGTTCCTGTGGTTACACTGCTCGTGTGCTTCTCAAATGCGGGTGGCTATGGACGGGAGCAGAGGGATGTTGAGTATTTCCCAAAGGTAAACCCCCACCTGCAGCAGCTCTGCAGTACTACAGTCTGGAAGTGACAAAGACGTAAATTACTGTTACTAGCTTATTGGTCTCTGAAATAAAGAGATCAGCTTCATTTGTCCTGTCTGGTCATATTTGAATTCTCTTGATTTCGGGAGACCTTATTGCAGCCTTTCAGAACCTAAAAGGGCCAATTAAAAAGCTGGGGACAGACTTTTTAGCAGGGCCTGATGTGACAGGACAAGGGGTGATGGTTTGAAACTCAAAGAGAGAGATTCAGACTCAAGAGAAGGAAGATATCATTTACACTGAAGGTGGTGAGACACTGGCCCAGGTTGCCCAGAAGGGATGTTAGATGCACCATCCCTGGAACCATTCCAGGCCAGGTTGTCTGGGGCACTGAGCACCCTGCTGTAGTTGCAGGTGTCCCTGCTGACTGCAGAGGGAATGTGATTCTATTTTATATGGATCAACTACAATTAGTTATGAAATGGGAAAAATTTTGTTCAGCAAAACATTAGTGTTGCTACATCCAGGATGTTGAGAGCACCTGGGTCCCTGTGACTGTGTGTAAATGGTTTTAATAGCTGTCATAATTACACAGGATCAAAATGTGCTATAAATTTGTGTGCAAATGTAAGTATCTTGTCTGTTATATTGAACAAAATGAGTGTGGAAAGAAAAATACTGGGGAATTAGTTCTTGACATTTGACCAGAAGAAAAAGAGAGAAACTAAAGTAAACATACAAACCCTTAGTCATGTCATGTGAGTAATCCTTTCCCCTGCAAATCATTTTTACTGACGTCAGGTGACGCTCCTTGTGTGAGGCAGGACTATTTATGTGGCCCAAGGCTGGCAGGTCATAACATTAGTCCAAAAAGAGTCTTAACACGTCTGCAAGAATATCTTAATTATTTTACCCTTTAAAAAGTATTCATCCAACAGAGATTCCATTTGATAAATTCAATTTCTTCTCTAAGCTTTCTATTACAGTTCTATAAGCTTTTAGTTATTTTCTTGCAGTCAGTAACTGGAGCAGTGAGCTAAGGTTTCATCCAGCAGCACAAGGTAATGCTGGCATTTGAATAGTTTAACTGATGTCTCTGAGTTTAGTTTAGAACAGAGTTTATGGGCTGCCTCTCACTGAATTCCAGCAATGCCAGTATCAGTATTTCCTTTGAAATACTTGATATAATGATAGTATGTTTTGGGTTGGAAGAGACTTATAAACATCATTTTATCCAAACCCCCATGCAGTAAGTAGGGACATCTTCAACTAGAGCAGGTTGCTCAGAGCACCATCCTACTTGGCTTTGAATTGATATGGATTATTAAACCATATAAAAGTGGCTTGAAAGTTGCCCACCAGAAAAGTGCCTGAGGGTGCTTTTTGACAGATGTCTGAACATCTGCTGACAGATGCCAGCAGTGTGCACAGGTGGTCAAGAATGCCAACAACAACCTGGCCTGGATCAGATGGTGTGGCCAGCAGGACCAGGGAAGTGATCATGCTCTTGTACTCAGCACTGGTGATGCTGCACCTGGAGGATGCACTCAGTCTCCTCATCCAGATCACTGATAAAAATATTAAAGAGGACACACCCCAGGACCAACCCCTGGGGGACACCAATGGTGACTGGGTGCCAGCCAGATTGAACTCCATTTACCACCACTCTTTGGGCCTGGCCAGCCAGCCAGCTTTTAATCCAATGCAGAGGGCACTGAGCCAAGCCTTGTGCCAGGAGTTTCTGAAGGAGAATGCTGTAGGAGACTGTGTCAAAGGCTTTGCAAAGTCCCTGTAGACAATGTCCACAGCCCTTCCCTTGTCCACTAGGCAGGTCACCTTGTTGTAGAAGGAGATCAGATTAGTCAGACAGGACCTGCTTTTCATAACCCCCTGCTGACTCAGCCTGATTGCCAGCTTGTCCTTTATGTGCTGTCGTGTATGCTGGATCTAGCCTCAGCACAAGCAGGAGGAAAAGAAGTCTCAACTCAGAATCCATTTTCATATCAGCTGGATCCCCTTTGCAGTTTTGGGTTTACTTGTTGTCCTTAAACCAGATGCATAAAAGGTAATATTTTTTTAACCTGCAAGTGTGACTTCTGATGTAGGAGCAAAGAGTGTAAACATTTATAAACTACCCACTTGAGACTGGTTTTGCAGTGCAACAGTAAAACCCAATTTTACTTTGCAGTAAAACTAAGATGTAGGCATATATGTGTCAGAGTGAGGAAGATGTACCTGAAAATGCAGGGCTTTTGAATGGGTTTAGAGGAAAGAAAGAAGTTCCACTTTGCACAGAATGCACCATCAAGGATAATAAACCATCTCACAGAGGCAAAGGGTGATAGATGTAGAACTTCTGCAAAATTAGCACCTCTACTGTGGCTCAGAGTCACTGTGTGCTTTACAATGTACTTCTCCTGAGAACAGTAAAGCACTAGTACTGTCATCTTCCCGATGCCTTTAATTACAGAAACCAGTTGAAAGGGAGAGCTCTCCTAGTAAAGCATCCCAGATGTGCCTACTTGCAAGGAAATTCCATTTTCTTTTGGATTTCTGTTTCTCCCATCTCTCTGAAGGTAGATTTTCATGATGAGACCATAAGTCACAGCTTATATTAATACAAATCACTATGGGACCTAAAATAAGTACCATCATTTAGGCCATTTGATCAGTGTAACAGCATAAGCCTGCAGAAGAGTCAAGACTATTCAGGAGTTCTGCTTCCAATCTACATGGGGTTTGACTTCATTCATTATGTTGAGGGTTTTTTTTCCTTAAAGTATTAAAGGCTGTATTGCTGCCCCAAATACTTTACATGTAAATGAGAGGAGGGAAACCCCAAATGAACACAAAAGTTAAATGTGGGAAATTATTCCATAGCATAAGCGGCAAAGTGCCCACTTTCTTACTGAAGTATAGGGTAATCATAGAGTCATTAAGGTTGGAAAAGACCTCCAAGATCACTGAGTCCAACTGTTAACCAGGCACTACCAGTTCACCACTAAACCATGCCCCTTGGCACCACATCTATATATTTTTTCAATCTCTTCAGGGATGGGGATCCCATTACTGTCCAGGGCAGCCTGTTCCAGGGCTTAAACACTTTCAGTGAAGAAATTTTTTCCTAATCCGACCTAAACCTCTCCTGATGCAACTCAAGGACATTTCCTCTCATCCTGTAACTTGTTACTCTGGCAGAGAGATCAACCTCCACCTCACTCCAACCTCCTTTCAGGGAGTTGTAGAGAGCAAGAAAGTCTCCCCTCAGCCTCCTTTTCTCCAGGCTGAACAACCCCACTTCCCTCATAAGACTCGTGCTCTAGGCCTTTTCTCCAGCTTTGTTGCCCTTCTCTGGACATGCTCCAGCTCCTCAAAGTCCTTCTTGGAGTGAGGGCCCAAAACTGAACCCAGTATTTCAGGTGTGCCTCACCAGTGCCAAGTATGGGGGCCCAATCACCACCCTGGTCCTGCTGGCCACGCTATTGCTGTTCCAGGCCAGGATGCTGTTGGCCTTCTTGGCCAGCTCAGCAAGAGCCAGACATAAACAACACGGAGTTATGAGTCTTTGGGACTCAAGAAGCAGTGCTGCAGGCTCACCATAGGTTATGGGATGCTCACATACATACAATAGTGCTGCTTGAGCAGTTGGCCAAATGTTTGAAGTGAGCTTCTGCATTTCTGTGTGAGTCATTTGCTTATTGCCAGCTCCAGCAGATGAATCAATGGCCCTGTGTATCAAAGTCTCTGATGCTGATTTGTTTTGTTTTCTTTCTCAAATGCTAATTTGAGACATCCATGCCACCCGCCAGGTAATCTTGCAAATTATTAACACTGCAATCCATAACAGAATAAATCATCAACAGCAAAACAGAAAGGTCTCACCAGGGCAAGACCAATCATTTCATAAAAACACACAATCATTAAACACTAAATTGTTTCTTTCTAATTTGAGTTGCTTGCATTTGCAGTTAGGAAAATGTGATTTCAGATGAAAAGCTTTCCCAGAAAGGAGCATCAGTAGCCCACTCTCTCACCCACATCTTTAGAAGCTTCTGATTCTCTGGAAATTACGAGGAGTCTTACTGCAGGAAGCAGAGAGAAGAGCAGGACAACAAATTTCCCAAATCTTATTGCTATATCATTTCAGCTCGATGTAATTGATGGAAAACTAATCCCAATGTTCTTTCCCTTCCTCCCTCAGTAACAATGTTTAAATTCAGCTAACATCAGTTCAAAGAAACTGTTCACAGGCTGTTTTTCTGGACTTGTGCTTCAGCTGAACTTATAATTCCTTCTCAAAGCCAGCATAACTTATCAGCAGAGTAACTCCACCAGAGATTTCAATGCACTATTTTTTAAAAGAAAGCATCAGACTCTGAAAATATTTTCCTTCTGGGACCAGCACAGCCATTTATATCAATAGAACAAAGCAAACATTTGCTGTGAGATAAAAGCCTTTGCTGTATTATTAACACAATAAATTAGGGCTGGTTGTTTGGAATTCTAGTTTCATTTAGGCCACTAAAACAAATCTGCAAACATTTAATTTATCTACACTAACTATTTGTTCTTTCTCTGAGGGGCATTAATGCAGCAAGAGGTATAACTCCCACACATACTTCTGCTCCTTCCTATTTAATTTTATAAATAGAAAAGGGTATGATTGGGACATGCCCTGTGCAGAGCTTTCAGCATTGGCTTTTCTCACTTGACCAAGCACTTCAGGAACAGACAAAAATCCTACAAAGCAAAAATAAGGCTCCAAACGGGATTTCAGATGGATTTCAGTTTTTATACTGAATTCAAATCTACATTCAAGTTTCTTTCTCCCTTTTAACATAAGCACAGGGTTTTAAATGAGAATCCTGGGGTGCCTCAAGAGGAGTGTGGCCAGCAGCAGGTCAAAGGTGGTTCTCCTCCGCTTCCACTCTGCCCTAGGGAGGCCTTGTCGGAAAATCTGGGTCCAGCTCTGGGCTCCCCAGTTCAAGAAAGACAGGGACTTGCTGGAGAGAGTACAATGAAGGGCTGAAAGATGATTAGGGGACTGGAACATCTCTCTTATGAGGAAAGACTGAGAAAACTGGGTCTTTTTAGTCTGGAAAAGAGAAGACTGAGAGGAGAGCTCTTAAATGCTTATAAATATTTAAAGGATGGTTGTCGGGAGGACATGACCAGCCTATTTTCAGTGGTGTTCAGTGACAGGACAAGGGGTAAAGGGCACAAACCTGAACATAAGAAGTTCCATCTAAATATGAGGAGGATATTCAATGATGCCAGAGTCCTTGAGTAGGCTGCCCAGAGAGGTGGTGGAGTCTCCGTCTCTGGGGACATTCAAAACTCACCTGGATATGTTCCTACGAGACCTTCTCTAGGTGAATCTGTGCTGGCCAGCGGGGTTGGACTTGATGATATCCAGAGGTCCCTTCCAACCCCTACCATTCTGTGATTCTGTGAGATTTTCAACTGCCTCTGCTCAAAATAGATACACAAATGCCACAAAGCAGGACCATTTCAGGCTTAGACTTCAGTCAGAGTGGGCCCCATAACAGTTCACTTGGGTATTGTGAGAAATACACTTCTGGTATTTCCACACCAAGTACTCAGTCTGCAAGAGAAGCCAATTTGGGATTATTAGTGACTTGACAAAAAATGGAGCTCCCCTAGATGCCTGAGCCTGATCTTCACCCCAACCAGCAGCCAAGTATTTACTACGAGCCTCTCTATAGGCTTAGAGACAGCAAGTCGTAGGTACAGAGAATAAATAGGGGTTTTGGCAACAGGACATCAGACTTCCGTAACATCCTGACTTACAGACACTGTGGGTGGTTTTCTTTTGCAGAGCCTTTGGCTGTCAGGAAGTACCCACTGCCACATTTTCAAACTCTTATGCCAAACATGTCTCAGAAAGGGAAACGGTGAAGAATACCTTTCCAAGAGGAAATGTTAACATTGATTTACTACCCAGTGTATTTGCATAAAGAAGCAGCATGTAGAATCACAGAAACATTTTGATTGGAGGAGACCTCCAAGATCATCAAGTCCAAGTCTTAACTGAGCACTGACAGGCCACCACTAAACCATGTCCCTCAGCTCCCCAACTAGACAGCTTTGCAATCCCTCCAGGGATGGGGAATCCACCAGTGGCCTGGGCATCCTGTTCCAGGGCTTGACAACCCTTTTGGGTAAGAAATTTTCAATGCTACAGGCTCCACCTGCAAATTAAGGGATTTCCTCTGTAATCCTCAGTTTAGATTTGTACTTAGGGAGTAAAAAGAAATACCTTTATATTACTAATTACATTTACAGGTTTTTAACAGTTCACTTCCCCTCATGAAAGATATTTTCCAAGTTGTTTTTCTTTAATACAACAAATATTGATGTTTCCTAAGACTGAAAGCTTCATGTATTTTTTTCTTGCTGCCTTATCTGACTGGTACCTGTGGCTTCTATAACGTGTTATGCCTTTCACACAAGTAAATTTTTAATCCACTGCAGTCTTAGTGACCTCCTTTGGAGCATTCAAAGTACAACCCAGGCTTGGTTTACAGACTGATAGGTCACTCCGGAACAAGATTAGTGAGCCATGGAAGTGTTTCCATACTGAACTAAGACAATAGCACGTGCTGCCAACAGTTGATCATGTTGAAAAACATCCTGAGCACGCATGGTAACTAACTTTTCTAGCTAAGCCTGGTACAGACCCCCTCTGGACAGTCATCATGCTGTTGCAGCTAGATGTAGCCATGCCTCGTGTGATTTTTACAGATTCACAATTGCATCAGCCTGGAAGGGACCCTCAATGGTCATCTTGTCCAACCCCTGCAGTCAGCAGGGACACCACCAACTAAGTCAGGCTGCCCAGGGCCGCATCAAGTCTGATCTTGAATGTCTCCAGGGCTGGGGCCTCAACCACATCCGTGGGCAACCTGTGCCAGTATTTCACCACATTCACTGTAAAGAACTTTCTCCTGATGTCCAGCCTAAATCTCCCCTGCTCCATTTTCAAACCATTGCCCCTTGTCCTATCACCACAAGCCCTTCTAAACAGTTCCTCCCCAGCCTTCATATAGGCCCCCTTCAGATATTGAAATGCAGTTCTAAGGTCTTGCCAGGGCTTTCTCTTCTCCAGGCTGAAGAGCCCCAATTCTTTCAGCCTGCCTTCATAGGAGAGTTGCTCTGGTTGCTCCAGCCCTCTGATCATCTTAGTGAGCCTCCTCTGGACCCACTCCAGCATGTCCATGTCTCTCTTGTGCTGGGGGCCCCAGAGCTGGACACAGTACTCCAGGTGAAGTCTCAGCAGAGTAGAGTAGAGGAGCAGAATCACATCCCTCATCCTGCTGGCCACACTTCTTTTGATGCAGCCCAGGCTGCCATTTGCCTTCCGGGCTGCAGGTGCACATTTTTGGCTCATGTCCAGGTTCTCATCCACCAGTACCCGCAAGTCCTTCTCTGCAGTGCTGCTTTCAACTTCATCATCCCCCAGCCTGTATTGATATCAAGAATTTTCTGTGGATCCAGGCTGAATCCAGTCACTGCTTCTGCTCAAAGGTCTTTCAGGCATGCCTGAACACAGACCTCTTGTCTAAAAGCTTTTCATAGACATTTCAGCTCCCAAAATGTACTCAAGTGTACAGCACAGAGTTATACAAATGCTACTTTACTCTTCAGGCGTCTGGCAGCAGATGGTACCTTTAATCCCAGTAACGATGTATGGAAACTTTGCAATTCCATGTCTTTAGCCAGCTCAGTTAATTCCCAAGTGCCCTGAACTTCTGATGAATGGCAAAAACCCAAAGAACCAAATAGAATTGGATATACTTCAGTGCTAATTCAGCTGTGCTACCTACCACCACTTGTTTTGTATACACGAGATAAGTAATACAAACATTTGTGTAGAGTTACTATGGGAATAGATTTGTTTCTGTTACCCTTCAAGGCTGCACTGTGTTCCCTCAGCTTCACACTTAACATGCTCCTTGTGCTAACAGCGTGCTAATGTTTTTAATCACCTGAAATATTTGTTTTAATGACCCATATCCTGATGTCATATGGCTGCAAAATAAGCAGGTTCATAAAAACTACTGGGAAATAGAAGGTACAGGTTCAAAGAAGGAATTTCTCTTTTGACTGGCTTAAAGCCATGCTGGCAGAGCTTCAAGGTTGCATCTTGTTTACTCAAAGCTGAGCAGGCAACCCCTCCTCCATACGAATCTGAAAGCCTGCTGTCATCAAGCAGGCTACCTGCCTGGGGAAAGAAGAAAGGCAGGCAGAGACCTGTCCTCTGGAAAGGTCATTTTTCCCATAGTCAGGAGGACAGCTAGACACTGCTCCTCCTCCTCATGTTTTGTTTTCAGTTTGGATCAAGATTGTGCTCTTGGAAGTGCCAGACAGACTCCTGAAACTTGTATACACTAAACATCACCAATTTCAGTCACTTTGCCCCAAAAGTGCATACAACCACCATGCAGATAAAATCCTTGTGCATTCTTCAACTCTCCTCACTCTCATCCAAGCCACAGCTCTGTGCAGCTATTTCTGCAAAGAGCTGGGCTAAATCGTTAGTGAACACAGATCACTAGATGGGGCCTCTCCAATAAGGTACAGTGTGTTATGGCTCAGAGATATGGGCAATGACCCAGGTTGGTGGTTTGGTTGTAATGTTTTCACAGGACTGGTGAGGGGTTTGGAGGGCATCATACAAGGAGTGGCTGAGGGAACTGGGGTTGTTTAGCCTGGAGGAGGCTCAGGGGAGACCTTATGTCTCCCTACAACTACCTGAAGGGAGGTTGTAACCAGGAGTGGGTTGGTCTCTTCTCCTAGGCAATCAACACCAGAACAAGAGGACACAGTCTCAAACTGTGCCAGGGGAAGTTTAGGCTCCAGGTGAGGAGCCTCGGGATATAGTTCAGTGGTCATGGTAGTTGGGCTACAGTTGGACTCAATGATCTTAAAGGCCTTTTCCAACCTTAATGACTCTGTGACTGGCAAATATTGTTGTTTTTTGCATACTGGTAGGCAGGCAGTTTGTTTTGCTATAAAAATGGATTCATCAATGTGACATGGAGTTAATTTGCCAAAATAAAGACAGTGCAAAACCACCAAGATGCACACTCTTAGCACCTTCCTTGTTTGACATTTCCTTCAGGCTCCTGCATAAACCTGACCACTCTTGATCTTTTTCGGATCAAAGCGACACCCTGTTTACCAGGGAACTTGATTCAATCAGTACTTGTCATCTCACTGCAGTCAACAACCTCTCCCCTCCGGTCTTTCAGGAAGACCTTTGTACATCTAGTGTCTCCTTTGATCCCTAAGCTCCCAGCTTTGCCAAAGGAGCTACATCACCAGGGTCAGGTAAGGTAATCTGAATCTTTAGATCTATTACCTTGCTGTTTCAAAGAGCGTTGTCTGGGAGGCTCCTTGTTAGGCCTAACATTGCACTGAAAGATCTCCTCCCTTTGCTCAGGCCTTAAGCACACAAGGGAATGCACAAGACTTCTTTCAGTCTTCCTTTCCTGTACTTCTATTTCTTCCCCCCACCCTGCCCTCTTCTTTTTCACTCTCTTGCCCTCTTTCTCTCTATACATGCACATGGCCTGCCCATACCAGCTAATGATAAGCCCAGAACATTAAAGACTCAGTTATTCAGACTTCTGTTCCATGAGCCACAGCAAGCAAACTTCCCAGTTCCCTTTTTCACTGATGCCAGCAAGTCAGTGCCTTAAAAGCCCACAGGCCCTCTTGGCAAACATTCTAATCCCATTACAGATGGCATTTCTCTTCAATTAGAAATAAACAAGCATGCAAAATAGCACAACATCCCTACTCCTACTCCCCAAGTCACAGTGGCACCTACCACTATTCCTGCTTTAAAGATACACATGAGTCAAACCACCCATTTCTCTAGATGGCTGATGTATACAAACATAAGCATTCCCACATTACCCTGTTGATATGGCCCAACCTCTTACAGGCCAAAGAGCAACTCAGCTGCTGTCATCTTGAGGTGACTAATAATTTGTCAGCCAGAGAGCAAAAGGAGTGCTAACAGTGCAGGAGAGAGACAGTTAGAATGAGGTCACCATTCTCATAATCTACTGTTGAGCTCCTTGGGCTGACATCTCTAAGTCACACTAAGTCACTAATGACTTAAGAGATGGAAAATCATGCTACAGCACCTGCATCAATGTGAGCTCTATCCAGGTGCCAAAGTGGAGTGAAAATGTGCAATGTAAACACAGAAAGAGCTTCTTCAGCTGAAAGCTCTATCAGAAATGCAGGCTTCCAGACATTTCAGTCTACACCAAGTTCTGCATCAAAAAAAGTTTTAGCTACAACTGAGAGATATTCAGATTTCTATTTAAATCTTTTCTTGCCCCCAAACATAGTGAAACTGTCCATTTGCCACTTCATCACCTACCTCTTTGTTCCCCAAATCTGTAAACGTGGTGATGTCAAAAATAAAACATATCAGAGGCCTAAACATCATCTTGTGAGCATCAACAAGAAAATGAAAACAGTAAAGGCAATGAAAAATGCAAGAAAAATAAATTTTAAACCAAATTAATAAATATAGAAACATCCAATTCACTTTCAAATGGTTGTTTCATCATAAAAAAAATCACACAGGAGAGTAAAAATTTCCCTAAGAATTCTTCATCCATGCTTCTGCAGAGGACAATTGATTTTTTTGAGCCAGAGTGCAATGCCTGAGACAAGAGTACATATAATAAACCTGTTATATCCTCACTTCTTACCTCACCAGACACAAGAGTACATTTTTCTCTTGAAAGCTTCTAGACCATGCATCACTGCTACTGCCAGTGTTTGATTATGCAGTTTACAATCAACAGGAAACAACCAGTCATCTTTCTATTATAAGAAACTGTGCAATAAAAGAAATTACAGAAATTGATCCAGGATCTGTTGAAGAAAACAAGGAACAGTTAGAAGGCTAATCTGAAAGCATGAATCTAGAAGTAGTTTTATAACAAACCCTCTCCCAGTCTTTCACTTCTACCTAGTTCTACCTTGGATCCTGTTTTCACCTATTATGGTACTGGTTTGGAACAGAACTTAAAGAAAAAGAAAAGCAGAAGCTAGTCTTTGTCTAGGAACAGTCCCTTAAAAGAAGAAAGTCTAGAAAAGGTTAAAAACAAGCAAATAAGCAAAAGCCATGAGACCACATTAAAAAACAGATCAGCAAGACTTTGCCAGTGGGATTTTAAGTGGTGAGGTGCATCAATGGCAAAATCAGCTTTTGTATTGCTACTAACTTCCCACTAAGCAAACAGGAGAGTTATCTTAGCAGCAACACAACTTCTTCTCCGACACATAATTTGGAGTCCAAAAGCAATCTGCTGACCTGGATTTAAAATATATCTAGATCTGAATATATAAAAACTAAATAAATCACCTTAGCAGGACCCTTGTTACTGAGGCTAGGACTAAGCTACCACGGAAAGATCTTCCTCATCTTTTTGGTATTATTTGGCCTTCCGATATCTTAAGGGGGCCTACAAGAAAGCTGGTGAAGGACTTTTCAGGGTGTTGGGTAATGATAGGACCAAGGGGAATGGATCCAAGGTAGAGAAGGTTAGATTCAGATTAGATATCAGGAAGAAGTTCTTCACCATAAGGGCGGTGAGACACTGGAACAGGTTGCCCAGGGAGGTGGTAGAAGCACCATCTCTGGATGTTTTTAAGGCCAGGCTAGATGTATCTCTTGGCAACCTGATCTAGTGGAGGGTGTCCCTCCCATGGCAGAGGGGTGGAACTAGATGATCCTTGGGGTCCCTTCCAACCCTGACAATTCTGTGACTGTGATTATTTCAGTTAGATCTTAAAATACTGTGAACCTGGCAAAATACATGTAATTGTTTAAGAACATACTCAGACAAAACTGATGTTCTGCTTGCAAATCCTATGAGGACAGTCCTTGTTTATAGTAAATACAAGGCACCTTTCTCTGTGCTAGAAGTGCTTAAGGCATGATTAAGTATCCACATGGTAAATCTGACCCCCTTGAGAGTAACTTTTCCACCTAGGTATGTCCTAAGTTTCACTACATTTATTCTTCACGTGGATAGTTTTAGTGGGGTTTAAGAATCATAGGATCATAGAGTCAATAAGGTTGGAAAAGACCTCAGAGATCATCAAGTCCAACCTAAAAATAAATGTTAACTCTTTCTAGAGGTTTTGTTTGCTAGAGGACCTTTTTTATTTTGTAGAGCAATTTTCCCCTTGAATATAATGAACTCTCTAAGCATGGTAGTTACTACTTCCCTTATCTGTGTTGCCTTGGAAACACAGGCAAAGATTAATTCTCTTAACCAGGCCATTGATTTGCTCTCCTTTATGTACTTAGACTGTATTACAGCGAGTGTTATGCTCCAATGAAACTGAAATCTCACTCTATGTCATGAAAACAAGTTGGTATCAGTAGATGCTACTGATCTGATTCTTCCATTCTATGCTTCATGCATGCTTGAAATCCTAGCATTTGGAAAAAAAAAATCAATATGCACATCCAAATCTTCAGAAACTTTTGGGAAAGAATGCAGTTGTCAGTTGGAAATCCCAACATTTGAGTCTTAAACCCCAGAATGGAGTTTAAGATTGGACATTGAATCTGACCCAGCACACACTATGATCCCTAGTGTGGATGACACACACTATATTTTATAGTGAAAGACCTGGAAAATACTACTGTTTCTAATTTAAGTAGTTGCAAATAAAAGACTTATCTGCCTTAGCAGTTTAATGAGCACAGCTAAACAATAACTTAATGCTCCTTCCAAAATGCTGTGTCTCAGAAACCACAATGTCTCCTGTCTGATTTCTCTCAACCTGCCTGCCAAGGATTTGCAGGCTGTCTGTTCAGTGCAGAAGGCTACAGAGAAAAAGCTCTGTGAATAAGACATGTATCTACATCAGGTGGCCATAAACTACTACACACAAGATCAGAATTTGCACCTCACCAGGCCCAGCATGCCCAATGCCATTTAAATCAGAAGAGGTAACCCAAAATTTTCACTGCAGCTGAATTTGTCCCAAAGATCATCCAGTCCAACCCTCAACCCAGCACTGAAAGGCCAACATTAAACCATGTCCCTAAGTACCAGGTGCACACACCACTTGAACACCCCCAGGAACAGTGACTCCACTACTGCCCTGGACTACCTGTTCCAATGCTTGAGAATCCTTTCAGTGAAGAAATATTTCCTACCATCCAGCCTGAACCTCCCCTGGTGCAGCCTGTAACCATTTCCTCTAGTCCTGTCACTTGTCATCAAGAGGCTGCCCCTCCTTGGTCCAACTACTTTAGGTCGTTGTAGACAGCAATGAGGTCTCCCCTCAGCCTATTATCCAGACTGAACAACCCCAGCTCCCTCAGATGCTCCTCATTAGCCATGTGTTCTGGGCCCTTCACCAGCCTCATTGCCCTTCTCTGGACACGCTCCAACATGTCAATGTCCTTCCTATAGTGAGGGGCCCCATGTCCCCTGAATACAAGGGGATAATCACCTCCCTGGTTCCTGCTGGCGGCTGTGTTTCTAATATAAGCCAGGATGCTATTGGCTTTCTTGGTCTCCTGGACATACTGCTGACTCCTGTTCAGTCAGATACCAATACCCTCAGGTCTCTCCTCAAGTTACAGCTTTCCAAGTACACATCCCCAAGTCTTTGGCTTGCCATGGGGTTGTGACCCAGGTGCAGGACATGGCACTTGGCCTTGTTGAACTTCATAAAATTAGCCTTGGCCCATCAGTGTAACCTGTCCAGATTGGGTTGTAAAGCTTCCCTACCCTCAAGCAGATCAACACAGCCACCCAGCTTGGTGTCATCTGCAGACTTACTGAGGATGCACTCAATCTCCTCATCCAGATCATTGATAAAAATATTAAAGAGGACACACCCCGGGACCAACCCCTGGGGGACACCAATGGTGACTGGGTGCCAGCCAGATTGAACTCCATTTACCACCATTTTTTGGGCCTGGCCAGCCAGCCAGCTTTTGATCCAATGCAGAGGGCACTGAGCCAAGCCTTGTGCCAGGAGTTTCCGAAGGAGAATGCTGTAGGAGACTGTGTCAAAGGCTTTACAAAGTCCCTGTAGACGATGTCCACAGCCCTTCCCTCATCTACTTGGCAGGTCACCTTGTTGTAGAAGGAGATCAGATTAGTCAGACAGGACCTGCCTTTCATAACCCCATGCTGACTGGGCCTGATCACCAGCTTGTCTTGTATGAGCCATCTTGATTACACTCAGGATAAACTTCCCTGGCACCAAGGTCAGACTGGCAGGCCTGTAGTTCCCTGTAGTCAACATTAATCAGTAAGGGACATTAGTCCAAGTAAACCTTTATCTATACTGACCATTTCTAGTGTAACAACTGATTCAGTGGGACATACATTGAAGTAGTTACCTGCGTGTTCAACTTCTTGCACTTCAACCTCATATCTTAAGAGCAGAGAGTTTAGGTGAAGCCAGGCAACTGGGAAGTTACTTAAGGTGTCACTAGGAATCCTGTAGTCTAGACTTAGAAATACATTTTAAAAACTGAAAACAAATGTGAAATTACATGGAATCAGAAAATTCTGTGATTTTAAATTGCATATGGTAGTGTGATAGCCACTTGTAACTGGTGTTTAGCTGTGATAGCACAGGAGGCAAAAGTGCTGCATTTTAGATAAATAGGACTTTAGTCACCAAACAAGGTTTTAGGAATGCATTGGGTACTTGATGACACAACCTTACTACAGGATGATGTTTATACACTGAACACAGCACGTAAGCATGCATGCCTTGCTCTTTGACCATCTCCCAATATAGCTCCTGACATGCTGGTATCTCCAAACCCTGCAGTGCCCCAGGAAACAGAGAGAAAATACCAGTGCATTTGTATTGATTTCGAGCTAGCTGTGGCAAACCAGCCCTGACAGCTGAGGATAAACATAACCTACATCTGGGAGGATAAACATAGCTTACCTCTGGTCAGGGGCATATCAGAAAACTGAGAGAAGTGAGGCAACAAGAAGCCAATCTGAATTAGCTTTTATGGACTCTGTTGCATAAACAGACCAAATAATAAAGTTAGAATAAAGCTCTAGATGCATTCTTTCCTTTGTTGGTTTCCCAAAATGTCCAAGGGACCAGAGGTACAAGGAATATTACATCCTCATTATTTGTGTAGACAGCATGCTGCTGAATGTCAGGGGGATATGTGAAAACAGGGACTGAAGGAGTTCCATAGTGCTGTGCATTATCCCCTGCTGGTGAGGAAATTAGCAGGAAGGCATCAGTTGCCATACAATTTATTTGATCAGTCATGCAGGCAAACTATTCTACACTGAATGTAAACATGGAATAAATGCTCACCAGGAAGCTGCAGCAGGGAGGAGGAGCACCAAGGCTGGGTTTTGCTCTCCTGGAGAGCAGAGGGTTTAATTTAGGCAGAAACTTGAACTGCAACAAACTTGCTGAACCTGATACAGAAATTACTCTTGGTTTCTGTGGACTTGGGTATATGCTATATTCATTTCTTAGAATCGCCAAGTTAGAGGGCTTGGAAAGGACCTCTGGAGACCATCCAGTCCAACACCCTGCTAATTCAGGGCCACTTACAGCAGGTTGCTCAGGATCACAGTGTCTAACTCGGGTTTGCAATCTCTCCAGGGAAGGAGAGTCCACAACCTCTCTGGGCAGCCTACTCCAGGGCTCCAGCACCCTCACAGGAGAGTTTTTCCTCCTGTTCAGGTGGACACTCTTGGGTACCAGTTTGTGCCCCTTTCCACCTTGTCCCATTTCTTTTGTTAGGGACACAAAAGGCCTCTAACAAGAAGTTACTATCTGTTATACGTCTGGTGAGAGATGCGCTTTCCACCTTCTCTGGGAGTTCACTGGGGAAGCTGAATATTACCCCATTTTAATGCATTCTTTTCATGACTTCCCTTCACATGTCCCAGTGCTTTATTTTTGCTGATGTCCATCCTGACTCATCCATCCTTGAGCCTTACAGCACTGGCCGTGTCTCACCTCAGCCACAAAGCTTAAGATGTGGTATTTCCAGTGTACCACAGCCTTTCATCACAAAGAAACTACCTGGGATGAAGCATTTCTAATGCATCTATTACAGGGCACCTTTTCTTCCAACCTTGCAAGGACTACTACTACTACTTTGAGAGAGGCGGAGACAGATTTTAGCCATGTGTTTATGGAAAGTAACCATGGCATTTAACCACACTGTGACAGTCTTAGAAAGAAACAAAAGAAACAGTTAGAAATCTTTCTTTGCTGCAAAGTTGTTGGCTAAAAAAACAACACAGTTTCTTATTGCTGAGGAATGAAGTTGTCCTGATGCTGTCATAACTCTTTTTATTCCAACAGTTTTGCTTCAGATTGGAAGGGCTGTGTATCCCTTCCACTGTTGCCTCTGTAGCTACTGCATCTCCAGTCACTGTCAGAACCTTGCCTCAAACAAGAGCAGGCAAATTCCATTTCCCTAATCACCTTATTCAGATACTTCATCAGAAAGCACCCATTTCTTGGCAATATTTGCATTTCCAGGAAATTACAGTAATAATTATTTGGGAATGAAAGATAGAAGCACATCATCTAGAAAATTATCCTGGAGCTCAAGTTTGATATTGTATTATTAGAAATTACCCTGGTATTAGGTCCTTAAAGCCACTAACTGCTGGGAAACTGTGACTCACACAAAGTACGAGACTGATTCTCATCTTTTAAATCAGCATGTCATGACCAGCTATCAGAATATCCCTTGTGCCTAACAGCTAAGCCATATTCAACTCTTCAAAGTGCTGTACAGAGACAGTAGATAACACAGGCAATAATCCTGTCAAAGGTAAGGAGCATTACCTATCACACATTACAAACATGGGAGACAAAGGCAGCAGTAAGAACTTAAGTGTGCCCACATCACAGAGAAGCCACAGCTCAGTCCCATCCTCTGCACAACATTTTAACTATGCCCTCAACTGACAATTTCATACAAGCTTAGGCCACCAGCAGGATGAAAACTGACCAAACTTAGAGGTTTTGGTCCCATTCTCAGGTCACTAAAGTATACAATAACTGCCACTGAATCTCTACTGCCCATTCCTGTACAGAGAGAAGGATAAGACTTCAAAAGGCAAAAATGGGAAAGTAATCCAGTATTTGATATTTGTGATCATTCGTCACTGAGAGAGTCATTCGTCATTGGAATGTGCTGCCCAGGGAGGTGGTGGAGTCACCATCCCTGGAAGTGTTCAAGAGGGGATTGGACGTGGCACTTGGTGCCATGGTTCAGTCATGAGATCTGTGGTGACAGGTTGGGCTTGATGATCTTTGAGGTCTCTTCCAACCTTGGTGATTCTGTGATTCTGTGGATGGCACAGCTCTTCTGGACAAGGGCAGTTAAAGAAACAGAAATTAAGGTATGCAGAAGTCTCTACATTATTACAGCCTCAGAAAGTGGTGCTTAACTGCCATACATTTTGTGGTGTGTGTATCTGCTATAAAATTAAACAGATTCATTAAAGCATCCGTTTAAAAACACATCTTTAACTGTAATGTGCTTTAAAAAGCACAGAGTTAGTGCATGGAACTCTTTCACTACTTTGATTATAACAGAATCATAGACTGGTTTGGGTTGCAAGGGATCTTGAAAGCTCATCTAGTCCAACTCCAGCAGGGACATGCAGTCAGCAGGGACATCTGCAACTAGTGCCCCAAACATCTTCATCTGGAATGGTTCCAAGGATAGGCCACCTACCACCTCTCTGGGCAAACAGGGCCAGGCTCTCGCTACCCTCAGCATGAAAAATTCTTCATTCAAATGTGTCTAAATCTCCCTCTTTTAATTCAAACCATCACCCCTTGTCCTGTCACAACAGGCATTGCTAAAATGTCTGTCCCCAGCTTTCTGATCAGCCTCTTTAAGCACTGAAAGGTCACCAGAAGATCTCCCTGGCTGAACAACCCCAACTCTCTCAGCCTGGCCTCACAGCAGAAGGCTTCCAGCTCTCCCATCATTGCTGTGGTCATCTCTGGCCTTCTTCCAACAGGTCCACATCTCTCCTGTGCTGAGGACTCCAGAGCTGGCCCCCAGCACTGCAAGTGGGGTCTCAGCAGAGTTGAGCAGAGGGGCAGAATCCCCTTCCTCCACCTGCTGTCCACACTACTGGGGATCAGCCCAGGACGTGGCTGGCTCTGGGCTGTGAGTGCATGTTGCCAATTCATGTCCAGCTTCTCACCCATGAAATTACCACAGAAATTACAATTGTTTCAACCTTATTAAATTCCTGGGAGCTTGTTCATAAGAGTATTTTAACAGAGACTGACAAACTGTGAAGATTTCACAGATACCCTAAGTACTAGATTATTTACATCCTTAAGAACACTCTGCTCCAGACAGTGATATTAATTTGAGCTGGCTTGCCCTCAAATTTTTTTCCAGTTTCTCAAGGAGATTTTGCCACTGAGTTTAACAATATCAAGCTGGTAAAGAACGAAGTACCACAAGATTTGTAGAACAATCTGCAAACCTGGAATAACATTTCAGGGGATTAGAGCCATCCGAAATAAAGGATTTATAATGCAAAGAACAAAGTCTGGGAGGGAAAAAACTGTCAGAAAGACTAATGTTCTTAACAGACAGTAAGTGCAGATATGTTTGTCTTCCCTCTCTAAAATGCCTTTGCAAACTATTCTTTGATTATTTTGGCCAGCCCCAGGAAGGGTTTGGAAAAGTCTAAGAAGGTACACTCTCAAACTCAAAACTGGATCATCTTCACCTAGTATTTGATGTTGAAAACTGCAGAAGCATACATAGTACTACATGCATTCTAAAATGGTCCCTCTTGCACTCAGGAAAGCATGCCAGAGCTCTTATACAGTGAGAGCTTCACCTGGAGCAGAAGCAGCAGCAGTCTTTGAGACATCATATCCACTGAGTTCCTTCAGGCACCATGAATGGGCATCTAGCTTTTCAAGCTGCAAGAAGTTCCTCACCATCACCTCATCCCTTGCCTTTCACATAATCAAGACATGACAGATCAATAGGAGCAAGGACTGAGGGACTGCACCTGTTCCTGCTGAGGTCAAAGATCAACAAGGGCTTCCTTGGTCTTATCTCTGGGAGAAGGAGATATCCTTGACTTCCAGGTGCTGCTGAGACTATAACTACATTCATTGCTCTTCAGCTGCTGACTGGCCTCCTAACCGGAAGAACAGACCTTTGTATCAAGGCCTCTGTGGTGAAGAAATGGCAGTTTCCCAGAAAATCTGTCACAAACCCATTTTTTCTTGATATTAAGTACAATAGATTTCATGGACATGAAAAACAGCTGCCTTTACAGCAGCTCTTTTGTCCTTGAAAACTTAGCTCTTCCTCAGTCTCCTTTTCCTAAAGAAACAAAATCCTCATGCTTTCAGACTGCCTCACATCCCTCGTTTTCCATATCCCAGATAATTCTCAGTACTTTCCTCCACCTCATTCTTGAAATGAAGACTTCACACACTAAAAAAACTAACATCTCTTTTGACTTAAGGCCTTGCCAAAAGCAAAAGCTTCTTCCCTGAGACCACCAAGCAAGTTTTTGATATGGATAAAGAGATGCAGAGCTTGGGAGTTAGACTGAAGGACCAGGAAGTTAGGATCAGTCCTGTAGTGACAGAATGACCAAAGAAGAAACATTAATGTTGCTTTTAAATTTCATATTTCTATGATTACCCATAAGCACATAGATGTATTTTCAATAACTTGAAGATATGTCATTAATTTTCTATTATAAAATACATGTAATTGTAGCTGCCATAGCTCTGCTTCCCATATTCTGTGTTACACAATTATAATTATGGTGACCCCAAGCTGCCATAGCTCTGCTTCCCATACTCTGTGTTGCACAATGATAATTATGGTGACCCCAAACTGCCACAATAATATATTTCACACTCATTTCAAATGTAAGAAAAGATATTAAGAGCCCTGAAGATGCAGATTGAAATCACTTAAATTATTAAAGCTAATTAAATTCAGCTTGCACGTACAAGCATGATCCTGCAAATAGCTGTAAAAAAAAACATTATTCATTAGTTTGGGAATTACTGAATCAACATTTTGAACAGCTACAGGAAAACAAACACAGCAAGAACTTGGGTTTACACAAAGACTTTCATAAAGCCATCAAGAGAGTGGTCAGCAGCTGTCAAAAAGGATAGCCAAGCCTGAGAAGTTACTACAAAAGCAATACAGCATGAAGGAGAAAATCACACCGTGCCATAACATACTTCCAGGGTTCTTTCACACCAAGTACTCTGTAAAGCTTTGGTCAAACACAAAACATTAAAGATGGGAAAGGTTCCTGGGAGAGCAGTGAGGATAATTAAATGTATGAAACTACTTCCATATTAATCCACTTTTGGCCAAAACTGGAGTCAGTGGGATGTGCGACACCCAGGCCTGAATCAGTACATCCATTCTCATGATGACTAAAATCAGAAGGAAATATATTAAAAATCAAATAATTTAATACACTTTTAACCCCAATCTATACATCATTTACTGTTGTGACTTGGAGCTCTGTGCTTAGTCGTAGCTAGTAATTAATAATGCTGTTGGGAACCTTGCTGTAGGGTTCATGATTTATCAAGATGTTTCGTGAAGATGTATTCTCATGACTTAGTTTTCCAGGATAATTTTTCCCTTGACAACTCCTGCAAGTTTGCCATGGTGACTCAATTCCTGTCATTTACTCTCCATGATGAGGACACAGTTGTTTAGTGAGAACAGCTGACCAGACTAATGGATTATCATCAAGAACGAACCTAAAGGAGATGGATGGCTTCAACCTTTCACACAGTTTTAATGTTATTAGACAAACTACCCATTCCAAAGACATAAACCAAGTCACTCCAGATTTTGGGT
This sequence comes from Picus viridis, assembly GCA_033816785.1. Taxonomy (NCBI): domain Eukaryota; kingdom Metazoa; phylum Chordata; class Aves; order Piciformes; family Picidae; genus Picus; species Picus viridis. The sequence goes on from CM066588.1 coordinate 24,526,231, forward strand.
TACATCCAATATTCTGACTGACAGATGTTGTTAAAAGACCTCTTACTCCCTATCTTTGATATGGCAAAAGGCAGAAATATGTGATTTTTGTGTTGTAAAAAACCTGATAAGCAGACACAGATGCTTCCTGCTTGATACTGCCAGGGTTCGAAAGAGCCCCCAGCAGTAAAACCTGACGCTGGCAAGCATTCCCTTTTATCTTTGCTGATATTTTGATTCCTTTGATCCTCTTATTTCAAATCTGGATCCAACAATTCCCAATTTATCTTTATTTTAGGCTCCACTGAGAGAAAACACTCTTTAAAAACCCATGAAACTTCTGAGCTGTGATGAAATGTTGTATTCTGAAAACAAACTCAAACCCAGCAGCATTCAGAGGACAAGGTTGGGCTCAAGAATAGGACTAGTGTCTGGGCCAGCATTCTGAAAGAAAAGGTGGCTCCCCATTGGAGCATGTTGACGTTTTTTTGCCTCTAGCCCTACACACAAGAGGCTGGTTTCAAGTACCAAAGAAGCCTTACAGAACTTAGGACTCCCCATTCAGGTTTACCCAGTCATTTTCACACTAAGATTTTCCATATTCAAAAGAGGAGTGTGAGCCAGTGCTTCAGTGTTTTTCTGTCAGGAAATCCAACACTTTTTGCTTGGTTCTTGTACCTGCACAGCCATTTGCTGCATTAGATTACATGCCAGTTGGTGCCATTAATAGATTCCTGAGCATGGCAATGTTTGGGGAGCAGCAGGATAGAAATTTCCCCTAGACAAGCTTTCTGTAATCAGGGAGTGAGCAAAACTTTGCCATGGATAGCAACAGAAGCTGTATAAACACTTTTATACTGCAGGACTGTGATAAACAAACGTAAACCCATCATATGCAAAGACCTCATTTCTAGTATAAATATCAGAGAGTGACATCACAGAGGAGACACTTCACCACAAATCCAATTTGCATTGTCTGATCTTCTCCAGAGACAAACACTCTTAATTCCTGAAGAGGTAACCTCAGAGCAGTTTAGGAGGCTGATCACCTTGTCTTTGTAGGCCAGCCTATCTTTACTAGCCCCAAGAACTGTGATACTAACCTCCTCTGTTAATTTGGGTCACTGGCATTTTGTCTCTGTGAGGACACACACAGCAAGGAAAAGCAAATTGTGTACAGAGACCAACAGCACCACTCTCAAAGCAGGGAGGCAGGAAAGGGATGCTGAAACCAGTGGGGAAAAGAGACTTACCTGTAAAGACCATTCAGGAATGAAGCAATAGAAAAATGTGTGGTATGATCATTTTTTTTTCACAGAATGCATGCATTTTTATGTAGCCTTTTTCTGCAAGTGTTGTGCATCATTATAGCACCTTTAAAAGCTTAAAATCTGATTTTTTTTCCTGAGCTGCAAACACAATATTTTGCCAATCTGTTTATTTCAATTACTGTCATCAAACCTGTCATTTGCCGTGGCCAGACACTTGGGAACCATAGCAATTCCCAGAGGTCTGTGGAAAAGTTTGGTTTTCCTCTGACTACTCAAACAGTTTTCCCTTTTAGCCCTGTCATACTGCTCTTTCCACCAGATGGTTTGCTGGTTCCTGTTCTAAGAAGGATTTAACCAGCTTGAATTAATCCTTAGAGTTGTCATCAACTAAGTGTTAATACTCTGACACTGATCTAAGCCTTTGGGACTTCTTTCCTTTGTCCCCACTGTGCCTTTGGAAAGGGAGGGAGGAGGACGCTGGTGGCATTGAGGTGACAGAGAACAACACAACACTGTGCTCTGTTTCAGCAAGGGGGTACTCACCAGGCACTGCCTGGATGATCTATCCAAGTACATTCATATGGTATATACAAATGACCAGGAAAGAATTTTCATGGTAGGAAAACTCAATAACTGAAGTGATGTCATGTGAAGCAGAAACCAATACACACTGAAAATCAGGACTGTCACTTTCTAATTCCCTCAGGCCCAATTTTTATATTTTCCTCATTTAATATATTCCATTTTTTTCAATTTTCAAAACTAGAATCTCTTTTAGACAGCTATAACTCTGTTTGCAGTCCCTCTAGAGTCGGTATTTCCTATTGTAGTGCTAAGATTATGAATCCAGTATACCTGCACACCCTCTGTGTACATTAAGAATGACCCTTGAAATGTGTGTCATTGGCATATCACTAATCCCTGGTAGCTAATTATAAAGCCCATGCCCAGTTTACACTGACCTTTTCACCATGTGACTTGGAATCCAGCTGAACAACTGACAGGCTCCTCCTTTTCTCTGCCCACTGAAAGGGAAGGCAGGATTACTGGGTGTTTCTAGTAACTGCAGGTATCATCTGGTGGGTGCTGAACAGTCTGTAAGAGAGAGTAGCATTTGCCACTTCTTTATCAAGGGAAGCTTATAATCAGGAAAAAAAATTCAATTAGATGAGAAGGAGATTCTTTGCTACTGCTGGAGGCCCTCTTTGGTAAAGCTTGCCTCCAGAAAGCATTTCAGCTCCTTCTGCAGAGCATAGTGTTTCTGTTACACAACAGCAACCTGTGACTCACAGAATGGTTTGGGTTGAAAGGGACTATAAAGATCATCTAGTTCCAACCCCCTAACATGGGTGGGGACATCTTCCACCAGAGCAGGTTGCTCAAGGCCTTTTCCAACCTGGCCTTGAACATCTCCAGGAGGGATCATCCACAACCTCCCTGGATAACCTCTTCCAGTGTTTCACCATCCTCAGTGTACAGAATTCTTTCTAATCTCCAGTCTAAATCCTCCCTCTTCCAGCTTCAATCTATTCCCTCTTGTCCTATCACTACAAGTCCTCATAAAATGTACCTCCCCAGCTTTCTTGTAGCCCCCTTCAGGTACTGCAAGACCACTCTAAGGTTTCCCCAAAGCCTTCTCCTTTCCATGGATCCAAAGCCTTCTCCTTTCCATGGATGAACAGCCCCAACTCTCTCAGCCTGTCCCCATGTGAAAGGTTCTCCAGCCTTTTGATCATTTAGTGGCCTCCTCTGAATCTGCTTCAGCAGTTCAATGTCTTTCTTCTGCTGGGAGCACCAGAACAGAGGGGCGGAATCACCTCCCTTGTCCTACTGGTCACACTTTTGATGCAGTTGAGAACATGCTTGGCCTTCTGGGCTGCCAGTGACCATTGCCACATCTATATACAAGAAGAGGCAATGTTCCTGCTGCCCCTGCAGGAAAACTATGTATAACAGAGAAATTATTTGGACTGGTATGCTTATATCTGGAGGAGTGATTTTAAACTGTGCAGCATCAGACCTGTTTAACTATGATATCTTTTCAGCAAATCCAGGCAATCTGCCACCCCAGATTTGAAAGCAGTTGTATTTCAAGTTTTTTGGCAAGTGCTTTGATTGACAGGCTTGGAACTTTCCCTAGGTAAATTGTCTCAACAGCAACCCCAGACCTGCTGGCTAAACAAGAAGTAATTTTGCAGAGTTTAGACTGTGATCTCACATCCACTGACTCCAATAGCCATTCACAAACATGAAATTAATACTTCTAGAAGTTTGCAGGATGAAGTTTTAAAATAAACCTTTCCAGGTACTGAATGAACAATTTCAAAAGAAAATACAAACTTTTCTCTGGTTATGGCTGGGATCCTCAAAGAGTCATTCACGTTTCCAATTTTACCTTTTCCGTCAGTTGGGTGTTTTACTTTTTACACCAGCATTTTTTTGGAGGAGTTTTTGCAGTCACAGAGGTGTATATTTATCCTATCTTCCTGCAGTGCTTTCAAGAAGCAGCAAAGGTTTTCTAACACTGATCTTCAAGCAGCAACAGGTCATGCAGGACTTCTGTCCAAAACTGAAGCAAGTGTAAACATGTTGGTATAATGGAAACTGTATCAAGACTGCAGCTGGTATGACCAGCTTCCAGTATTAGGGTTTAAGTTATATTTGTGTTTCTACATGTATATGATTTTCAAAGTCTCTAAGACCCTTCCATGTATTTGTACATGTTGTGTATTCCCTCTTTGTTCGATGCCCTGCTCTAACTGGACCACTCTTTTTCCCCACTACAACACCTGGGCTCTGGCCTCTCGTTCCTTCCACAAAGGAGCAGACAAACAAACACAATTTTCCAATCCACTTCTGTGAATTATGGCTCCTGAATTTTTATAGCATAGCTCATTTAATGCATGCTCTTAAAGAGGATTACTAGAAGATAATAAGGTAAAGCAATTATAAATGGGGAGAAAGTTGATTGTGCTAGGATAGCTTCTATTGTCCATTTTCACATGACATGGATGTTTGCTGTGTATTCTTCCCCTCCTGCTGCTCTGTTTTAAATGTATGTTATGATGTAAAGACCCTCACTGAACTGGGGTTAACCTAAGACAAATTTCAGTGGGCTTTGGATCAGACTCTAGCTGTTCAGACTGAACATTTTTAGTTCTGAAATTCCTTTTTCCTCCCTCATGTAACAGAAAGTTTGCTTCAAGTCAGGATTTGATTCTTTCATCTCAGTTTTCACACTTAAGGTCCTTTTAAGGGCATTTTTATTTAGTGAGCAGAAACTCAGTCAGGGTTTGCAAGGGTCCTGGCTTAGCCAGGCACTGTTGCAAGACTGATTTTCAGTGCCTAAGTAGGCCCTGTTTGAGCAAAATGATTATTCACGCTGTTATGGGTACATCTGCAGTGTCTGCACGAGGCAGGAATTGATACCACCCTTCCTTCCATATTATCCCTTTTTCCAAAGAGTTGAAAGTGTAAAGAGAAAATTAAAAGGAAAACTGGGGATTTGCTCTGCCCTCCAATTTTCACCCCCCTCACTTGTAACGGAGACACTGCAGCACTGCCTCTTCCCACATAACTGCAGACAAAAATAATGGTTTGGCTCAAGCTACATGAGCTCTCACAACTAAATTCTGATGATGATCCTTAGGTTACCCAAAATTTAATGACAGACTGTTCTTTGGTATAGGGCTGACAGCAACTGAGCTCCAGCACAATCCTCAGCACCACAGCCCCCATGCAGCAGTTAAAGCCATCTCCTGCCCTATGGCCCCCATGTTTTCGCATTGTTATCACTGAACATCAACTTCACTGCAGATTTGTCCCAGATTTGCCTTGCATGGGCATGTGGCTGTCCCTCCATTAGCTACGTTCTTCTCTCAGGCACCTCTGTCTGCTGACCCCTGAGCAGCCAAAATGGCTCCCGCCAGGCTGTCCACTGAGGACAAAATGGGCACCACAGAGGCTGTGGGGAACTAGCCCAGGGCAAAGAGGAGGGATGGCACACTGATGTGGCTAGTGCTGGGCGAGAAAGAAGCTCTGCCCCTGTACACACTCTGAAGGGGGCTAAAAATGGATGAGGAAAAGAGTATCTTATGCCAGAAAGAACTGGGATGGCTGTTGATGAAAGGTCACTTGGTGCCCTGTGGGGAGCAACCAGAGACTGCAGTCTGCAGGAAAATGAAGAGACACTTAGGGTTTAAAATGGCATGTTTCAAGTCCTCATTCTAATTCAAATCTCCTCCCAGTTTGAGGAGGAAGAATCCCTTTGGGATCCCTCAGTGCCATGAGGGTGGTGGGCATTGCTCCCATTGCCTCAGTAGGGCTGGCTGCCTGGGGCAGGGGCTGTGGGGGTGGCCACAATGACGTGAGGGAGGAGTCTACCCTGCCATTGCACAACGGAGACCAAACTCCTCCAGAGAAAGGAAACATGTTCCCAGCAACAAGGCAGCCAGGCAAAGGATTTGAACTCTGGTTAAATACATTTTAAAAATGCTGGCATTTAACTCATGTGAAGATCCTCGTGAGAATGGGAGTTTGAGAGGAAAGACGACATGTTTCAGGCTGCCCCATTTGCTGAGTTTTAACTAGTGATGTCTTCCTTCTACATTTCCATGTGGGTGATGAAATGATTGAGTGCTGTCACGGCAGTTCCTGGGAGGCATGCTCCTGAACAGCCTCATGCAGACACAGCAAAGCAGCTGATGGAGAAAGCTGCTCTGCACATCTCAGTCTCTGTGCCCTCTCCCCAAACTGACTGAGTGATGAGACTCACAGAGTTTCAACACTGGGGACAGTTAGTTCTACCTAACCTATGACTATAAGTATTTCCAGTTCTTAACAGTTGTTCAACAAATATGATTAATTGTGAGTTAATCACGCATAATGACATTTTATTCACATGAATATGTTTATATAGGCATTCCTTGTCCCTTCTCAGTTTAGGAAAGATGTTGACTTGCTGGAATGTGTCCAGAGAAGGGCAACAAAGCTGGGGAGGGGTTTGGCGCACAATCCCTATGAGGAGAGGCTGAGGGAGCTGGGGTTGCTTAGCCTGGAGAAGAGGAGGCTCAGAGGAGACCTTATTGCTGTCTACAACTCCCTGAAGGGAGGTTGTAGCCAGGTGGGGGTTGATCTCTTCTCCCAGGCAACCAGCACCAGAACAAGAGGACACAGTCTCAAGCTGTGCCAGGGGAGTTTTAGTCTAGATGTTAGGAAGAAGTTCTATACAGAAAGAGTAATTGGCCAGGGGAATGGGCTGCCCAGGGAGGTGGTGGAGTCACCATCACTGGAGGTGTTTAGGAAGAGCTGTGATAGGGTGCTTGGTGCCATGGGTTAGTTGATTAGATGTTGTTGGGTGATAGGTTGGACTCGATGATCTCGAAGGTCTTTTCCAACCTGGTTAATTCTATTCTATTCTATTCTATTCTATTCTATTCTATTCTATTCTATTCTATTCTATTCTTTCTGCCAATGAATTCCCCGTCTCCATTAAGTATTGTAAACCTATAAATAAAAACTGAACAGTAGCAAATAATCGCATTGCAAATAACCATTTGATGGTACTCCACCAAATTAATTTTATCCAGTGCTCCAGAAAGCCTAGACCAAACAGCTCAAGTCTTTGTGGCAATAGCTTTGTCGGCTAAAATGCTATTGACCTTCTGATTGATGTAATGGTGACCTAACATTATATCTCCAAGATGGTGATGAAAATAGCATCTGCCTTTAGGAGGATTATCTTTTTATGGTAATGTCCCACCTCCCTAGATCACATTCATAACACTTGTTTCTCCCTGCTGTGTGTCAGGTTGAGGAGATTGAGTTGGGTTACGTACAGTACATTTACTTGCAAATGCTTTTGAACTTATAGCCATGATTCTTATCCCTAAAGACTGGTAATTAAAAGAATCTACTCATTAACATTCCAGCATTATTTTGCATGATGTCAGTGATTAACTCTACTATTACTCAGTAGATATCTCATGTATACCTTTGCCCCACAATTAATGAGATAGCAATTCCTGGTCAAGAATGAGAGCCAACAGGTATTTTACTCACATTCTGCACTGAATTTAAGCCCTGACATGTACACCTGCCCATGTTAAACACCACTATGACTATGGTCTTTTATTCACAGCAATTATAAATGTATATTATTTTAACCAGACACAGAGATCTGGCTAGAACATGTAGGAACTAAGATTCGTGATCTTGTTGTAACCTGTAACAATTACCCTGCTTTCCAACAGCATCATTTAATGTTTGCTTTTATGAATATTTTCCCTTCTGCTCACTCACTAGTTAAAACTGACAGAGTTTACCTGTACTAGTAGGTGCATGTTGCTCTACATACTGCCTCATTTTCTTTGGGCAGTAGTAAAAAAAAGGACAAAGGATTGTACAGAAAAGAAAACACATGGGAAAAAATATTCCCTCATGCTGCAGCCTCTCCACTTGAGCAGCCTCTGGAAGAAAGCAGAGGAAAAGACTTCACAGAACAGTTTGCTTCCCTGCAGGGACAATAGAAGATGAAGCAAAAATAAGTAGTGGCACTATTTCTTCACTCACGAGAGTTAAAGCACGTTCTGCTCATCTATCCCTCACAGGAGGAAGTTTTGGAGAAGATAACAGACAGCAGATGTCTTCTCCACTAAACCACCAGCCTGATCTTTATGGATGGATTTAATGGCCACTAGCATGAAGGAAATAGAAATTCTGCACTCTGTATTATAACCCCTCTGTCTGAAAAATAACTCTGGAGTAGCTGGCAGAGCTCCAGGGCAGCACACCATACTCTTCTGTTTGAAAAAATCCAGTGGACTCAACTAATACTGCTTGATGTAAACACTTTCCCAGATCAGTCTCCTTTCTCATCTCACTAAGGCTTGAAATTGCAAGTGTCTCAGTGTCTGTCTGGGTTGGTAAATCCCACATGGCTTGAGCACCCACAAGAGCAGAGCTACCTAAAGCCCTTTTAGAGGTCCTCAGACATGAAGGAAAAAATCACAGGTACATTAAAGTGCATGGTTATTCTGTATCCCAATGCAGGTACTAATAGGAACTTGCAGATTTATTCTGGTGAAATATGCTATAACTTAACCATGCCAGGTACCTTGTTTTGTCAAGTTTATAACAGGCTTTGACATCCAGGGCTTTATGAGAAGAATAAAGCTCTCCTTTCAAAGGAAACAGCTTTAGGCTGCATCACATGTTATACCTCCATATGGTGATGGTTATAAAATCCTTTTCTTAGATATAGCCAGGAAAACTCAGAGTTGCTGTCAGGGCTGACATAACAGTCTGCCTTATCTCCTTACTGGATGAACAGACTAAAATAGCCTTTTTCTCACAGAATGCTAACACAGTTATGTTTCTATATATAAACCCCTGGATTTATTGCAAATCTGCTGATAAAACTAGCACTACAATAACTGTGCAGACTACTTAGTGGTTTTTTTTCCTCTCCTTTAGAAATTTTGGATACATTCATAGTACTTCTCATTTTAAATCTTTTTTAAAAGTTGCTTTAGTCTTTAGCTTAAAAAGTTGCTTCTGTCTTCAGTGCACTCCAATGTTTCCTAATTTTACAAGCACCCCAGAAAATAGACACAAAGTGAACAATGCTGATTGATGTATTTGGGCTGAATCCATCAGCTTGGGAAGTGAAATGAAAGTTATACATATGCCTTATCAAATGTCCATCTAGTAGCTTTGCGCCCAAACCAACTGCCAGCTCTGTTGGCAGTGGTAATGTCTAACCCTGCCTGGCCAGAATTTAACCTGGTGACAAGCTTTCAGAAGACCGCATACCACTGCTAGTCACATGAGGCATGCCAGCTCCCAAACCCCTTCCTGTCCTTTATGGCTTTGCCCGAAGCATTAGTAAATCTTACATTTCCACACCTATTCTGCATACTGATGAGAATTGGTGGTATGCTAGCACCCCTTCTCCTCACCTATTTCCAGTTCTCCAAACACACTATTATGCAAATCTGTTTTGGTAACCTGAAGATGGTCTTAAAAGGATCTTTTGCAACCTAAATGAGTCTAGGGAAAAAGGGAGGAAAAAGTGGGTTAATTATAGCAGCAGTTTTTCTTCTACTTTCACCTTCCTAAATTCTTCTTTCTCTCTGCTGTAGTTCCTGGCAGGCTGTAACTACTTCCTCACCATGGATGTAATCTCCAGATCTGATGTAATTCTGACAATAGACCACACCTTTCTGTGGAAAGTTTCTAAGGTGTGGTAACAATTACCGAGTCCAGTGCTTGGAGGGATAGGTAAATAGGCAAAAAACAGCAGGATTGGTAAGCACTATTATATTGTGCACCCAGCTTAATGCAGCCATTTATATAATCATGCAATTTGGGTTGTTTTCTTAAAGTTCTTCTGAGTAAGCTTTTTTTCTTTATCTTTTTTTTTTTTTTTTCCCTGGAGCATGTTGGATCAACACAAGCTTTAAATTTAAATGTGAGAACCTTCCTTGAACACTATTCAGTAACTGTCTTCCATTTCCTGGTAATTAGTAAATGCTGGCCTAGATATGCCAGAGCTGAAGCAGAATAAAGGCAAAGGGATCCTTGGATAAAGCCAGAGAGGAGGGGTCCTGTGTCTTATTTTCTGTCTTAGCAACTTGTTTCTGGTGTTCCTTTCTCTTTGAATTTGTCTGTAGGCTTTAGAAGTTGTGGGTGTTTTTAAAAATGACTTACTTTTCCCTAAATACAGAAGATCATACACTGATAGCACATTCACAGGCTGCTGGGCTGGCCATATTCTACAAGCTTACACTAGAGATAAGTTTGCAGAGAAAAGTTTGATTAGCCAGACATCTGAACAGACTGAAATTCAGGAAGAGGTGAGGTGGATGTTTGCATGTCACACCTGGGGCAGTGATACTTCCACTCTCCTTTATTATTCATATGCTAACTATCCAGAAATCACTTTTAATCCAGTTAATTATACTGCTGTTCAGCTCTGATAATTTGCTTTTAATGCTCCAGTATCTTGCTCACCTCCTCACCTTATTGAGGTGACACTGTCTTTTAGAAAGGGCTGCTTAAAAACTGTCACAAACACTGCAGCTGAGCTATCCAAGGAAGCTCAAGATGTTCCTGTCTCTAAAAATCATCAGGCAAAATAAAAGGGAACAGATCTGGCGGCACAGTTTGCATTTCCCATTATTATTTACACTGTCTGCATATTGGAGATGACAAGAGGAACTAAGTCTGCTCTGAAACCTCAATCCATTGTTCTTGAATAGTTCAGTTTGTCTGTAACCCCAAACCTCTCTTTATTCAGTCACTCCTAGCATTTTCACCTCCTTGCTTTGTTTACTCATGACAGCATGACCCAGTGTATTTCTCCCTTAGCATACAAGTAGGTGTGATGATTTATGTTTCGTTTTCTTAAATAACCTCCCACAACAGACTCCTTCAAAAAACAATTTCCACTGTACTTCTAAACTTTCACAGTCCAGAGGAGGGCCACAAAGATGATCCAAGGGCTGGAACGCCTCTGCTGTGAGGATAGGCTGAGGGAGCTGGGGTTGTTCAGCCTGGAGAAGAGATTTCAGGGGGACCTTAGAGCTGCCTTCCAATACCTTAAGGGATCCTGCAGGAAGGCTGGAGAGGGACTTTTCATAAGGGTGTCTAGAGACAGGACAAGTGTGAATGGATTTAATCTGAGAGAGTGTAGGTCTAGACTGGATTTTAGGAAGAAGTCCTTCAGTATGAGGGTGGTGAGATTCTGGAATAAGTTGCCCAGAGAGGTTGTGGATGACTTCCCTGGAGGTATTCAAGGCCAGGTTGGATAAGGCCTTGGACAACTCAGTCTAGCTGAGAAGTACCCCTGCCTATGGCAGAGAGGTTGGAGCAGATGATCTCTGAGGTCCCTTCCAACCTAAACCATTGAATGATACTATGATTCTATGAAACCATCTTCTTTACCATCATTTTCATCTGTGGAAAAAAATTAATCATTGCTATGTCTGCCCATAGCAATTTCAGGTTGTGCTAACAAACAAGAAAAATACTGTACTTACAAGTTTATGAACTTAAAAGCACAGAGACAAAGCTAAACACAGACTGTCTTAATTCAAACTCTGCATAGAGCTTGCCTAAGAGAGATATGCTCAGCCACAGGTATGTGCAGAGATCCATGTGGGAAGCAGAAGCCAAGATAAAGTACTTTTATTTCCCTGCTCTTCATTCTTGGGTAAAGCCACTTGACCTCCTTTGTAAGAGGCCCCGTCACTCTCTTGTGTATAAGCCAGGGAAGTCTCAAGTTTACTCTGAAGCTGTTTTGTAAGGTAACCTCATCAAACCCTCTGCATTCGAGGAATGAAAACTAAAAGTCCCAGTAATAAGACAGGAATTTCTTTTCTGATAGACCATTCACGTTTATATTGCTCTACCAGTATGAGACAGCTTCTGCTCAGCTAAAACATTTGTAACCCAAGCCACCTTTTTTGTTTGTTCTGGAATCTGGACCCGTCAGCCTCTCACAGATCTGTTTTTTCAACATATAATGCCATTAATAGATACTTCTGTTCTTTGACCATGAGACTAAATTATATATACCACATAGCATCCTGCTTGCTTCAAAAATCAAAGAGCTCTTCATCACTTTATTATCTTCTCATCGCTCTCATTATAAAAATGTCTATGTAGTTGAAAATGGGTCATGTAAAAAAAACCCAACAAACAAAACAAACAAACAAAAAAAAACCCCCACCCAAAACACTTCCAGAACTGATGCCCCAAGACATAATCAGAACCCTTAAACATCTCCATTTCAATGGGTTCAGTGGAGCTATAATGACTTCAGTAATTCTTTTCATGGTAGTCAGTGATCAGGAAATATTTCTGTATATTCAGGAATGCTTTATCACTCAATCTTTATGTACTGCAACAGTTTATTTTTCAATTTATTTTTAGGAGTCTGGTCTCAGTGGTATTTTCCCATATTCATATAAGCTCTTAGTTTCATAGATGTAGTGTCATGAATAATTGCCCTCACCCAAGAGGGATGTAAAGCTTACCAAGTTCTCCTTTAAAAAATTGAATAAACCTTATCTCACACCAGAGATTTCCTGGCTTTAAGTGTCTTCAATTAATTACTGTTGCCTAGCAGATTCATAAGCTATCCAATATTTCCTGCAGAGAGTCAGAGGAAGGATTCTTTCAGAAAGGCACATCCAGAAAAAAACACTTGCTCACTACAGTGAGCACACTCCCCACTGATTGTGTTAAGAGATAATGGATTTACATCTTCAACAATTACAGTCTGGAAAATATTTACAACTTTCTTTATCTTCATTTTTGGTTTGGTTTGTTTTGTTCTTTTTTTTTTTCTCTGTGTATCACTAATTTTTGAAATTGCTTGGAAATTTGGAGCCAGGCTGTTTTCACATTAGTTTATTTTAATGGATTTTAGGTAAGAAGCTCTGGTTTATGTTAGCTTCACCTTTCAAGCTACCTAAATGGATGAAGTCTCCTGAAATTTTGCAATGCATATACTACGAGGTGATGTGTAATTCAGTTTACACTATGTAAGTCTGATCTAGTTCCTGTAGAAATAAATGACAAACATTATGTTGACTTAATGACAATTGGATTCAACCCTGAAAGCATGGGACTCTGCTAACCTGAACACAAAAGATAATATGGTAGTTAATTTGGTGTTTAAGGTCAGATTGAAAGGTCAGGAATCTCTTCTTAGAGAGAAGGAAAGAGATAGAATCATAGAATCATAGAATCAGTCAGGGTTGGAAGGGACCACAAGGATCATCTAGTTCCAACCCCCCTGCCATGGGCAGGGACACCCCACACTAGATCAGGCTGGCCAGAGCCTCGTCCAGCCTGGTCTTAAACACCTCCAGGGACGAGGCCTCAACCACCTCCCTGGATAACCCATTCCATGGCTTCACCACTCTCATGGTGAAGAACTTCTTCCTCACATCTAGCCTGAATCTCCCCATTTCCAGCTTCATTCCATTCCCTCTAGTCCTATCACTACCTGAGATCCTGAGAAGTCCCTCCCCAGCCTTCCTGTAGGCCCCTTTCAGATACTGGAGATAGAAGCCTAACACCAGTGAAGTCATCAGAGATCAACTGATAGGAGTGGTTTCTGATGAACCATTCTGACAAAATGATGCAAACTCACAGTAGCTGTTACAGCCCCAGGTTAAAACCAAGCCACAGATCAACAATGTTTTGCGTGACAGAGACTCTAACTGCACTTATGAACATAAGTACGTATCTTTAGCTCAGCATTTTCATCTTTACAATCACAGAATCAAAGAATGGTTTGGGTTGGAAGGGACCTTAAAGATCATCTAATTTCAGCCCCCTTGCAATGGGCAGGGACACCTTCTACTAGACCAGCTTGCTGAAGGCCTCATCCAACCTGGCTTGGAAGACTTCCAGGCTTGGAGCCTCCACAACCTCTCTAGGCAACCTGTTTCAGTGCCTCAAATTTTATACTTGAATATATGATCATTTTATACTTGCATTTATGATCTCATCTAGGTTTCCCAGCCATGTTTTCTTAGCAGTCATAAACCTGCTATACTCCTTGCTATAGGTGCTTGGCAAGCTATTACAGATTCTGCTTGGAGAATACATGATTAAATTGCTATACACCACTGCAGCACTGCTGTACTCTGGGGGTTTGTTTAAATCGTGTGTTCCAGCTTTCATATTTTGCATATAGTACTTCATAGAGGGATAACAAGCTCCCTGAAAGAAACCTTGGGCACTTCAGGAGAGATCCAAAGGTCTTCCTGTGCAAGGGGAAGCATAGCAGCTCAAAAGTTGAATAATCTGTCACTAAGACTGTGTGTGACTGGGCATTTGGGGTTACCTGTAATTAGCTATGAAACCTTTTCTGGTAGCTTTCACATAGCACTGACCAGACCAAAGCTATTACCACTCAGAGAGTATGAAATGAGGTGGCACCCACTTGTGTCCTCCACATCTAAAACTCTCTGCAGCACTAATCTCTAATAGGATAATCAGTGTGTATTTAGATCAACCCTGTAGCAAAGCTGGTCCTTAGAATGTGAATAATCATCACCAATGAAATAGTGAAGCAGAATCTATTAAAGCTTCAAATACTTTTATACTTACAAATGCCAGAGCAGAACACTTATCCAGAATCTGGATTGTTAGGCATATCACTATTGAAGACTGGTAGCCACCATTACAGAAAATAAAGCTTCTAAGACACAGTCAGATTTTCTCTTTTCTTTAGTTAATTAATCTCTTTTGGCAAGTGAAAATGTATATCGGATGTTAAACCCAGCTCTTCTTAAGCAGGATAGTTGCCATAATATGGAACTACAAAGAGAGACAAAAATCACATGTTCACTTCAGAGCTGAGCTCTCCATTAGAAAGTCTACTCACTAAGCATGGGATAGAAATATTAGCTTTAGAGGAAAGGCAAATGAGACACTGTGAGTAAAGAGAGTGAACAGGGAAGCACAGCTGAGGTGGATTTGGTTAATACACCAGGGGAAAAAATAGTGCAAGTAATGTTAAGTTTCCCAGCACTAAGTAACCTTACTTACATTCTACATCTCTAATGGGAAAAAAAAAACAAAACCAAACAAAACACCCAAAACATGTTGAGGCTGAGAGTTGGCAATATTCAGCCTGGAGAAGAAAAGGCTCCAGGAAGAGCCTCTTGTGACCTTTCAGTACCAAAAAGGGCCAATCAGAAAGCAGGGGACTTTTTAGTAAGGCCTGTTGTGAAGGGACAAGGAGTAATGGTTTGAAACTAGAAGAGGGAGATTTAGACTAGAGAGAAAGAAGAAATATTCTGTACTGAGGGTGGAGAGACACTAGCCCAGATTGCTCAGAGAGGAGGTAGATGCCTCATCCCTGGAATCATTCCAGGTGAGATCGTTTGGATCTCTGAGCAACCTGGTCTAGTTGCAGATGTCCCTGCTCAGTGCAGGGGTTGGCCTTTGGAGTTCCCTTCCAACCAGAAACATTATATAATTCTCTGACAGATGGTGAATTTCTGTTTGTCTTTATTTCTATAATTCTCAGTATCAGCAGTCTATTTTAAAAAGCAAAGTTAAGGTGAAGCACTGTTTTCTATTTAGGATGTGTTCCACAGCCCACTGGAGTCAGATGCAGCCTCCCACTGAATCCCCAGCACTAAAGTGAGCCTTATTAATGTGAGATGCTTCATACTGGGGAGTGTAATTGCTCTCAGTTCTGCCTGCCATCCCCTGACAGAGTCTATTTACCACATTTCTGTGGGTGAGAAAGTGAACACCAAAATTATGACTCAGGCTCTCTACCAGTTTTTACAGCTCTATATTGCTGGGAGGGTGTGGGGAGCAGCAGTGACCATGGAAGATCTGCTGCCTCAGCTTCTCAATCTCAACATAACCTGAAGTAATTCTCTCTCTCATGTGTAGCCCATCATCAATTTTGTCTCCATGCATGTTGAGTATGGTGGAGCCAGGACCCCAATGGTGCTTCTCAGCTGCACTGTGTCTTTTTCCCCTTCAAGAGTTAAAGTTGTGCCAGGGAAAGTTTAGGTTGGATATTAGGAACACTTTCCTGAAAGAGTGGTGAGGCATTGGAAGAGGCTGCCCAGGGAGGTGGTGGAGTCACCATCCCTGGAGGTGTTCAAGAAGCATGTAGATGTGGTTCTACAGGATATAGTTTAGTGGTCATGGTAGTTGAGTTACAGTTGGACTCTCTGATCTTAAAGGTCTTTTCCAACCTTAATGATTCTGTGATTCTAAGGTGACCAACCTGACATTGCTGATCACGCATCTCCAAGCATCTGCCATCTCACTCTAACCACACTCTAACCACAGACTGAAGACCCGAACCTGAAATGAACTGTAAGTGATAAAGAGAGACAAGGTAAGAGTTGAAATATTTGAAACCATATTCCCCTGTTTGCAAATTCTCCAAATGTTTTGCTCAAGGGAAATGATTTGTGAAGGGAAGGAGATAATAGCTGCTTGTAAAAGTGGCAGTATTTGTTAGCACTGTGAAATACAAGCAAATCCTGAAAAAACATTATCTAAATTAGGAGAGAGGCAGGCAAACCCCACAGTGGTGACACTCAAACTGTAAATATTGGAATGAAGCAAATAAATGAGTCATGTCTTTTCACAAAACACTGCTTGTAAGAACTGACATTTGCAGCCCCTGTTTTAATGCCTTGGTGTACGTTAAATCCTACTGCCACGTTCAGATACACATTTCAGATTTGGAATATTACAGCACTAGCTCCTCCTTTGAGGAAAGGTCTCAATGTCAAACAAAAGTAATGCACCAGCAAAAAACAGCCCATCTTCAGCTGGGGATAGACTGCAAAGAAGCAAGAAGATATCTATGTGCAGTTCTGTCCCCACTGCACAGAAAAGATGCGGTCAGGCTGGAAAGTATCCAGAGAAGTGCCATGAGAATCATCAGAGGACTGGCAGCCTTGCATGTGAGGAAAGGCTGAGAGCTGAGTTTCTTCAGCCTTGGAAAGAGAAGGCTTAGGGAGACCTTATTGCTATGGACCATGACAGAAAGGGTGGCTACCAGGAGGACAGAGACTTCCTTTTTACAAAGAGTCCCTTGGGAAAGACAAAGAGTGATGGGTACAAGTTACTCCTGGGGAGATTCCAGCTGGACTTCAGGAGAAAATGTTTCCCCATAAGAACAATCAGACATTGGAATCCTCTCCCAAGGGAAGCAGTGGATTGCCCTACATCGGTCATGTTTAAGACTCAGGTTGACAGGGTGCTGGGCCATCTCATTTCAACTATCCTATCACCTAAAGAGGTAGGACCAGATGATCCTTGGGGTCCCTTTCAACCTGGCTTTCTGTGATTCTATGATTTGTACAGAGGTAACCAGACCCGGAGTAGCAGGTATCATCTATATAAGCCCTTCTGGATATTTTTTAACATACATTATATCTTGTTTGTGTTGTATTGAACCCATGAGATGCTGTGCATCCAGTTTTGTGCACAGAAGAAGTACTTTTAATATTTATTCTGCTACAGCCAAAGGCAGCTTTGCATTTCAAAGGGAATCATTGTATTTATCCCCTCATTAAACAACCTATTTCTCAGCTGGAGACAAGTGTTGTATTTTGAAGTGTTCATATTTAGGACTACTATCTTCTTATGTTGAAGAGGTTAGCTGCTGATTAAAAACGGGATCCAGCTCAACTGGTCAAGTTACTTCACATCTCTCTGAGATGTCAGCCCTGATAAGATCAGATTGATAACACCTGCCTCCTGTGTGCAACGATGGGGCAAGGTTTACTAGCTCTTTGTAAGATTTAAATGAAGGATATTGATCCTGTGATGTGAGGGAGGTCCTGTTCTTCTTCTGTCCTGTCTACCATAAAATTCATGGTTTGCAGCCTGAAGCTGGGGTGTTTGGGCTTTGGCTTGTTAACCCATTGATTCCCACAGTAAAAGGTAAAACAAGCCGCACGTAGCTGGGCATTTCAACATCAAAACCTCTACTCTAAAAGATTAATTGATGCCAGATTAAGCATCTCCCATGGAACTTAGCTTTACACTGAATAGTGTACCTCATGTGTGAGGCAGAGCATCTTTTTCTGAGTTTGGCTTTACTGGACGACTCTCCTCGCTATGCCACCCCTCTGAAGGTGAAGGTCCTCCTACTGCAACGTCTTTAGGGCTTACTGGAATTTTGTACTTCTATATTCATTGTCAGGAAGTATTTGCACAAGACTTTGCAAGCATGTTGTTTGTAGTGGGTGTGTTTGTATATTCTCAGATTGCTTTTGGATTTATAACCTTTTCCAGCCCACCAGCTATATCTGAATGCCATTCCTGATTCCAAGCCTAAGCAGAACAATCTAATTGCTAAGAGACTTCATGTACACAGAGCTACTAATGCAGTTAGGGTATACTACACAAGAAGGCTGACAGATTACATTTTGATATCTGTCCTCAGTCACCTGACATGGATTGGGGTTGTAAACTTATTGCTCTTCAAACTCCATATATTCCTTGGTAGTTAGCCCCAAAAGGCACCAGTTATAACCTGCAAGCCCTATTCAATTTTCAGAACCATTCAGCTTTATGGTCATTTGCTGAGTACCCTGTACTTGACATTCTCTTTCACCCTGGAGTAATTTCTCTCGATAAACATTGCTTCAACCAAAATGAATTGGCAGTATTTGCCTGTTTTACTTAGTGTAACTGCTCATGGTTTTACCCTGAGCATGCCAAGGATCAGTGGCCTCAGAAAAGGACTTCTTCTGCAGAGTTAGAGAACTGAACTGATTCTATGAGGCTCCTTTTACCAGTCATTTTCATAAGCAAGAGCAGCATTAATTTTGGTTGGAAATTCTGATAAAGACGAAAGCTGTTGTCACTGTTAGCAGCCAAGAAATCCTCCTTCCCATTCACATAGCCCTGTAAAATCCCCCTGAAGAGATGCTTCTCAGAAAACTGCTATTTCCAACTCTGTTTTAACCAGAATAGCTAGGAGTGCTTTTTAAAAGGGACTTCTGAGAGGTTTGGTTTATTTCTAAAAGCTGTGGTATCAGGAGCATCATCAGAGTTTGACAGTGTTGCATCTGTGTTTCATAGCCTTCATCAGTGTAAGGAAAAGAGACCTGGGGCTGTTTTGCCTGGAGAAGAGCAGCCTAAGAGAGGATATGATCAATGCTCAGCAAGAGTAAATTGGTGGGGAGCAAGAGGATGGGGCCAGACTCTTGTCAGTGATGCCCAGTGACAGGACAAGGGGGAATGGGTATAAACTGGGACCCAGGAGGTTCCATCTGAACAGGAGGAAAAAATCTTTGGTGTGAGGGTGCTGGAGCCCTGGAGCAGGCTGCTCAGAGCAGTTGTGGAGTCTCCTTCTCTGGAGAGACTCCAACCCCCCTGACATTGTAATCCTGGGCAAGCTGCTGTGGATGTCCCTGCTCCAGCAGGGGCGTTGGACTGGATGATCCCCAGAGGTCCCTTTCAACACCTGGGATTCTGTGATCTCTCCCAAACAAAAAGCACCAATCTCTCTCTAACATTTAGTGATGATATCACCTTCATGTTTTTCAAAATACCAAACCCAAGTGCTTTTAAAAACAATAAACCAAATTTTACATTCCTGAAGTTTTTTTACATTTGATAATGAGACTTCAAAACAGGAAGATAAGTGGAAGATATAAATGTCTTCTTGTAACTCTTAACTTTGTTGATGACAGCAATGTGTACACAGAATGCTTTCTGCAGCCAGGCCTCCTGCTTACGTATGATTTCCTTGCTCAAAGTCCTCCAAAGATCAGTGAGTATGTCAGCACTGGTTTATATAAAAGCATCCTCCAGAGCCAAAACCTGCCTCTTGTAGGTTGGAAATTCTACAACAATATAGTCATAAATATGTGAGTATGGTGCTTTATCCTTAGTGGAAGTTAAAAAGCACCATCATTCTATTAAAAATTTCAAACCTTCTGGTTTTCTTCTATTTAACAGGAAACTTGCCACCGTGCTCCTAAAGATTCCTGGGATTCATTCATTTTCATAGGATTATAGAATCACAGTCATAGAATGCTTTAGGTTGAAAGGGACCTTTAAAGGCCTACTCGTCCAATTCCCCTGCAGTCAGCAGGGATATCTGCAACTAGAGCAGGTTGCTCAGAGCCCCAGACAACCTGACCTGCAATGAGTCCAGGGATGGGGTATCTACCACTGCTCTGGGCAACCTGGGCCAGTGTCTCACCACCCTCAATGTACAAGATACTCTTCCTCTCTAGTCTAGATCTCCTTTTATTTTAAACCATCACCCTGTGTCCTGTCACAACAGGCTCTGCCAGAAAAATCTGTCCCCAGGTTTCTGATTGGCCCCTTTAAGCACCAAAGGTCTTCCTGGAGCCTTCTCCAGGCTGAACAACCCCAGCCCTCACAGTCTGGCCTCACAGGAGAGGGCTTCCAGCCCTCTCATCATTTTGCCCCTCTGGCCCTGCTCCAACTGGGACATGTCTGGGAGACAGCCTGTGCCTGCCTGGGATGTGCAGGCATCACTCTGAGAAAGGATTTGGTCCCTCCAGGCTCTCCAGACCATTACCTGAGATTACAGACCAAGAGTCTCAGCCTCTCCGTATTCTGCTCTTTCTATATCATATAAGCCAACGTAGAGTAAGAAGTCACCTGACTGAGTAGCTTTACTGCTATGTTCTCCAGGACTGGCATCTTTCTGCCATGCAGCAGCTATGGGATTATTATCTGTTGTTCAGGGATAGGAAAGTGGTACAACAGAACAAGGCATCTGGTACAATGTAATAAAATCATAGAATCACAGAAACAATAAGGTTGGAAAAGACCTTTAAGAGCATCAAGTCCAACCATAACCCAACCACCATGACCACTAAAATATATCCTGAAGCACCAGATTTACAGCTTCTTGACCACTTCCAGGGATGCTGACTCCACCACCTCCCTGAGCAGCCTCTTCCAATGCCTCATCACCCTTTCACAAAAGACATTTTTCCTCATCTCCAACCTAAACCTCCCCTGGCACAACTTAAGCCCATCCTAACACTAGTTACTCGGGAAAAAAACCTCCTGAAGTTAGTGGAGTGACTTCCACAGCTTTCAAGGAGATTTTGCTCAGCATCAGAAGTCCAGATTTTTCCCAAGGGATATTTAGATGCCTAATGGGATTTTCAAAAGGACCTTAAAAGATTAAGCACCTAGTTGTCCTGAGATTTAGACACCCAATTTTCTTTTCATTAGACGTCCTTTTGCAAATGTAATGTCTGAGTGCTAGACACATTTCTATAGATACAAAGGTCTGCAGATTGGGCTCTCTGCAGTTCACCAGCCAGCATGTGCTATGGCAGGCAGCACACTCAGGAACACCAGCTCTGGAGCCTGCTGGCTGTGTCTGTCTTAGAGTCATAGAAACATGGAATAGTTTGGGTTGGAAAAGACCTCTAAGATCATCAAGTCCAACTGTTGACCTAGCACCACCATGGCCATTAAATCATGTCCCACCTCCAGGGATGGTGAATACACCAACTCTCTTCTTGAAGCTCACCTGGGCAGCCCTGGGCATTAATGGCATTTTGGTGAATGAGTAGGTCATCAATCAGATTAAAAATAACTGCAAGTAAAGGTATCAGAAGTAGCTCTTTGTGCTCTCCATTCCACCTTGTTTTATGGAAGAAATAACATTTTTGTAGCTATTATTTGTGGAGAAAAAAAAAAGGACAATTTTAAATCCACTTTAAATATTGGCTTTAAAAGAGTGAACACATTTTTTTCTTAAATCTGCTCTGGAGCTCTTTTATTTTCCATAGTAAACTTCCAGTACATCATATTTACTTCCTACTTATTCACTTTTTAAGTCCCTCCTTTAAAGCTCTGCTTTCTATACTCCCTCTTAATTTTCATGGACATTTTTACCATGAAATAAGAGGAGCAGAGAGAGTTAGGCTTAATGATAGCACTTTATTTACCCTGGCTTCTGCATTTGTTTATGGTCCTATGTATTTGTTTATCCCTGCTTACTGCAGGGGGTTTGAACTAGATGACCTTTGTAGGTTCCTTCCAACCCAACTGCATTCTATGAGTCTATGAATCTATTTGTTTAGGATTTGCAATGTTTCTGCTTTCATCCAGGTGGAAAATGGTTGCTAAGCAGCAGGATTGCTTTCTAAAAGGCAGAGCAAGGGCCTGATCCTGCACTGACTTCTGCAAGCGCTTATTCACAGGGTTGTCATGCCCCAGGAAGGTAACTTATACACCATCCACTAATACATGTCACTGTATACCTCACATAATGTAGATGTAGGAAATGTCCTGAAATTGTGCCACAGGTCCACAGGTTGGATATTAGGAAAAATATCTTTCCTGAAGGAGTGGTGAGGCATTGGAAGAGGCTGCCCAGGGAGTTGGTAGAGTTACCATCCCTGGAGGATGTGGACATGGCACTTATGGACATAATGGTCTTAAGGTTAACAGTGGGACTTGATGATCTCAGAGGTCGTTCCCAGCCTAAACAATTCTATGATTCTGTGATATATGCATATATGTACATACAGAGATAAAAGGAAAAGAGGTTTGTGTTCCTGTATGTATTTCGGAGGGCAGTGGTACAAACTTAAAAACTAGTATCTAGTGATGGGATGAATGGATGGAAGTGGGGGAAGGCAGATTCAGGAAGAGATTAGGAAGATTAGGAAGAGATTCTTTACATAAGGGTGGTGAAACACTGGCACAGGTTGCCCAGGGAGGTTGTGGATGTCCGTTCCCTGGAGGTGTTCAAGACCAGGCTGGACGAGGCCTTGAGCAACCTGGCTTAGTGCAAGGTGTCCCTGCCCATGGCAGGGGGGTTGGAACTAGATACTCTTTAAGGTCCCTTCTAACCCAAATCATTTTATGATCATGTGAGCTCTCCTCTTAAATGTATTAATCAATGCCTACACTGGGAGGAGGGGGAGGATGGGAAATGAAGCTGGTCCACTTTTGCACATTTTAGCACATTTTTAGCTGGTCCAATTTTAGCACATTTTTGCTTCAGAAAAATCCATCATGAAAGCCTTGCATATGGTTTGGGGGAGTTGAGTTTCTTGTCAGGCTTCAAATGCAAAAGTGAAAAGCTTTGAAGCAAACAAAAGAGGTTCATAATATATACAAGAACTATCCAGTGATGTCCCAGCCTTTCTTGCAGTGCCATATCTCTGCCCAGAGAGGTTGTGGAGTCTCCTTCTCTGGAGAGATTCCACAATGTCCACACCTAGACACTGTGATCCTGGGCAACCTGCTGTTGTTGATCCTGCTTTAGGAGGGCAGTGGGACTAAATGATCTCCAGAGGTCCCTTCCAACCTGTGCTCTGCTGGGATTCTGGTATTCAAAATCAGTTGCACAAATACAAGGCTGTTACACCTTTGTTTGAAAAACTACAGGAAGAGGACAAGGAAAATCTGATTTCAATCATTAGGGGTTGTTTTGCTAATCCATATGGGATTACACAAGATACTTCAAAGAGAATTTCAGTCTCACACTGTACCTGTGTTTTTTTCAGTACAGCCACCTTCATGGGCTTCATAAGCTAGTGAAGTGGGGGTCAGACTCTTCTTCCAAAGAAGAAACAATAGGACAAGAGGAAATGGCTTTAAAATGCTTCAGGTTTAGATTGGACATAAGGAACAATTTCTTCCCCAAAAGGGCTGTCAAGCCCGGCAACAGGCTTTCCCAGGCAGAGGTGGAGTCTCCTCCCCTCAAGGGATTTAAAAGCTGTGTAGATGTGGTGCTGAGGGATGTGGTTTAGTGGTGACCCGGCAGTGCTGGGTTAATGGTTGGACTCAATGATCTCAAAGGTCTTCTCCAACCAAAACAATTCTCTGATTCTACGATTCCACACTTAACCATGTATGAGCACATTGCCACAAAAGTGGGAGTGCAGACTAAACTTCTCAGGTTTTCCTACTGCTACTAACATCAATTTGTTTCCACAAGGTGTTCTAGCAACCAACATTTGATGCCTAACTTAGAGAAGGTCTAGACTTTTCCTGGTTATCTAAAATAGCTCTAGCAGCCCCTCAGCAGCTGTGTTTTACTACTGTAGTATCTCCAACCTGGATTTAAAATGTGTGTGCCCACATCCATTACTCCTACCATATTCTAGAACACTATATCACTATCAGGTTAAAAAACTTTCCAACACAACCTTCTCAGAGTACAAAAACTGAATGTTTTGCCCAAATCTCCCATTCTTGGGAGAACTTACTGCTGTTTGGTGTTGAAAAGCAAAAGTGATTTAAAGTATATTTTTAAAAAGCCAGTAGGAAGTTAAAAAGAGAAGTCATGCACATGACTCATGGTTCTGGAAACAGCTGTACAAAGGGCTGGGTTTATGCCTTATATAACTGCAGGGGAATCAAGATGCAGCAAATGTACTGAGCTAGAAAGGAATCTGACCCAAAAACCTTAAAATAAGACAAGTTGTCTCATCTTTGATCATTCAACGGGGCTTCTTTGTCCCTCCAAATATCTCACTTTGGGCCATGTCCTGAGAAAAGGATGAGTGATGCAGTGGCAGTAGGTTGGGTCATTTGGGAGCAGTGTAGACCAGGAGAGGTTCAAAGTTAATCAGTGCTATATTGTGGGTGTTTAACCACATAAAAATGATGATGGTTAATAAAATATGCCAAAACTCCAAGCTGCACCCAGGCTAACCACAAGCATCTTCAGGAGAGAGAAAAGGGCCTCATGGTACAGCTGTATCTGTACAACAGGATCCTTCCTCTGGACTTCAGCCTCCAGAGATCTCTGTAAGAACTCTCAAACTGCTCATCCCCATACCTCCAAAGCACTGAAGAAACCATGACCGTGACAGAATGACCTCTTCTTTGGTACATATCTGAGGTGGTTATTTTTATGCCTGGCTGTAGACTGTCTCCCAACACTCCTCACTGTTTTATCTTGTGTTTGTCATTACAGCATTCACATACTACTGGGTACTGTGCTGCTCAAAACTAGAGCAATTCCAGGTATCTGAAAAATATATTTAGCAATCCCATGACTATTTATGCAGCAGGCAGAAGAAATGCCCTTAGGTCTATGATCCATCTTGCCTAGGTTTCTGCAACCAACAGTGACAACAGAAAATCCTGTTTCGGGAGAGCTCAACAGCTTGACCTGTGGTCCCTCCCCTGCTCAACACACAACTGTGTTAGGGATGTTCATAGAATCACAAAATGCCAGCATGGTGGATGTTGGAAGGGACCTCTAGAGATCATCCAGTGCAACACCCCTGCAAAAGCAGTCACCCAGAGCAAGTTATCAATAGCTCAATGCTTGTCACTACCTAAAGCTTTCAAGAGGATGGGGCCAGAATCTTTTCACTGGTGCCCAGTGACAGGGCAAGGGGTTATGGACACAAACTGGAACAGAGTAAGTTCCATATGAATATGAGGAAAAGCTTCTTTGTTGTGAGGGTACTGGAGCCCTGGAACAGGCTGGTCAGAGAGGTTTAGTCTCTGGCGAGATTCCAAACTCACCTGGACATCATGATCCTGGGCAACCTGCTGTGGGTGACCCTGCTTTAGCAGGGGGGTTGGACTGGATGATCTCTAGAGCTGCCTTCCAACCCCCACCACACTTGAATCTTGTCATTCTGTGAAATAATTACACTGCTGTGTTGCAGGTGTGATATTAAAGAATGGTTAGGCCACAGGGGTTCCTCTTTCCAGTACTTCATTTCTTCAGCTGAATTTGCAGGGCTACAGCAACAGTGGTGACCTATACTGAAGGGAAACCTTTGCCATATCCCTGTTTTGTTAGACACCAGTTGAGATCATCATGAATACAAACCCTCCTTTCCTCATTAGGAATAGAAATACAGATGATTGCAGAATACATCCCTGTTGCTCCTTTATTTCCCTCCAACCTGCAAAACTCTAACTCCATGTCTAACAGAGGGACGTGCTGAAGTGCTCATCCTATCGACCTTGCCACAATTACCGCAGCCTGTGCATGTGCTCCTGAAAAATAACAAGCCATTCCAAGAAATCCAGCAGGCTGCGCAACAAACTCTCGCTGCTGTTGTGAGGGGAGTCCTGCAAAGCAGCACAAAAGAGGTCACTTCTTGTGGCTGCTGATATTCTCATGGTTTCCCATTCTCCTGAAAGGAGAAGTGGTGCAGCTGCAGCTTGTATCTTGCCCTCTTTAGTTCACATTCTGTATTTTACCCTCTTGAATCATGCACCCACCACTGAAATGACAATTCCCTGAGAGTGAAGCCCACCACATATCCAAAAGCACACAGCAGTGCTGTGCTACTCCCTGAAATCCTCAGTGCTTCAGGTTCTCATCCAGTGCTCCCAGTCCCACAGCATGAAGAAGGGGCAGAAGGTGAAGGATGCAGGATTTTTTTCCCCACAGCTGAGTTTTTTTTTACCCACACAGCCTCAGGACAACTGTTTTCAATATCTAGGAATAATTTTCTCGCTGCCTGATCTCCTGTTCCTCTAGATAAGGCAGCAGCTGCACAGACAGAGCAGGTGGTCTTAGATAGACAAGCAAATGTTTCTGCATCTGTCAGAGGAACAACATCTAACTTCACCAGCTGCTTCTCTGGCCTAAACTAGGAAGGGAGGGAGGGAGGTAGCAAGGAGCTTGGGAGCATGCAGAGTACATTCAGAAGTGAGTGGTGTTGAGAGGTTTGGTAATAACTGGCAGCTTGTCAGGCAGTGGAGCTAGAGGTGTGCTTGGGAGTGGGGACTGGCAAAAATGTCTGCAGATAATAATCAAAGAATCATAGAATTGGTTTGGTTGGAAAAGACCTTTAAGGTCTTTGAGTCCAGCCATTATCTATTCCAGTGGTTGAGAGCCCTTTCAGTGAAGAAGTTTCTTCTAATATCCAACCTAAACCTCCCCTGGTGCAACTTGAGGCCGTTTCGTCTTTCCTGTCGTCTGTTACTAGAGAGAAAAGACCAACTCCCACCTGGCTCCAACCTCCTTTCAGGGAGCTGTAGAGAACCCAAAGCTCTCACCTCAGCCTCCTTTTCTCCAGACTGAACAATCCCAGTTCCCTCAGCTGCTCCTCAACAGATCTGTTCTCTAGACCCTTCACCAGCTTCACTTCCCTTCTTTGGACACATTCCAGCCCCTCAGTGTCTTTCTTGGAGTGAAGGGCCCAAAACTAAATCCACTATTCGAGGTGTGGCCTCACCAGTGTCAAGTACAGGGGGACAGGTTGCTGGGCCAGCTCATTTCAACTACGCTATCACCTAGGAAGGTTGGACCAGATAATGCTTGAGGTCACTTCCAAACGGGCATTCTGTGATTCTGTGAAACAAAAGGCAAAACTGGGGAGATCAAGATAATCAGTTGACTTCTTTTGGGGAAAGCATGACAAGATTCTCAGTTTGTTTTCAGAACTTCAGGCCTTGAAAAGGTTTCTTTGGACTGATATAAAATGAGCAGCTGCTTTGTTGGCTGTGCTGACTGCAAGAACTCACACTACATATTTTGGAGAGGCTTATGGCTTTTTTGGTCTGTGTGCATTATCTGATCACTGCATGTGGGAAATCACTAACACTTTTCTCTCTTTTTCTTAAACCCAGATCATTCCCAACATTTAGAGACCTGTATGATAATTAAAAATCTAAAAGTGTAAGTAAACCTTGCTGCAATTAACTGAACAATTTGGTTCAAATCAGCTCACAGGGCAGCTCAGATGAGTGAAGTCTAAGTTCTTCAAATATATTATTTCACACAGTTACCCAAGGGGCCAGTCTTTGTTCCCACAGAGTTCAAAGGTAAACATGCTTTTAACTCTCATAGGAATAGGAATTTGATGTTGGCTGGCAGGGATGGCTGAAGAGCTTTGAAGCTGCAGCAAAATACACACGGCTATCACACATTAGTAATTGTCTTGGCACTATCAACATTTATCTATCAGCATGCTGCAACTCCTCATCTTAGGTATGATAACAAAATAATTGAGTCCTTAACATGAGGTCCAAACTAGAGTATTTTGTGTCAATAAAAATGGAGTTTGTGGTCTAACTTTCTCTCCTGAGTATTACATTAACATCCAACATGTAAGAACAGCACCATGTAATAATGCACAAATACAGACAGATTTTTAAAGGAATAAGCTGGCCATTTCACCCCTCACTCTGGCCACATAGCAACACTATTAATACTCCAGTGTAACATGAGGCAGCCTGTAGCCATTATCATCCTCTATGCTAAAAGGATGGAGCCAAAAAATGAGATGTGTGACCTCACACTGACATTTGCAGCCCTGGGCAGAGCAGAGATACATGATGCTTGGTGCATGTTACATACTCTTCTATTTAGTTCACTCCCACCTGCTTTCACACCACAACTTTACATCTCTGCAGGCCTTTTGTCTCCTCTCAAGGCTCTGTGGTGATTCAGATTCCTGAAGGGACATTGGCGCTGCAGGAAAAGTATTTCCTGATGTAAATTCTTACAGTTCCTTCTGTGCTGCTCCATCTCCCATGAACCTTTCAGTGTACAACCTAGTTACATTTGTGTACATGCCTTCACAGTCTTCCAACGATGCAGGTTTTCTGTGACTGCATGACAAAGTGTGGGCAATCTAAGGTTGCCTCTGCAGGAACTGATTCCTGAAGAAACCAGCATGTAGCTGACTGGCTCCAAAACAGAACTGCATTGTTGGTGTTTGTGGGCTTGCTTGTGTTTGGATTGAATATCCTTGCTAAAGAGAAACTTGCAGTTACATTGCATCACAGAATCATTTAACCTGGAAAAGGCCTCTAAGTGCATCAAATCCAACCATTAAGCCAACAATGCCAAGACAGCACTAAATCATGTCCCTCAGCACCACATCTGCACAGCTTTTAAATCCCTCCTGGGATGGGGACTCCACCACTGCCTTGGGCAGCCTTTTCCAGGCCTTGACAAACCTTTTGCAGAAGAAATTGTTTCTCATGTCCAACCTAAACCTCTTCTGGTGCAACTTGAGGCCATTTCCTCTTGTCCTATCACTTGTTACTTGGAAGAAGAGACTGACCCCCACCTGTCTCCAACCTCCTTTCACGGAGCTGTAGAGAGTCAGAAAGTCTCCCCTCGGCCTCCTTTTCTCCAGGCTGAACCACCCCAGTTCCCTGAGCTGAAACTGGTCACACTCCAGGTATTAACTACAAAGACCCTCCATTTATACTACCAGAGATTTGCTCACACGAGCATTGCAATCAGAAGCTACCAGCTGAATACAAAACAAATACATGCTGGAAACAATGGCTTTCTCCGTTTTCAAAGGAAGCATGCAAGCAGGGCATCCTAACCTGCCTCACCATTAAAGTGAATCCCATTGCAACAAGGAGTGTAATGAAGTCCTTCCAGCCCCAAGATATTGTAGCATTCTTCACACAGCCTCTGTCCCTCATAACCCCTCTGGTGAGCTCCAGTCTCTTCAATGTCCTCCAGAGAGGAGCAAGCTGCTCAAGACCCAGGCAGTTATGCTGAAGAATGGATGAGTTCCAGGCAGCAAGGATCCAGCCCCCACACAGATCCCAGGAGGGAACACAGGGGTTGATGCACTGGAATTGTCAATGGTCAGGGCTGTGCTGGAAGCAGTTCAGCATGGCTCAGCACAACCAGCTGGGAAAATGACAGGCAGTTCTCCAACCTGCTAATAAATATCATGCCCATCATTTGCATCCTGCTGCAGCTCCCTCTCTGTTTTCCTTCCCAGGTATTCCAGGTCATTCCTGGAACAGTATGGCATGCATTGGACACGCACCATACACTACTGCACTTTCAGAAGTCCAAGAAAAATTCTGTTGAGTGCTAATTGCCCCAATTTTCCTTTTATTGTACTATCTCTAAATTCAACAGTTGAGAAACTTTGTTTCTGCCACTGATGGCAATTCTTACATTTTTTGTGATCTCAGGGAACTCAGATGGTTCTTTTCAGGCAGTTAAACCGTCACTGGAAACAAACACACAACAAAGTGGGCAGAAGGTGCAGAGGGGATTCTGTCCCTCTGCTCAGCTCTGCTGGGGCCAGCTCTTGAGTCGTCAGCCCAGCAGAGACACGGACCTTTTGTAGCAGGGCCAGAGGAGGCCACAGCAATGATGGGATGGCTGGAAGCCCTCTGCTATGAGGCCAGGATGAGTTGGGGTTGTTCAGCCTGGAGAAGAGAAGGCTCCAGGGAGACTTTCTAGTGGCCTTTCAGTGCCCATCAGAAAGCTGGGGACAGACTTTTTAGCAATGCCTGTTGTGACAGGACAAGGGGTGATGGGGTTGAACTAAAAGAGGGAGATTTAGACATGTTTGAATGGAGAATTTTTATGCTGAACGTAGTGAGAGCCTGGCCCAGTTTGCCCAGAGAGGTGGTGGGTGCCCCATCCTTGGAATCATTCCAGGTGAAGTCGTTTGGGGCTCTGAGCAACCTGCTCTAGTTGCAGATGTCCCTGCTGACTGCAGGGGTGTTGGACTAGATGATCTTTAAAGGTCCTTTCCAACCCAAACCTGTCTGAGGTTCTATGAACACACAAAAAGCAAAGCATAAGTATAAAATAGTCATCTCCTCCTATGCATTTCTATGCTGCTAAATTAATTTCCATACAGTCCTAAGGTCTTCAAACAGAAAGCCTTATAGAATTGCAAAGCATCATGAGCCACGTGAGAGAAATCAGTTCAACACCAACTCTGGCAGCTAAACTGAACCTTTGGTTCAGAGGGACCTCATTTCCATGGCAGCATTCCTCAGCCCTATCCAAACCTACCATCAATGGCAGGCTGGTTGTAGCACTTACCAATGCTTTGGGGAACAAATCATACCAATAAAAGAGACCTGTCCCCCACGCCCTTTCCATGTTGACTGAACTCATGACTCTGAAAAAATTAAGAGAAGCTGTGCCCAAGAGCTTTTTTTTTTTCCAGACACTGTCAACTGCAGCATAATACAGAGTGAGGACACAGTTATAATAAATGTCTGTGTGTTTTGGGTTAAATGATGAAGTTTATAGATTAATTCATTGCTTCTGGTTGAGGAACAATACAGCTTCTCTTTGGCTTGTTGATGTGAAAAATAACCCTA
Organism: Picus viridis; assembly: GCA_033816785.1. Lineage (NCBI taxonomy): Eukaryota > Metazoa > Chordata > Aves > Piciformes > Picidae > Picus > Picus viridis. The sequence goes on from CM066588.1 coordinate 24,557,034, forward strand.
AAGGAAGTATCTTCATTAACCTTCTGCCTTCCTGCTAGCATGGATATACAAAGGGAATTGCTTTCCTTTCACAGGATATAAAGGTTTTGCTACATTTTTCTTCTTTGTTTTTAAAATTAAATTAGCCAGCCCATTATCATGGCTAAAACACACTGTTGCTATTCTGCTTGTGAAGAGATTACAAATGCACAGTACAACTCTTAAATCAGTTTTGTTCTAATTAGCTTTAGATATCACAGAATCATAGAATGTTTGGGCTCGGAAGTGACCTCCAGAGATCATGGAGTTCAATCCCTGCTGCTGAAGCAGGATCACCTAGGGCAGGTCACACAGGAATGCATCAAGGTTGGTTTGGAATCTCTTCAGAGAAGGAGACTCCACAGCCTCTCTTGGCAGCCTGCTCCAGGGCTCCAGGGCTCCCTCATAGCGAAGTTTCTCCCATGTTGAGGTGGCACTTCCTGGGTTCCCGCTTATACACATTGTTCCTTGTCCTATTACTGGGCACCATCAAACAGAGCCTGGCACCTTCATCTTGACACCCACCTGTCAGGTATTTACAGACATTGAGAAGATTCCCTCTCAGTCTTCTCTTCTTCAGACTAAACATCCCCAGGTCTCTCAGCCTTTCTTCATAGGAGAGATATTCCAATTCCTTAACCATCCTTGTAGTTCTATGTTAGTTTAAGGACACTGGGCTCTTTTGCAAAAGCTGGGGAAAAAATTACTCAGAAAAAAAGCAGTGAAATAGGAGCTTTGGCCCTCCTGCCATAAATCTTTGGTCATTGCCTGGGACATCTTCAGAGCTTATGACAGAACAAGATGTTTAGTTGTGTTTTACTTTCCCAGAAAAGCAGATAATTCTCTACCAGGTCAGTCCTGCACTCACAGCCCTTCTGTTATTTTCAGAGCCAGCTTGTCTGTGAGCTGGGGATGGCAGACAGTGTATTCCTCACCGCCGCTGAACGAGAACGGCCTGTCTGGGAGCACAGACATGATCTCCCAAGCTGTTAGGATGGTGCTGTGTCCGCCACTGATGTTGTCTTCTGGTGCTTCTAATTACAGTCCCCACTTAAGGACCAGATTAGGCATGTGGAAGTCTGCAGAACTGTAAGTGACACACCACTGGCAAAAAAAAGCTTTTTTTCACTTGTGGTGGGAGAACAGGAGTCACTGATTCCTTGGCACAAGCAGATGGGACGCAAAGCCAGACTTTTTCTTTACCTCCATGACTAACAGTTTTCCTTTGGATTAGAAGCAGTTAGGTCTTTGCTTGTTTTCTTCAGAGATTTCCAAGCACTACCACTTAATATTTTAAGAAACAGTCATAAAATTGAAGATTTTTACATTATTTTCCTTCAGATTTTATTTTTTCATGAGTGAAATAATGATGTTGTTTCAAGGGAGGGGGAAAAGGAAGGGAAAAAAAAAAAAAAAGAGGAAGGAAAAGCTACCAGACTGCAGCAGAGCCAACAAAGATATTTTGTCAATGCAAGACCAAGGACAAACAGTACAAAGCTCTCACTTGCATGCAGAGCCAGAAGCTGGCAGAAGGCTGAAGGGTCATGAAGGCAAACAATTTCAGAGCAAACTGGTTTACAGCTTTTTATTGTAGCACTCTGAACAGGATGTCTCAGCCAAAGGAACTATTGTCCTCATGGAAGCAAGACTTACAGGTGTGTGGGACAAGTCAGCGCTTTTAGAATGGACAGCTAGGACATACAGGCATACCTCACAGCCATCATAAATTAATACAACTGGAAAGGCTGGGACAGTTCATTTAATTTTAACCAGACTTTCTCTCCAAAAGAACCAATAATAAAAGTCCAGGTTCTACAGGAAAGCAAAAAATCTAGAGATCTTTTTAAAAAGCACTTCCTGTTCAGCTCTTGAGTATTCAGGACCAGATTTTAAACAAGTTTCCTTAATGTGTTCCACCCTCATGCAGTTTACAGAAGCCCATCCATGCTTTGAAAACTGGTGCTGCACCTGAGTTAAATACTGTGACCCTTGTCCCAGGCCAAGCAAAAATAACTTCCTACCTAAACAAGGTAGGGGTGTGGTGGGATGGGATGTCATGCAGAGGACCTGGAAAAGCAAGCCCTGTGAACCTCATGAGGTTCAACAAGGCCAAGTGCAAGGTCCTAGACCTGGGTCAGGGCAATCCCCAGTATGAATCCAGGCTGGGGATGAAGGCATGGAGAGCAGCCCTGTGGAGAAGGACGTGGGGTGCTGGTGGGTGAAAAGCCGGACATGAACCAGCACCATGCACTCACAGTCCAGAGCCAGCTGTGTCCTGGGCTGAGCCCCAGCAGTGTGGGCAGCAGGTGGAGGGAGGGGATTCTGCCCCTCTGTTTCACTCTGCTGAGACCACTCTGCAGTGCTGGGGCCAGCTCTGGAGTTCTCAGCACAGCAGAGACATGGAGCTGTTGGAGCAGGGCCAGAGGAGGCTAGAACAGTGATGGTAGGGCTGAAAGCCATGTGCTGAGAGAGTTGGGGTTGTTCAGCCTGGCAAAGAGAAGGCCCCAGGGAGACCTTCTGGCAGCCTTTCAGTGCTTAAATGGGATGATCAGAAAGCTGAGGACAGACTTTTGAACAGGGCCTGTTGTGACAGGACAAGGGGTGATGGTTTGAACTAAAAGAAGGAGATTTAGACAAGATAGAGGGGAGATTTTTTTTTACACTGAGGGTAGTGAGAGCCTGGCCCAGTCTGCCTAGCGAATTGTAGATGCCCCATACCTGGAATCATTGCAGTTCAGGTTGTTTGGGCCTCAGAGCAACCTGCTGTAGTTGCAGATGTCTTTGCTGACTGCTGGAGGATTGGACTAGATGACCTTTAAAGGTCCCTTCCAAGCCAAACTTGTCTGTGATTCTATGATTCTATGATCTTCGTGCACAGAATGCTGCTGACAATTGGTCAGAATTGTCTTGAAAGAGCTCTAAAGCTATAATTTTTCTCTATGCAACATGCTTTCCATGCAGCAGGGAGCTTCCGTGATGCCATACCCGAAAAGCTTTGAGGTGACAGGGTTGATCCTTGAAGGACAGGTAGTCAGAAGAAGGGGTTTATTAGGACATTAACTGGAGGCTCTGTCAGAATCCTCTGTACATTTCCTATGGACTTTATCCAACAGAATTAATTAAAGAGAGTTCTATTTGCTTAAGGGAAATTACACAAGACATGATTTATTACCTTGATGCGGAAGAGAATCTCTGGTTTTCCATCCAGCACAAAGCCATTTAAAATCAAGGAAGGTCACTGTGGTGGAAGAATGGTGTCTCCTGAAATAAAGAAGGAAAGTTGCTCACACTATGTAAGAAAGATGAACAGAGACTTGACAGAGAACCTGCCTCTAAAATTTAAGGCCACAGCTATTAAAACTGTGCCTTTCGGTACTCTTTCATACTGCATCTAAATTTCCTGCAGTCTTTGCTTCTAAGTAAAGAATTCATCCCAGATGATCATTGCTTTGCCTAAGAATAGGGAAAGGAAAGGAGACGAAGAGCCCTCCTTGGAGCAGCTGTGATCAGCCAGCCAGATGGCAAACGACGTGCCAGAATATACAGGAAAGAGTCCAACACAGATCATTAATTCCAGCACAGCCTCTACACCCCAAACATCATTAAAATGTCACTGCTAAGGACTCTGAGAGCCAAGGCACCAACAAAACCTGTTCTACACCAGGATTTCTGCATCCATAATGAATTCTCAAAAAGGCTTCTACAATGTATTAGGGAAAAGTTATGGAAGGAGCAGACTGGACTATGGAGAACAGAAGTAACCTTCAATTGCAATACATATCGGGGGTGTCAGTTCATTAGAAACTCAACAGGAGCCAGCAATAGCTGGTTGCAGCCCAGAAAGCCAATCAAGTCCTGGGCTGCATCAAAAGCACTGTGACCAGCAGGACAAAGGGTGTGATTCTGCCCCTCTGCTCTCCTCTCGTGAGACCCCACCTGGAGTACTGCATCCAGCCCTGGTACCCCCAGCATAAGAAGGACATCAGCTGCTGGAGGGGGTCCAGACGAGGCCATGAAGATGATCAGAGAGCTGGAGAACATCCCCTATGAGACAGGCTGAGAGAGAGTTGGGGCTGTTCAACCAGGAGAAGAGAAGGCTCCAGGGAGACCTTAGAACAGCCTTCCAGTACCTGAAGGGGGCTACAAGAAAGCTGGGGAGGGACATTTTACAAGGGCTTGTAGTGACAGGATGAGGGAATGGACTGAAGCTTGAAGAGGGCAGATTTAGACTGGAGATTAGAAAGAAATTCTTTACAGTGAAGGTGGTGAGACATTGGAACAGGTTGCCCAGGAAGATCATGGATGCCCCCTCCCTGGAAGTGTTCAAGGCCAGGTTGGACAGGACCTTGAGCAAGGCAGTCTTGTGGAAGTCCATGGCAGGGGGGTTGGAACTAGATGATCTCCAAAAGCCCTTCCAACCCAAACCATTCTATGAATCTATGAATCTCTATATATTTAAAATATATGTTAAATATGTGATGTTTCACTAAACTGTATTCAGTTTCACAACACATTTTGTTTGTTCATAAACCAAATTTTCTTTATAAAAGAAAGTCAGTAATCAGATCCTTGACTGGCAGCATATCTTGTTCAGGTGGGGTCCTCACTAATCTGTCTCCAAAGAGAAATGTAACATGACACTTAATTTAACATTCCACATACTGTGGAGCTGCTTACCTGGAGGAAGAGAAGAGCCACATCAGAGTCGGGGACATCTGAAAACTGCCCAAATTTGGAAGAAAAGCAAGAGAGCTTTCCAAGAGAGGGCTTGAATCCAATAATTAGGAACACTGTATCTTCCATCATGAGAGACAACAAGCATGCAGAACATCAGAACCTCCATGAGCATCTCTTCATTATTTTTTTTGCTGTGGTGTTGTTAGAGAAGTTGTTTTGTTAAAGGAGCATCCTTGACACCTTAAGAACAGTTAGAGGGAAGGATGGCTGTCAAATTAGGAGATTCAAGACCCTCATGAACATCACCATTGCTATGGTGGCTTCATGTGTGCTAACCAGTTCTGGTTCAACTCACAGTAACTCAGTCATCTGGTGTCAACTTGATCTCTCGCTCACCCCCTTCTATAAAGTGTTCTTCAGAAACCAGTTAGGATTCAACCCCAGTTTCACTGGGAAGGATTGCAAAGTATCTAGCAGACTGAAATGAAAGTATCTGCACGTTACAGAAGTCTTTTCCATCATCACAGGAAATACAGGCACATGGCGGCTGGGATATTGGTATTTCAATGACTACAAAGCAAGAAGCAGAGAGAAAAAAAAATCCTCTTTTTCAGTGGAAGGTGAGTTTGGGTGATCAGAATGCAAGTGGCCCAAAGGAGACACTGCCTGAGCTCCCAGCCTAGCCACAGTTTGTGAAACCCCAGATGTGCCCCGTCCCAGAGATAAAAGTGAACTGGAAACACGGATCTGCAAACTCTGTGCTGATGGAAAGATTCTACGCTTGCTCTTTACTTGCTGTGGCAGATAATGAAAATTGATGGTGATTCATAAAGACATCTTCTTTCCTAAGAATCCTGGAACAGCAGCTTGTGCAATCCTGTGATTTACTTAATTAAGGAACATCCCCAGCACCGTTTTATTTGATCATAGCTCCTGTCTGTTTTTGCCTTCCTCCCCCTCCCAGTGTTACCACAAGTGCCTTTGATTAGCACAGCCCTAATGAGAAGCTTCATTCAAAAAGCAAGCAGTGAGTGGGAAGGTAGGCACTGAGGTGTGGCTAGTGAATTAGGAATTGAAAGGAGGAGGGAGTGGAAATGCATCAGAGAAGGGTAAAAAGTCAAGGTGGCCCTGTTTGCTGCCATCGAATGTGAAGCTGGATAGAGATCCCAGCTACAGCATGGGCACCATGCTATCATACATGTCTCCAGATATGGAGGGATTCACATAACTGAAGAATAGCAGGGCTTTGAGCAACTTGAGCTAATTGTTCAGAGAGCCCTGCAATGGGCTCACATCTAGTTGCTCAGAGATGTAATGGAAGATGTCCCTGGTCAGGGATTGGACTAGATGACCTTGAAAGGTCCCTTCCAACCCAACCATTCTATGGTTCTATGAATATACCCACAGCTTAATGCCTCTGCTCACTTCTGATGAGACAAGATCATAATTTTCAGTATTTTGAAGCACTTTCTGCTTGAAGCCTCAGAATCATCCAACCTCAGTGTCCTGAAATATGCTTCTCCACCAAGATTCATGAAGAAATTTAGAGAAATTGGCAAATTTTCAGGAGAAGACTTGATGGGGTGCTTGGCTGTATGGTCTAGTTGTTGGGTGGGTTGGATTGTTTGATGGGTTGGACGCGATGATCTTGAAGGTCTCTTCCAACCTGGTGTATTGTATTGTATTGTATTGTAAATATCATGTATGTTCCACAGCTCTGACAGCTGAGACACTGAGGGTGTGTTTAAAATAATCTGAGAGTTCTTCATTTCTGACCAAGGCAGCCTCTGAGTCAGGAGGAAGCACACAGGGAAATAGCATGGGGAAGCATCATTGCTTTCCAGGTGACCTTGGCATTTTAAATCAGGAAGCCAGTGAGGAAATTCATCCAGCTCCATGTTTTATTTATGATGATACTGCAGCAGCATTCAGGGTCCCAGACATGAATCAGAAACCCATTACGCTATGAATGCAATCACACAACAAACAGACAAGGCTTCAAACAACCCTTATTTATCAGCAGTGATGTTTTAAAACTACTTTGCCTAGCAAGATAGGATTTATCGTGAGAAGCACGGGGGGAGTATTTCTCATCCAGATTGAAAATGCCTTTCCCACAGCTCAGGGCTGCTGGAGATAGAGGCAGGATGGAGCCCAGGACACACAGGACAGGCTGCAGGGCAGTTTCCACCATTCAATGTGGCTTTTTTTTTGTTAAGCCTTGAATTACAGACCCTGAGGAGAACAGGCCACACTAGGCTTGGGGGAAAAAAAAAAAAAAAAAGAAAAAAAAAATAAAAAAAACCAAACCACATCAAAAAACGGTTGACCCTGGAAGCAGCCCAATTTAGATCAGACATGAGGAAGAAATTCTTCCCCAGAGTGCGGTGAGGCACCGGACCAGGTTGCATAGAGAAGTTGTGGAGGCACTAAGCCTGGAAGTGTTCCAAGCCAGGTCAGATGGGGCCTTGAGCAACCTGGTCTAGTAGAAGATGTCTCAGCCCATGGCAGGGGGTTGGAACTACATGATGTTTAAGGTCCCTTCCCTTCTGTGAACAGGAGGGACTCGTGGCAGAGAACTACTCGCGGAAACGTGGCCCAGCCCCAGCTTCTCTTGTGCCTGCGCCTCCCTACCCGCAGTCCACTCAAATCCTCAGGCTCCGGCCGCTTTTCCCGCCCGAGGCCACCGCTCCCTCAAGCCCGTGCCACAGACCCCTACCCGCCGCGGCAGCTGCGCGGAAGTAAGCACGAAACACGGGGCGCGGCCGGACCTTCTTTCTCGGTGGATCGCCTCCGGCCGCCTCAGCGCCGCCTCCTGCCCGCCCCGCCGGAGGCGGAGGGTTACGGGACGCAGTGCGCAGGCGGTGTGGGGTTCTCCAGCTGCCGCGGTGGATCCGTTGGTACCTTGTCTTCGCTCTGCTCAGGCTCGTTCCTGCTGCCACCTTCCTTTCTCAGCAGCACCTCGTCTCGCTCTTACCGAGCCCTTCACTCTCCCTTCCCGGCGGGCTGGGGCTACGTCTCTTTGTCGGCTTCCCCCTCAGCCTGGAGACTTTCAATATGAACAATATCGTCTGCGCTGAGAGGCACCAGGTACGGCGCGGGTGGGAGCCAGTGGGATGTCCCGGCCGGCGCAGGCGCGCCTCGGCCGGCTCTGAGGAGAAAGGTGGCGACGACCATGTGGCCGGGGGTGGCCAGGCCGTGCTCCACCTCGGCCCCGCCGCCCTTTGTTCCCCGCTCGGCGCTAGCTCGCGGGGTGGCGGCGGCCCGGTGTTGCTGTCGGGCAGGGCGGGCCCCGCCATGGCGGTAGCCCCGCGGTAGCGTCCCGGCCCGTCGCACCGCACCGCATCCTTGGCTGGGACAAGGGGAGACCCTCCGGCTCTGCAGCTTTCATTGCTTATTTGAGCGGGGGTCCCAAACGCGCCACGTTGCGGTGCCCGTTGTGGCGAAGTTATGTACATGGCGTGGGTGGCCTGAGGTCGGTTCACTCGCGGCTGCCGGGGCCGATTCCTGCCGCCGTGGCCCCTTCGTGGACAGCGGTGGCTGTGGGGCGTGTGCGGCAAAGCTGGTGTTCCCCACGCGGGTATTGTGCCAAGGTCAGGCGCTGCCTGCGCGCCTTCCCCAGCGCCACGCTGCAGGCGCCTAGTGGCACCTTTTGTAAAGGCTTTGTAGTAAGGGGTGGGGGGAAGAGAATGGCAGAAATCCTGGGCTGTGAGTGAGGAAAAGAGACATCTCATGTGCTGACTGCTGGTTGCCAATGTCGTGACCCTCTCTGCCACCTATAGCAGTCCTAGGAAATAGGAGATAATGCAGTGAAGACAGTCGCCGTCAGTCCACATGAGTGCTTTTGGAGAAAGGTCAAAGGTAGGAATGACCAGAAGGGGTGTGAGGCAGAGGGGAAGGAGGAGTGCTGTATTTTCTGCTTGCATGCACAAATTCCCAGCAGCTTTTTAGATTTGATTTTATTTTTTCAGAGGTATTTTGAGGTAGAAAATATCTCCGCATTGGCAGCTTCGCTGTTCCTTCATCCATCATTCCCAAAAGCATAAAAAGTGTGTTGGTTATTATTTCATGCAGGGTGGAAAAATGTTGATGATTTGAGAGGCGAGGCATTTGAGTTAGTTACTAAAGAGAAGCATGGCAAGGCTAAGTGGTGATAGACAAATGGAAATTCAGTATCATGTCAGTCTCCTCCTTATTTGTGGTGGTTTGTGAAGGGGAGGACTTTTTTGTTTGCAGTGATGGGTGTGTAGACACCACATTAATTCTCTTCTGTCAGGGATCTCCGGAATAACAAACCAAGCAGGATGTGGTGCTTCGATGGGGGGATTGGTTTAATTTTAGAAAGCGGGTTTTGTAGCCACAGGCCTAACGCCTGGAGCACAGGATGCAACAGACAGAGAATACTTTCCAGTTAGGAAACAGTATTTTAGCTACTGTAAATAGGTCTCTCTTTGTTTTCCTCAGTTTGAGTTCTTAAGGCGGCAAGAAGTTGCCAGAATGGGGGTGGGAGATCATGACAACAAGCACAAAGCCCTACCAGCTGGCTGGTTGTGTGACAAATGTTTGAAGAGCTGTGGGGAGTGTGTTGTTAGAAAAAATGAAACCCGGGGACCGGCGGGAAGGAAAGAGCTCAGATTTCAAGACTGCATGTGCGGCAGAAGGTAGAAAAAGAGGTGTAGATGAAGATTCTGAATACACTATAGAAAAGGAGAAGAGGAAATGCAGAATCAGTATGGAAAGGGGAGGTCATGACTCCCCTTTCCATTGCTAAAATCCAGTGAAAGTGTTATTAGAAGCATTGGAGATACTAAATAGGCAGCTGGTGTGCTAGAGCTGGGAACTGTAGCTGAAAGAGCAGCAACATTGAAACATAAAACCTGCTTCTCATGCATTTTTTAGATCTACATATATAATGTGTGTTTGACAGAGCTCTCCAGGCTTGCTATCTGTAGAGGAGAGTCCAAGTATTACATGTGTTTGGACTGCTTGGAAAAGACTTTAGAAAATGTCCACAGTAATTTTTTCTTCCCCTTCAGTTCTTAACTGGTGATAGCAAATTCCTTCTCCTCACTGTTTGGGGGGAACACAACCAAGGCTGAATTGTAGGGAAACAGAACCGTTTTGTTTTCAAGTCATAGTTAGCAATGAGACTAAATCTTTATTGGAAAAAAACTAAACAATGAATGTGCAAAACAAAATCATTAACAATTCTCGAGTCTTACTTAAGCCACTAGGGTAATGAAGCTGAGCCTGTTTAGTGGTGTAAAGTATGTTGATACATGTCTTAGACAGCGATGGTTTGTCCAAATGCAGACTCAGGCACAGAAAGATTGTGTGGCTTTATCATAAATAAATGCTAATATAGGCAAGAAATGTTTTGAGGACATGTAGTTTTATCTTCTGCTACAAGTAAGGGACTAGGAGCAGTCATTATTGTGACCTACATTTCTGTGAAAAGCCAGAAAACCCACAGCAGATGAAAAACACCAACTGTGGTGTTGAATTCCGCTTTTGTTTTGCTGGACCACTAAGTGTCAATTGAATGTCCATCTATATATCAACAAGTATCTACTTTTACAGTGTCTCCCTCCTGTTAGTGTTTTACTTGTGAGTTGAAGAGGTGAAACCTTAATCTGACAATGAGGTTTGTGCAAAATTGGCACAAAGCAAGGACCTTGTTCAAAGAAATACTGCACCTGGCAAGTGGACTACACTAAAGGGGAGGGAACATAAACACTACCTGTGGCATTAGGTCGTGGGCAAGCTGAGTTTTGCCTCAGTCAGTGGTTCTGGGATCTGTTGTCTTGGTACTTCACCTGAGATAACGGCTCATACATCCTCTGGAAATGGCTCTGTGGTGGAGAGTCCTAGGGCATGATAAAGGTTTTTAGATCTTGAGAAATTCAACAGTAATCTTGTGGCAGGTTTTTAAATGTTGAAGTGTTTTATGCAGTAAGCAACTGCTTAATGTTGGGATGAAGAGGTTCTAAATTTTAAACACAGCAAATTAAAGTGTATGAATTATATTTATTTCCTATTGAAAGCAAGCTTGTAATATTTCAGTCATATTTGCATTTACAAGGTACAGTTAAGAGGATAGTGTAGTGAAGGATACCTAGTGTTGTTGTGTAGGTGAGTCTTCTTAAATGTGTCTTTAAAGATGGAAAGGTGAGTTAAAGAGAGGAGATCTCTCCTGCAAGTCAGGTTTATCCAGCAAATGTGTTGTGAGCCATGACTCTTTCATGGTCCAGTGATATATAAATGTAGCAAATGAAAACCTCACTCTGAGCATGACAGTGTTTAGGAAACACCAGTATTAGAACACAGTTGCGTTTAAATGGAGCAGCTGGGAAGAATTTGTGTGCTGTCTTGGGTGCAGCTGTGTCAATGGGACATACCATGGGAATGCTTTATGGCATCTGGCCACTGACTGTCTTAGCCCTGTGCAGTCTCACACCTGGTGTGATAGACTCATGATCAAAGGTACTGACTCCAGGCTCTACACCAGTATATTGACCTTTCACAGTAAAGCTAGAATAGAAATCCAGAGTTTATGTATCACTTTTTGCTTTGCTTCACTTTAAAAAGAAGTGCAGGCCTGCTCTAAAGAATTTTTTTTTTCCAATGGAATGTGGTGCTCTCAGTCTGGAATTGTAATTCTGTAGTTTTAACATATTTAAATAAGTGCATTTTGATGGACCTTGAAAAGTAGGCATTTCAGAGGCATCAGGTTTCATACTTCACCTGGCTGACAGTGATCTGTGAGCATCACACAGTAAAAAAACGCAAAGTCTTGGAAAACAGCAAAAAAGACTGCTGACAGTTCTTGGTGTGGGAAGCTATGAGCACAGGGGGGAGGTAATTATAAAGTTTAGATTCTTAAAATACAAAAGAAATTAGTTTGCAGTACTTGTGTGCAACCTATAATGCAGAAAATGCACTGTTATCTTCTGTTTTGATCCAGAAATATTTTGGATGTCTTTTACAGGTCTTCAAGGTTATTGTAAGCAAGTACATCAGGCAAAGTTAAAACACTGCACTTAAAGTAAAGCTCTTCTACTTGAGTAAAACATGCCCAGAGATGTAAACTGAGTGAGGGTGATTCTGGAATTTACTTGAAATTGTTGGAATAGTTGTGCTGTAACTCAGAATTTCTCCAGAGCCCCAGTACCAGCTGTTAACAGTACTAATGAATATGGAAGAGGAACATGTAACATGATGCACGGGCAGACCAGTGTCCTGATTGAGCTGTGGCACCAACATACATTTAATTTGCTTTGGTGATCATGGACCTCTGCTCAGTGAGCAACAGAACTTCTTTGAGAGTCAAAAAGGTGGTTGCAAACCAGTGTGAGCAAGGTGGATAATCTTCCTGCTCAGAATCAAGCCAGTGGTGATCAGCTTGGTCCAAGCCTTTGCACCAAAATGGTAACCCTGTGCCAACCACCCAGTGCAGCTCCTGCCTTGCCCCCACCTTGACTGTCATTTTTAGATGCTTGTAGTTTGCATTTGGCTGGGTGGGTCTGGCTAATTCCTGCGACAGAAATGGGAGGTTTGAAATTGGAAATTGATCAAGTTAGAGGACTCTTGGTGGTGATTCTCTCATACATTCGTGAATAGCCTTGGTGAAGCATAATTTCTCAGTATCTTCTAGCTTTCTTTACAAGTTAATTCATTGTGATACTTGTGCTGAAACAATGCCTCTGCATCTCTGAACAGAATGCTTAGCTGAGGTCAATCTTTGGGGAAAGTGTGGATATCATACTATTTTTGACAAGTGAAATGTCTTCATTGCTGAAACGACTATACCAATTGTACCAGCAAGAGAGGAAATGATGACTTCCAAATGCAGTTGTAGTCTCTGGGCTGCTATTCCTGTAGTATTGCTGTGTTCAGGGGTGCTGCGTTACAGACAGACAAACACCACTGTTGCTCTGGAGGGGTTGTTTCCTCCTTAATATGTGTGTGTTTGTGTGTATTCTAGTAGCCAAACCTAATGTTAATTCCTTCAGCATGGTTATCTCTTGGCTGAAACGTTCTGTCTTCAAAGCTGCAAGCTGTGAGTGATGGGAGCAGTTTTCTGGTAGCGCTGGTGTTCTGTGGGACATTGCCCCCTGCTGCTTTTTGAGAACCAGCCTCAGCTTGAGCTGCTGGTCAGCTGAAAGACCATGGGAGGTACAAGTCCAGCCAGAGCCAGGCAGTTGGTCCACAAGGCTCTCACCTCCAACATAGGGGACTTTTAATTCTTGACAAGGAGAAATGAGCTGGCACCTATTTTTAGGAAACCCAGTTTCCAATGTGGCATTTAATCTGCAGGTACAAATATAGTTTTGGAACAGCAGTGGGGAACTCAAGTGGATAAAGTGATTGATGTTTTCCTGAGGTGGTATCAGGGTCATGGAAAGTTCCAGAGTGGGTGTTTGTTGCTTGTCCCCTCCTCATGGCTGCTCCTCCTACTGTGTTCTCCTCCCCAGTAAAGCCCGTCATAAAGAGGCCACCTGCATGCAGAATCCCAGCAGAGCTCTGCAGTCTGCACAGCCAGTGCAGAACTTGACCAGACCTTCACAGATTCTGCCTGTGGGGTAGCAAAGAGCCTTTTTACCACAGAAAGTTACCATCAAAATTGGGATTTCTGACTTTATCATCTGTTTGGCAGTACTGGAGACTGGAGACATGCCCAATCGTTTCAGACGTGCCCTTAATCCATCTTCAGTCCATTTTAGGCATTCAGTAGAAGAAGGATATAAGTAGATGAGTACAGGAAAAGCAAAAGGTAGGAGGCATGTGTTATGGTGTGTGGTTTAAAATGCAGTTATTTTGTTGTGTTACTTAAGTTTTGTCTACTTGTGTAAGCAAGCAGTAATCTACATATGGAAAGTGCCAAAGTTAGGGTTGGTGAGGAATTGCCTAAAAATGGGATTCAGCTGTTTTAAGTTTTCACCTAATCACCAATTTAGCCACTTCCTTGTCACTGTGGGTATAAAAATTGTTGTGGTTGACCTCTCCATAGGTACAAGAATGTTGGTGACAGTGTGGAATCTTTTGGGCTGTTTTTGTGCAGAAAAACTTTGGCTCGGGAACTTCTACATCAAGATCCTATTAAAAGTTCCACCTGAAATACAGAGTAGTGCTTTCCGTTGTCTTAACTTCTTAACTACTTCGTTGCAGGTTATGATGCATGATTATCACAGAAGAAATTCATGTCTATAGCTCTTAAGGACTTTATTACATCATCTTCAAGCCTGATAGTTTTGGAATCCATATTGCAGCCGCAAAACCCACGTCTGCTATTGCATTTCAACAAACATCTTCCCTGTCAGAAGATACTGCAACTGAAGTTAAAATTCTGCTTTAACACAGTGATACCATTGGACTAATTTCACACCCCCAGTTAAAAATTGACAGTGATATATTTGCCAGGTGAGTTGATTCAGTTAGTTGCATGTACTGTAGTTAATACTCTGAAATTCTGCCACTTTAAAACCTTGCTGTCACTTTTTTTTCTCTCTTTTTTTTTTTTTTTTTAAACTAAAACCCAGCAAACCAAGCTGTACACAAATGGACAATAATCTCTGTAAGTAAGATTATTGTTGCCAGTTTAGGGGCAACTGCTTTCAGTAGTAAGTGAATTTTAAAATAAACAGATTAAATCTAGAATTGCTCTGTGTGGGGCTTGCTAGTACTGATTTTTTTGATACACGCTTTTTCTGTTTTGGAGCTTTTCTTGCTCAGTCTGATGTTCAGAATTTTCCTAAGATGGAAACCTAAATTTTTGCTGGTAATAGTAGTAAAATCCCATTCATTCTTTCCTCTCAACTTCCAGATATTATTTTATTTTTTGCTTTCTTTTTTAAATTATTATTTCAAACTAATTAGTTCACCTCAGGGTCATATCTTGGTATTCTTAATTAGCTTCCTCTTTAGAAAGTGGACCTCTCCTAAAAGTGCATAACTAAAAGAAGAATCCATTAAAATATTTGAAATACCATCCTAATTTAAAAAACAAACAAACAAACAACCCACCAGTTTCCTACAGTTAGCTTTCCAGTCTTGGTCTAACTTTCACTGAGGTTCAATGTTTGTATGTGGGTGAGGTCTTCAGGGAAATTTGTTTTGGCTTTGTGATGACTTGAAATAGATGGTGATGGCTCAGAATGTCTTTGATTCTGCTTGTTTTGTTGGTGCTAATGTCCTTTCATTACTTTGAGCTGCTCAAAAACATTTAATTAAGTCCTTACTCATTAAACAAAATTTCTGGAGCTGTTCTACTTGACTAGGTTTAATTTCTCAGTTCCTGTTTTTCAGTGTAGCTGGACTGGGGTCTGTGCAAAAACTGAACGACAGATTGCATGCAGTGAGCAGAAACCGGTGATGAATCTAACAAATCCCAATTCCCTTAAAATTGAGGGGAATGAAGCTTCTGCTGTAACCCAGTGGTTTCCAGCTTGCTCCCACAGAGCTAGAGCAGGGTCACCTTGTCATTGTGGAGCTGGTACCTGCTGAAGTGATGTGGAGAAGTTAAAATCTGTGGCCTTAGTCTCTGAAAATCATGAATCCAGTCAATCCAACATGTACCCAGCAGCAGTAGTACTTGCCTAGGTGCTTTTTTGAGGTGGATTTTGTTTTAACTGCCTCATGAATGTTTGTTAGCAAACATGTCCATAATGCTTCTGTACTAAAGAAAAGTGTATTTCTAAACTCTGTATGTTCTGTTTTCAGCCAGACCAACACCAAAATGATTCCTAATGGGTATCTGATGTTTGAGGATGAAAACTTCATTGAGTCATCTGTTGCCAAACTAAATGCCTTACGTAAAAGTGGTCAGTTCTGCGATGTCCGTCTCCAGGTACCTTTTTTCTGTCCAAATGGGTTTTTTTTAGCTGATGCAAACTGGAGACACTATTGATTGGAAACAATTATTTGAACTGTGACATTGACTTGGTTAAAACGTACATCAGGAAAATTCTTACCAGTATGTGGGTTTCTTACTTGTGTTTTCAACAAAGGTATGTGGCCATGAGATGTTGGCACACCGAGCCGTGTTAGCTTGCTGCAGCCCCTACCTGTTTGAAATCTTCAACAGTGATAGTGATTCTCATGGGATCTCTCACGTGAAATTTGATGATCTCAACCCAGAGGCTGTTGAAGTTCTGCTCAATTATGCCTATACTGCTCAGTAAGTTTGCACAAGAACTAAAGAGACTAGACTTCAATTAAAAAAACAACAAACCACCACAACAAAATAATGAAAATACCCATCTTCCTCAATAGGTTAAAAGCTGATAAAGAATTGGTGAAGGATGTATACTCTGCAGCAAAGAAACTGAAGATGGAAAGAGTTAAGCAGGTACAGGTCTCGGCTCTTCCCCAAGCCCAGTCTGCTTTCTCAGGCTGACAGGATTATGCTTTTTCATGTGAATAAGGCAGAAAATGGTGATTCTGTGGAGAGAATCTCCACTTGTGCTTCCATTTGTGTTATTTTGTGCTGAAGGGTTCTCTGAAGTTAAGGTTTATGTTTGTGCAAATGGCTTCTGAACCACAGTGCTTCCTTCCCTTTGGGTTCACGGCAGCAGTGGTGTGCTTGGGTGCGTTGAGGGCATCATTAAACCTCTGCACTCATGGAAAAAGGCCACACACACTTGAACATGAGTTTGGCAGTGCTTGACTTCAGAAATACTTATTCTTGCCCCACACAGGGACACCCTTGACAAGGCAGTTCAAATTCTTATCTTCACTTGACTGCAGATAAGCTTTCAGTTGAGGGCGAGCATGAGAAGTTTTAAAATGTGCAGGACTGTTTAATATCCACGTGCTCATACGGAAGGCAAAGTTTTGTGTACAGCCCTTGCAGAGGGGAGGATGATCACAGTTGGTCACTAGTTTACAGTTAGGAAACAGCTGTTGTTGTATGTTGGGTGGATCGTTTAGATGCATAAAAATCTTGTAAGCTCAGTGGCAGCCTTTTTACTTCCAAGGTCTGCGGTGACTATTTGCTCTCCAAGATGGACGTTCAGAGCTGCATCTCTTACCGGAACTTTGCAAGTTGTATGGGAGACTCGCGTTTGTTGAACAAGATCGATGGCTACATTCAGGAACACCTTTTGCAGATTTCAGAACAGGAAGAATTTCTCAAACTTCCACGGCTAAAGGTTAGCTTAAGTTCATAGACTTCCTTCTGGTATGCGATCGCAATACCAAACCACCAACCCAAGGAGCAGCTGCTATGGCTTCTTATTGGGAGGGGGGAAAACTTTTGTACTGACTTCTACCAACAGAGTGAAAATTCTGGGTCTGTGTAATACTCATGTGACTGAATGTTATCTGTAGAGAATACTTGTTCTCAAGCCTTTAAGAGCAAAAGATGACTGCAGTTGTGCTTCAGTGTGCTTCCTAGTTTTAGTGGCATTGGTTGAAGGCTCTTCATATGTGGTAGCTTGTAGCTCTGAGGAAAAGTGAGAATAAAGGAAGAACTTTTTTTACCTGTGAGGGTGCTGAAACCCTGCAGCAGGCTGCCCAGAGAGATTATGGAGTCTCCCTCTCTGGGGAGACTCAAAACCCAACCTGGATATTCTGATTCTGGGCATCCTGCTGTGGTTATCCCTGCTTTAGCAGGGGGCTAGACTGGATGATCTCTAGAGGTCTCTTTCAACACTCACCATGCTGGGATTCTGTGTGATGATCACTGTATAAAGTACACTATACTAGAAATACAAGTAGGCATTAGGTAGTACCTCTAGAGTAAATCATCCTTTTCTCTAATTGAAGCTTGAAGTCATGCTGGAAGACAATGTTGGCCTGCCCAGCAATGGCAAATTGTACACAAAGGTAATCAACTGGGTCCAGCGCAGCATCTGGGAAAATGGAGACAGCCTGGAAGATCTCATGGAAGAGGTTAGTCTTTCAGAAAATGGGGTTCAATATCTATTTTATTTTTATGTAAAGAAAAAGTCATTATGAAGGCTGATCCCTTTTTAATTTTTTTTCACTTTTTTAACTGTGACCCTAAAGAATTTAAATTTTGCTGTAGGTACCCCTAAGCTGAGAAACTGGGGGTGTTCAGGTGAGCTGAATGAACTGTTCAGTCTGGTCTTTGCTTTCCTTGTTTTTTTTTTTGCTCACGACGTGCTGTACAGTAACCTCACAGCGGCGTGTATCTCACTCTAGGTTTGGGGAGGTGGTACTGAAACTTGTTATAGATTCTTGATGCTTTCCTTTGCAGGTTTTGCTTGTAAACACAAAGTAGGGAAAAGCTTCTAATGGTTGTTCCTCCCCATTGATTTATCTCCCCATAGGTTTATTAACAAAACTAGGATACCAAGGCTGAAGAACCAAGAAGAAACCTCAAGTGTATTGACACGTACAGAAGCAGCAGTCCTGCCCCAGTTCTCCTAAGAAAATCCGCTGTGGGCAGAGAACGATGATGATGATTTAATGGTGTTTACTTACTCCTTTACAGGATACATTGCTTTTGAAAATTGTGTGTTATTAAATGGCTTTACTTATGAATGCTCATACTAGATGTAGCCTGGGCAATGTGTAATGCAAAAAACTAGCGGGGAGTCTAAATTTTTAATTGGCTGGAGAAAATGGACTTTGCAAACACCCATGAAATGCCAGCATTTCCCAGGTTTGTTGTTGTGAGCACAGCAGACTGCTGGAAACACTTGTACAGGCGAAGCCAGATGTTGATGCTGTCATGTGTTTTCAAGTGTGTATTTCCTCTGGGCAAAACCCAGCTTTGAAAGTTTTCAGCATGGTGAAGTTCAGATGCATTTCATTGAAACAGTTGCATCTGATACTGAACTGTGGACAACACTTTCCTCCAGAACCTAAATTTGTGTTGTCTTCTCTCATTCCCATGCCTTTCTCTTAGAGTCCACTGTTGGCTTCCCTTAACTTTTTCTGCTGGAGATATATATGTGTACCTTTCAAAGCAGAAAACTTGTTTGCGGGGATGACAAAAATGCTTGCATGAGATTGTGAATTTGTGTAACTCTGCAAATTAATGTGCCTCTTGCTTGTCTGATGTTTCTGTGCTGGAAAAAAAAACAACAGAACTCCTTGGAATGTGAAGATTTCTCTGAAGCTGAGAAAGTAAGGAACCTCCATCGTGTGTTTGAAGATTGCCCCCATGACATCTACTTCCTTTTAGTTTTGCCATTCCACTAGATTGAGATGAGCTGACGAGAAGTATGCTGGCGACTGCCTTTTGTAAGCTGCCTGTAGCTAAGGAGCAGTGGAGAAAGTAGCCACATGGGTATTCTGTTGTTGTTTTTGCAGGTTCAAACGCTGTACTACTCAGCTGATCACAAGCTGCTTGATGGAAATCTGCTAGATGGACAGGCTGAGGTGTATGGCAGTGATGATGACCACATTCAGTTTGTGCAGGTACAAATTGCAGACAGTCTCAGGTAACCCCAGGTAGACTGGTGCAGTTTACAGCACACTTAACCTCTTGTGTACTGTAGCAGAGAAAGCAACAGTAGCTTTAATGGAGAAACACATGATGAGAAAGTCTTAATTCCGGGAGGCAATGATTTAGTCTCCTCGTGGTTTTTCAGCAGACTGACTCTAAACCTTTGCAAAACAGAGTGCTATAGGTTTGACTTCAACAGAAATCAGGCTGTTAGAAGACAGAAGAGGCAGGAGAGCAGCCAGCTGTGGCTTTGCAGAGATACTGAAGAGACTATAAAGCATCCTGGACTGCTTGGCTTGCAGCGGAGAGCACGCCTGATGCTTTTTCGCACAGGCAAAGATAGCAGGCATAAGCTCCAATCCTTCAGCTGCCAGCCTCCATTTCCCTTGTTCAGCTGCACTTGTGGTGTGCAAGAGAGATTTTAAAAGCAGCTGTAGATAGCTTCTGGTCCAGAGACAGCTGATGCTTGGACTCTGGGGAGATCAGTCCTTTTAATTTGATTTTTGTTTCTTTTTTAGTTTGAGCCAGATAAAATAGTCCTCGATTCATGGAAAACACAGGGCTTAAACAATGGAGACTGTTTAAGAAATTAGGGGGAAAAAGGCTAAGAGATGTCAGTTATCAGTTGCTTTATACAAATTAGGGTTGCTTAAATTCACTAAGTTGGAAGGAAATACATTGTAATATTTTAACTCCTCACAGTGGAACATGCAGGTTTTAGCTAATGTAGAGCACTCTCCATGGATTTTAGGAGTGAAAAGAGAAGAAAGTTAAAAGCCATCTAATTTTCCAGTGTCTGGTTTGTAGTAAGCCATCAGACCTCACTGCCTCTGGATCATAGAATCAGACTGGTTTGGGTTGGAAGGGACCTTAAAGATCATCTCATTCCAACCCCCTGGCCAGCTTTCTCAAGGTCCCCTCCAACCTGCCTTTGAATGCTTACTATTCTTCGTAATACTTAGAAGCTGAGAGGTGAATGTTCTCAAAATTCCCTTTCAGGTTTTATTTAAATCCTTTGTGATCATAAGAATTGTTAACTTTAGAGATTCAAAATGGCTGAGAGAGGTAACACCAGAAAACCCACACCTGACAGGCCAGGAAAAATTGTAACTTGTAAGGTTTTGATTTATAAAAGTTTGTAATTGGAACGGTAAGCTCTTAGTTAAGTGGAGATTCATAAATAACTGCAATGCTAGCCAGAAATTACTTGCTTTTCATGGTGAGCTGAGTATAGCAATCCATGCCTCCTGTGTGAGGTTATCTGGAAGTGAGGTGATGTATTTCAGAAGCTTTATGACAGTTTCCATGGAGCTCAGACCTCAGGGAACTGTGCAAGCATCACAAACTTGGTACTGTGGTCACAGACTGCTTCTAACCAGGGCGGACAGAAGGGTAACTTTGTGTGCTTGGTTCAGAAATTGTGCGGTGTCATCTGAAATGTGACATTCTGGGGTTTGCTGAATCAAGCAAAATAATGAAGCTGCAGTATAAATTTAATTGAAGAAGAAAAGAAAGCAGAAATCTCCTGTTGGTGCGGAGTAGTGAGGGAGTAAAATCTAAGAACCAGTTAATCTGAGCACAGAGAGGAACTGAGGCGAAATTAATTTGTCTTCAGGGAATGAAGAGAATTGTTAATTCACTTCCAAACGGCGTTCCATAATTAACTTGAGTTCCAGAAGCAGAGCTTGCAAGCCAGGCTCCCAGAGTGCAGATTAGTTCTTGCCCCACGGATGTGGGGTCTGTCTTGCGCTGGGGCGTCCCACTGGTAGTGCCCGCTCCCCTCAAGGGGTTTGACATGATTTATGGTCAGATCCCAGCAGTGTACAGGTGCAGTCATAGGATGACATGAGTGCCAGGATCAGAGGTAGGGTGGGTTTGGCTGTTGCTGAGCAGGCAAGGTGTTCTGTTGAGTATGTAGGTGTGCTATAAATGGTGCTCTGCAGAGGTGGTAGACAGTGTTTTCCTGCATAGTCATGTGTTAGCTCAGAGAATCAGTGATAGAAGGAGGTGTAGTCTCTAGCTGCCTTTTGATTTTGCAGAAGAAGCCACCACGTGAGAATGATCACAGGCAGATCAGTAGCAGCTCCTCTGGAAGCCTTTCTCCAAATGCTACTGCTCAGAGTCCTAAACATGACTGGAAAATCATTGCTTCAGAGAAGACATCGAGTGAGTAACTGGGGCAGGCTTCACCTAAAAGCCACATCTAGTATTGTGTTCTTCCCACCTCCCACTCCCTGGAGATTTCCTTCAGTATCTGTAAGGAATGTAGAGAGACTGCTTCTTGCTGCTGGTGCCGGTCAAGTAATTGACCCAGTAATTTGTGGGATGTTTCTAATGTAACTGAGACCAACTGGGATTACTTACATCTCAATTCTTATGGACAGGGCCACCCCAAATCCCATGGTCTATACAATTTATCCAGAGTCCTAAGGGGATAGACAGTCTCAGATTAATTAACAGAACTAACAGTATGTGTGCAAGGAGATCTCCTCCCAGGATGTCTTCAGATGGCTGTTTTACATCCTTGGAGCACTGTATCAATATCTAAGCCTCATCTATTTCAGTAAAATAAACTGGAACCAGTAATGAGACAAAAAACTTTTCAGACTTCTAAGGGGAGGAGCATAACCAGTTGGCATTCACAGAAATTCACCTCAAGTTTTGTTACATTGGTGGTCTCCCCTTTTCTCCCAATGACAGGTAACACCTACCTGTGTCTGGCTGTTCTGGATGGTGTGCTGTGCGTGATATTCCTGCATGGCCGCAACAGCCCCCAGAGCTCTCCCACAAGCACACCACGGCTGCTGAAGAGCCTGAGCTTTGAGCTCCAACCTGATGACATCATCGAGAAGCCCATGTCTCCCATGCAGTACGCTCGTTCCGGGCTCGGCACTGCTGAGCTCAACGGCAAGCTCATCGCTGCAGGTAAAGGAAATGGTAGCAGTTTTGAAACAATCACTTGGGTGGGGTGGAGAGGACAGTGGCTTCTCAACCCTCTGTATAGGGTTAGAGCTGGTGAGAGCAGCCCCGCAGAGAAGGAATTAAGGGTGCTGGTGGGTGAAAAGCTGGGCGTGAGCTCACAGCCCAAACCCAGACATGTCCTGGGCTGATCAATAGCGGTGTGGGCAGCAGGTGGAGGGAGTAAATTCTGCCCCTCTGCTCTGCTGAGACCCCACCTGCAGTGCTAGGGCAGCTCTGGAGTCCTCAGCACAGGAGAGACATAGATCTGTTGGAACGCAGGGCCAGAGGAGGCCACATCAATGATGCAAGGGCTGTGAGGCCTGTCTGAGAGAGGTGGGATTGTTCAGCCTGGAGAAGAGAAGGCTCCAGAAAGACCTTCTAGTGATCTTTCAATGTCTAAAGGAGCTGATTAGAAAGCTGGGGACAGACTTTTGAGCGATGCCTGTTGTGACAAGACAAGGGGCAATGGGTTTAAACCATAAGGAGGAGATTTACACTAGATACAAGGAAGGAATTGTTTTTGCTGGGGGTGGTGAGTCACTGCCCCAGGTTGCCCAGAGAGGTGGAAGATACCCCATCCCTGGAACTATTCCAGGTCAGGTTGTCTGGGGCTCTGAGCAACCTGCTCTAGTTGCAGATGACTGCAGGGCAGTTGAACTAGATGGCCTTTCAGGGTCCCTTCCAACCCAAACCAGTCTGTGATCCAGTAACAATCAAAGTAATTGGTCTTTGGAGATGTCACCTCATCTGAGCTTTTGCTTTTAGGTGGCTACAACAGAGAGGAGTGTTTGCGCACAGTGGAGTGCTACGACCCGCAGAAGGACACCTGGACCTTCCTTGCACCGATGAGAACACCAAGAGCTCGGTTCCAGATGGCAGTTTTGATGGTGTGTGGTGGGTGGGGAGCACAAAGTGTGACAGCATGTAGAGATAGGTGGGAGAGGTGGGGCAAACTTCACAGAGGGGTAACTGAAGTTGTGTGACTGTAGTTAGCAAAGTAATGTGTGCTTAGATGTGAGGCAGGCATTTCTTGGTTCTCTGCAGGGGCAGCTGTATGTGGTAGGTGGGTCAAATGGCCACTCAGATGACCTGAGCTGTGGAGAGATGTACGATTCAGAGATAGACGACTGGACTCCTGTTCCGGAGCTGAGGACCAACCGCTGCAACGCAGGTACCACAGCTGCAGCCAAGCAGCTCTCTGGGGGTTCCTACACTTACTCAGCTGCTCACTGCTCACTTGCTGTCCTTCCCTGCACCAATAGGAGTCTGTGCCCTGAACGGGAAGCTGTACATTGTTGGTGGCTCAGATCCTTATGGCCAGAAGGGACTGAAGAACTGTGATGTGTTTGATCCTGTAACAAAGTCCTGGACAAGTTGTGCCCCTCTCAATATCCGTAAGCACTCTGCAGGCTGGGAGAGGGCGAAAAGGGGGGCTGTACAACTGGTGTGATATGAAACCTGCAAATGAAAACCTAGTTTAGTTGTGGCCAAGAGGGCCAACGCTATCCTGGCATGTATCAAGAAGTGTCCAGCAGGTCTAGGGAGATTCCTTCTCCCCTTCTACTCTGCACTGGTGAGACCACACCTGGAATACTGTGTCCAGTTTTGGGCTCCCAGTTCAAGAGAGATGGGAATCTACTGGAGATAGTCCAATGGAGAGCTATGAGGATGATGAAGGGACTTGAGCATCTCTTCTATGAATAAAGACTGAGAGAGCTGGGGCTGTTTAGTCTGGAGACAAGAAGGCTCAAAGGGGATCTTATCAATGTCTATAAATATCTGAAGGATGGGTGTCAAGAAGAAGGTGCCAGGCTCTTTTTGGTGGTGCCCAATAATGGGACAAAGAACAGTGGGTACAAGTGGAACACAGGAAGTTCTACCTCAACATGAGGAGAAACTTTACTGTGAAGGGTGCTGGAGCCCTGGAGCAGGCTACCCAGAGAGGTTGTGGAGTCTCCTTCTCTGTTGACATTCAAAACCTGCCTTGATGCATTCCTGTGTGGCCTGCCCTAGGTGATCCTGCTTTGCAGGGTGGGTGGCCTCAATTTCTGGAGGTCCTTTCCAACCCCCACCATTCCATGATTCTATGCCAGCTGCTGTAGATTGCACTCCTTCTTGGGTACTGTCTGGGCTGTAACTTCTGGTGTCTGATGGCAGGGAGACACCAGTCTGCAGTGTGTGAGCTGGGGGGGTACCTGTACATCATTGGAGGAGCAGAATCCTGGAATTGCTTGAGCAGTGTGGAGCGCTACAACCCAGAGAACAACACCTGGACCCTGATGGCGCCTATGAACGTGGCTCGGCGAGGAGCTGGGGTGGCAGTTCGTGACGGTAGGCTGCCTGCTGTGGGATCTTTCTGGTTAAGGGACCTAAAGCAGGTCTGTAGCTTCAGACCTTGAATACGGCAAAGGTTTCTGACAGAAACTCTTAAGTTCCTTCATTTTTTGGTTTGCTTCCCTATTACAAGGCTGTGACACACTGCTGGTGCTGAGCACCTTTCCTCCCCCTGTGGGGACAGGCTCCAGGAGTTGAGGTTGTTCAGCCTGGAGAAGAGAGAGCTCCATGGAGGCCTTCCTGCATCTGAAGGAAGCCTACAAGAAGGCTGGGGAGGGTCTTCTTACAAGGGTTTGTAGTGACAGGACAAGGGGCAATGGCTTTGAGCTGGAAGAGGGGGATTTAGACTGGAGATTAGGAAGAAATTCTTCACAGTGAGGGTGGTGAGACACTGGAACAGGTTGCCCAGGGAAGTCATGGATGCCACTTCCATGGAAGTATTCAGGGCCAGGTTCAATGAGGCCTTGAGCAATCTGGTCTAGTGAAAGGTGTCCCTGCCCCTGACATAGGGCTTGGAACTAGATGGTCTTCAGGGTCTCTTCCAACTCAAACCATCTGTGATTCTTGTTTCCTTTTGACAGGAAAACTCTTTGTGGGTGGTGGCTTCGATGGCTCCCACGCAGTAAGCTGTGTGGAGATGTATGACCCTGCTCGCAACGAGTGGAAGATGATGGGAGGCATGACCACCCCCAGGAGCAATGCTGGCATCACCACGGTGGCAAACACTATTTATGCTGTTGGGGGCTTTGATGGCAATGAATTCCTGAACACAGTTGAAGTCTACAATCCAGAGTCCAATGAGTGGAGCCCCTACACAAAAATTCTCAAGTTCTAAGTGAATTAAATTGCCCTTTTCAAACTAACAGGCTTAGTGATGTAATTGTGTTTTCAGTAGAGGTACAGATGTGAATAGGGGTGGGGAGAGGGCAGACAGGTTGCCAACAGCAACACAGAGCTTTTGCATATTGCATATTAATGTGCTGTACATATTTGTTTTGGAGGGAATACTGAGATGAAGGGGGGCTGTGTATTTTAGGACTTTGTGTTGGGGGGTGGGGTGTTTTCTTTTCTTTTTGTAAAAAGATTGTTTTGAAAAGAATGCAGGAGAAACTAGACTGGGCATATCAGTTCTGGAGATTCCCCCAGGGCTTGTTTGGTCACTTGGCACATTGGCTTCTCCTGAAGGGTGTGCTGTTGGGGCAAGAAGCATCAGGGTGATGTGGGCTAGGTTTTTCATCAGGCCTTGATTTCCTTGGGTAACTGGAACAATCTAACAAGAAGCCTTATTTAAATAGAGAAAATGGCTATTTTTTTTTATTAAAAAAGCTGACATGCCTGCCAATACCTTATCTTTTATGATTGCCTTTTTATAACAGTTTTTATATACTCAGCAGAGTATTTTATCTGTCGAAAGCAGTAGGCAGCTGGTTATGGAAGCAAAGAGTCAACTTTGGAGTTCATAGAGACTGAGTGGACAACTGCTTGACCACTGTAGGTGAGGTTCTGGGCTTTGGTCTCTGGTACAGTATAGTCCCTTAGCAAGTGACAGCTGTGCTAGCACTGAATGGAGTTCTGAACACAACCGAGCTGTGACTTTGCAGGCTCGGAGAAGGATTTTTGGCTCCAAATCTCTTGAGGAAGATGCAGAGGGTGCTTTCTGTACAGCAGTTTTGTTACTTGGGGTGAGATAACCTTTGTAAAACACAGACTTCAGTGTGGGGCTTTTCTCATGGTTTTTAAACTCTTTGCCAGCTGGCAGTGGAAGTGTATTCATTTGACTAGTAATGCCTTCACCTTATTTTTCTAATACAAGCAGCTGGAAGTGTGGTAGAACACAAGTAACTCGATCTCGTCTGTGCTCATAGTTTTGTGTTTTAGTTCACTTGCTCTATTCCTGCAGATAAGATGTTGGTTAGGATGCTGTGGTGTCTAATGTGTAGTGCTGCACATCTAACTACTTGTGCCAAACCCAGCACTGACTGCTTATTGCTGATGCAAACACATTAAAGGTACCCTGTGGGAAATCCTTGCACCACAGGATTGCTGTGATGTCTCCTTGTGTTCTTTTCTTTAAAAGACTTTGCAAACAATTTGGTGAGGTCAAAGCAGACACTTCAAATGGATGTAGAATCATAGAATGACTTTGGTTGGAAAAGACCCTTTAAGGTCATTGAGTCCAACCATTCCCTATGTCTGGTGCTAACCTCTGTCCCTCAGCACCACCTCTCTGCCTCTCAGAAACACCTGCAGCGATGGGGATTCAGCCACCTCCCTGGGAAGCCACTTCCAGTGTTTGAGAACCAAGCTGCCAAGGCAGGCACAGTAGGGTCTTTAATTGTATCCCCCACCTTGAGTAGAAACACAAGGAGGTGAAGGGCCATGTCCATTTCCCACCTCCCCGTGGAGTGTTACCCTCCAGAAATGATTGTAAAGGTCTGGGAGCATGCAGACAGCATATGGCTTCCTGCAACACTACTGCTGAAGTCTGGGGAAGATTTGCCTGCTTCAGGCTCCTCTCTGGATCAGTTCACTGAGAGCTCTCTGCAAATTGAAGTGGAGTCTCTTCCAACCTTGGTGCTACTGTGACATTGAGAAGGGGACCCAGTGAACTTGAGTAATAGTCTGTAATACTGTGGTGAAGAGAAACACCTGGTGTTGGTGTGAGCAATTTGAGCTGTGGGCCTCAGCACTCAGTAAATAATTCTAGGAAATTAAGCCTCCAGCAGTGGCACTAATTTCAGTCTCCATTATAGTATTAGTTTACTACAGCTGTCGAATCCCAACACCTACCACCAGTCTGCTACTGCAGAGTCTGTCACATACCATTAAGCAGTCCTGAAGTGGGCCAGGAACAGGCTACTGCATCCCCACCCTGGAGCAGGGAACCACCGGACCAAGGAGAGTCACTGACCCTTTCAAGCTGTAAAATGGGGCATTTGAAGAGGGAGTCAGTGTGAGACAAGACAAAATCGTTGTCTTACTCTGTGCCAACTCTGTAGAGGAGAACAACAGGACAGACGGACATTGTGTCCTTAAGTTGATCAGCTGCTTCCTTTATGTACAAACTGACAATGTTTAACAGTGATCCCACAACTGGGATAGCAACATGAAGGGAAACAGCCTTTAAAATGAATGCTGTACCCACAGCAACTCCACCTGAAGCCTTTCCAGTGTCTGGGGGCAAGAACCAAGAACTGCATTAAACTTGAATCTACAGTCCTCAGGCAAAGTGAAAGTAGAGCTGGTGGCAGGAATTGACAGGTAGAATGAACAGCCAGCTACTGAAACAATAAATTAGATTTGTACAAGAAAGATTTTACAAATACAGCCCAAAGCTGATATCAAAATAAATTCCTTCTAGAACTCTGCCAGTCCTCTTGGCTCTGTACAAACACATACATAGAAGAGGTAGCTTGAAAGGCCACAGCAACATCAAAAATGGCTTTTAGAAAGTTTTGTGGACTTCAATGCAGTTTTGGAAAGCAATGAACAGTACATTCAGAGAGGTCAGCTATAGAGCAGAGATGAGTCGAGTTGTGGAGCAGGTGGTAACCCACAGAGGGAAAGTCCCTCCTGCTGTTACAGGAGAAAGAAGGCTGGGAAGAAGGATGAGGCACTCCAAAGGAGTAGGTTCTGCTGCATGAAGATTAAGATACTCTAACAAAGGAAAACCATGCCTTTGCTCTGAACAGCAATACACCTTCATGAGGGCTTCTGGTTTGGTTTTAGAAAGAACAAGCATCAATCCATTTCTTGGCCATTTCTGTGTTTTCCCTTAAGCCCTCCAGAGTTCACAGGCTGCATACACTGCACCTGTTCAGTCCTTCACGTGCATAGCAGTGTGGGCTCCCAGGGTCATACTCCACTGCTTCCCTTGCAGCCTGCTAGCTGTCACAGCAGGTGCTGTTTGCTCCCTCAGTGCTCTGCAAGGCTCAGCAAAACCAAGGCTGGGTGTGGATTTTCCTGTACGACCCCTCACGGACCTGGCTCCTAACAGAGTAATGCCAGCCTGGCACTGCTGTGCACCAAACCAAGTTTGGTAGCCCCAAGACCCTTGCTTGGGACAGAAAATTCTCTCTGCTTGTCATTCTTAGCAGAAATGCTGACATGTACTATTATAGTTGTAGCTACACTTCCCTTCAACTGCAATAGAAAACAGCACCGTTGAGCAAAAAGAAGGCAGCTTTCTGGCTCCTCCAATACATCCCTCAGCTTGGATGAGGGAAGTGCAGGGGAATGACACCACAGCTCCAAACTTTGTCCCAGGGTCACAGCCAGCCTCTGTTCTTGGCCTCTGCATGAACCGACGCATGACACTGCTTAATGGTGTGCTCCAGCTGTGCCAGTTGCCCACAGCCAACCTGCAGCCGCTCCTGGGCAGAGAAGACACAAAGGTTATCAGGGGACAGCACACCCACTGAAAAGACAGGAAGGCTTCTGCATGTTCCTTTCCAATGCAAAGGGGCTCTCCTATCACACTGTTACTCCACCAAAGCAAAGAATTCTCAGGGCCTCCAGAAATCCAGAGGTGCTGTTACCTTTGTAGCAAAAGATCAAGTTTATTACAGAGCTGGCTAACAGTTAGTGTTCCCTGCTGGATAGAACCACAGGCTGGTTTAGGTTGGAAGAGACTTCCAAGGGCATCTAGTACAATCCCCCTGCAGTCAGCAGGGACACCTGCAACTAGAGCAGGTTGCTCCGAGCCCCAGACAACCTGACCTGAAATGATTCCAGGGATGGGGCCTCTACCATCTCTCCAGGCAGCCTGGGGCAGTGTCACATCACTCACTGCAAAGAACTTCCTCCTATCACTTCAAGCCCTTCTAAGCAGTCCCTCCCCAGCCTTCCTGTAGGTCCCCTTCAGATACTGAAATGTAGCTATGAGCTCTCCCCAAAGCCTTCTCCAGGCTGAACAGCCTAAATTCTTTCAGCCTGTCTTCATAGGAGAGGTGCTCCAGCCCTCTCATAGTCTCTGTGGCCTCCTCAAAAGAAAAAAAAAAAAATCACAAACCACAAGAAAACCAAAACCACCTCACCAAAACACAACCTGTTATAATCAGCTTCATCTCAACGCAGTCCTGTTGTCTTGCCCTACTTTACAGTGAATGCTGACACACACAGGCTCTGTCTGCCACTGAGCCAGGAAGCCTGAACTGGTATGGAAAGGAGAGACCAACATCTCACCTCAAGCAGAAGAAAACCATTGTGTAGATAGTCTAAAGCAATTTGTGCCCTCTGCTACTCTGTTGTCATTTTTAAAAGGGAAAAGAACTTTTTTTAAAAAGAAGGACAGACATCCCCACTTCATCTCTCTGCAGTGGTGATATTTTAGCCACCTCAATGGTTCTTCTCAGGGCACTTTGGTTAATACATGGCAAAGGGCATTGCCAAACCCTACACGAGGCTGTCAGCAAGTGCCTTACCGATAGGTCTCCTGTGAAACACACTCATAAAGCTCCTCAGCAGTGAATTTGATACTGTGATTGATCTAAAACAAAGAAAGAATAAACACAGTCAGTTACCCAGTGTCATAGATCAATGAAAACTGAACAGATGTGATCACTGTATGACCTAGCAGGCCCTTGAAGTAAGGCATTACATAAAGTCACATGCTGGATTACCAGATCCAGTATTACCAGTTAACAATCAGGGAGCGATGGGGATCACACCAGCTCCCTTTTCTAACAATTTCTGCACAAAAAAGGACCACCTATAATTCTTCCTCCCCCCTTTAGCTTACCCTATTGGCTCTATAGCAAATAATGGGCTCTGACTAACATTAATTCCAAGAAGATATACAGGGGCCCCCAACCCACATATATTTTCCTGTATGGGACTGAAACTCTGAGATCTGTGATACAGTGAATGGAAAAACAGCTTTATTCTACTGCAAACATTCATTGCCAGTTCTCCTCTTACAATCTGTCTGCACTAGTTAAGTTAAAATACGAATATTTTAACTGGCTGAATTCACAAAGAACTGTTCATTTCCATTTCTCTTTTTCTCTGAACAGCAGCCAACATGCTCCATGGAAGAAGGTACTCTCTCTCTCTCTCTCTCTCTCCTTCAAATGGCCTAGGCTGGAAGGCACTCTAGAGCTTATCTACTCCAACCTCTCTGCCATTGGGCAGGGATAATTCTCAACTAGACTTCGTTGCTTAAGGCCTCATCCAACCTGGCCTTTGACACCATCCCCCACAGCAAACTGCTGGCCAAGCTGTCAGCTCGTGGCTTGGACAGCAACACTTTGTGCTGGGTTAGGAACTGGCTGGAGGGCTGGGCCCAGAGAGTGGTGGTGAATGGTGCCACATCCAGCTGGCAGCCAGTCACTAGTGGTGTCCCCCAGGGATCAGTGCTGGGCCCCATCCTCTTTAGTATCTTCATTAATGATCTGGATGAGGGGATTGAAACAGTCATCAGCAAATTTGCAGATGACACCAAGTTGGGAGCAGATATTGATCTGTTGGAGGGTAGAAGGGCTCTGCAGAGGGACCTCGACCAACTGGACAGATGGATTTGTTAAATGCCATCATGTGGGACTCTGCTCAAGTTCCAGGTGCTGCACTTTGGCCACAATAACCCCATGCAGAGCTACAGGCTGGGGTCGGAGTGGCTGGAGAGCTGCCAAACAGAGAGGGACATGGGGATGCTGATTGACTGCAGCCTAAACATGAGCCAGCAGCGTGCCCAAGTGGCCAAAAAGGCAAACGGCATCCTGGCATGCATCAAGAATAGTGTGGCCAGCAGGAGCAGGGAAATCATTGTGCCCCTGTACTCTGCTTTGGTTAGGCCACACCCTGAGTACTGTGTCCAGTTCTGGGCCCCTCAGTTTAGGAAGGACATTGAGACACTTGAATGTGTCCAGAGAAGGACAACGAGGCTGGGAAGAGGCCTCAAGCACAAACCCTATGAGGAGAGGCTGAGGGAGCTGGGATTGTTTAGCCTGGAGAAGAGGAGGCTCAGGGGAGACCTTATTGCTGTCTACAACTACCTGAAGGGAGGTTGTAGCCAGGAGAGGGTTGGTGTCTTCTCCCAGGCAACCAGCACTAGAACAAGAGGACACAGTCTCAAGCTGCACCAGGGGAAATTTAGGCTGGAGGGGAGGAGAAAGCTCTTCACAGAGAGAGTTTTAGCCATTGGAATGTGCTGCCTAGGGAGGTGGTGGAGTTGCCATCCCTGGAGGTGTTCAAGAGGGAATTGGACGTGGCGCTTGGTTCCATGGTTTAGTCATGAGGTCTGTGGTGACAGGTTGGACTTGATGATCTTTGAGGCCTCTTCCCACTTTGATGATTCTGTGATCTCCAGGGAGGTGGCACCCAGAGCCTCGCTGGTCAGCCTATTCCAGAGTCTCCCCACCCCTATACTGAAGACCTTACTCCTAAGATCCAGTCTAAGCCTACTCTCCCTCAGGTCACCATTCCCTCTTTTCTTGTCACTAGAAACCCTTTCGAAAAATTTCTCTCCAGCCTTCCTGTAAGATCCCTTCAGGTACTGGAAGGCAGCTCTAAGGTCCACTCTGAGTCTTCTCTTCTCCAGGCTGAACAACCCCAGCTCCCTCAGCCTATCCTCATAGCAGAGGTGCTCCAGACCTTGGACCACCTTTGTCATTAGGAATGTTAGTGACTTCAGCCTCATGGATTTTTACTCTTGACAGTGAGTCATTCACAACAAAGGAGTGTTCAGAAAATCATGCAAAAAAGCAGAAACACTGGCAGATATTTAAGCAACTTCTGGTAGATGCCAACCAAAAAGAGGTTTTTATGTCCAACACCTAATAAATCACAGAATGAGTTGGGTTGGAAGGGACCTTAGAGATCATCTAGTTCCAACCTCCAAGAAAAGAAAATCTGGAGAAGTGTAGCTTAGTGGAAACAGAAGGATGAGACAACTAACCTCAGCACTACTTAAAATAAACCCCTGCAACTGAAGTGCATGAAATCCTGGTCTTGAAGCAGTATGGGTTTGATGGATGGACCATTCAGTGGATACAGAACTGGCTTGATGGCCACACCCGAAGAGTGGCCGTCAATGGGTCCATGTCCCAGTGGAGGCCAGTGACAAGCGGAGTCCCTCAGGGATCAGTCCTGGGACCTGTCTTGTTCAACATCCTTGTTGGTGCCATGGACAGTGGCAATGAGTGCACCCTCAGCAAGTTTGCTGATGACACCAAGCTGTGTGGTGCAGCGGACACGCTGGAGGGAAGAGATGCCATCCAGAGGGACCTTGACAGGCTGGAGAGGTGGCCCCATGACAACCTCATGAGCTTCAACAAGACCAAATGCCAAGGTCCTGTATCTGGGTTAGGGCAATCCCAAGCACTGGTATAGGCTGAGCAGCAACTGGCTTGAAAGCAGCCCTGAAGAAAAGGACTTGGGGGTGCTGGTGGATGAGAAGCTCAACATGAGCCACCAGTGTGCACTTGCAGCCCAGAAAACCAATCACATCCTGGGCTGCATCAAGAGAAGCATAGCCAACAGGTTGAGGGAGGGGATTCTCCCCCTCTACTCCACTCTGGTGAGACCCCACCTGGAGTACTGCATCCAGTTCTAGGGCCCCTATTACAGGAAGGATCTGGATGTGCTAGAGCATGCCCAGAGAAGGGCCACGAGGATGATCAGAGGGCTGGAGCACCTCTCCTATGAGGACAGACTGAAGGAGTTGGGATTATTCAGTTTGGAGAAGAGAAGGCTCCAAGGAGACTTTGTTATGGTGTTCCAGTATCTGAAAGGGGCCTACAAAAAAGCTGGGGAGGGACTTTTCAGGGTGTCAGGGAGTGACAGGACTAGGGAGAATAGAGCAAAACCAGAAATGGGTAGATTCAGATTGGATGTTAGGAAGAAGTTCTTCACCATGATGGTGGTGAGACACTAGAACAGGTTGCCCAGGAAGGTGGTGGAAGCCTCATCCCTGGAAGTTTTTAAAGCAAGGCTGGATGTGGCTCTGAGCAACCTGATCTAGTGTGAGGTGTCCCTGCCCACGGCAGAGGGGCTAGAACGAGATGATCCTTGAGGTCCCTTCCAGCCTTAATGATGCTATGATTCTAAGTGCCTGGCAGAATATGAAAGGGAACTTCATACCTCGTGGCTTATGAGGAAGTTATAGAGGGTCCAAATATCTTGGAAGCTACTGGTTGGGGTCAGGATTCTGGAAAAGAAAAGTTCAGGCATTTTTTTAAAGCAAGTATCAAAAGATTCTATGGAAGGGTTAATAGTCAGAAATGCTTCATGGAAACAAACAAACAAAAATCTAATGCCTTTCTTTAGACAAAAAGGAAATTCAGATCTTTGCAGAATTTTCCCTTCCACCCCTCTCAAAGAATTAAGAGAGCTGATTATTTCTGCAAGGTCTGTCCTCATTAAACATGCAGCGGATGTTTTGATGAGCAGTTTCTCCACAGAGAGGGGAAGAAACCCAGCAATAATTAAAAGCCTTTTGTTTCAGCCCAGCAAAGCCTGCTGTATTCATGTGCAGCAACACAAGTGACACGCAACACAAAACTTTCCCACACAGCTACAGCCT
Source organism: Picus viridis (assembly GCA_033816785.1). Taxonomy (NCBI): domain Eukaryota; kingdom Metazoa; phylum Chordata; class Aves; order Piciformes; family Picidae; genus Picus; species Picus viridis. Next base: position 24,590,960 of record CM066588.1, read on the forward strand.
TAACTCATTCCCTGCAGAAGTGCTGCTATTTATGCAGCATCTTGGCTGCTTCCAGTCATGAGCAATTTCTACCCAGTGCTGAGAAGTGAAAATGGGATTTGATAGCTGCAGAGGCACAGAAGAACCCAGTGTCACAGTGTAGTGGGTTGAGATAGCCACCCTCCCCACCACGGGCAAAATGACGACTCCAACAAACGGATTGCAAAAGTGATGGAAGAGTTTAAATAGAAGAAGTGAAGGTGCACAAAAGAAACCAGAAACAGTGACAGAAGTAACCCCAACACACACCCGGATGAACCCCATCCCCACCTGAGGGTGGGCCCAAGACCCCCAGGGCTCGTTCTTCCCCCCCCACTGCTAGGCTAGTCTCAGCTGGCCAGGCCTGAGACCGCCCATCCCCCTGGCCTTGGGCCTAGCCAGGCCCAAGGCCGGGAGACGTCTCCCCCAGTTACCGGGCGGCGGCGAGGGAAGAAAGAGAAAGAGGCGGACCCCACGCAAGGTCTTATAGCGGTGCAGGGGATTGTGGTAGGAGATACACGGTTTTCCTGTGTCCACCCACTGGGCTGGACTTCTGGACACAGGAAGTGTGCCATGCAGCAGAGGGCACCCAGCCCAAACCACCACACACAGGTTCACACAGGTATTTTGTTCAGTCACCACAGTGACATTTCAGCCTTCTCCCAAATCCAGTCCTTGGTCACCATGCCACCATTAGATGTACCACCTGCAGAAGAAAGCACCAGCTTTGGTCTCTCTGGAAGGTGTGGTAAAGCTCTGAGGGAGGCATGAGCTTTTCCACATGGTTCCAAAAGGAAGTGATTCTCTCAAAAATCACAGAATGGTTTGGGTTGGAAGAGACCTTAAAGGTCATCTGGTCCCAACCCCCTGTCATGATCAGGGATACCTCCTACTAGACCAACTTGCCCAAGGCCCCATCCAACCTAGCTTGGAACACTTCCAGGCTTGAAGCCTCCATAACATCTATGGGCAACCTATCCCAGTGTCTCACTATCCTCAGAGAGAATTTCTTCCTCATGTCTAATTTAAATTGAGCTGCTTCTAATTTGAAGCTATTCCCCCTGGTCCTGTCACTCCATGCCTTTTTATAAAATCCCTCTCTAGCTCTCCTGTAGCTCCCTTTAAGTACTGAGAAGACACAAGATCTCCCTGGAGCCTTCACTTCTGGCTGAACACCCTGGCCTCACAGCAGAGGGCTTCCTGCCCTCCCAGAATTGCTGTGGCCTCCTCTGGCCCTGCTGCAACAGATCCATGTCTCTGCTGTACTGAGGACTCCAGAGGTGGCCCCAGGGTGCAGCTGCAGGTGGGGTCTCAGCAGAGCACACTGCTGGGGATCAGCCCAGGACTTACTGGCTCTGGGCTGTGAGCTCACAGTGCCAATTCATGTCCAGCTTTTCACCCACCAGCAACCCCAAGTCTTTCTCTGCTGGGCTGCTCTCCATCCATTCTCCACCCAGCCTGTATTTGTGCTAGGGATTGCCCAAAACCAGGTGCAGGGCCTGGCACTTGGCTTTGGTGAACTTCATGAGGCTGTCACTGGTCCAACTAACAAGCTTATCCCAGGCCCTCTGAATGCCATCCCTTCCTCCCAGCATGTCAGCCACACCACACAGCTTGGTGTTGCTGGCAAACTTGCTGAAGGAGGCTGCCTCAATACCAATTAATTATGCTAATCTATTTAATGAGCTATAATTTGGTTATACCTCAGGTAGCTTTATTTGTGCTCACCAGGAAAAAGCAGATCCCTCTTCAACACAAGAATGTCCATTCGAACCTACATGTAGTACCTTATATATAGATTAAGGATTCCTGATAAAGTTCTGCCTCATGTTCAGTTTTAACTGTGCAAATGATGATGAAGAAAATTACTGGATTGGGAAAAAAAAATATACCAGGGAGGGGAAGTATCTTTTGGGGAAGCTCTCTTTACTTTCCCATGGGAAAGTGCCCAAATTCTCTCCTCCCTCCCCTTGCAAGCTGTAAGCCTTTATAAGTGAATTAATTAGGAACTGGGCAGAGGAGTGGGGGTGGAGAGAGAAAACTACCAGAATGAGTGAAGAAATCCCAGCTATAAAAGACATTTTGAACAGGCTGGCAAACCACGCCATACCCCAGGGTTTATCCTACCCACCGACTCTGCTACTCGTTCTCACCATGACTGTATGAGTAGCTATCACTGCCACAAAAATTAGTCATACCTACTTTCCCCCTTCCTAAGAAGATACACCCAGATCTTTCCACTTGAACTGTAAACATTTAACCTGCCAAACCAAAGCCAGCAGGAGATCCAACTGACTAGTTGTCCTACCAACACTCTCAAGCCTTCCAGGGCTGTCTCAGTGAGAAAGCTACCAGCTTTGACAGCCCCGAAGCCCAGCAGAGGCCACCTGGCAAACACCCCTGGCAAGGCTGGGAATCTTGGCAGCCTGGGAGACTCCCACCCCTAATTGCATGTAGCCAGCAGCCAGCAACCCCATCTGCAGGGCACAACCAGCAGCTTCAGCTGGCATTCTGCTCAGCTTCAGCACACCCCAGCCTGAGGAAGGGACACTGCTGCTGCCCACGAGGTTTGTGCCATTGCTCTTTCCTGCACAAAGGAAGAACATTGTGTGTTTGTATTTAGAGAACTGTACAAAGCACAACTGCACTGCTGAGACCCCACCTCAAATACTGTGTCCAGTTCTGGTGTCCCCCTCATAAGAAGGACATGGAACTGTTGGAGAGTGCCACAGAGATGATCCAAGGGCTGGAGTACCTTAGCTAGGAGGATAGGCTGAGAGAGTTGGGGTTGTTCAGTCTGGAGAAGACAACTCTGTGGGGGACCTTATAACTGCCTTGCAATACCTGAACGGATCTTACAGGAAGGCTAGACACTTTTTGTAAAGGTGTCTAGCAACAGGACAAAGGGGAATGGCTTCAAGCTGAGCAGGAGTAGGTTTAAACTGGACTTTAGGAAGAAGTTCTTCAGTACAAGGGTGGTGAGACACTGAAAAGGATTGCCCAGAGAGATTATGGATGCCCCCTCCTTGAAAAGGGGGCACTAACAATTTTACCTGAAGTCAACTACATGTTGTTACACATTGTGTATAGGCAAAACGTGCTGATCACTGTATTTTTCCTGTTGTGCCAAGGAAACATGTGCAAGGGTACTGGATCAGAGAATCATCTAGGCTGGAAGAGACCTTTACATCATCAAGTCCAATTGTTAATCCATCACTGCCAGGTCACCGCTAAACCATGTCACTTGGCAGCACATCTACACAGCTTTTAAGTCCTCCAGGGATGTAGAGTCCACCACTGCCCTGGGCAGCCTGTTCCAGGGCTTGAAAACCCTTTCCATGACAAAATTTTTCCTATTGTACAAGCTAAACCTCCTCTGGTGCAGCTTTAGGCCATTTCCTCTTGTCCTACCACTTGTTTCCTGGGAGAAGAGACCAATCCCCACTTGGCTTCAACCTCCTTTCAGGGAGTTGTGTAGAGCAGGTCTCCCCTCAGCCTCCTTTTCTCCAGGCTAAATAAATATGACAGACTTCTACCATGGTTCTGCTGCGAGCAGTAAACTCAGCCAGGTAAACTTTCTCTAAGAAGGATGGTGAGAGCAAGACTTACATTAATTATGGGTTTCTGGATCTAAGGAAGGAAAACGTATGGACAAGGTACAGAAAGGGAAAACAAGAGACTGAGAGCAGAGTGGAGGTTCTGTCTTTTCCCTTGGCTGTATGACATCTCCTCACAGGGTCACAGACACCCTGTCTGGGCTTTTCTCACTGAAGGGAGCACTGTCCAACCATTACTAGAGAACCTAAACCTGATGATGACAACAGCTGCTGCTGGGTTTCTAACACAAAATGAGAAGTTTGATATTTGGCTCACAGCTTCACAGTATCGTCAAATAAAAGACATTTGTTTTTCTCAAGGAAGAACTGCTGCTACACACAGAGTACTGAAAGGAGGCTGATGAGAGAAAAGCTTGCACTGTAAGCCCCACCCCCCCCAAATTCTTACCAGGTCAGCATTCATAAAACATGTTTATTGCTGCTTGCAACTAAAGGGGGGCTGGGATAGGAGCCCCAGCCTCGGAACAGCTTTTTCTGTAGAAAACGGTAACACATTTTTGCCTGCAGTGCAATGAAGTCACAGCAGGGCTGCTCTCTGCTGGTTTGAATCATTTCATGTTCCTTTCATCTCCTGCAGCCACCACTCTTTGTTACAGAAAACACAGATTTTAGGAGATGACGTGCACTGGGAAATCCGGCCCTGTTTGTGTGCGCATCAACTCTGCGGCTCTTACTCCGTTAAATGAAGCCGATTTTGTTTTCCTCCAAGTTTGTCAGTGAAAAAGAGCCTGTCTTGGCTACAGAATTCTGTCTGGAGAACAGCCTCTAACTGAGAAACACACAAAGCAAATGTAAGTCTTCTAACGAGCAACTTGAGTCTCAGTGTTGTGAGCACTGCTGCTGCTTCTCTCTCAACACATCAAACACACTTCAAAAGCAGAGGCTGGAAATCCACTTTGCCTTTCCTATGAAAACCAAACTGCAAACAACCCCACGTTACGTGCTTCAACTTTTAACTGATCCAGACATCGTGCTCTGAGCAGGTGTTGGCAGGGATGCTGGGTGACAGGAAAGCTGGCTTGACACTAAAGTGCAAGTTACTGATCAAGTCAAAAACTCTGCTGTGGTTGTGTGCAGCTAGTGTGTGAGGTAGAGAATGCCAGGTTGGAAGGGACTCCAAGGATCATCTGGTCCAACCTTTCCAGGTGATAGGGTAGTTGAAATGAGATGATCCAACACCACGTCAAGGTGAATCTTAAACCTGACCAATGCTTCCCTTGGGAGATGATTCCAATATCTGATTGTTCTCATGGGGAAATATTTTCTTCTGGAATCTCCCCAGCAGTAACTTGTCCCTATCACCTCCCTGTTTCCTAAGGGATTCCTCATAAAAAGAGAGTCTCCATCCTTCTGGCAGCCACCCTTTCTTCCCTGGTCCACAGTGATAAGGTCTCCCCTAAGCCTTCTCTTTCCAAGGGTAAACAAACCCAGCTCTCTCAGGCTCTCCCCATAGGGTAGCTCTTCCAGTCCTCTGACCATTCTCATCATAGAAAGAACCAAAAGTAGAACACGTGCTAGCTACAAAATGGAGGTTCTTGGGGCAGAAGAGAGCGAGGAGAGAGTCAGATTTAATTATTCCTGTCACTTATCTGAGTGTGCTAGGAAAATCAAAACTGAAAATGGATAGGAACAGCTCACAAAGTGGTTCTTCACTTGTGCACTGAGAAAACTTGGGAAACAAGCAAAGCCTGTTTGGAAAGGAGCAGAGAATTAACTTATCAAAGAAAAAGAAAACCAACAACCCTGCAGAGGATCTGGCAGTAAAAGAGGATGAACCTGCCAGCTGCTCACAAGCACCAAAGTGCTGAGCAGGGAGGAGTAATGCATATGGACAGAAGTCATATGAGACTGGTAATGGCTCTCAAATCTGGGCAAAGCTCTACACCTTGGTGTTGGCCACTCCTCCTCAACAGCTCCTTGTAACTGCCTGTGGCTAAGGCTGATAAGGCTGCCACAAAGTATCAGCCAAGCCAGTGACTCCACACAGATAATTAAAAAGGCGTGACTTAATTGTGCAGGCATTAGCCCACTGATAGTCCCACAGGCAGAACACAGAGAAAGCAAAAAAGGTGAGAAACAGAAACCCAAAACTTCTCTGTGTCTTATTAACAGCTCCTCACCACACTGCACTACAATACAAGACTCAATACACCTCAGTTTTGTTCAGCATCAGCTTATGGGGAGATGAAGATTTCCTCCCAGACAATGTTAACACTCCTGCTCTCTCCTGGAAGAGGAGAGGTGGAAGTGCTCCAGCTGTCAGATCCTAGTGCCACCTGCCCAGTGATAAGACTAGGAACAACAGGTACAAGCTAGAACACAGGAGGTTCCACCTCAACATGAGAAGATCCTTCTTTATGGTGAGGGTAGCAGAGCACTGCAGCAGGCTGCCCAGAGAGATTGTGGAGTCTCCTTCTCTGGAGACTTTCAAAACCTGTCTGCATGTCTTTCTGGGTGACCTGCCCTAGGTGATCTTGTTTTGGCAGGGGGTTGGGCTCAATGATCTCTGGAGGTCCCTCCCAACCCCTAATATTCTGCAGTTCTGTGATTCATAACGTCAGAAAGGCCCATGGCTTTCACACTATTACCTCATTTATTCAAACCTCTCTGCTTTTTGGGCTAGTTTAAAGGCAACAAGGCTTAGTCAGCTGCCACAGCATCATCTCTGCCCTACACCTTGCAAAGGGTTGGCCAGTTTCAGCACTGACAGAGGCAAAGGTCTTCAAACTTTACTTTTTCTTTGAGCTCTCATTAAAAGAGGAAAAAGACTGAAGAATAAAGATGGACCCTAGCAGGGAAGGTCAAGTGTTAATACATGGGAAAGTATCTGTGTAGGAAAGGAATGCTACAACTGGGAGAAACCCTTTTGTCACACACCACAGTTTTCAGCTGTATCAGACTAAAGGATCCAGCACTACAGAACCATGAGCTGCCATGTAAGTGCCACTGCTGTAAGGTGATTGTTCTCTTGGTAGCCACGGGGATGTTTCTGCCCTAGTGTTTGCCTCTGGGACATTTCCACACACGTAAGATGCCCTAGGGTTCCTCCTTCCTGCTCTGGGTGGTGCCACACTGAGGAGGTAAGGTCAGAACCCTCTGTGGAGGAGGTGCTAAATCTTCCCCTTGCTTGTAGCTTGTGAGTTAAGCAAATGATGTTACACACGTGTTCAGAGATCAGAAGACAACTGATGAGCAGCATGGGTAGCCAGAATCGATGCTAAGAAAAGACAGAAGAAACCATAGCCTGTGTTTGTAATGTTTAGATGTGGCATTTCACATTCATTATAAATTCTGTCTGAGGCTGAAATCTACACTGAAAGTTCTTTAACTGTTTTCCTCTGGTCAAGAGCATTTCAGGTTTCACCTAAATATATCATAGAATTGTTTTGGTTGGAAAGGACCTCTAAGATCATTAAGTCCAACCACCAACCTAACACCTCCATGGCCATTAAACCATGCCCCAAAGTGCCATGTCCACACATTTCTTGAACACCTCCAGGGATGGTGACTCCACCACCTCTCTGGGCAGCCTGCTCCAATGCCTGACCACTCCTTCAGAAAAGGAATTTTTCGTAATGTCCAACCTGGCACAATTTCCTGGCACAATTTCAGGCCATTTCCTCATTCTATTGCCTGATAATAGGGAGAAGAGACCATCTCCACCTTACTCCAACCAGTGACAGGAAAGACTGATACTTTAGGAATTGGGAGGGATATACTTCCAAGAAAGAAAGTGCTTGCAGAGGAAGATTAAAAGCAGAGCTCTTAATCTAGAGGCTTTAGGACAGAAATTACTAAATGGTGTGGCAGTCTAAAGGAAGGAAGCCAATTTTCCAGCTAGACACCAAGAAAAAGAAGCCTCAGTTCCTCCTGACCACGTGAGTAACTACAGAGGAAACAGTTTCTCTTTGGATGGAGAATTCTGGTTTTAAATTGGTAAAACTGCAGATCTGGTTATAAATTGTTTAATTCCAGTGCTGTATTAAGAGTGGGACTTGATCTTAAAGGTCTCTTCCAGCCAAAAGAATTCTGATTCCAAAATAATTCAATTCAGAGATCAGTTCTGACAAAGCCACATTTTCCTGCACTACTGAGATCTTAAAATATTATACTTTAAATTTACAAATGTTTAGGAGTCCTCATTTCAATCACTGCTTTTCAAACAAAATCATTGGGTATTGGAGAGAAATTCCCTTTAGATAAAATACTGGAGATGCAGAACTCAGGTTACTCACTGCAGTAAGTAACAAACATTTTTACAGCTGACACCGTGTTAGTATAAATATTTATGAGGATTTTATCTATGTGCTGTAAATTGTAAGTGATTTTAAACTTGGCATGTGAACAAAACAATTATTTCTTAGTGAAGATGAAAAAAAAAACAAACTAGAATGAACTGTATCAGTTCATGAAAGTCAAAATTTTTTTCTTTTTTTTTTCTCCTGTTCACAAGGGGTTCTCATCTAAAAGGGACTTGGGCAGGGAACATAGAGCCACACACAGCTCCCTAGGGGTGCGTCTAAGCATTTGACTCACAAGTTGTATTCAGCCAAGGAAAAATATTGGCTAAACCAAACATACACCCCACAGCAGCAACACCTTGCAAGGTATTGTGCAATTCTTAAAGGAGTGCACAAGAGAAGGACTTGAGGGTGCTGGTGGGTGAAGAGCTGGACATGAGCTGGCACTGCAAGCTCAAAGCCCAGAGCCAGACAAGTCCTAGGCTGATCTCCAGCAGCATGGGCAGCAGATGGAGGGAGGGGATTCTGTCCCCCTGCTCAACTCTGCTGAGACCCCACCTGTAGTGCTGGGGTCAGCTCTTGAGTCCTCAGGACAGGAGAGACAGGAACCTGTTGGAGCAGGGCCAGAGGAGGCCACAGCAGTGCTGGGAGGGCTTGAAGCCCTCTGTGGTGAGGCCAAGCTGAGAGAGTTGAGTTGTTCTGACTGGAAAAGTGAAGGCTCCAGGGAGACCTTCTTGCAGCCTTTCAATACCTAAAGAGGGATAAAGGAGAGCTGGAGAGGGATGTTTTATAAAGGCATGGAGTGACGGGACCAAGGGGAATAGCTTGAAACTGGAAGCGGCTCAATTTAGGTTAGACATGAGGAAGAAATTCTTCCCCATCAGGGTGGTGAGACACAAACAGGCTGCCCAGAGATAACGTGGAGGAGCCAAGCCTGGAAGCATTCCAAGCCAGGTTGGATGGGGCCTTGAGCAACTTGGCCTGGTAGGAGGTGTCCCTGCCTGTAACAGGGGCAGTGGAACTAGATGACCTTTAACGCCCCTTCCAACCCAAACCACATGGTGATTCTGGGATTTTAAGGTGTAAAAAGTTGTTAATAAAACCTTGCCTACGAAACAGCCCTTTTATTTTTCTTTCTTTTTTTCTTAAAATACTTTTGTCACAAACAAATTCTAGTCATCAAGTCTCAATAGCTGTAGCAGTGCCATTAGTGTACCTTTTTTTTGAGGAAGGGCAGCATTACACACACTTACCTCAAAAAGCATGATTATGCTCTCCTAATTGGTTTTAACAACCTGAAAATCTGACCTTTTAATGCAGGTGAACTTTCGGCACGATTTATTGTTAATGCTTCCAAACTTTCACACAAGTTCTTCTGGAAGGATTCTATTATTTGTTCTGGACAGCAAGGAATAGAAGGTAACTCAGAAGGCACTTGCAGTTTCTCACTAGAAGCTATATTACCTCCAAATATTCAAGCCAGTACCTGTTCACTGCTCTTTCTCCACATGCCTCTTTTTCAGTCACACTACAGATTACCTACAAGTCATTGCAAGAAATATTCTCCAAAATCAAGGAAAATCAATACACTTTAAGTTCATTTCAAAAAGGGTGAGCCCAGGCAAAATGAGCCTCCCTCTCACTTTTGACAGCTCCATTTTTTTTTTTTACACTCTGTAATATGCGTAAAGGATTGATAAATCTGGCTTCTGAGTCTCTGGAAAACCTGCTCAGCTGCAGTCTCAAGCTGATCCAAACACCCACATTCAGGACTAAAGGAGAACAGTCCCCGTCGCAGCCCCTCCACACTTCTTGCTCCACGCTGCCCCCAAGTGTAAGCCTGCAGAACAAACTCACAGCAAGCACTTCCCAAGGCAACCCTGCAGGGCAATTCCTTCACTTTTACAATCACCCCGTGTACGTAAATCGTGTATTTCAGTTCAGTGGAAGAAAAGAAAATGCTGAAGAGTACGTATCGAGGGAGGAGAGGTTTCATTTATGGCACTTAAATCACTTGGGGGGATTCTGGTTCAGGATCCTGCTCATGTGGAAAGAGTGGAATGCCCCTCCCTGCAAAGAGACCCAGCGATATATTTGGCTGAGGTGGAACTTGACAGAGTTGAATGAATTGGATGGACTTTAGTAGCTTTCAGCAGAGGTTTATCACAGTCCAGTTTGATGGAAAGGTTTGCTCTAGTACTCTCTGGGAGACTTGATGGGGTGCTTGGTGCCATGGTTTAGCTGTTTAGGTGGGCTGGATTGGTTGATAGGTTGGACACGATGATCTTGAAGGTCTCTTCCAACCTGGTTTATTCTATTATAATTATATATAAGTAAATTGATTTGGGGTTGGGCTGGAATGATTTTTATACAGATTGGGAAATAAAGGAGTAAGGAAGCCATCCCATTGTGTCACGAGGTTCAGAAAAGAACCCTTTGCTCTCTAAACCCCTTCTCAGAGATGAGTCTGAGTGTAGCTGGGTTCACCCTTACACCCAGATTTGGTCAATGGTCAATGCAGAGGATTAAATGAGACCATCCCACTGTGCCATGATGTTCAAAGTGGACCCTCTAGGAAAAAAAAAAAAAAAAAAAAAAAAAATTCATCTATGAAGTGTAACTGGATCCAATCCCAGTCCCAGACTTGCTCAGTGATTTATAACTAAGGATATTCAGGTTCAAAGGGCCATGAAGCTGGTGAAGGATCCAGAGAACAAGTCTTACAAGGAGCAGCTGAGGATACTGCAGCTGTTTTGTTCAGAGAAGAGGAAGCTGAGGGCAGTCCTCTATAACTCCCTGAAAGGAGGTTGGAGCAAGGTGGGGTCACAGCCTCTTCTCCCAGGGAACAAGCAACACAGCAAGAGGAAACAGCCTCAAGTTGCACCAGGGGAGGTTTAGGCTGAACATTGCAGAAAATTTCTTCCCCAGAACAGCTGTCAAGCCCCAGAACAGGCTGCCCAGGACACTGGTGGAGTCCCTATCCCTGAAGGGGTTTCAAAGCCATGTTTGTATGGTGGTGAAGGATGTGGTTTAGTGGTGGCCTGGCAGTGCTAGGTTAACAATTGGACTCCATGATTTAAAGGTCTTTTCTAATCTAAATGATTCGATAACCCATTGCTCTAAAGAAGGACTAAGCTCAGACTGCCCAGGAGATACTTTTATTCTTCCTGGCACGTTTCTACAAGCCTGTACTCTTTAAAGAACAGGAAGGAAGGAATGTAGAGGGAGCATTATCCTTCTTGAACTTAGAGTTCAGCTGGCTGATTGTCATTGTTACTGCTGCAATACAGGTTTTGACACATGAAAAACACTCTAGGATTGGTAAGAGCAAGCCCCAAAACTTTATGTCCTTCACTATATCAGAAATTTTCCCTAATTCCAGCAGGCTTTGCATTTGAAAAATGAATGCTCTGAATTATTCAAAGGTCTTGCCATCAGAACTAATGTTTTAATCATGCCATAGCTTGAATTACACTCTGATGAGAGTGGCTTGTTACCAAATACTGGGAAAGAAATCCCAAGTCATAAAAAAGAAACTTCATTACAAGAGATCTGAATGTCTCCAACAGTTTCTTACTCTTTTGCTACCAAGAAACAGTTCTAGGCAGCCTGGATACCAAGATTCTTACTGAAATTACAGCAGTAAGCAGACATCATAAATAGCAGTTTGGCAGCAAAAGAGGTCAGTGGCTTTTAGGAACAGCTTAAATGCTTACCTGCTGATTCCTTCTAGGATATCATTCACAGCTGCCAACAGTTTCTGCAGACCTAAAAAAGCTTCTTCAAATAAAGGCTTTGCTGTCACTGCACTAGGGTCCAACTTTTGGAAAATTTCAATACTAGTTAAAGAGAAAGAAAAAAGAGATATTGAAAATCAGCCAATGAAAATCCCCATAGCCAGAGAAACCCAGCATCTACTGTATGCACTACACCGAGTATCACAAGAACCCACCAAGGTCAAATACAAACCTATACTAAAACCGTATTATCTACAGCAGTGTCAGAATAACTGTCAGAAAGGTGATGCCCTACACTTGTATTTCTCTGTTCACAACTTTCCTTGGCGACTGTACTCCATAACAGTATTTTACCTTTGACTTAGACTTATGATTAAAATTCATTTGAGAATGAAACAGTCTCATCATTCACAATCTGAGCAAACATCTTAGGTAATTTTTAGGGTAAAGAAGTGCTTCCAATTTTCCTAGCAGCTTCAACTTCCAGGTTTACTGGAATGGGTTTGACACCTTCCCTGTAATGGTTGCACTGGGACAATGAGCTGCAGTGCAGTGATGAAGCATTATCCCCACACGTACAAAGTAGCATTTTCTTGACAGAAGCAAGAGTGTGAAGTGACCTTTGATTCTAAAATATTATCCTCTTTACACAGCATGGCCCTTAGCAGGTGGCCAGAGCAAACAGTTCAGCCGCATTTTCCTTACCAAGTGGCACACTTAAAGCATTTCTCCTCAATGCCTACTGTTCTAGCAAGAGAACACATTGGGACTGTTCTCTGATGCATACCCTCAGCTGAACACCACATGCAACACCACACCAAACCCAGTCACTCTGCACTGGTGTAAGCAAAGAAGAGTCTGCTGGTGTAGCTCCACAGAACATTACCGATGCCATTTCTGCACTGGTGTTAAGAGTTACTACCACTGTTTATTAGGCGAGCCCTTCACAGAACACCAAAAATGTAGTGCCTTTGTGCTTGGCATAACTCAGAATCCCTCCTTTGTAAAAACTTCAGATAAGACTACAAAAAGAAAGCACAGTATCTATTCAGACTTGGTGAGAGCATCCAAAAGTATGCAGCTCAGTGACTTTCAAAAATAACCCAAATAAAAACCATGGTAAAACATCTAGATGGGGCATGGGGGTAGTTTCCTGCAATTTCAAGCTTACAGGAGATAGGAAATTCCTTACTAAATTCTGCATTTGGATTTTAGAGTGAAGGCTTTTGCTTCAAAAGAAAAATTTATTACACCTCAAACTGATTAAAGGTTAAACCCAAAATAACAAACTTGGCATACGCCAGTTTACCTCCACAGTGTTTGGAAAGTAAATAACCACAAGGGAACTTAAGGGTTGAATGCCTCTTTCTTTATGGATAAAGATGAGATTTCCATGGATCTCTCACACTTGTAGCTCTCACGGAATTTTCAACAACATTCTCTAAGCAACTGACTTCAGTCACTGACCAGAAAAAGAACAGCAGAGCAGGCAGGTAACTGAGAGCGTCCACATAACCATTTGCATGCTCCAGACCTCTTGGTGTGGCAAGTTGTGTGGGTTTAATAAATTTTGATAAATTACTAATATCTGCTTCCCTAAAAACAAGACCCACAGTTTCTAAAGCCAGTTTGTTTGGAAATAACGTAGGGCTCTGCAGGAGCTCTAAACTTCTTCAGCATACCATACCTGTACAAGTTTATTGTATTCCATACACCTTCAAGGACTGACCAGATTTCCTGGTGCCTGTTTTCTTGAGCCACCTGAAAGCTTGAACGTGACTTCCCTTCCTCAGACTCTTGCAGATTTGGTGCCATTGCTTCCATTTTTTCACACCCAGCATTTTCTGAAAGAACCACGATGTCTTCTGATAAATCCTGCTCACTGTCTGACCTCACCTTATAAAACAGTTTAGCAAACAAATAGTGAATGTATTTCATTCCTAACTAAAGAAAAACTTGAACACTTCTACATTTCCTTTTTCCAAAGCAATGCTCACCAAAGCAAGACTAAACTCTTCTAGTCACAAACATCTTTATTATTATTGTCTCTGCATCTAAAGCATCTTGGCTTTCACCAAGCTTTTCCTCTAGATGTATATATTGGTATTTCTACAAGCAGGAAGCTGCAGCAGAGGGAAACCCTATGCCAAAGCTTCCCAGGATGACAAGCTGGTATAAACCAGAACTGCTCTCACTCCCTATGCCACTGCTGATGGCACACTTTCTCTGCAGCAGCAAAAAGAAAATCTGTCCAGATTAAACTGAAACTGGTCTGTCACTGCCCACAAGAGCACTTCTCTGGGAAGTAAAACAGGTCAAGGACAAGAGGACACAAGTTTTCAGACAGAAAGCCTGCTGCTTAGGGTGGCACCATCCATGGAGCTGCAGACTAAGAGGCTGACTGCAAAACAGAATTAAAGTGCAGAGGGCAATCAGGGCTCCCCAGATCATCCTTACTCTCCTTGACCATCTTCCACTTTCCTCTCCTTCAGCCCTCTCCAACACTGAAAATTACTTTCTACAGATATCCTTTTAGTGAAGACGTTTCTACTAGTGTCTAACCTAAACCTCCCCTGGTGCGACTTGGGGCCATTTCCTCTTGTCCTATCACTTGTTACTAGGGAGAAGATACTGAACCCCACCTGGCTCCAACCTCCTTTCAGGGAGTTGTTGAGAGCCAGAATATCTTCCCTCAGCCTCCTTTTCTTCATGCTGAACCCCACTTCCCTTAGCTGCTCCTCATCAGGCTCATTCTCCAGACCCTTCACCAGCTTCACTGCCCTTCTCTGGACCAGCTCCAACACCTCAATGTCCTTTTTGGAGTGAGAACATGAAGCAACTTCAAGAAGATGTTAGGTGAACAATACTCAAGCTCCCCTTACCTCTGTAAGCATTTGGTAGAGCTTATTCAGTGCATCATAGGCCTGGGGAAGCACCCCATCATAGTCTGACCTCGAACTGAAAGCATGGAATAATTTTTTGGATTCCTGGAGCATGATCCGCACTGCTGAAGAGTCAAGTGGTTTATCTGATATTTAGGCATTAAAATGGGAAACAGAATGAAAAAATAGTATTAGATGTTGGGAGTTCTCAATCTTAGGAGGCATATAATCAAGTATGTGGATTAACTGAAACACATAAAAAAACCTTGAAAATGGTTCAGAAGCTTTAGATAAAACAGCCTCACAAGAAATGTATGTGAAATGAGGATGTCTAACTTGTTAACCAACTCTTCCAAATTTACCCCAGGATCAACTGGCATATCTAAAATAATTCTGCACAACAGCAATACCTGTGAAAGTCCCTGTGAAAATCAAAATCTTAAAGAGACCTTCAAAGAAATGAAAGGGTTTGGGTGCTTTTTTGTTGGGTGGTTTTGAAAACAAACCTCCCTGTCCTCATCTACCATGGCAAGCATCTGTCATGGATCAGTGTTTTAAATCACTTCAATCACTTGTCAGGGAATCCTGGTTCAGCTTCTTACCCTCTGTGGAGTGAGTGGAAGGTCCCTCACTCAGAACAGACACAGCAATATGCTTTTATGAGGCAGAATGATCATTTGACAGTTTCATTGATTTGATGGTATCATGGGTTCAGTCAGCTGACTCTGTGGATGACTATTCAATCCCAGGCTGACAAACTTAAACAGATTTATCAATACTCAATTTGACATCCAGCCTCACCTTATTAATTACTTCATGGAAGAAGTATACAAGGGAGAATTCAGTTACACCCAAGTTAGGATGATTTATAGAGACACTGGACAGTAAGAGAGATCTTCCTGCTGAGCAGGAAGAGTTCAGGTCTCTAAACTCCTTCGTAGAAAGGAGTCTGTGTGGATTGATCCAGATTTAGCCTCAGACTTCCAATAGTTTATGTCTAAGGACAGGGGAGCAGGGATTATGGGGATAAAACCACTTAACTATTAATCAGTTATCAGGGTGAGCTAACAAGATCTACCACAATCAATAAAGAAACTTGGCTAAAGATTGAAGAATGGCACTATTCATACGAGATACACCATATAGTTTCCTAAACCAAACCAGCTGTGCCAGCGCCGCACCAGAGCGCCCCAAAAAGCCTCAAGGGCTAATGCAGCAGCAGCACCTGCCATATGTGGGGTACAACCCTTCATGAGTAATTAATTCATTGCCTCCTTGGCTTAATGGTTCTTGTCAAGTCTCCCCACTGTGGTCAAGTACCATATTGCTCCCAAGGATTCTCTCTTCTGCTATTCCTCCCAGTTTGCTTACAATTGTTGTATTCGCCTAAGTATTGCACATCCCCACTGTAAATATATATTCCAACCATACATCAAACCTATTTGATCGCTTTGGCAATTTTTCATATTAACAAAAAATTATTAATATTAAGCTATTAATCGTTTTAATATTCCTATTTGCCAGAATCTGTTCATAAATTCATAACACCCCCTCCACACTGTGGTTCTATGACATTACTATATAATGAGTAGGTGCCTTCTCAAAGTATCTTCTTCTGTAACTACTAAAACCACAACTTGTGAAGTTTTTCACAAGTTAACTGTTCAAATTCTGAGAGATCCTTACCTGTACAAAGGTGATTATAGAGACATTCAATGGCTGAAAGTAAACTCCTTGGCACAACATAACCAAAAACAGCCATCCAGTGTTTTTTGTAGCACTTCAGCAGGTTTACTAATGTCCATGGTGGCTTCAAATAGAGTATCTGAAAGACAGTATTTTATCAGTCCAAAGTCTGATTTTCACTTAGGTATATTCTGATACATTTCACAACTAATGTTCACAACACTGCTCAGTAACATTACAGTTTCTGCTTGATGGAGTCCAGTATCTCCTCAGTATTGAGGATATATACAGACTTAACAAGTCTGTCTACTAAAAATTTAAAATCATCACCACTTGTTCTGTCACAAGAGGCTCTGCTCAAAAGTCTGTTCCCAACTTTCTGATTTGCCACAAGAAGGTCCTCCTGGAGCCTTCTCTTCTCCAGACTGAACTAGCCAAACTCTCTCAGTCTGGCCTCACAGCAGAGGGCTTCCAGCCCTCCCATCATTGCTGTGGCCTCCTCTAGCCCTGTTCCAACAGGTCCATGTCTCCACTGTGCTGAGGACTCCAGACCTGGCCCCAGCACTGCAGGTGGGGTCTCAGCAGAGCAGAGGAGCAGAATCCCCTCCCTCCACCTGCTGCCCACACTGCTGGGGATCAACCCCAGGACTCATTTGGCTCTGGGCTATGAGCTCATGGTACTCGCTCATGTCCAGCTTTTCACCTGCCAATGCCCCCAATTCCTTTTCCACAGGGCTGCTCTCAATCCCTTCATCCCCCAGCCTGGATTGGTAACAGGGATTGCCCTGACCCAGGTGCAGGACCTTGCACTTGGCCTTGTTGAACCTCATGGGGTTTACACAGGTCTACTTCTTCAGCTTCTCTAGTTCCCTAATACAAAACATGATGGAATAATTTCTTGAAGGACATATTTTAAATGGTATGATTTAACCACAGTGGAAAAGCCGAAACAGACATTCAACGCAACGAATGAAAAAAATAGTTGTGAAAATTCACATTGAACAGCCAGCATCCATGCAACTGTGATATAAGAGACTACTAAAACACAGCACCGCCATTGCAGGTCACATAGAACAATCCTGTTGCAACAGGAATGAGTAAAACCCAACACTGACCTGGTCACTGTCAGTGAACTGTTAGTGAACCAAGACTGTTTGCCTTGGCACGGGCACTGACAATGTTAAAACACTAAGGACACTAAAACCTTTTAATTCTTGAAAGGTCAAGAAAGATGGCAGAAACAAATACCTCCATCCACAGGTTTCCATAAGCAATTTTCATTTCAGTCTCCAAAATACAAGACAAAGCTTCTCCTAAGTTCTTTTCAAGGTCTGGAAGCATATTTGGGAATTGTGCAGTCAGACTAGCATCACCTCTTCCTGTTTTCTCCAATTCTGTAGCTATCAAACCAACAGTAACAAAAGGTGCTTATTGCAACTGTGTCTGCAGGTAATCTGTATTGAATGTACACAAATAACTTGTCCCCAGAAATAAAGACAAAATGCATTTGATATTTATGTTGTAAAGCAGAGGGGGCCACAGCTAATGGGCACTCTTCAGTGGTGACCCAGTGATAGGAAAAGGAACAACGGGCACAAAATGGAAGCCCAGAGGTTCCACCTAAACAGGAGGAAAAAATACTTTGCTGCAAGGGTCCTGCAGCAGGCTGCCCAGAGATGATGTGGAGTCTCCTTCTCTGGAGAGAATCCAAACCCACCTGGACATTGTGATCCTGGGCAAGCTGCTGTGGGTGTCCCTGCTTTAGCAGGGGGTTGGACTGGATGATCTCAGAGGTCCCTTCCAACCCCCACCATGATGGGACTCTGCGTACTTAGGTTTCAACTATTTCCAGTCCTACTGTGGGTATTTTTAATTATGAGCTACTAACAAAGATGATTAATTTCCTCAGAGCATTACTCACTTGTGATCTTACTCCACATTTCTTTTTTTCCTTAAATAACCCAGATTATATACAGCCAGTGGGGTTATCAGCAAGTACAAGGAGGTCAGTTTGTAGCTCAGGAAAAATGAACAAGCAATCCAAGAACCAAGTTCTGCTGTTTGGGATCAGCACAAAATGTAAGGAGTGCTGTTGGCATACTGAATTTTGCAGCTCTTAAGAATAGACCCAAACTGTCTCAAGAGGATAAACTTCTTTTCAGCCCCAAAAAAGTTCAGATGCCTTTTAAATGACTATTAACGGGAAAACAAAAATCATGCTTTTTGTTCTAATATTTGAATTGCCTAGAACTCTGTGACAGATGTTTTAATAAAGGTCTCAAGCTCTCAGAAAACCATTTTCCTTTGAAAATAAATCTGCCCTAAGCAAAAAGCATTCCCTAAGGATTCAAGTCTACGACAGCAGAAAATACTGTCCCTCTTATATCCATTACATGCCTCAAAAAGCAGCATAGTGCACATTAAATAAACTTACCACCTTTTGACTGCTGCAGCTCAGCAGAGTCCTGGTGCCTGTTCATGTTCAGATTCTGGAGAGCTTTAACCAAATCAGCTTTGCAGAAGGCCTTGACCTCGCTGACAATGGCTTTATTACATAAATTTTTATCATCCCTAGGAGAAAGGAATTAATTGTTGCCATAAAACTGACATTCCTACACAGTAAGCAATAAAAGCAACACACTGAAAAATTATCTTTGGGAAGCTTATTTTGTGAGCTTCATTTATAATGGAGTTTTCTTTCCCAAGCAATTAGAAGCAGTTCAAAGTATTAAACCAGAACATGAGCTAAAATCACCTGAAAATATTAGAAGTGTACTGAAAAATGTTTTAGGCTGTATGTTTACTGTAAGAAAAAAAAACAGCTATAAATAATACAGCACTGATGCACAGTTGCTATGATCTTATAATGCAAATAAGGCAGTAATTCTAAAATAGAAATATCAGATTTTTTTTCCACTGTTCTACTGGCCAGATGCTGCCCTGCTTGAGCACAACTACTGTAAAGAAAAGTACAAAGTTGAACCCTATCACTTTCTCCCAAATTCCCATTGCTTACATCGATAATAGGATTTTCAGCTGAAAATCACTTCTGAAGTCACCTCTTGGTCTTTACTCAGAGAAACCTGCAATCACTGCCAATAGCCCTACCAAAGTTGTGATTGAAACAGTGATATCAGCAGCCACCCAATCACATGTCAACCAAAACCAACTGCTGTCTAGTGTCATAACCCCACTTACTAAATTATCCAGGCACAGCTCTTACAAGACCAAAGCAAGCTCTTTACAGGACTTGTCAAGGGATATTAACCCTTAACGTATAAAATTGTGAATCAGTGCTCAGAAGTCAGCTGTTATCCTCCAAAACCAAAACACAGGCAGACCTATCTCCACCTTCCCCCTAGGAGCAACCCACGATGCTCATCATCCACCCCAAACCAGAGGCAAACCTATCACCATCTCCCCTCTGTCTCAGATTAGCCCCTGTCAATGTTTATCACTGTTCCCAGGCAAAAATACTAGTATCTAACTGGATCTCAATCTTTAATTTTTATGAGTAATCAGAGTAAAATCTGGGAAAGCTATGCCGTAAAAGTGTTACAATTTAATATTGAGTCAAGTTAAATCTATTTCATGCCTCAAGCACATGAAGGAGAATGTCTACAGTCTCTGGTTTATGACATTCTTCTAACTCTAGCTTTTAAGACAATGATTGCCCTTCTATAAGCTTAATTCACAAGCAGCTCTTCATTTTAAGATATAATTTGAAAACAGTGCATTTGGCATGAGACTATTTTACACCTCACAAGTGAGCTAAAACTACACAGGAACTCACGTGCAGAGTATGACAACAGCTTGAGGAAAGAGGTTCTGATACTGTAGACAGCACTGCAAGACACGATCATCATTGTTCTCATCACTCAGGCCATCTGAAAGTTGAGTTAAGACAGTGCTGACATGTTCAGAAGTAACTCAACATAAGAAATACTTCAGTGTCGTCATGGTCAAATTGAATGGTCCCCAAACAAGGACACAGAAGTATAAGCTAAACACACATCTGAGCTTTTGGAATTCTTAGGTACTACTCCCCTCAAAAACATTATGGTTTTGTAAAAAAAAAAATAATCAATTGAGCCACACATCAATTTAACTAGATTCGATGTTGTGATGACTCAGCCAAAACCAAAAGCACACAACATAGCCTTAGTTCAAAGCTACTAGAAGAATTCCCCTCACTTATACATATTGACATATATCAATTCTATATCAATAAAGGTGAGAAATGTCTGATGTAACAACAGTGAACAGAGCACTAATCTGAGTAAAGTACTGGATATGGTCTGAAGGCTGCTGTGAGCTATTACCTAGTTTTAATTAGCAAGAGTGAAGACTATATTCAACTCAAAATGTAGTGCCAAGGCTCACACTGGGGGAACTGCAAGGATTAAATGCCCACACCAAATCAACTGCACATCTCTTACACATTTTTTGTGAGGCAAGCTGCATGGACTGCCCCCACAGTTTTGAATCTTGGTTTTTGAGACACCTGTAGATGAACTGGACTGCAGGGATAGCTTTGTCCCGAACATGCTGCAACATTTTCCCCTTCTTCAGGTTGTCCAACTCTTGCAGGACAACCCAGGGTATTATTAACGCAAGTCTGCCAATGCCTGGAAGGAAAAATAGAATACAACCTAAAAACAAACACATTTTGAAGAGCCATGCAAACTACTAGGGACAATTTTAATTCAAACATCAGTTATGTAAGTTTACACTTATCTTTTTGGACAGTAGTTTTCATATCCCATGTCCAAGAGTATCCAAGCATTTAAAAATGAGCAACTGAAAAAGGCCAAGTGCTCTCTTTCTAATCTAACTTCTAACTGGCACTGCATGAGTTACCCATTAAAATTACAGTATTAGGCAAAAAGAGAGAAGATACAATTTTAATCAACAGGATACTTTGATCACAGTGTGCAGAAATGTATTTATCAATGCAAATTGATAGCTAAAGGGTTGGGGAGCATGGGGATGGGGCCAGACTCTTTTCAGTGGTGCCCAGCAACAGGACAAGAGGCACAAACTGGAACCCAGGAGGTTCCATCTGAACAGAAGGAAAAGCTTCTTTTCTGTGAGGGAGCCCAGGAGCAGGCTGCCTGGCTCTGCCAGGCAACCCAGGGAGGTTGTGGAGTCTCCTTCTCTGGAAGGAACTCTAGTTCTAATTGCCCTGCCATGAGCAGGGACACGTTCCACTAGCCCAGTTTGCTCAAGGCACCATCGAGCCTGGCCTTGAATCCAATCTGAACCAATGTGAATTGTTGAGAAATTGCTTGCAAATCTCAAGAACTCTGTGACCTTCACCAAGACAGAAATAAAGCACTGACTGCCTGCTTATCAGACTTTACATGCTTTTAGATTTCTATGGTAAATGATGGAATGGAAAGCATTGCTACCACTAGCAAGAGATTAAATGCTTAAAAGCATCATCTTACATTAGGTTAAACTTATTTCCTCTAACAAATCATGCACATTCCTAGAAATGTTGTCCAGGATCATTTTGTATTAGGAAAAATTTCCTCACTGAAAGATGTCAAGGCCTAGAATAGGTTGTCCAGCAGAGTGGTGGAGTCCCTATCCCTGGAGGGATGAAAAAGTCATGTAGCCATGGTGCTGAGGGAACATGGTTTAGTGGTGACCTGGCAGTGCTGGTTAATGGTTGGACTCAAGGATCTTAAAGTTCTGGCCAGCCTAAATGATTCCATGATTCTCTCAGGTATAAGCATGGCAGGTTCTATGTTCACAGCTGAATTCTCCCTGAGAGGCAGCCTATTTACATTCACAGAACCAGCCTCTTGGGTGTGAGCCTTACATGCTTCTGCATGAAATCCTCTGCCCTTTTAAGAAGCTCAGATTTGATTTTCTTCATGTAGCCTGAAGTTCTTACTACAGAGCTGAATTGTTTTAAAATGTTTTAGTGATCTCCATGGATTCTCATACCTGGTATGTCCTCAGATTTCAGGGATCTGACAAACTCAAGGTGACTAATCATTATATTTGTGTCGATCACCACTAGTATGTTCAGGCCAGAACTAAGAGCCTCTAGGGGAAAAAGAAAAGAAGACAACTTGTGAAATGATCAGTTGCATCCTCTTTGCTCAGTCCATCAGCTAAAGGTTACAACTAGGTGTAAGCAGATAGCAAAGAACATCAAAACATGACGTACCAGCAGAGATATTCAAATCTGGTTCTGGAAGATCTATTTCCATGCTTGTGAGCTCTCCACATGTCTGTACTACAGGCAGTGCCATCCTCTTCTCCACACGAGCAACATGCAGATCTTCAACTATCTGCATCTACAATGAAACAAATGTACACATATGACATCAACTGTAACTGCTTAAGAATTGTGCCTGAGAAAGACACTTCTCCATGAACGCTGCTGTGTTAAAAATGAGAAAAAGTGAAGCATGGCAAAGTAAGTTGGTAGAGCAAAGCCATAAGACCCTCCTGCACATCCTTCACTATCAGAAGTCCACAAAAGACACTCAAAACACAGCCTAGAAGGAAGGGTTTTTTTATGATCTTTCCAACTAGCACCCAAAAAGTTCATTGCTTTTTTTCTACATAGACTGCAATTTCCCTGATAGCTGTTTCTTAACAAAAAGTCTATTTTCCTGCTTGAAAGTTAGAAATTGAAGTAGCCAGAGTATGTAAACAACTATGAAGGTCCACTGTGCTGCAGACAATACACAGCAGACAGTAACAGCAAGGCAGTCTGTCTCGCTCAGAAAGCTCCTGATAGCTGGACTTCAGCAGGTTTGGTTAGGATTTGAAAACAACGCTCCACATTTTTTTTTTTTGAAGTCTAGGTCATAAGCCAAGAATGCAGAAGAGTAGGAAAGGTCAAGAAGTGTTCAGCAACACAACCTTGGTGCCAGAGTTTTTAATACAACTTACAAGTGTTAAATTAAAGCATTACTAACCTCTTGGTCTGCTTCTGGGTTCTGACTGTCTTGTGGAGGTGGAAAGACTTCAAAGCTCTGTAGGAAGAATTTAAAAATGCTGTATCAACACCATCATGTATCAGGGGAGACTGAGGATCCCCATGTCAAGAGTTCTGAAATACAGAATCATAATCATTATGGTTGGAAAGGACCTTTAAGATCATCCAGTCCAACCATTCTCTACCTCTATGAAGGCTGGTGCTAAGCCATGTCCCTCAGCACCACATCTCTGCCTCTTTGAAACACCTCCAGAGATGGGAATTCAACCACCTCCCTGGGCAACCTGTTCCAGTGTTTGAGAACCACTTCAGTGAAGAAATTTCTTCTTGTGTCCAACCTAAACCTCCCCCTCTTGCAGCTTGAGGCTATTTCCACTTGTCTCATCATTTGTTGCTTGGGAGCCAACCTGGCTCCAACCTCCTTTCAGGGAGTTATTGAGAGATCTTTTCACTCTCGGCCTCCTTTTCTCCTCTTTAGTGTAAAAGAAGCATACCACTAAGTGTTTGGACAGACCTCATGTCCTCACATTTTTTGTAGGAGTCAGATGTGCGTAAGACCTCAAAATTCTAAAAACAAGTAGGAATGAAGTAGATCATGTCTCACTCTTTTAGAGAGCTTTTGAGATAACACTGCATATTCCCAAGCCAATTGAATAAATACCAGTCTATTTTCAATACCCACCTACAGTCTCACAGGGCTTAAAAGGATGGCTTGTTTTAAAAATATATATAGTAGTTTACACTGCAAGCCTGTTTGTTCAATCTTTTACGTGATTCTTCTGGGATTCCCAGTACAAGACAGACATGAATTTAATGAAGTGACTTGAGCAAAAGGTCACTAAGATGACTAAAAGACTAGGACATGTAATACAAGAGTCTGAAAGAGCTGGGACTGCTTGGTCTGAACATTAAAAATCTCATGTTTTTATAGTGCTCAAACAGGCTGCCCAAAGAGGTTGTGGAGTCTACATCTTTAGAGATACTCAAAACCTTACTGGGCACAGTCCTTGGCAAACTGCTCCAGGTGACTCTGCTTGAGCAAGGGGCTGCACCAGATCTCCAGAAATGTCTACCAACTTCAAGGATTCCATGATTTTGTAGGTGATGGTGCTACCACAACGGGAATTAAAATCTCCTAACACTAGGCATGTAAAATGGGAACAACAACAACAAAGCAGCTACACCCAAGATAAAGCTGAGGTGCAGAGCCAAACACCAGCTGGAACACAGAAACAAACCCATCGCAGCCAAAGGTGAACTACTGCAGGAAAAGCACAAATTCTGTCCTAGGTTTACAACAAGTTCCTTAGGAATTACTTTGCCAGCAATCAGCACCTCTTTGCCAGGCAAGTTCTCAATACTTCAGCTTATTCATTTAAAAAAAAATAAAACATGACACAACCACATCAACTCCAAAAAAACCCTGTTGACTTACACAGAAATTAAAGTACTCTACCTCCCAGCAGCAACACTATGAAAGCACACATGCAGACAGTCCTATTACCCAAGACCTTTGTTTCTTTGGTTTAACCATTTAGCAGAGCAAAGGACCATTCTCACGTGATTTACATTGGAAGCATTTGTTTAGTTAGCGAGGAAATCCTATTTACAACCTATAAGGCAACAGTTTCCTCAAATAAAAACTGCCCGCCATCCAGAAACTAGCCTGAAACATCCATGAAGCATAAAGCAATGGACTGGGGTTCTCATTACCTGCTTAGAACACGATGCTTCAACGTCCCTTTCTGCAGTCCCTGAATCACCAGTGGCTTTACCCAAATCAGCATCTGTTTTCCTTCGTTTACAGAGGTCCCATCGTTTAGGTGGTTCAGGCGAATAGTGTGATGGTCTGTGTTTAGTCATATGGTGTTTTTTCTTAGGAAATTCCTTATATTCTTCTTCAGACTCTTCTTCCCAAGGCCTAGGTAGTCTACTTGGCTTCTTAGTGGAAGGCCTGTCTCCATGCACAGTCCTTGTGGAGGTGTCAATTAGTTTTTTGGGAATCCTGACCTCCTCACTCTCTTTTTCGCTCCATCTGCTTTTCTGTGTGGTATATGTGAATCAGACACAGATGACTTAAACTTTTCCACCATCGTTTTCTCTGCTTTTAGCTTTAGCTTGCAGAGTTCAGCAGCTTTCTCTGCTGCCTTCCTCTTCAGTGCCTTGTCCCTCTGAAGTTCAAAGCTATGCCAGAGTTTTTTCCCTTCTGTTCCACCAAAATGACTTCGGCCAGTAGCCCCTACCTCAGCAGTGCGTGTACTTTTGCCATGCTTAATTTCTTTGGCTTTAAACTGGATAACTATTTTCTTTTGCTTTTCAGTTGGGATTAAAGAATTGTCTGTGGTTTTGCTTTGATTTGGAGATTCTCTTTGGGACCTCTTTGGAGAGTCTCCTTGGGATTTATTTGAAGATACTCCCCGTGATCTTCTTGAAGATTCTCCTTGTGATCTTCCATTAGTTCCATGAGAAACAGCAGAACTTTGATCTTGCTTCTTCTCTTTGTCATCTTTCTCTATTTTAAATCTAAGGAAAGATTATGAAAAAAGTAATGTAATCTTGCCCTGCTAAAGAACAAAACAACAAACAAACATTTGATTTAGGCAGTTACAGCTCAGAATTGATGAGCACACCTTGTTACGGTCTTAAATACAAACTTGCAGCAACATCAGCGCAATATCCTTTGAAGCAGCAGTTTTAGTATTTACATCAATTTTATCTTACAAAATTGAGGAAAAAAAGCTATTGGTGTGATACACTACTAAGTCTAATTTCATTTTATCACACAGCTAAGTTTTAGCAGTGGTTTAACTATACGTGAAGTGTCTCACCCTAAAATTCCAAGAGTGGAGCAGTTCAGCTCAGTTATACAGAAGAGCAAGAATTTACCTCTGAAGTTCTGTCTCTCCTTTCATAGTATGTTTGTATGATCTGGTGTCTTCAGAGTTCTGAAAAAAAAGACAAAAATGGGAGTGCTTATAGAGGCAACACCAGTTAGAAAATCTTCATGAGATAGAATAAGATATTATTTCAGACTAGATTCACTAAGATTTTGAGTAAGTTAACCCTGAGAAAGGCTGGAATTTAATATTGAGATTTTATTGTATTTAAGAAAAACGTGAGGAGAAAAGTGAATGTGGCATTGCTATGAATACAGAAAGATCAGCTAACTAAACACAGTTAGGATTCACGTGTTTCATATACTCTTACAAGTACCACTATGTAACAAGATACATTTTTGTGTATTTATAAAAATTCTGAAGGAAAGTTACCTGAGGGGTGATTCCAGCTACTCCTACTCAAAGCCAAAGAGAAGACCTGTCTAAGGAGGTTTTTGTCCAGAAAAGATGTGTTACTAATTTTCATCAGATTTCCTAACTAGGTGCACCATTGAGAAAGTGGAGTTATGCAGGTCTGGCATAAAGGTATTCCTCAAACAAAGAGTTTCAACAGTCCCTGTTTAGAAAGCAGTTATATCACTGCTTGGCATATCCATACTGCAACTGTTGCATTCGTATTGTGGAATAATTTTATATGCAGTTTCCCCAAAACTACAACAGGGTGTAGGAAATCACAAGAGAGATGGGTAACATACATATTATTTAGATAAAGAAGCTTTAGACAGAATATCTGATGTGGGGAGGATGGAGTTAAAAACTTTGGGACAGACTATGCTTATAACGAACTGGTCTGAAACCAGGCCAACAAGCATGGAAAGGCCTTAAGGAAAGGATAGGATGACCCCGAAGCATAAAATAATCATAAACAAGACACATTAAGAGCATTATCTAAAGAGATTAATTACTTGCAAATAATGTCTTCATAGAGCTTCTTTACACAGACCAGAACAAGATTTGGACAGAGATCAAACCATCAAACCTGTGGAGGTTTGAATGCTAAAATCCACCCCTCCAGTAGAAGGGTTTCAATGTCAATGTAAGGACCACCTCAGTGTAGTGAACCAGGTAATGGGTGGAGTAGAGGGATTGGGCTGGGTTATCCCCATCCTGGGGAGGGGGGAAGGTTGCGAGAGCTCTGCTTCCCCCAGGGGACAAAAGAAACCTGCTCCAGGTAGACTTGGCTTCCCCTCCCAGGAGGAGGGGTCCCCCAGGTCTGAGTTGGTCAGTTCCTCTCCCCTGTCCTGTCCAGCAAGACTATAAAGTGGGGGGCAAGGCAGCCATCTTTTCTTTGCTCCTGCCTTGCCTGTTTGAAGTGCCCCACAGCTGCTGTTGGCCTCCTGGATCTGCTGCATGGTCAGGTCTGATCTTCTCCCTGCCGCATCCAAGCTTCTCTAAAGGACTGAAATCCACATACATCGAGGCCATCCAAATTTGGTTTTGTATGTTTTCCTATTCATCCTTATTCCTTACCCTTGTAAACCCTCCCTGTTATTTATATTATATATATATATATACATATGTATGTTGTTTAAAAAATTTACTTCTCCTACTTCCAAACCAACTCCAGATTATTTTTTGGTAGCTTAGACTCCAGTTAAGGCTTAAACCACTACAGGGATGAACGTGAAGTCATGTCACCAATCATAGCTAATTTATTATTTGTACTATATATAAACTGAGCTCAAGAGGACTGGATTTGTGATTTACCACCCAGGACTTGATTCTGCAGCACTGAAATAAACCAATTGGCTCAACACTATGTCAGTTGCCTTGATACACCAGGGAAAGAACCCTTTTTTGGGACTACACATCCTTTTACAAGTAATTCACTCCTCCAGTACAGGGGTCAGTGAGCAACTCAGCAACTCAGTGAGGCCATTAGGTCACTGCTGCAGAGATTTTTCTAACTGGAGAAGCTTGCAAAGGCCTACAAAGCCTTGACTATTTCACTTCCACACTAGAAAGTACTTCATTATAAAAGAAAAGGGTTGTAATGAATTAAGGGAATGTTGAGAACTTCTGCCTGTGCTTGGCTCTGCAGTTGTAACAGTAGCAAACCAATGAATCATAACTTAGGAGGATGTTAAAGGCTGCTGCCACTGAGAACCACCGATGCAACTTGCTGCAAGAAGACCTCTTCAATTTGCATGATTACACTTAAATAGGAATCCAGGCAGTTTATTAACAACTCGGTTAAGTGGTGAACTACATGCTCAGGATCAGTACCAACAAGACAACAGTAAAACTGTAATAGCCAATTACAAAATGATCCAGGCTCAGATGAGTAGGTACCAAAACGTTTTAATCTCACACCTACATGACACTTTGGCACACACACTCATGCTGCTGAAGGTGCTCCAGACATGTACAGCCACACAGCTTCCTTCCCACCTATTAACACATAAACACTGGTGACAAAGGCCCTCCACAAGCTCACACATGTACACCCAACATGTGGGACCCCCAGGATGTCTCCCCTGTACTGCCAGTGTCAAGCAGTGAAGGTGCTCTGTTGGGACAGATGGAGGTCATGACACTGGTGGGACAGCACCAAACCCAGCTTGACTGATGCCCAATTACAACTTTTTCCTCTTTGAGGATTTTTCCCCCTACAACGAGTTTTCATTATGTTTTTAGTGCTTCTTTTCAACCTAGCTCCTTCTTTCCTCAAAAGTCTCTTAAACTCCCTGATTTTCATTTAATTTGGTCATCTTAAACAAATTTTCTCACTTTCCTCTTCACATTCTTGGTTTCAGGGAAATGTCCTCCTGAGCAGATTGGTTTAGGTGTTCTATTTACAGCTCCATGTCTATCATCTCACCTGCATTATCCAGGCCATCCAGTTCCTCCAGACAGCTCTGTGTAAAGCTAGTCTCATTTATACTATGACAAATGCTCTTTCACTCATTCTGTAACCTATGGCCATGCTTATACCACACAAAAAACCCTAAAGCCCCCACACAATCACACCAAAATGACTCTGCTTAAACAGCTCACTCCCACCTGGAAAACCTGCAGGTACCTCTTATCCATACTGTGATAACATTCATTACTATTCAGAGGCTTCCAGATCCTTTTGCTATTAAGAATTTGGGTTCTCAGTTGTCAGTGTCTACCCATAGTGATATTTAATGCTTTTTCAAACAAACTGAAATCATGGGAGAGTGTCTGAACAACCTGTTGATGTTCAAACTGGTGTAGGCAGTGTAGGAACAGCAGTACAAGGTTTTAAGCCAAGTTTTTACCCTTTGCATTATAGAATTAAAAAACCCCACCACCTCAGGATAAGTTAATGTTAAAAGACTAATCAAATCATGATCAGGAGTTCAGGAAGAAAAAATAAAGAATTGTTGCAAGCATTTGGCTTTGAATAACATTTTCTGTATGAGCAAAAAACTTCTAACATGTATAACTTACTCTAAGGCCATATCATACTCCTTTATAGGCTTCCAAATACTTTTGAGACATTTATGATACACCTGTTGGGAACTAAACCTATCTGAAACCTTACTATATTATGTGCCCTGGTTAACATTAGTATGCAATTTGCTTAGCATGAGTAGCAAATTCCTGAAGCTTTCAGCTGCAAACTGTAAGCCAGAGGTGGGTGAACTCAGGCTGAATTCTTTCTTAGTCACAAAAAGAATAGCTGGGAGTAGTTTTGTATGACTCTGATATACTTGTAACTAAGCTAACATGAAATTGTACAAATAATGTTAATGAAGACGGTATGCTTTGCAATACAAGGTAGATTGACCATTACCATCATAGGAAATGAACCATTCGTCAAGGGGATGAAGAGTTCACTCTACCTATAGTCAGTAGAAAACAGATGAGCTCCAAGTGCAGATGGAACAAAAACGTTATGAAACTGTTTAAGTAGATAAAATTGCCTGCACCAAAACCCCAACTATCAAAGAGGGCAAGCAACCATTAAACAGTATGACCGGACAAATAGCTTCTCCAAACTGGAAGAAGCTCAATTTAGACTAGACATTTGAAACAAGTTCTTCCCCATGAAGGTGACGCACTGGAACAGTTCGCCCAGAGAAGTTGCAGAGGCTCCAAGCCTGGAAGTGTTTAAAGCCAGGCTGGATGTGGCCTTGGGCAACCTAATCTAGTAGGAAGTGTCCCTGCCCATAAGAGGGGTTTGGAACTAGATTATCTTCAGCAAGGCCTTTGACACTGTACCCCACAGCAAACTCCTGGCCAAGCTATCAGTCCATGGCTTGGACAGAAGCACACTGTGTTGGGTTAGGAACTGGCTGGAGGGCCGAGCCCAGAGAGTGGTGGTGAATGGTGCCACATCCAGCTGGCGGCCAGGCACTAGTGGTGTGCCCCAAGGATCAGTGCTGGGCCCCATGCTCTTTAACATCTTTACTGATGATCTGAATGAGGGCATTGAGTCCATCATCAGTAAATTTGCAGATGACACCAAGCTGGGGGCAGGAGTTATCTGCTGGAGGGTAGAGAGGCTTTGCAGAGGGACCTCGGCAGGCTGGACAGATGGGCAGAATCCAACGGCATGAGACTGAACACATCCAAGTGCCGGGTTCTGCACATTGGCCACAGCAACCCCATGCAGTGCTACAAGCTGGGGTCAGAGTGGCTGGAGAGCAGCCAGGCAGAGAGGGACCTGGGGGTACTGGTCAATGGTAGGCTGAACATGAGCCTGCAGTGTGCCCAGGCAGCCAAGAGGGCCAATGGCATCCTGGCCTGCATCAGGAACAGTGTGGCCAGCAGGAGCAGGGAGGTCATTCTGCCCCTGTACACTGCACTGGTTGGGCCACACCTTGAGTACTGTGTCCAGTTCTGGGCCCCTCAGTTTAGGAAGGATGTTGACTTGCTGGAACGTGTCCAGAGAAGGGCAACAAAGTTGGTGAGGGGTTTGGAACACAAGCCCTATGAGGAGAGGCTGATGGAGCTGGGGTTGCTTAGCCTGGAGGAGACTCAGGAGTGACCTTATTGCTCTCTACAATTAACTGAAGGGAGGTTGTAGACAGGCGGAGGTTGTTCTCTTCTCCCAGGCAACCAGCACCAGAACAAGAGGACATAGTCTCAAGCTGTGCCAGGGAAGGTTTAGGCTGGATGTTAGGAAGAAGTTCTACACAGAGAGAGTGATTGTCCATTGGAATGGGCTGCCCAGGGAGGTGGTGGAGTCACCATCATTGGAGGTGCTCAGGAGGAGACTTGATAGGGTGCTTGGTTGCATGGTTTAGTTGATTAGGTGGTGTTGGATGATAGGTTGGACGTGATAATCTTGAAGGTCTCTTCCAACCTGGTTTATTGTATTCTATTGCTTTCCAATCCAAACCAATCTCTGATGACAAGACACACACTTGTTAAGTGAACAACTTAGGTAATAGACTGTGAAGCTTTTAAAAAGTCTTGCTCCAGAGACCCAGCTCAAGCTACTCCTTCTCCTGTACCATTTTGTTAAATTATTCATTTATGAGACTCAAGGTGTGAGACTCTACCTTGGAAACTGAGGATTTGGACTGCACTTAACACCTTACAAAATTCAAAGGGGAAAAAAATCTAGCAAATGTAACAAAGATCACCACCCCTGTAGCACCTGCATTTCACAAGCAGTGTAAGCTCACTCTCTAGGTACAATTATGTACCAGAGTATATTGAGAAGTTGGGTCACTGATTTAAGTTTCAGTAGTTAATAGGAAACATAGTTGCCTGCTAAAAAGCTGCTGGGTACAACATGGACTTAAGTAGGACCTTAAGATACATGATCCAAGAGACAGAAGAATTAGGGAAAACAATAGTATGTTTGGTAACAGTTTCAAGTTCAACTTTCCCCAACCAAGAAAATACATTAAAAAACCCCAAATCTCTTTTCTGATACCCACACTAATTGTCTTTGGAGGAAAACCTAAGCTAGTTTTCCCATTAGAACTTGCAGTTAACTGATCAATTAAGCCCTCCTGCTGCTCTTAATGACCCCCATCTTTACATGTGATTCACTCTTCTATCCCAAGACTACTAAATACATCCTGTTCTTCTCTTGAACACTGGAATTTCAACTAAAATACTGATAATAGTAATAAGACAGCTGTTCCTACTTTATCATCCTGGCCATCCAAACAGTCTTCCTTTCCAGTTAATTTCTTCAGTTTCTTTTTAGACATCTTCAAATCCTAACAAAAAACAACGATGCCATTATTAGTTATTTCAAGTTTGTATTTCCAGCTGACATACAAATTAAAGTTTATCGGCATAGAGAAAGAAACTTTAATACTCTCCTTTTGTTTTCTCATTATAGAGCCACAGCAGAGTTCAACAGAGTTAATTATTCACATCTCACTACTAGAGAATGTCAGAGAAAAGAAGGATGGCAATTACTGTTCCATCTGCTTTAGTGACACATATTTTGCACCAGCAAATGCATTAGGCTGAGACAAACATCGAACATTTAGTCATACCATCGTCAAGTTTTAAGCAGTTCCAGCTATTTAATTCTCCCCTCTTTCCCCTGGGATGGGGGTAACATCGTGACATCTCGCAAAAGGCTATCACCCTCTTCAGACACTTAAGTCTTCCGAGCCCGTCGCAAAAAAGCAGAGGTTTACAGAAGGCTGGAACGAAATTTCACCAGAAGCTCCCAAAGCTCTAGAGATGAATTTCCAGAGCATAGGTCAACTATCTAAAGAGATAAACCCCAAAAGGAGCTCATCCTTAACACAGGAACAACGAGTAAACACACAGCTCTAAGACAACCTTCAATATGAGTGGATTGAAACGGGTGAAGGACAAGCTGCCACTTCGCCACCACCAAAGGGACAGCAGCCTCCTTAGCCCCAAACCCAGGAGTGAGGAAAAGGCAAACACAGAATGACCCTCCGGGACCCCTCAGAGAACAGGCCAGCCGGCCTCCCCCACCGCACCCGGCAGCTGCCATCATGCCCTCTCTCTTCCCTTCCCTCCTTCTGCTTCCCCTCCCCAGCAGCAGGGCACTCCCCCTCACACCCAGCCAACTCGAACGTACCCTCCAGACGAAGCCAAGGAGGGCAGCAGCTCCGAGCCCCGTCGCGCCAGGCGGTCCTGGCAGAGAAACCTCAGGGGTACCCCCAGCGCGGCCCCGCTCCCGGGCCAGGCGCTTCCCTGTCAAGCACAACTTCCCCAGTCGCTGGCCTCCGGGAACAGCGGCTGCCCCGGCCCCTCCCCGCCGCGGGGCGCGCTGGGCAAGGCCAGGCCCCCCAGTTCAGGAGCCGGAGGCCTAAGGGGCGCTGGGAACTGTAGGCAGAGCGGGCCCGCCTCCTCTCCCGACGTACGTGCCGGGCCGCCAGCGCCGAGCCTGCCGCCCACCTCCCGCCTCTCTTCCTCCCTCAGCGCCGCCCCATCCCGAAGAGGCGTGTGGGTGCATCGGCGTGTGCCCCTGCTTCAACTCGCCTGCATTCACCCGCCGCAGGACTGTCCCTGGAGGAGATGGCAGCGGAGGAGGCTGCGGAGGCCGCGCTGGCGCAGCTGTCTCCTGAGCAGAGGCAGCCAGGGCGGGAGAACGATGAGGAGGAGAATCCCGAAGGCGGCAACGGCGAGACTGCAGCGCTTAGTGAGGGCCGGGCTCGGGGGGACCGTGAGCAGGCGGGCACTGTGGTGTGTAGGGTGGGAACCAGGTTCTCGTCAGCCTCTGAGCCGACTCTTCCGTCCCGTTCTGAGGGCCCGGCGCCGCCTCAGTGTGCTTAGTTGGTACTGAGGGCGGGAGCTGGCTCTTCCGTCCCGTCCTGAGGGCTGCAGCACGGCCCCAGCGTGCTAAGGAGGTGCTGAGGGCGGGCAGGCGCCATGCGGATGCGCGGGAAGGAGAGGCCCCTTGACAGAACCCCGGGGACGTTTGAATTTACGGCTTAGAGTCGCTTTCATGCGGACTCCTTTCTCCCCCCAGCCTGCGCCATGAGACCCCTGCGCGGTGAGGAAGGGCCGGGTTTCCCCTTTTGCCGACTTGGTGCGGAACGGAGCCGGCGGCAGGGCTGCACGTGCTCCCTGAGGCGGCCCGGCCCAGGGGCTGAGCCTCGGCGGTGATGGGCTCGGTGCCTCAGGCAGCTTAAAAAGCAGGAGCTCGCGTCGCATTTTTCTCCTATTAGCTCTAAAGAGATTTCTGCTGTGATGATTTCAAACGGCCGTGCACGAGCTGGGCCTGCCGGGGGCGGGCAGGGGCTGCGGTGGGTGCCTTGTGCCTCAGCCCCACGCTTTTTCTCCTCGGCATTTTCTGCCAAATGGCTTTAAACTGGTTGTGCCAGTTTTCCAGCCGTGGCATTGATGCTACTGCAGGGTTACGGTTGAACCCAACTGATTATTCTAATTTATTATTAAAAAAAAAAAAATGAAAAAAAGCATAATTTTGGGTCTTTGAAGTGTTACTAAGTTTGTGCATGATCAGTGATTCCTGATGGAATTTGAAATTGCCTACAATCTTGCTTTGCTGGCAGCCTGTTTTTCTGAATCGTTTAGTATGAAAGTTTGTTTCGTGTAGATGTGTGCACACTCTTTTTTTAGCCATTTTAACATGTAGACTTGCTGTGAAGATGCAGACAGCCCAAGTCTGGTGGATTTTGGTCACTAGTATGCTCTCACTATCTATTTTTGTAACAGTTTTACAAGTTTTTCTCATAGCATGTGGAGTCATTATCAATCATTGTTCTTTATTCACCTTTATCGTGGGGATTTCTCACCGAAGATCATTTTACTTCCTCATTTTCTTTGTCTTTCTAATAATGAAATGTGTACAAACTTACTAGACATCTTGCAACTTTTTAGATGAGAAATAGGCGGGAAATAGGACTGGCTGAGGTGACTTGTCTGCTTAAAAATAGATCTGTGAGAAATACGGCAACATTCTCTGAGTAGCAATGTTGGTCTCGATATATTATTGAGGCAGGTAGAATAATTTTACTCAGTGCTTCTGTCTTTTTAAACAATTTCTGAAATCTCTGTTTTGAGATATTCCTTCCATTTCCTCTTTCTGTTTTTTTTTTTAATAGCAGCACAAAAATCTTTATCCAACTGGGACATTAGAGCCAAACAAAACAACAACAATAACAAAAAGGAATTGTAAGAAATATATAATCCAGCCCTTATTGTCCCTTTAGGAGCAACCAGCAGTAGATGGTGTTGTGGAGGAAAGATTTAGGTTACTTGAAAATTCACTATCAGTTTGTACAAGTGCAACACGGCAAGGTTCACTATTGTTTACTGCATGGAAGAAGCATACAAAGGAAAATCGAGTTAGAATTGGGCTAAAATGATCTACAGGGGAGATTTGGGATGGAAAGGGTAAGGAAGACACCCCTGCTGAGTCACAGGTTCAGGATGGAGCCCTTTGTCTCTAAGCTCAGAGAGAGGAGTGCAGCTGGATCCAGACTTCATCATATCAGAATGGTTTGAGGGGGAAAGGACCTTAAAGAGATTAATTTAAACCCCCTGCCACAAGCAGGGGCACCTCCTACTACATCAGGTTGCTCAAGTCCCCATCTAACCTGTCTTTGAGCACTTCAGGGTTGGAAGTGCCAGACTTAGTCGAGGGTTCATCTTCGAAGGAATTGGCTGCTGGGATTTTGTTGGTATTGATTCAGCGTACTGTTGAGGGAGGAGCAAGCAAGTGTTTATTAAGGCTATCACAATGAATAGTAAGGTTAGATTGATTTCTAGCAGTACTTTCTAGCCTCTTAAGTCTGAAATTCCTCAGTCTGCCCAACTCCATTCAATTGCAGATGTTGGTATCACCAGCACTTAAAGCTCATCACGGTCCCTGATAGCAAATTCCTTCCTAACTCTTTTTTTCCGGTTATCCATCATAAAGAGTTCTAAACTTCTGTCTTCAGATTTTCTTAGCTAGTATTGTGAGCATTTGCACTTGCTCCTTGCGTGCTATGTCTTGCTAACATTGCATTTTGCAACACACTAGTGTGTAAGTGTTATTTTGTTAACTTTAACCATCTGATGATGCAGAGAAATCGTTTATCTGTCCAGGATGGCATTATTGTACAGTGGTTTCCGAGGATCAGCAAGAATTAATTTGTTATTACAGTCCAAGATACTGTTGATACGTTTCTTTTGTCCTCCTTAACACTTGTAGTCCTTTTTGCATGTTAGAAGCACCAAAATAATGGAAACAAAGGAAAATATTTATGTGATTCAGTTATATCAACAACACTTAATGGTTTTTTTGTTTGATTTTTAAGATGGTGTGGTTGTCTCTGAAAAAGTGGAAAGCAACAACCTGGATGTGAAAGAGCCAGCACTGGAAACTGAGGAAAAAGGAACAAGGGAAGAACCCACAAAGGAATCTGATAGCAACATTCTGGATGTTTCATCTGATTATCCAAGAGGTTTGATAATAAACTTCAAGAATATTTGTGTTGTATAACTTGTAACCCTAGGTTTAAAACCCAGCTTGAGCACACTGATCAATTGCTATCTTTGTTTCAAGTAACAAAATAGTGAAGACTAATCTTGTGAAAATGTGATAAAGGCTTAAAATGGGTACAGAGTCAGTGTTACTGTAAACTGGGATATTCTCTGTGGTGAAACCAATAGAGCTGATTTATTGAGAGTGACAGGGCCCTTTCCCAGGCTGCCCGGAGAGGTTGTGGTGTCTCCTTCTCTGGAGAGATTCCAAACCTGTCTGAACATTGTGATCCTGGGCACCGGCACCCTGCTGTGAGTGACCCTGATTTAGCAGGGGTCTTGGACTGGATGATCTCCAGAGGTCTGTTCCAGCCTCCACCATTTTGTGTGATTCTAGTATTGGATAAGCTAATTCTCTTGTTTTTACCAAATATTCTGCTGTTCTCACTGTTTTAAGTTTAAAAATCAGAAGGTAAATTGAAAGGTTAATGAGTCTCCAAAGGGGAAGAAAAAAGGTCGTAGAATGTAACATATCCTGACTGTACGGTGAATGATTGTTACTTCCAATTGGTCCATGTCTCACTGGTGTTTGAGTTTTGCTAGAGTGTTCCTAGGATGTTTTTATACTGCCTTGTGCATGACTTGCACTCACTAGCAATGCTGAGCAGTAAAATGGATTGTGATTTGCAACTTTTCAACATTCAACTGAAGGTCTTTGCAATGTAAGAAGTTTGTGTCAGTATTAGAAATCAAGTAGAAATCTGTGGACACAAATGGATTTTAAAGAGCCATTCTGGGGTCTAATTTTGTAGTCATTCCTACCACGAAAGTTAAAGGATAGAAACAAATATTTGGATTGGTACTATAGTCATTCTCTTACAGTGTTAGACTTGAAATGAGGCACAGAAAAATAGCAATTAACTCTTTATTAAATGAAGAATGTTTAACTTCTGAATATCACTGCTTTTCAGAGAAGCATATTTCAATTCAAAGAGATTTTGCTGAGCTAGAGAAACTAGCTAATCTGAAAGAAGGTGAATTTACCACAGCAGCACCCCAGAACACAGACCTTCAGGTTACAGGTATTTACCTTTTTTTTGTCATTTTTGTAACACACTTCACATGTTTATATAATTTAATTAATAATAAAAAACAGCTTTCTGATTCATTCCTGTGCTTACTGAATGTTTTGCTTGCTCCAGTAAATTTAAGGCCTTAATAATTCCTTTCTGTCTTTCTCCTCTGAGCTGAAGCATTTTTCACGTTGCAGCATGTGTGGACCAACAAAATGTTAATTCTAGTACATCAGAAGCTTCATCTCATTTATTTTACTGCAAGTGCCACAATTATATGAAGCTGATTGTTGTCTTTGCAGCATTTAAATATCCATTTCAATAAAAGTATTCCATTCTGGATACTTTTTATCCCCAATCTGTGTTACGTTCTGATCCAGATGTATATTGGAAGATTGCTTTAAGTCTGCAAAGTGTTTTTAATAGAACTTTGTAATTTAATGACGTATGTATTTTGTGCTGGAAGTGACAATTGAAACAAATTATTCACAGATGGAAAAAAAAACTATGAGGGTCCACATCATAGGGTTCTTGAGCCCTAATATTTTTTTCTGAGCTCCCCAGTTCAAGAGGCACAGGGAATCACTAGAGAGAGTCCAGCAAAGGCTACAAAGATGCTGAGGGAACTTGAGAATTCAGACAGGAAAGGCTAAGAGCAGCAGCTGGGGGTAGATCTGAGCAATGGCTCAGCAAGAAATAAAGTGTGAGGGGCAAGAGAATGGGGCCAGACTCTTGTCAGTGAAGCCAAATGGCAGGACAAGGGGCAGTGGGCACAAACTGGAATCGAGGAGGTTCCACCTGAGCAGAAGGAGGAACTTCTTTGCTGTGGGGGTGTTGGAGCCATGGAGCAGGCTGCCCGGAGAGGTTGTGGAGTCTCCTCTTTGGAAAGATTCCAAACCCACCTGGACATTGTGATCCTGGGCAAGCTGCTGTGGGTGTCCCTGCTTTAGCAGTGAGGTTGGACTGGATGATCTCAGAGGTGCCTTCCAACCCCCACCATGCTGGGGTTTTCTAAGAAGTTAATGATATTTAGAGTAATAGTGGTTCTTAGCTATTTGCTATGGAGTAGAAAGAGGCAATCCATCAATTTCAAGTTTGTTTGAGCCTGAAATAGAACATACCCTGGGGAATTAATCTTTAACTCCCATGGACAGAACATTAGTTCCTTCTTTCTTATATGCTTCCTTTAACAGGAGTGTTTCTCAGACTTGTTTAATTGTGTTTTCAGATGAAAAGAAGCCTTGTCCGTTGTGTTCTGAGGAGAAATACAAAGCTTGCTATAGTCATAAGCTCCATCGACACCTTCTGAATTTTCACTGGAAAGTTTCTGTTGAATTTGAAGGTAATAGCAATCATGTTTGACTAGTAAATGCTAGAAGAAACTGTGGACATGCAGGACATTGTTCTGTGTTTCACCTTTTTTAATTTCCTTGCTTAGGCAGTTTCTTTACCTGCTCTGAATTAGAACCATATTTTGACCTAAGGAATATTGACCTGAGATGTAAGTTGCAGATACAAAACCCTAATGGATCTGAATTCTTGTAGATGCCAAAATAGTTAGTTCTGCATTTTCTCATTTGAAAAAAAAAAAATGCTTCTCATGTCAAGAAAATGACTAGAAAAAATATGTATATAATTAGAATTGTTTTACTAGTAGTTTTGACTCTATTGTTAATCATCATACACACCTGCAGGGTCATTTTTGGCTTATCATAACAAGTCCATGATTTGCAGAACTGTGTAAAGTATTTAGTGTCATTATGTAGAAGCCATAGGGGTTTTGGAAAAGCAGTGTGATCTGCTTGTAAGAGGCATTAAAATCCCGATGGGAAAATTGAGAAGGAAAAGCAGAGACTGAGCAGGATGTGTATTTTAAAGAGC
The DNA here is from genome assembly GCA_033816785.1 of Picus viridis. Classification (NCBI taxonomy): domain Eukaryota; kingdom Metazoa; phylum Chordata; class Aves; order Piciformes; family Picidae; genus Picus; species Picus viridis. The sequence continues at coordinate 24,630,306 of CM066588.1, forward strand.
TGTGTGTGCCTTGTATTGAAAGAGGATCTTCTTAATGCTTCTAAATACCTGAAGAGTAGGGGGCACGAGGATGGGATCAGGTTTTTTTCAGTGGTGCCCAGTGACAGGACAAGGGGCAGGAAGCCCAAATTGGAGCCCAGGAGGTTCCACGTGGAAAGCACAAAAATTTGCTGTGAAGCTGCTGTAGTCCTGGAGCAGGCTGCTCAGAGAGGTTGTGGAGTCTCTTCCTCTGGAGAGATTCCAAACCTAGCTGGACATTGTGATCCTGGACAATCTGCTGTGGGTGCCCCTGCTTTGGCAGACAGGTTGGACTGGATGATCTTGGGATGTCAATTCCAATCCCCACCATGCTGGGATTCTGGAATTCTCTATGGCTCTCCAGGAAATAAAATGATTAGAGGATGGACAAGATTAAAGTTAAACTAAAAGTGCTCTGACTGGAGATTTGCAGGCACTGGCAGATGTCTTTCTGATTTTTTTTCTTGCAACTGTGGAATATGCCTTTTATAGGAGACTTCAGCCAAATCTTTTAGCAAGGTAAGAGTAATATTCATAAGTACTTTGGGAGGTTACAGACTGGATAAGCTAGTGAAGACTCAATGAAGCTCTGTAGGATGAGAGCAGGCATTAATATGAATTCCTGTATGAGATTTTTGTCCATTTTAACATTGAAAATTTGTAATTAGCTGATAAATTTCCTTGGGCAGAGGGTGAATGTACTAAGTAATAGGTGATATTCTCTTACTGCTGTCTTATGGCAGTATTTGGGATTCTGAAATGAGACCATCCACGTTGTTTACTTCCTGAACTGTAATGTGACAAGAATTTCTTTTCTAGGGTACAGAATGTGCATCTGTTACTTGCCCTGTCATCCAGTAAAACCAAACCTCATTGGAGACCAGGTAAAATGATGAAGCACAGTAATATTTACCCTACAGAGTGGGGGAAATGGGTGATTTAGGGGAACTGTTGTCACCTGCTTAGTCACGAAATACATCTTGCTCTCCAGTGTATAGTGTCAAAAGCTTACCAGCCCACTATATGAGTATTGATATAAACCTCTGGTAGTTGAATGTAGTTGTATCTCTGTTTTGGTCAGCATGTGCCTAGATAATGTCAAACACTGTTACAGATTGGAGTAAATGACAGGTTTGTGTGGAGGGCATGAAGGCTTCATTAGGCCAAGCAATGAGTGCTGCTAGCTCCTTCTTTCCCCCTGTGCTGCGTATGTGCGGTACGCATCGCTACAGGCTTGGGGAGGAAAGGCTGGAAAGGTGCCCAGTGAAAAGCTCTTGGGGTGCTGGTCAGCAGCCAGCTGAACACAAGCCTCTGAGTGTCCAGATGGCCTAGACAACCAACATCTAGCAGGCCTGCATCTGAAATAGTGTGACCAGCAGGACCAGGGCAGTGATTGTCTTGCTTGTACTAGGTGCTGGTGAGGCCACACCTTTAATCCTGGGGTCAGTTTTGAGTTCCTCACTCCAAGGAAGACATTGAGGTCCTGATATGTGTCCAGAGCAACAAAGATGGTGAAGGGTCTGGAAAACAAGTCTTGTGAGCAGCAGCTCAGGAGAAAAGGAGGCTGACGGGTGACCTTCTGTGATTCCCTGAAAGGAAGTGGGAGCCAGATGGGGCTTGGTCTCTTCTCTCTGCTTGTCTCAGGACAAGAGGAAAGGGCCTGAAAGTTGTGCCAGAATAGGTTTAGATTGGACATTAGGAAGAATTTTTTCCCTAAAAGGGTTGTCCTGCCCTGGAACAGGCAGTGGAGTCCCCATCCCTGGAGGGGACTGAAAAGCCGTGTAGATGTGTTGCTGAGGGATGTGGTTTAGTGGTGACCTGTGTGGGTTTAGTGCTGGGTTAATGGTTGGACTTGATGATCTTAAAGGTCTCTTCCAACCAAATCAATTCTAGGATTGGCAGAGCAGCTGGCTGTGGCAGTACTGCTGTGCTGGTTCCTGGAGCAAGATTATTTATAGTCTCTGGCTGTAGATTCAAAATATTTAGTATGTGCTGGAGGTCACAGACTGATGACTTCTTCCTGTGCCTGTCTTCAGTTATAGTTCCATTTTCATCATGTTTGTTTATTCTGAAACTACAAATGTTGTATTTTTCAGACATTTTCAAAGATGGGAGCCCATTACCATTGTATCATCTGCTCAGCAACTATCACACGAAGAACTGACATGATCAGTCATATTAATCGTCATGTGAATAAAGGAGAAACTGAGTCAAGGTTTATTACAGGTAGATTCTTGCTTATAGAAAACATTGGATCTTTTGTACTCCATAGCACATGCAAGAACTGTGATGTGTAGGTGAGAGACAGGAGAAAAATTCTGAAACAGATGTAGCTCTCCTAGGGAGAAATCTGTCCTTAATATCATAGGAAGGACATCAAAGATGATCACAGGATTGCAGCATCTCTTCTATAAAGATAGGCTGAGAGAGTTGGTTCTGTTCAGCCTGGAGGAGAGAAGGCTCCAGGGAGACTTTATAGCTACATTTCAACATCTTAACAGGACCTAGAGGAAGGCTGGGAAAGGAGTGTGACAGGGCTGAGGGGCAATGGTTTCAAACTGGAGCATGCCCAGCGCTTGCTACAGATCTAGACTTCTCACAACCTCTGACAATTAGGCCTTGTCTCTGGCTTTGTTGATACAACCTTTGGCTACAAGATCTTCCCGGCATCCCAGCAGTAGCTGGGCTGGATTGTGAAATTTCCAGGTTGCCAAGTCCTAAAACTTCCCCCATCCATGCTGTGTCTTGGCCAAATAAGCAAACAAAATGTTCATCCTCCTCCCCTGCTCTTGCCAGCTAAAGGATAAGCTGCTGCTTACTCTGCATTCCTGTCTCAGGCTGGTATAAGATAAGCACACTGTCCTGCATTCCTGTTACAGGGCAATATGGGCAGTTTTCTCACAACATGGGAAACAAATGTGCTGAGACTCAGGCTCAGGGGCTTGCTTTCTGAAATGTGAATGGATACACTGTAGCCCAAAAGAAAGAAATCTGATGTTTTATGAGAAGAGAATTCTGTTAGAGCTTAATCTTTATCTGCCACTCTTAGAAGATATATTGCTGCCTGATTTTATCCATCTCACATACCTATTAACTGATCCATGTGCTAGCTGGATTACAGCATAACCCAGACTTCTTGCTACATTTTCAACTTTATTTATCAAATATCTACTGATAATTTCAATTCTCATTGACTGGTTCCTTCCCCCACAATTACTTTTAGTTCCTGCTCCCAAGAATTCTCATCAAGTGCTGAAAGAGTCAGCCACAGACGTACGAGTTCTTCCTAACTACTCCACACCCCAGAAAACAGATTCCTATTTTAATCCTAAAATGAAACTCAACAGGTAAGGAGAGAAAAGGGAGTGGGAGGATGCAGCAGAGGGGTGATGAGTTTGTAGTGGAAAATACTCGTTTTAAAAAGCAAGTCCTACAAAACCTTGGGTTAGAGGGCAGGAGAAATTATCTTCCATCAGGAAACCCTTCTTCACATGTAATATTTAAACCCCAAAGCACTATATGGGAAATATTGTCGTTACTGAAGCAACTAAGTGGTTTTCTGTGATGAGCAGTTAATGGAAAAGAACAGGATCTGAAGGGAGCACACTTGAAAACTAACCTCACTGTACACAGTTAGGGTGTTTCTCTGTGAATGGATAGTCACTGCTCTTTCTTCTCTAACAGAATCGCAGCTTGCCCGTAACATATATTTTTCATGTTCTAGGCCTTTTTCTTTTGGAATTCAAATTCTTTCAAGGATCTTCTTACTCTGAAGGAAGAAACATCGTCTTTTTTAAAGGGAAATCATAAATGGTGGCTGTACCATCACTGAGAGGTGTGTCTGTTGACACCCAGTGCACAGGACTGTGCTTCAGTCTGTGCTGTCCCCTTGGGTCTTTAGTGCTGTCAATATTTGATGTTTAAACCTAGCTCACACATCTGTGAAAGCTAAGGCAGGCCTCCGAGCAAGGCCACTGCAACTAAGGGCATGGCCATGTCTGAAAGAACAAGGCCTGTCCCTCCAGACTGAGGCATTTTATTGTTCTGTAGTAATTTCTAATGTCTTTAAATAGCCATTAGCAGGGCAGGATCACATTGTTCATTTCTTAATGCTACCCACTTTTTCCACTATTAGAGTAATTAGTAAGTAATGAGAAGGAGGGACAAGTATTTTCTCAGCATACTTACCGTGATCATTCTTTATCTTCAAGGCAATTGATCTTCTCTGCCCTGGCTGTCCTAGCTAAGGAACGTACACCCATAGAATGCTTGGATGCTTTTGGTGCTACTGGTAATTTCTTTAATCTTTTGGCTAATATCCATGGGTATGAAGCTGCAGAAATCAGTTTTAATACATACTGAGGGCACACATTAAAAACTAATGTGAGCTCCAAAATAATTTTCTTCCTTAGTGAGACTGATGAACTTCCTCCACATGAAAAAAAACTCCTGCATCAAGAGCCTGGTATTAGGCCTTTTAAAAACAGTGTTAAGTCAAAGTTGAGTGCTCTCCTTAAAATCAGTTGCCTTAATGTTGCTGAAATGGCAACTTGTGTCCAAGGTGTGACTCTGGATGTGAAATTTGGCAGTGAAATCTAGCCGTAGTTTAGAAATGGTGATGAATCCAAGCTTCTTTATCAGAATCATCATTAATTGATTGCAGAAATTCTGAACATGAAGTAAATGTAAAGTAGTTACCATCTGGAACAAAAAGCTGAGGAGATCTGGATTGCTGCCTCTTAATCACCAGCTACTGCAAACTTAAGGTGATAATGGGGAACAGTAGTAACTGCTTAGCATTTTGCATAAAACTTGATAATGAATTTGCCACCATTCTGAACCTGGACAGAATTCACAAGTGCAGCCTGTCCTCTGATTCTAAATGTAAGCATAGACTTTTCCATGAACCTCAGCAATAAGCACTTGGAGTCAGCCTAAAAATCTTGACAGCAAACATTCACAGGATGCTAGCTTGGTGGGGATGGAAGGGACCTCTGGCGATCGTGGAGTCCAACCCCGCTGCAGGGTCACCCACAGGAGATGTCCAGGTGGGTTTGGAATCTCTCCAGAGACTGAAACTCCACAACCTGTCTGGGCAGCCTTCTCCAGGGCTCCAGCACCCTCACAGCAAAGAACTTTTTCCCTCCTGTTCAGTGGAAACTCCTGGGTTCCAGTTGCACCCATCACCCCTTGTCCTTTCCCTGAGCACCACTGACAAGACTCTTATCTGGCTCCATTTTCTTGCCCCCCACCCCCTGCCATGTACCCCAGTGTCTCTGTGCTGAGGCAGAAGGTCACCAGCACTTTTGCAGGAACATGACAATATTTGGATCATGCACATTACAGGCATTTAGAAGGATTGTTTCGTTTTATTTTTTTCATACCAAGTTCAGCAACCCAGAAGCCAAGTCCTTGTTCTGTCACGGAGTCACAGCTCTGTTTTTCTGTAGGTATCATGGGGCTGCAATGGGCAAAGCATCTTCGAAGCTCTGTGAGAGTTACAATTAATGATTGCAATGAAAACTCTGTGGCAATGATTCAGGAAAACTGCCATTTAAACAAAATGAAGGTGAAGCTGAACACCAAGGAAGATGACAATGATGAAGCCATGCGAGATGGAGAAGACAACACTGACACCATTGAGGTGACAAAAATGGATGCCAACGTCATAATGCATTTGAGATCTTTCGATTTTATGTAAGTGTTGAATGTTTCTCTTAGTCATTTACTGGTTTCGTCACAGAATTGTTCAGGCTGGAAAAGGCCTTTCAGATCATGAATTCCAACCATTAACCCATCTCTGAGGAACCATGTCCCTCAGCACCATATCTACAAATGTTTTTCATCCCTTCTGAGGTGGGGACTCCACCACTGTCCTGAACAGCCCATTCTAATACCTAGCCACCCTTTCAGTGAATTTTTTTCTTCTAATGTCCAACCTAAATCTACCCTGTCACAGGTTTGAGGCTGTTTTTCTTGTCACTTGTTACCAACTTCCACCTGACTCCAACCTCCAACTCAGGGAGTTGTAGAGAGCAAGAACATGTGCCCTGAACAGCCCCAGTTCCCTCAGCTGCTCCTTGTAAGACTTGTGCTCCAGACTGCTCAGCAGCTTCAAGGCCCTTTTTTGGACCTGTTCCAGCACTTCAATGTGCTTGTTGGAGTGAGGGACCCAAACCTGAACCCATTACTCAAGGTGTGGCCTCACCAGTGCTGAGCACAGGAGGACATCCCTGCCCTGGTCCTGCTGGTCACACTATTGCTGAACCAGGCCAGGATGCTGTTTGCTGCCTTGGCCACATGGGCACACTGCTGGCTCATCTTCAGCTGGGTGTTGACCAACATCCCCAGGTTCTTTTTCCACTAGGCAGTTTCCAGCCACTCCTCTCCCAGGCCTGGAGTGTTCATAGGATTGTTGTCTCCTAAGCACAGGACCCAGCATTTGGTCTGCTTGAACTTCATTTCACTGGTCTCAGGCCATGGATCCAGCCTGGTCACCTCCTCTACAGAGGGCCTCATGACCCTCATGCAGGATAAACACTTCAAGCCAACTCAGTGTTGTCTGCAAGTTTACTGGGGGTGGAGCTAAGCTCCTGAGCATTTATAGATACTCAGTGGTACTTCCTTGCTTTCCAGCCATTTGGACCCCTTTGGAACTACTGTGAGTTACCTGGATTCTGCCTTTAGAAATGTGAGGAACCTTGGCATTGTGTCACTGACTTCCACAGACATCAGTTCTCTGTATTCAAAGGCCCAACACGTCGCCCTGCGCCATTACGGCTGTAATATCGTCAGGACAGAGTACTACAAGGAACTGGCAGCCAGGATAGTGATTGCTGCTGTTGCAAGGTACTGCTACATCAACTCAGGTGCCAGGAAAACCATCCAGAATTATTCCAGTTCCAGTATTACAGAATTATTAGGGATTTAAAAACAACAACAAAATCAGACTGCTGCTGTAATAGTTACCCATGGGCAGTTTCCAGAATTCTCCAACTCTAAAATACAGGTTTCTTGCTAGAAAAGTAACATTTGTTATTAAGCTTGTTCTGGTGTGGGATGAACTTGAAACTAAAAGACTGAAAATGCATTAATAGGGAAGGGATTAGGATGGTGGGGAATGGTTTTGATTGAGGAGAGGTTGGTAATGGAAAAGGTAATTCCCAGACTTGCCTGTCTGCAAACTCTTTTATTCCTCTGTCAATTTTGTCATTTTAGTGCTGCACAGGACTTTGTAAATGTTAAGCTGCTTGAATGGCTTCTAGCTAAGTGCTGCAGGTTGACTTGCTTCTGTAGAATCTGATTTTCACTTTGGATCCTTATGCTTCAGGTTAAAAGATGTATGTAATTGCTAACTGCTGAAATTAGTCATTTGCAAATAGATACTCTTAGTTAATTCAGTCAGTTTTACATGAAAGAGGATGTAAAACCTGGTCCTTAACTGAGGGGGAAAAAATCATATAATCATTAAGGTTGGAAAAGACCTCCAAGATCATTGAATCCAACCAGTAATCCAGCATTGCCAGGTCACCACTAAACCATGTCCCTCAGCACTACATCTACACATCTTTCCAGTCCCTCCAGGGATGGGGACTCCACTGCTGCCCTAGGCAGCCTGTTCTTGAGCTTTACAACCCTTTCAGAAGTTCTTCTTAAGAGCCAATCTAAACTTCCCTGGTGCAGCCATTTCGTTTTGTCTTACTGCTTGTCGCTGGGTAGAAAAAAACACACACCCCCCCACCTGTCTCCAGCCTCCTTTCAGGGAGTTGTAGAAAGCCAGAAGGTCTCCCTTCAGCCTTCTCCAGACTAAACAATCCCAGTTCCCTCAGTTGCTCCTCAGCAGAGCTGTTCTCCAGACCCTTCACCAGCTTTGTTGTCCTTCTCTGAGCCTGCCCCAGCACCTCAATGCCTTCCTGATAATGAGAACCCCAAAACAACCCAGGATTTGAGGTGTGGCTTCACCAGTGCTGAGTACAGGGTACAATCCCTTCCCTGGTCCTGCTGCCCACACTATTGCTGATCCAAGCCTGTTGGCCTTCTTAGCCAGCTGGGTGCACCCTGGCTCACACTTAGCCAGCTGTTGGCCAGGTTTTAAGAGGATGGGACATCTGCTCAGGACAGATGGGGGATGAAATAAAGTGTGTAGAAATAATGATCTCAATATGTTTAAATGTTGCTTCTCTGTCTCCCTGCACATGCAAAATTGCTCCCTGTAGAATATTCTTAGGTAAGGAAACCAAGAAACGCTGTGCTCAGCCTTGTAGGCACTGGACACACCCAGGCAATTAATAACCACCACTTTCTCTTCATCACTTTCTCAGATCCTTACTATCTCTTTCGAGAGCGTGGATAAGCTTGATAACCTTTCAGCAGGTTGATGTATCCATGGCAGTGCTAGCCTGCTGATCTCAGTACAACGTGGCTTTGTGTTTCTGTTTCTCCTTCATAGAGCTGCAGCTCGCTGCAACAAAGGCATCGAAGTGTTACTGGCCGTAGCTCTGGAACATTTTGTTCTAGTAGTGGTCAGAGTTTTAAGGGGCCCATCCTCTGCAGATGATTCAGCACGGAAAATCAGATACCTCATCCACTGTCAGTGGTGTGAAGAGAGAACTTTTCAGAAGGAGGGCAATATGCTCGAAGGTAAATTACTTTTCTTTTGAACTTTCTACAAGGTCTCAATCCTGTATTTATGTTTTGGGCTTGTTTAGGCCCTGTTTATATTTGCAGCCCTTTAGTAAAGCAGTGGTTGCATTTAGTGTAATAATGAGCATACTGGATGAGGTGGAGAAGCTACCATGCTTTCTGGTAGTAGGTTAGACTAGTTTTCTGCAGAGATTTTGCTGCAAAGGTACTGGATTTGTTTCTAGGCAGGGCATTCTCCACCTAGCTGTAGCTGTAGAAGCTGCCAAGATGCCTGATATGTCCTTGGATCTGTCCTTTCAGGGTAGGGCATGAAGAGTAGAGCTTTTGTTTGGTTCCTCCATACAGTGGCAGCTTGGTAGGTTTTGGTGCCAGATTGCTTTTCTACAGTTGATTTCAGCTGCCTTAAAGTGCAGTGGACTAAACTGTAACTTGCCTTTCAGATGAAGTCTATTCTGCCTGGCCTTGGGCAGCATCCATAAGTGCTTGATGGGAATAGCTTGGCAGGTGTGGTTGGAAGGGTTTGCAACATTCCTGTAGCTCAGATCTAACACTTGGTGGTGGAAGCAGCCCCTAGGTTTAAACCCATCTATCTGTGTGCTGTCTACACATGAGTTGGCAGAGGTAGGCAACAAACATCAATCTATGAGCCACAAGATAGTTGAAACAAGATTTTTCCTTTTATATTCACTCAAAGATAGAGGTTGTTGGATATCCATCTACTAACTGGTGATGTCTTTGATTGCGCTGCTCAAAGACAGGTGTGTGAGCACAGACTGACTTGTTGCAAAAAAAGAGTTTAAATCTTAGATAGCTGGCAGTCAAAGTGTTATGGCAGAGGTCTTAATTAGTAAATTCAATGTTTACTTAATGCTTTATTTCCAAGTGAGATGAATTATGGCTTAGGAAACTTAATGGTATGTTGTGTTTTGTAAGTGCAGTTGTCTGAAAGTCTGTTGGTATTTATTGTTAATGTGGACTTCTAGTTTTATCTGTGAAGGAAGGCTAGTAATTCCCTTCCTCTGCCAAGAAACATGGATGTGTAGCAATGTTTAATGGTTAAGCAGTGATTTACAACTCATCAGCCACTAAATTCTCCTAAGCGCTGCTTGGCAGAAGTGAGAGCAGTGTCACACTTCTGTGGATGCTTGACTATCCAAGCACTTCCACTGAAGTCACCTGCTACTGCTCTGTGTCCTCTGTCTCCAGTGAAGCAGGCATTGCTGATTAATTCAAAATAACCAAAATCCCCCCCCTTTTTTTTCTTTTTTTTTGTTCTAGAAAACCCCTATCAGCAGCTGCCTTGTGATTGTCACGGCAGTATGCCTGGGAAGACTGCAGTAGTTCTTGGTCCTCTCTGGTAAGTTCAGAACACAGTACACAATCAGGGAGTAGTTCAGGCTGGAAGGACCTCTGGAGTTCAGCTATTCAGTCACAGAATAAAAATGAAGTCATCTGGGTATTTTCTAGCACTACAAAATGGGCTATAGCAATAGGGAGGAATGCAAGGAACATTTCATGGAATCATAGAATGGTTTGGGCTGGAAGGGACCTTAAAAATAATCTAGTTCCAACCTCCCTGCCATGGGCAGAGACGTGTCCTACTCGACCAGCTTGTTCAAGGCCCCATCCAGCCTGTCTTTGAACACTTTCAGGCTTGGAGCCCCCATAACTTCTCTGGGCAACAATGAATTTATTTGAATTTAGTGGGGTATTGGTTTTGCTTTTGTCCATAGAATTAAACTGGTTAATACAGAATGAGAAATTAGCTTTAATTTCACATTTAGTGCAACTTACACAACATCTCCACTACATCTCTCTTTATAGTGAACATGGTGAGGCACTGGAACGGGTTGCCCAGAGAGGTCATGGATCCCCCTCCCTGGAGGTGTTCAAGGCCAGGCTGGATGAGGCCCTGAGCAACCTGGTCTTGTGGAAGGTGTCCATGCCCATGGCAGAGGGGTTGGAACAAGATGGTCTTTAAGGTCCTTTCTGACCCAAACCATTCTATGAATCCTGCACAGGAGAACCTGGCTGTGTGCTCTAGTTGCCAGATGTTAAACAACAGATTATATAATACTTCTAGAGATTGTTCAGTAAATCCTTACATGTGTGATGACAGTAAATAGTACACTGCTCGATAATCAATACTTACGAGTTTTCTCTTGTCAGAAACAAGAAGGAAACCTGCTGTTAGGTCTTTTAGGTGTTTCAAAGCAGTACTGAAAAGAGTTCACAATTCACAGTACCTTTCTTCTGGAGGTTAAATTACTTTGTCAACATAGTAGGGCAAGTCAGTGGTTGAAATAAAATTAGCATTGTTGAGATCTGGATTTTTAATGCAAGACCAATGCTAATGTCATTGGAAATGACATTTCATTAGTTCAGTGTCACTCAGTTAAGAACACAGCCTGATGCAGCACTTTTAGTATAATTGCTGATCAATTTGAGTGAGAGATCTTTTAGAGCAACTTTTTTTCCTTCCATTAAGAAATCTTAATTTTTCACTTGTATTACCTAGGTCAGGAGCCCTTTTCAACGCTGGGTTCCTCAGAAGAATGTATTTTGAGTCTGCTCAGTATGGTTTGGATGAAACTCAGTCACTTTTGAAGACATTAGTTTGTGAAGCTGAGTGCACAACTTTAAAACATTATTCTATCCATGCTTCCTGTGAGGAGACCAAACAAGGTAAGCAAAATGGCAGACTGGTCACAAAAAGGACTGGCTTTGTGGTCATTTAGAGAGGTGCTGCTCTTGGGTAACTTAAACTAACAGCAGTGTACATGTAAGAAGGTCAAGAAAATGTCTGTTCCTTTGAATGCAGGGTGGCACTTGTCGGCTCTTGTCAGATGCTCTTTTTGGGTGCTACAGAAAGTCTTTCAGAGGCAGAGTACTGGATTTAGACATCATATGACAGGTCCTAAACCAAAGGGGAAAAAAATGCAACACTGGTTGGAGTTTAGGCCCAGAGGGCATCTAAATGCCTCACGATCACTCACTTCCCTCCACTGGGACAGGGAAGAGAAAATACAAGGCTTACTCACAGAATCACAGAATGTTGGGAGTTGGAAGGGACCTTAAAAGATCTAGTCCAACCCCCATGCCAGAGCAAGATCACCTATACCAGATCACACTGGAATGCATCAAGATGGGTTTTGAGTATCTCCAGAGAGGAGACTCCACACCCACCCTGGGCAGCCTGGTCCAGTGTTCTGGCCATGAGCAAAAGACAGCTAGAGCACTTCCCCTCCTCTTTCAATGATCTGGGTGTCCACATAGTGTTCTCTATTATGTGCCACTCCTTCACCCCAGCTTGCCCTGCAGCTTTTTTCATCAAATCGTAAGAATGGTTTTGGATGGAAGGAAAGTCCCTCCAGTCAGCATGGACATCTGCAACTAGCAGCAGGTTGCTAAGAGTCCCAAACAACCTTACCTGGGATGGTTCCCAGTGATGGGACATCTACCACCTCTGAGCAACCTGGGCCAGTGTTTTACCACCTTCAGTGTACAACATTCTTTCCTCCCTTCAAGTCAGAATCTCCCTTTTCTGGTATCAAACCATCACCCCATGTCCTGTCACAAGAGGCCCTGCTCAGAATTCTGTCCCTGGCTTTCTGATTGTCCCGTTTAAGCACTGCAGTTCCACCAAAAGGTCTTCCTGGAGCCTTCTCCAGGCTAAACAACCCCAACTCTCTCAGCCTTTCTTCGTAGGGGAGGTTCCAAAAATCTGTTTTTAGAGGCACTGATTAACTTGGCCTTGGCCTGAGGTGGGTTCACTTTGGAGCTGGGGAAGCTTGTGGAAGCTTCTCATAGGAGCCACCTTATATCCCTCTCTGCTATCAAAACACTGCCAGACATAAATTCAACACACACAGGCAGGTTACTGTCAAACACCTAAGTCAAACACCTTCCCCGGAGGGCATGTTTACACTGAGTGTCTGTTCCTTGCCTGGTGTATCCCCATCCCAGCACCTGCTGTTAGGAAGAGAAGTTCCCAGCTGTCAGGCTCTGCATATCCCACAGGGACTGCAGATCTGTGCCAAGAGAATTTGCTTTCTGCACAGGACTGCTCTTCTGCTATTAAAGGCAATTGTAGTTTGAATAGTCCCTCTAAATCCAAGTTACTGAGCTAGTAAAAGTTACTCATATGTATGCTGCTTACTATGCTTCCTTAGGCCAGAAGGTGGTATTGTTTCTTTCTGTTTGCCAGTTTACTGTCTTGAATTAATTTTAGTTAATTTTGCCTTTTAATTGTATTCTAGAGGAGTGTGGCGTATATATTAAAACACCAAATACTTCTCCAGAATCCTTGGTACACGGTAAGTAGATCATTTCGGTGTAGCTCTAGCAGTTGTGGATCCAATTCTAGAGCCAATGCTGGATCCAATTCTAGTGATGGCTAAGCCTATCTAGTATCTTTCAGTTAACAACACTCAGGATTTATTTTTTTCCCTGAATGCTGGTTTTACTTTATCTTCACCATACTCAGTGTGGAAAGCAGCATGTTAAGCACTCCCTGAAGCCTGCTTGCCTTCACTTCTTATTACTGAAAATAGCACGTTAAATTCAGGCTAGATTTGAACGCTTCAAAATACTACCTTAGAAAATACATACACAAAGGTGTAATTGATGTATGGCTTTCTTCAGTTTCACTGGCATTTTATTTGTGGTCTCACTGAATATTCACTGGCATTTTGTTGGTGTGTTTTCACTGAGTATTTGCTGGCATTTTTTTGTGCTCACTGGATGTTCAGCAGTTCCACTGGCATTTTCTGTGCCCTCACTGAATATTCAGTGGTTTCTGAATTATTCTGAACGGGCATTATTTTTGTGGTCTCACTGGATGTTCCCTGGCATTTTTTGAGGTCTAGGAAAAAGGAAAAGTGACGAAGTGACCCGAAACACGAACAAGCGACAGAAAGCTGAGAACAGTGCTGAGCACCCTGCGTTTTACTACAACATCCACAGACACAGTATTAAAGGAATGAACATGCCAAAGTAAGGTTTTCATTTAGGTTCCAGTCTTACATTGCTCTAACAACTGCTCCCTATAACTTGGGATTGGGAGAGAAGGCTCCAGGGAGACCTTGTAGTGGCCTTCAGTACCTGGAAGGGGGCTACAAGAAAGCTGGGGAGGCATATTTTTACAAGGGCTTGTTATGATGGGATGAGAGGGAATGGATTGAAGCTAGAAGAGGGCAGATTTAGACTAACTATTAGAAAGAAATTCTTTGCAGTGAGGGTGGTGAGACACTGTAACAGGTTGCCCAGGGAGGTTGTGAATGTGTGGATGCCCCCTCCCTGGAGGTGTTCAAGGCCAGGCTGGATGAGGCAACCTGGTCTAGTGGAAGGTGTCCCTACCCCTGTTTCGGGGGCAGGGGGTGTGTGGAACTAGAAGATCTCTAGAGTCCCTTCTAACCAAATCATCCTGCAAGTCTATGAAGTCCTTTCTAAATGGTCTCTTTTTTTTTTTTTTCCAGGTTAAATAGGTTTTTGAACTATTTGTCTGAAGCTGGCTACAGAGTGAGCAGAACCCACTTTGACCCAATGGGGGTCCGCACAAATGCACCCCTGGCACAGTTTAAGACAGTTCTGCTCAAGTACAGCACTCCCACCTATGGAGGTGGGCAGCCGGAGGATGCTGAGGTGCTGGAGGAGGATCGATCCGGAACCGCGTCCGTTGTGTTCACAAAAGACTGCCCTCCTCACTGTGCAGCTGATTAATGCCAGTTCCTTGCTTGGTAGATCAGGAGGTGGCAGAATTGCAAACACAGCCTGTTAAGTAAGCCAGTATTTCTTTCCAGACTGGATTTTGACAGTTTGAGTTGCCTGTTCTTTTAATTTGAAAAGACCTTTTAGGATTACGTAGAGCTTACCCCAGATCACAGTGCGTGTGGTCCAAGGTACTGTTACTTTGAGAGGGTCTTCGAGAGAGTTACTTGGTTTTAGGCTCACATCCACCTTCACAACAAGGCATTATGGCTGCTCCCCAGTCTCTGTCAAAGCCTTTCTGCTGGCACAGAACCAAGGGGGTGGATGGGGTCAGAAGCCTTCACACGTTTCTGATCATGAGGTTACTATGACATGGAATATTCCTAAAATGAATCATTCCTAAAACCTGGCTGCTAACAATCTGGGGGAAGGTCATGTTAAGATGATAAATTGGCACAGGATAAAGTTTGATCTGAACTTAAGCAAGTCAGAAGGTCCTGACTCTGCACTCCTAGCTCCAGACTCCACATGTGATTTAGCATTTGGGTCTGTTTTCATAGTGCTGCCTGCAAGCAAGGACCTCACACAAGTGGGAGTGGAAAACAAAATTATTCCAGGACTGTTGCTGAAACTTCAGTTCATAAATAAACCTTAGTGAGTTGTGTTAGTCACTCTAGGTAGTTTGTTCAGAAGTTACATTTGGTTGTGCACTGCAGAGAGGTTCAGTGACAAGACACCACAGGTTGAAGCTGTGGACGAAGTTTTCCTCTGAATTCGTCAGCAATACCTTTGTAGCTGTTGAAAAGATCTCTTCTGTCAGCTAGCAAAGACACTGCATTGGTATTGGGTTCTGCTTTCCTCAAATACATGGCAGCACTCCAGCCAAATATGCTTGACTTTGTTCTTTCTTTCACCCAAACTTTGTTCAGATACTTCTGTGTATTTCATCTGAATTGGAAACAACAATCACAGCTGAACTACTTCCAGCTTTTCACAGGTGTCTAACCTGGCCCCTCAGTGTTCAGTTTATTTAGGAGCAAAATCATGTCTATCAGCACCACAGTTCTCTCTCTTTTAAACACCTGCATGCATGAGAATTCAACCACCTCCTAATGTCCAACCTAAACACATGGTGCAACTTGAGGCCATTTCCTCTTCTGTCACTTAGTACCTGGAAGAAGAAACCAACTCCAGCCTCCTTTCGGGGAGTTGTAGAGAGCCAGAAGGTTTCCCCTCAGCCTCCTTTTTTCCAGCCTGAACAACCCCAGTTCCCTCAGCTGCTCCTCACAAGACTTGTTCTCCAGATTGATCAACACCCTTAGGTCATCCTCTACTGGGCAGCTTTCCATTCTTGAAGCCTGGAGCATTGCATGGGCTTGTTCTTATTTCTCCAGCTCTGAAACCTCACAACAGAATATTTCTTCTCTCACTGCACCATGAAAGAACAACATGGCTGACATGCTCCTGATGATGCAGAGCCCAGCACTCTAGAATTATTGCCTCTTCCACCATCATCAATCCAGGTGTGCCTTTGTAATGCGTTATTTTCTGTCCTAATTAAAAAGAAACAGGAGATCATTAAATGGATACTAATTTGCACTTCAGAAGTGATACAGTATAAAAGCAAGCTACCTTCAAAAATTACTGCTTCCTATTCTTTTCCAAAGGTAACTTGGGATCAAATTGGAAAGAAAAATGCAAGGAGAAAGAAAAATTGGTGTTCCTTCATTCTGAACTATTTATTGTTCTAAGTGGAGAGGCTGATGGAAGGCTGGTAACACACTGCTCGCTTCAACGTTAATGTAACTGGGATAGACCCTTTCTCAAGTCAGTTAACTGGAGCAAAACAATGTTCCAATTAGAAATAAAGAGGCTAGAAAGAAAGTTTGCCTGAAGGCTATTGTGGGAGATGGTTTTTTATTACTCTTACAGCATCTTTTCCAAGTCAAAGCAACTCTGATCTGGGAGTTCTGCCCCTTGTCAGTATCCAGCAAAGGAGGTGGTTAACTCAGACCTACAGGAATTCTCTTTTCTGTTAGCAGTTATGTTAGCATTTTCATCAGGCTGGGTCAGTCCTGCAGTAATTACTCAACAGAACAGTTGTTGCTTCAAGGCTGCTTTTCTGGGGACTTCTCTGTTCTGTGAGGTGTGACTAGTAAGTGGTCTTCATAATGTATGGAAATACATCAATCAGCTGGAGGATAAACAGTAGAGGATGATGGGCCAATTAAGTTCTGGAACATCATCTATGTCCCAGAATGGATAGCACTGGCACCTGCAATGCTTTTTGACTGAGGGACATGTCCATCTACGCAATGCCCACAGCAGAGAGGGGCTGCTCCTCAGCCCATAAGCTCTCTGGCTGTTTTCTTTCAGGCTATGTTTGAGGGGAGCTTTCAGGGACTTGAAGCTGTTCTAACATGGCAGCAGGAGCACAAGCAGAAGATCATCTCAGAGGGTCCCAGGTGCAGAACAGCTCAGGAAACCCTATTCTCTGTGTATACAAGCATTCCATCTTAACTCAGTGTGTCCTAGTTAGAAGTTGTTGTATCCCTACACTTACTCTAAGGAAAGGAACAGAACTTCATTTTCTAATAATATACCTCAACCCAAGTAAATCATTACAGTTACCCTTTTGTGTTCAAGAAACATGTAGACACAGCACTCTGGTTCAGTGGCTGTGGTGGTTAGGTTAATGGTTGGATTCTATGATCTTGGAGGGTTTTTCCAACCAAAACAATTCTATGGTTCTGTATGGTTCTATACAGAGAGAGTGATTGCCCATTGGAATGGACTGCCCGGGGAGGTGGTGGAGTCACCATCAGTGGAGGTGTTCAGGAGGAGACTTGATTGGGTGCTTGGTGCCATGATATAGTTGTTTGGGTGGGTTGGATTGGTTGATAGGTTGGACACGATGATCTTGAAGGTCTCTTCCAACCTGGTTTATTGTATTGTATACTGCTGTTGGAGCTGCTTAATTTGCAGCTAAACAAGCAAAGTTGCTGAGTTTAACCCAGGTGCTGCAGAAACCTTTCACCCCATGTCGCAGGCTGTAGGACCCCAGTAAGAACAGCAGCAAGCACCTCTGGCAGGTCAGTGGAAAAACTGGCGTCTTCCGTTTGCCTGTTTCAAAGCACAGAACATGCACAGTTAAGGCAGTTCCAGTAGACCTCCTGAAAGGATGTTAGAATGGGACTGATACTGGTCTCTTTTCCAAGTAACTGTGATAGGACAAGAGGAAATGAGTCTAAGTTGTGCCAGGGGTGGTTCCGGTTGGAGACTAGGAACAATTTCTTTCCTGCAAGAGTGGTCAGGCAGTGGAAGAGGCTGCCAAGGGAGGTGGTAGTCACCATCCCTGGAGGTGTAGATATGGCACTTCAGGATATAATTTAGGGGTGATGGTGGCTGGGTTATAGAATCAGTCAGGGTTGGAAGGGACCACAAGGATCATCTAGTTCCAACCCCCCTGCCATGGGCAGGGACACCCTACACTAGATCACGCTGGCCAGAGCCTCGTCCAGCCTGGTCTTAAACACCTCCAGGGACGGGGCCTCAACCACCTCCCTGGATAACCCATTCCATGGCTTCACCACTCTCATGGTGAAGAACTTCTTCCTCACATCAAGCCTGAATCTCCCCATTTCCAGCTTCATTCCATTCCCCCTAGTCCTATCACTACCTGAGATCCTGAGAAGTCCCTCCCCAGCCTTCCTGTAGGCCCCCTTCAGATACTGGAAGGCCACAATGAGGTCACCTCGGAGCCTTCTCTTCTCCAGACTGAACAGCCCCAACTCCTTCAGTCTGTCCTCATAGGAGAGGTGCTCCAGCCCTCTGATCATCCTCGTGGCCCTTCTCTGGACACGCTCCAGCACGTCCATATCCCTCCTGTAATAGGGGCTCCAGAACTGGACACAGTACTCCAGGTGGGGTCTCAGCAGAGCTGAGTAGAGGGGAAGCACCTCCCTTGACCTGCTAGCCACACTTCTCCTGATGCAGCCCAGGATCTGATTGGCTTTCCGGGCTGCAAGTGCACATGGAGAGCTCATGTTGAGCTTCTCGTCCACCAGCACCCCCAAGTCTCTCTCCTCAGGGCTGCTCTCCAGCCAGTCACTGCCCAGCCTGTATTTGTGCCTGGGATTGCCTCAACCCAGATGCAGGACCCTGCACTTGGTCTTGTTGAAGCTCATGAGATTGGCTTGTGCCCACCTCTCCAGCCTGTCAAGGTCCCTCTGGATGGCATCCCTTCCCTCCAGCGTGTCCACTGCACTGGTTGGACTTGATGATCTTAAACATCTTTTCCAACCTTAATAATTCTGTGACTGTAGCAGCGGTCAGGGACAGGCTCAACTAACAGCACAGTAGCAGAGGTCAGCTGCACCTCCCCTGCTTCCCTCTGGAGAGCCACAGGCATGGCAGCATTAACAAACGTAAATTGTCCACAGAGGTTCCCTTGGGAATTCTAAAAGGAAGCAGCACTGGGATTTCTGTAGGTGGTTGGTAACATTTCTGCTTTTATTGTCAGTTTGAGAATTTCAGGGTAAGTTTAGTTGGATACTAGAGCTATTGAGCTTACCCACACCTAACACATGAAAAATAACACAGCTTGAATAGGTGGAGGAGTAGAGTCATTGTGGAAATAAAATGGCTTGTAGCACTCAAGAGTCACAGTGCAATCAATGGTTTAATCCAACAACTACATTAGATATTTAGATATATTTAAGGAACATAAATACTCACTAAATTCACTACAACATGAAAATAAAAGCTTCACATTCTCCCACACTTGAACAAACTGGGGACAAAGCGAGAGCTCCTAGACAGACCTTTCAGCTTCACAAACAACTCTCTTGAGAGACTGAATGTGCCCTTAGCTATCACGACAGGAGGGTACACGGCAATTAACCTAGACGGCTCCCCCTCCACTTTAAAGCGGTTATAATCCCTGCTCCCCCACCCCCCGCCTTACACATAGCGGACATGCACTACTAGTCTATACAACCAACATTGCACCAGGAAGTCATGAAGAACAGAGCTCCTTCAAAACTGCCCCCTCTGTGTGCTGGGGTCTGAAAACTCCATGTCACGGAAAACCAAGTCTTTCAGTAATGGGAAAGAACTTGTTTACTCCAAAAAGCCTGCGCAGTTCTCACGTCGGGATAAAGCAGATATGAAACAGCAGTGGGAAGGGATGTGTATTTACAAGTGCTTGAAAGACAGAAGTGCTTGAAGGGCACTTCATTCCAGGAGAATCCCAGAGCAGCTGAATACTATTGTACCACAGGCCAAAACCAGTCTGGCAACAGGCAAGATGCAGGAGCAATGTCACATAGTTTAAAGTCTATTGCTTCTCAGCTATGGTAGCTGCTTCTAGCTTTGGATGCAAAGTGGTGAAGGCTCCATCAGTGAGTCTTATGAGCCAAGGGCCTCTCAGTAACAGTATTTCCCTTCGGACAAGCCAACAGGTAAAGCAACCCGGGTGAAGTGACAGCAAGGCTCAGAGTGAAGGAAGAGGAGGTGAACATGCAGGACAGCAGCTACTGCACTTCACCACTACTGCCACATTTGAAAACTTCAACCAAAATTTAAGACACTAAATGGTAAACTTGGTCAAGTACTAAAATTGTCTTCCAAAGTGCTAAGCCATGTTTGTTAAAGCTATGACAAAAAGAAAAGAAAAACAAACAGAATCTTGAAGCAGCTTATGGTTGAAGTCCTCCCTGCTCAGCCTGGAGCCCTGAGAAGCTCAAAGCTGGGGTGGCACAAGTTCTACAAAGTAAAGCATTTTGGCATTGCCTTATGTCCCTGTGCTGGAATCCGGGATTTGACTGACACCTCCCCACACACATTTTCAGGGCAGTTCTTCACAGAACATTCCAATACATTCACAATGAAAATCTGTTCTTATAGGCAAGAGAGCAGGGCTCGTGAGGACAGGATAACACTGCCGCAGGAGCCAGGCGGGAAGATGCAGCGTGCCTCAAGACTGGCAAGGTCTTACACGGCAAGAGTTACAGGTTTAGGGTGTTAAGGGTTTGGTGGGGTTTTTTTGACTGAAATACTGGTTAAAAAGCAAATCTCCTGTTTCACCTTGCACCGAAGTATTAAGCCCAGTAAATAGCAGGATTTTAAAGTGTCGCTGCAGATCATTGTTGATAACAAAGTGACTAAAACATCTTTTTTTAGGGAACGCCACTACCTCCAGCTGCCAGAAATCAGCTCTCTACCCACCTTTTACATGGGTAACCTTTAGCAAACGACAGTATCTAAGACATTCCTTGGCTTAGGTAACTATTGAATAGACTTGGCTACCCATGCTCAATACTCCACAAAGGCTACTATTAACCATGGCAAATATATCAGGAATCCAGAGGTACCTGGATGAAATTAAGACATTCCAAACTGGAACACTTGTTCAGTTATCATGCATCAGGAACAAAAAAGCATGTCAAACATTGGAATGTACTGGAAAAGGTCATTTAGTCTCCTAGGGAAAAGCCAAAAACCCAAAACAGACTAAATTAAATACAACCCAGAATACTGGCTAATATTAATGAAGTATACTGAGAGAGCCTGAAGGCACCACCTGTAGTGTCCATGAAGATAATAACAGTGGTGCCTTCATTAATATTAAAGAAGTCATAGCTATAAAAAGTTAGTCCCAGCTCAGGTTTCCAGCACAGCTTATTTATGTTCCTTTGTGGGTGCATAGTACAGTTCCATGGGTTTGTTGACTTTCCAGTACTTCTCACTGACCAGTTCCAAGGAGAAGGACCCATTTAGTACCTAGAAGAGAACACCAAAGGAGAAATTAAGTAACCTGTGCCTTTTAGGGGTAGTACTGTAAAAACAAGGCAGCTGAAATCAGAGGCGATCAGAAGGTCTCCCTGGGGCCTTCTCTTCTACAGGCTGAACAAGCCGAATACTCTCTCAGCTTGGCCTCACAGCAGAGGGCTCCCATCATTGCTGTGGCCTCCTTTAGCCCTGCTCCAACAGGTCCATGTCTCCCCTGTGCTGAGGACTCCAGATCTGGCCCCAGCACTGCAGGGGGAATCTCAGCAGAGCAAAGCAGAGGGGCAGAATCCCCTCCCTCCACCCACTGCCCCTGCTGCTGTGGATCAGCCCAGGACATGGCTGGCTGTGGGTGGTGCGTGCACAGTGCTGGCTCATGTCTAGCTTTCCACTCACCAGCACCCCAAAATCTCCACAATGCTGCTCTCCATCCCTTCATCCACTAGCCTGTACCTATATTGGGGATTGTCCTGACACAAGTACAGGACCAGTACTTGTCCTTCTGAATTTCATGAAGCCCACTTCTTCAGCTTGCCCAGGTCCCTCCAGATGACATCCTGTTCCTCAGTTCAACCACACCACCCAGCTGGTGTCACCTGCAAACCTTTTGAGGGTGCACTCAGTCCCACTGTGTCAATGATGATGCTAAACAACACCGGTCCCAGCACAGACTCCTGAGGGACACCACTTTTCACCAGTCTCCATGCAGACCATTGAGCCATTCCAGATCCAGTCTGTACCAAAGATGCCTTGCTGCTGACTCCTAGCCAGAGGCTGTACTTACAGTGAACTGCCCGTTGGCAGTAGCGATGTAGATGGTGTACTGCTTCTCACTGGCTGTGTCAAGGTTCATCTGGTTTGACTCTCCTTTGCTACGAAGCTCCTCCAAAGCCAATCTCACAGCTAGGTACTTGGACAGGTGATCAACAGTGGCATTGCCTGAGGTTTTGATGTATCTGTGTCAACAACCACAAAAAAGAATCAAAGACACTTGCAGGTATGGGAAGGACATCTGGAACACCTCAAAGTATTAAGCATCAAGTGTGAAATTCTTTAAAGGCAGCTCACAAACAAGAACATGAATTGTTTTCACCCAAGACATGAAAGCAGCTCATTGTTCCAAAGTGCCCATACATCTTTGTGATGCTCCTCCAATCAGCCCTCCTGCTCTTTGTAGAAAGGAGACAACACTGCCTGGCATCTGCTCCTGATGAAAAAAAGTCTAATTACAGGTTGCCAGGGAATTCTCACAATACTCAGGACTGCTTAAGTCTGAGCACAGATACAGCTTGAAGTGCCTGGACAAGAAACTGTAAGGTGTCAGAGCTGCACACACAACACTCATATTAGTTATTCTTCCTTGTCTCACTACCTGTCCTCCCTTGGATTCTTCACCTAAGAACTGAAGGCTGATTCATGCTGCAGTGGCCTCTCCCAGAAGCTTAGTTTGCTTTCTGCTTTCAGAACAACACCCAGAACTCCCTTGCAGTTCCAAACCATAAAGAAAAGCTGGCTGAAGCTTCTAATATATTTATAGGCCCTACAGAGGGTTGTCTCATCAGGAGAGAAAGCCAGGAAGAGATCTGAGGAAACTCCATGAGACTGCTCATTGGTGTGATCCAAAAAAAAAAAAAAAAAAAAAAAAAATCGGCAGACTGTGCTTGGACTGGAGCATGAAAAATAATGCCAGGAAAAGCTTCCAGCCTGTAAATCCTGCTGACAAAAATCTGCTCTGCAAACTGCTGGCACTTATGCAAGAATCACAGAATCATTTCAGTTGGAAAAGACCTTTAAGATCATCCAGTCCAACTGTTCTCAATTCTAGTGCTAAACCATGTCCCTTAACACCTCAACTTGAGGCCAATTCCTCTCCTCCTATCAAGGGTTGTTTATTCACAAAGAATCTTTTAATAAGGGGTTTATCCTATACCCCTTACATCTCATCCTAGTACCAACTGTGAGCTGCAAGGCTAAAATCCCTTAAAACATCTTTGTGATCAAAAGCTGAGAACAGATTGTTGCTGTATGTTTGGTAATGTCTGAGCTGTCCCACACACCCCACTTGCAGTAGAACAAGGAAGAGAGTGGATATGGTTAAGACTGAGAGACCTGGGGCTGTTTAGTCTGGAGAAGAGGCGGCTGAGTGGGGATCTTATCAATATCTATGAATATCTGAGGGGTGGGTGTGAAGATGAAGGTGCCAGGCTCTTTTTGGTGGTGCCCAGTGATAGGAAAAGGAACAATGGGTACAAGCTGGAACACAGGAAGTTCCACCTCAACATAAGGAAAAACTACTTTTCTGTGAGGGTGCTGGAGCCCTGGAACCGGCTGCCCAGAGAGGTTGTGGAGTCTCCTTTTCTGAAGGCTTTCAAAACCTGCTGTATGTGTTCCTGTGTGATCTGCCCTAGGTGACCCTGCTTTGGCAGCAGGGTTGGACTCAATGATCTCCAGAGGTCCCTTCCAACTCATAACAGACTGATCACCAAAAGAAACCAATTTTTAAAAGCCCCAAGGAGTGACAAAACAAACACCAGAGCATCACAGCAGAATACATGAAGAGAAGACCTTTACCTTGTCTGTGCACTGTCATCATTCTCCATGAGGGTCGGGTGAGGCCTGAAGACCAGTTCTATCTCACTGGCACCATCCATGACAGGGTCTATTGCCACAGCTGTGTTGTTATTGTCCAGTTCCAGCCCAGAATCATCCGATGTTTTTGTCCTCTTGTTACTAGGCCCTGCTTCCTGGTTGCTGTGTGTTGAGGCGTTGCTGCAGTGGGAGCTGTCACCGTTGTCCTCTGCTCCACTGCCATTCTCAATCTGCTGTTTCTTGCCCCTCTGCAACCTGATCAGAAATATGTAGAAATCAATGTTTTAGTGAGACAGGCCCCACAAAGTTTGCACAACTTCTCCCTCTCCCCATTCCTGTCCTGCCACCAGTCAGTCATAAGTACAAATAGAAACTAAACATTTCAGAGATCTTCAAAGTATTTAATTTTGGGGGTGGGTGGTGTTATATGGTTTTCCTTATAGAAAGATACAGACAAGACTGAGGGATAAGGGGAAAAAAAATAACAAACACTGCCACATTTTTAAAGATAATTTTAAGCTTACATACAATTATTTGAGACATGTTTTAGTGGTCATGGAAGTGTTTGGTACAAGATTGGACTTGATGATCTTAGAGGTCTTTTCCAACCTTAATGATTCTATGGTACAAAGCAACATTCAAAGGTTACAAATCACAGAATTGCATAGGTTGCAAAAGACCTTTAAGATCATTGGGTCCAATCATTAGCTTAACACTGACAAGTCCTCTACCAAGTCATAGCCCTCAACACCACATCTGCCCAACTTTCCAACTCCTCCAGGGATGGGGACTCCACCCCCTCCCTGGGCAGCCTGTTCTAGGGCTTGACGACCCTTTCAGTAAAGAAATTCTAATAGCCAATCTAAGCTTCCCCAGTGCAACTTGAGGCCATTTCTTGTCCTATCCCTTGTTACTTGGTTGAACAAATCATTCGGCCAGAGGTTAAAAATTATTTTGGCAGACCTCAGAGACAAGAGAACTTTCAGACTATACAGGGAGCGAGGACAGATGGTGTATTTTTAGTGCGAGTCAAACAAGGTTACAGGTGGCCAAAGGAGGTGGATTACGCACCTGTTCATGGCTTGGATCTTTAATCCTTCCTCAATGCTGTGGCTTAAAGCTTGCTGGTTGTTGTGCTTGCTGATTCTTGCCAGCACTCTCTCCTGATGGGCTTCATACTCATCCCGGCTCGGATAAATTTTACTGATGAGAGCATCAAAGTTGGGATCTGGCCTCAGTGACCTTTTTGAAACGAGCTTTTTACGACATGTGGGACATTCTTTGTTGCTGGACATGAACAGGAAGGGAGAAAAACCATACTGACTGACACATTGATTCACAGATTGCATTGGGTTGGAAGGGACCCTCAAGGGTCAGCTTGTTCAACCACCCTGCAGTCACCAGAGACACATCCAACTAGATCAGGCTGCCCAGGGCCACATCAAGTCTGATCTTGAATGTCTCCAGGGATGTGGTGCTTGGGGATATGGTTTAGGGGTGAACCTTGTAGAGTAGGGTTATCGGTTGGACTTGGTGATCCTGAGGGTCTTCTCCAACCTGAATGTTTCTGTGATTCTGAGAGGTGTCCCTGCCCATGGCAGGGTGGTTGGGACAGATGATCTCCAAGGTCCCTTCCAACCTAAGCCATTCTATGTTTCTTCTTTCCCTCAAACACATTTTTGCTCATTACTGCTCAGAATTTACACAGGCACAGCAGATTGTGACCTCTGAACAGAAGGCATTATCACAAACAGATACATCACTGACCAAACTGCAAAAAAAGACAAGAGAGCTTTTCAACTTGCACCAAGCACAAGTGATGGGATGACTTTTCACAGGAGGAAAAGAACAGATCTAATCTGCCACAGATGGCTGAACACACAGGAAGGAAGTAGGAATGTTTTGCTCCACATTCAGCCTTTGCATTGCACAGGCAGGTGACATTTTAACAGCAACACCCAGGACCTGAAGGATCTTCTTGTTCACACTTGCAGCCAGCCCCTTTCCCCCCAGCACTCTGTACATACCCACTCCTGAGGGCTGTGATGATGCAGTCGGCGCAGAAGCGATGCAAACATTCTTTTGTTGTCATGGTGTTTTTTAACATATCCAAGCAGATGGGACACATCAGCTCACTGTGGAGGCTTCGGGGTGATACCACTATTTCCAAGCCATCAGTGATTGCTTCCTAGTGAAGAAGAAAGTAAATTTGAATGGAAACTTCCTCGTGGAGACTGCATGTTTTACTGCTCTTCTAAAGAGAAACACAGGGAAAAGATGAAGACAAGCACAAAGACACAGCAAAAAGACAAAACAAGATGCACACACGAGATCAGGACAAAGTTATTTACAGTGAGGATAGTGAGATGCTGGAACAGATTTCTCAGGGAGGTTGTGATGTCCCCTCCCTGGAGGTGTTCAAGGCCAGGCTGGATGAGGCCTTGAGCAACCAGGACTAGTGGCAGGTGTCCCTGCCTGTGGCAGGTGGTTGGAACTGGATGATCTTCAGAGTCCCTTCCAACTTAAACTATTCTGTGATACATGATCACATGATACACAACCCCCAAGACACATACTCCACCACATGAAGTAGGATGAAGGAAAAAAGAAATACAGGTCAAACATCAGTTTGTTTTTCTAATAGTATAAAACAGACTGTGATTTTGGAATTATTTCTTTTTAACATATTCTGTCATTTCTATTGGTTTCTTGTCCCAAGGACCAAGCAACTTGACAAGAGAAAGCAGTTTCAAGTTGCATTAGGGAAGGTTTAGCTTGGGCACTAGGAACAATTTCTTCCCCAAAAGGATTGTCAAGCCCTGGAACAGGCTGCCCAGGGTAGTGGTGGAGTCACCATCCCAGAGGGATTTCAAAGCTGCATATGTGTGGTGCTGAGGGACATGGTTTAGTGGTGACCTGGTCGTGTTGGGTTAACGGTTGGATGCATGATCTTAAAGGTCTCTTCCAACCAAAATGATTCTATGATTCTATTCTAGAATTCTATTTAGAGTAGGCACCAAACAGCCTAAGTAGTACAAAAAGCAGCCCTGCCATGGAGCCCAGCTCTTCAGCACCTATTACCTGAGGTGTCCTTTGCAGTTCGTACAAACTCAGCTCCCATGTTTTGCTTAAAGGTTGTGTCCCATTGGTCTGCACAGCTTGAGACATGGCTGGGAAGAGAAAGAGAAACAAGTCACACTCACATAGATCTGGTTCCAGGAGCCAGCTCACTCTCCCCAGCAGGCTCCTCTGGGAGCACAGAGTCCTATGCCTGTAGGGACAGAGCCATCTCTGTGCCAGCACAGCAGCAGCACAGGGGCACGCCAGTTCACCCACGTACCAGGCTCCACTGAGCTACACACGGATAATCCCCTTCTCTGTGCTGCTCCAAACACACCGAGGGGGCACTCAGCCCTGAGGGCTTTGCAGAAATCAGTTACAGTTGTTAAACAAAAGTGACACACAACTGAAGGCCATAAAACTTTGGCTGTGTGGTGTGAAAGCTGCAAATGCCACCCAATGTGGACAACAGCCATAAAACAGCTGCTTGCAGACAGGTCTAGTAGGGTCTGCTTCTGAACTCTGAGAAAGGTCACAGCTGCACACACACATGGAATGCTGGCTAAACGCGCTCACTGGGAGCATCCTGCAGAGCCCTTCTTCCTCCTAAACATCCATCGCTGAGCTCTACAGTCAGAAGTTTAGAGAACACAGAAAGATCAAGAGAAGCCTAGGCACTGGGTAAGTTCTGGGCTCCCCATTGAAGAGAGGCAGGGAACTAGTGGAGACAGTCCAGCAGAGGCTACAAAGATACTGAGTGGTCTGAAGCATCTCTGTTATGAGGAAAGGTTGAGAGACCTGGGGCTTTTTAGCCTGGAGAAGAGCAGCCTGAAAGGGTATCTGATCAATGAGCAGCAAGAGCTGAAGTTAGGGGGGGGGGGGGGGGTGGGTGGCAAGATGCTGGGGCCAGACTCTTTTCAGTGGAGCCCAGTGACAGCACAAGAGGCAGTGGGCACAAACTGGAACCCAGGAGATTCCATCTGAACAGGAGGAGAAAGTTCTTTACTGTGAAGCTGTGTGCTGGAGCCCTAAAGCAGGCTGCCCAGAGAGGTTATGGAGTCTCATCCTCTGGAGAGATTCCAAAACCACCTGGACATTGTGATCCTGGGCAACCTGCTATGAAAGGCCCTGCTTTAGCAGTGGGGCTGGACTGTATGATCCCCAGAGGTCCCAGAATACATTAGGTTGGAAGTGACCCTTAAAGGTTACCTTGTCCAACACCCACTGTAGTGAGCAGGACACCTCCAGTTAGATCAGGTTGCTAAGTCCTTTCCAACCACCACCACGCCAAGACTCCTTGTTTCTGATTTCAAGAGGGAGAGTATTGTGCATTCCCATTAGGTTTCACTTTACGTGCACCTGATTTGCAATGACTTGAGAGGGGAGTCCAAAGTTTCAGAAACCCAAATCATCCACACACTAGATTTCCTCATTTTTGGTATCAGTAGTGGTTGACAGGCTTTCCTGTAAACGGACAGGGCTACACAGAACTGCACTTAAACTCCACAACCACAGCTGCAGAACCTGCTTACAGGCAAAGGCACACTTGAGCTTTTCATTAAAACCCCAAACCCACGGAACAGCCACACAGAAAATCACCACAGAGAAACTGCAATGCTTTGCTATCAACCTTTGGGAGGCAAACCCACCACACATGGTCAGTACAGACATGTAAAAAGAAGCTGAGTCAAAATAACAGGAGAAACAGAAAATATTTTCACACGGGGGAAGAGTGGTCAATCCTCCCCATCCCTCCAGAAGTCCTGCCTTCAAGTAGAAAACCTTACGCCAGACTGCAATATGTTTAAATCAACAAATGTAACCATGTAAGGAGCAAGACTGCAGCTGCAGTTATATCTGCTGGTGAGGCCTCACCTGGAGTGCTGCGTGCAGCTCTGGAGCCTTCAATACAGGAAGGACATGGACCTGATGGAGTGGGTCCAGAGGAGGGCCACAAAAATGATCAAGAGGCTGGAACACCTCTTCTATGAGGACGGGCTGAGGAAGCTGGGATTGTTCAGCCTGGAGAAGAGAAGGCTCTGGAGACACCAGTACCTGAAGGGGGCCTACAAAAAGGCTGCAGAGGGACTGTTTCCAAAGGCCTGCAGGGATAGAATGAGGGGCAATGGGTTGAAATTAGAGAAGAGCAAGTTTAGGTTGGATGTTAGGAGGAAGATCTTTACCACGATGGTAGTGGAACGCTGCAACAGGTTGCCCAAGGATGTAGTTGAGCCCCCATCCCTGGAGATACTCAAGGTGAGGCTCAACAAAGCTCTGAAAAACCTGATCTAGTGGAGGATGTCCCTGCTCACTGCAGGGGAGTTGCACCTTTGTAGCAACCTAAACCATTCTATCATTCTTCATTTCTTTTATCACTCTCTAAAATCAAGGTTTCTATTTTCAGACCCCTCAAATCAGCAGCCAAATGCAGTTTCTATTGGCATCTACCACTACATTCTAATCCAGTTCCCAATTCATTAGGGTCTCTGAGAAGAGTAAACCTCTCTGGAGAGCAAGGTTACTTTACAAGCTTTAATTAATTGTTGAGGGAAAAGCAAAAGAAGCAATGCAGCACAGATTATTATATTGACTTTCATCCAGGCACAGAAATTAGTTTTCTCACCTTCTGAAAAAAGGAGAAAGGAAATACAAAAAGGCTGGCATTAAGTGGCCACACCAATGACTATGTGTAATATGTAGCAAGGGTCTGAATCCCAGCATGATGGGGGTGTGGAAGAGACCTCTGGAGATCATCTATCTAACCTCCCTGCTAAAGCAGGGCCACTCACAGCAGCTTACCCAGGATCACAAAGTCCAGGTGTGTTTGGAATCTCTCCAGACAAGGAGACTCCACAACATCTCTGGGCAGCCTGCTACAGGGCTCCAGCACCCTCACAGCAAAGAATTTTCCCCTCCTGTTCAGATAGAATCTCCTAGGTTCCAGTTTGTGCCCACTGCCCTTTGTCCTGTCACTGGGCACCAACGACAAGAGTCTGAGGAGATGTGAAAAGAAATAATTAGGAGATGACAGACCATCAGCTCCAGCTTTTCCTATATAAGTATTGTGTCCTAAAAGTAGAGTTTACTTGTCACAGCAGACACCTTCCTCCACATGGCTCAGAAAAGCAAGGTATCCAGTTAGGGCCTCACTTCACCTTTAAAGGTGACAAGCTACAGCTCCCAGTCTGGCCAAGCACTGTTCTGTCAGGACTCTGGGTATTGTATTTAAGTTACTCAGAGATATGAATTAAATGATGGTGTTAATGACATCTCAGGAAAGGAGCAATTTGAGATTTGCACTAGTGACACAGAAAAGCAATGGTGTTGCTGTGCTGTATTTCCACTACTATTTAAGGCAATTCATAGGTTCAGAGAATGGTTTGAGCTGGAAGGGACCTTCAAGAAGACCACTGAGTTCCAAACCCCCTGCTATGGGCAGGGACACCTCCCACTAGACCAGACTGCTCAAGGCCTCATCCAACCTGGCCTTTACCTCCAGGGAGGGGACATCCACAACCTCCCTGGGCAACCTGTTCCAGTGTCTCACCATCCTCACTGTTAACTAATTTCTTCCCAATTTCTAGCACAAATCTCCCCCTTCCACATCAAAGCCATTGCCCCTTGTCCTGTCACTACAAGCCCTTGTAAAAAATTCCTCTCCAGCTTTCTTGTAGCCCCCTTCAGGTACTAGAGGGCCACTCTATGGTCTCCCTAGAACCTTCTCTTCTCCAGGCTGAACAGCCCCAATTCTCATAAGCCTGTCCCCTTGGGGGAAGTTTTCCAGCCCTCTGATGACCTCTGTGGCATCCTCTGGGCCCACTCCAGCAGTTTGATGTCCTTCTTGTGTGAGACATAAAGGAAGCCAAGTCCTTCAGGGTAAGGATTTTTGTTGGCTGGTGGTTGTTCTAACCAAGGCATGGCATTAGCCTTCTCTGTCTGAACCAGATACTACTCTTGAGTGCTTTAAAGCTGATATATTTAATGAACTATCATGTCAACTACTGAGAGAAGCTCAAAAACTGCTCATAACTCACACTATTCTCACAACTTGCTGAATCACACAGATTACACCAGATGAGGACAACTAAATCCTAGTAAATCCAGCCTCTCTGAACAGAAGAACCTGCTCCCAGCATTTCACAGCTCCAGCACAGTAAAGAGCTCATGGAACCATCCTGTAAGCAAAGAGCTCATCACACACATGAGTAGCATTTTGCCTCAACTTGCATGCTTGTACTTGCTACCACAGAACAGCAGCTCTTGTGGTGCCAGGCAGTCAGTACACCTATCAGTCTGGAGAACAAGTCTATTAACACCATCAGCTAGACTGCAGCCTCACCTACCTGCTCAAGGGTATACTCCAGAAGACACTGTACAAGTCTCATGATGAATAATTGACCAGATGTAGACTAAAGACTTCTAATCTGAGCTGCTGAGAGCTTCATTCTCACCTTAAGGTCTGCACTGATACCATTTTTCCACTTCAAATTGGAAGTGCTGGCCCCAAAGCTACCTGAAAGCTGGAGAGATCTACACAGTTCATTTTATCACTAGCAAACACCTCTTCTGCCTCTGGAGGCAAAAGTTTGATGAACACAGGGAACATGGTCAATTCAAACATGCAGAAGCACTGCAAACATGATCAATTCAGAGGTGCTGAAAACCTCCCCCCACCAAAATCAACATCAAAACCAATTCCATCACACTGCATAGAGACTTAATCTGCATTTTCCCTGCTCCCCTACAATTTCCAGACCTACACTGAGCCTGAAAAATGCATCTGAGTGAGGCTTGACTTCCCTTCCTCATGACATTGTTGGACATCAGACTGGATTGTGTTTCCTCACAGTGCTGAAAATCTAACACATCACCAGCTGGCACCAGTATCAAAGATCCAGCTCTACAATCAGGAGAGGCATTTTGACCTAAAATTGCCCTGACCGTGTAATAGCCACTAAGTAACAACTAGCAGTCTCAAAATCATAGCCAGTAAAGCCTCTCTTTGGATGTTCTCAACAGTGACTGGTCTCCATTCATTTGGGGAACAGAGGTAGAAAGCATCTCAGCAGTGAGCTGACTCTCAAGTCCAGCATTACAACCAAGGAGACTTCACTTGGCCCCTCAGTTTTAACAGCAAACAGGCAGCTATGCTGACATCTAAGTAGCAAGGACTCTTTAGAAGTTATTTTCAAAACACATCCCAAACAGCACTGCTCAGTTCATTTTCAGGTGTCATTGCACTAATTCCTAAAGCAGAGGCACCCACAGAAGCTTGCCCAGGACCACAATATTCAGGTGGGTTTAGAATCTCTCCAGACAAGGAAACTCCACAACCTCTCTGGGCAGCCTGCTCCAGCAACCTCACAGCAAAGAATTTTCTCCTCCAGTTTGTGCCAGCTCCTCTTTGTCCTGTGCCTCAGCACCACTGAGGCCTCATCCTCTTGCTGTCCACCCTGTAGCTCTTGCCAAGTATTGATCACATCTCCTCTCAGTCTGCTCTTCTCCAGGCTAAACAGCCCCAGGTCTCTCAGCCTTTCCTCCTAATCTGTTGGCCTCCAGCAGAAAAAAAAAAAATGTATTAAAAAAATCTTCAAGAAGAAGACACAACTGGTGCACCATTTCCTCTGTTCTTGTGCTGACCTTGGAGCTGAACTGCTGTGGACAGGCAGCTCTCCTCACCTGGAATGGAGATCAGTATGGCAGGACATTTTCTGGCTGTTCTGACAGCGCCAAGACACAGCCTGCAACAGTCCACCAAACTGCTCTTTAGTGCAGCTTGTTTTCATGACAGCCCCCTGCTGCTAGATTGGAAGCCGGCACCTGCTGAAGGAAATCCTGGGTGGCATAGGCTACCAAGTTAGGAGGAGTCTTTCCTGAGCCAAAGGAAGACTTTTTTTTTCCTACTGTTGACAATTTGTTCAGAGTGAAAACTAGAGAGTTTCTAGACAGAAGGTACAACAGACTTTTAACTTCTACTGGCTCAGGGAGAAGAGGCAGAATGCAAACTCTCATGTTTATCCTTCAGTCTGCAGGTAGATTCATAGAATGGTTTGAGTTGGAAGGGATCTTAAAGATCTATTTCCAACCCCCTGCCATGGGTTGGGACACCTTCCACTAGACCAGGCTGCTCAAGGCCTGGCTTTGAACACCTCTAGAGAGGGGGCATCTCCCTGGGCAACCTGTTCCAGTGTCTCACCACCCTGACAGCAAAGAATTTCTTCCTAATCTCCAGTCTAAATCTGTCCTCTCACACTTCAATCCATTCCCCCTTGTCCCATCACTACATCTCACTGTCCGAGCCACTACTGGCTGTTGTGATTTATGCTATTACATGAGGGCCACTCTTGTCAATCAGCAAAAAGACAAACCAAAGCCTGACTGATATTTGCAAGGACACCTGCAGTCCTTCAGACTGATTCAGTCTTCAAGCACAGCAAAATTTGTTAGCACAAACTTTGTAATTACAGACAGCATGCACTCGTCACCAGCAAAGCCAGAGCAAGCTGTGACAGAATCTAAAGCACACATTACAAATCAGAGATCCAGAAATGTTCTGAAATCTCTTCAGGTTTGATACCCTGTCACTCCCCAGTCCCAAGCAGCACCTGAGAAAAGGGAAGCAAGCTAACATTGACCGTTTAGGCAGAAAACTTGTTTGTCACCCTCTGTCTTTTACAGAAGAGCACTGGAAGATGAGACTGGGAGACTGCTAAAGGTTATCAGAATGTGTAACGTTTGATTTCTTTGTATCCAGGATTCACAGATTGCATTGAATTGGAAGGGACCCTCAAAGGTCATCTTGTCCCAACACTCCTGCAGTCAGCAGGGAGATCTCCAACTAGATCAGGCTGCCGAGAGACGCATCAAGTCTGGTCTTAAGTGTCTCCAGGGACAGGGCCTCAACCACATCCCTGGGCAACCCGTTCCAATATTTCACCACTCCCACTGTAAAGAGCTTCCTCCTGATGTCCAATCTAAATCTACCCTGCTCCAGTTTCAAACCATTGCCCCTCATCCTATCACCACCACAGGCCTTTCTAAATAGTCCCTCCCCAGCCTTCCTGTAGGTCCCCTTCAGATACTGAAATGCAGATTAAGGTCTTCCTAGAGCCTCCTCTTCTCCATACTGAACAGCCCCAATTCTTTCAGCCTGTCCCTATAGGGAAGCCGCTCCAGACCTCCGATCATCTTTGTGGGCCTCATCTGGACCCACTCTAGCTGGTCCATGTCTCTTGTGTTGGGGGCCCAAGCTGGTCACAGCACTCCAGGGAAGGTCTCACCAGAATCACCTCTCAACCTGTTAGCTCTCCACCTGGCCAGAGCATTGAAACCAAAATAAAATAAACCTTACCTGGGCTGCTCTTGAGGAACTTTGGAAGCTTTTTATCAAGTTTCTCTACATAAATTCTATCCACAAGCTGAATGGCTCTCTGACTAGAGCTGGGAGATGAACCTGCTGGCTTCAGAAGGCAGCACTGAATCACTTCATCTGAAAGACCTGCTCTGTAAGCCTGATTTCCCTGGAAAACAGAGCTTATGCAACCCCACTCTTGGTGCTCAGCCATCTGTAGACTATTTTCCAAAATAAATTTGAAGACAAATGGCTGGGGTTTAAAAAACATAGTAACAAAATTAAATCTTGTTCCTGAATTGGGGGAAACAGGCAGACAGCTATAGGGAAAAAAACAACAGGATGAAAGACCCCATCAGGAAAGCTCCTCTGACCTCCTGCCTGCTTACTGATGGGGAATTTATGAGTCTCTCTCCAACCTGCTCACAACAAACTCCAGCACAGCAACACAGAATCATAGAATGGTGGGGTTTGAAAGAGAACTCTACAGATCATCAAGTCCAACCCTCTTGCCAAAGCAGGGTCACCTAGGGCAGGTCACACTCCACAGCCTCTCTGGGCAGCCTGCTCCAGGGCTCCAGCAACCGCACAGCAAAGAAGTTTCTCCTTATGCTGAGGTGGAACTTCCTGGGTTCCATTTTATACACATTGTTCCTTTTCCTACCACTGGGCACCACTGTAAAGAGTCTGGCACCTATATCCTGACACCCACCCCTCAGATATTTATAGACATTGATAAGATCCCCTCTCAGCCTTCTCCTCTTCAAACTAAACAGCCCCAGGTCTTTCTTCACAGGAAAGCTGTTCAAGTCCCTTCATCATCCTCATAGCTCTCTGTTGAACTCTATCCACTAGACTCCTGCCTCTCTTGAATTGGGGAGCCCCAAACTGCACACAGTATTCCAGCTGTGGCCTCACCAGGGTAGAACAGGGGAGGAGAGCCTCCCTAGACCTTCTGGGCACATGATGCACCCCAGGATACCATTTGCTCTCTTGGCCACAAATGCATCCACACTTCTCACATCCACTTTCCAAGCCCTTACAGCAAAACACATTGGATTACTTGCTCAAATGCAGTTATGAGTCACAACAGGTTGGACATCTGATTAGATGTCACATTCCTATTCAGTATAAATCAAATCCAACTGGCAACAAGTACATTCCAGACCACTCCAAGCTGCAGGCAGCAGGCTGTTTAGGCAGCCAAAGGAGCACAGCAGCTCCTGCTCTTTCCCTGCTTCATCTTTTCAGAGGTTTGCCACCCTTAACTTCAGCAACGTATAATTGCTTCTTAGTCTTACATCTCGAAATCTGCTATTTTAAGATCTCCTTAGCTCTAGCTTTGAACTAACCTTGATGGTCGTCCTCCTCCAAGCAGGGAGTTGGAGACTTGCTACTGGATGCCATCAGAGATCCCTCACAACCCAAGTTACTCTCCCAAGTTCTCTGCAGTGGCTATTTTAGCCCAGGCAAAGAGCAACTGCACTTGTGGTTGGATCAGCACACCTTGAGATCAGAGAAAGGGTGGGACAGACCTGAGCAGCTGGAAGAAATAACCCACAAACCAAGCTCAGGTGTGGCTATAACCCTACATGCTGCTGTTTAACTCCAAAGAGCCGACAGATCTCTGATACTTCCATGGGGAAAAAAAAAAAAAAAAAAAAAGAAAAAACCCACATTTTTGAGGACAAACCCCCATCAGGTTCTATAAAGAAACCAAACACATATTTTAAGCTCAGCATTAAATCCTTCAAAATTACCTCATTTTTGTTCCAGCTTTTAAAAGGTCAATATTTGGATTTTTAAAACTAGGAGAGTTAGAGCTGTAATTGCTATGCCAAGTTCAACAGCACCTTCACCCATTCTGGATATTTTTCTCCCAAGGGTTAGTTCTTGTATAAACAGGTATCACAGTGCAGTTACTTGGAAGCTTAACAGGATTTGAGCTCCACATTTTACTCTCTCTGATACTGCAACTAGTATGAGGGAGGAATTGCACATTTGGACAGTCTTAAATTCAATAATCCATTTCAATTTATTCCATTAAAGCATCCAGAAGGTTAAGGTATTTTTCTGCTTTTACTTTCTGGCTGACAGCTTGATTTGGAAACAAACCCCAAAACATTTCTGAATTGACTCTACTTGAAGGAATTATTCCTCACTACAGCTCAGATTGTTTTATACCCTGCTGTCATCTAGGACACCCAGTACTAAATTACAATTCAGTACCTTCAGTATTCACTCTTTCCTGAAGTCTCTTCATCTCTGGATCTCAAAATCCCTGGGAGGCAGCCAAATCAGGTCCTGGCCTGGAGCTCAGTTTGTTCCCAGCTCTGAAATCAACTGCTCAATGATCCTGAATAAGTGTGCCACTGCGTTTGGCTGTGCCTCCCCTTCCTCTTCTGCTGGTTTACTCCTCTTGTCACCACTCATCAAACTGCCCAAGTTTGTATCACTCTCACTGTAATGACATACTGATCTCAAAAAGGTTTAGATAAAGCTTGACTGAAGAGTGATTTTAGTTCATTCAGCCGTCAATCTCCCGGTATCAAGTTCAGTGGCACAATGTCCCTCATGGGGAAGCTCTTCACTTCTTCCTATTTGCAGACAGTATTCAATATTGCATCAGCCATGCTCAAGTTCCTTCATCATCCTCGTAGCTCTCTGTTGGACTCTCTCCAGCAAATCCCTGTCTCTCTTGAACCGGGGAGCCCCAAACTGGACACAGTATTCCAAGTGTAGTGTCATCACTTACACCAAGTAGAATCCATTTGTCTGAACTGCATGAAAACACCAACAAGGGAACTGGGCCTCCAGATACACTCTGTGTTACAAAAAATATCCAGCTTAGGATGGGAGTTTTCTCCATGAACACATGATATAACCACAGACACCTTCCTTAAATAGCTTCTGAGAGCCTGTGGAACCAGCAGTAAAATTCCCAACTACGGATTTTTGTCTCATTTGGGAAATTAACGAATAAGCCCAAAACACCATACCAATGTTTTCAGAGCACACAGCTTCTCCCCTGTATGGACAGTTAAACTGACCAAGAGCAAGCAACACCACCTTGGGGTTTGGCCACCTAATGAAAAGCAGGGGAGCTGAAGGTACCTGCCCACAGCTGTTGGGCAGAACTGGAGTAGTCAATGTGCAAATTCATCAGGATCAGATACAGGGTGCCTAGAAACACATTAATGGGCTAATCTCAAAATCATCACCAACACTTGATCGGTCAGAACTCTGTAGTAAAGTGAGTGAGCCACATTGTTATCGTGCAGGAGATTTAAAAAGGAGTTGTTCTCAATGCTTACACAAAGCCAGCATTTAAAATACTGTTGTAGGCATTAACTAGAAGTCTATCATCTGCAAAGCACAATCAAAGCCAATTAAAAGACTATTATAGATGCCAAATCAATACAGACTATAAAGCTGAAACTTCAAATAGCAATTACATGCTCCGGAAGTCAAATCTGATAACAAATAATGAGTATTTACACTGTGCTTTCCACCCTTATGGTACACCAGCTTGCAAACAAACACGTCCTTGGACTCTTTGTGGGAGAGAAACACTGGATTAGGAAACAGGCACAGCTTGTTAGATGCTGTGTGAAACAGATGAAACCAGCACAGCAGCAACTCCAGGGGCAACAGTGTTGCTGGAATGTAAGGAATCAGATTCTTGTCAGGATCTTGAACTGGGCTGTGTTTGAAACCATCAGCATCATTACAACCCTAACTACCACCTTCACTCCCCTCAAAAGCCTCACAAATGTTATCACAGTCCTTGACAGCTCCTACCCAAACACCACAAGGAAAAGCAACATAAACCAAAAGCCTCTGCAAGAAGTCTCTGCTCTTCCACCTCACTCCAAACCTACTGCACAAGTAAAGATTACATCAGAGAGAAAACCACAGCTGCCTTCACTGAAGTTTCCACTCTTCCCTGGGCAGCTGAATAATGGCACAAAGATCACACCAGGCCATCACTGGAGCCTGTATCTCAGTAAAACTATTAGCCACAAGGCCCTCACATAGTCAAGTATCATGGAATCATAGAATGGTAGAGGTTGGAAGGAAGGGACCTCTGGAAATCATCTAACACAACCCCCCTGCCAAAGCAGGGTCACCTAGGACAGGTCACACAGGAACACATCCAGGTGTACTTGGAATCTCTCCAGAGAAGGAGACTCCATTACCTCTCTGGGCAGCCTGCTCCAGGGCTCCAACAACCTCAAAGCAAAGGAGTTACCCTGAGGTGGAACTTCCTGGGTTCCAGCTTATACACATGGTTCCTTTTCCTATCACTGAACACCACCATAAAGAGCCTGGCACCTTTATCGTGACACCCACCCCTCAGATATTTATAGACATCGACAAGATTCCCTCTCAGCCTTCTCTTCCCCAGACTAAACAGCTCCAGCCCTCTCAGTCTTTCTTCATAGGAGAGATGTTCAAGCCCTGTAATTATCCTTGTAGCTCTCTACTGGACTCTCGCCAGTAGGTCCCCGTCTCTTGAACTAGGGAGGGGTCGGTCTCTTCTGTGATAGGACAAGAGGAAATGGCATCAAGTTGCACCAGGAGAGCTTTAGGTTGCATGATAAACAATTTCTTCTCCAAAAGGGTGGTCATGCCCTGGAAGAGGCTGCCCAGGTAGTCCCCATCTCTGCAGGTGTTCAAAAAACATGTGGATGTGATGCTGAGAGACATGGTTTAGTGGTGACTTGCCAGAGCTGAATTAGTGGCTGGACTCAATTTCTAGCCTTTATGATTCTATGAAACCCAAGCAACACCACCTAATGCTGTGACTATGAAATGCCAAGCAGGCTACAGGACAGATGACATCTGACAGAGAGGAAAACAATAACACTGGTGTTTCTGAAACACAAGAGCTTGCTAGCACATGGTCTTCTACACTTTCTTCACTGTATTTATTCTCCTGAGGAAGAAAGTGGTTTGCCTAGTGCCTTAATCTTCCCGTTAATTGCCATTCACAATCTACTGGACCTGAAAGGAATTGATCCATGGACTATGGCAGCATTTCCAATCTGGCTATCAAGCTGCTCACCCTGGCCTTTAGAAACATTTGTGCTGTGACCTCACACAGACCATCTGCTCTGCATATGTACACCTCTGGAAGCATCTGATGAATCTAGCTAACAGAAGTGACCAAAGAGCTAATCCTACTCTTTAGGTATTGAGAGCATCAAGGAGAAAAGAAGTACCAAATAAAACAGTATATTCAAGGCTGCTGTATCATGGAGTGAAGGACAGTCACACGCTCTTAGACATGGGTATGTGATTTGAAGTTGGTGCTTCCCTGTCTATTTATAGCAGTGAAATGTAACAGTGTATAAGCATTGTACATCCAGGTGCATCGCTCTGCACTAGCTGATGCTCAGAAGGGAGTTTATTCTGACGAGTTCTACACTCCCAGCTAAGGCAATCAGTGGGCTTTTCACACAGCTCCCTGGATCACTCCAGTACTGTCAATACCCTCAGACCCTGGTGTTCAACTTATTCCCTCAGTCCTAGAGTTCAATTTATCATAGAATCATAGACTGCTTTGGGTGGGAAGGGACCTTTAAAGGGCATCAAGTCCAAATCTCATGCACTGAGTACATCTGCAAATAGATTGGGTT
Source organism: Picus viridis (assembly GCA_033816785.1). Lineage (NCBI taxonomy): Eukaryota > Metazoa > Chordata > Aves > Piciformes > Picidae > Picus > Picus viridis. The sequence goes on from CM066588.1 coordinate 24,670,107, forward strand.
GCTCAGAACCCCAAGGATGTGGCATCTACCACTTCTCTGGGCAACCTGAGCCAGTGTCTCACCACCCTCATAGTCAAACATTTCCTCCTTCTCTCTAGTCTGAGTCTCCCTCTTCTAGTTCAAACCAATCACCCCTTGTCCTGCTAAAAAGTCTGTTCCCAGCTTTCTGATCAGCCCCTTTAAGCACTGAAAGGCCACCAGAAGGTCCCCCTGGAGCCTTCTCCAGGCTGAATAGGCCCAACTTTCTCAGCCTGACCTCACAGCAGAGGGCTTCCAGCCCTCTCATCATTATTGTGGCTTCCTCTGGCCCTTCTCCAACAGTTCCATGTCTCTCCTACACTGAGGACTCCAGAGCTTCTTGTTCACAGGTATGTAACACACCCTTCTGGACACCACATCAGCTGTGAGAAATGGAACACACAAAATTATCCCACCATTTCCAGAGAACTCTCTCTGGATCATGTTAGTTGCTTCCAGGTGGTCCAGAATTCATCCACCTTCTTCCAGCTGTTGTACCTACAACTGCTCAAATTCGCCACTTTTCAAAACCCAGCTATTCATACATTAAAAGGCTTATCATTTCTTAATTTTTTTTTTAATCTTAGCAGGATTAAGTAGAAAATTTTGCAGGTTTTGGTACAAAAGAAAAGCAAACACTATCCACTGTTCTAATGTTGGACTAGAAGGTTGGACTAACTGATCTTGAAGGTCTCTTCCAATCAACAATATTCTGTGATTCTCTGTAATGCAACAGGTAGTAAGATTATTTTAGTCATTAAAGATAAAAAATCCTTAGAATAGAATAGAATAGAATAGAATAGAATAGAATAGAATAGAATAGAATAGAATAGAATTAACCAGGTTGAAAAAGACCTTTGAGATCATTGAGTCCAACCTATCATCCAACACCGTCGAATCAACTAAACCATGGCACCAAGCACCCCATCCAGTCTCTTCCTAAATACCTCCAGTGATGGTGACTCCACCACCTCCCTGGGCAGCCCATTCCAATGGCAAATCACTCCTTCTACAAAGAACTTCTTCCTAACATCCAGCCTAAACCTCCCCTGGCACAGCTTACCCTTTCACACCATCCATATATCTTGTCCAAAGCAGGTAATAAAATATGATATAACAGCAACACCTTCTGCCAGGAGTGGAAACCACACTATTAGAGGAATAGAATCTTTTCACCCATCCTGTGAGCCAATAAATCAGACAAGCACTTGACCTCAAATGTGCCAAAGACCTTTGCCAACAATTCATGTAACAAAAGAAAACAGCCATTACCAAGCCATAATTCAGCCCCGTGCAGTAAAAATTTTCAGCAGAACTCTGTGGGGGAGTGAGCAGAACTGCAATTTTCTCTTAGTTGTTAAATTTTAGGCAAAGTTTCTCATATTATGAAGCACACTTCTGTAGTTCTTAAGTTGTTAAGTTCTCAGAGTCTTAGACTTCAGAATTAATTACCAACTATGAGAGGAAAAGCAAAAATGTCATTCTAAAATCCTGCCTAAAATTCATTTCAGTGCTGGATAAGATCAGAGCATGACAGACAAAGGACAGAAAACTTTTGGGAGTGAATGAAAGTAAAACTTCAATCTCCAGAAATGTTGACTCTGTCACAGCAACCAAATAGACTAAACAGTGTGTCAGAAGAGTGGCTAGCAGCAGTTTGAGGGAGGTTCTTCTCTGTTTTGCCCTAGTGAGGCCGCACGTGGACTACCGTGTATAGCTTTGGGCTCCCCAGTTCAAGTGAGACAGGGAACTACTGGAGAGGGTCCAGCAGAGGCTACAAACGTGCTGAGAGCACTGGAGCATCTCTGTGAGGAGGAAAGGCTGAGAGATCTGGGACTGTTTAGCCTGGAGAAGAGTATCCTGAGAGGAGATGTGATCAATGAGCAGCAAGAGATACAACTGGGGGGAGGGGCAGGCAGCAGGAGGATGGGGCCAGACTCCTTTCAGTGCACAGCAGCAGGACAGGGCACAATGGGCACAAACCGGAACCCAAGAGGTTCCATCTTAACAGGAGGAGAAAATTCTTTGCTGTGAGGGTGCTAGAGCCCTGGAGCAGGCTGCCCAGAGAGGTTGTGGAATCTCCTTCTCTGGAGATATTCCAAGCCCAACTGGACATTGTGACCCTGAGCAACCTGCTGTGAGTGCCCTCGCTTAAGCAGAGAGGTTGAACTGGATAAACCCTTGAGATTTCTTCCAACCCCTGCCATGCTGATATTCTGTGATACAAAGAGGCCAGGAACGATACACACTGCTTTAGAATGTTTTAATCAGACTTCTTTTAAATCCTTTTTAAAAAGGTTTCTCCAGTAGCATGCTCTTAGCACACTGGACCTCACAACCCACAGCAAAAAACCCCATTGACACAGCTGTGACTGTACCAAAGCACCTCATATCCTGCTGCTGTGCAGTGTACCCCTTGCCATAGCACTGGTGCTTTTACTATCTTACCCTCACCACCTGCTGGCACATTTTTGGGGCCAACCTATTTCTTGCTGTCTCCCTGAAATAACAGCTGTGAGAATTGCATGCTTCGATCAGTAGAGGCTAAGTCTGATCAATTCAGTAACATTCCAGTGCTCAGCCTTTAGGTTTGCTGTGCGTTTTCATGCAAATCCCCTGAACGTGCTTGCACTACAATTCAAATGATCTTCCCCATCTCCACAAGCACTGTTACCCCCTTAGCACCACAGGTTAGGTCTTAAGAAACTAGTCTTCCACTTCCAGTTTTTACAATGGGAACATGAAGAAACACGGCCTTTGACTGATGACTTTGCTGGCAAAAGTCACTTCTTTAGCTACAGTTACACTTGGGGGGGCAGGGAAACACCAAGGCAGCTGGGTTCTATCCAACAGCTCAACCCAGTTTTGGTGGTGATAATGAAACACACTGATTCAATTTCACCTTAGGACTTTGCAGTTTTTAATACCACGCTGTTCACCCAGATAAAAACCCCCTGCCAGAGGTGTGTGTAATCAAAGCTTTCATGTTCCTTCTTGACAGTTGTGGTGGTGTCAGGCATTGACAGCTTCAAAACCTGCACTCTGCTCTACTGCAAACATGGGATAACTTAATAGGATCGTAATGAGCAGGAGTTGCACAACTGCTATGTTACTTGCACAGTTAATTCGTTAGACTGCTCTGCAGGGGCTGCGCCTCCTGCTCCCTGCACTGTGGTGGCTGTTCCAGCGCCTCAGCGTCCCTGCGGAGGCCAGGGCAGAGCAGCTCACTCGCCAGACAGTGTAAGACTGCAGGCACATTGAGATGAGCACGCTAGACCCCGAACTGCAGTGCTTTAGCAGCCAACACGGATCTGCTTCCCCTTCCACTGGGAAACCAACACGGGTTCTTCATTCCATTATCAGAAAACGTGAAAGCCTGGCTCATCAGCTTCTTGGACTAGTGCTTTGGCTGCTTTGTTACAGCACTACAGGATCCAAGATACTGCTAAGCAGATTTCAAGAAACACTGTTGAAGCTCAAGCCAAATATACTGTAAACAGGTTGTACTGCTCTCCACAGGCTACTGGGACCACACCAAGTGAGCCCCTTTGCTACCCTTCCTTACCATATATAACAAGCCCACTGAGCATCACCTTTATTAATATAAATCATAGAATCACAGACTGGTTTGGTTAGAAGGGACCTCTAAAGATCACCTAGTTCCAACCTCCTGCAGTAAACTGTTATTGTGGGAAGAATTCTGAGAACATTAGATCCAGCTCTGTGCTTGGGTTTCAGTTTTTCCAGAGCCATGTTAGATGGCCACAAAAAATTTCTCACCCACTTAGCAGTTATCATAGTGAAGCTAGCCACAACCAACAGTGATATCATTTTCTTAATGAGGACAAGAGAGGGCTTGATTATTAATGAACAGAAAATAAACTCCCCCACAACACCTGGGAGACAAAAAAAAACAAAACAAAAAAAGCACATAAAACATCAACAACAACAAAAGACTCAAGTCACCTTTTGGATGATTGGCTTAATAATTACCATAAATACATAGACATAAAATAGTTAATCTGGCAACCAGACAGTGCTCATCTAAAGCTGTGTGACAGCTAAAAACAATGAAGTAAAACCGAGTAAACAGTACTACAGTAGCAATGATTACAGAATTTAAACCAAATAATCATGAAAAATAGTTTAATGCTATCCCTGAGTGGTGAGGAGTAAAGAATGGCTTAGGGGGTTAATTAGCAGAATACTACTGCTGACTCCTAGCTGTTGGCAAGAGACCTCCACAATCCACAAGTGGGGGCAAGGCAGACAGGGATAATTCCTCAAATATTTCTCCACTGCAGCAAGTCTAAACAGCTCCAGAATACTGAATGCTGCTCATTCCTCAGAAAATTAAGAATTTAGGGTCAGCTTCAAAGGCCAGTTATTTTCATCACCAAGCAGAACCAAGCTGGGGCTCAACAATACCACTTTTCCAATCACTTCCCTCCATTTGCATCATTATTAAACTGCTGATCTGTTCAGTAAAAAATAGGTAAAGAGAAATTAGGCCAAAAAAAGCCCTGGTAGGAATCCCTTTGCTCTGATACTTAGTTCCATGCAAGTTCTCTGAACTGGCTCCTCAATAAGAGTAAATCCAGTGTTCCTTGTAAGAAAAATACAACCGAGCTGGTGCAGACTTGCATCTCATTTCGTGAGGCTCCGTTTTGCCCTTGCTTTTCCCCCCACATTGCATTTGTCTTCTTAAGCAAGCAAAAGAGAAACATATAAAGCAAGCTGAAGAAATTCACATATCCCAACATCTGTTTTGCATACAAGACTGATGCTTTCCTATAGGTGCCAGTCATACTTCTGTTAAACGATTACACAGAATTCTCCTCTAATCACCCAGGATGCTCAACCAAGCCTTTATACTCAACATATTACCATGCATCACTTTCAAAACACAATGGTCATTGATAAAGAGAGCCTCGTACAATTTATTTCACTGGCACTTGCATGTTATTTCAGTCTGAGACACTGCAGGCAGTGCTTTTCTTGGCAGCTGCAGCAGGGCTGGGGTTTCAAAGCTTTGAAGCCAAAGGTTAACATCTTAGCCACTGAAGAAGTTAAACTCCTCCAGTGCAAACTCTGTGTCCCACTGTTATTATGAAGCTGAATGTAGAACCACAGACTGATATGGGTTGGAAGAGACCTTTAAGGGTCATCTAGTCCACTCCACTGCAGTCATCACACACATCTGCAACTAGAGCAGGTTGCTCAGAGCCCCAAACAACCTGATGTGGTTCCAAGGATGGGGTATCTACCACCTCCAGGCAACTTGGTCCAGTGTTTTACCACCCTCAGTGTAAAACATTTCTTCCTTCTCTCAAATCTGTCCCCAGCTTTCTCATCGGCCCCTTCAAGCACTGAATGGCCACCAGAAGGTTCCCCTGGAACCTTCTCTTCTCCAGGCTGAACAAACCCAAATCTCTCTCAGCCTGGCCTCACAGCAGAGGGCTTCCAGCCTTCCCATTATTGCTGTGGCCTCCTCTGGCCCTGTTCCAACAGGTCCATGTCTCTCCTGCGATGAGGACTCCAGAGCTGGCAGGTGGGGTCTCAGAAAAGTGGAGCAGAGGGGCAGAATCCTGTCTCTGCCCCCGCTGCTGGGTATCAGCCAAGGACATAGCTGGGTCTGGGCTGTGAGCCCACAGTGATGGTTCATGTCCAGCTTTTCACCCACCAGCACCCCCAAGTCCTTCTCCAGAGGGCTTCTCTTCATGCCCTCAACCCCCACCTTGGACTGATAGTGGAGATTGCCTCAACTCAGGTGCAGGACCTTGCACTTGGCCTTGTTAGTAAGTATCTGCTAAACATTGTAATAAGAATGTGCAAGGTCAGTAAAGTCTAAAGATGTTTTAATCTTACTTATGTGTCATCACTGAAGGGCATCCTAACAGAGTCAGATCCAGTTGCTAAGGTTCCTACCTGACACTGTGGCTCATGCCAGTGAAAATTCCTCCCATCTCCAAACAGCCACCAAAGCCAACACAAGTAAGTATGTCCTTTACTGCAAAACATCCTGCTATTGATACCTGCTCCTTTCAAAGTGAGCACCTCTGTCTTAGCTGACAGGCTGAACGCCAGCTTGGAGCTTGACATGATGGATAAAAAAAGTCAAATTATCTCATTACAGAAGTTTTTTTTTCTATGAAAACAGAGATGACTACAAATGAAAGTACCTCTGCAGGGAACTCCTATGACAAATGGAGTCTTTGTCACCGAATGAATGACATATTTGATTAAAGACTTCTCCCCAAGCAAAAATAATTTCACCTCCACACCAGTCATTTCTTTTTTTTTCAAATACAAGCAATTCCCTTTAATCCTTAAAAGCCCATATGCAACATATGGTTATTGCACAGAGACGTGACCACTTCTATCCAAGTAGGACTGGATTCTGGTTTATCATTCTGGAAACCATCTTTCTCCACTAGCTGTCCTCTGCATTTCTACAGAATTAGGGACTTGATCTAATTGTTTTCAACAGAAGAGGAGCTGAAAAACAAATAGCTTAACAAAAATCCCAAGAAGGATATTTCTCAGAGCATTTGTTTCATATAAACACTATGCCATGGGGTAGGTAGGCCCAAGGAAGGCAGATGATTTTGAAGAGCCAGCTACCACAGAGCATTAAAGTTGGCAAGAAACAGGTGCTAAATTAATACTGGAAGCAGTGAAAGCAAGTGTGAAGGGAGGAGACACATCTACAGATCCTGACACAGTGTCTTTCTCCACATGATGTCCTGTTGGACCTATGGCATTTTCACCAGAGCAGTCAGGTCATTCCCAGTAACAGTTAATCAGCATCATGCCTGGCACATACTGCTGGGCACAGTGATGTGCAGGGTCTTTGGGAGAAACAAAAGGCTGCGGATGCAGAGCCATAGCTCTCATCGAGTATCGTGGTTTAAGCAGGGACAGTTTATTAAAACAACAATAAGGGCCCGTGACTCTTAATCAGCTCTCCCCTGCCAAGCAAGACATGTGGACATGCCTCGCTCTCTGGGCTGCAGTGAGGGGAATGCGGTCGTGACCGAAAGCTGTGCATGGTACCTCTCCCTGCAGCGCCTGGAGCGTGCCTGTGCACACGTACATAGAAGCACACACACATACACACACGCGCACGCACACACACGTGCACACACACACATGCACGCACACACACGCACATACATACACGCACACACGTACATACATACATACACACACACATACATACACGCGCACACACACATACACACGCACACATACATACACACGCACACCCACACACACACATCTCCGGGCTTGGTGGACATACGCCGGGGCTCCACAGTCGGCTCCGAACTTGCGGGGCTCCCCGCGGCTCTGCGGCAACGCCGAAGGTTCCCGGCTTGACTGGGCTCCAGGCAGGTCCCCGCCGCCAACCTTGGCAGCCCTCAGGCCGGCGGGGAACGAGCAGCCCCGGCCCGGTGGGAGCTGCCTGTCAGGGGGCTGACGACGAGCGGACCGGGAGCCGGCAGCGACTCGCCCGGCAGGGGCAGCCTGATCACAGTCCCCTTACCCTGGCGGGGTGCCCGCTGCAGGACCCCTCCCTCCCACCCCCTGCTCCGCGTTATAATCACCCTCCTCCTGCAGCTCCCGCACCGGGCCGGGCACCGCTGCCAGCATCAGACCCCCTCCGGGACACCCATCCGCAGCCGGCAGCTCTGCACCCTGCTCTGCCTCACTAGAGAGAGAGAGAGAGAGCCTGCGGCAGCGGCTGCCCCGGTGCCCGCCCGCCGCCCTGCGCTGCGCTCACCGCCCGCCGGGCTCCCGCCTCAGGCCACCGCGCCTAGCCGCGCCGCTCGCTCCCGCCGCCCTCTCTCGCCGGCGGTGAAGCCGCAGCCCCAGCAGCACAATATGGCGAGCGGCAGCCTCCGCAATGGAACTCGGGAAATAGAGGGGAGTTACATATTCATGGCCGGGGCTGGGCAGGGGGAGCGCGGATGGGGTGCCGGCACCGGCCGCCTCAGCGCCCTCCTCCCTCTCTCTCTTTTCCGCGAGCTGGAGACCGCTCGCTCCTTTCCCCGCCTTCCCCACACCTCCGCTGCGGCTGCCCGGCCCTGATTCTCCGCCGCCTGTCAGCGCCCCCGCCGTGCTCCCACTCCCCTGCCCCCCACCGCTGGTGGCGGGTGATGTGGCAGCGAGCCCGGCGGGGTTCCTCGCCGCGGCCCCCATTAACGGCCCGCAGAGGGACCAAGGCTTCCAGCCAGGCGTGGTCCCCTGACCAGAACCGGCGCCAGCCGCAGGCAGTGTCGCCTGGCGGGAGGGCTCGGAGGGGGTGTCCTGAGGTAACTGCGGTGGCCTCACGCTGCGATCTCGGGTTTTCCGCTCAGCACTGTCGAGGAGGCGTCGGAAGCAGCGGGGCCGAGCCTCCTACGGCGGCGGTACCCGGGCTGATGTCCGGCCTGACGCCGGGCAACGACAATGGCAGGTGGAGCGCTGGGGTAAGGTTACCAAACTGTGAGCAAGAGCAACAGCCTCAGGACCTCGTGGAACAGCCTCTGACTGGCCTCGACTGGGCTTTTCTCCCTGTATGTGCCCACTGAAGTCCATGGCTCTTCACTCTTCTTGCTTCTGAAGAGAGGAATGTGCCTCCTGGTTGTAGGCCATGCAATAGTGGTGGCCACCTGGGCCAGACTGAGCCATGAGGTATTGCATAAAAGCGTGCTGTCATCTTCATGATCCTCGACCAAGGGTCAGGAACTGAGGAAAGACTCAGTGTTTGTATTTAAGGTACAAAAGCATCCATTAGATGTTTTTGAGCATCTCATGTCTGCTTTGTGGTCACAGGATCACAGGATGTTTGGGGTTGGAAGGGACCTCCAGAGATCATCGAGTACAACCCCCTGCCAGAGCAGGACCATAGAATCTAGTGCAGGTCACACATAGTATGAAATAACCGTGTCTGCCTTCTAATGTTTGTTAAATTCAGTTTTTATGAGCTTTGGGTCTTCAGTGGTGCCTTTATTGGTCTTATCATTGACTGGTTTACGGCAAATGCAAAGCAGTACACCAAGTGTAATTAAATCTGGTGCAAGTAAAATGTGAACAGAGATCACCTTGTGAGATGTAAATTTGAATTAGTACTTCAGTCTTCAATGGTGCAGATGATTCGATATAGAGTATAAAAACAATTCAAGAAGGAGTATTTTAAGGTTTCCTAGCACTTTACAATTAATATTCTTACAATCAGAATATTAAAAAAGTCCTGGTTTGGACTTTTCCCCTCTTTGTTTTTTCCCCCACCCTTCATTGCAAAACATTGCATTTTAAAGTCATTCTAGCCTATGCCAGGTTATTCCTGGTCATTCTCAGTAATTATTTTTATTCACTCCCTCACACTCCTTGTGACCTACACCGCAGCCTATCTAATTAAATCCCCATAAGAGGTTGATAAGGTAGTCAGCAATAACATCTCTGTTTCCTAAGTGTGATCAAATGTCTTGGCTAAATCTCAGAGGAAGTCAGCTGGGGACAGGACTGAACTGTCCTTTTTTTGTTCTTGATTAGGTTTTTAAAATATTTTTTTTTAAGTGGGTTGTGTTGAGCTCTCTAAATGTTAAAGCTCAAAGCTGGTAGAGACCAAAAAAAAAAAAAAGAAAAGCTGTTAAGTTCCTCTCTTTAGAATGAAGCTGGTCAGAATTAATGACTGACATTTTCCTGATTTTTCCAGCTTTTTGTCAGTTCTGGGGAAAGGAAAATGCCATCTGTCAAAGTATTGCTGTACCAGAAATGGTGCCTTGGTGAAAGCTGCTTCACTTGGTTGTCTGCAGGTGAGTGGAGAACATTTTGCTGCAAGGGAGAAAAAAGAAATTCAACACAGTTAAGTTGTGCCAGGGGTGTCCAACTCACCATGTCTATAAGAATATTTATTTGATTTTGGTGTATATTTTCTGTATTTAACATATAATAGTAGCACCATGGATCCTCTCTGTAATGTGGTGTTCTTGCTACTTTTAAGGGTGTAAAAAAAGGCCACTGAATACTCTTCCAAGAACAGGCTGTCAGTCTGCCAAGACATCAGTGTGAAGCAGGTTTCTTTTTAAGGGGGAAAATGTGATGCAGATACCCAATTCTGCTCTATACTAGGTACCCAGGGCATTACTATCTCTGTAGTAAAGACCATGGGCTCAGCACCCTGGGTGGCACAAACGGGGACCTGGCCAGGAGATCAAGGTTAGGCCTTTCTGATCAGTACTCCTTAGATCACATCCAGATACTGTGTCCTATTTTGGGCTTCTGTACAGGAAAGGCCTTGACAAACTGGAGCAAGCTCAGGAAGGCTCCTACTGTGGTTGGAGTTGGAGCACTTGCCCTGAGAGAAGAGGCCATGGAAGTGGAGCTTGGTCAGCCTGGGGCAGGGAAGACTCTGGGGACTCCACACCATCCAATCCCTTCCTATAACTTTACTGAGGATGTGGAGCCAAGCTTTCCTCAGTGTTGCAAAGGAGCAAGGTGGAAAGTGACAATAAACTGAAGCAAGAAAGGTTTGGATTGAATGCTGAGAAAACCCATTCCCCATGAGGATACTCAAGCAGCAGTACAGTTTGCCCAGCAAGGTTGTGCCATCTCCCTTTTTGGCGGTTTTCAAGACCTGAGTGGCTGAAAGGCCTGAGCGACCTGGTCTGAACCCAGAGCTGACCTGCTTTCAGCAGGAAGTTGGACAGGGACCTCCTGAGGTCCCCTCCAGCCCAAGTTATCCCATTAGTTCTGTGATTCTGCACTCACAGTGCAGACAAGAAAACCTGGGAGATGGTATTTCAGACTTTAGCATCTGTCAGCATTTTTGTTCTTTGCAGCTTTCTCTGCAGCAGAGAGAAACTTCGTGCAGCAGGAGAGCTGGAAAAGCTTTCATCAGCTCCTGGTTTCCATCGTTGCTGGTGTAATGGAAACATTTCTTCTGCTCCTTGCAGCAGCAAAATAATAGCAAAGAAAATTACTCTAGTCAACTGAGACATGCTGTTTCCAAGTCCTCCTTCCAGGTAAAATATTTATTACTTGTTAAAGTGATGGAAGGTCACCCATTCACTGCCTTCTAGAAACCAATATAGGGAGAGAAGAAAAAGGCAAATAAAGTATTGCCATGTTGAAAACTTGGAGACAGGGAATTGTAAATAAGGCACAAAAGGTGGGAGGAAATGTCCATGTTGGTGGGTTACTCTGCTGTGGTAGATTACAGTGAAGAAAGATGAGTGTGTAAGTAAATGATAGCAAGGGAAAAATAAATGGGCAGTGCATTGGTAAGATGAGGTAATGGGTGGTGTCCCAGGTAGGCTGAGAGACTTGTCTGCCCTGGCATTAGTAAAATAATCCTTTTTCCTGTGCTGGCTGCCCTGCTCCATCAGAGCAGAAGAGATCTCTGAGACCTTTACCCTTTGTGTGGGTTATAAAGTGTGTACAGAGTAGCTTTTCCTTGGATCAAATCAGATCCAACTGAGGCAAGAAGGGACACTGAGGTTGATCTGAACAAACACTAGTTCAAAAATGATGGGTTTGCTCCAATTTAAGATTTAGATTGCTTAAAAATGAAGCAGATTGAAGCAAGCTGTATGATTTCTAATGAAAATGTTCAGTATCATGAATAGGAAAGGGGGAAATGTAAACATTATACTGTGGCAGGTCACATACTAGAATATAAAAAGCCCTTTATGTGCACTGGTATGTGATGTTCACATTTATTGCAGCTTCAAAACTACACTAAGATACTTTAAGACGTTAGGCCAGTTTGTGCAACTTGAAGATAACTGTGAGGAGTTACTATGGATGTACTTTGCTAATAATGTGATAGGTCATGTTCAACAGGAACACATCTGGAGACAGAAGCTTATCATCTCCTCAGGTACTGAGTCATGCACCCTGGATCAATGCTCTTAAAAGTCTTTTCCAAGCTAAACAATGCTATGTTTCTATCAGGTTTATTCCTTTGGGAAAGCAGTCTTGCATGAGACAAGGCTGGAGAGGCTGAGGGAGCTGGGGTTGTTTAGCCTGGAGAAGAGGAGGCTCAGGGGCGACCTCATTGCTCTCTACAACTACCTGAAAGGTGGTTGTAGCCAGGAAGGGGTTGGCCTATTCTCCCTAGCAACCAGCACCAGAACAAGGGGACACAGTCTCAAGCTTCACCAGGGGAAGTTTAGGCTGGAGGTGAGGAGAAAGTTCTTCACCGAGAGAGTGATTCGCCATTGGAATGGGCTGCCCGGGGAGGTGGTGGAGTCGCCGTCCCTGGAGGCGTACAAGAGGGGACTGGATGTGGCACTTGGTGCCATGGTCTAGTCGTGAGGTTTGTGGTTACAGGTTGGACTCGATGATCTTTGAGGTCACTTCCAACCTTAGTCATACTGTGATACTGTGATACTGTGAGACACTATAGGATCTTCAGTATTCAGGCCCCATCATTATTAAGTTCTTGCTTTCAAAAACATCACTGAAAGTCAGTGTGCAGCCAGAATATGAAAAAAAAAGTGCTGACCCAAGAGGGAAAGATACTGCTAAAACCAGCAGTTTGTAAGTCCTGCATGAGGAGCATCAGAGATGGGAGCAGATATATATACATACTGGATCTTGCTTAAGAAGGGTAAAAGATTTTCTTTCCCTTCCAGTGTGGCCTCAGAAATGTTGTATCTGCCCTTAATACAGCCTGAATAAACTCATGACTGCAATGCACTTCTTAAGCAGTGTGAGGAAGTGCAACAGTTTTGAGCAAGCAGAAACACAAAATCTTTCAACAGCTTTGAGGGCGTGACAGATCCATAGAAACAGTATCAGGCTGAGCTCTCCATCGCAGATTGCCTGGAAGAAGGCAAAGAAGAGAGAGCACCGGAAAAAGTAGTTCACTCTGCTCTTAACTGGCAACGTAGTCCAATAGTTTTGATAGTTGTAGGGAAATGAAGCCTTGTGGTGTACATGCAAGCCTAAGAAGCCACAAGTGTTGAACAGAAGCAGTGCAGTGGTATCAGTAACTGCTAGTAATTCAGAAATATTTAGTGTTTTCCAGACAGTGTTTTCATAACACCATTAAACTGCAGGGTTCTGAAAGTAATCCTATCAGCAAAGTAAAAACAGAGGTCTAAACTAGCCAAGAGCTTCAGGAGTAGCTGTGAGATAATATTACCTACTTCATAAAATGAAATTTCAGGCAGTGATCAAAGGACTTTGCCAATTTAGGGAATGAAAGCTGGTTCAAAACAGCACACCCCCAAATTAGAGCATGAAAAAGTTAGTGTATGAAATGCAGCTTCTTGCGCATTTCAAAAGGCAAGACTCCAAACTCACTTAGACTGAAAACCCAAACCAAACCAAAAAACCACCAAAGGTATTTACACAATCTATAGCCTTAGGGCTTGCACTGGAAAATACACAGTGTTTTCACAACACTCATACTTTTGAGTAGGCATTTTATGTCTCCTTAGTTTGTGAGGTGTCTCCAAGGCATATGAAGACGTTTGAGTGAAATTTTAAAAGCTGGATAATTAGAAGAATCATTTGTAAACACATGCTTAAGCTGGACTTTTGGAGTGGGGTAGTGTGCACTTAATGCCTACTATTAATTCTGGAATTTGTATTTAAGACAGTGTATTAGCAGGTGTAGAAATGCAGAGAAACAAAGAATGTGATTATTTAATTATTAATGAGACAGATGATTACAAATAAATTAGTGTGGTGGGAACTTTATTTTAGACCTTTCATCCCTTTCATACTGTAAGAGAAGATAATTAATTCCATTTATCTAAAATATATTGTTTAGTCACAGCAAAATTCAAGGGAGGTTGTTGTGAGGTGGGTGTTGATCTCTCCTTCCAAGGAACAAGTGATAGAACAAGAGGAAATGTCCACAAGCTGCACCAGGGGAGGTTTAGGTTGGGTGTTAGGAACAATCTTTCTGCTGAAAGGCATTCACTCAGGCATTGGAACAGGCTGCCCAGAGAGGTGGTGGAGTCCCCATCCCTGGAGGTGTTTAAAAGCTGTGTAGATGTGGTGCTTGGGGATATGGCTTAGTGGTGTACTTGGCAGAGTAAGGTTAACAGTTGGACTTGATGGTCTTGCAGGACTTTTCCAACTTAAATGATTCTATGATTCTATGAATCGCTTCCTCTTGCCAAAAAAATTAATCAGAAGTAAATGGGAGCTGTTTATCTGTCAAAGTAACAATTTTCTGTCAGTGTTTGCAGCCATTCAGGTACCTTAAGGTAGGCGTGACTTTCCTGTTGCTAGTTTATGTTATGGTGTAGATCCTTGGATATGAAGCCAGCTGCCTGGCCCTACTTTCTTGTCCTCTAAGTTACACTTTCAGAGTACACTGAACTTTTTTGACTTCAAGTCATTAGTGATTTTATCTCTGATAACAGAATGTTATTCTTGTCCAGTTTTATTTCAAGAGATGAGGGTAACACACTAAACACATGTGGTTTCCTTCTATTTATGACCTGCTCTGTGTAGTTAATGGATATTCAAACTGCAGGCTAGAAAAGATAAGCTAATGGATACCCTTCCATTCCCAGAAATCCAGGGCCAGGAGGTAAGGACAGAAAGGTGGTAACTTATTGTAAGCAGCTAGGAGAGCAATAAAATGCCTTCTCATTTGACTTAGCATTCAGATAGACAGGGATCTACTGGAGAGAATCCAATGGAGAGCTACAAGGATGATCAAGTGACTTGAACATCTCTCATATGAATAAAGACTGAGAGAGTTGGGGCTGTTTAGTCTGGAGAAGAAGAGGCTGAGAGGGGATCTTATCAATGTCTATAAATACCTGAAGGGTGGATGTCAAGAAGAAGGTGCCAGGCTCTTTTGTTGGTGTCCAATAACAGGACAAGGAACAAAGGGTACAAGCTGGAAGCCAGGAAGTTCCACTTCAACATGAGGAAAAACTTCATTGGTGTGAGGGTGCTGGAATTGTGGAACAGGCTGTCCAGAGAGGTTCTGGAGTATCCTTGTCTGGAGAGATTCCAAGATTTGGGCATTGTGATCCTGGGCAAGCTGCTGTGGATGCTTTGGCAGGGGGTGGTCGGACTGAATGATACCTAGAGGTCCCTTCCAACCCCTAACATTATATGATCCTCTGATTCTCATTAAGAATATGTCTAGCAACAAAACAGAAAAGGAACTCTAGTCCTTTTAGGAGCTACTCTAAGACTTAATACTCCTGGTCTGGAAGTGTTCTTTGCTTTCCCACTGACCCTTTTTGTTCCATTTTGAGGGAGATACAAGCATGTGTATGACTGGCAAACTGTCACTGACCACTTTCTGTTCTCTCATAGCCATGTGCAATAAAGATTCTTAATCCTTTCTTCTCTTCTTGAGGAACAAAATCTTGCTATCCCACAATACGCACCCCAGAAGACAGCATGGTAGTCAGGTGAGAAATGGTATGACGTTTCTAGGTAGCACTACCTCCATACAGGCTTTCCTGGGATGTGAAACAGATGTAGTAAACTTCAAGCTGAGGGCAGATGGAAACGCTGAGCTTGCCACTGGATGTGTTCGTACTGACCGTCTAACTGGTGGTCGGTGAGCACAGCTCTTGATCCCAAATTAGTGGTGAGTAGCTTGTATGGAGAGCTGCCTGGATGCTGTTATGGATAACTCTCTGGTGCCCTCGTGCGGGGCTTTTCACACCACGCAAAATTAACCCGACTGCAGCCTCATGGGGGTTGGCTGGAACCTTTGACGATCATCCAGCCCAAGCCCCTGCTAAAGGAGGGGCACTCACAGCAGATTGCCCAGGATCCCAGTGTCCAGGTGGGTTTGGAATCTCTCCAGACAAGGAGACTCCACAACCTCTCTGGGCAGTCTGCTCCATGACTCTAGCACATTCACAGCAAAGAAGCTTTTTCTCCTATTCGAATGGAACCTGCTGGGTTCCAGTTTGTGCCCACTGCCCCTTGTCCTGTCTCTGGGAACCACTTACAAGGGTCTGGCCCCATCCTCTTGCCCCCCACCCTTTAGCTCTTGCTGAGCATTGATCATATCCCCACTCCGGTTGCTCTTCTCCAGGCTAAACAGCCTCAGGTCTGTCAGCTTTTCATTCTGACAGAGATGCTCCAGGCCCATCAGGACTTTTGTAGCTTCTGCTGGACTCTCTCCAGTTGTTCCCTGTTTCTTGAACTGGGGAACCCAGGAATTGACCCAGTACTCCAGATGTGGTCCCAGGAGAGAGGACAGGGTAGAAAACCTGTCTTGATCTGCTGCAAATTAAGTACCTAACTCTGTCTTCAAAGCTTTCACAATAATCTCTTTAAAGGAGGGCACAAATAAGTTTAGTCTGATTTGAAGTTGCAGCTGTGTGAACCAGATCCAGTCAAATATAGACTCTGTGCAATTGTTTGTTTTGCACATATTGAGATTTTCTCTGGAGTGGCCCAAAGCAGAGCACTTTGGTTGAAAAGCACCCGGGAGGTCAGTAAATATGAGGATGCCTTGGCCTGTTGTGTTTCTCCCTACAAGGCCATTTAGAAGTGATGAACAACAGTCTGTTTTTAAGTAGACCATGAAGGAGAAGGACAGGAGAAGGCAAAGAACATGAGGGGACAGTGGGTAAAAGAAAAGAAAAGAAAAAAAAATCAGGACAGAGTTTTAGTCAGTGCTGCCTTAGACATCAGTAACAGAAAATAACTGACAACTTCTTCCCTGTTTAGACCTCAGGATTTTGCATAGCACAGTCTTACCTTGTTTTGTATCTGGTCAAAGCACAGGATCCTCATATGGCTGTGTCATCAAGTGTGGTCTTCTTTCCCCATGTGGAGAAGCTCAGCAGATGATTGTGGCATGCTTTTCAGAGCTTGATTGAATTTTGCAAGGCTATGCCTGAGCTATGTGTTTCCAATATAATCCAAAGAAGGTTTCTGTTAACTCATCTGTCTTTTCCATTATTTGAAGTTAAGCACTGACCTCAAGAAATCATGAAGAATAACTGTGTGCAGGCTGTGTTCTTTTTCCAAGTCAGCATGTGACTCAGCAGAGTACTTCTGCCCACTTCTTTGTGATACAGCTCTTCTCTCCTAAACCTTAGGAGCTAACTCACAGAAACCCTGCTATGATAGTCTGGACTGCCCTTGAATTTGGAGCACATAGACCTGAGCTGTAATTTATTTGGGGGTGGTCCTGCATATTGTGCACACACTCACATTTCAGTCCAACAGCTTCAGTAGGATTTTGGAGTTAGTTTCTTCCCAAGGAGGCCCAGTCCAATTTCCAGTGCCTCTGGGAACCTAAGCAAGTCACTCAAGGTTTGTCAATCAGCTCCCACACCTGAAGACAGAGATAATAATTGTCAGATAATCTTTTAAACAGCTTTATGAATTAGGGATCTGTGGTGGCCTTTGATATGTACTGGGGGCAGGCATTACAGAACAAAAATATTTAGGCTGGAGAAGACCTATAAGATCATCCAGTTCAACCATTAGCCCAGTACTGCCAAGTCCACCAGCAGACCATGGCCCTCAGCATTACATCTCCATGGCTTTTTATTCTGTCCAGGGATGAAGACTCCACCACTGCCCTGGGCAGCCTCTTCCAGGGCTTGACAACTCTTTCGAGGAAGAAATTGTTCCTTATGTCCAAACTAAACCTTCCCTGACACAACTAAAGGCTGTTTCCTCTTTTTCTATTGCTTGTTACTAGGGAGAAGAGACCAACATCCATCTGGCTCCAACTTCCTATTTTTGTAGAGAGCCAGAAGGTCTCTCCTCAGTCTCCTTTACTCCAACAAAAACAAGCCCAGTTCCCTCAGCTGCTCCTCACAAGACATGTGCTCTAGACCCTTTACCAGCTTCCTTGCCCTTGTCTGTACCCAGTCCAGCACCTCAATGTCCTTCTTGGAGTGAGGGTCTCAAAACTGAACCCAGTACTCAAGGTGTGTTTACAGGGGGACAACCACTGCCCTGATCCTGTTTGCCACACTATTGCTGATCCAGGCCAGGATGCTGTTGGTCTTCTTGGCCACCTGGGCACACCCTGGCTCATGTTCAGCTGGCTGTTGACCAACACCTCCAGGTCCTTTTCCACTGGGCAGCTTTCCAGCCACTCTTCTTGAAGATGTTATGTTAGAATTGAAGTCTAAAGAAGAAATAACTTCCCTGTTAGGCTTCCACCTCCACTCTTCTTTCATTATTTTCAGGCTAAATGAAGGAAAAAAGATATCTTGGCTGTGTGTCTTTACTTGTTTTTTTAAAATCTGTGGTTCTATTTGGAAAAGTTTTGTCTTCCGAATGACCAGAAAGAACAGAGTTTGGAGAAAAATCCCCTACCCCTATTCTTTACGGCCTCCCACATCTGCTTCAAATTTGCAGTAAGAGGAGAAATAAGATGTGTCATACAGGTTATGAACACAGCAGATACGTATGTCTGTACATGCAGAAGGCTGAAACCTTTTTTGGATTCAGTTACATGAGGCTAGTGAGCAGCACATCACTCCTTGTTGTAATGGTTTCCACTTGCAAAGAATCTGCATTTATGAAGCCCACCCTCTGTTAGCTGCCTGCAAGTAAAATTCAACAGAACTGAGAGGCTGTGTTAAAAGGTGCCAGAATTTTGTATTATCTTTAGAACAAGCAGTGGAAAGGCTACAACCTCTTTAAGGCAAAGAGAGGAAAAAAGAAGCAAGCCAAACTTTCCAAAGGAAATTATGAGTATTAATGTACAGTTATTGCATCCTTATGACAGGAGATAATCCCCTAGGACTCCCCAGGGAGTCCTGGTGGACAATTTCACCATGAGCCCGCAATGTGCTCATGTGGCCAAGGAGGCAAATGGTCTCCCGAGGTGGATTAAGAGTGTGACCAGCAGGTTGGGGACAGTTGCCCTCCCTCCTCCTTTGCCCTAGTGAGGCCACATCTGGAGTATTGTGTCCAGTTCTAGGCTCCCCAGTTCAAGAGAGACAGGTAACTACTGGAGAGAGTCCAGTGGAGGCTACAAAAATGCTGAGGGGCCTGGAGCTGTTTAGCCTAGAGAAGAGCAGACTAAGAGAGGATATGATCAATGCTCAGCAAGACTGAAAGGGTGGGGGGCAAGAGGTTGGGGCCAGACTCTTGTAAGTGGTGCCCAGTGACAGGACAAGGGATGAAACCTGGAGGGTCCATCTGAACAGGAGGAAATCTTCTTTGCTGTGGGGGTGCTGGAGCTGTGGAGCAGGCTGCCCAGAGAGGTTGTGGAGTCTCCTCTGGAGAGATTCCAAACCCACCTGGATGCTGTGATCATAGGCAACCTGCTGTGGGTGCCCCTGCTTTAGCAGAGGCTTGGACTGGATGATCTCGAGAGTTCCCTTCCAACCCCCACTAGTCTGGATTCCATCTAATATTTGCAGTGTTTTATTAAAAATTGGCAGCAGTAACACACACTTAGAATTCTTCTGTCTCCATTGCCGTCTCCATTGGAGCTGATTGGAAAGATTGATCACGTGCCTCAGGTTCCCAGTCATTCTGAATTTGGTTTTCTGTATTGATTATAGAATTAGATATTGCAGCAGACGTGGGGCAGTGCAATCAAACCAGGTTATTTACAGCACCCAGCAGCGGGCCCAGCAGCACATTTAGAAAGCCATGGCAAGTGGTTTCAAAGAGACCTGACAGATCACCACAATGTTTATCATTGCTACAGTCTCGGTGGGAGTCTGGGTTAATCTAATTAACATAACAGTGGGAACACAATGGCAATAACAATTAGCAGCATTAAAGAACTCTTTATTATGTAGCCAGTGAGACTGGCTGGAAAAGACACTGTGATGAATGCAGAACTGGAGAGTTCAAGGGTGACTAGTAGGTCAAAGAAGCTGGGGGTTTTTTGTACTCATAATATTGTCTGGGATATTTTTCCACAGTGTTTCTCTAAGCACCTGCTTTAGCTAATTGCCCTCCATGTTTAGTGCCTCTGAAATGACTAATCGAGCAAGAGAGCTTTGGTCCTCTGAGTCCTACCTGTGTGAGATGTGGAAAGGGAGCTAAAGGTGGGGGTCTGGATTTCTGCCTGGATCCAAAGCTGTAATAGTAAGCCGCAGTACAATTGAATCTGAGCTTAGAAGGGTAAGGAAGGGAAATGCTGGCAGGTATGACATGACAGATTGAATCAAAAAGACTAAAACTGGATTGGAAGTTCTTAAAAGCAGATTGATTAATTTGGGGTCTGTCAATTGGGAGTTTTTTTGACTCTTTCAGACACAACTTTGGCATAAAAAATTGTAGGGAAGGGAGGAAGCAGGTGGGAGAAAGCTGATGTCTTTTTGTCCCATGAGCCACAAAACTCAGGTTTTTTTGGTAATAATTTAGCAACACTAGAGAACACTTTCATTAAGAAAGTTAAACCTACTTCAAACCTTGGACTCAATTTAAAGAATACTATTTAAAGGAGTTCCAGGAATCACTAAACTAAGTTGTAGTGGGAGGAAACTGCCCATAGATACCAAGGCTTTTACCATAAAAGAGTAAGCATTGTCAGGAGCTTTTGCATTGTTCTTTTGCATTCTTTACAGAAGTGCCTGCTGTGTTTCAGGAACAGTTATGTGGAGATTAATCATACAAGAGATGGTTTCAATTCATGAATCTTTGTGGGTTCCTTTTCCTACTACTTTCAGTGGTTTATTTTGCAGAAGTCTAGTGGGTTGGTATGCATCAAGAGGAGGGGGAGAGGGATCCCACCAAGGTGGGGGTTGGAAGGAACCTTTGGAGATCATCCAGTCCAAGCTCACAGCAGATTGCCCAGGATCACAGTGTCCAGGTGGGTTTGGAATCTCTCCAGACAAGGAGACCCCACAACCTCTCTGGGCAGTCTGCTCCACAACTCTAGCACGCTCACAACAAAGAAATTTTCCCTTCTGTTTAGGTGGAACATCCTGGGTTCCAGTTTCTGCCAGTTGCTCTTTGTCCTGTCCCTGAGCACCACTGACAAGAATCTGGCTCCATCCTCTTGCTGTCCACTCTGTAGCTCTTGCTGAGCATTGGTCATATCCCCTCTCAGGCTGCTCTTCTCCAGACTAAACAGCCCCAGGCGTCTCAGCCTTTCCTCATCAGAGAGGTGCTCCAGTCTTCTCAGAACCTTTGTAGCCTCCACTGGAGTCTCTCCAGTAGATTCCTGTCTCTCTAGCACAAGTATAGGAATAGATTTCACAGACTTCAAGGCTTAGTGTGTGCCCTGGTCCTAGACACTTCCCTCCAGCAGGAGCATTTGCAGCCACACTATCCTATCACTCACTGCATTTAAGTTTCCAGAAAGCAGCTGAAAACAGAATTTTAATGCACTTCCTGGTGAAATAGTTTGAAAAAAAATGTGTAGCCATTGATCAGAGAATAACCAAAGAGATCACCTTGCAGAAAGATTTTCCAAAAGCACCTGTGGAAAATGAATGGCCAGTGTCTATGATTTTTTACTGAAAACAGGCATCTGCTTCTCATCCCCAACCTATAAGTAAAAAATCTGAAATGTGCAGCTCAGACACCATAAACACTGCACAGCATTAGCCAGAAGTCAAAGCATTCTTTCTGTTGTTCTCGAACACATCATTTCTTTCCTTAGCTTCTTGCAGCTTTCTGATGACAAACCAACAAAAATATGATAAAAAGAAGTCTTGAAACACTGAGCAGGGCTGAGGAAGCAGTGTGAATGGCTTGACAGTGTGTAAGAAAGACAACGGGGAGGAAGGAAACAGAGGAGAAAGTGGTTTGGCAATCAGCCCATGAGAGGAGAACACAGAAATACAGTGATTAAGTGCTAGCCCCATATCCATTCCTCTTGCATGGATTCTTAAACTCCTCAGGGTTTGTGCACCTTTCCTTGCTTTTTGTGGGACTTGGGACCATAGATTTCATCTCCAGATGAAGAAGTGGGTTCATTCTCTCTCACAGCAGGGGAAGAGGACCCCTGGCGTAAAATTTACCCCATGGCGTAAATTTTCTGTCCCAGCGCTGCTGTTTCAGATTGTTTTAATCTCAGCTGGACGACCCATAACCTGCTGTTAGTAGACAGAGGTCAAATCACACCTCTGTGAACTTCCTCTGCTGCAGGTACAATGGGCCTTCTGTGCAAAACACCTACATTTGGAACAGAGACACAGAATCTGTCTGATTTTTCTTGCCTTTACTGGGTGAGGGACAATTGCTGCTACACAGATATTGCTACCTTACTACAGGGAGTAGCAAGAAGGCCAAAGGTTATATGATGGTTGTGAGGAGGCAGCAATTCTCAAAGATATTTGCTTGAACTTCAGCTGAACTCGGTGAGGGAAAAGTAGAATCATAGAATCATTTTGGTTGGAAATGATCCTTAAGATCAAGTTCAACATTTAACCCAGCACTGCCAGGTCACCACTAAACCATGTCCCTCAGCACCACATCTACATGTCTTTTCAATCCCCCCAGGGATGGGGACTCTACCACTGCCCTGGGCAGCCTGTTCTAGGGCTTGACAACCCTTTTGTGAAAGAAATTCTCCCTAATGTCCAACCTAAACCTCCCCTGGAGCAAACTGAGGATGTTTCCTACTGCTTATAACTGTGAGAAATGACCAACCCCTACCTGGTCCCAACCTCCTTTCAGAAAATTGTAGAGAGCAATGAGGTCTCCTCGTAGCCTCCTTTTCTTCAGGCTGAACAATCCCAGTTGCCTCAGCTGCTCCTCACCAGTCTGTTCTCCAGACCCTTCACCATCTTTGTTGCCCTTCTCTGGACCAGCTCCAGCACTTCAATGTCCTCGGAGCAAGGGGCCCAAAGAGAAGAGGTAGAGAGATTACCTCGAGGAGATAAAGCCACTAATACCTGCTGAGTGCATTTGGTGGCATGGGTAATTGTTGCTAACAGACCAGAGACAACCAATGGAAAGGTGGACCGTGGTTGGTTGAGGATTCTGGGGAGAACTTTTCTTTGAAAAGAAAGCTGATTGCCTGGTAACTCTTCATAATGAAGCTAAGGTGGCCTGGGAGCCTTTTGAAGTGTTGTATCACAACCTAGGTATCTGAAAAACAAGGAGGTAAGGCTTACTGGGTCAGGAGGGACTTCTGTCCTGAAAGACCTCACAGAGGAGGAGGAAGAAGATGTTGTAAGGGATGCTCTGTAACCAGAACAGTTTACACAAGTAAAGGTGCAGGAGGGGGCGCCAGATAGCAAGGAGTAACTTCTGGTGAGCTAACGTTTCCATTAAATAGGAAGAGGACAGCTAGTTTTAAGTTTGGGCCGAGGTTATACAATACATAACCTCAGAGAGTTCAAGCTGAGCACCCATGATTTTGTTAGCCAGTGCATTTAGCATTCACTGGAGCAGCCGGGGTATAAGAATAGCCACTGCACATCCGTCTGTCATGTCAGCAGCTCCAGCCCTTGACCAGTCAGAAGTAGCATTTTTATCATCTTTCTCACTCCTCTGTAATTAGACATGGGAGAGCAAACTCACTGGGAAGTGCAGAGCTTCCTTTATTTTCATTGTGTCACACCAGTGCTCCAGTTACAGCCATGGGACACCCCTCTGCAGTGCACTAGTTTCTTGGCAGATAGAAAATTCCCTTACAGAGTCTCTAAATTGACAGTTGGTGTTGGGTTGTCTGTGTTCCCAGATTATTGATTTAACCAGCATGCAACTAGCTTACAGCTTCACCTCTTTGTATTCTCAGGGCTGTAGCAGAGCAAGGTGTCTGCTCTTTGCACACAGCTTGGGCATTCAGGACACGGAAGACTGTCAGACCCTCTTTTGCAATAGAAAATCCAACATTTACTTGAACTGTAAGGTGTGGCAGCTACTTACATCGACATCATCCTCAAATGTAGAATACTTCCTAGAAACACTTTCAGCTTGGTGGACTTTCACAGCCTACCTATTTGTACAGATTGCCTCCTGATACAAAATTTTCACTGAGCTACCTTTAAATTCATATATTCAAACTTCAATCCTATTTCACTGCTGTGACAGCCTATTGGCAAGAAGACCTTTGTGCCCCGCTAGTGAAAATCTTCATGAGCTGTCTTTGTGTCTTTCCACCATCAATACCTCCCTAATAGCTGCAATTATGCAGCACTTCTCCTCACCATCCCTTGCAGATACCGAATCAAAGAATCCCAGCATGATGGGGGTTGGAAGGCACCACTGGAGATCATCTAGGCCAATCTTGCTGCTAAAGCGGGGTCACCCACAGCAGCTTGCCCAGGATCACAGTGTCCAGGTGGGTCTGGAATCTCTCTAGAGGAGGAGACTCCACAACCTCTCTGGTCAGCTGCTCCAGGGCTCCAGCACCCTCACAGCAAAGAAGTTTCTTCTGTTCAAATGGAACCTCCTGGGTTCCAGTTTGTGCCTGTTGCCCCTTGTCCTGACACTGGGCACCACTGACAAGAGTCTGGCCCCATCCTTTTGCCCCTCCACCCTGTAGATATTGATAAGATAGACATTTGTTACACAGATTTAAACACAGCAGACAAGACTGTGGTTTGCATAACTAATTCTAGAGACAACTGCCTTTGATAGGGACCAGAGTTAAGGCTTGTGCTCTCTATATTTCATGTATATGAACTTCAGTTTATCTTTCTTTATTTTGAGAGGATTTTCCACAAGGCAGAACATTGGAATGGCTCAAAATATCACTGGGCACTCAGAAAACCTTTCTTTGTTGTTGATTGTTTTGGTCTGTGGGCTAACAATGGAAGCGATATCTCCAGCTGAAGCCAGCAGCCAAGTGGCTAGCAGCGATAAAGAGAAGGAAGGAGGAGCAAGTGAGAGTTTGACCTCACCACCTTTGTTTAGATTGCTGATTCTTTTGAGTATTTCCTCTTTTTATTCTGTCAAGTATGTGGGGAAAGAGAAGGGATCTGTAGCCAAACCATTCTGCCTGCTTATTCCATAATCTAAACATTTTTTTATCGTCTCTTTCTTTTCTGGCAGTTGTTTAAATAGCTATAGAAACAGTCCAGAGAAATGGGGACTAGACGCTAAAATTCTGCAAGATTTTGTTCTGGGCAGCGTGCCAAGTAACAGGTAATTGTTGGCAGGGCTAGGAGGTTGGTTTGCATTCTGCTTTCAGTCTGCAGTATGAGAGCCTGCAAAACGAGGGTTGAAAACAGGCCTTCAGGCAGTGGCTGGGGCCTTTACAGATGCATTAGACCATATAGGCTAAGTCCTTGAAGAACTTAATTTTCAAATGGTGTGGGAGTGGCTGTTGTAGAATATTAACACCTTGATTTCAACCTCCTGCCCACTTTTGTGTTCCTTGCTTCTCTGGTACTTAACAGAGTACTTAAAGACCACCCAGTTTTGTTCAGTACTTACACTGGCTGAGCTAAATGGAAAGAAAGACTCAGAGGAAAAACAGCCTTCTTGTAGTTCAATGTTGAAATATCCATTGAGACATCAGAACTGAAATAAGGCCACTGCTCTTTCTTCAGTTGGTTATTTAGATAGGCAAGTACTAGTTTGCTTATCATAGAATGGCTTAGGTTGGAAGGGACCTTGAAGATCATCTATTACAACCTCCCTGCCATGGGTAGGGACACCTCTCAACTAGACTTGGCTGTCCAAGGCCTCAGCCAATCTGGCTTTAAACAACTCCAGGGCCCCCTCCCTGGGCAACCTATTCCATAGTCTCACCACCCTGATACTGAAGAAAGGCATCTCTAAATACATCAAGAGAAAACAACTTTCTTCAAGGAGAAATTCTGTCTGGATGTAAGTAAAAAAAAGTCACTATGAGAACGATTAAACATTGGAAGAGGTTGCCAGGGAAGTGGTAGGATTTCCCTCCCTGGAAATATTCAAGACTGGACTTGGCAGAGCCCTAGACAAGCTAACTCAATGGCCCTGCTTCCGGCAGAGGTTTGGACCAGATGGTCTCCAGAAGTCCCTTCCAACCTAGATTTTTCTGTGCTCTATGATAATGCTTCTGATCATCATGTTTCAAAGTTGGGATAACAGAAGAATGTTGTTATTTGCTCTCATGTCAGGCAAATGAGGATTCCACTGCCTGTGGAAATACTGTCTTTGTTATGAAATAGAAAAGGAAAGGAAAGCAATAGCTGCATTTCACTTTCAAACATTATTGCAGCCCACTGTGGTCCAACCCAATGTGATAAAGCTGAACTGCATAGATAATGGGAGAATATAGGTTTCTGCTGAGCATCACTGGAAAAGTAATAAAATGAGTTTGGTTTGGGGGCTTGGGGGTTGTTTTTTATTTATTTTTTTCCCTAGTGAGGGCTGCTTTTATGCAATAAATATAGCAGTAGGTTCAGTAGAGTACAGCAAAACAGCTGGACTTGCCATGATGAATGTGTATGTGAAAGTAAGCAAGTTCTAAAATGAGTGCAATGCTTTCCTGTAAAAGCCAAATAAACACTGACATTTAAAGTGCTCTGGAAAAAAAACAACCAAACAACAGACATACAGTGACTTGATAGAGTTTATCAATTTTAAGCAGGTCATTGTAATATATAAAATTGCTCAATTTAGAGCAAAAGAAGATCACAGACTTATAGCATGTTTTGATTTGCAGGGACCTTTAAAAGTCATCTAGTCCAACCTCCTTGCAGTCAGCAGGGACATCTGCAACTAGAGCAGGTTGCTCAGAGTCCCAGACAACCTGACCTGGAATGGTTCCAGAGATGAGACATCTACCACCTCTCTGGGCGACCTGGAACAGGGTATCACCACCCTCAGTGTCAACAGTTTCTCCCTTCTCTCTAGTCTTATCTCCCTCTTTTTTTTTAAATCATCACCCCTTGTCCTGTCACAACAGGCTCTGCTCAAAAGTGTGTCCCCAGCTTTCTTGCAGGTCCTCTTTAAGTACTGTAAGGCCACAAGAACAGGGGAAACAGTCTCAAGCTGCAACAGGGGAAGTTGAGGCTCGAGGTGAGGAGAAAGTTCTTCACCGAGAGAGTGATTTGTCATTGGAATGGGCTGCCCGGGGAGGTGGTGGAGTCGCCGTCCCTGGAGGCGTTCAAGAGGGGGCTGGATGTGGCACTTGGTGCCATGGTCTAGTCATGAGGTTTGTGGTTACAGGTTGGACTCGATGATCTTCGAGGTCTCTTCCAACCTTGGTAATACTGTGATACTGTGAAGAAGGTCTCTGTGCATCAGCGGCCAGCTAATTTACGTTTGCTCTCCTAAAGGATGATGAGGAGCCTGTCCAGATATTACTACCCAAATAAGTAATGGTAATAATTAACTGCTAAGATTCTTGCTTCTCACTTCACCATGAGAGGTTCTTTAACATTTATATATCCACCAGCATTACTTGGGCAGCTCCTGCACCAGCAACAAACACATCATGCCACAGCATGTCCTGGAATGGGGGAACTGCCCTGTGCGTATGCTGGTGCCCTCAAGTAGGTGATGTTCTTCTTTTGTCTGAGCCATTCTTGTGTGACTGCAGATAAGCTGGGAGAAGAGCATGAGGCTAACAGGATTACAAGGATCAGTGAGTACCTCACCCACTGACATGATTAGCTCATTGTCCTTTGTTGTGAAGGCTTCTCCCTGTGTGGCTTTCCCATGGCAGAAGCTGAGCTTGGGTGGATGGAACTTAATGAACAGAATACTTATAAACATCTTGGATCTAGGTACTGTGAGCTGTGTTAGGCTTTTCATAAAGTTATGTAGAAAGAAAATGAAGCAGATGAGACAATCACTTCTGAGAGAGGGGGAAAAGGACCAAACATCTAAACTATTCAGCCCTCTGTTGTCTGTCTCCTTCTGAACTCTTACAGCCCATTCAGTGTGCAAGATGGTTGAGCAAATCCCATTTCAATTACCACATATGCCTTCTTGGATAGGCTCCCAGTGGGAAGCTTCTCCGTGGAAAATGGAGACTTGGAACAGGAAGGCTGTGTTTAAACCCTGTGCTTAGTCTTAATGAACATACTCAGAATAAAAAGCAACCAAAACCATCTGTGCCCAGCAGAAGCAAATCCAGATGTGGTGGGGATTTAGTCCTCTCCTTCCTTAATCGTGCCTGCAGGATCATTCAGCTTCTGCAGCACATGGCTGGTGTACTTTTGAAGGGTAGTTAATAATACACAAACAGCAGCTCACTTGGGAAGAAAGTTTTGGTCATATCTGGGTTAATCAAATGGAAACAGAACTTCTTACTCCTCTATGTAGAGTCAAACTACAATTTACTTAATTAAGAAGAAAAAACGAGAGGTCTAATGTCTAGCTTTTGCTGTCTTGCTTCACTAAAGTCTGTTCAAAGACAGTAGGATGCCTTGAGCCTTCCTCTGTTACCTGAAAAGAAAGCCTTTAATGCTGTCTCCTGCAAATCCTAGAATCCCAGCACAGTGGGGGTCAGAAGGAACCTCTGGAAATTGTCCAGTCCAACATCCCTGCTAAAGCAGGGTCACCCACAGCAGCTTGCCCAGGGTCACAATGTCCAGGTGGATTTGGAATGTCTCCAGAGAAGGAGACTTCCTCCCAGCAAAGAAGTTTTTCTTCATGTTCAGATGGAACTTCCTGTGTTCTAGTCCATAGCCATTACTCCTTGCCCTAACAATCTCATCCTATAAACTCATTTCCACCACTT
Source organism: Picus viridis (assembly GCA_033816785.1). Classification (NCBI taxonomy): domain Eukaryota; kingdom Metazoa; phylum Chordata; class Aves; order Piciformes; family Picidae; genus Picus; species Picus viridis. The sequence goes on from CM066588.1 coordinate 24,698,623, forward strand.
ATGAAGGTTTTTCTTTCTGTTTTCCCAAGCAGATGTGGCTGCCCATTTGAGGCAGTAAAGAATCCATCAGACCTCCAACAGACAAACTTTTATCCTGGATTTTCTGCTGAGATCAGTAGGCTGAGCTGTGCCTTCCCATTTGCTCCACTGTGTGAGCGCCAGGCACTGAGAGGTGCAGTCAGCTGTGGTTTTACTTACTGGTTTTACTCCATTTCAAGGTGAAGGAACAAATCAGCGTGTCTTGTTTGACAATGAGGAAGCATGCTTCAACAATTAATTTGCAAAGGCCTGCATATTAGCTGCTGTGACATGAATGTCCTAATTAATTAAAGTACAGTCCCTAAATGGCAGCTGAACAGGAGCAATCACCCCTAGCTGTGTTGTTCAATAGATTTCATAACCTAGTGACTAAGCAGAGAAGTAAATGGTCTTGGAATTCACCATAAATGTTTTGGGTATTGAGTAAACAAGAAAAGTTCCGTATATTTTGATTAAAATGCATACAAACCCCTGTAATTACTTGGCCACTGGAACAGGCAAATGGAGTATGGAACAGCTGGAGGTGGTTCTAAGATCTAGGATTCCTTAACTGATAGGATATAAAATCAAGAGTCACATCCTAAAGAGCCTGGATGTCACATCCCTACTCAGTCTTCATTCCTTTCCCATGCACTAACAACTGGAGTTTCCCCCTTTCTGATACCCCTTAGTTTTGAGTATATTGCACCTCTTTACTTCTCTGTTCTCCTTCCAGCATTACCCCTCAAGCCTTCCAAAAGCAGCCTCCAGCTTCAAAGAATCACAAGGTCAATACCAAAATAACAAGCTTAAAGCAGGATTCCTGACATGGCACATGGCAGGGCCAACAAGTCTTCAGTAAAACCAGAGAGGGAAGGAGAAAAGACCGAGAGAAGGAATGAAGACTAAGGAATTTGTTGCCACGGGGCTTGAAGAGAAATTATTTCAGACTGAAGGTAAGATGAAGTTGCTTGTTCTTGTGGGGTTACTCCATCAGAGGATTTTTCTCCTTAAGTACCTGTCTGTGCAGAGTGTTTTTCCTGCTCCACAGCGACTGTCTCAAGCTGTAATTGAAGAGATTCTTTATTTATAATAAATCCATTTTGGAATCTGGTTATGAAATGCAACTTGTTAGTATTCCCCAAGTACTAAGAGCTTGCATATAGTGTTACAATGACTATAACTTGGTCAGAATATATCTGAAAGGTTTTGTTTGTACTCCATGGGAACTGGGAACCTAGGACACACTGAAGGGCCTCTACAAACAGGAAAGAAAGGAAGGTCCTTTCTCTCAAGTGTATACTATTAGCACTGTGCTGTTCTCCTAATCTGGGAGAAGAAATTCTATGAAAGCAGCATTCTTGTGCCTTCTTCACAGGAAGGGTTCTCAGGCACTGGAACAGGCTGCCCAGGGAAGTGGTGGAGTCACTAGCCCTGGAAGTATTTAAAAGATGTATGGATGTGGTGCTGAGGGACATGGTTTAGTTACAGTATCTTAGCAGTAGCAGTGGGATTGTGAGCTCTAGGTGAGCCGCTGGATGTGATGATCTCAAAAGTCTCTTCGAACCTCAACACTTCTATGGTTCTGTGATTCTATGATTCTAAGGTGTTTTTTTCCAGCATAAACAATTCTATGATTCACAACCAAGCAAGGTAAAATGATAAACTTTATTTCAAATGTGGTGTTGTGTGAGCACTGGGATTCCAGGAGTATTCAAATGAGGGCTGGTTACATGTTGAATGGCAAGAAAACATAACTGGGAAGAAATAGCAACTCATAAATTTTGGGTTTTTTTTAAGGCTATTTTACCAATTGTTTTTTTTGGCTCTCCAACCAGAACAGCTGTGATTCTTTGAGAGTATCTTCCAGCTAGATTTTAAGGCTCCTTCTAACCTTTTGAAAATAACTCACAAGTTCTCTTGCATTGTTCTGGGTTACTCAGATGGAAGGGATTCAGAATAGATTACAAACAAGTGGCTGTCCTCAGAAAAGAGATGCTTTTATCTTCTGACTTATCTCTTCAGTACTACTTTCTGCAACCTTGTTTTTGCTTTCAGCCAATAATTATCAGTTTCCTCTAGCAATAGCTAATTATTATTTATCCACAATGGTTATATTACATTTGCAGCTGTCTGCCCACAGCACCTTGTTCCCCTGCTTACAGAAGTCTTAAAATTGTTGCCTTCCCTTGGAGAAATCTTTTAAGATAGTTTTGGGTAATTACTTTGGATAATTACTTTTCTCTCCCAATGGATTTCATACTTTAATGCTTCTGACTGATAACAAACTGTGTTTCTGAGACACCCAAGAAGGCTGTGGGAGTACGTACAGGATGAACCCTGCAAAGGGCACAGTCAAGTGCTATTATGCAGCACATCAAAGCAACTGGTTCCTTGGCATGTCTTCTTTACATTTGGACAGTTGTTGGAATGCAGGAGAAGTAGCCAACAAGGTGGCAGTGATTTTCAGTCCCTCTGATGACACATCTGCAGTTTGGTAGCCCGGTAGTTGCATTCAGGACTGTGTGTTTGACTAACAACCACTGAAAGATTATGATGATGGTGCAGTCATTTCCATTGAGAAAGGATGTCCTTGCCTGTGGCACAGCAGGGTTGCATTGCAGTTATCCCCATAAGGAAGGCGATTGTGCAGACAACCTCTTTGTCCCTCCCTCCCAAAATAGAGTTGGAAGCCAATACAAAATCAGGCAGGATGGTGACTGTGCACTGCACCTTTGAGGTATGAGAGCTCCCACTACTTTCATTGGCCACCACCAGAAGGTCTCCCTGGAGCCTTCTCTTCGTCTTATGGGATGAAAGAGCTCCATCACACTGCCTTTAGGATATCATACAAAACAGGTGTTTAGAGAAGGAATGCTTTAGAGGAGTAAAGGGAAAAAAAAAACAACCTCAAAGATCATGATTTTTCAGGAGAAAACATGGGGAAAAAGTTGTGCCTCAGGTGGTATTTTTGGTTTGCAGTGCAGATATGTTCTCTCATAATAATATCTAACGTGGCCAATTTATTACTTAGAGAGGATGGGTTTGTTCTTAAGCATCAGAGAACTAGAATAATGCATATCTGCTCCTGACCTTGCTTACATTCTCACGGTATCTTTTTAAGATGCTTAAGATACCACCTTTGCCATTAAAACATAGCATTTCCCTATATTGCAAGGAAAATTATGGTCTTTAATTAGCTGGCATTTGTGAAATGCTTGGGGATTTCAGGGATCAGGTATTACCCAAGTATAAAATAGTGTAATTAAAGAACCTATTCAGCTCTCCTTTTGTTTTGACCCTAGCTGTAATTAGAGAGGAAGGTTTCCCAAGCTGTGTGCACACTGACATCTGTTCTGGAGAACAAAGCTTCTGGGATTTGGCGTATTTTCATCTGCTAGATGATGAGACAGACTAGTAATCCCGTTTACAGCTCATGAATTTTCCATAGTTTATCTGTCCAGACTCCTGGAGTTGTCTTGCATGCTACATATGACTGTACATTATGAAAGTCTTCTCAAATACAGCTGATAAAAGATATGCTGCACTCCACTGAGGCTGAGTCCTTCTCCAAGTTAACCCCTTGAAAATACACCATAGGAAATGTTATTTCCTCATCCTAGTCTGCTCCTGCAGCTCAAAGATGGGCAGCAAGCAAGCCACAGCACCCACTGTTCTGAGAGCAAGTGCAAAGCTCTCAAGCAGAGCTCAACACCCAAATACACTGATAACAGAGTCTGCAGTCTGATTAATATTTGACCTGAACAGGCTGGAGAGTTGGGCAGAGAAGAATCTCATGAAGTGTAACAAGGGCAAGTGTAGGGTCCCGCACCTGGGGAGGAACAACCCTTGCACCAGTACAGGTGAGGGGTGACCTGCTGGAAATCAGCCCTGTGGAGAGGGACTTGGGAGTGCTGTTGGACAAGTTGCCCATGAATCAGCGAAGTGCCAAGAATGCAAATGGTTTCCTGGAGTGCATTAAGAAGAGTGACCAGCAGGTAGAGGGACATCCTCCCCATCCACTCTGCCCTACTGAGGACCATACTTGGAGTATTGGCTCCAGGTCTGAGTTCCCCAGTCCAAGAGAGAGAGAGAACTACTGGAGAGAGCCCAGCAGAGGCTACAAAGATGCTGAGGGGCCTGGAGTATCTCTGTGAGGAGGAAAGGCTGAGAGACCTGGGGCTGTTGAGCCTGGAGAAGAGCAGGCTGAGAGGGGATCTGATTAACACTTAGCAAGAGATAAAGGGCAGGGTCAAGAGGATGGGGCCAGACTCTTTTCAGTGGTGCTTAGTGACAAGACAAGGGGCAATGGGCACAAACTGGAACCCAGGACGTTTAATCTGAACAGGAGGAAAAACTTTGGCGCTGGAACAGTGGAGCAGGCTGCCCAGAGATGTTGTGGAGTCTCCTTCTTGAGGAGGTTGGACTTGCTTTGGGATTCTGTGGGCAAAAGGAGACAGCAGTGCTGTGCTTTTTGATGAGCCAAAGAAAATCGTTGAGGACAAGGGCGCCTAGGGGCACACCCTTGCCTGGCAAATGGACACGTTTGCCACTGACCCTGCAGATCCTGCTGGTATCTGTCTGCCACTCCTTGATCCCAGATTTCCGAGACAGGCGAGGGACAACCCTGCGGCGTCTCCAGGGCAGGACTGGAGGGTGGGATACAGAGGCAGGGAGGAGCAGGGTCCGACCATCGCTGCGGAGTCAGGACCCGACTCCTGGCGGCGACGGCGAGCTACAGGCGGCGCCCGAGGGAGGAAGCTGGCGCGGAATGGGGCCGGGCCGAGCTGAGGCGAGGCGAGCCGGGCCGGGCTGGGCTGGGCTTAGCTGGGCTGGACTGGGTGGGTCGGGCTGGGCGGCTGCGGCGTTCCCCGGCAGCGCTCGGCGGCCGCGCTCGCCGGCAGCATGGGCAGCTCTTCCTCCAGCCTGCTGGACGAGAGCAAGTGCACCTACATCCGAGGTAGGCTCTGCAGGGGAGAGGAGAAGCGGCCCCTGTCTCCCCAGACTTCTCCGCAGAGCTGTCTGGGGAGAAAGCCCGCAGAGAGGCACCCGGGGGCGAAGCGGAGAAAGCCCCAGCGGGGAGGGGGCCAGGGGCGGTGGGAGCCCCTGGCAGCGGGCAGGGCTCGGGAGCCGGTAGGCTCGGCGGGGTTTGGGCTGGTCCGGAGGGGAACGGTGTCTGGTGGGGTTTCGAGAAGACAGTTTCTTAAACGGCGATGCTCTCAAAGATTCTTTGAGTGAGCTGTGCGGAACAGCAGACGGTAAAAACACTTTAGAATACGGCGAGACGTGAGCTGGAGCTGCCCGTGTGACGGTTCAAAGTAGTGGGGTTTGCCAAGGTGTATCGATCGGCCCAGCTGGCCTGATGCCATGCGAAGCCCACTGACGGCAAGCTGCTAGGGAATATTTCTTCTCTGGAGACTTTCAAAACCCACCTGGATGCATGTGTGTAACCTGCCCGAGGTGACCCTTCTTTGACAGGGGGTTGGACTCGATGATCTCCAGAGGTCCCTTCCAACCCCTAACATTCTGCGATTCTGTGAGTTAGGTGAACTATTCAGAATTGTGTAAGAACTACTTTTTTTCCCCACTTATATTCTGAAAGATAAACCAACCAAATAAAATGCTTTAAATGTATGCATGTTACTATTAAACTACGGAGGAAAAGGGCATAATTCAGTATTTGGGGGGCTACTTTTGATATTTGAGCAGTTAAAGGATGAAATACATCTGGCTCTTGCCTGCCTACCTACGTTCCTTATCGGTAAACTCACAGGTAAAGTATTTACAAAGCAAATTTCAAAGCTGAAGAGTTACAAGCGAAATCAAAGTTTGCATGTGAAAAGGAAGCCCTGTTCCAGAATATTATGTATGCTGTATGTGAAGCCCGCAAGAGTCCTCACTGCTGTGGGCTGGGAGATCAAACACGCTTCAGACCAGAGGGTGACTCCTGGGTGGTGCCCACAGCTGAGCTTGTCCTTTTATTCTGTTGCTTTGGGATTTTTTTGTGGTGTAGAGGGAGTGCAAATGTTGAACCGCTCCTCTGTTAGGACTCTTTTGAAATCACAGTGGGTCTTTCAAGAGATTCCCATAGTGGGAAAGATGTCCAAATATTAAATGGCTTTCACCCAAAAAGCAGTCGGCAAAGAGCTGCTGGCCTCTCATATGGGTGGGGTTTTTTTGCAGTGTCCCCTCAGTATTGCTATTTTCTGGCCCACTGAGGGTGGTTTCAGGTCCCGTTAGAGCCATGAGGATGCAGTCCTCATGGGTTTCTTCTTTGTTTTACACTCATCCCCACGCTATAGCCAAAATTGTGATTCCACAGTTCTGCATTTCAAGTTTTCCGGTCCCTGACTGCGTGGGGGCAGTTGTGAGCCTGTAAAAACTGTCTAATTACTGCCAAAAGAAAAGTAGGAGATTCAGGGATCTTATCAGCTTCTTCACAGCTGTGCAAGAGGAAATAATGCAGGTCTTTGCCCTGGACATGTAGAATTAGAACAAGGAGCTCATGCCAAAGGGTTGGGAAATCCATATCTGCTTGGACACGTGTGAAACTGGACTGGATGCCTGTATCTCTGTAGCTCAAAGGGAGAGAGCCTTTGCCTTGCAGAGAGCTGTGCAGCTTGTGCCTATCCCATCTCTGCTGAGGCAAGTGATGAAACAAAATCTCTGTGAAAGAAGGTATTAGAACATTGTGTTTACCTCCAGCTCAATTGTTGCTGTGAGGATCACCCTCTCTGATCTTGCTTTGAAAAATAATTAATGAGGTGCTTTGTGCAGAGGCAGCCCAGAAATTAGTACTTCAAGAAGGCAAAGAAATCAGGAAGAACATCTTAAATCAAAAGAGAATGCAGTCTAGCCAACTGGCCCAACCTACTGCTCATGTTGAGGCTGGAGTCTGCAAGATTCAGACATTGCTTATCTGTCTTACACGTCTTGGTCTGATGTATTCTGGAGCAGTGCTGCGGTGGAGCTCTCCTCATTCAAAGAGGAAGCTGGCTGAATCACTGATTCTGGAGATTCAATAAGCAGCAGGTGTTTTAGCTGGCTTTGTAAGATTTTGGTTGGTATCATTGAGGGGCTGGAAGCTTTGGGGTGTTCCTTTTCCTTCAAAGATGCAGCAGAGGGTTCCTCTGTAAAAAGGGAAGGGAGATCCCTGCATTTTGTCAAAAGAACTATCATCCATAGTGCTTGAATGGGATGGCACTGGTGAAGGAGGCTGGGAGATGGTGAGTTTGAGGATGCTGCCTTACACACCTTGCTCAGAGACCACAGCCAGTGATGTTCAACAACCTTTGCACATTTTGAGATGCTTGTTTATACTGGCCCAAGTGTCAGTACACTCAAGACAGGAAATCCCAGAATTCCAGCATGGTAAGGGTTGGAAGGGACCTCTGGAGATGATCTAGTCCAACCTTCTGCTAAAACAGGGTCACCCACAGCAGATTGCCCAGGATCACAATGTGGGTTTGGAGTCTCTGTGAGGACTCCAGAATCTCTCTGGGCAGCCTGCTCCAGTGTTCCAGCACCCTCACAACAAAGTTTTTCTTCTTGTTCAGACAAAACCTTCTGGGTTCCAGTTTGTGCCTCTGTGGTGGGTTAACGCCCATTGTCCCTTGCCCTGTCACTGGGAAGGGTCTGGCATTATCCTCTTGACCCCAACCCAGTAGCTCTTTATAAGCACTGATAAGATCATGATAGTGTAATTTAATTTCCTGTTGCTTTAATGATGATTTTGTTCCTCTGAAGCCATGCTCCTCCTGCATTGTAAAGCCTTACAATGTATTTAGATAAGCTAAACTACAATATATCGAGTGGAAATGATGAACTGAGAGCTAAAGGGCTGGGTGAAATTTTCAGCAATAAACTGATGCAGTTTCTTCATCAACATGTGTACAAATCTACAGACTTTCTGATTTCATAGAAACACAGAATGGTTTGGATTGTAAGAGACTTTAAAGATCATTTAGTTCCAACCACCCTGCCATGGGCAGGGGCACCTCCTACTAGACCAGGTTGCTCAAGGTCTCGTCCATCCTGTCTTAGAACACTTCCAGGCTTAGAGCCTCCACACCTTCTCTGGAACACCTGTTTCAGGATCTCACCACCCTCACAGGGAAGAATTTCTTCCTCATGTCTGATCTAAATTGAACTGCTTCCAGTTTGAAACTGTTACCCTGGTCCTGTCACTCCATGGCTTTGTAGAACTCCCTCTCCAGCTGTCCTGGAGGCCTCCTTCCAAAAGTCTTTTTGCTGACATGGTTTGAGGCATGAGAGGAGAACGGAAGAAGGACAAAATGGATATGCTGTGTGAAGACATATAAAACAATGTGTAAAAAGATATGTGTAGGTGTCTCTGTGAAGCAGTGAGAACATAGCCCTTGGCACAGGCACCCCCAGGTAGATCTTGGTGAATGCTTTGCTCTCTGCACTTCTCTGTAGGGGCCTAAGCACTGAGCCTCATCAGACCAGTCAGAGAAATTAATCTGGAGAAAGTCATCAAGGCACTGCTAAACACCAAGGCTGTTTTTTCCACCTTAACCTTCTTCATCTTCTTAAGGAAGAAGTGATAGTATTGAACCAGCCAGATGTCAAATTGTTGAGAGCTCTGCATGGAGCAGTACCTTAAGGCATCCCCAAACATCAGCTAATAAGATCATTGACCTTGTTATGTGTGTTTTCTGCAGCAGATAATACCTAAAAGGAGAATATTTGATGCCCATATGTGGGTTTTGTAGTATGATACACATGAGGCTGTGTTTGAGGGCAGGGAAGTTCGAATCAGGGGCAGGTACTTCACAAGCTGCCTGAAGACTTACTTAGGAAGAGTAAATGTTTTGCAGAACTACTTTTTAGAGCCAGAAAATCTCTGTGTTAGGAAACTGCTTATATATTTATGTATATAAAATGAAGGTACATTTTGCAAGCTGTCACAAAATCTTTTGTCTTTCTGAAGTAGAAATTTATTGCAAATTGGTCATTACTGTAGGAAGAAATCACAGAATGGCTTAGGTTGGAAGGGACCTCAGAGATTGTCTACTCCAATTGCCCTGCCATGGGCAGGGACACCTCTCAACTACACTTGGTTGCTGAAGGCCTCATCCAGCCTGCTCTTGAACACCTGCAGGGATGGGGCATCCAGAACCTCCCTGGGCAACCTATTCCAGAGAGTCACCACCCTTATACTGAAAAATTTCTTCCTAAAATCCTGTCTCCTACTCTCCCTCAGCTTCAAGCCATTCCCCCTTGTCCTGTCACTAGACACCCTTATGAAAGGTCCCTCTCCAGCCTTCTTGCAGGATCCCTTCAGGTTTTGAAAGGCAGCTACAAAGTCCCCCAGAGCCTTCTCCTCTCCAGGCTGAACAACCCCAGCTCCCTCAGCCCATCCTCATAGCAGAGGTGCCCCAGCCCTTGGATTCTCTTTGTGGCACTCCTCTGGACTCATTCCAACAGTCCTATGTCCTTCATAATGACAGTTACACCAGAACTGGACACAATATTTGAGGTGGGGTCTCACAAGAGCAGAGTAAAGGGGAAGAATCACCTGTCTGGTGAATAAAATGTGAAGACTCAATATTCTTTTCTCCTACCTGAAGGAAATTCATGTCATAGTAAAACAATGGAGGAGTCATCAGAGACTCCTGTGAGCTCTGGGGACAGCTTATGTCCACTGGGGGAAGGTGGTGTATATTTAGGGGAAGAGTAGGAGGCCATGTAGTGCCAACAAGGAGGAATGAGGCAGAAAGCCAGATCACATGCACTGCAGCATTGCTAGTCTTGAAACGTTAGCAGTTTCAAAGGTGTCTTCTGTTCTGTGTAGCACAAGCCTGTTTCCATACCTATGGCAAAATATTTTTTTCCACTTATTGAAGATACTTGACATATTTAAAGTCAACCGCCTTTATAAGCAGTACAATGATTTAAAAGCTTCTTGAAATGACAAGAATTTTTTATAGTCATTCCTCTAGATTTTGGACTGAGCCCTTTAAAGAGAAGGGAAGACTTGCAGCAGAGATAATCCTTCTTTGCTGGGTTTTGGGGGGACTACACAAGACTTACTCAGGATGGAGTTTAAAAGATGGCAGCAATAATTAGAAGAATGGGAGTTGGTCATGTGAAAAGAGTTTATTAAGTAAATGCATGCTTTCAGTTTGATGAGGCATGGGCTAAACTTGTGATGGGAGATGTTGGATGGGTGATTTGCCTAATGATATTTAGTGAGGGTACACCCCACAGGGAGCAGTGCAGGGTGGTAGTGGGGAGTGATGGACTCATGGAACTGGGAAAGAGATGAAAGTGCTTGTTAAAATAACTTGGTAGTGTTCCCTGAGAGGTTGGGCTGGAGGTTTTGAGATTACTGATAGGAAAGTTTTGCTTTGGGTCTCTAATAGTAGTCAAGAAACAATCAAGGAAGTAGGTCTCACACTGAGGAGAAGGCAGAAATGGCTCTGAGAGTGTTACCAATTCTCCATGTCTGCAATCTCAGCAGCGCTGGTAGTAAGAGACCAAGCTCTGCTCTGCTCTGTCTCATGAGGTCTGTTTGGACCAGTTATTTTTTCAGTTTGAGAGGTGGAGGGATTCCAAGCACCCAATGCCAGTAATTTCAACATCTATACCTTTGAAAGAGTTCAGCATACAAAGAACAGATCTTCTCTGAAGTTTGGTTTTCTATTGACCATCTCAAATCTACCCATTTCTAGAAACATCAAACTGTCCAGGGGATGAGACTTTGTAGCTCTTTGCTTTTGACTTGCTTGTTTAAATGAAGTTCTCCTTCTTCCCCTCTTTCCTCTCTCCTTCCATTCCTTCTCTCCTTCCTTCCTTTCCTCTCTTCTTCTCTCCCTCTCCCCTTCCCTCCTTATCCTTCCTTCCTGTTTCATCTCTTCCAGGCAGATGGGACAATCTGGCCAAGGGACACAGTGATGGTGCTGTGACCCTGGGCCCCCCAGGGATGCACTCTGTGCGTCTCCTCATTGTTCATCAGTTTTTGCTGAGCAGACCATCCAGCCATTCTTTGCAGCTGACAGTGAAAGCTGTTAGATCATGTCTGTAAGAAATTTCATTTGTTTTCCCTGTGAATTTCAGTATGGTACTAATTAAGATGGGTTTTTTTGCACAAGGATGAAACACTTCAGCATCATAGAGTCGTTTTTGTTGGAAAAGATCTTTAAGATCATTGAGTCCAACCATTATCTAACTCTACAAAGGCTGGTGTTGAACCATGTCCTTCAGCACCACATTTCTGCCTCTTTGAAACACCTCCAGGGATGGTGATTCAACCACCTCCCCAAGAAGCCTGTTCCAGTGTTTAAGAAACCTTTCAGTAAAGAAGTTTCTTCTAATGTCCAACCTAAAACTCTCCTGGTGCAACTTGAGGCCATTTGCTCTTGTTCTATTGCTTGATAGCAGGGAGAAGATACCAACCCCACCTCACTCCAACTTTCTTTCAAGGAGTTGAGAGCAAGAAGGTCTCCCCTCAGCCTCCTTTTCTCCAGGATGAACAACCCAAGTCCCTTCAGTTGCTCCTCACCAGATATATTCTCCAGACCCTTCACCAGCTTCGTTGCCCTTCTCTGGATCTGCTCCAGCACCTCAATGTTTTTCTTGTAGTGAGGGACCCCAAAATTGAACATGTGTTCCTACTAGGTGCAACATACTCAGAAAGAGTAGAGAGACTCCTCCTACTCTGTCAAGTTTTAGAGACTGAAGAGGAGCCTTCAAAGGCTTAAAAGGCAAGAGAAGGAAATCACTCACTAGCTTTACAGGAAACCATCTGAACAAACACCATCAGTGCTACCGAGGTGACTCGCACCAATGTGGGGCGAGATAACCCAAGTGCCTGACAGCTCTGGAGTGAAATTCTCCTGATCATTCAGCCATAAGCAGGGGTGCTGGAAGAATAACTTGAATTAATTGTGGAAAAGTTGGCCTTTTATGAACAGCCACTCAGGCTGGATGTTGAATTTTCTGCTTCAAGCTGTGGTGGTGTCGTTCTGGTTTTAATTTGGTGCATGACTGCCAGTATAGCAGAGTTCTCTGAAACATCTGGCTGCACTTACTCCTTTTTCTCTTAGCTTGTTGCAAGATGTCTCTTGTTGTGGTGTGGAAAGCCTGTCTTTTGTTTTCCATAGGTGAGTGTGGCTGTAGCATCACACAGAGCAGAAGTGTGGTGTCTCTCTCACTTAGAATCATAGAATCATTTGGGTTGGGAAAGGCCTTCACAATCATCAAGTCCAACCATTAACTCTACCAAGTCTACCCCTAAGTTATATCCCCAAGGACCACATCTACACTTTGCAGCATCCACTTCAGAATAGCATTTAGAGGGTGCTTTTCGTTTTCACTTTCTGAGGCTGATGGTCAAGCTGATGGGATTTTTGTGATTCTCAAAGTCTAAGGGAATAGGCAGAGTAGTATTTTTTGTTTTATAAACGTGTATTGAATCCAGAATTCATGACTATGAAATAGCACTTAGCAAGTACTATCTAGTCCAGTCCAAACAAGATAAATAAATACCCATGGCATGAAAGAAATGAAGTAAAATGCATAGAGAATTCACATTTCAATAAGGATATGAAATTCTGTTCTTCATTATATGCACTTGCTAAGTTTCCAAGTACTTGAAGACCTCAAGAAATGAGATTTTGAAGGAAAATCCTTTTGGCTTTACTTGATTGCTTGAGAGTTTCGGTCCTCAGAGAGGTTGTTGCTGCTGGAGCCAGGGGCAGATTTCCATCCAGTAGTTCTAAGAACTGGTGTTGGAAGTGAGAGGCAGCTTTTCTTTGGTTCTTACATTCTTTCATTCAGGGGGCAGGCATTTCATTTCAGCTTTAAACTGAATGCAAGCAGAAGGCATCCAGGGATATGATTGATGGGAAAGGGATTTGCCACCCAACCTGAACAGAATTTGCTGTACTTGATAACTTCCAAATTTCAACTTTGGGAGATTAAGGCTGGAGGCACCTTTTCTGTTAAGTTTCCATTGCTTGTACAATCCCATTTATTAACATAAGCAATTTTGGCAGTTTCCAGTCATGTTGTCTTGCAATGGCCATGGTCAAGAATTTCCCTCATTAAAGCAGGAGCTGAGAACTTGTCCTTCAGTTTGTCAAGAAACGGATTGTCCATTATCAGATTCCATTAGCTTTTATGAGTGGATGGGTGTTTTCCTAAGCCCAGAAATCTGTTATCCATTTTGTGAAATGGCTCCTTGTTCTGCCAGAGTCCCTGGGAATCTGGATTAGGCTCCTAACCTTGAGGGAGATTCTCCTCCCACTTTACCATGCCCTAGTGAGGCTACTCTGCACTACTGTGTCCAGTTCTGGGCGCCCAGGGACTTTTTACAAAGGCATGGAGTGACAGGAAGAGGGGTAGTGGTTTCAGACTGGAAGCAGCTTGATTGGACATTTGGAAGAAATTCTTCCCCATGGGGGTGATGAGGCACTGGAACAGGCTGCCCAGAGAAGCTGTGGAGACTCCAAGCCTGGGAATGTTCCAAGCCAGGTTGGATGAGGCCTTGAGCAACCTGATCTAGTAGGAGGTGTCCCTGCCCATGGCAGGGGTTGGAACTAAATGATCTTTAAAGTCCCTTCCAACCCAACCCATTCCATGATTCTTTGATTCTGTGGAGTGCAAGTAGTGCATGTTACAGAGCCTGTGCTTGAAAGTGGAAAGGTGTTTCTTACTGGGAAAGAGGCCCTTTTTGTACAGGGTAAGTGAAGGAAACCACTGGGTGGTAGGGGAAGACATGTGGCATTTTTATGCTTTTCTGCTCTTGGTATGGAAAAAACTATGTACAGAATTGAATTAAGAGTGGTTATCAATGGGAAGAGCTTATTCTCCTTATAAAAGCAAGACGCACTCACCTTTGCCCAAACCCCCTGTGACTAAATGTGGAGTCTTCTGCTCTTCTGTACTTAATATTTTACAAGCTCTCAAAGACTGGAGATCTTTAATTAGTACAGCTTGGTCACAACTGATGAGACAGTCTTTCCATCTGATAGAAATTTTATTGATATTAAAGTGAGAAAAAGCAAAGTCTGGGATGATGAAAGCTGCTTTGTTGTTGATGCCTTTGGGCATTACCAGCTGCAAAGCCAGTGTCTAGATGGAGAAGGATGATATTCATGAACAATGTGGTCATGGTTGCTTTCAAAGAACAGCAGCTTTTTCCTTTTGGTACAATACACTTGCTGTTCTCTTCACACTTAAAGAACAGTTAGAAATGGCTCCAAGTTTTTGAATGTGCATGCAAGCATCTTAGTTGCTTTTGCAGTTAAAGGACAGCAATGAAATGAGGCCAGCTCTTACATACAAGTAGGATTAAAGCTTGTGGAAGTGGCCTAGATTTTTGTGGATAAAGTGTTCACCTGCTTGGTGTTCTAAAAATTTGATCCTGTATTTTTGTATTACTCTTCTATAGAATAAGTGTGGTGCTGATTCCATACTAATGCTGAACTCAATATGCAGAACCCAAGCTCTTCATAGAATCACAGAGTCACAGCATGTTTAGAAGGGACCTCTGGAGATCATCATGTCCCACCTCCTCTGCCAACAAAGATTCACGTAAAGAAGGTCTCACAGGAATATGTCTAGGCAGGTTTTGAATGTCTCCAGAGGTGGAGACTCCACTACCATTCTGGGCAATGTGCTCCACTGCTCTGTTACCCTTAAAGAATTTCCTCTTCATGTTTAGATAGAACTTTTTATGTTCAAGTTTGTGCCTGTTACCCCTTGTCCTGTGTGGTGGAGTAGGAAGGTTCCCCCACACACACAAAAGAATTCCACAGCTAACTCAGCCGGAGAAGCAGATGAAAGCTGTATTTTACAAGCAGATATGGAATGCAGTGAATAGGTACAAAAATATACAATATTTACAATATATACAGAAATATACAGCAAAGTATGTAATACAGGAAACCTTTCCCCCCCCCCCCCCTTCGGCCAGGGGGGTTCGGCCTTTCCCTCCCTTCTCCTCCCTACCTCCCCTTTTTCCCAAAAGGGTTAGAGAGAGAGAAAGGAAGGTAATTAAAAGGGGAAAACTTTGTTAAAGCTCAAAGCCGATGCAAAAGTTAGTTTTCTTATCTGGTTAGAAGGAATCGTAGAGAGAAACGAGCCAGCTCACAGCACAGGGGGAAGAAGAAGACGACTGACTGACTGACTCCCCCGACTGAAAGACTAAATAAAAATCTATGGCCGGGTTCCACCAATGAAATTGAATTAGCATATCTCTTGTTTTCATTCTAATATCAAAACATTCACCCAGAGTGTTCAGAAAGTGTCTCTTTCTTAAAGGCACAGCCTAAACCGGTCACATCCTGTCACTGGGCAGCACTAAAACAAGACTGGTTTCATCCTCCCAACACCCACCCTTTAGGTATTTATAAGCATTTATGAGATCCCCCCTCACTCTTCTCTTTTCCAGACTAAAAAGCCCCAAGTCCCTCAGCCTTTCCTCAGGTTTCTGGCCAGGCAGCATGCCAAGAGAAAACACCCACGTCAGTTCCTGGCCTGGTTTTGGACTCTCACTGACAACATCAGCAGTGGGGAAGCCTTTTCAAGTCATAGTGGACTTGTAAATAGATGATTGAAAATGGTCTGAGACTATCAGTTCATAGCTCCCTCAAAGTGCTGCTGTTTTTTCCATCTTCATTCTGTTTCATCCTTCCAAGGTCAATCCATGTTTTGACTGTGGCTGTCATGCCTTGCAGAAAAGGTTACCTGTGCCTGGTGCTGGGGACATGTTGGTCATCAAAAAGAGTGTTTGTGGTACAAACAGTGCAAGGCATTCCTTCTTCCTGGGTGGTTACTGTTTAAGCAGGCAAATCACACAAGCTAGAGCAAAAGCCCAGAGAAATGCAAGCATGGGGCCAAGAAGATGGGGAGAAGCAGCCTGTGCCCATCTCCAGTGCAGGGTCAGGCCTCTGCAGCACCTCCAGCTGCACTGTGCCGATGTGTCTCAGCCAGGCAGATTTAACAGCTATGGTATGTGCTAGGGATCAGCTGGACCTTCAAGCGCTGCTAAGTACTTCCACAGCCAACTCTCGGAAAAACTGTCTGCAGCATCTTTATATTATAAAACCATCTGGGATTTCCCTCAAAGTTTTATGTTCCCCAGGTCAAGATAGTGCAGGTTTTGTGGAGCTCAAAAGGCAGCTCTCTGCACATTCCATTGCTAAAGGACCCCTGCTCCCTGCCTGGGATGGCTCATTTGCTGCAGTTGTACCTTCCTGGATTTACTACTGGGTTAGTTCTGTGTGCTGGGGGATCCCAGCTAAAAATAAAATTGCTCTCATGCTGTATCTGTAAACTTGCTGCCTGCCAAGCAGCTTCTCCTTTTCAGAGATACGTGGACTTTATTGCTTGACATTTACAAAAGATGCCACCACCATCCAGCTCACTCATCCCTGTGCTTTTAGCTACAACTCTTCTTCAGCCCCTCTCATCTGTTATCTTAGGAAGCAATTCAAAGCTCTTTTCTTTCCTCTGCATGAGTCCACAGTTGCCATTTGTGCTGTGGTTCTCTGCAGCACTTTGTTGCAATGGTGATAACTGAAGATCTGACACTTGAAGCAGCATTGGCGATGTTGGTCATCTTAAGTGAACATTGCCTAAAGACCCACTTGCTTTTATCAAATGTGATAATATATTTTCACTTGGTATAGAATCACAGAATTGTTTCAGTTGGAAAAGAACTCTGAGATTGTTAAGTCCAACTGTCAACCTAGCATCCCTATGGCCATTAAACAATGTCCCAAAGTGCCATGTCCACACGTTTCTTGAACACCTCCAGGGGCAGTGACTCCACCACCTCCCTGGGCAGCCTGCATCAGTGTCTGACCATATTCCACATACTGTAGTGGACACACTAGAGGAAAGGCAAGAATTCATCATCCCCAAGCAAAGATTTAATGGCAGGGTCTGTGCAAAGCTGGAAAAAAAAAAAAAAAAGGGAAAAAAAAAAACTTCCTGTGCTTTTAGGGTAATCTGCAAAGTAATACCACTGGCAGCAATTTAGTCTGCCAGACAGTTCTCACTGCTTTCAGTTGTAAATGAGGCTTTGCAGTCTTTAGCTGTTCAGGTTGAAGTTTCCCTGCTGAGCATCTGCCTCAAACTGCATTTGTGAGAAAACTGCAGCTAAAATAAATGGGGTTTTTCTGTTTGATAATTAAGCCATAGAAAATGTGGTCTTCCTCTCTGGTTATTCTGGTAAGCAGCTCAGGCATATCCTGCAAAAGGAGGGAAGTGGCTGGGGGCTGTGGAGCTGGGATAAGGGAGTGAGAAGGCTTTCTAAGCACTGCCAGTGTTTACCTGCTGAACTAAACCCCATTTTTTCCACATTTGCTCTCTGTGCAGTCTGGCAAATATCTGTGAAACCCACAGCTACCAGCAGCTCTTCAGCCCTGTAGCAAAGGTGATGCCACAAAGCAAACACAACTTTCTACCATGTAAACTTACTGTGTTAGCTGAAAAGTTCTGTGGATCTGAACCCATCACCGATGCTTGAGGAAGACCAGGGTGCAAAGGCAGCTTTTGTGTTTATTTTGCTATTGGCTTCATTCTGTAGGAAGCCCCAGATTTGTTGCTAGGGTTGTTCTTTTTCTGTTCTGAGATGTCTGGTACACTTGCCAAACTCCAAAGTGTTGTGCAGGCATCAATCAGTTGATCTTCCCACTGAGATACTGTGATAAGTGGTGGTATTTTGTTTCATGCAGGAGTTCTGGCTGTTCATTTAGGGTTTGACAAACCTAGTGCTGAGTTTTTCAGGGAACTGGCTGTGTTAATGTTCTCCCCAGATTTCCAGCCAAGCTCCAGCTGTGCTCAGTTGTGATTTTGGGCAGTCAGCACTTCTGTAAATCAGAAAAAAGAAGTTGACAGGAGCCATCTGGGAACTTCTCCCATCAGTGACATATGCTTTGTCCAGCTTTACAATTTGTAGCAGACACAGAGACAGGATCTGCTTCTTTGGAGTGGTATTTACCTGCCTTAAAACCAAAACAGGTCCCTGCTTTTTCCAGCTCACCTTGCCACAAACTGAATTTCAGAGCTCTACAAAGAATGGGGCAGGTACCATATGAAGTTGATTAGAAGATGGTATTTTTGGATGTGATTGGAAGAGAAGAAGCTGTAATGACTTTTGCTTCTGCTCCATCAGTCTCTGACACAAGGAGTGTTTGAGGTTAGTGACGGTTTGTGAGCGTGGCTGGAGGGAGGTACCCAGATGTCAGGGTTGCATTTGATGTGTATGCAAGTAGAAGCCCCAAGAATCATCCAGATTGTGAGCTAATCTAAGTTGATGGTGGGTTTTAGGGTGCTTGTGGAGGAGAAAAGATCATAGAGTCACAAAATGGTTTGGGTTTGTAGGGATCTTTAGAAGTCATCTAGTCCAACTGCCCTGCAGTCAGCAGGGACATCTGCAACTAGAGCAGGTTGCTCAGAATCCCAAACAACCTGGTCTGGAATGTCTCTGTGCAACTTGGGCTCTAAGGTCTACCCAGAGCTTTCCCTTCTCCAGGCTGAACAGCCCCAGCTCCCTCAGCCTATCCCCATAAAGGAGGTGCTCCAGCCCTCTGAGCATCTTTGTGGCCCTGCTCTGTGCTGGATGCTTCCCTTAGGGAATGGCTGCAGTGCGTGCGCTTGCTTTCATGGTAGGTAGTTGCTGTGCTGCTGGAGGGACTGTAGGTATTTCATTAGTGCAGCAACTCCATTGCCAGTCAAATTGTCCTCATATGGGGTTTCCTCAGAGTCTGTATGAAGAAAGGTCCCCATGTTGTTGTATGTGTTTCACTGTTCTCTGCCACAGCTTCAGTTCCTTCCTCCTGTTCTTGAGTTTCAGCTGCTTTTTTTAGCTGAGAGCTGGAGAGCTGGGCCCAGCAGCAATCTGCTTTCAAACGGATGTCCTACCAAACCCAAGGGAAGCAGTGGAGAGGAAGAGTGCCCAGAACAAAATTGAGGCCATATTTGCTGTGAAACACACACGAGATCTGCGACAAAAGAAGCTTCTGTAGAAGACTTTGGAAATGGAGCATTAAGGGATTGATGTGTTCACAATAATCCCTTGGGAGCTGTGGCCAAGTAGTGGTGACAATTGGTAAACTGAAGCAGCACTGGGATTAGTTGGAGGAAGCAGCTGGGTTAAGAGTGAATGAAGAAGGAAGGTGCCCATCTGAATCTACCACCAACTTCCCTTATGCGTGGAAAAAAACACAAAGCTGCTCAGCACATCTGGTACCAGAATGGAAATGTCTAAAGCTGATACCACACTGAGATACAAGGCAGTTACCAATGTAAACAAACATACAAAGGAGGAGGAGAAAACATGACCTGAGAACTGTGAGCAAGGAGCTTGTGGTTTGGTAGTTACTAATGTTGCTACATGGTTCTTCCTTCAAGCGCCTTCAGTGTTTAGGCAGTAGGAAGTGTGGTCAACTGAAAAGCTGCTCTGCTCTTTCTGTACCACTTGGCATTGGCAGCAGTTACTTTCATGAATATAAATCAAAATCAGACCTTCCTTGGAGGGTGCTCTTACAGCCAGACCTTGCAGGGTGCTGAGGCTGAGTGGTGTAGGTGAGCACTGGGTGGGTTTTTATTGTTACTGGTGGCAAAAGAATGGTTTTTAAGATTAAATCCAACCTCTGTGATAGCAGAGGTGTCTGGAGTTCTGCTGCTGGAAGGGACATCCCATTTTCTGAGAGTAATTGTTAAGAATCAGGGCTGGACCAGCCGCTAAATGAGTGACAGACTCTCCATGAAGCCCTTTGCCTTTCCAAATGGAAGAGAAAAGGAAGAAGGGAGAGAGACTGATGGGGTGGAAAAGAAACTAAACCAGCTGGGATGGAAAGAAGAACAATGCCATGGAATAGAGACAGAGACACAAACCAATATAGAACCCAACCTCTGATGGCAATGATGGTGTCTTTGGCAGTGCTGATGATGGGGGGCAGACACTGGGGAAGTCCCAGGCTGGACTCAGCAACAGTTGGGAACCAGATTTAGGAGCTGGATTCTGGAACTGTATTTGGGAACACACAGATCGTTATGGAAGGCAGAAGAGAGAGAATCCTCCTGGGACACCGGCTACTGAAGAAGCAGCTTGACCCTGGTGATCCCGCAGCTTTCTCCTGAAGATGCCATCCATGGGATGAAATCTGGTCAGTTGAGGGTAACCTGTCCTGTCTGTTCCTCCCTGCAGGTGCCACTTCTGCCTTCCTGCACCCCAAGGTGGGGCACAAGATGTGGCAATGTCCTTGGTCTGCCCAGGAGCATTCTCACTGCTAGAAGCAGCTTCTGGCTGTTCAAACCTACCCCAAACTTCAGAAAGTGCCTCAGTGAGCAGAGATTGAGCTGGGAAGTCACAGCACTGGAAAGAGTTGGTTCAGGTCTAGCTCAGACCAGGACTCTGCACTAAAACTCAGTTGAGAGCTGAATCTGAGGATGCTGTAGGAGATGTCAGGTTGGATTTCTGTGACCACTATGTATAGCAGTGTAGGTTGAATCAGTGCCAGAGATGTGAGTGTGCACAGCCTTGGGAGGATGTGAAAGCTGTATTTCAGATGGGGCCCATCTCTCTCTATTCATATTCTTTTGGATAATGAGAATGGAGACATCTGTAAAAAGTAATAAGTCTCCCTTCCTTCCAGAGTGAGGCTATGAGTTTTCCAGCTGCTGTCTAAGACAGGTTTTCCTGTTGAAATAGCTTTTGTCTGACATAAGTCTAAAACAATATGGTTATGGTAACTGAAAATATGTCTTTGTCAGTGTTGTCCCTGTTAGTTTTAGTTGTAAATCCAAGGATTTCTCTTCATTGTTGCTTCTCAGAGCAGCTGTTGGAGTTTCAAAACCTTGTGGAGCCTTCCAGTGAAGTGTGCACTGCTGATCAAATGCAGTGTTGCTCCTAGCCTGTATTTTCTTTACCATATTCTGTGTCTCATTACTTTTTATCTTCAGAGTGGATTCTCATGATCGTAGAACAGGCTTTTGCTTTCCTTCAGAAGTCCTCTGTCATCTTGAATAATGCAAAAGCAAGGCCCTAACAGCCATTCATGTGGTTCTTGGTGGCAACCACAACAGTATGGAATGGGACATTGATTTGTCAGCTGACACCATTCTGTACTTGTAAAACGTGCCTGGGGATCTTGTTTTAGCTCTGTAGAGTTTAACAATTCACTTGTTAGGCATCTCTTTGATGTGTAGCTATTCCAGACTGAGTGGTATGTTACCCAGAAGATATGCAATTTGTATACAGGAGACGAGGAAAGGAGAATCTCTGTTTAAATAATGAGTTTTTCCAGAGCAGTTTTGCAAAGCAGGTAGTTGTAAAGCATGTAAGAAATGCCTTCTGATGCAGCTCAAAGTATTTTCTTTATTTTTATTTAAATAACTTCTTAAAAAAATAATGTATTGCATCTTTTGTGTTTCTTTACTACAATTCTGTTTTCTTTCCATTTCAAGATACAGTATTTTAGGACTTTAGAAATTAAAGAGTCTAAAAAGCATATTAAAGGTATCACTAGTGAAGCCAGGGCTGTATTATCACCTCTGGCTTTCTTTGCATTGCTCTACACTAGTTGTTCTTTAATCTTCCCAGTGGTGACCAGAGACAGGACAAGGGGCAACAGGTGCAAACTGGAACCCAGGGGTTCCATCTGAACAAGAGGAGAAACTTATTTGCCGTGAGGATGCTGGAGCCCTGGAGCAGGCTACACAGAGAGGTTGTGGAGTCTTCTTGTCTGGAGAGCCACCTGGACATTGTAGTCCTGGGCAAGCTGCTGTGGGTGAACCTGCTTTGGCAGGGGGATTGGACCAGATGATTTCCAGAGGTCCCATGCAAGCCGCACCATGCTGGGATTCTGTGATTCAAGAGTGTTTAGGAGTGTTTTGAAGCCCTACTGGATGCTGTTAAGTGGGAAAATATTTCGTAGAAGTTCAGTGCTTATCCTGGATTTCATCAGGCTGGTGAATTCTGTCAGCCCAAATGAAGACAGAAAATTGATTTATGTGGCTTTCCCTGCATCTGTTTCTCAGAAAGCCACAGACTGACTTTCAGCCACCATGAAAGAATGAATACATGGCTTGAAATTTAGTTGTCATTTGTAAATGCAGGGAGCCTTTTGGAGGAATTCCCATTTGGATGAGGTTCAGAATGAGCCTTACTCTGTTAGAGGCAGTTTGTGGATATTGGACACTTAACGTGGGCTTATGGTAAATTTTTGCAGAGCAGCCCTGCAGAGTCTAAAGCAAAAACCAGACCATCTTGGAGGCTCTGCTTTATCTTCTGCTATCACTGAACTGAGGGCTTTGGGGAAAGACACAAAGAAAAATCCACTATGTAATTTTGGCCATTCAAAGCAGCATTACAGTTGTTGATTATTAACCTGCCCTAACATAAGCATTTTGTTACCCTTTTTGCAGCTGAGTAGATAGGAGCTAAATGTGTTTAAAGTAGTATTGCTAATGCTTACTTTTGCCTTCAGAAAATGAAATGTAGTCTGATAGACATAAACTTGCCAGATAAACCTCTTATCAGACAAAAGCTGTGTTCTTCTATTCTTATCAGCTCTTGCACATTGCATTCTTAGGGCTGGCTTCTTTTTTCTTTTTTTTTCTTAGTCCCCTAAATAAATGCTGAAAGATGAAGAGTTCAAGTTTTGGATATTAGGAATAATTTCTTCACAGAAAGGGTTATCAAGGCCTGGAACAGGCTGCCCAGGGAGGCGGTGGAGTCACCATGCCTGGAGGGATTTAAATGACCTGTGGCTGTGGTGCTGTGTAGAGGATTAGCAGTAGTGGTCATATTGTGAGCTCTAGGTTGAGCAGTTGGACTTGATGATCTCAAAACTCTCTTCCAACCTCAATAGTTCTGTGATTCTATGTGGACACACAAAACAGAGAACTATATTCTTCTCCTAAAAGTGAGGAAATATCAGCAGCCACATTGATGGGAGCTCAGACTGGATTGATGTGGACCACTTTATGGAGACCCATGATGGAAGAATGGAAACTTACAAAACTGCAGCACCATAATTATTCATACAGAGGCAAGAGTGATGAAAGCAAAGTGTTAAATGCACTAATTGTGCTGTTGCCACCATAGATATAACACCAGGCCTATAACCTCTGCTGGTTATGTGTTGCTACAAGTTGTGGTGTGTGGGCAAGTACTTTTGGCCTGTTTCTGCATGGAGGTCCCGCTGAAGGCCTCAAGGGGCACAGGGTTGCTGTGAACCAGTGGGAGAGCTCTCAGTGAACCATTTCCAAGTAAATTCTCAGGAGCAAATTTCCTCTTTTAATAATAACCTGCTTGGCTGTTTTTCCAAGCCCAGAAGCTCATGTGGTCCTACTGTACAAACACAGTGCTGGAAGAAGGTGGTTTTGATTTGTTTGATTTTTTTTTTCCTTTCAAGTTGTGTTTTGTTGTCATAAGGCCTTCTGATCGTGAAAGATAAATGGAGAGGAAACAAGGCAACTAAGCTTCTTTTGTCAAAAAGGAAGGAGCACTGCAACATTGAGGCGAAAGAGCTGAGTGGCTGAGGAGACTCAGACACGTTTAGTGAGGCAGACAATAGCTGACTGGTGCTTCTTCCCAGGAAGTCTTCTTAGAAATGAAAAAGCACAAACACCAGTGCCAGCCCCATTGTCTTCTCAGGGATGCTTTCATGAACACTTGAGGAACTGAAACTCGTCCAGGCAGAAGTAGAATAATGTACAAGACTCGGTGGTTTTTCAAGTGGCTGGAGTGTAACCCCTCTGATTTGGATTCCAGTGTGTGTAAGCAGATTTGAGTGAAAGTGGCTCCATGGAGGAAACAAGTCTGGAGAAGAGAAGGCTAAGGGGAGATCTTACTGCTCTCTACAAATACCTGAAAGGAGGTTGGAGTGATGCCAGTGGTGATCTCTTCTCCGAAGCAACTAATGACAGGACAGGAGGAAATGTGCCTAAGTTGTCCCAGAGGAGGTTTAAATTGGACATTAGGAAAAGTTTCTTTACCAAAAGAGTGGTGAGATGTAGGAACAGGCTGCCCAGGGAGTTGGTAGAGTCACCATCCCTGAAGGTGTTCAAGAAGCATGTAGATGTGGTACTTCAAGATATAGTTTAGTGGTCATGGCAGTTGGGTTACAGTTGGACTCAATGATCTTAAAGGTCTTTTCCAACCTTAATGATTCAGTGATTTAAAGACAACTCCATCTGTGGCACCTTCCTGTCACAGCAAGTGACAATCGTAGCCGTGCCTGTCTGGAAATCACAGTTGCAGACTCAGTGGGGCTCTGGTGTTTCTCTGAATTACAGATTAAAAATAGAAATCTGTAAAAGAAAATTGTATAATGTCCAGCAGTTTGTTGGGATGGAGAGTAATTAGACCTTGAACTCCAGCATTTGTACAGGAGGTCTTGTTTTGTATGTGTTTTCTGCTATATTTCCATCAAATTCTTTCTGAATACAGAATCCCTCCATAGTGGGGGTTAGAAGTGATCTCTGGAAATCATCCAGTCCAACCCCTCTGCTAAAGCAGCATCACTCACAGCAGCTGGTCCAGGCTCACAATGTCCAGGTGGGTTTGGAATCTCTTCAGAGGAGACTGCATTAACCACTTGGGCAGCCCGTGCCAGGGCTTCAGCACCCTCACAGCAAAGAATTTTCTCTTCCTGTTCAGATGGAACCTCCTGGGTTCCAGTTTGTGCCCATTGTGCCCTTGTCCTTCACTAGTCACCACTGGAAGAGTCTGGCCCCATCCTCTTGCCCTTCACCCTTTAGCTGTTGATCAGTATCAAGAATATTTTAATAAATAAAGTATTTAGAATAGAGTAGAGTAGAGTAGAGTAGAGTAGAGTAGAGTAGAGTAGAATAGAATAGAATAGAATAGAATAGAATAGAATAGAATAGAATAGAATAGAATAGAATAGAATTAAATTAACAGGTTGGAGATCATCAAGTCCAACCTATCATCCAACACCATCTAATCAACTAAACCATGGCACCAAGCACCACATCCAGTCTCTTCCTAAACACCTCCAGTGATGGTGACTCCACCACCTCCCTGGGCAGCCCACTCTAATGGCCAATAACTCTTTCTGTGAAGAACTTCCTAAACCTCCCCTGCTACAGCTTGAGACTGTATCCTCTTGATCTGGTGCTGGTTGCCTGGGAGAACACAGCTCTTTTTCCTTTTTTTACTTAAATACCCCAGTACATGACCTTGTGAACTGGGAGTGTTTCTTCTACCTCTGGTGGTGTGAATTATTGGCACTGGAAGGCTGTAGGAAGAGCAGGTCTGGTGAAAGTGAAGGAAACCCTTCATCTCTGATACTGCTGCAGCTGCAGAAAGTTAGGGTTGGATTTGGTTTTCACTTGATTTCTTTCCAAGAGAAAATGTCCAGAATTCATTCCAAATTCACTAGCAGAAGGTATGCTGTTATTAGCCAGTTCCCAACTGTTACCTAGAAGAATCAAAGGCATAAGCTCTAGCAAGTAGGGAATGATTAATTAACTTTAATGGGTCCTTCTAGCTTTGCAAAAAAAAAAAAAAAAAACCAAACAACCCAAAAACAAACAAACAAACAATCAAACAAAAAACCCCCACAAAACAAAACTCCAGAAATGTGCAGAGCACTTTCTTTCCTTCTTTTGCAGTGCTTTAGAAATACTGAGATCTTAATTATGGCCTTGCTCAACTTGGATGGCAGAAAAGAGAGAAGAGGAGGCCACTGGCAGGTCTCTATGTTGAGAAGGCCCAGAGCTACCCATTTTCTTCTGTTTGCATGTTTTCCCTTATTGTCACACCATTTTACCTCAGTTTCTCTGCTTCTGCCCATGGATTATCCCTGGACTAAATTTAGTAGGGACTTTGGAGCAGTTGCCTTGGTTTCATGAGGAAAAGGAAGACCTCCTTAACTCTGTTGCAGTCAATTCTGTTTCTTTTGCACCTATTTCAGAGCTGGAAGAGAGGAAAAGGCAGCATTCTAACCCACAATGGGACTTTTGGGCAGTATCAACTACAGTAGTAGAGTCTGAGTACAGTGTGAGTGAGAAAACCAGACCTGCTTATTCAGACCAAGATTGTTTTGAAGGGTGAGAGGAAATGTGATTGAGATCTTATAGCGGCCTTTCAGCACCTGATGGAGGCTACAAGAAAGCTGGGGAGAGACTTTTTACAAGGGCTTGGAGTGACAGGATGAGAGGGAATGGAATGAAGGTTGAGGAGGGCAGATTTAGACTGGAAATTAGGCAGAAATTTTTGACAGTGAGAATAGTGAGACATTGGAACAGGTTGTCCAGGGAGGTCATAGATCCCCCCTCCCTGGAATTGTTCAAAGCCAGGTTGGATGAGGCCTTGAGCAACCTGGGGGAAGGTGTCCCTGCCTATGGCAGGGGGTTGGAACTAGATGATCTTTAAGGTCCCTTCCAATCCAAACCACTCTATGGATCAGTGTGTCTTCCTCCTGTCATGTCAAGCCAGGCATTTCCATAGCTTTGAAGAACCCTTGATCCAGGCAGCTCGTGCTCTGGTGCCACTTCTTGGTGTCTCTCAACTAACGTGAATTATTTAAAGCTCATCTACCACATCACAGAGCTGTATTTTCCCTTCCTCATCTATAATCTTCACTGCTTTACATGGGCTTTGGTGAGCAGATCCATGTAAGAATTCTACACTTGTTTTCTAACTCTTCACATGTGTTTTTACAGCATGGGAAGGAACCTCCTTCCCCACAGGATAATGAACCAATGCTTTCTCTCTTCTGCAGAATTAAAAATTCAGTGAGCAGTGTGGTTTGGTTGGCTGGGAGAAGTAGAGAAGGGTTTATTTGTCAAATGGGAGACTTTTAGTTGCATCACTGTAGACTTAGGAAACATGCTTAAAGACATTATTTTATTTTTTTCTGAAAATTAGATCAGACTCTCAGCAAGGAAAATTCATCTAGTTTGGCCTAGCTGAGGCATAGAGAGATTGACCATATATGAGGAAAAATAATTTAGAAATGCCAGAACTAAGAAATATTTTTCTAGTGATTCATGTCATAGAAACAGAGAATGGTTTTCTTTGGAAGAGATCTTTAAGATTGAGTCCAACCGTTAACCCAGCATTGCCAGGTCACCACTAAACAATGTCCTTCAGCACCACATCCACAGAGTTTTTTAATCCCTCCAGGGGTGGGGACTCCACCACTGCCCTGGGCAGCCTGGTCCAGGGTTTGACAACCCTTTTGGGGAGGAAATTTTTCCTAATGTCCAACCTAAAACTCCGCTCTTGCAACTTGAGGCTGTTTTCTCTTGTCCTATCAGTTGTTCCTTGGGAGAAGAGACCAGCCTCCATGTGGCTCCAACCTCCTTTGAGGGAGTTGTAGAGACCCAGAAAGTCAGCCTCCTTTTCTCCAGGCTGAAGTACCCCAGCTTCCTCAGCTGCTCCTCACAAGATTTGTGCTCTAGACTCATTGCTTCATTGCCCTTCTTTGGACATGCTCCATCACCTCATCAAGCACCTCACTGTTCAGTGGGAAAGAAAAAATGCAAGGGAAGGGGCCCCTATGCTACCCAGTTCTCATTTTGTTACCCATATGTAGCCCTTTGTAATTTTTTGGCATTTGTGGAAGAGAAATGAAATAACATACTACAATGGGATAATGGCCTTCTCTACAGTTCTTAAAAAGTGATGCCTTCATGGGCAGCCTGGTGGTCTGAGAAGTCCATCTGGGCTGAGTTACAGTCAGAAATTGGGGACAGACTTTTTAGCACTGCCTGTTGTGACAGGACAAGGGGTGATGGCTGGAAACCAAAAGAGGGAGACTTCGACTAGAGAGAAGGGAGAAATATTTTACACTGAGAGTGGTGAGACCCTGGCCCTGTTTGCCCAGAGAGGTGGTGCCCTATCTCTGGAAGCATTTGAAGTTATTTTGGATGGGGCATTGATCTAGTTGGAGATGTCTAAGCTCAGTGCAGGGATTTTGACTAGCTGACTTCTAAAGGTTCCTTCTGGCCCAAACCATTCTATGGTTCTATAGTTCTGTATGAGCACACTCCAGGAGTTGCACAGAGTTACTTTTGTGCAGTTACAACTCTATAAATATACTCAGAAAAGCCTTCAACTAGTGTCTTGCAGATGGTTATTTCTGTTACCTGCAGCTCCAATTGGAGAGTGGTTTTTGTTGCTTTACCTTGTGGATGGTCAGATGGTGAAGTAACTGGCTGCAAAGCCTGTCACCCGAAGGGGAGAGAAGAGGGGCTACATAATCCTGGTTTAAAGGGTGATGCAGCACTGCCTTACATTTTTGGAAAGCTCTTTAAGTGTTCCCAAGAAACATTCTTCCATGATGTACTGGGATGTGCAGAGTGATTCGTGGATTCATAGAATTGGTTATGTTGTAAAGGACTTTAAAGATCATCTAGTTCCCACCCCCTGCCATGTGTAGGCATACCTCCCACTGGACCAGATTGCTCAAGGCCTCATGCAACCTGGCCTTGAACATCTCCAGGGAGGGGACATCCACAACCTCTTGTCTTGCTGGAGCCTGTCCAGAGAAGGGCAACAAAGTTGGTGAGGGGTTTGGAACACAAGCCCTATGAGGAAAGGCTGAGGGAGCTGGGGTTGCCTAGCCTGGAGAAGAGGAGACTGAGGGGTGGCCTTCTTGCTCTCTACAACTACCTGAAGGGAGGTTGTAGCCAGGCAGAGGTTGGTCTTTTCTCCCAGGCAGCCAGTACCAGCACAAGAGGACACAGTCTCAGGCTGCGCCAGGGCAGGTTTAGGCTGGATGTTAGGAAGAAGTTCTATACAGAGAGAGTGATTGCCCATTGGAATGGGCTGCCCAAGGAGGTGGTGGAGTCACCATCACTGGAGGTGTTCAGAAGGAGACTTGATGGGGTGCTTGGTGCCATGGTTTAGTTGTTTAGGTGGGTTGGATTGGTTGATGCGTGGGGCGCAATGATCTTGAAGGTCTCTTTCAACCTGGTGTATTGTATTGTATTGTATTGTATTGTATTGTATTGTATTTGTATTGAGATCTGGATTGAGGAAGCTGCTTGGTGTCTGCTTCCCAATTAGTAGCATTGCTTGTGGCTCAAGGAGTTGGAAAATACCCTGAAATTTGAAACCCACTGACCTTTGCCAAGTTAATTTGATACAGAGTATGGTTTAGCTCCTTGAGGCCTCCAGGAACTAGATTTGGTTCATGTGCTTTATTAAATCCCTAATGCTTCTGCTGCTGTGAAATAAAAATTGAAAGAAAGGATTGTCAGACCTTATTCTTGTTGAATTTGTGCAGGGGTAATTGTTTCTAGACAGAGCGTTGCTGCTTCTAACCACATTGCCAATAAAGGAGAGATTTCATCAGCCTGAAGGCCAAGCTTATCTGACAAAGTAGTAATCAAACCCTTGGCATGTGTTGGGCTTCTTGCTGCTTGATTAACCACAAGGTTTGGCCTTTATGTAATTTGTGATCATTAGGATTTTTCTGATCTGACAGAAGTGTGAAGGCAACTCAGTAAATCTTTCTTCTCCCCTAACTAATGATTTGGCAGAGCTGGTGGCTGTTTGATGGAGGAGTGCCTGATCTCACTGTTTGCAGTTCCGGTGCTAGAAGGTTAACATTCCAATCCCTTCCATTGTTTTCCCTATCCCCTGCATGTTTAGGACAGCAGTAGCACTGTTAGTGCCTTCCTGATGGTTACTGCATCACCCTTGTGCACTACTGGGGGAGATGCTTGTGCAGCACCCACCTCCAGCTGGAGATGTCCATCCATTTCCCCCAGCACAAGAGGTGACACATGTATGGGAGAAGGTAGGGAAGAGCTGGAGGGAGTGGTGTCCTAGGAGTTGCATGTGTGAAGTGCATGTGGTAAATGAGTAGATCATATAATCAGAGAATCATGGAATCTTTGAGGTTGGAAAAGACCTTTTAGATCATTGAGTCCATCGTGTGCTTCTAGTGGAGGACACAGCATGGAAATAACATGATTGCAGTTGAGATAGCCTCCAGAGTTTCAGGTAACAGCATGTCCTTCTGAAGGTGTGGGAGATGTGCTCTTAGGATAATGATGTCCTGGGCTGCATTAAGAAGAGTATGGCCTGCAGGTCAAGGGAGGTTCTCCTCCCCATTTATACTGCCCTGGTGAGGCCACATCTGGAGTATTGTGTCCATGTATATATTCATTGCATTTGATTCTAGATTGCAGTTTTGTTTGTAAATGCAGCTTCATTTGCTTCCAACTGAGCTGGTCTGGCAATTTTATGTTGGGGGGGAATTTTAACTCACCACAGTCCAGTTTTGGACTCCCACAGTTCAAGAGGGACAGAGGTATACTGCAGAGAATCCAATCAAAGCTACTAGGATGATTAAGGGGTTGGAACATCTGCCTAGTAAGGAAAGGCTGAGAGACCTGGTGCTATCTAGTCTGGAAAAGAGAAGACTGAGAGGGGAATCTTATAAATGTTGATAACTATCTGAAGGGTGGGTGTCAAGAAGAAGGGGCCAGTTTTTTCAGTGATGTCTAGAGATAGTACAAGGGGCAATGGATGCAAACTGGAACACAGGAAGTTCCACCTCAACATAAGGAAAAATTTCTTCACTGTGAAGGTGCTGAAGCCCTGGAGCAGGCTGCCCAGAGAGGTTATGGAGTCTCCTTCTCTGGAGACTTTCAAGACCCGCCTGGATGTGTTACTGTGTGACCTGCCCTCGGTGACCCTGCTTTGGCAGGGAGTTGGGCTCACTAATCTCCAGGGGTCCCTTCCAACCCCCACCATTCTATGAGTCTATGATTCTCTATGTATATATAAACCTATTGAAGTATGTGGGATAATTGTGCAGCTCAGGATAAAATCTAGCTTCATTTAGTGTAACACTTGAGGAAGAACTAAGTGTTCAAGTAAAGTTGTGGGAAGGGAGACCTGCAAAGCTGGAACAGAGCCTGTTATTGTTGGCTCCTCCTTCGCTGTGGATCAAGTTTACATGAACTTACAAATGTGTTTGTTTAGCTTGCCTTGAAAGAGAAGCTTTGCTTCTGGGGGAACACCAATTTCACACCCACACTCTTAACTGGGAAACATCCTAAGAAATCCGAATTTTTTCATGACAGCATCAACTTTCCCCCTTGTCCTCTATAAAGAAGATGAGCTAAGCACCCGAGGAGTGCTTGTATGCTGAGATTTAGCAAGAGGATGATCCGATGTGTGATGAGTATTCTGTTCTATGCCTCGAGTTTTGGATGACTAACTGGGATTTTACCAATGTCCACATTGCAGATGGATAGTTTGGGCATATATAGTTACAGCATTATAACTTTTTAATGAGAGTTGTTGCCATTAATACAAAACAAAGCTGAGAGTCTTGGTTTCAATATTTCATCAGGTGCAAACCACACTTTTCAGCCTGTGTGCATGGGGAAGATGGGTGCCTCTACCACAGAGCTTCTTGGTTTGGCTGAGTGAGTGCAAACAAACCTGCAGAGAGGTGACTCAGCCAAATCAGAATGTGGGATTTGTGTCTGTCATCCCTTCCTGTCATAACAGGTACCATGTTATGACAAATAGTCACAACACTGTTTTGATAAATAAAAGTCAGACTTCTCTGGGAAACCTGTTCCAGTGCCTCACCCTCATGGGGAAGAACTTCTTCCTAATGTCTAAACTAAGCTTCTTCCAGTTTGAAGCCATTACCCCTTGTCCTGTCACTCTATGCCTTTGTAAAAAGTCCATCTCCAGCTCTCCTCTGCCCTCCTTCAAATACTGGAAGTCTCCAATAAGGTCTCTGTGGAGCCTTCTCCAGGCTGAACAACTGCAACTCAGCCTTTCTCCACAGGAGAGGTGCTTCAGCCCTCTGATCATCATGACTTCCTCTGGACCCACTTGTAACAGTCCCATGTCCTTCTTATGTTGGAGCCTCCAGAGCTGGTATCACAAGAGCAGAATAGAGGGGACAGAGAACAAAGTCATTCATTCCTGTTCTGTCTCATCACTTCATGCTTATAGGAAGCGCTGTGTTCAGCATGTACGATGCTCATTGCTTCTTCTAGGTTTTAATGTTGTCTAGGGTTTGCTTTCATACAGCAAATCATCTACTTTTTTTTTTTGACAGGGCCAATGTGCATTTTCAAAAGAGCTTAAATATTTTGATATCCCCCAGACCTCCAAGGAGATGTGTATCACTGATGGTGGCATTTTGTGAAACCTCATTCAAAAGGCAATGAGGACAAGCAATAGTCACTTCCTGGGGAAGGGTCACCTTCTACCCCTGGAAGAGTCATCTTACTACCAAACACCAATATTTAAGTGAAATAACAACTTCTGTGGCAAGTTCTTACCTCTTTCTCATCCTACCTTCCAAATAGCAGCAGGTGTGAGCAACTCCTGTCTTGTCTGCCAGCCAAGCAGTTACTGTTTTCTTACCATTGTTTCCTGAATTCTCCTGACCCACATCCGTGCTGGCCACTTGGCAGCACATTGTTAAGAGCAGAAAAGCATGGCAGGGTGAGCTAGCTGGGCTGTGTGTGCCCATGCTACCAGGCTGAAAGCCAGTGGCTAGTCCAGCAGAAAGTCATGGGAGAACTTGCCAAGAGTGACCTTATTTTTGAAAGCTGTGTGTGTTTATTTCAATAAAAGCAGTGAAACCCAAACTAAGAAGTTGGGTATTTGAGGACATGCTTTGGGTCTGATGATTTGGAGCTATGTACAAGTTTCCAGCACAAGAGGCGCACAGTTAAGAGGATCAATGGCAGTGGAGAAGTAAGAATAAACAAGTTTAGAGGAGGATTCCTGAGGGGCAACTGGAAGCTATTTCTCACTTCTCATTGCAGGGGCATTTGTTTTTAGTCTTAAAAGACATAACTAGTGCTAAACTGTTGTGATCAGGGGTGGTTCTGCAGAAGAGGAGATGCATCATGAAGAACTAGCAAAGTTTATTCTGGAACATAATCAAAATCCTAAGCAAGGGGGACAGAAATCCTTCCACCACCATCACTGTCTTTTCTAGTTGGTAATTTTAGTTGCATGCAGGCTTCTACTTGAGTCATCAAACTGCATATTCTCCTATGGTAAACATCCTAGCTGCTGGGTTTCAAATCACATTTATGTGGGCTGGAGCTGTGCTGTTGCCAAACCATCCAAGTGGGAAAGTTGGCCTTGCTCCATGTAAACAGCTCTGTCTAAGCAAGCCACATCCAATTTGGAGAAGAATTAAGGGAACACATTTTTCAACTGCCCAGGAGTATTTTATCTCTAGTTGCCTCATGTTATCATTTCATGAGAAGAGTTTCTGTTACTCATGACTATTTCCATCACGTTTATTTTCAGACAACATATTTTTTATCTTCTGTAAACCAAAACAGTTTAAAGAGCCATCAAAGAACAATAGATCAAGGGTCCACCTGCTTCTCTTCCCACCCACAGGTAGCCTGCAATTCCTGCTAAGCCAAGCAGTGCAAAGCCAAGTCCTCGTGTGGTCCCACTAAAAATGTCTTAGCCCCCACTTTTCAGCTAATTTGAAGAGGAGGTAGTATTTTTTAATCTGGAGATCCTTTGCAACAAGTAGTGCAAAGACTGAAATATAACTGAAGGGAGGTTGGAACAAGGTCAGGGTGGGTCTCTTCTGCCAAGGACAAGAAGAAACGGGCTCAAGTTGCTCCAGAGGAGGTTTAGGTTGGACATTAGGAACAGTTTCTTCCCCAAAAGGGTTGTCAGGCCCTGGCACAGGCTGCCCAGGGCAGTGGTGGAGTCCCCATTCCTGGAGGGTTTCAAAGCCGTGTAAATGGGGTGCTGAGGGACATGGTTTAGAGGTAACTGGGCAGTGCTGGGTTAATGGTTGGACTTGATGACTTTAAGATCTCTTCTAACCAAAACATTCCTATGAATAAACAACCTGAAACACTCCCAAATTCATGCTTTAGTTGATGTATAGTCTGGATATAAAAAGTGTATTGCTGTCGTATTTCTCACTAACACATCTTATGAATTGCACAGTTCCTTTCTCTTTGGTCTTCATACATGAAGCTGATCTAAGGAATGTTGACTGTGAAAAATCACTTTTGAGCTGGTTTAGCCATAATTGAAAGACTTTGCCAAAACTGCAGGTATTTCCTGTCATTGTTGGGTTTTTTCCCCAACCTCAGAATCTTGTTCTTTGTCCCACTTCCCCTACAAACTTTTACTGCAGGATGCAGGCAAACAGTCACGTGAGGTCTAGCGTCCCTGAGCCCACTGTGACAGACTGAGAGGCCACTGCAAGCTGGAAAAGAAAAAGACACAGTGAAAAATAGGGGCAAACCCTGAGCAGGAAACTCCACCAGGGCTGAGGCCAAGAATATCCTACTGCTGGCTGGGACCAGCAGGGAAAAAAATGTTATAAAGAAGGTTTTGGGAAGCTTTGTCCTTATTTGGAGAATGTTTCTGCCTGTGCACAAAGCAGGCTAAATTTTAAAGGGCTGTCAGATGGGCAGGGACTTTCTGCTTCAGTGGCTACTATATACAAGCACATCAGTAGGTCTTAAAACATCTGACCTCTTCAAACTGGTTGGAGTCCAAGTTGTCACTGGTGCTGTACCCCATGTAGATCTATGAAAAACTTAGATCCCTGAAAGCTTAACCCAGCCTCCTGCTGTCACTCCAGCTTTCTGTAATGACTGCAAACATGGCAGTCGCAGAGTTGCAGAGCCACAGAATGGTAGGGGTTGGATACAGAGAACATCTAGTGCAAGTGAAGCCTCCTGTATTCTAGTTGGCCTAGCTGTTTCCTCCAAGTACCTGGGCAGGGCTTGAAGAAGGGACAGGTTTCTAACCTGGATGTATTCCTGTGTAACCTCCCTAGGTAATCCTGCTTTGGCAATGGGGTTGGACTCGATGATCTCAAGAGGTCCCTTCCAATCCCTCCCATTTTATGAATCCATGATAATCTATTTCCAACCCTCTGCCATGGACAGGGATGCCTCCTATTAGACCAACTTGCTCAAGGCCCCAACTGCTATGCTTGGAAGACTTCCAGGCTTGGATCCTCCACAGCTTCTCTCGGAAACCTGTTCTAGTGCCTCATCACCTCTAGTGCCTCATCTCAATCAAGCTGTCTCTAGCTTGAAGCCATTACCCCTTGTCCCATCGCTCCCTGCCTTTGTCAAAAGTCCCTCTCCACTTGTCCTGTAGCCCACTTCAAATACTGGAAGGCTGCTCTAAGGTGTTGCTGGAGATTTTTCTTCTCCAGGCTGAACAACCCCAACTCTCTCATCCTGGTGTCATCTATCAATAGTAATCAAGGAGGTGTTGCATGGTTACTCTGGAAGGACTGTGCCTATATGCTCGGAACAGCAAAGCTTTTGGGACCACTCTCTGATTTCATCACAGCTGCTGCAGGCTCAGCCCATCGTATAAAGCACAGAACATAATGAAAACTCATAGTGAATCTTCTTCTGTGGTGGTGCTGCTGTGTGGCTGGGAGGAGGTTGTCAATCCAGGAACATCAATATAGGATGCAGGTGGTTCGCTTTTCCAGGACTGTGGAGGTGATGGTGCTTCTTGCTGGTTTCCCTTCAGGAGTGCAGAATGCCAGGCCTGGGTTAGGAGGCCATAACTATAAAGACTTCAAGAAATCTCAGTTTGGAAACTACCTTTTTTTTTTTTTTCTTGTGCAGAAAATGCAGTATGTTTTTTCCCAAGCAGAATTTTGAGAGCATCAAAATTGCTTGAGGTGTGGAATTACATTCCTCTGTTGTATGCTCCTATGTTGTATGCTTTGTGCTGGGACTCCTTAATTCAAGGAATCATAGAATGGCCTAAGTTAGAAGGGACTTCAGAGATCATCTACTCCAATCTCCCTGCCATGGGCAGGGATATCTCTCAACTAGAATTGATTGCTCAAGACCTCATCCAGCCTGGCCCTGAACACCACCAGGGAGGGGAACAGAAAGGGATCTTTTCAGATCTCTTCAGTACCCAGGACAGTCAGGATTCTGCCTAGACCAGACTCAGACGCTGAGTGAGGTACAAGCACATGCCTTTACCTTTCAGCCTTGCTTCTCTGCTTGTAAAGCATTATTCTTTCTCTGATAGACTTAATGAGTTAATTACTGGTAAATTGCTTTAATATTCCCAGAAGTGAGACTGTCAGAGTGTTTATTGCTGTTATTGCTGCTGCTGAGATCTTGATCACAGTGAGACAATACAAGATTAGTGTTTATTGCAGCCTGACTGGGTATCTATTTACATTAAAACAAAGAAGAGCCTGCAGTGCCCCAGCCTAGGAAATATCCTTTGTATGAGTTTGGAAATCTAAGGGATAAAACTGGATAATACTGCTGAGGACTAGCCAGTATCACTTGGCTGTATGTTTCTTTGAAAACCTTATCAGCAATGGAACACCTATGGCTCTGTGGCATTATGTTCCAGGGAAAGGCAGATAGCATAATTTCTTAGAGAAGAGAATTTGGGGTATATTTTCCCACTCTTAGCAGGAAAAACTAAGTCCAAACCACAGTGTTTCCCTGGATGAGTTCCCTCTTTGTTTGGTTATCACACTAGCTGAGTGCATCTCTTTGCAGCAAGTGGCCAGTGGTAGTCTTGGGTAATATTTTGGGTCACTGTTGATAACTGCCTCAGTTCTGCATTATGGTTTCTGAACCCATGTAACAATAAATACAATTAAACCTCTCTTTGTGCTTCAGGAAAAACAGAGGCTGTCATCAAAAACTTCAGCCCACACTACAGGCGCCAGTATGTGGTGGCTTTCTGCAAGCACGTACAGGATGAGCTGGAGCAGCACAGAGACTCCCAGTCCAGGTTCCTCAAAACCAAGGTAGGAGGGTTGTGGCCAGCAGGTGAAGAGGGGAGATTCTGTCCTCTTACTCCACTCTGCTGAGACCCCAACTGCAGTGCTGGGTCCGTCTCTCCTCAGCACAGGAGAGGCATGGATCTATTGGAGCAGGACCAGAGGAGGCCACAGCAATGGTGGGAGGGCTGGAAGCCCTCTGCTGTGAGGCCACACTGAGAGAGCTGAGGTTGTTCAGCCTGGAGAAGGCGGCTCCAGGGCCTTTCAGTCCTTAGAGGAGCTGATCAGAAAGCTGAGGACAGACTTTTGAGTAGGGTCTGTTGTGACAGGACAAGGGCAGATGGTTTGAAACTTTAAGACATTTAGATTAGAGTGAAGGGAGGCATTTTTGACAAAAAGGGTGGTGAGACACTCTCCTAGGGTGCCCAGTTTGGGGCCATGAGCTGCCTGCTCTAGTTGCAGGTGTCACTGCTGACTGCAGAGGGGATCGACTAGGTGACCTTGATAGCTCCCTTGCAACTCAAACCATTCCATGATTCAATGAGGGCACATAAGTCCTTTCCTATCCTCAAGCTGCCATACAGCTCTTTTCTCCTACATGAAATAATTAATGCATTAATTATTTAAATCACACATTTGGTAGATGTAATGTATCAAAAATATGAGCTGCACATGCATCATCCACTGACTGGGCTTGGTTTTCTTGTT
Source organism: Picus viridis (assembly GCA_033816785.1). NCBI lineage: Eukaryota > Metazoa > Chordata > Aves > Piciformes > Picidae > Picus > Picus viridis. Next base: position 24,736,074 of record CM066588.1, read on the forward strand.
TTTCCCAGTATTGAATGCTGTATAGTTAACAGATAGTGCAGAGTCTCAGGTCCATAGTAGCTGGTTCAGTTAGGTTTTAGGTGGAAAGGTTGCCTCTGGGTGCAGGTTCAAAGGTTATTTTCAAAAATTCATCTTTATTTTGGAATTAGAAACATAGAGTCATAGAATGATCTAAGTTGGAAAAGACCAACATGGTCAGGGATGCCTCCTACTAGACCAGGTTGCTCAAGACCCCATCCAGCTTGGCTTGGAACACTTCCAGGTTTGGAGCATCTACACGTTCTCTGGGCAACCTGTTCCAGTGCCTCACCACCCTCAAGAGGAAGAATTTCTTCCTAATGTCTAATCTAAATAGAGCTTCTTCCAGTTTGAAGCCATTATCCTCATCCTGTAATTCCATGACTTTGTTAAAGTCCCTCATCAGCTTTCTTGTAGCCCCCTTCAATACTGGAAGGCTGCTCTAAAGTCTCTTCTCCAGGCTGAACAGCCCCAGCTTCCTCAGCCTGTCATTGTAGGAGAGGTGCTCCAGCGCTCTGATCATCTCTATGGCCTCCTCTAGACCTGCTCTAACAGTTCCATGTCCTTCTTCTGTTGGGGGCTCCATGGGTAGATATAGTACTCCTGGCGGAGTGTCAGGAGACAGGTGAGGTCTCATGAAAGAAACGATGGTGATGATGAACTAAAGGTCATCTTGTACTCAGCCTGCCAGCCAAAAGACAAATGGGAATGTCTCTGTCTCAGAGCTGCCTTCTCACTTCAGGCCACAAGAATCTGATCATGTATGTAATACCTGCCCAAATCAGTGATGTTTGTGACTCCAAATTGAATTTGAAGACTGAAAAGGTCTTGCAGCAGCCTTATGGAAATGTGGAAATCAAAGCTTCCAAATGGTTGGTGGTGCAGAGTCATTTAGGATCTCATGAATTGTCTTTGCAGCCCCCACTGGAAGCTGGCACTGTCTTATATGAAGCAGAGCTGCTGCATTTTGCTGAGGACCTGAAGAAGTGGAAAGACAGATATGTTGTTATCAAAAATGACTACACTGTGGATTGCTTTGAGACTAAAGAGGTAAATGCTTCTTCCTCTTATGTTCTTCTGCACTCCCAAATAAACTGCTGTCAAGTGAATTTACTGCTGCAGCTGCCTTTCTTTTAGCCACATGAGATGAAATGTCTTCAGTGAGGCAGCTCCAGCCTTGTGATGGCTGAAAGGTACAACCAAACACCTTATGTTGGCTGTGTATGTTTGCAGCACTGGCAAACCCTTTTACCAGTGCTTTGAAGCTTCCTTTGCCTGTCACAGAACACTCTTACCTATAGTTACTGCAATACATCCCTGTGCTTCTGCACTTGGACTCACAATGACAAGTTTTGTGTGTCTTTAAGTTGACTCCAGTGAAACTTTTCATTTGACAGCTGCTGTAGTCAAAGTGGTTCTGGCTGACTAATCAAACAAATGGGGATTAGAAGAAAATCCCATATTTTCCCCCTCCCTTCTTTCCCTGACTCTTCCCCACAGCTCATAAGTTCCGAGAGGACATTTTAAAACATGGTTTTTACATTTAACTGTGTTTGAGGTTTTACCTGTCTAGGGAATATAGCCAAACTCCACTCTGACAGAAAAACATATTCCCTTTGGGGACTATCCCTATGCATTAGCTTTGTCCTTGGATTGTGTATTTTGTGTTTTCCTTCTCGTTAAATCTCTGTTTGACTCCTTCTCTCTTGTGTTTCCAGGCCTACCAGAAAGGAGCCAGCCCTAAATATCACATTCTTCCTGCAGGAGGCAAAGTGTTGACTTCAGAAGAAGATTACAATTTGCTGTCTGATAAACATTTCCCAGATCCTGTTGGTAAGCCCTGCTTGATGCTGAACCGCCAAACCTCAGGTTCTGTTCTGTACACAGACCTCTTCTGGGCAGGCTTTCGGGATGGACTTTAAACTAGGGCAACAGAAGATGCACACGGCCCTTTGTCTAAGGCAAAGGACAGCTCCAGACTGGACATACACAGAAGATGCAAAGAAATGTTGGTTGCCTTTCTTCCTCAGCATTCCGGCACAAAGGTGCTGGAAGCTGTGCAGCAGCAGGGCAGGAACCACAACACCATTGTTCCCAGGGTTTGTTAATATTCCTGGTTTATTTGTTTCCATTTTTAGATGCCAGCTGCCTGTGTTGACTCACAGCTGATAATAAGTCCTACAAAGAGGGCAGGAAGGTTGTTGCTGCTGAATTTGTTGTTTCTGGGACAGGAACTTCTGTGGTCCTGCTTGCCTCCACTCCATGAAGGTGGAGAAAATGAGGGCTTTAAGGGATCAGATCTCATGTGGCAAAGTCAGATTTGGATAATGGGATGCCACATGAGGAAAGAGATGAGGACAACATGTAGACAAGGATTAGTTTTAAGTCCTGCCTTGTACCACTTACAGTTATGACTTTGGGAGGTGACCCCCTCATACGCCTTTTCAAAGGTGTAGGGTGGTCAGAGGGTAGCATGGGGCAGTGGTGCCCCAAGGCCATCACCACAACTCTGCAGGAGCTGGGGTTGAGCAATGTGGACCAGCCCAAGGCCACTTTTGGTCTTTCTATGGCTCTTCCTTCACGAAGAATGGCTCAGTTAGTCTTTCACTGTCCTAATCCCATTCTCTGCAGTGCTGAAGACCCTCTGAGATAACCGTCTTGTGGCTGGGCTCTTGATGTTCTCCAGCTCTGAGACAAGGCTGAGTTTGATTATCGTTAATGGTGTTGTACAGCATCTCCTGTGCTCAGGGACTCAAGGCAGGTGGAAACAGAAAATGCTTAATGCTCTCTTTACATCCCTTTGAGGGCTTGAAGTGACAGTTCATAAGGCCATCTTGCAGCTGTGTTTGGAAACCCTGGAGACCAGGAAACTGCTGCTGTTCCTACATGGATTCATGCAGTTTGTTTCTATATGCTCCTATATAGTCTCTACATAGAGGAGACCAGTGCTGCCCACTACCTTTATTGCCAGGAAATCCTCTTCCCTAACAGTTAAAATCCAGTGAAATAGTTTCTATGAAATTTTAAATTTTAAGTGTGTAGTTTTTGGCCGCCTTGAATACATCAAGTTGCTGTGCTATGACATAGAGAGGCAGGTGGTGCCTGCTGAGTTTGCCCATCCCAGCTGTGTTCCCCTGCCCTCTGTGCCCAACTCATAAATTCATAGAATGGTTTGGGTTAGAAGGGACTTTAAAAACTGCCTGGTTCCAACCCTCCTGCCATGGGCAGGGACACCCTCCTTTAGACCAGGCTGTTTGGTGCCTCATCCAACCCGGTGTTCCACACCTCCAGGGAGGGAGTATCCATGACCTCCCTGGGCAGCTTGTTCCAGTGTCATCACCCTCACTGTAAAGAATTTCTTCCTAATCTCCAGTGTAAATCTGCCCTCCTCAAGCTTCAATCCATTGCTCCTCATCCTATCATACTACAAGCCCTTGTGAAAAGTCCCTTCCCAGTTCTCCTGTAACCCCTTCTGGTACTGGAAGGGTGCTTTAAGGTGTCCCTGGAGCCTTCTGTTCTCCAGGCTTAACAGCCTATACTCTCTCAGCCTGTCCACATAGGGAAGGTGCTCCAGTCCTCTGATCATCTTCATGGCCTCCTCTGGACTTCCTCCAGCAGTTCACTGTTCTTGTGTTGGAGGCACCAGAACTGGACGTAGTGCTCCAGGTAGGGTCTCACAGGTTGATTGGATCAAAAAGGAGACTTAATTTTTTTCATGTATCATGCTTCCCTGCTAGCAAAGGTCTGTTCTCTCTGCCAAGCAAAGGAAAAGATCCAAATCCCACCAACAAAGCCACAGATTTCAAACAGAGCTGTGTTTTCTGTGCAGGCTCGAGTGAGAAGGAGGTTTCTCAAGGCTTCGTTCAGCTGCCCAAGGAGTTCCCTGTGTACCTGTGGCAGCCCTTTGCCCGGCACAGCTACTATTGCTTCCCAGAGGCAGAAGCTCAGAGGCACTTCAGCGCCGTGCTGGGGGACTGCGTGAGACACGCAAACTATGGTGAGTGCAGAGAGAGCTTCTTCCTCGACATCGTTCGCCCCCGGGAAGATTTAAACAGCTCTTAGGGCTGAAAAGCTGTTAGAAAAGGCAATTCATTTAAGAAAGGTGCTGGGCTTTCAGTGCCTTCAGGAGTGCATTCATGTACCCCTTCTTCTTAGAATTAAGAGAATTGTTTTGGTTGGAAGAGACCTTTGAGATCATCGAGTCCAACCATTAACCCAACACTGCCAGGTCACCACTTAACCATGTCCCTCAGCACCACATCTACATGGCTTTCTAATCCCTCCAGGGATGAGGATTCCACCACTGCTGTGGGCAGTCTGTGCCAGGGCTTGACAACCCGTTTGTTCCTCATGTTCAGCCTAAACCTCCTCTGGTGCAGCTTGAGGCCAGTCCCCACCCCACTTTAACCTCCTTTCAGGGGGCTGTAGAGAACCAGAAGGTCTCCCCTCAGCCTTCTCTTCTCCAGGCTGAACACCCCCAGTTCCCTCAGCAACTCCTCACAAGGCTTGTGCTTTGGACTCTTCTCCAGCTTTGTTGCCTTTCTTTGGGTGTGGTCCAGCACCTCAATGTCCATCTTGGAGTGAGAAGCCCAAAACTGAACCCAGTATTCTTGCATTGTTGGGAGCAAAGTTAGGTGGGATTTGAGCTGCACTGTGGTGAGCTGGAGTAGAAAAGATAGGAATTACTTTGAAAGTGACATACCCCTCTCTGTCATGTCATCTGAATCCAGTATCATGATACAAAGTCCTAAGAGATGTTTACAAAATATGGCACTCCCACCTCATTCACAGTTGTAGTGACCAGGTTTGTCCAAGGTGGACAAAGCCTCTGTGTTTTTCAGTTCTGAATAGCCTGGTTCTAGCTGCAGGGCTCATAGAGTATGAAAGTGCTCTGGATTTTGGAAAGCCACCCCTTTGCTCCTCAGTGAGGTTTGGTGAGGAGCTGGGGATACAATCAAGTTTTCCTGGCACTGTCAGCCCTCTATGACCTGAAGCCTGTTCATTAGGTTTGGGGGTTTAAATTTCTCTCTTCTGGAGCAAGTGTAGCAGGCTTGACAAAGCTTTTGGCAGCCTTTTTTCCCCTTAAAGTTCAGCACATTACTCTTGGGGCCAATTCTGAATTGGCAGAAGCTGGGACTAGATGACCTAATAGGTCTTTTCCATCTCCAATTCCTGTGAATCAGTGCTGGATTATATTTCATATGGGTCAGCTATTGCTCCTTATGCATCTGTCCCAGCACTTATCCCTCCTGGCTTTTCCTGTGGTCAAAGTTTTATCTGACAGAAGATGCTTAGTGACACTGGAGTGCCTTCCTCAAGGCTCATCCTTTCTGTCACACTGCTGTTTTGGCTCAGCAGCCTAGCTAAAGACAGTCTGGATTAAGGCCTGCTGTTACACCAGTAAAAGCAAAGAGGGTTTTACAGCTAGAGAAGTGGGAGCTCATAATTTCTGAATTTCTTGGAATTATAAACCATCTCCTGGAAACCCAGGTGCTGCAGCTGGAAAGATGACCACTGGCAAGTAACCTTAACACTGCCCTTGGAGTGAACCTCTTCAGGGATTTTTCCCCCAAGGATTTCATACTGATTTTTATTCATTCTCGGGTGCCTGAAAAGTGTTACTTTATTGACACTTTCCAAAGTGTTTATATTTACAAAAATCTGCCTAAAACCTTATTTGCAAAAAACCTGCCTACAAACTCAGATATCCAAACAATCCAACAAAGTCACAGGCACATGCTGCAGCAGCACGGGTAATGAACCTCGTGATACAAAAACTGTCTGGGCTTTGGTATTAAAAGTAACTGAAACAGGAGAGGAAACGTGAAGAGTCCTTTGAGCTGTGTTGTGGAATATAATTCAGTGGGAAAAGGAGCAGTGGCCAAAGCAGCTCTCGCCCCACCCCTTCTGAAATGTGCCAGGGCGGATTTGGCACAGGCAGGAGGAAGCCAGATGTTATGGCTGAGCAGAAGTTGCCTTTCTGTCTTTTCTAGTCACTTCTGGAAAGGAATAACACTGGCATTTAGGCAACCGTTTGTGTGTGGTGTTGTTGAAGCCTGATTTCTCCCAGGAAGCAGAATGAACTATGGTCTTTTGCTGAGCCCAAGATGAGTGAATCAGCCTGTGGAGCCACCCTGGCATTCAGCTATTTCCTCTCTTTAGAGTCACTCTGCTCTAGCTGGCTGGTCCAGCCTGTGCTTCTGGGGTTTCTGGTCAGAACTCATGGTCAGGAGAATAATGACAAAAGCGTTGGGATTTAGTGCTCACTGCCTGTAAACGTGATTCAGATGTACGGATTGCGGGTTCTCCTCCCTGCCTCCTCCAAATATTCCTGTTGTGTTTATGCTTTATTCTAACAGAACCATAGAATTACAGAGCGATTTGGGTTGGAAAAGACCATCAAGATTGTCTAGTTCCAACCCCCCTGCCATGGGCAGGGATACCTCCTATTATAGACCAGGTTGCTCAAGGTCCCATGCAATCTGGCTTGGAACACTTCCAGACTTGAAGCCACCACAGCTTCCCTGGACAACCTGTTCCAGTTCCTCACCACCCTCATGGGCAAGAATTTCCTCCTAATGTGCAATCTAAATGGAGCTTCTTCCAGTTTGCAGACATTCCCCCAGCTCCTGTCACTCCATGCCCTTGTGGAGGTTCCTCTTCAGCTCTCCTCTAGCCCCCTTCAAACACTGGAAGGCTGTTCTAAGGCACCCTGGGAGCCTTCACCAGGCTGAACAACCCCAACTCTCTCAGTGTGGCCTCACAGCAGAGGGCTTCCAGCCCTCCCATTATCACTGTGGCCTCCTCTGTCCTGCTCCAACAGGTTCCTGTCTCTCCTGTGCTGAGGACTCCACACCTGGCCCCAGCACTGCAGATGGAGTCTCAGCAGAGCAGGATCCCCTCCCTACACCTGCTAGCCAGACATCTTTTGATGCAGCTGAGGACGTGGTTGGCTTCTGAGCTGCAAACACATGTTGCTGGTCACATTGAGCTTCTCATCACCCAGCACCCCAAAGCCCTCCTCAGAACTTCTTTCTATTCATTCTCTACACAGCCTGCATTTGTACTTGAGGTTGCCCCAACCCGGGTGTAGGACTTTGCACTTGGCCTTGCTGAACTTCATTAGGTTGGCATTGGCCCACCTGCCAAGTCTGTCACCTGTGTGAGGGTGCCTCAGTCTCATGATAAGAGAGATAAGGATGTGCAGTTAGAGGGGACAATGATTCCCTTCATTATCAGTGGAATATGTAGATCCTTTGCCCCTTCTTGAGTATGGTTCAAACAAAGGATATTTAAAACCTTTCAAATGAGCCTAAACCAGTCAGGACCTGGCTGGTCATGGCTTTAAAAGTACTCTAGCACAACTGGACATGAATGCTGGGATTCTATGAATTACCCTCAGCTGACTAATCTGTGCACAGAAATTCATAGATTCATGAATTCATAGAACAGTTTGGGTTGGAAGGGACCTTAAAGATCATCTAGTTCCACCCCCTGCCATGGGCAGGGACACCTTCCACTAGAGCAGGTTGCTCAAGATCCCATTTGAGATTTATTGGATTGTTAGGGGAAGAACCAAAGAGGGTGAAAAGGAAGGATCAAAGTGGATTGAAGAGAAACAAATTTGGGATAACAGAGGGACAGGACCCAGAATTGCTCTGTGTCAGTTTTGATGATTCATAATTAATTCAGGAGAATAACAGCATGTGACAAAACATATCTATCCTAATACAACAAAGGTTGGACTCAACCATCTTAAAGATCTCTTCCAACCTTATGACTCATATTAATTTCCTGCAGCAAGAAGGAGAAAATTCTGCCCATAATATTATATTTTAGCTTCCCTCCAGAAGTTTTGCCTCACGTGAGTTTTCCTTAGGTTGACAGAGAGGAGCTGCGGACTGTTCACTGTTAGTTACCAGAAACCTCTTTGCAAGTGTCTGTGGAGGTGAGACCTTCCTCAGTGCAGGATTTGATGTAATGCTTAGCTTTAAAAACTTGCCAGTTTTTAAAGTTGTTGTGCTTGAGTGGAATGTGGAAGGAAGTGGTTTCATATTTTCCTCTGGTTTCCTAAACCACTACTCCCAGTTTAGATGTGGGCTGTATCATGTGATTCGTTAGTTTCCCTTTATCTCCATGATCCCTCCACTTCTATCCACAGCTTCGACTTGACATGGTTCCTTCTCCATTCCCATTTTCTTAGTGAGGTGGTGAGAACTGCACACTTCAAATTCTTGTTATCTTAGGAGGTCTCATTTCCTATGTGAGCTCACCAGCTTCTATGTTTCACTTATTATTTGCTGTTCAAAGTGAAGAAGCCCACGGAGCTGGGGTTGCTTAGCCTGGAGAAGAGGAGGCTCAGAGGAGACCTTATTGCTCTCTACAACTACCTGAAGGGAGGTTGTAGACAGGTGGAGGTTGGTCTCTTCTCCCAGGCAACCAGCACCAGAACAAAAGGACACAGTCTCAAGCTGCGCCAGGGGAGGTTTAGGCTGGATGTTAGAAGAAATTCTACACAGAGAGAGTGATTGCCCATTGGAATGGGCTGCCCAGGGAGGTGTCGAAGGTCTCTTCCAACCTGATCTATTCTATTCTATTCTATTCTATTCTATTCTATTCTATTCTATTCTATTCTATTCTATTCTAATCTGTTCTAGTCAGTGCAGCCCAACAACTGTCTCTGCTCTAGGCCTCTCTAGTTGGTGGAGGCCACAAAGTATACCTACTGTAGACCATTCTAATTGGTGGAGTCCACCAACTCTATCTACTCTAGGCCACTCTGGTTGGTGGAGCCACCAACACTTTCCCAGTTGGTGTTGGGCCAGAGGGAAGACTGCAAGATGAGAAGGAAAATAACAACTAGCCAGTTCTGGGAGGCGCAGTTTCACTTCATGATTTTAGTTTCTTTCATCTGGTTTGATTTCACATCCTTATCTTGCTAATCACCATCATGACACAGGAAGCTAAGGGACTTTCAAAACCACATCCTGTCATCTCCAATTTCACCGTAAATAGGAAAAAAAGTAGTTTAGAGAATAAATGCATTAAAGAAGCACAATGAAGAGCTACATCAGGCACGAGACAAGTACAAAATGTACTTTTAAGCTCATTCAGGGCATTCTGTCACAGCGTGTCTACGTCAGGACAACTAAGGTGGCTTCAGATCTTTATTCTCCATCTCTGGCTTTTAGGCTTGCCATTAGCTGTGTCCACAGTTCCTTTTTCAGCTCTCAGGTCTGCTGGGAGGTGTTTTTCTCATAATTATTTCTATCTTTCCTATGTTGCACACACTCAATACGCACAGGGCTCGCCAGCTCTCGGACTATAATTCAAAGTAATTACTGAAGCAGTGGTGAAGGTTGAGAAGATGGCATTAAATACTGAAGCTGAAGAATATAGATCTCCATTTACAGATCAAAGCAGCTGTCATGAGTCCAAAAAGGACTTTGGAAGGATTTCTGAGTCTTCATGTTGCAAACACAGGGTGGCTTTTCTTCTCCAGAGAGGGCAGCTGAAAAGATGGGTTTTCTTGTTGCCTTTTTGAGATGACGTGTGGAAAGCCCAATTAAAGTAGAACTGAGGAGGAAATTGCTTTTTTTGATCTTAAAGAAAAATGTCCTTCTGCAGTGAGATGAAAGCAAGCCCTTTCTGAAGGTTTGTGTGCTCATTTGGGGTGGGAAAGGGCACAAATATTCAGCCCTTCACCTGCCTGGCTTAAACATGGCACTTGTGCCTTGGCCTCTGCTGCTGCAGCTGCTGCTCTTTGATGGATTAAATCACTTTATGGTTAATAAGGTAAGCTCTCCTGTGATCACATGAGCGGCTGAGACCATGGCTGGTAACATAGATAGGTCAGATAGATAACCTGATGACCAAATGTACCATGTGAGGATGGGAAAACTCTTCAATTCCCAATCAAGCCAAAACAACTGGGAGAAATTCCCATCAAAGTGACATCAATATCATCTACTGCTTTTGATGATGCCCTACAGAAAGTGTCAGTGAAGGTAAACATTCTGCAGCTTGGATTGCTCCTGAAATAAACCGTTCCCTAAAATAAATAACAGAGTGCAGTCCCCTCCCTGGAGGTGTTCAAGGCCAGGTTAGATGAGGTCTTGATCAGGCTGGTCTAGTGGAAGGTGATCCTGCCAATGGCAGGGCTTTGGGACTAGATACAATACAATACAATACACCAGGTTGAAAGATGATCTTTAAAGGCCACTTTGAATCCAAAACATTCTATGAATCTACAAATGAACTTTTCAAAACTGATGAGTGAACTTCCATGGAAATATTAATGCTGCCATCACATTCAAGGGCATTTTGCTCGAAATATCCTTGACAAGGCTTGTGGGGTGCTATAACACTCATTAAATGTTTTAGGACACAATTTAGATTTTTTTTTAAAATAATTTTGAATATCTTGCTTAAAATAAAGAGTTTTTTTCCTTCTCTCTGGGAGGCTTTTGCTCTACAACACCAGTTCTTTCAATTGGTGTGGCTTTTGTTTTACCAGTAAGCCTGCTTGCTTCTACTGCGGGTAGGATTTTCGGTCTGTATTAGTGACATTCATTCTGAAACACCAAGATAATCAATATGTTAAAATCCTAATTGCACTTACAGCCTTCCTAGCTCTCTCACCTCCATGCCTTGGGCTGATTCTCCATTTCATATCTATGACCAAGATTACCAGAAGAACCTTGTGTCCACCACACAGTCCTGTTTCAGGAGCCATGAAGATACCCATTTCATAGAATCACAGGATGGTTTGGGCTGGGAGGAACCTTTAAAGGTCATCTAGTCCAACCCCCCTGCAGTCAGCAGGGACATCTGCAACTACAGCGGGTTGCTCAGAGCCCCATCCAACCTAATATAGAATAACATTTGTAGGTATAACATGCCCCCAGCTTCAAAGTTCAGCAGCAGAAAGCTTTGCACTTGCAGCAGGGACACAGTAACTGGTTTGGACAGCACTTGGAAACCGTTAGAGATGAATGATACTGTGGTTCTTTGTGTGTGTTTATACACTGCACTCATATTTTAGATGATGAAACATTAATCTGCTGGTCCCAGCAGAGGGGAGGTTCCTTGTAATGTGTCTTGTGCTGATTTGAACAGCCTGAATGCAGCCCTTGCATGCTGCAAAGCAGAGAATTAAGCCTGATGCATGCCGGTTTGGTGGTCTTGGAAGGAACCTGTGCTGCAAACATCAATCTGCTATAAATACAGCAGGGGACTGTCAGGTTTGGAAATGACCTCATCTAGCTTCTGTTAGCGGTTAGCAGCTTCATACCACATGATCTATGAATAATATGATAATACATTGCTCTCCGGAAGATATCAGATCTGTGAGGCTGATGCTTCTTAGACCCAGGGCATTATACATCACTCTTGATGTGGATAATAGTCTGACAGGACTCCAGTTTGTATAAGTAAATGATGTGTCCTTTTATTCAGGGGGTCCTTTCCAGAGGTGCTGTAGCTGAGTTACAAGAACTATCTTTTCCTGATGTCTAGTTCCAAAGCTCTTCTCATCTTCCCAGGTCCAGCAGATAGATTCACTATCATTTTCTACCTTCCAACCCTTTTGAGATGGAGCCATTTGCTTCATTTCAGAGACAGAAATTTTCTGGACCTAATTTTTTCAGAGTTGATGGCCATGGCCTTTCTTACCAACTTTCTGTAATATCTTACAAGCAACAGCTCACAAAATAGTGTCACAGAAACAGAGAATGGTTTGGGTTAGAAGGGACCTTAAAGATCATCTAGTTCAACCCCTCTGCCATGGGCAGGGACACCTTCATCTAGACCAGTTTGCTCAAGGCCCCATCCAACCCAGCTTGGAACACTCCAAGCTTGGAGCTTCCACAGCTTCTCTGGGTAACCTGTTCCAGTGCCTCATGGGGAAGCATTTATTCCTAATGTCTAATTTAAATCGGGCTTCTTCCAGTTTTCAGACATACCCCCTGCTCCTGTCACTCCATGCCTTTGTAGAAAGTCCCTTTCCAGCATCCTGTAGCCCCCTTCAAATACTGGAAGGCTGCTCTAAGGTCTCACTTGAAGCCTTCTCTTCTCCAGGCTGAAAATGTACTGGAAACTTGACTGGTGCTTTTTGCTATGTGATAATACAATGATGGGATGGTCTAGCCCTCTCTTAGGCATTCCCTGTGTCCTGCCTGTAATCCTCTGAGTGATGTTATTGCTCATTTGACCCACAGAAGAAAGTTGCTCATCATCAAACAGAAACCACATGAGTGACAGATACTGATCACCACAGTCCCTGCCCACAGCTAATAAATACCCATCAGGAATTTCCAGAAATGCCAGAAAAAATTGCTATTCAGGAAACCTGTGCTACAGAGATCACTCCTGGAAAAGGAACTCGTTTTGTATCTGCTTCTTTATTTGTATTTGAGAGGTGGCCTCTGATTGTGGTGTAGGGAGGTTGGTAAAATGATTCCTCAGCTGCAGGAATGTCTCTTATGCCGTGATGTTCTCCAGCTGCCTTCACCCCGAATTCTTCGGTGGCTGGCATGTGTAGTGGAAAGCAGAGGCAAAACAACAGCCTGAGTATATTTGAAAGAAACAGATGCCAAGGTGAGAGCAGAGTGACTTGGAAGGATAAGGAAAAATGGGGAAAATGTGGTTTGCATTTCTTAGCATGAAATCTATTCCATTAAGGGGAGCAGCATGCAGTGGAAACAGTAAGTGGTGGAAGCACTGTCTTCTGAGACTGTTAAAACCAAAGATAAAACAGGATGCCAGAATCCTGGCATGGTAGGGGTTGAAAGGGACCTCTGGAGATCATCCAGTCCAATTGCCTTGCTAAAGCAGGGGCACCCACAGCATGTTCCCCAGGATCACAATGTCCAGGAGGGTATGGAGTCTCTCTCCAGAAGAGACTCCACAACCTCTCTGGGTTGGAACTAGATGGTCTTCAAGGTCCCTTCCAACCCAAACCATTCTATGAATCTTTCCCCGAACAGTAGCAGCTCCCCAGCTCAGGAATGTATCTGTAGATGTGACTGCTACAGGAAACAGATGAAGACAGGGTGGATTACTTCCGACTTCTGGTAGGCCGATGATGGGCGTTGTGTCAGAATCAGCATTTCTTTAATTAAAACCCGTGCTCTGTGAGCTCAGGCTTCTGGATTTTGTTTTAACACTTGTTCATCTATATCTTTTGGCCTCAGCCTTTTGTGAAATGTCAGCCAAAAGAGCTTAGGTTCCTCTCAGGGATTTAGCTAGCTTCGGTAAAGCAGTTTGTCCACAGTCAGTACTCCCCTTCGCTATTACTAACAATAAAAGTCAGTAATTTATTGCAAAAAGAGCCCAGATGGGAGAAGGACATTTACTGGACTGCAATAGGGGCACTCAGTTTGTTTTGGAGCATGACATATTCTGTTTTTACACCTCATAAAACATCCTGACTGTGGTTCCTTGGCTCTCCAAATGCTGCTGCTGCGTCCAAAAATCAGTGAATCCCAGTTTGCAGGCTTAGCCAAGAGGCCGAAAGGAGCTGTGAACTGCTGGTGTCTCAGTGGAGCAAACCACCCCATCAATCCTGGGAAGGGGAAATTTCTCGCTGTCTGGTTATCACATCTGACCAGAGGCCCACCAGGAGCTGAACAAACATTTCACTGTCCTTCCCAAACAAAGACTTTTCCATGTGTTTGCACCAAATGAGCTGTGCTGCTGCTTCAATGAAGAGTCATCAATAGGGCATTCGTGAAGGGGGTAAATGATACTCTATTTGTCCTCAAACACTTATTAGCACTCCTGTCATTTGATGACACTAAGCTGGGAGGGAGTGTTGATCTGCTTGAGGGTAGGAAAGCTCTGCAGAAGGACCTGGACAGGCTGGATTGATGGACTAAGACAATGGGATGAGATTCAGATAGGTGAGGTACCAGGTCTTGCACTTGGGTCACACCAACCCCATGCAGTGCTACAGGCTTTGGGGTGCAGTGACTGGAAACTACCTGTCAAGAGAGGACAGGGGTGTTGGTTGATATCCAGCTGAAGACAAGCCAGTGAGTGCCCAGGTGGCCAAGAAGACCAAGAGCATCCTGGCCTGGATCAGCAGTAGTATGGCCAGCAGGACTAGGGCAGGGGTAGTCCCCCTGTACTCAGCACTGTTGAGGCCACACCTTGAGTAGTGCATTCAGTTTTGGAGCCCTCACTCTAAGAAGGATGTTGAGGTGCTGGAGTGTGTCCAGAAAAGGGCAACAAAGCTGGAGAACAAGTCCTGTGAGAAGCAGCTGAGAAAACTGGGGACGGTTTTGCTGGAGAAAAGGAGACTGAAGGGGAGACCTGGCTGTCCACAACTCCCTGAAAGGAGGTTGGAGCCTGGTAGGGAACAAGTGATAGGACAAGAGGAAATGGCTTCAAGTTGCACCAGGGCAGGTTTAGGCTGGATATTAGAAGAAAATTCTTTACTGAAAGGGTTCTCAAATACTGGAACAGGCTTCCCAGGGAGGTGGTTGAATCCCCATCCCTGGACGTGTTTCAAAGAGGCAGAGATGTGGTGCTGAAGGACGTGGTTTTAGCCCCAGAGTTGGCAGAGTTAGAGAATGGACTGGCTCATCTTAAAGGTCCTTTCCAATCAAAATGATTCTGTGACTGCTTTAGCCTCTTCCGTGCTGCAATAATGAGTTTGAAGAGCTTTATTAATGCCAATGACTTTTCAGAGAGGCACACAGTTTAAACTGGATATTGAAATACTGTGTAACAGCTAGTGAGGCAGGTTAGGATATGTGATGTTAAAGAGGCATCTTGCTTTGATCATAGTTAAGAAAGATCATCATCTAAGCAGTTAATGTCAACTAGCTTTGAGCTTTCTGGCACAAAGCAGCAGTCTGTGCAGAGTGCCAGTGCAGCATTCTGCAGCAGACAGAAATTTGAACTGGAATGTTCAAACACAGATTTCACATTATATGGATTTGCTGAAACCCCCCAGTTTTAGCTAGAGGCAGCAAGGTCTGGGGCATTCACCTATTTATAGGTCTTGCACAGAGCTCACCAGTGTTTTGACTGGTGTGAAACTGGCTGATTTACAGCCAAATTCACCAGGGCAATTAATTTCTATTGCTGTCTTTAGGCACGCACAAGAAGTGTTAATGGGGTCAGAAAAATTGTTGGGATGGCCTTTCCCAAGGGGATGTTAAACAATGAGCCAGCAACAGGTCTGTCCTCAGACAAAGGTGCAGCTGTCCTGCTGTGGATGGGAGGAGCAGGTGGGGATTTAGGATTGTGGATTCCCACATTACTCACCAATACAAGCAAGCCTTTATCTGCCAAGTGACAGAGCAGGAGCCCCAGCTCATAGGCTGAAGCACCTCATTAGGAGCCTTTGAGTCCCATGGCAGCCAAAATGTGGGATACAGCTCAAAGGAGGAAGAGGACACTCCAAGTTAACCCTTCTGCACCAGATGCAAGTGCAGTTGATGGGTCTCAAGTAGCCTGGGACGCTGTGAATCATTTTCATGAGTTAAGTATTGAGGTATTTATATTTTTTTTAATGAGAGATTTCAACTGTTTATAGGCTGCAAGCTAGCTCAGTCCCACAGACAACTTTCTGCAGTACTGAACAAACTCAGCTGTGCTTTTGAGATGTACAAATTTAAGGAGGTGTATAAAGTCAGGGTGTTTCCAGATGTCCTTCCATCTTTAAATGAGGTTTACAGCAATTATTCTGTTTATAAAAAGAACCTATGGATGGCAATATCATATCTGTTTATACAACTAGGTTTTATACTTAGGTATGTAAAGATAGTCTCTAGGTGGGTTTTCCTGTTCTAGAATTAAACAGAACGATAAACATTTATTTTGCTTTCCATAAATAGGCTTATGTTACATTCATTAGCAGCTGGAGAAGCTGTTTGGGTCATTTTCCAAGTGCAGTCGTGCAGTCTAGCCTGGATTAAGCATGTAGCATCAGGCTGGGTACCTGAACAGCCTCACTGGTCCTCACTGGAGGACAGGGAACTACTGGAGAGAGTGCAGTGGAAACTACAAAGATCCTGAGGGGCCTGGAGCATCTCTATGAGAAGGAAAGGCTGAGAGACCAGGGGCTGTTTAGCCTGGAGAAGAGCAAGCTGAGAGGGGAGCTGAACAATGCTGATCAATAGCTAAAGGGTGGAGGGCAAGAGGATGGGGCCAGACTCTTTTCAGTTGTGCCTGTCAACAGGACAAGGGGCAATGGACACCAACTAGAACCCAGGAGGTTCCATCTGAACAGGAGGAAAAAACTCTTTGGTGTGAGGGTGCTTGAGCCCTGGAGCAGGCTGTCCAGAGAAGCTGTGGAGTCTCCTTGTCTGGAGAGATTCCAAACCCACCTGGACATTTTGATTGTGGGCAACCTGCTGTGGGTGACTGCTTTAGCAGAGGGGTTGGATTGGATGATCTCCAGAGGTCACTTCCAACCCCTACTCTTCTGTGATTCTGTGTTTTTCAGTGAACTTCATGGCTTTGTGTGGGATTGGGATAAGGTTGACCTGCAGTCACCACTGCACCATGCTTCCCTAAAGCTCTTTACAACCAGCAGGGACAGATGCATCAGTCATCACAGGTGCCAGCCAGATTGGTTGAACTGGAAGCCCCTGTGAGGGCGTTCAGGAGAGCAAAGTGCCCATCATCCTGTCTGCTACTGAACATCATTCCTGATACTACTGGTGTTTACCACCTGCCCCCTTTGCAGCTCCAGAATCTGTTTCCATCTCCCACGCATCACCCTCTCCCCTGCATGCAAGAGGAGCTACCCCAACAGCTTATTCGTTGTTTCCCCTGCTTTGCTGTGGCCTAACAAGTTGGCTGCTGTGGGAGCTGCAAGCCTCTAGCCTTTCCATACACTGCTGGGGCTGATTTACAGAAGCCCTGGCTGTTCCCTGCTGAAGTCTTGGAGGATGTGCACCGCAGCTCCTTTCAGCTTGGGTACAATTCCCTTTTCTTGAGCTCTATCCCATGAATGTGGCTCTGTCTTGTGGAACTCACCAACAGCTTCTTCACAGCACAGTGCTGGATGGATCTGGTTGTTCAGTGCCTTAAAGCTGATGCAATCTTTTCCTCCTATGGAAAGTGAGAATGAAGTTGCCTAAATTAAGCATCTGCAGTATCCTTGAGGGATAAAGCCTTCTTTCTGCTTTGAGATAGCTGGGTTTTATAGTGAGACTGCCACAATTGTGTTTTTCCTCCTGTGTTTACTGGCATAGGAATGAATGCACGACTGGGATTTGATGTACTTGCAGCTCGACATTTTTCCCATTAATTGCTCAAATGAATCTCTCTGGGATTTTGAGCACCTTCTTTCCACTTCTCTATGGGGTTGGGGACAGTCACAACACTGTCCCCAGACAAGGCAGAAAATACTGCCTTGAGCACAGAGGTTAAAAGTTGATCTGAGAGGGCAGACTCTTGTCAGCACTGTCACATCATCATCTCAGCAGGTCCAAGATCCAGCCCTTCAGATGGTCGGTTGTCCCTTTGGGTTAGGAGGGAGCACAGCTGTGAAGAAGGAAAACATGTGAGTCACAATTGGAGTGCAGCAAGAGCTGCAGTTCTCTCTTCTTCCAGCCAAGCCTGGCCTTCTTCTCATCAAAATATTTGGAGTTTAATTTGGGGAGGACAAAAGATTTTAGATGCAACATTCCACCAGTTTCTGCCATCAGACGGTGTTCTCTTGGAGGTGATGAGCCTGACTTACAACTCTTTTACTGGTATTTTAGACCCTGATTTGTGGCTTGCTGTGAAAAATGCTATAAATCATGGAGGTAGTGGTGAAGTTTGGTTGGGATTTTACCTGGTTGTTTTTCTCTAGTTGGATGATGGTATGACCTCAATGCAGATACTGTGTCATCTCTCTGGACCTCCAAATATCTGTAAAACAGGGACAGTGTCTATAGAGTAGCAGTGAGAGTGTTTGCTGCTCCTCAGAATGTATAACATACCTTCCTGAAGTAATTATTACATCCAGGGAAAAGTCTGAAAGGGCAAATACTGACATTTGAGTTCTTAGCAGCTCTGAAAACTCACTGCCCACCACATAGATAACATCTATAGACTGCTGCCTTCAAGCAGTAGCCAGGCTTAAACACTGAGGAAAGTAATGTTAGCTTTCTGGAGCTTTTGGGTTTGTGTAAAGTGCATGGAGGAGACATTTCAGGCATTGCTGTAGTTTAAATCCTTCGTGCTTCCCATAATTTGTATAATCCCTGTGTTGCCCTTGGCATGCGTGCAAGCTCCCTATAAAGCTGCTCTCTTTGGAAGTTTCATGAACAAGTCAAAGGAAGCATCTTGCTTGGCAGGCAAGACTTGAGAACTGACTCTCTGACTCTTCACATACCCATTGTTTATGCAGCTCAGTACCTTAAAGCAGCATACTTACCTTGAGAGAGTTAACCTTCTCCTTCCCTCATTCTTCCTAACCTGTACACAAAAGGACTTCAGCTGATCAAGGCTGCAAGCAGATTACCTTGAAGAGAGGGCAATAAACCACTGTAGCTTTGTTTTTCTTTTAAAATAGTAATCCTCAGAATAATCCTGAAGCTGTGTTCCAGAGCAAAGGCACAGCCCTTGCATTCCTGTAGTGTTTCAGTGGTGGTTTTCCTTAGGCAGGTTTCTCAAGCAGCCTGATGGCTCTAGGGAGCTTTTCCACATTTTGAGGCAGAGCCCAGGTGATCACAAACTAGTTCTGTGATGTGGCTGCTCCTGCACTTTGCATTAGCTGTGTTTTTGTGTGCTCTCACAAGAAAGAGAGCATTGGCCGCAACTCTCTTGAAAAGCCCACAGCAGCTTGGAAAGAACACATTGCATGGGATCTAATTTCTGTTGCACAACTGCTTATCCAGAGTTTGTCAGAGCAAACTAGCTCAGCCACTTCTCTGTTTTTTTCCCATGATGTAGTCTTATTGGTACAACAGAGCGTCCCCAGGCAACCCCATTGCTCTTGGGAAGTAACTGTCCAGTTCTGGGTCCCTAAGTTCAAAAAGGACAGGGAACTGCTTGAAAAGGTCCAGTGCAGAGTGACAAAGATGCTGAAGGAAGTGGAACATTTTCCTTATGGGGAAAGGCTGAGGGAGCTGGGGCTCTTTAGCTTAGAAAAGAAAAAACTGAGAGGTGACCTCATTTGTGTTTATAAAGATGAGACGGGCAAGTGTCAGGAGGATGGAGCCAGGCTCTGCTCAGTGATGTCCAATGATAGGAGGAGGGGCAATGGGTGCAAGCTGGAGCAGAGGAGGTTCCACAGGAAACTAAGGAGAAACTTCTTCACTGTGAGGGTGACAAAACATTGGAACAGGCTGCCCAGAGAGGTTGTAGAGTCTCCTTCTCTGAAGACATTCAAAACCAGCCTGGATGTGTTCCTATGTGACCTGTTCTAGGTAATCCTGCTCTAGCAATGAGGTGGGACTGGGTGATCTTTTGAGGTCCCTTCCAACCCCTAACATTCTGTGATTCTATGAGGAGCCTATCATCTCTCAACAATAGCCATGGATGACCACCAGATATTCCAGAGCTGTGGTTAAACATTCCTGAAATATCTAAGGAAAGCAGCATGATTTTGACAGAAGTTTTTGTGCTTAGTTGGGATGAACTGGCACAGTGCTCACTTTGTCCAGGTCTGGTTTATTGTACGTCCCTGAAAACTCGTCTTGGTCATCGGTTCCAAAGGAAAGCAAAGATACTGGGGAGTGCTACTTAAGGGTTTAACAATTTAATAACATGCTGCAGTCTTGCTGATTGTCATTATCTTAAATTCTTAATTCTGATCTTGAATTAAAGAAGCCAAAGCTCCGAACTCTTGGCCCTGGTATATGCTGTCATAGTCTTCACATGTACCATCTTATATTGCTTTGAAGAGCTTTCATATGTCAATGACTGCCCTGTCAAGGCTTGCTGCCCTAAAATGCTTTATCTTGTCATATACATGTTATTAACATATATTAGTGTTGGTTTGACTTACCAGCTTAGATAGGAAGGCTTGGGACACTTCCTATTCACAGATTCACAGATTACACTGGGTTGAAAGGGACCCTCAAAGGTCATCTTGTCCAACCCCTCTGCAGTCATCAGGGACACCTCCAACTAGATCAGGCTGCCCAGGGCCACATCTTCCTCCTGATGTCCAACCTAAGTCTACCCTGCTCCAGTTTCAAGCTGTTGTCCCTCATCGTATCACCACAAGCCCTTCTGAACAGTCCCTCCCCAGCCTCCTGTAGGCTAGGGATATTCAGATATTGAAATGTAGCTCTAAGATGTCCCCAGAGCCTTCTCTTCTCCAGGCTGAACAGCCCCAATTTTTTCAGCATGTCTTCACAGGAGAGGTTCTCCAGCCCTCTCATCATCTTGGTGGAAATGCCATCGTTCGGCTTCACTCTTCTAAATCCTAATGAAGGCCCAAGGTCTTCAGGCATTCAGGTGTACTAACTGATTTAAAAAGATTACAGCTACATGCACAAGGAACAGCAGAACAGACTGAGAAAGAATGGTCATTGTTTAAAGATTTTTTTTGTTTTTTGGTATTTTGCTTTATTTTAGATTTTCTCAAGCAGAGCACGTATGAAGTGGAGGCATTCCTAGAAGCCATTCAGTTCTTCCGGCAGGAGAAGGGCCACTATGGGACATGGGAAATGATAACAGGCAACGAAAAAGAGGTAAGAGAATGTATTTCTGATCTTTTTGGGTTTGTTGTCGTTACTGCTTTGGATATGGCAGCTCTGAGGACAGTGAAAGTTGTAAAGCCTCTTGGGAAAACCCAGCATTCTAAAAAAAGAACATCTAATCGGTAGAAATGCCCAAGATTTCGAGATGCTTCTTAGTGCTGTGTAAGTGATAATTCTTTTTTAATAAACCCCGTTTTGGGTTTGTTGCTAGAAGGTGAAAGAAAGTGTGCTGTGAACTAAGGTTGTGCTTAAATGTAGGGATAACCACATTTCTACACAGAGCACACAGAACCACAGAATGAGGATCATCTAGTCCAAGCCCTGATGATGCAGGGTCACCCACAGCAGGTTGCCCACAATCACAATGTCCAGGAGCATTTGGAATCTCTCTAGATCTCTCCACAACCTCTCTGGGCATCCTGATCCAGGGCTCCAGCACCCTCACAGCAAAGAGGTTTTCCCTTGTGCTCAGATGGTACCTCCTGGGTTCCGGTTTGTCCTGTCACTGGGTATGACTGAGTCGAGTCTGGCCCCATCCTCTTGCTCCCCAACCTTTAGGTCTTGCCAAGCATTGATCTGATTCCCTCTCAGGCAGCTCTTCTCCAGGCTAAACAGACCCAGCACTCTCAGCCTTTCTTCCTCAGAGATGCTCCAGGCCCCTCATCATCTTTGTAGTTTCCACTGGACTCTCTCCAGTAATTCCTTGTCTCTGTTGAAGTAGAGAAACCAGAACTGGACCCAGAACTGCAAATGTGGCCTCAGCAGGGCAGAGCAGAATGGGAGGAGAACCTTCCTCAACTCACTGGCCACACTCTTCTTAATGCATCCAATGTTCCCATTTGCCTTCTTGGCCACAAGGACACTCTTCTGCCTCATGGCATTTCTCCAGAAGGAGTTATACATCTACCTCAATCTGATGTCACAGGATCAGTTGGTGAATAAATGCAGTGTCTAAAAGAAGTCACTTGCTCATCTCTTGTACCACACATGCTGCTGTTTTAGTTCCAGTGACTAAGTGAGGCCAAAGGCAGCACACACCATGCTCAGATCCCACGGTCTGGATGCAGCAGATCCTCACTGTCAGCTGGGGCGGGCTGGGCTCTGTTTTCCTGTCTTCCTTGGCAGCTATTTTGCAAGTAAGAAACATGTGTCCTGCTGTTGCCACTACCTTTGTAACTAAACACAATACTTCTGCTGCTTGTCCCCAGGTGGCTCCATGTGCAATCACAGGAGACCAGGCTTTGCAAGGAGCAGAACAGCAGCTAGACATAAATGTCAAGAATCTCCTCAGTTTGCTTTTCCCCATTCTTTGGGAGTGAAGCTTTTAGTTCTGAGCAGATAAACCTGTAGACCTGCTTGTTGTGCCAGATTTCTGAAGTCCTACATCTTAACAGTCACACTTGAGCACTAAACATTTGGGTACTTAGGCTCAGGGCCTAGGTCCATATTTGGGCATCAGAGTATGTAGCTTTGGAGCACTGATGGTAGCTGTATTAACTCCACCAATCTTTCTGGCATCACTCCAGATGTCTTTTAGTGAAATTGAGACATGATCTGAGCCCTGATTTATATTTTTTTCCAAAGCACAGAGTACTCAGCAGCTAATATTTACTTTAGCACCAGCTGCTGGGTATTTTCCTTGATGAAATCTGGCTTCCCTTGGGAGGGGGAAAAAAAAAAAAAGCCTGATGCAGAGTTCACAATCCAGGGTTTTGTTCTAAAAACCAGAGAATTCTACCTCTCAAATGGTGAAAAATGTGGAAACTGGAGAAGGATCTATAAACAGTATCTCTCCCAGTGCCATCGTGTCGGGGGCTGAAGTTTCCTGCTAACGTCTGATAACAAATTCCTTAGGATGAGTTCCACTCTTCCAGTGGAGGGAGTGAGGGTTTTTTTCTTCTCCCTCTTCCCCAAGTTATGGAACTGTTAGAGTGCTAGTTTCATTTTATGCTGTATTTTTATCTTGCTTGCCAACTCCTTACTCATACCCATATACCTTGAGAGAACTGTAATCAGAAGGCACCCAGGCTATTATCTTCTTAGCAATAATTCATTCTGTAAGTATAGTGTGTTCTCATGCCTGTTCTGACCAAATCTAATCCCTGTTTTAGGCAAATATCCAAGCTAAGTGAATGGTCTGGAACAAGAAAGCTACAATTTGTTGCTGTAAAAATCTCTGCAGAATGCCAATAAATAATTGCCTGACATTCATCTGTAAGCACCATTCATCTGTAAGGCTCGACAGTGTCAGCTCAGGCAGTCCAGCAGCTCACAGCAACCTGGATGTCACATCTGCCACTACCAGGGCACTTGGAAGAAAATCTACTAAATATTTTCTTGTGTCATACAAATTCCTTTTCCTGGTTTTGTTTTTGCTCTTATTAACAACCCTCCAGCACCAGTACAAATTAGGGGCTGACCTGCTGGAAAGCTGCTCCATGGAGAAGGACCTGGGAGTCCTGGTGGACAGTAAGTTTTCCATGGGGCAGCAATGTGTCCTTGTGGTCAAGAAGGCCAGTGGTCTCCTGGGATGCATTAAGAACAGTGTGGCCAGCAGGTCAAGGGAGGTTATCCTTCCCCTCTACTCTGTCCAGGTGAGACCACATTTGGAGTACTGGGTCCAGTTCTGGGCTCCCCAGTTCTAGAGGGACAGGTAACTGCTGGAGAGAGTGCAGTGGAAACTGCAAAGATCCTGAGGGGCCTGGAGCATCTCTATGAGAAGGAAAGGCTGAGAGACCTGGGGCTGTTTAGCCTGGAGAAGAGCAAGCTGAGAGGGGAGCTGAACAATGCTGATCAATAGCTAAAGGGTGGGGGGCAAGAGGATGGGGCCAGACTCTTTTCAGTTGTGCCTGTCAATGGGACAAGGGGCAATGGACACCAACTAGAACCCAGGAAGTTCCATCTGAACAGGAGGAAAAACTCTTTGGTGTGAGGGTGCTTGAGCCCTGGAGCAGGCTGTCCAGAGAAGCTGTGGAGTCTCCTTGTCTGGAGAGATTCCAAACCCACCTGGACATTTTGATTGTGGGCAACCTGCTGTGGGTGACTCTGCTTTAGCAGAGGGGTTGGACTGGATGATCTCCAGAGGTCCCTTCCAACCCCTACCATGCTAGGATTCTGTGATTACTAATGAAGGATAAATTCAGCTGGAGATGATATTTCTACAGACTAAGTGCTGAAATGGGTGATTAAAATACCCCAAAGCCCTTCAATACGGGAATTTAAAGCAAATCCATAATTTCCAGACAGCTCAGATTCTTCAGAATATGTGTGATCCCATTTTTTATTTGATCTGTTATGCTCCAGTTTGCATTTTTCAGGAGATGGTTTCTAAATGACCCATTAGCGTAGTAGTCCATTGGTTTTGATAAGTACTTTAGTTGATGTAGCTGAATCTGAAGCAGTGTGTGGCAGAATCCGTAAGTTACATGAAACAGCAATAAGTAGGGTATTGCATATTATGGGTACTTTAAAGGTATATGAATAAGTGGTGTATTGTGTGTTTGATTTCTGACTTATGCCCAGGAGCACCCCAGTTACACTACTTGGCAGCAGTTAGAGCCCTTGCTTACTTATTTTGCTATCTAAATTCCTCCTGATGTGTGAGGTTGAATGTCACGGAGCAGAGGAAGCAATATAGACTCATGGACTTGTTTTGGTTGAAAAGGCCCCCTAAGACCATTGAGTCCAACCATGCCCTAATTGCCAAGGCTGGTGCTAAACCATGTTCCTCAGCACCACATTTTTAAACACCTCCAGGGATGGGGATTCAGCCACCTCTCTGGGAAGCCTGTTCCAGTGTTTAGCAACCCTTACACGGAAGTTCTCCTAATGTCCAACTTAAACCTCCCCTGGTGCAACTTGAGACCATTTCCCCCTCTCCTGTCACTTGTTATGTAGAAGTGCCCAGCCCCTACCTGGCTCCAATCTCCTTTCAGGGAATTGCAGAGGATGAAAAGGACTCTAAGAACATCTGCTTAGGTTTTATATTCAAGAATCTGTAGGTGGTGGGAAGAGACTTCAATATAGGTGAATTCCACAATGTGGAAATTTTACTGGGTTTAGACCAGTACAATTAACTTTTACTGAAAAAAGTAATGGCTTGAAAACCTTCTCACAAACTCCAGCAGCTCTTTATCTTAACCCCTTTGCCTCAGAATTAGTCTGGAGCTAATGAATCCTTTTGATTACGTTATATGTTGTTGAAAAAAAGGTCAGACAGTCTATAAGTAGAATCACAAAGGTCATAAAGGTTTGAAAAGATCTCCAAGATCATCAAGGTCAACCATTAACCCAGCACTGCCAGCTCACCACTAAATCGTTTCCCTCAGTGCCACATCTACATGTGTTTTGAACACTTCCATAGAATCATTTACTTGATTCACAGATTACCCACATTTCTGGCTTCCATTTCTGTCTCCTGTGTCCTGTTTTTCCTGAGATTTTCTTCTTCTCTTATTTGGATGATGCTCACCTGAAAAAGTGCTGGAGATCCACATTGGTACAGCCATAGATTTGGGGGTTTTGGCTGATTATCTTCCTGTCAGAAGCAATGTTTGTCTGATGACTCTGTAACAATTTCTCTTTGATGATACCTCCTCTTGGACAGTGTGAGCATCCCAGGAAAAGGTAGGTTGGGGAAGCTGCACTCAGCAAACCAACTTGCCAAATATTTTTGATTTGCACATGGCAATTTCATAACTGCACACAGTAAATTTTAATGGGCACCTTAGTTCTTGTCTTGTCAGCTGTTGTGTGCTCCCTCCAAGTCTTTCAGTGAAAAATGCCTCAGGTGAAATGCTTCCCTCAGGCATACCTCACTCCAAGAAGGACACTGAGGTCCTGGAGTGGGTCCAGAGAAGGGCAATGAAGTTGGGGAAGGGTCTACAGCACAAGTCTTGTGAGGAGCAGCTGAGGGAACTGGAGTTGTTCAGCATAGAGAAAAGGAGGATGGGGAGAGACCTTTTGGCTCTCTACAACTCCCTGAAAGGAGGCTGGAGTGAGGTGGAGATCAGTCTTTTCTCCCACGTAACAAGTGATAGGACAAGAGGAAATGACCTCAAGTTGTATCAAAGGAGGTTTAGGTTGGATGTTAGAAGAAAATTCTTCACTGAAAGGGAGGTTGGAACAGGTTCCACAGGCAGCTGGTTCCATCTGCATCCCTGGAGGTGACCTGGCAGTGCTGAGTTAATGGTTGGACTTGATGGTCTTAAAGGTTTTTTCCAACCAAAATGATTCTGTGATTCTGTACCTAACATTTCAAACCCAGTCCTTGGGGCAGTCGGAGGATAGCTAAGCCATTGTGTGTTTGAGGCTGCCCACGCGGGCACCTCACTCTGATTCAGATGCTCTGTGTTCAAGTGAAGAACAGTGTGTCAACATGCCATTTTTATCTTCTGACTACCTAGATCCTGAGCAACCTTGTGATGGAAGAACTCCTGCCTAACCTTCAGACAATGATCCTGCCTAAAATGAAAGGCAAGAGGAACGACAGGAAGCGTGCCTGGTTTGGTGTAAGTGCTGCTGTTTGCAGAGCAGTTGTTTCCCATATCAGCTCTCTCTGCATGCTGATTATGATCTCTGCTTCTTGATATCATTTGGGTGTAGATTGTAGAAGAAACTTATGGCCTAGTCCAGCAGCAGGTGTCAGAAGGATTAAGTACCTTGAAAGAAGAATGCAGAGAGTTTGCAAAGACTCTTGAAGGAACCATTCGTTCAGACATGGATCAGATTCTGAACTCCAAGAACTTCTTAGCTGGGAAAATAAAAGGTTAGTGGAGCAACAGCTGTGTTCTGGAGCACACTGTTGTGTGCTGTTGTGTTGCTCAGATTACCAGATGTCATTGTTTTGAAATCCTTATTTTGAAAAACCCAGCTGGAGACACTAATTTTCAGGCAACAAATGGTTTGGCCTCTGCTGTCTTTGATGGGAACTGATACCTGTGGCCACTGTGGCTGTGAAATTACCAGGGCTTCTCAGATTGGAGCTAGAGCTGACAGGTTTTGAGTATCCTGATTAAAGATGTTGATTCTGCTTTCATTTTGACTTGGACAGCCTTATTTGATGAAGATGAGCATAATTAAAGCGTAGTGGTTTTGACCTGATGTCTAGGAATGTGCCACAAAGCCAGGGTCTGGTTATGTGACAGATTCTTAGGCTACCAAGGAATGCTTATATGAAAGGGCTTCTGAGGTGGTTTTAAACTAATGGGAAGTAATTGTGATTTTGTTATGAATATAAAAATGAGTGTAAAAAGCATTAGTTGAGATTGTCTGAGCTAGCAAACAAACAGCTGATCACTGAGGAGCTGTTTGGATGAAACTCAGGGCATGCTGTGGATATTCTCACATACCAGACTAGGATGCTTTCAGTACCAAGATTGGATACCTCCTTAGAGTGTCACCATGTCCATGCTCTGTGCAGACCTCCCAGGATGTATCAGCACTTAGAGATGCCTTTTACTCTGCTCTCACAGTGCCCCCAAGCTGCTGGCATTTGATTAGCTGGGATGTGGGAAAAGATGTTTCATTATCATTCATAAAACTATAAACTCTCATTTGATTACCCTCATCACCTGTGCAGAGGTGAGACTGCAGGGGAGAACAGGGAGTCAGGTCATTCACTGTAAAGTAAATCAGACTGCTTTTTCCACCATACCTCAAATGTGACCTTTGTATTGTCTGACACTCCAGCCACTGTTTCTGAGCCTGCCCAGAAGTGCTGCACAGAAAACATCCAGCCATTTCTCACGTCCATATTAGAGGAGCTCATGGGTCCAGTGAGTTCTGGATTCACTGAAGTACGCTCCCTTTTTGATAAAGAGGTTAACGAAATCATCCAGGACTTCCAGAAGACAAATGATATGACTAAGCTAAAGGAGGTAAGACAAAGATATTTTTGTAGGCTTTTGTAGGGAAAAGAACCTCCTAGCTAGAACTTGACTGACAGCAGTGTTTGCTTTCCCAGGTGGTAGCATGTTAGCTCTTGGTTTTGTCATTTAGAAAGTCTGGTGGTGTTTGTGCAAGTAGAGTGTAGACAGAAGAATGTGGTTTAGGGCCACTTGTTATATTCTGCATTAAAAATTCACTTCTGGTTGCTCTCTCTCAAAACCTGTTCTCCCTCCACTGGAATGCAGAATGTGGATCAGCTGATGAATCTACCATTCAGCTCTGTGAAAATGGAGCCTTGCTATCTGAAAGTAAACCTCCTCCAGGAGCTCCTTCAAGACCTCAAGAGTCGCTTCAAGGTGTATCACATTGATTTTGTGATTCAGAGGACACAGAACTTCATGCAAGAGGTACTGTAAAATCCAGTTTTTCCTTCTGGTAGAACAGGTTATGTTTGCCCTTCTAAGCTGCTTCAAAGGAATCTTGACAAAAGCTGTGCAAGAGTCCCAGAAATATCTCTCCATCAAAGCACAGATAACAAAACCTAAAGAAAACCCACAGCTAGAAGATGTCTGACATTTCTGAGGTTGCATGTGTGTGAATCTGTCAGCAAGGCAGAAATATTTTGCATGGATCATGAATTTCCATGGTCTGAATTTTCAGTGTCTCACCACCTGAGAAAGTTGTGCTTATAACCAGTGGGGTGGTTCAAATGTACTTGCAAGGGTTGATTTTTCAGGAAGGCTCTTAAATATATTTCACCAAAATGGAATGTCTCCTCCTTGGTACTTCATTTTCTGATTGATGTAAAGTGTTCATGTTAGAAACATGCAATTATTTGCCTCTGGTGAGACCTCATCTGGGAAACTCTGAAGTACTCTGCACAGAAAAGACAGGAGCCTGTAGGAGCATAGCCAGAGAAGGCTAACCAAGGGCTGGAACCCTTCTGCTATAAGGCCAGGCTAAGAGAGATGGGGTTGTTCAGTCCAGAGAAAAGAAGGCTCCAGGGAGACCTTCCTGTGGCCTGGCAGGACTTGAAGTGGCTGATCAGAAAGCTGGGGACAGACATTGGAGCAGGGCCTTTTGTGACAGAACAAGAGGTGATGGGCTGAACTAAAAGAGGGAGAACTACATTGGAGCAGGGCCTGTTGTGACAGAACAAGAGGTGATGGGTTGAACTAAAACAGGGAGAACTACACTAGATCTAAGGAAGAAGTGTTTTAAACTGAGGGTGGTGAGACTGTCCCAGGTTTCCAAGACAGCTGGTAAATGCCCCATTCATGGAAACACTCCATGTAAGGTTGTCTGGTGCTCTGAGTGACCTGCTCGAGTTGCAGATATCCCTGCTTAGTGCAGGGAGTGGACTAGATGACCTTTAAAGGTCCCTTCCAACCTAAAGAATTCTGTGATTCTACTTGGGACACATCTCAGGATACGGCTGCATGTAGGTGCTTTAACCAACTTCACCTCTCCTGGGAATGGGTGAAGTGGCAACATTATTTCAGATGAAAAATAAACTCAACTTCTTTTCCCCCCTCTAGTGTCTGTTGGTGGAGGCTATAACTTTGCTTTGGTTTTATTTCTTCTGGATGCCTGGCCAGAAGTCTATTAGGAGCTGGCCAGTAGGCTCCTTTTGATTGCCAGATCACAAGGCAGATTTGGCCTTGCAGTTCTATGTGGAATCCTGTGATTTTAATCCATAGCTGAAAAAAACTAAATAATCTAATTGGGAAATGGAGCTGGTCCAATTCAATGGGGTGGGAGCTATGCATATGGAAAACAAATCTCTAGCATGGTGCTGGGATAGGGTTTTCTTAAAAGCAGCTCTTCTGAGTACAGCCCTGATCAGCAGCCAAAGAGTTACTGACAAATAAGTCTGATTTCATGTCGGAGTCTTTCAGGGGGACCATTCCAAAATGCTGCCAAATAAAATATCTTGCAGTGAGTGAAGGCCATTAGTCAAGGCAAAGAGGTAGACAAAAAGCAGATCCCACACAAACCAAGTGGTGTTTTTTACTGAGCAGAACACAAGTCAAAATTCAGAACGAATCAGTTAGAATTAAAGCAGAAGTTGCTCTAAAAATGCTGGGTCTGCTTCTCTCTCTTTGAAAGGCTGGCATTTTTTCTCATCAGATGAGCAAACAGATTCACTTTGTGTCCATGGGATTTGATTTTATTAAAAAATGAGGTCAGGCTTCCCTATACTAGAGTAGTCTTGACCTCAGAGAAGCATTTGGCTTAACAAAGTCCCAGATGGAGGCTTGGATTCCTTGGCTTGGGAGCTTGGCATCCTCTAGTGGCCAGTGTTAGGAAATCTGGGAACATGATGCTCCACGGGCATGAATGAAACACCCTCAGTGACTTTGCCAGAGCTATGCCAATTTATGATCTGCTTCAAACAAAAATTGAAAATTTTAATCTTTTCATTAGCCTCAGACTTAACTCCACACTGATTTTTCTAATGTTTTACTAGTTTTCTTGCATCCAGAGTCTTGCAGTGCATGATCGTTTGTACAGTGGAGTAAACCACTATCAGCTCCATTTCTGTTTGTAAATAGAGTCTGCAGTCTAATCCTATGTTAACTGCAAACTCAGGTATGAACATTTGCCTTCAACTTTTGTCACTGCACCTTGAAAAGATTGCTATCCAAGAAGGTATAGGATGAGAGGCTTAAGTTGTGCCATGGGAGGCTTAGGTTGGATATTAGGAACAACTTCTTTCCTGTGAGAGTGGTCAGGCATTGGAGCAGCCTGCCCAGCGAGGTGGAGGAGGTGTTCAAGAAATGTGTGGACATGGTGCTTCAGGATATAGTTTAGTGGTCATGGTAGTTGGGCTATGGTTGGACTCAATGATCTTGAAGGGCTTTTCCAGCCTCAGTTCTGTGATTCTGTGTCTTATCCATAAGTAGGTACATATACATTTACAAACAGCAAGAATCATAGAATCATTTAGGTTTGAAAAATAAAATTGTTTTGATTGGAAGTCACTTTCAGGATCATCAAGCCCAACCATTAACCCAACACTGCCAGGTCACCACTAAACTGCTTAGCTACATTAGCAAACTTCCTAGCTTTGACCTACCTCAAGATACCAGCTGAGGTAGTTCAATTTTCTTATTCTCTTGCATTAGGTAATCTTCTCTTGGGTTTCCCATTGCAAACCTGAGTGTTACAATTTGAACAAAATTAAGCTTTTCTTTCCCTTGACAGGGAAATGCTTGAAATATCTCTTGATTTTAGGCCTGTTATCCGTTACCCATTTCATCTTCTTCATCTAGTTTAATGGTTACATTCATCATGCTTCTTTATGTGTGTAGGAGTTTTCTGTTACTGGTCTTTAACAGATTGTTTTAATTATTATTTGTAGCTGATGGAAAATGCAGTTTATACTTTTGAGCAGCTGTTTTCTCCAAGTCGCCAGGCAGACTCAGCCAAAGTTGCAACAACCATTGAAAAAGTCAAGTTGAGAGTACTGAAGGTAAATGTAACATTGCATCATTTGCACCTTGGGTCCTGCCTGTTTGGATATGTTGAGTATATTTAACGTGTCTGAAAGAAAAGATCTCCTGCCATCCATCTGGAAAGGCATGAAGACATTGAGATGCTGCAGCAGGTACAGAGAAGGGCAGCAAAGTTGGTAAGGGGTTTGGAGAGCATGTCTTATGAGGAGTGGCTAAGGGAGCTGGGGTTGTTTAGCCTGGAGAAGGGGAAGCTGAGAGGTGATTTTATTGCTCTCTACAGCTCCCTGAAGGGAGGTCGTAGTGAAACTGGTGTTTCTTCCAAGGAGCTAACCACAGGAAACTACCTGTAGCTGCAGCAGGGGAGGTTTAGGTTGGATATTAGCCAGAATTTCTGTGCTGAAAGAGTGGTCAGGCCAAGGAGGTGGTGAAGTCACCATCCCTGGAAGTGTCCAAGAAACAATCAAATGTGGTACTTTGGGACATAGTCTTAATGGTCATGGAGATGTTGGGTAGAAGGTTGGACTTGATCTCAGAAGTCTTTTGCAACCTTAATGATTCTATGATTCTTTGAAATAGTAGTTTGGTGGCACCTAGCAAAGTTACTCATGTAGGGAGTAGAAACTAGTTCTGGGTAGACACTTGTCAAAGTATTTCCATGTGCATGCCATTCACTACAGTTAGATCAGCTGGAGGTGATACTCTGGATCTGGGTAAACAATTTTTTATTAGCTTTATAATGAGCCTGCCCCTAGAATTTGTTACTCTCAGGAGAGGCAGTGCTGGAATACCTGGAGGGGGCAATCATAGGGCTGTTTCTAGTCTAGATATAAAGAAAATGAAGGGAAAGAGATTCCAGAAAACTAGATTTTAGGGTATTTTTGTAAAAGCTGGAATAACCTGCATGGGAATTCAGACCCTTGTGATGTGGTTTCATTTGGGTTTCACCAGCTACAGGATAACAAGAACCAGTTCTTCTCATGAGTGATTAATAACTCAGAACACGTTTGGGCTTGTTTCTCTTTCTGCCTGCTCTGACAGCAATACGATTATGACAGCAGCACTATCCGGAAGAAGATCTTTCAAGAAGCACTGGTCCAGATTACCTTGCCCACCATGCAGAAGACACTGGCTTCAACATGCAAACCAGTAGGTTTCTGTGATAAAACCCCCACCCCGGGTGATTAAAAAAAAGCACAACTGTTCCTGTGATTTATAAAAGGTAGGGAAGGATTAGTACCTTGGCAGTAAATCCTTAGCTCTGTAAAGCTGTTTTCTCTCAGGCAGTTGTGCAGACTGGTTGCCTGCTTGGCCAGATGATGCTTACATTTCCCAGATTCTGGACTGGGAAGCTTCCAGCAAACAGAGAAATTGTAGACATAGCTTTCTCCATGATAGTTGCAGACCTTTGCCCCATCCCCTTTTAATCTCTTCCCTAGAGATCTGAAGTCCCTTCAAAGTGGACCCCACTTGACAGTTACATTTGTAGGTTATGAGCTTCTCTTTGTGTTCAGCAGCCCTGAAGTCTCCTCAGCCTGTGAATAGGGGGCACTTTCTTCTTCAGCAGCACCCTGAACAGAGCTGTGAGCATACCCAGCATCTGCCAACGGCCTCCTTCAATGACAAATACCTGCTTGGGCAGCAGGACCAGCAAGCAGGCAGGCTGTGCACTTGCTTTCATTAATTTTAAATGGAAGAAATTGCATCAGCCTCCAGGAAACCAACCTGCAGACATGATCTCTGTTGCCCTTAGTCCTGGGAGTAGGTTAATACTCAACAAATGTGGCTACCAGAGTTTCATGGAGATGTTATCAGTGGCTGCATCAGGGGCCAGCTGGAATGCTGTTCACATTGCCTCCAAATAAATAATCTGTGCCCTTTTTCAAGCCCCTGCATATCCTTCTGCATTCTCACTCTGCTTGCTGAAAGGTGGCTGCCCTAAGCCATCCCAGCCTCTCTGCCCTTTTATTTCCCTTGATGTTCATCAGTTCCCAGAGGCTGTAAGCTCTTACCTACAGTGTGCTGCTCTCACTGATGCCCTCCAGCTTGCTTCAGTTTCAAAACCAAGTTTAAAACTGTTTTGCCAAGTTGTGCTTTGTGAGGCCTTGGGTATGGACTATTACAATTTACAACTTTAAAACATATTTAAACCCACTCTCTTCTGTATGTCATTATATTTTGTTCACTATCTCCCAAATAATAGTCCCTTGTAGAGTGTCAGCAGTTCATTCAATATACAGCATGTACACAAGGAGGCAAGCATTTCATCACCTTGAATGTGTGGAGAGAGGGTGAGTCCCACATGGTGACACTGTCATACAGTATGGAGGAAGTGGTGGCAGTGGTGCAAACTTCCCACCAGCCCTCTCTGTTTCATTTCCCACAAGCCTTTTGTGTTTGTGCCTCTGCAGAAATGAGCAGCTAGCTCATGGCTGGGCACAGACATGCCCAGTCAAGCCTTTCCCTGAAAACCTCCAGATGTTTGTACGTAGGCACCTCTTCTAGAAGTAGGCAGAGGTCACTTAATTTACTTTTTATAGACAACCCAGCAGCTGCTCAGTGATAATGACTCAGTTATTGTCTAGACAGCCTGTTGTATGTAAATTCAGTAAGCTAAAAATGTTACACACCTATTAGAAAAACAGAACCAAACCCTGTGTTCTCCTCCCATGCTCATCCTGGACTCACCTCCTTGGACAAACAGCCAGTGAGGCACTTCCTCACCAACTATTTATTGCAGAGGTGTTCAGTTTAGGGCAGATGACTGCAATCTATGGAGCATTTAAATGTGCAAGAGTGCTGTTTGATAAATACATCATAGATTGTGAAGATACAGAGTTTGTTTAGTCAGAGCTCAAACAGTTCAGGCACATGGCAGGACCTGCTTGACATCATCTCCAGCTCTGCTGAAGGAGAACTGTCAGAATGTCTCAGATTTGTAACTGTCTTTTTCTTGTGTGCCTGCACAGGAGCTGCAGAAGTTTGAGCAGTTCATTTTTGCTGACTACACTAATATGATCCAAGTGGAGAATGTGTATGAAGAGATTTTGTATCAAACACTGCTTGAGGAAGCCCTGAAAGGTGAGGACATTCTTGAGAGGACAGCAATAACATTTTGGCTGTTGACACGTGAGCTTCCCTGAGCTCCCAAGCTTCCTGGAGTCCCACCCCAGCTGTTTCAGACCCAGGTCCCACTTTTCTGAGGACTGGTGGTTACAATGCTACAGTGTTTGAATTCAGCTCACTTGTGGCAAGCCCTGAAATCTGAATTATGGGGCAACTTTGCTAAACCTGGGAAACTCAGAGCTATAGCTTGGCAAAGGCCTATTGCTAACAAAAGGTAATTACTAAACTTCATTCCATCTTGATTCCCTGGGCCAAGGAGTGAAGTTATGTCCTTATTTGCAGCAAAAATTAATTTCCTCAAATTAAATATACTGCTGGGTGCACTTTGCAGTGCATCACTGGTGCCAGTGCAGGGCTCCCTGCAGATCTTTCTGCTTCTGTGTCAGAAAACTAAACTATTTTTGATGGCATATATAGATAAAATACTTCAAGCACTTTTCCAAGTATCTCTGTCAGTCTTTCCCACATCAGTTTGATCTTTCTGTTTTATTTAGTGATTAAAGAGGCTGCCATTCTGAAGAAGCACAACCTCTTTGAAGATAACTTGAATTTGCCCTGTGAAAGCGTGTCCAGCTTAACAGACCTGAAGACTCCTTCAGGATCAGCCCAGACCACTCCTGCAAAGAAGCCTTCCATTGCTCGGGCTGAGGCATCAGACACTGAGACACAAAGTGATGAAACACTTGTCGTGACAGAAAAGATTTCCTGGGAGAAGGATGCTGATGATAGGAAGTCACCAGACAAAGAGGCAGTCAATTCTGTTCATGTGGCAAGCAAAAGGGAAGAAGTGCTGGTTACAGACACAGCTCAAAACCAAGAGTCCCTTTCATCTACCTTCACAAAACAAGAAACAGCAGAGGAAAGAAGTGCTGTGGAGAATGAAGATGTGGATAAAGCAGAGTGTGTAGTGAACACTGAGGAGGAGCTTAAGACACAACAAAAAGCTTTGGAGGTAAAAGTTGCTCCTGAGACTGAAACAGCAGTGAGAGATTTTGGAGCCAGACCTAAAAATGAACTTGAGGTAGATGAAAGAGCAGTGGAGGAAAAGGTAACTTCTGAGAGTCAGATGGCAGTAGGTGCTGGGTTTTGCAGTGGCACTGAAAAAGACAGCAAAGCACAGGAAGAAGGTGCTGAAATAAAGCTCATTTCCCCATGTGATAATGCAGCAGAAGCAGAGATTTTAGGGAATGCTGAAAAGAAAATCAAGGGAGAAAAAGAAATTATGGAAGAATCACATCTGAGTGAAAATGCAGCAGGAAGGTTTGAAGAGGATAATAAAAAAGCAAGCAATGACCAAGGAGCGAGTACTGAGACAAGGGTAACTTCCCAGGATGAAAAGGCTGGGAAAGGAGGGTTTGATGATAAACCTGGAAAAGAAAGCAAGTCAGAAGAAAAGAGCTGTAAACCCCTTGATGATGTGAACGAGATAAGGAGTTTGCTGATGGTAGCAGTTGAAATACCAGCAGATACTTCAACTGAGAACATAAAGGAGACTTGTGAAGGTGAGATATTGAAGTTGCAGGATCACAGTAAAGGGAACAAGGAGATGAACAAAATGGCTGTGGCAGAAATTGAGGTGAACCAGACAATGGTGAATAAAGATGCAGCAGAATGTGCGAAGTTCAAGGAGGACCAACTATCTTCATCTTGTTTGGGGACAGATGGTATGAACGTAGTGAATGTGTCCAAGGGGCCCTGCTATACTGGCCAAGCAGAATGGCTGGTGGAAGGCTCAGCTATGCCTCAGGGGACACAGGCAGAGGGGGAGATGAAACAAAGCATCTGGTACACGGGTGTGGGAAGCTGTGAAAGCAACCAACTGCAGCCAGAGGAATATGCTGAAAATGTGTCTGAAGGCAAAAGATTAGATGAGGAGGAAGCAGGAATAGAGAACGGCCAGGCTGTCCTGGTGGAGGTAGGGACTGAGAGCTTGCTTCATAACCCTGATAAAAATGCAAGCACAGCACAAGTGCCCATTCTGGATATGGCAAACCCAAGCACAGGACTGATGGATGTGCTGGTTTCTGTGGTGCCAGAGCAGGGCGAGGTTAGCACCAGGGACATCACAGGAGAAACAGAGGCTGGTGAGGGTGAAGGGAAGCCAGAAGATGACTCAGCCTCACTCACAGAAATAACAAGTACAGAAGTAAAAGGTGTTTTCACAGAAGAGAACAGAGAAGATAGTTATGTACAACAAAACTCTGAAGAATAAGAAGCAGTCATCAGCCCAGCCCTGCATGATTTCTTTATCCCAGTAATCCATGTTTAATCATGAATACTTAATTGGGTTGGG
Organism: Picus viridis; assembly: GCA_033816785.1. Classification (NCBI taxonomy): domain Eukaryota; kingdom Metazoa; phylum Chordata; class Aves; order Piciformes; family Picidae; genus Picus; species Picus viridis. Next base: position 24,772,511 of record CM066588.1, read on the forward strand.
GCTAGAGGAAATGGGCTTTGTTGTGGTGTTACCAGCTCTTGCAGTTTCAGCACAGATCCCTTCCCCATGGAGAAAGGTTTCTCCTTGGTTAAAGCCCTCACTGTTCAAAAGCAGGTTATTGCTGGGGAATCTCATCATTCACCAAAAATTTGCCACCTTTTACATTATTTGTAGAAAAAGCCTGAGAGCGTGACCACTGAGCACTTCAAAAGCAACTCATCCCCAGCTAGAAAGTGACTTTAACAGCTTAACTGTTCTTAGGTTCTGGAGCAGGGGAATAGCTCCTGGGTTTTAAATGGATGGATTTGACAAGCACTGCCATGATTCTTAGGTGGCTGGTACATACATTGCTATCCCAGGGTGCTTTTAGTATTTGCATGCAGTCTATGGGAAATCAATACAACTTCCAGTAGTTAAACAGAAACAAATAGTTAAGTTAGTAGGTTGCTCATAAACCACACTCTATCCCACCTCTGCAAACTGATGACTTAATTATTTTAATGTTTTGATGGCAATTAAAGTCAAGCAAGTATCCTGGTGGTTATTCTTTTCTCTTATTGCTCTATTTAAAATGGGGAAAATATGGGAGCAGGTTTCTCAGTCCCACTCTGCACTTCTGGGTGATTTAACCTTCCAGTGCACTTTACAGCTATTTTATTTTGTTTTATTTTATGGAAGGGAGAGACGAGAATGTTTACAATAACTATCAACCATTAGGCAGCATCTTTCTGTTTTCCTTTCCCCCATCAAATAGATTCATGAGGGCTATCTAACAGAATATTGAGAGTCCTGCAATTCCCATTCCCATGACTGAGAGAGCCCTGCCATTCCCATGATTGAGTTACCCAGCTCCAGAGGCCTTTTTTGGTGTGGAAATTACATAAAAACTGCAATTATTGTGAAATATCATAATAATTGCATATAATTCCTAATACAAATGTTAACAAGCAAAAAGCAGCCAAAGGTTACTCACAGATGCTTAGATTTTGAGGGCAGGATCACATTTCAAAAGCAGTTATTAAAAAGAGAGCTATTGCTTTCAGAGCTGGCATATTATCACCGGTATCCAGCCACGATCTAGGCCCAGGGTTGCTTAGATACATTATTTGCATGCACAATTTACAGACTGTGCCCAGAAAAACGTGGAAATGAAACCAAATATTTTAATAAATTGGGCTTTAGAGCTCAAGACCTCACTTTAAATGTTGGTATAAGGCACCTTAAAAATCTGACCTGGTGTTTCACACTGATTCTGAATAAATATAATACAGGGCAGCAAAGGTTAATGATAAATACAGTAAAGACTGCAAGATTTACAACCAAAGAGACATGGGAAGAAATAACAAAGTCCTGAGAGCATAATACTTGTTGGCATTTAACTTCAACAAACTATGCAAAGCCTATTATTTAATGCTAGCAAAACATGCTGTAATACTAACAGAGAATTGACACTAGTGGAACAGGCAAATATTGCTGCATGAGTAAAGAACGTTGTTGAGTAACTAGCCCAAGTGTGATGTCACTGCTGTACAAGAAGTGCAACTCCTATTGATTCCAGAAGCTCTATTGTGGTACAGAAACGTTAAGGTCACAGATGTTTTCCTTGCAAAAGTACTTTGTACCCCTTTCCTCCTAATATTTTGTGCAAAAACAGCAATTTGTCAACACGCAAACCGCTGTCAGCCAATTTCTTTTACAAGTCATTAGTTTTTCTACTGTCAGCTCCTTTGTTTTTACACATCATTAGCTATTTCTAATTGGTACTGAGCATCAAGGGACTTCAAATTTATAACCTGTGCTTTACAGTTAAGTAGCCACAGTCTCTTTTAGCCATGCTTAAATTAGGGGACGTGACAGTTTTTTAACAGAGTGTTTCGTACAAAAGAGGACCAGCAAGACGGTGACTCTGTGAAAAAAGGCTGCCACCTCCTACAGAGGCTCTTTTCTGTGGCTAATGTGAATTGGATATATCTGTACAGAAAATAAGCACCATGAGCATTCCCATCAGTGTCATTTTTGAGCTATTTCTGTGGCAGGCTTAGGCCTGGGTAATATATTCCTGTAATATCAAAGAACCGAGCTGTTAAATACAGATGCTTGGCATACTTGTTTTTCACAAGTAGCATGGGAAAGAAAGGGAAAGATTTAACCTGTACATCACCACCTTCTGCAATTTAAATTGAAGGCTGATGATTCACTTTTGTGGACATTTTCTGTATGCTTGCAAAACCATGAGAGAAAATAATTTTTCTTGTCTTTAACCAGATGTGGGGAGAGGTGACAGCAATTTAGAGGTCAGCAATCTGCCAGGTTATGTTGGACTGCTGATCAAATATTATAATAATCCACCCATTCAGTGATTTTTCTTGCTCTGTTAGATTTTCCTACACTTACCTGGAATGAATTATTTTGCCTGTAAACAAGGAACAGTAATAAATCACCTTTCAGTACCTGGAGGGTTGAGGTTTAGGAGCCTTAAGGGAAGCAGGCTAGGGGCTGTTCCCACTGTTTTATTTCATGGGGTTGCCAGTTTTAAAGGACAGGATATGAAACACGTTGTATCTTGCTTAGAACCTTGTGAAAACGCTTGTCACGGAAATAAAGTCAGCTCTTCCCTTCCATCATTGGCAGGCTGGTTTTGTGTCTGTGTGTGATCATTTCATAGGGGTTTTGTATATTGAAAAAAGGCACTTCAGGGAGTGAGTTAAGGAGAAGCTTGCCCAGCACTTTCCCCAATTGAGGGCTGCCTTTCACCCAGTGTGCAAAAGATAATATACACACAAAGCAGAGATACTGATTTTAACAATGTGACACCAGTTTTGAGGCTAGGCAGTGTCTCACAAAGCTAGCACATCTCCCCCAAATTCCCCACATATTATAAACAAATTATCAACAATTTAAGTACAACACCCCAATACCCAATTGGTTTACAGCTTCTTTGTCTTCAAGTAAAACAACATTATCTACAAAAATCATAGCACATGCTTTGACAGGGGTGGTCTTGTAGGTATGGAGCTTCTTGTAGGTAAGAGGGGTGTGGGGGTTAGCATTATAATGATACATAAATTAGCAGAACCAGGGAAGTGATTATCCCCCTGTACTCAGCACTGGCAAAGCCACATCTTGAATACTGGGTTCAGTTATAAGCCCTACAAGAACACTGAGGTGCTGGAGCAGATCCAAAGAAGGGCAACAAATCTGGCAAAGGGTCTGGAGAGCAAGTTCTGTGGGGAGCATCTGAGGAAACGGGTTGTTTGAGCTGGAGGAGGCTGAGGGGAGACCTGTCTCTCTACAACTCCCTGAAAGGAGGTTGGAGCCGTGTTGGGGTTGGTCTCTTCTCCCAAGGAACAAATGACATGCCTCAAATTGCACCAGGGGAGGCTTGGGTTGGACATCAGAAGAACCTTCTTCCATTAAAGGCCCCTCAAAACACAGTACCAGGCTCCCCAGGAAGGTGATTGAATCCTCACCCTCGGAGGGGTTTTGAAAGACCAGAGATGTGGTGCTGAGGGATGTGGTTTAATACCGGCCTTGGCAGAATTAGATACGATCTTAAGGGTTTTTTCCAACCAAAACAATTCTGCGATTGTACGATCTAGTCCCCAGCGAGACACGCGTTGTTTATACAACGTGAACAACTTTGTACCATAGAGCCCCTGGCCAGTAATTCTCTTCGGCAGACCATGTACCATGTTTAGCTCTGAGGCTCGCCTGGCACCCGGGGCAAACCCCTGCAGGGGCGGGGCGCGGCGGGCCGGGGCCGCTCGCCTCAGGACACGCAGCGCTCAACCCCGTGGTGCATACCGGGAGCCGTAGTCCGGCGCCGCCGCCCTTCCTTTTGTCCACGTCTCACTCTCTCTCCCGGCGGGCTGCTGCCCTCACATGATCCGCGTGCTGTCACGTGAACCCCCGGCTCCCCTTCCCTTTTTCCGATTGGCCGGACGGCGCGGCGCGTGTCGGGGCGGGGGACAGCCGGTACCCGGAAGCGGTGCGGCGCGGCCAGGCGGTTTCCTTGGCTACGCCACAGGAAAGCCGAGGGGCCGGCCCCTGCTTCCGCCTGCGCGTCGGCGCTGGGAGAGCCGCGGCCGCCGTGCAGTGAGGGGCGGGCAGCGACAGAGATGGGCCGGGGCCGGGCCTGGGCCTAGCGGCAGCGGGCAGGCGGCCGCGGCCATGAGCGGAGCTGCGGGCTGCCAGGAGGGCGGCGGCGAGCCAGGGCCCCGCTGGAGGAGGCCGTGGAAGCTCCTGGCCCTTGGCCTGCTCTCCGCCTCCTCCGTGCTGGCGGCTGCCCCGGGCGCCGGGGCCATGAGCAAGGAGGAGAAGCGCCAGTTGGGGTGAGTGGCGAGCCGGGCCGGGAGGGAAAGGGGGAAGTGAAACGGCGGCGGCGGCGGCGCCGGGTCGTCCTCGGAGCCGCCGGAGTCGTGTGCGGCCGGCAGGGCCTGTGCTGAGCTCGTCGACCGCTGTGGCTTTGCGGTGCACCGGTGTGCCCTCGTCTTGCTGGGGCGGGGGATCTGTGCGGCCCGCTGCTGCCGGGTTTGGTTTGACGGGTACGGGGGCGCCCCTGGGCCACCAGAGCTCCTGTCCCTCCCTTTTCCCCTTCTCAGTGAAGACTCTAGGAGATGCAGGGCATCGGTCTCTCATCACTGTTTGAGGTGTATGTGCTAGAACTGGGATGGGATTTCGGGTCTGGTTGCCCCTCATGTGGAGTCAACCCCTTGTGCCATATGCTCGGGAGATGCAGTCTTGAAGAGTGAAGCCAGTGGTTGCGTGTAATTATGTATAAAAGTGAGCAAAGGTAAATCTGTATTCGTAGTCAGTTGGCTTAATTATGGCTGTGCCTCTGGAGCATGTGACTGTTTGGGAGTCATAAAAAAGGTAAATGTTTACATGTGTTCTTGCCTAGTTCCTGTATATAAGGTAATCTGCTTTCATCCCCTATGTATGTACATATGAGAAGTTGCTTCTCTTGTGGTGTAGTTTCTAATTGGAGAATAAATATTGCAGGCAGTGTGGCAGGGGATTGCACTCCATAGAGTAGAGGGTTTTTTGTAGACAAATAAGTAAACAAGCACATCATGGTCTTGGTATATTACTGAGACAATACAATACAATGCAATAAACCAGGTTGGAGACAGTTTCATCATTGTCATCTTCCCATCTACTGGTCAGCTGCACAGAATAATGATACAAAAAGTCTGCAGGAGTAACACTCTGGATACCCTAAGAGTTATTAATCATTAGATATAAGTTGATATTTACCTCTGGTGTTTACAGTTACTGGGGTTCTCCATCTTGGGCTCTCAGGGTACTTTCTGTGCATAATGTTTTGCACATTTTCTTCATGTGACTGCAGAAGGAGTATAAATTTCATTCACCAATTGGGTTTTAAAGCTTTATGTTCATAATTTGCACTCACTGTATGATCAGATGGCCCCATGTCTTGCCATGCTTCCTCGTTGGGGGCACCAAGCTGGGTCATTTCTGAATAACAGGTAATCTGTGTCTTTATTTAATGGCAAGATCATGTCAGTCACAGAAATTCTTCAGAAAATGTCCTGTGAATGTAAATTGGCTGTAAAGAAATTAAAAGTTTTAGACAGCTCTCAGTGTGGTACATCACTGAGCATTGTCATTGGCCAAACCCTAGGGTTTTACCTGCTGTAGCCAGACTATGAAGTACCTGACAAAAGCATCACACTCTGCGCTTTTGATGACTTAATGCATTTGATGAATTAAAATTGCTTCTTAAACTTCCAAGTCATTGAACTAAATCAGCTATTTTGTCTATAATTGCAGCATTCTTCTCTCTTGATGCTGAGTCTTATCAGCAGAGATTGTGATGTTGATGGTAGCTCAGAAGTTAGTGTTCTCTTTTCTGCCTTGCAGGGCTCCCCTGTAAAACAGGAAGGCTTGGAGGTAGTGCTGCCTCTCAAAAAGCCCAGTTTTTATTTAGGTAGTGGCATTTCTCACCTTGACTGCTTTTCAAACACATAAAATAAATGTGTCTACAAGGCTTTTCTTTAGTATTTGTGTGCCAAGACTTTTAATGGAAGGAAGAGGTGTACCTCATGACTTATGGTCCTTTTGTGAATCACAGAGAGGAATTTATACTGTGTCAGTTGGTTTTACTATTGGTGATTACAAGCAGAACATAATTCTATTTGCCTTTTTTTTTTTTGCTGAGCATCTCTTTTTGTGTCCCATCTCTAGCTTTAATGTGTTGGTGACATCAGAGCAGTTTTAGGGGGACACACAGGAGGTTGAAAGAGATCCCCAAATCCATAATATCATGTTAGAAATAGTCTTTCTGCAGTGAGTGCAAGTAGCCAAATTAGGAACAATTACGATGCTGAATGTCATTGTCTTGAGTAGAGAATACCTGCTACTGATATTCAGATATTAAAGTGTAACACACCCTGCTGTTCTAAGATGGTGTGTTAAAGGCCATTATGAGGCAGACCACTAATGCTTGCCCTTTTTGTTTCTTTTAGAAACCAAGTGCTTGAAATGTTTGACCATGCATATAGCAATTATATGGTAAGTAGAATACTTGTTTAATTGTTTTAGAGTTGTTATTGCTGACCTGAGAGAGAAAACAATCAACAGTATGTGACTTTCCAGAGAAACAGCAGGGAGGTAGGGACAAAAACAAGGCTAAAATAAGTAAGGGCACCTGCGTAGCCTGTAAGAAGAAATTAACACGTTACTTTCAGGAGGAGCAGTTTCAGGAGGGTTATAAAAGCTTTCAGAATGGTAGCTAGGAATTACTAGCAATAACTTTTATTAATCTCTGCCTGATATTTCTCAAACCAGTTTATCTCACATGAAGCTGCAAGCAGTGTTGTTCTTTGACAAAGTATTTAGGCTGAAATTCCAGACTCCTAACAATACTAGGAAAAGGTAGCTCAAGAAAGCTGCCTAGTCAGCAGGTTCTGGAGAATACGAACCGATCTTACTTCGTAGGTAAAAATGGAGTACAGTATTTTTTCTGGGGCATGTTAGATGCAGTTGAGTGGCTTTGTGAGCATAAAGGGGATCTGGGGCCATACCTACATGTTACAGCCTCTTCTGAGTATGTGGCTGTCATATGACAGGGAGCCACACTCGCTGTGGTCTGTTTTAATATGACTCATGATTTTCTGTGCAGGTGTCTTCGTGTTCTGGATGTGTGAACCATTCTGCACTCTATTCAGTCTTGAAATACATTAGCTTAGTTCAGGTTTGTTTAAGAATAGAGAATTAGTGTGGGCTGACTTTCCTCAAGTAATAATTACTTTCAGATGTATACTAAAAAGCAATACACTGCTGGGGAGAAACTGTAAATGTGAAGAAAAAACATCTGAAGAACATATCCTTGCTGACTTTGTTAACAGTCTGTGCACATGCTCTGTGGCTGTTACAGAAACCCCTCTTTTTTTCAGTTGTCCCAGTTCCTGCAGGACAAACTGCTGTCCCTTGACAGTATCTTGCCACATGGCCCAGTTTCTCTTTTATGGTTTAACACTTTAATATGTAAGAGTAAAAGCTTCTAAGAATGAGTAGAAAGCCAAGCCAAGAGTATTCTCAAAGTGGGTGTAGTTTTTCTTTTTACCATTAACTCTTGCTTTTGGCACCTTAGCACTTTAACAACCGTCAGGCTTTTTTGGTTGCCTGGGACCTGGTTCCATGGAAAAAAACCCAAACTTGGCTTGCATTTCCCGTGGCATTCTGGGGTAAAAACTGTTAAATATTTGGCAAAACTGGATAAAATGTAATACACCAGTGGAAAGGCTTCTGCTGTTCCTTGTGTGATAAGCTGCGAACTGGTACGTTGTCTTCTGAAGCAAGAAAACGCTGGATGAAAGAGAAGAATGACTTTAGTGATCCTGGAAACTTGGAAGCCAAAAGGATATTTACTTGCCACGTATCCTGGAGCGCTGAACAAACAGAGAAATATGACTTGTTTGCTCAAAGCTGAAGAAAAGATTAGGGTATCAGTCTTGATTCTGACAGAGAAGGAGGTATTTTTGCAGCTGCTTTTGAAACAGGCAGCTGAAAAGCTGTGCTTTTCTGTTGCTATTAATACACCTTACAGGCTTGTGAATTCAGAAGACTGAAAATTCATCTTTGCATGCAAGGGGCGAAACTCTTGCCACTGAGATCACAGAATACTAGGGGTTGGAAGGGACCTCTGGAGATCATCCAGTCATCTTGTCTTTTTTTTCCCCCTTCACTTGTTAACAGAGGCTTTAAGTAAAAAGCTGCTGTTTTCTTTCAGTCTTTGAACAATGTTTGTTCTAATCAGATCTTTTTTCCTTCTTGACTGTCAAAAGGAATATGTGGAACTGTCAGTCACTTGAGGCCAGTAGGTGGTTCTTGGTATACAGCACTAGTAGTAGTGTGTCTTCTTTCATTCCTCAAGTACTGTGCTACCCTGAATTTACAGTCCTGACAGGAGGCAGTGTCATCTTTTGGGTCAGAACGTGCAGAAATTGCAGAGGATCCGTTGAGCTCTGTGTGTGTAATAATTTTCCTGAAACCTGTCATATTTGTGCTGTGTTCTTATGTTTACTGGGTCTTGCTACCTTCCTTTGAGGTCACTTGAAGGGAGAGAAGTTGCAAGTTGGAAATCACTTGACCTAGAAGGCTTTCTTGCTCTTGACAGACAGCAAATGAACTTTTCTTTTTCAAATTGCTTCTAGTTCCACATGATTTTGTAGGACTAGAAGTCCATTTTCTGTAGCATTTTTATCACATTTTTTCTCCCGGACTTAAATGAAAGAGTTGAGTTTTGACACTGGTTTTGTCCCATGTTTCTTTAATCTGTTTTTCTGAAGACTTTGCACAAATACTCACATCTGAGTATTTGTGAGAAATACTGAGAAACATCTGAGCTGTATTAAAATGATCTGAATTCTGACTTTTGTAGTTGAACTTGGGGAGAACAGAGTTGTGCAAAGACCAAAACAGTTAGGAGGGTGGTAGAGAGGGAAGCAAACCATCAGTTTCAAAAGAGGTTGATGTAAGAGCTGTTTATTTATAGAAGGTTGTTCCTTCTTTTCCTCTCTGTTTCATGTTTGAATATAGATTATTTTTGTACCTTATATTTGGAAAGGCTTTGAGTGTGTTTGCTTGCTCTTTCAGTGCAGTAACTGAACTTTTTATCCTGCCACGTGTTCTTTGCTAAAAGTAAGATCGGAGAGCACAGTACAGCAGCTAGTTTCCTAAGGAAATCAGAACAGAGAAGCTGCATCCCAAATCACTTGTGTTGGGCTTCTAATGGAGATGCAATTCATAACAGAATAGAATTGTTTAGGTTGGAAAAGACCTTTAAGATCATTGAGCCCAAACGGTGACCAGCTCTGGCAGGTCATTGCTAAACCATGTCCCTCAGCACTGCATCTACATGGCTTTTCAGTCCCTCCACTCCATCACTGCCCTGGGCAGCCTTTTCCAGGTTTGACAGCCCTTTTGAGGAAGAAATTGTTCTTCATGTCCAACCTAAACCTCCTCAAACTTGGCACACCTTGAGGCTGTTTCCTCTTGTCCTGTCACTTCTGTCTGGGGAGAAAAGGCTGACCCTCACCTGTCTTCAGCTCCCAACTTTCAGGGAGCTGAAGAGGGCCTGATGATCCCCCTCAGCCTCCTGTTTTCAAAGCTAGGTGACCCTAGGTCCTTCAGCCACTTCTCACAAGACTTGTGCTCCAGGCTCTTCATGAGCTTTATTACTGTTCTCTGGACCTGCTCCAGCCACTCAATGTCCATCTGGAAGTGTGGGTCCCAAAACCAAATGCAGCACTCTTTGAGCCCAGCCATCAGCAAGTTTTTACCCAGTATTTTTGTGGCCCCTGAAAATTTTTCAGTGAACCTCTCCTATTGCACAATGATTAATTTCCATTTGGAGTTTCTTTCATTTGATGTCCCCCTGTGTGGGTAGTGTAAGCCTACAGAGCTTGTGTTGACTTGGGAAGGAATAGGAACAGTCCCCTTATTCACTGTGTTTGACTTAGGCAGTGGTGCCATTCCTGTTGTTTCTGCCTGACTGACAAGAAATAATAACACAGTGCAGCTCTGCAGAGTGCTTTTTCTAGAAATAGGGGAAGTAACCATTGCTTTTCCAGAAGATCTAGCAATGTCTGTCTTAAAAAAAAATCCTCTATTTGGAAAAGGCTCAGTCTTGGAATGCATTTTTGATTAATGTTATCTTTTGTTAGGCCTTGGGTAGTAATTTGACATCTATTATTTTACCTTGTGAGTTTTTATCTACCACTGATTGTGACCCTGAGTCACTTGTGTTCATTTAGAAATGTTTCCAAAGTTACTTCACAGTTTCTCAATATTTTTCCATAAAATGCCAGCCATGATGAAGCCTGCATAAGCTTTTAAACTTGTCTCTGACATGATAACTTCTGCCCAAAAAAACATCATAAGAAGTGTCATATACACCTTGGTGCAGAAAGTGCATGATTAACTAATCACAGAATGTTGGAAGTTTGAAGGGACCTCCAGAGATCATTGAGTCCAACCCCGCTGCCAAAGCAGAATCACCTAGGGTAGTCCTCACAGGAATGCATCCAGGCAGGTTTTGAAAGTCTCCAGAGAAGAAGACTCTACAACCACTCTGGGCAGCCTGCTCCAGTGCTCTTGTCACTCTCACTGTAACAACATTTATCCTCATGTTGAGGTGAAATCATCTATGTTCAAGCTTGTATCCATTGTTCCTTGTCTTATTACTGCACACCACCAAAAAGAGATTGGCCCCATCCTCTTGACACCCACCCCTCAGATATTTACAGACATTGATTAGACCCCATTTCTGTCTTCTCAAGACTAAACAGCCTCAGGTCTCTCAGTCTCTCTTCACAGGGGAGATGCTCAAGTGCCCTAATGACTCATGACTCTGCTGGAGAGAGTCCAACGGATCCCTGTCTCTCTTGGACTGGGGAGCCCAAAACTGGACACAATACTCCAGGTGTGGTCTCACCAGGGCAGAGAAGAACCTCCCTCGACCTGCTGGACACACTTTTCTTGATGCACCCCAGGGTACCATTGGCCCTCTTGGCCACAAGGGCACGTTGCTGTCCCATGGACTTGAGGGGTTGGACAAGATGATTTCCACAGGTGCCGTATCACCTCAAATACTCTGTGGCTGTAATTTGGCTTCCTTTGATCAGGCTCTGAAGAGCTGCTGAAGTGGCTGTGCCAGTTTTAACTTGTTCCCTGCTTGTTTCCCAACAGGAGCATGCGTATCCAGCTGATGAACTCATGCCTTTAACGTGTCGTGGACGAGTACGGGGTCAGGAACCGAGTCGAGGGGATGTGGACGACGCCTTGGGAAAGTTAGTGTTTGAAATGGTTGCTGTGCCATGGAAGCATCTAGGAATGACAGCACAGTCTGCAGCCCATAAAACTTGTTTGCTCAGTTGACATGAAAAACTTATTATTTCCTCTTGCCATGTTAATTGATGTGAAATTGTATGTTAATCAGGAAAAGAAATGACCAGGGAGTGAGATCCAAAGAAAGTCTTCCAAATGTGAGCTGACATTTGTGATGTGTGCAAATATGTCTGCTCAGTAGAGGTTAGAAGGGTTAAATATCAGCTGAGCAGAACAGTAAACAGTTCTCTTTTATGCTGGCCTCAGAAGTGATATTGAAAATGGTTTTTTTTTAATAGCAGGAAGCTCTCTGAAAACACAGTTAGGCAAATGATTATCATGTGTGTGATAGCCTGAGTACAAAACAGGGTTTCAGGCAGGGAAACCCTTCACATTTTTCTTTTAACATAGCTTACAGTACAAAGTACTGATGCTTTGGCCAGCAAAATGTAGATTTAAGGACTGCCTTTCTCCATACAAAGTTGAATTGCTCTGAGTCTGTCTTTACGTGATTCATTTGTTGTCTGTGTGTACAGCTAATAGAGCAAATACTTAATAACAAATAGATGATTTTTTTTTTTTTTATTGGTATCACTGTTTAATGTCTCTAAGCAGAACAGTGTTAAAGCTGAAGGCTTGTCTTAAATGCTCCTTCTAATTCACTCTATGATGCTGAGCCTGTTTTGCTTACTTATTTTTTTTGTCCTGTATGAAAGCTCCATAGCCTAGAATTCCTCTTTGAAACACTTCCAGGGATGGGGATTCAGCCACCTCCCTGGGGAGCCTGTTCCAGTGTTTGAGAGCCCTTTCAGTGAAGAAGTTTCTTCTAGTATCTAACCTTAACCTCCCCTGGCACAACTTGAGAACCTTTGCTCTTGTCTTATTGCCTGTTGCTTGAGAGAAGTGACCCATACCCACCTGGCTCTAGCCTCCTTTCAGGGAGTAATGAAGTCTCCCCTCAGCCTTCAGGTGGTGCGGCTGTGAGAGCCTTGGTGTTGTTCAGCCTGAGAAAGAGAAGGCTCCAGGAGGTCTTCTCATGTCCTTTCAGTGCTTGAAGGGTCCGATCAGAAAGCTGAGGACAGACTTTCTAGCAGGGCCTGTTGTTACAGGACAAGGGGTAGTGAGTTTAAACTAAAAGAGGGAGATTTAGACTACATAAAGGGGAGAATTTTTTGACAGTGAGGGTGGTGAGGTGCTGTCCCAGGTTGCCCAGAGAGATGGTAGATGCCCCTTCCCTGGAACCATTCCAGGTGAGGTTGTTTGGGGCTCTGAGTAGCCTGCTGTAGTTGTGGATGTCCCTGCTGACTGCAGGGGGGTTGGACCAGATGACCTTTAAAGGTCGTTTCTAACCTCAAGCATTCTGTGGATCTGTATAGAACTGTGGATCTGATTTGATGTTTTCTTTCTATGGATTAAGTATTTTTTTTAAGCCTGCCACTTGCTAGTGCTGGGTGGCATCAAGTGAAACTTGCTGAGGCAAACAGCAAAGAGGAGATTCTCATCTGCTTTCTTCATTTCATGTGTCATTTGAAAAATCTTTGCATAGTGACAAGCTTTTACAGGTTGAAGAGCTCCAGGCTATGCCCTTGTTCCTAGCCCAGGAGCTGCTGTATACCTTCAGGCCTCCTTTACTGCCTCTTTCCTGTTCCATTGTATTCCATAGAGCAGTTTCTTAACACACTAAGCCCATTTTCTTTAGTCTTTCACCACTAATTTTAACACTGAGCTTGACTGCAACCAATTACAGCTTTTTCTGAGGTAGGTAGTTGGAGCAGTTTCTGGAGAAGAAATTTAGCTTGGGATGATTTTTGATCTTCCTGGATCTTTTTATTACAACTTAAGTCAACATCCTTTGTTTTTTGTCTTCTTTTAAGAAAGATAAAAATAGTTTGGCAAAAGGCTTTGAACCATTCTGCTGAGTTTCTGAGTATTTGGTTGGAAACTAGAATAAATGTGCTTCCAAGAAGTCTGAAGGCTTTGCAGTAAATAGAAGTATCTTTATAATCACAGCTTGTTTGAGGCAGCTCCTACTCTGGTCACTAATGAAGGGAAGAAGCTGCACAGGGTGTTTTAAACATCTTGTGTACCACTAATTTTTTAGCAGCATGTGGTCTGTGAGAATTTAGCTGCTATTAGAAATTATTTGATTTCTGCACATCCAAGTCTATAATACATGTATTTTAAATCTTGTTTCACAGGTTCTCCCTGACTTTGATTGACACCTTGGACACTCTTGTGGTAAGTTGTATCTATTGATAAACTTGGATAAAACAAATAAGATTGTCTTCTGGTGCTCTGATTTCTTTTTAGATCTCCATGGTTTTAAATAATATGTCAAAAATAGTAATTTATCTTCACCTGGTAACCTGTTTGAAGTGGCTTTTGCTTGTAAGACCTTCCAGATGTTGCAGTGGTGGTGTCTGGAGTTTGTTGCAAAAGAGAGCTAGAGCGGTTCTTTTGCATTTCATGGATGCTTTCTTAACTTGCTTTTCTTTGGGCTTTAGCTTAAAGAAACATGTGAGTTTCCTTCCCATGTACTCTAAAGCTTTATGCTGTAGGTGAACATCTCTTAACTACTGAATAATTGAAGTTTTGAAATGGTATGTGCATGTCTCATGGTTGCACTTAAATATGCTTTAAAAACTGAAAAAAAAAAACCTTGGTTATATTTGCTAGGAAATGTTGCCCAACTTACTATGTTCCACCTCTTATTAAGAGATTCCAGTCTGTACCAGATACCCAGATGGATTATTGTGGTTTGTTTTTTTTTTGGTCTTAGAGCAGGATTAGCACTTGTGGAATTTAAAGGCACTTGAGAGAATGAATTGGATGAGTCCGACTCCTAAAGACTAAAAGAAAATCAGTGTAAAATAAAAGTTTGCAACCCCTCTGCTGTGAGGACAGGCTGAGAGAGTTGGGGTTGTTTGGTCTAGAGAAGAGAAGGCTCCAGGGAGACCTTCTTGAGGCCTTTCAGTACTTCAAAGGGGACTTTTGAACAGGGCCTGTTGTGACAGGACACAGGTGATGGTTTTAAACTCAAAGCAGGAGATACAGACTAGAGAGAAGGACAAAGTTTTTGACAGTGAGGGTAGTGGTAGACTAGAGAGAAGGAAGTTTTTGACAGTGAGGGTTGCCCAGGGAGTTGATAGACGTCCCATTCATGGAACTATTCCAGGTCACGTTGTGGCTCTGAGCAACCTGCTCTACTTGTAGGTGTCCCTGCTGACTGCAGAGGGATTGGACCTTTAAAGGTCCGTTCTAACCTAAACCACTCTGAGATGCCGGGGCTGTTCTTCAGGCACAAGGAGAAAAACACTGGGAGGAGAAAGGCTGCTAGAACAATTCACCAAACTTAAGGATGTGGCTCCTTAGCTCATGGGTAGGAGTTTCTGTGAAATATGGGAGGCTTTGGAACAATCCAATTGTTGCCCACTCTACCAGCACAGCCTGCAGCCTGCTGAGGCCTGTTTCACTACAGTCATGGCATGTGAGCAGGAGAAGGGGAAAAAAAAAATAAGTCCTTGGGTGATAATTTAGGTACATTCTCAGTGACTTTGTGTACAGCTTTGATTCTCTTTCATGTGTCTCATGAGAAAAGCAGTCATACTAATGCCTGCTTGCACGGTGTCAGAGTGCGTTCCTGCAGGACCACAACATCAGTCCAAGGCATGTTAAATGGTTTGCCTTTTTTAATTCATTGCACTTGTGTTTCTACACTGGAGTGTGGCTGCTGAAACCTCAACACCTGGTTACATTTGTATTGCAGGTGTTGAATAAAACCAAAGAGTTTGAAGATGCTGTAAGGAAAGTAATAAAGGATGTGAATTTAGACAACGACATAGTTGTATCTGTCTTTGAAACCAACATAAGAGTCCTTGGGTGAGTAACTTTTATCTTTTCTAAACTCTTCAAAATGTGTTTATTTTGTTTTGTGGGGTTTTTTTAATGGAACTGTCCGTAAGTCACAACTTTCTGTGCTCCTTCTGAATCGTTTACAGCAGTTGTGCCTGTGTCAGCACAGCTTGACACCTGCCCTAAGCAAGGCTGTTAGATGCAGTGGTCCTGAGTCAAGCTGGCCCCCATCTCACTGCTGCTGTTGGGATTAAAAGAAATTGCTCCTGCTGAGGTAGCAGTGGTTTTTTTGTAATGGAAACAGGCTTGTAAATTACACTGTTCAATACTTGATTTCAGGGATGGAGCATATCCATACTTAGTGTAGTAGATTATTTCAGGTTGGATGGAACTCTGGAGGTCTCTAGTCCAATGTGCTGCTCAGCACAGAAGCAGAGCAGGTTAGTTTAAAGCTACTATTGAGTATCTCTGAAGAGGAAAGTCTGAGAGACCTGGGGCTGTTTAGCCTAGAGGTGAGCAGCCTGAGAGGAGATCTGATGAATGCTAGCCAAGAGCTAAATGGTGGGGGGCAAGAGGATGGGGCCAGACTCTTCTCAGTGGTGCTCAGTGACAGGACATGGGGCAGCGGGCACAAACTGGAGTCCAGGAGGTTCCACCTGAAAATGTAAGGAAAAATTTCTTTGCTGTGGGTTCTGGGGCCCTGGAGCAGGCTGCCCAGAGAGGTTGTGGAGTCGTCTTCTCTGCAGAAATTCCAAGCTCACTTGGACATTGTGATCCTGGACAGCTTGCTGCAAGTGACCCTGCTTTCGCCGGAGAAGTTGGACGGGGTGATCTCCAGAGATCCCTTCCAACTCCCACTGTGCTAGAATTCTGTTGTGATATGCAGTTTTAGAGGTGCTGGTGGCTGTTCTCGATTAACTATGTGAGTCAATGAGTCCTCTGCAGTTTAGGCTGTAGTCCTAAACAAGAATTGCTTCCAACATACTGGCAGCAAACCTTGAATGTAACTGGGAGTTGTGCCTGCTTAGCATTCCTGTGAATTAGGCCCATGGGAATAGAGCACAGTTATGTCTATAGACATTTAAGTAGTGGAATTATTATGTTGCTCTGTTGAGATAAATACACCTTTTGAGATTTGGATAACTTTTCTTGTATTTAGAGGTCTCCTAGGTGGGCACTCAGTGGCAATTATGCTGAAAGAAAAAGGTGACTACATGCAGTGGTACAACGGTGAACTTCTGCACATGGCAAAGGAACTGGGCTACAAACTTTTACCTGCTTTTAACACCACTAGTGGTCTCCCTTATCCAAGAGTAAGTCCTCTGGTTTCTGCAATTCAGAGTTACTTCTGTAATCACAGTTTTGGTTGTTTCGGTTTTATCTCTGTTTCTAAAATAATTTCTATATTTATTAAATGTACAGAAAATCAAAAGCTGAAGGAATAGTGGTTTAGGCTCCCTGAATCCCTACATTTCCAGCTCTGGAATCTCTAATATGCATTGTTGTGGATAAATAGTAACAGCAGAAGTCTTGGCTGATCTTGGTCTACTGATGTCTTGCTCCCTGCTTCTTAAAGGCAGCACCAAGTAGCTGAAGAGAGTAATTTTTGGTTTGGTACATTCCTCTCACTAAGACAGTGAAAGAACAAATCACAGACACTTGCTTGTGAATTTATCAGAAAACTGATGAATCTTCATAGTCTACATCCATACTCTAAAGAGGGCAAAAATAGCTGTCATCTAAAATTACTCACTTGATGTAAAAAACTTTCATCATACCCTTTAAATGGCAGACATTTGCTTCTGGTGCATATCTTCCATTGAGTTTGTGAGATGTGGCTTTGCTTGGAAACTTTTCCATCAGTTAAAAGTTGAGGTTTAGTGAATCAGCATTTTACCAGTGAAAATGTCTAATTCAAAACGTTCAGGGTTTGGCAGTCCTCTGCTAAGAGGTCTCTCTCCAGAATGCAGAGAGTTGTGCCTGCAACACAAGCAGGACCATTTACCAAGTGTCCTCTGGAGCCAGGAGTAGCGAGATACTCACCAAGCTGTTCTGAGTTCATGGTTTGCTGGTATATAAACTGTTAGAGTTAGATTTTCAGGGTAGTGGGTTTTTTAATCCATCTCTCCAGTGAACCAGGCAACAGGTACTTGGGCCAGTCCTTGTTTTAGAGGGTTGAGTATTCTGGGTAGTTAGGGAGAACATTATGTGCATGTTTGAGTTGACAGCAAGTGGTAAAGCAGAGCAAAACAGAAGGGGGATGTGTGATCTTTTTCTTTTATTCCCCTTGCCTTTAAACAAGAGCATAGATTACATAGTTGCTCTACAAATCTATCACAGGAGTGTAAATAGTAAAAATAAAGATGATAATCTCTGCTTTCCCCCCCTTCCCCCTCCTTGTAGGTTAACTTAAAATTTGGGGTAAGACATCCAGAAGCACGAACAGGAACAGAAACTGATACCTGTACAGCTTGTGCAGGTACCTTGATCCTTGAGTTTGCAGCTTTAAGCCGATTCACAGGAACATCTATATTTGAGGTTTGCTTTCCATGATACCTTGGGTTTTTTTTGGTTTGCTGTTCATTAGTGTTTTGTTACATCTGTAATTCTGAAAAACCAATTTTCCCTTCATGAAATGGGTGCCTATGTTAGTTGTGACACACAAAAGGTTTGTGTGTGTGTGCCTTCAGATTTGTTGTGCTTATGGCCTTTTTCTCTAAGAATTAATTTGATTTTGTTTTTAAAGGTCAAAACCACAAGAAATTATTTTATTCAAAAGTAGTTACACTATAGCAGAAGTAAACAACATAATTACACTGAAGCATAGCTGAAGGGCAAGGGTTGCATAATTTTTGGGTAGTGGGATCAGGACTAATACGAAGAACAGTTGGTTAGAGCACCTCCCCTGTGAGGACAGGCCGAGGGAGCTGGGTCTGTTTAGCCTGGAGAAGAGAAGGCTCTGCACAGACCTTGGAACAGCCTTCCAGTAACTGAAGGGGGCCTACAAGAATTCTGGGGAGGGACTTTTTACAAGGGCTTGTTGTGACAGGACGAGGGAATGGATTGAAGCCAAAAGAGGGCAGATTTAGACTGGAGATTAGAAAGAAATTCTTTACAGTGAAGGTGGTGAGACACTGGAACAGGTTGCTCAGGGGGTGGTGGTCAGCCCCTCTATGGAGGTGTTCAAGGCCATGTTGGATGAGGTAAACCGCTTCCCTGGGCAGCCTGTTCAGTGCTTGACAACTGTTTCAGTGAAGAAGTTTTTTCTAATGTCCAACCTAAATTTTCCTTGTTTCAATGTCAGGCTGTTTCCTCTCATTCTAGCAATTGCTGCTTGAGAAAAGAGACTGACCCCCATGTGGCTCTAACCTCTTTCTGGGGAGTTGTAGAGAGCAAGAAGGTCTCCCCTCGCCCTCCTTTGATCCAGACTAAGCAACCCCACTTCCCTCATCTGCTCCTCACATGACTTGTGCTCTAGACCTCTTCTCCAGCTTTGTTGCCCTTCTCTGGACATGCTCCAGCACCTCAGTGTCCTTCTTATAGTGATGGCCCCAAACCCGAGCCCAGTACCGAAGGTGTGGCCTCACTAGCACGGAGTACAGGGGGACAATCCCTGCCCTGTTTGCAGCACTGAATTTTATAATAGATTGGAAACATTTTCTGATTTCCTAGCAACCTGATTTGAAGAGGCAGAAGAAGTAGTGTTTAGTATCATTGTTTCTCTGGTCTCCTGTGATGAATGTTTGTTGTTGCAGGAATATGCTCGGAAAGCACTGGATTTTATCTGGGAGAAGCGGCAGCGCAGCAGCAACTTAGTGGGTGTCACCATTAATATTCACACTGGAGACTGGGTCCGCAAAGGTGGGTGGCATTCTGGCTTAGACTTTGGGCAAGAAAAAGATCTTGAGACACTGTCCCCAGCACACTTCCCTACCTTACTGAAAATTATTAATGGGATAGGCAAGTGGAGTAGCCTAATTTCAGTGCTGGAGAAACCCATTAGAACAAAGCTAGGCTTTGCTCTGGAAGGGTGTACTGGTAGAGATGCTAGTGTTGTTTGTGTCCTCTGATTTACGTTAATACTGAGGGGAATGCCTTGGGGTAAATTCTGAGACATTCCTTTGTAAATATATAGGAAAAAAATCTAAATGGGTCTGTGGTTGGTTGTGGCAGCCAGTGGAAATATTTTCACATGAGGAGCGCGAAACAGCTGACTTCAATGCATGTCTGTTTGTGTTAGGATGTGCAAAGCCTGTAGCATAGACATCCAGTATTGTACCTCTGCATCTCTCTGTGCCTTAATGAAAAAGCCTTTGAAATCAAAATGAAGCCAAGGAAAAATATCCTTGTAGCTACCACCTTTGGTTTTCATTCTCTGCTGTTTTCTAGATAGTGGAGTTGGAGCAGGGATAGATTCCTATTATGAATATTTATTAAAAGCCTATGTCTTGCTGGGAGATGACAGCTTCCTGGAAAGATTTAACACGGTAAGTTAACACCTTGCTCAGGTTTGTGCCTTCTGCCAGGCAAATTTGAGACTAATTGTATTGTCAGTCAGCTGTTCATCCGAGAAGCCTGTGAAGAAGGGATCTTCAGCAGAATTTCTGCCACTGCTGGTGTGTCTAGTGCCAGCTCTTGCTACAAGGTTTTGCTAATCTTGGGTGAATTGTCACCTAAGCAACTATTTTACCACCACCCAGTGAAAATTAGAATCTTCTGGTCCTTTTTCCATGTCTGCAGTACAGGAGAAGCTGTATTTCAAGATCAGCTTGGAGAGTGTAATACTACAGATGTTTCTGTAAGACAGTGTACAAGCCATGGACAGTTTCCTTCAACAACAAAAGAGATCTGAAAATCAAAGTCTGAATCTTGCGCTGCAGATCCTGAGGCCCACTGCACATCTAAGCACACTTACAAGCTAAAAAACCTGCCACACTTTGATTACTAAATTCATAAGGTTGCTGAGAAGCTTTGTCAGCATCTTTATTCTTTCATAAAAGCATTTTGTCTTTTGAAAATAGCCATGTCCAACAGCAACGTTTTATATCATAAACTGATTTTATATAGTACCATTAGATCATCAGCAGTACTAAAATTGGAATAATTCAGTAGCTTGAGGCCTGTTGCAACATTTGAAGTGTAATTATGATTTCATACTCCTAACCTGCAGCCACCATTATTGTATTTTGCCTCAATTATGTCTGTTAACTGATTCCTATCTATTTGGCTCATGTGGTTGTGACTGTGCCTCAGAAAACAAGAGAGGCAACTCCTCTCTTGGGCTGTATAGAATTAGAAGTTAGTAAACTGACAAGTGAGCTAGTGGGTTTGAAAGATCCTCTGAGCAACCAAATCCAGCTGCTTTGGGTTGTTGGTGTTGTTTTTTTATATACCTCCTTTCCCGTTTCTCCTCCTGAGATGCATTTGCTTTAGAATTCTCTTGTTCAGAGAAAGCTGTTTCAGCTTTAGTTACCATGTGCTTCAAGATTCAGCCAAAACAAATGTGCCTTAACTGTGATAGCAACTTGTTAATCACATGGCTGCTGAATATACTACTGTGTGTGTGTAGTACTTGGGAAAAAATGATGTATATCCTGTGTGTAATGCTGTGGAACTCTTCACTATTTACTGCTTCTTAGTTTGTAAAAGTAGAAACTACCCTGCACTGCTAGAGGTAATAATGATTAGGAGTGTAGTGCTGGCTCTACTGAAAAATAATGCCTGCTGCTAGGCCATCTACAGCATTTAGAGATAAAGCATCTAGTCTGGTGATCTCTATCTGTTTGGGAATACAAACTCATGTTTTTCCTGCTCTTTGTCAGCACTATGATGCCATAATGAGATACATCAGCCAACCACCTCTTCTTCTTGATGTTCACATTCATAAACCGATGCTAAATGCTAGGACCTGGATGGATTCTTTGCTAGCTTTCTTCCCTGGATTGCAGGTAAGGTTTAAACCCCTGTGCAGATGATCTTAATAACAAGTAAATAATGAGACAGACAGGGATCTGCTGGAGGAATTCCAATGAAGAGCTGTGAGGACGACTAAGAGGCTTGAACATCTCTCATATCAACAGAGACTGAGACACCTGGGGCTGTTTAGTCTATAGAAGAGAAGGCTGAGAGGGGATCCTTATCAGTGTCTAAATATTGGGGGGTGTGGGGTGTGTGTCAAAATGAAGGTGCCAGCCTCTTTTCAGTGGTGCCCAGTGATAGGACAAGGACCAACAGGTACAAGCTGGAACACAGGAAGTTCCACCTCAACATGAGGAGAAACTTCTTTGCTGTTAGGGTGCTGGAGCCCTGGAGCAGGCTGCCCAGAGAGGTTGTGGAATCTCTTTCTTTGGAGACTTTCAAAACTCACCTGGATACATTCCTGTGTGTCCTGCCCTAGGAAATCCTGCTTTGGCAGGGGGCTTGGACTCAATCTCTAGAGGTGCTTGCCAGCACCTCACACTCCATGATTTTATGATTCACAAGTCAAGCTGAGTAATTCGATTTGCAGGAATACTGAATGGTGCTCAGGCCTGCCACTTCAGTGCTATGACACAAGTTAGCACGCATTGCTGGCCATGTTGAGTACCAAGAGAAGGATGTCTGCAGGGTTTGCTTCCTTCAGACCAGTCCCAAAAACAATCAAAGCAAGCTACGTTCAAATCAAAGCAAGCTACGTTTTTGGTACTCTGGTGACAGCTTTTCTAGGTTTTTAAGACCTTTAAGACAAGCTAAATCACACTTTGCCCCCAGAAGTTAGTCTGTAGCTTTACATGACCACAGCAATCGTTGCCTAACTTTGTATGGTGGATTGGTGTGAATATTATTGTTTCATTTTAGGTGCTCAAGGGTGATATTAGACCTGCCATTGAAACTCATGAGATGCTGTATCAGGTTATAAAAAAGCATAACTTTCTTCCAGAGGTAAGGTAGTAATTTTTCACTTGTGTAAACTGATTCTTAGCTTAATTTGAGCAGTTTCAGATATCATTGTGAAAAAACAACAGAGGGGGTGTGTGTGTTATTAAAACCAAAGGCTCATTTCCATAGCATTCATATATGACTTATAGTCCTGCAACTGTATTTTGGATATGAAATACTTTTTCAGTTATGTTGTAATTAGCACAACAGGAGGAAGCTGCTGGTATTAGTGGTTTCTTGGGCTTTATATTTTAGCCTTTCAGAACTGCCCTTGACTCATTGCAGTATGCAGAACTTGCATAACCATGTGTAGTAGCTCCTTAGTAATATAATGGCATTAATTCACTGTCATCTTTTTTTAACCCAAAGAGGGAAACTAAGGACTGAATTGTTATGAAATGGTGCATAGTGTCCTTAAAAGTGGGTACAAAAAGTTATTTGTAGATATTGCCAGGGTAGTCTCTGAGCAAGTGCATTCTGCACAGGAAAGCATGCTTACCTGCTGAAGTGTGTCTTTATTCTGTGGTGACCCAGAATATATGAGAAAGCTTCCAGCTCCAGTTTTAATTTTGTCTTTCCTCTGGTGTAAACTTACTTCTGCTAGAGATGATTTTAATTACCATCACATTCACCTAATGCAGTTATTGAGACCAAAGAATGCTTTCTAAGCACTGGAGTGATTTTTTTTTTTTTTTAGTGCTTTTAAAATGGTATGATTTGGCTCCTTAGGGAGTTTTTGGGTTGGTTTTTTTGGTGCTTTGTACTTTCACAAGCAGCTCTTGACAGATGAGTTAGTTGGATGTAAGCCAATATGCCATCCTCTTTAGCAAAGACCTAATTTAAACCCTGTACAAACTGGTAGTGAATGCAAGCCATCACAGAAGGGGCTTTTACCAATGCATAATAAGAGTGAATACACAGACTGAAAAAATTGTAGATAACTGATTTCTGTCCTGTGGTATTTCTTATGGTAGAAACAGCTGCTTCCCCTCTGTCAGCCTGCAATGACAGCTTAATCTGCTGGAGGTGACAGGTGTGCTTGCAAAAATGGTACTTGTCAAAGGGTGATCTCTTCCACAGGCTGCTTTGCTTGGGTTGCAGCAACAGTAGGGTGCTTGTGCTGATGGGAGTGATTGGAGGCTGTATGCTGCCTTCTGGGTCTGGAGCACAAGTTCTCACCTGGCCTCACCTGCCAGAACTCCACTTGCTGGAGACTTGTCAGGATGCTGGGTGGTGTCCTGCTCTAACACATCTTTAATTTCACTTATGCTAAGTGGTCTGAATAAAGTAAATACTAAATATTGTCACAGGTTGTCCAGGGATGTGGTTGGATGTGGAGCCCTGTCTCTGGAGACATTCAAAATCAGACTTGATGTGGCTCTGGGCTCCCTGATCTAGTTGGAGTTGTCCCTGTGGACTGCAGGATGGGTTGGACAAAATGGCCTTTGAGAATGCCTTCCAACCTGATGCAATCTGTGAATCTGTCTAGAACAGCAGTTTAGGTTTTGACCCCAAATGTACTAACTGGAGAGAAGTTCTTGCAGCCTCCTGAGGCTGATGTTGGACCTTCAGGCCTCCACTGTTGTGTACTTTAGCCGTTGTGGTACAGTTAACTTAGGAGTCAATTTTTGGGGCCAATCAGAAACATGGGGCAGTCTTTTTAGCAGGGCCAGTTGTGACAGGACAAGGGTTGATGGTTTGAACTCAGAGGGAGATTTAGACTGGGGAGGAGTTCTTTGACAATGAAAATGGTAAAACACTGGGCCAGGTTGCCCAGAGGTGAAGGTTCAATCTTCAAGGTGAGGATTGGATGGGGCTCTGAGCAGCCAGCTGTAGTTGCAGATGTCCCTGCTCACTGCAGAGAGATGGGACTGGATGACCTTTAAAGGTCTCTTCCACCCCAGACGATTTTATGATTCTATGAAATGAACCTGCGTTTGGTTTTCTTGTATCTATTTTTGTCGGTCCTTTTTTCTTCTTCAGGCATTCACAACAGACTTCAGAGTTCACTGGGCTCAGCATCCTTTAAGGCCTGAATTTGCTGAAAGCACTTACTTCTTGTATAAGGTAAGGTCACTTTCATTCCTCTGGTTTTTGGTCACTTTGTTTAGCACCCAAAATTTGGTCTTATTTCAATAAGGAGTAGCATATTTTGATATAAAATATATAGCCCATCTCCAGCTTATTTTGTCTACTGGAACCAGGTCTGTGTGTAAACAAGTTGAAAGTATTTGCTTTCAAAAATTGTTGTAGAAATCTTGTTTTACATGCCTAGAATTAGAAAGAAAACAGGTGATAAAGGGCTATATTTTAAAAGATGTTTACAGATATTGCTGATCTCTCTTAAGGAGATCTGAGAGACTAAGAGCAAAAGCCAGTTGTACCTTGCAGAAAAGAGCAGTGCCTAAATGTCCTGGTGTTTCTGTAAGTATTTCCATGTCCTTACCTGCATATCTGTAAAAAGGCTGTGCAGTGGTATCTCAGATTGATTAGCACCCCTAATAAATTAGACTTTATGGTGCCTGAGAAGGTTTGGAGTCAAACTAGCATCAGGAAAACGGAAGCTGCTAATTGTACCTTAAGTCAAACTGCACCTCTGAGTTTGGGGTTTGTATTGCTTTTGTAGGCTACCGGGGACCCTTATTATCTAGAGGTGGGAAAAACACTCATTGAAAACTTGAACAAGTATGCAAGAGTGCCTTGTGGGTTTGCTGCAATGAAGGATGTTCGTACAGGCAGTCATGAAGACAGGTAAAAGGTTTTGCAATTTTCTTCTTCATAAAAAGATTACAGGAAAAAAAATATCTCATTACTCTCTTTATATAACTGAATTAACTTTTGAGTAGCTGTCTGTCTGCAGTTGAACAGCCAAGCCCTAAACTGCCTGTTTGTCATAGTCTATAAACTGCTTGTCTCAGAGCAATGGAGGAATTACTTCCGAACAAAATACACTTCCAATCAAGAGGTTTGTAAAGGGGTTTATTTGTTTTGTACGTTTCTGCTGTTCGGTACTGAACACGCCTGATCCTTTCCCTCCAAACATAGTTTCTTCTCAGTGGAAGGAACACTAATGGAATTCAGTTCCACAGTAATAGTCATGAAGTCTTCAGAGATGGAGCAACAGGAGTATTTGTTCTACTGATGCTTTTGAAAAGAAGAGGGGATCTTCCTAAAGGGCGTGCATTTCTTTCCCATAGAATGGACTCTTTCTTTCTGGCTGAGATGTTTAAATATCTTTACCTGCTGTTTGCTGATAAGGAAGACATGATTTTTGACATTGAAGATTATATCTTCACTACAGAAGCTCATCTGTTACCACTTTGGCTTTCCACTACAAACCAAACCATCTCTAAAAAAAATACAGTAAGTAATATCTCAATTCTAAATTAGTTTTAGTGCTGCTTTGAAGCAGTTTTGGGGTTGTTTTTTTGTCGTTGTTTGTTTAATGGGAGGAAGTAGAAGAAAAAGCAGGAAAGATCTTAGTTTGAAGAAGTACACCATTTCTGACACTTCATTTCATAGGAGCCATTTTGACATCACATGGCTATGAATGACGTTTACTTGATGAGATTCTGCACCACTGAATCTGGGGCAGGGGGAGCTGTGGAATATGAGCAATATATAAAAAGAAACTGATTCTTCATCTCAGTATAAATGTTACAAGAACACACTGTTGTGCTTTTGTTTTCAGCTTTGTTTTCCATTATTTTTTCTAAGACGCTTCCAACAACGCCTAAGTTCTTGTTGCTAATTTTACCACACCGACCCTTGGCAAATTTGGAAAGGTTTGTTTAAATCCATGCAATAGGCATCTGTTGTCTAAATGTGAGAACACTGATAGAATGACAGAACTGTTGAGGTTGGAAGAGACCTCCGAGACCATCAAGTCCAGCTGCACACCCACAGCTTGCAATCCCACCACTACTGCTAAGCCACTGCCACTAAACCATGTCCCTCAGCAGCACATCCATGTGTCTTTTAAATCCCTCCAGGAATGGGGATGCCACCACCTCCTGGGACAGCCTGTTCTAGTGCCTGAGAACCTTTTCTGGGAAGCAATTTTTCCTAGTGTCTAACCTGAGCCTTCTCTGGCACAACTTGAAGCCATTTCCTCTTGCCCTGTTACTTATTACATGTGAGAAGAGACCAACCCCCACCTTACTGCAACCTTTCAAGGGGTTGCAGAGGGCCAGAAGGCCTCCCCTCAGCCTCCTTTTCTCCAGGTTGAACAGCCCCACTGCCTTCAGCTACTCCTCATAAGACTTGTGTTCAAGGCCCTTCACCAGCTTAGGTTGCTCTTTTCTGGACCTGCTCCAGCACCTCAATGCCCTTCTTGGAGTGAGTACAGTACTTGAGGTGTGGCCTCACCAGTGCTGAGTGGAGGGAGACAATTGCTATTGGCCATACTATTTCTGATCCAGGCCAGGAGGCTATTTGCCTTCTTGGCCACCTGTGCACATACTGGCTGGTGTTCAGCCAACCATTGACCAGCACTCCCAGATCCTTCTCTGCCAGGCAGCTCTCCAGCCACTGCTCTCCATGTCTGTAGCGTTGCATGCAGTTGGTGAAACCCAAGGCACTTGGCCTTACTGAACCTTATGCTGTTGCCCTCTGCCCACTGGTCCAGCTCTGTAGGGCCCTGCTGCCCCCAGGCAGACCAACACTCCCTCCCAGCTTAGTGTCTGAGGGTGCAGTTGATCCCCTCCTCCAGATCATTGGTCAAAATGCTAAACAGAACTGGCCCCAGCACTGGGCCTAGGGAACACTGACAGGTTTAGACATTACTTAACCTTCCAAAATAACCCACAGCTAATACAGCTGTGCTGAGGAGCATCATAAATACCTGTCATTGGTTTGGTCTGTGCTCAGGAGGTAAGGTGATATCATTTATTTGTAAGGCAGTAGAAATACATGACACTGTGGAGAAAAGGGTGACAGGGCCATCAGGGGTGTAAATTCCCTTATGTTAGTGTCTCCATTTTCACCCTCTACTTGGAGTTTTACAGTAATACCTGGATCAGGGGAAAATGCTCCTATTGTGTGTCAAGCCACACTGAGTAGAAAGCATGCTGGTTCAGGGACAGAGTTTCATGTTCATTAGTGGGATAAATGCAATTACTTGCTCTCAGTGCCCAACGTTAATACATTTAATGTGCCATGGAGTTGGATTTTCCTGTTCCTTGATAGTGGAGAGCCTGCAGCCTCTCTGAAATGTGCTTTCCTTGAGCATTTATCCTGTTTCATCTTTGAGTTTTGGAAAGAGAGACTTCTTTAAACTACACAAGAATTTCTCTGAAGGATCTGAAGTATTTTATGTGACTTTCATTCCCAACATGCAAAGTTGATACTTTTGAGGCAGGCAGGATACCCACAGCTTAAGCCGTCTGAAGAGGTGGCCTCAAAAATGTAGTTCCTTTCAGAACCACAAATATTAGAAGGCCAATAAAGGGCGACAGAGTAAATTGTTCAAGTGCAGTTTTCTTAAGCTCTCTAAGTCAGAGCTGTTAACCTGCATAATGCAAATAAGAAAGGTCCATTGAAAATAGTGTCCCAAAAATTGTGTGAAATGGCTAAAGGGCTGTGAGTGTGTTTGTTCTGGTATGGAATTTACCTGATGGTGACAAAATGTGGGTAAGAACAAATGGAATGTGTCAATTACTTTTAATATAAACACAGTGCTATGAAACCAAAATGCCTGTGAGCTAGCTGGCAGCAGCAACCCAACATCCTGTTTGTACTGACTCTCATAAACAGGAAAGGTCATGTCTTATACTGTGATGCTTGCAAGATCTTTCAGTGATGTGACTACTATTCGTCACACTTAGGAGCAGAGATACTTCAAAGTGTTTGTTCCAGTGAGCTAGCAGCCTTTTGACCTTGTTTTTAGGGAGCCTTTACCTACTTTCATAAGATAATTTAGTAGATTTTTAATTAGCTAATACGTTGCAGACAAGGTGGGGTTGTTTGCTGTGGGCTTTTCTTGCAAGTGGATAAATACCACAACTAAGAGCAGGCTGACTGTGGCTCCAAAGCGCACAACATGTTCCACATGTTGCAAACTGGCAGTTTGTGCCAGTGTTAACTCTCTCATCTTTACTGAAAATAGACTCTGTGAGTTACACAGAGATCCATCCCTGCCCATTCAGCCTTCCAAGCCTATGTGGCTCCTGAGGAGGAGAATCTTTTGTTCATATGATCGGATGTGATATTCTTAGTAACGGGAAGCAGGAATGACCTCAGGTCTGCAGCTCCTCCACTCAGCGTGAAGACACGGTCAGATTAAATCAGAACAACTTCCTTTAGTTGTCCAGCACATAAAGGTGCAGGGACACTAAGTGTGTCATGAGCAGGCTTGAGAAATGCTATTTACCCCTACAGGATTAGGTGTTTCTGTAAAAAAATGTGGAGAGATTGTGGATGCAGGTTTGGTAAGTGACAAATGGCATCCTGGCCTGCATCAGGAACAGTGTGGCCAGCAGGAGCAGGGAGGTCATTCTGCCCCTGTACACTGCACTGGTTAGGCCGCACCTCGAGTACTGTGTCCAGTTCTGGGCCCCTCAGTTTAGGAAGGATGTTGTCTTGCTGGAACGTGTCCAGAGGAGGGCAACAAAGTTAGTGAGGGGTTTGGAACACAAGCCCTATGAGGAAAGGCTGAGGGAGCTGGGGTTGCTTAGCCTGGAGAAGAGGAGACTGAGGGGTGACCTTATTGCTCTTTACAACTACCTGAAGGGAGGTTGTAGCCAGGCAGAGGTTGGCCTCTTCTCCCAGGCAGCCAGTACCAGAACAAGAGGACACAGTCTCAAGCTGCGCCAGGGCAGGTTTAGGCTGGATGTTAGGAAGAAGTTCTATACAGAGAGAGTGATTGCCCATTGGAATGGGTTGCCCATGGAGGTGGTGGAGTCACCTTCATTGGAGGTGTTCAGGAGGAGACTTGATGGGGTGCTTGGTGCCACGGTTTAGTTGATTAGGTGGGTTGGATTGGTTGATGGGTTGGACGCAATGATCTTGAAGGTCTCTTTCAACCTGGTGTATTGTATTGTATTGTATTGGAAATCAGAACTGGTTGTATTAGTCTATCCCTAGAATGGGGTTCTAGTCAGCTGGTTACCCTTTGTTACTCCAAGGTGTGGCACAGAATAGTGATGCATCCTTCACTCCTGGAATCTGGACTGCACTCAGCTATTGTATATCCTGAGTACACACATTACTTGAGGGTGGATCTGTTGTTTTTTTGAATATAGAACTGTAAGCTGCATTTTTAACAAGTGATTGCATCTCTTGTTTTAGACTACAGAATACACAGAGCTGGATGACAGCAACTTTGACTGGACCTGTCCCAACACCCAGATTCTTTTCCCAAATGACCCAATGTTTGCTCAAAGCATTCGTGAACCTTTGAAAAATGTGGTGGATAAGAGCTGTCCCAGGGGTATTTCCAGAGCGTAAGATGGATATTTTCTGTCTTTTGGCAGGGTAGAGATGAGTGGAATTGAGTCTGTTAATGCATGTAAGGAGAAATATGAGGTGTGCTGGAGCTTGCTCTGCTTGAGTTTGTAGTCCTTTTAGAATGGATAACTGAGCTACAGGGAAAAATCAGTCTGGCATCAACAGCAAGACTTAATTCATTTCCAGCAGGAATTAGAGTGCCTTTCAAAGCAAAAGGAGCTTAATGAGCCACATGCTCCAAGTGGGAGTTATAGCTCAGGTACTGCAGGAAGTATGTCTCTGATTTGTAAAATTGATTTCTGCAGTCCCTTGAACAGTTCTGCAGTTCTTTGTAGTAAGCAAATCATACTACAGAACCTCACAGAATCCCAGCGTGGTAGGGGTTGGCAGGAACCTCTGGAGATTATCCAGTCCAACACCCCTGCTAAAGCAGGGGCACCCACAGCAGCTTGCCCCGGAGCACAATGTCCAGGTGGATTTGGAGTCTCTCCAGAGAAGGAGACTCCACAACCTCTCTGGGCAGCCTGTTCCAGGGCTCCAGCACCCCTACAGCAAAGAATTTTTTTCCTTCCTGCACAGATGGATTCCAGTTTGTGCCCACTGCCCCTTGTCCTGTCACTGGACACCACTGAAGAGAGTCTTGACATCTGGCCTTTAGATATTGATAAGATCCCCAACTTCACTTGTTTTGAAGAATTTAGGACAGTGTTAAAGCTGAGGAAGTTTATCCTTCTAACCAGCTCTTTAGTATTTATACTTTACAAATAACACTGAGTAGCAACTGCTTGAGGACAACTGATTTTAGTCAGTCTAATAGTCATGCAGTCTGGTCAGAAAAGAGAGACAGCACGTGGTAGTCTTGCCATCACCCTTGCATGTGCTTTTTTGCACTACAGAATTACTGATCATCTCAACAACTTTAAAAGACAGACAGTTTGACTGATAAGCTGAATCCTAGTGAAGCTTGTGCTCAGCATTATTTGAAAGAATCCAAGTTTTGAGGTGGTAGGAATAATGTGAGTGTTACGTTTCAACAACAGTCTTGTTTTTAAAGCTTTGATGTCTAATATCTTTTGGCAGAGAAGATGGTTTGGGAAGTGGACCAAAGCCACCACTGAGAGCCAGAGATTTCATGGCCAGTAATCCTGAACACTTGGAGATACTGAAGAAGATGGGAGTCAGTTTGATTCATCTGAAGGATGGAAGAGTACAATTAGTACAGCATGCAGTGCAAGTAAGACTTGACAGGACTTCTTTTGGAAACCTTCAGTGATACTTGACAGTTAAGAGCTTCAGGAGGGACTGGCAGACTGGAAAGAGGCACATGAGCTTTATCTGCAGCTATATTTAGCAACCTTATGCTTGTTAATGTTTTGCCTCATTAACACTTTTAGCTAATCTTCCCTTAAATTAGATGGAGGCTTTTTGAGTCAAAGTGATGTAGCTAGCAACACCTTATGTGAAAAGATCTCAGTGTGAGATACTTCCACTTGTGTTTAAGTGGTCTGTGTGTTTTCAGTCTTCTGGGTGGTAGAGGCGCTGAAAGGTTAACTTCCTCAACGAGATGACGAATGAGTGCCAGTGAGCATCTGCTCTGTGCTTTAAATTTTCTGTAGCAGTGGTCCAAAGCAAACATAACTTCAGTAATTATTTCTTTTTCCTCAAACACTTCTGAAGAAACTGTTTATGTTTCTTTACTCCCAGGCAGCAAGTTCACTTGATGCTGAAGATGGCTTGCGGTTCATGCAGGAGATGATTGAACTCTCCAGTCAGCAGCAGAAAGAGCAACAGCTACCTCCTCGTGCTGTTCAAATTGTTTCCCATCCATTCTTTGGCAGGGTGGTCTTGACTGCTGGACCAGCGCAATTTGGGATGGACTTATCCAAACACAAAGCAGGGGTATGGAAGCTGTGGATTCAATCTATTTGTGGCTTCGTTACTTTGCTAATCCCATAAGCCTGAATTTTACAGTACTGCCTCTATCGCAGCGTTGCCAGCAAGAGGGTGATAAATTAATTACAGTGATCAAAACGACAGGGCACAGAAATGACAGCAGTGACAGACTCTTAGATGGGTGACTTAGCAGTCTGTGGCCGGTGCTCTGCTCTTGAGTCATCAGTGATGAGTTAGGATTTAAAATGCTTACATAGTATGGTTTTTTTGGAAACAAATTCATATGGTCTGCAGTGCAGATCTTAAGAGAGATTAATTCAAGGGGAGGTTTTCCTACCACGTCAGCCAAAAATTCTCAAAAGCCATCTTGGAGTTAGAGTAGGCAGTTTTCATACAAGCTTTTACAAAAAGCTGTGTCTGGATGGAAGAAGAAAATATCAGTGGCAATGGTCCCTACTGGAAGCAGTAGGAAAACCCAGTGGCTTAGACTGGGTGAGGTGCAGCCCCAAAGAGGAGTTCCAGGGTAGTGGTTCACAGGAGAGAATTTTCCAGAGACCGCAGCTCACAAAATGCAGCAGATACAAGAATTAGGTTTTCACTTGGTCATTCTTTGCTTCTCAGAACTCCAGCTTCAGAATAAAGATTGCCTGCATTGACAGAACATTGGCTTCTGTCACTGAATGCATTAGATTAACTGAGGGAATGAAAATGCTTAGGAATCTTCTGCAAGTTTGAACCCAGTGCTCTAATTGTCTCTTTTTTTTTTTTCCCCAGACAAGAGGATTTGTTGCAACCATTAAGCCATATAATGGATGCTCAGAGATCACTAATCCAGAGGCAGTGAAAGAGAAGATTGCTCTGATGCAGAGAGGCCAGTGTATGTTTGCTGAAAAGGCACGAAATGTTCAAAGAGCTGGAGCAATAGGAGGCATTGTTATTGGTAAGCAAAACTCTTCAGCTCATGTAGATGTACTTCACAGATTCGGAGATAGTAGAGAGCTGATAAGCAGCTGTTAAACTGTCTGAGATGACAACACAGAAACTGGGCTTTCAGAAGAAGAAATAGTTTGGTTTGGTCTGGTTCTGTGCAGAAAGCATAGCTAAACAAATTGGGATGGGTGATTGTCACTGGGTTTTGCAGATTAAAACTCTTTAAAGGATCACAGAATTGCAGTAGTGCTGTCTGCTTACTGCTGGGGAAGACAAGATAGGAATGAGAAATGTTAAGGGAAACAAGTACACATGTTGCCTTTTTGCAACAAGCTTCAGATTTTGTGCCTGGCATCCTCTTAACTGTCTGGGCAGCAGAAGGCTGCTGAGAAGTCTCTGGAAGGTGGGAGTTGTAGTCTATCTAACAGGAAGGTCACTTGCTTCTTGTGTGCACTGGCCAGATGACAACGAGGGAAGCAGCAGTGACACAGCTCCTCTCTTCCAAATGGCTGGTGATGGGAAGAACACAGATGATATCACAATTCCCATGCTCTTCCTCTTCAACAAGGAAGGAAACATCATCCTGGATGCAATCCGGGAGTATGAGGCTGTGGAGGTGCTCCTTTCTGATAAAGCAAAAGACAGAGGTAAGATCAGAGGTGGTGTATTCAGATTCAGAGGTTATTCTTCAGTTTAGCTTCCCTCTCTGCCGTGGCACAGTGTGCCATGCGCAGTGATGACTTCGTTGCCACCCAAAGGTGCACACGTGTTACTTGGCAACTCTGCTTTTCTCTTTGACATTGGTAATAGTTATTCCAGCAAAAAGCCATTGTCTGAGGAGTGTCATTACCTGCTCCCCCTCTTCAAATTCATATCAACATGAAGTGCTGTTCATAAGTTGTCAGTTTGACTAATGAGAGAACGCAGCCTTTTGGATTCTTTTTGGACCCCTTTTGTCATAATGTGCTTTGAAGTGGTGTCAGGAATAGCTGAGTGTTCCATGCCCTACATTGTAAATGCCTCTCTCTTATCAAGCTCCCCAGTGACATCCTTGGTACCCAAAAGGAAAGATACAACTGTTAAAACTATTCTGCCTATCTAAGGAGAAGTGAGAAATAAGGCTGCTGAGCTCAGATGTTTTGCATTTTTTCTTGCATGATGCAGGAAGATTGCAAGCTAATACATTCCCAATTAAAATGTTTGCCTATGACAGATCATTCTGAGTTTCCCTTTTGTGAGCCTCCCTCCCTTGCTAGCACCACTTTGTCCAAGCAGAGCAGATATAAGATCAGATCTCTCAGTGGCACCATTTATTTCCTGCACATTTGCTAAGGTGATATGCTGAAAGCTGCAGTGTTCTTCACAGCTGCTGACTAACACCTCCTGCTTCTATCTGTGGTTAGACTGCTCTAACAAAATGGTAAACACATTTGAGAATTTGTAATCTGTGTCTGCTTCTCCCCCTCTCCTCATGCTTCCATTTGGAATCCCAGCAACAATCTTTAAAGGTAAAATGATTCCAAACTACATTATTGATAGCAGTAAGTATCTTG
The DNA here is from genome assembly GCA_033816785.1 of Picus viridis. NCBI lineage: Eukaryota > Metazoa > Chordata > Aves > Piciformes > Picidae > Picus > Picus viridis. Next base: position 24,806,455 of record CM066588.1, read on the forward strand.
TATTAAATGTAGCTTACGCAGTTAAACTCCCTACAGGTCTTGAAATACCACTGGCCTGTTTACTAGGCTTAAACAGCAAGCTCTAGAGTTTGCTGTGCTTATAAATCAGCTGTTGTAAAGCTCTATTACTACTTGAGATGTGTGTTAGTTGTTCTGAGTGGGGTTGTGATGAGGGAGGCTTCAGCTTTGGCTTTTCAATTTACAGTTCAAGGAACTTATGAAACTCTGACTCCCACTTACTTGGAAGTGGGATCTGGGTGGACCTGGGAGTGCTTTAAAATCCAGCATGAAAGTTCAGTGCACGCAGTGGGGATTTGCTGAGGGCCGAAGGATGGTAACTAGCACTGACCCAGAAGTCACTATTCACAGAATCACAAAGCGGTTTGGGTTGGAAGGGACCTTAAAGAGTGTCTAGTTCCACCCCCGCCCTGCTGGGGACAGGGACACCTCCTACTAGACCAGCTTGCTCAAGGCCTCATCCAACCTGGCTTTAAACACTTCCAGGCTTGGAGCCTCCACAGCTTCTCTGGACAACCTGTTCCAGTGCCTTACCACCCTCCTGGGGAAGAATTTCCTCCTAACATCTAATCTGAATCAAGCTGCTTCCAGTTGGAAGCCCTTACCTCTGCTCCTGTCATTACCTGCCTTTGTAAAAAGTCCCTCCCTGTTCAAGTTTGAGGAACCCAAACTAGTCTGTGTTGTTTGCCCCCGTTTAAAATGTCATTAAATGTCTTCTCTCCCCTCCCTCTGTAAAAGAAGTTCCTTTATAGTAGCTTCTCATATCAGTGGTAAGTCTGCACTTCCTTGAGGGTATAAAGCCAAGGGAAGTGACCTTGCTTTTCAAATACAAAATAAACTGTTGCATTCCTAGGGGAGTTTTCAAACCATGCTTTTCTCTTCCCTCTAAAAGACTTGGAAGTGGAGAATATGGACCAGAAATTGTCTGAAAATGATTCACATAAACAGCATTCAGAAGAACCTACTTCAGCATCTCAGGATGTTGGCACAGTCAGCGAGGAGCCTGAAGAAGGAGAACGCTCTGATGTTACTGATCCTGACTCTGTACCTCCTGCTGATGCAGCCAGTGACAGTGTTTCCATTTCAAATCAGGATTCCTCCGTCCCTGGAACCCAGGAGGCTGGTGCTCCAGAGCCAGCATGTCCACCAGGGGACAGCCAGCCTCAGGAACAACAGACTGAGACAGAGCCAAATTCCAAAGTTAACTGGGACAATAAAGTCCAGCCTATGGAATCCATATTAGCAGACTGGAATGAAGATATAGAAGCATTTGAAATGATGGAAAAGGATGAGCTATGACTTGTAATAATAACTTATTTGTTAGGAAACAAGTGGAGAACTCTTTGGGTGGAAGTGAGGCCCTGAGATCTGACAACTAGAAAACATATTCAGTGTTGTGGCAAGCAGTCAGGTGCCACCTGGAAAATACCGTAGAAACTCAGCACCCACTCCTTGTCTCATCTGAATGTGTCCTCTTTGACAATGGGAACGTGCAATCGAAGCATTTGCCTGGCTCCACAGCTTGGTGCTGTAGCCCAGGAGGCTCATTCAGGGAACCAGCCCAGCTTCTGCCTTCCAGGCTTCAAGAGGTCACCCTCCCTTAGTCTCTGGAAAGCAGAAGTTGAGCGCAGTGGGGTTAATATACCACATAATGGTTATCCATGAGAGCACTTCAGGGCAGCAGGTCAGCTGCTGTTCTGCTTGGAGCAAAGGTGTGGTTTCACTGGTCTCTGCTGAGTTGAAAGCCTCCATTGACAGCAGCAGGAGAAGTTATGGTTCCAGTTATGGTGTCTTCAAGCTACAGCTAGAAGCAGTCTGATTTTTGTCCTGCCATATCATACTGAGATTTTTGTGTTGCTCACCACTGCTTCCATCTGTTACCATGAAGAACCACCATGATGACAGGCGAGTTGTTGTCCTTCTGCTTCACTTCCAACTAGAGAAACACTAAACCAAAGGCAATGTGTGCTTTGTAAGCAGGGCCCATGAGGGAAACTGAGACAGCCTTGGGGTCTTGGGACCCTGAGATCGGAGAAACTGAGACAGCCTTGGGAAGCAACTAAAGGTTTGTGGTGTGTTGAAGTTATGCTTGAAGTTAAGGCAAAGTGGACAAGGCAGATGTTAGGTTACAGGTATTTCATTTGGCCTTCCAGGTTGAAAAACTCAAATGTACCCCATGACATGGAGTTTAAAGTGGCAATACTCTGTCAGGACAGCAAGCACAGCTGATCTTGTTCTAAAAAACATCTTCCTTTTTCTACAAGTTTTACTTCTAACAGCTTGACTTTGCTGCCATCCTTTTGATATTCAAGCTTCCCCATGTGCGATACTGCAAGGCAATGAGGCCAGTGCCAGTGGTGAAGCGCGGTTGGGGCCATAGTTAGTGGTGTGAGCTGTGAGGATGGCTGGTCTGTTACTGTGGGCTTTGGGAGCTTGTTACAGGTAAGTGTGAGTCCAAGCTTGTTATCCCTATGATGAAAACCCCACAACTGAAATAAAACTGGGGATGGTTAAACTCCTGAGAGATGTTTTGACTGTGTCCAAAGAAACTGCCAAAATACTGAAGTCACTTGATTTGTATAGACTGCTTGTAGTGAATTGTGGTTCAGAGAGTTGTTTTATATTATAGAGTAAATTAACACTGCCTATATGCTGCACCTGGTGAAAGATGAAGGTTAAAATGGAAAGGAGGGGGGGGTGGAAAAAGCCCCAGTCTGAACTGCACCTTTCATGGAGCTGGTGAAATGACATGTGCTGAATGTGCAGCTGTTAATTGTCAGAGCCATACTGTATCCATTTGTGTCCTCCTGTACAGTATGGGCAGAGAAATCCCAGGCAAACATCTCCGTGTATACTCAGCTGCTTTCCAGAGTCTCCAACGCACAGGCACCTTTTGGAGAGCAAGCCAGGCAGAACATCACCCGGATACCTAGCGCTCAGCCACACTGCAAGGAGGCAGCAGGACAGTGACCAAGTGTCCTTGGAAACACGTCAGCTTTTACATGCAGGCATCATTCCTTTGCACAAACAGCTGCCTGGAGCCTTGGGGTGAATACGCAGGACTTGCAGCAGCTGGGGGTTCAGTTTGGAATCTATTTGTGTGTTTATCACATTAGGTGAGGTTCTGCATGTGTGTTCCATCAGGAGAGCCTTCTAAGTGTCCTTGGAGCCCAAGTCAGCACCCAAGGGTGCTGCACTCCCCTGGTAGCACCAGGCTCTAAGCCATGTGGCCAACTGCAGTCAGCTGCAGCATCACCACCATTCAGGTGCAGATCAGACTTTTTCCTTCCGATAACTCCTTTGGTCTGTCAGTGCTTAGTGCCACAAAAGGAGCATCCTTGTTCCCCATGCTCCTCATCTTCACACTTGTTAGCTTTGCTGGTGGAGATGGAATCATTTCTGTAGCTATAGGAGACCCTGGTCATTGTTACAACTGTCAGTAAGCCAACTACAGATTATTTTCTTTTATGTGCAGGACATCTAGGTGTAGGTTTAAAATGTTATCAAAAGATCAACTTTCTCTGCCATCAGCAGTTCGGTTTTATTTAGCTGCTTTTTCCACATTGTGTTGCTAAAGCAGCAGACATTAGCAGTCTCCTTTGAGGGGACTTTGAATGATCCCAGAGCTCCCTGTGGATTGGAGGAAGAATTTTGGTGGTGGCCTACCTCAGCTAAGTGTTGCCTCCTTCCTTTTGGGTTGGTTTTCTTTGTTTTAGTTGGTTCTACTTTTGACACCATCAGGAGAGCCATAGCTTTGTTTATAAAACTGAACTGGGTTAAGGTTGACCTTTGGGGACAGAATTAGTTTTATTCAGGTTATTTTCACTTTGTACTTGATGAGGAAGTAGGCTTTAGCTGAACCTTTTCATATCATTCTGGAAATAATTCTGTTTCAGAATTTGAGTTGAATCCCAAAATTCAATTCAGTGTCATCCTAAAAGGTGAGAAGAATGTATTCATCAACCCCCAAAACCTTTTGGAGAGGGGAGTAAGGGGTTTTTTCTCCTCCCAGTTTTCATAAATCTGCTCCTTCTGTGTGGAATGTTGCTGGTACATCATTAATCTGTAATTGCCTCTACCTATTGTACATTTATTTCTATGATATTGGACAGTGAAGAGTTCAGGAATCACAGCTGGAACTAGCACTTACTCCATGCCATGTAATTCAGAGCAGCCAATTATTTTATCATTTGATTTTAGAGGAATCGTCTTAATTGTTTACATTTATTGTCTCTTAATGAAGTTTCACAATGAGCCCAGCTTTGGTTCTTCTCCTCGTCCTCCTCCTCCTTCTCCTTCTCCTCCTCCTCCTCCTCCTCCTTCTCCTCCTCCTCCTCCTCCTGTCAGCCTGCCTGGAGACACAGCAGTAGGCACAGCTAAGTGTACAGGGAGAGGTTAAAACCAGGATCTCTTCTGCAAAAGGCATCAGTCAGAACATAGGAAACAAACCCATTCTGTGAATGAAATATTGTATGTTGGGGTTTTATAAGGTTATTACTGTTTTGGTTTTTAGCCAGCCCAATTTACAGCCCTCTATTTTCTTATGAGAGATGTCTAATAACAGGTGCTGTAAGAGGATTGTTGGGTTTTACTGTCTGCTGGGGAATCTATACAATATTTCTAAGGGCGACTATGTACTGTGATGTAAAAGCCTGGGCTGCAATGTATATAATCTGTGTACATAATTGTGTACTTGATTATAACTGCTGATTGTAAAGATTTAATAAAATGTAAATACTCTGGTCAAGCTGTGCTGCAATGACACTAATTCCTGACTTGCCCAACCAGCTCTCTGTGCCTTTGGTCATCACAGCATCCCAGCATGATGGGGTTGGAAGGGACTTCTGGAGATCATCCAGTCCAACCCTCCTGCTAAAGCAGGGTCACACACAGCAGCTTGCCCAGGATCACAATGTCCAGGAGGGTTTGGAATCTCTCTGGAGAAAGAGACTCCACAACCTCTCTGGGCAGCCTGCTCCAGGGCTCCAGCACTTTCACAGCAAAGAATCTTCTCCTCCCATTCAGATGGCACTTCCTGGGTTTGTGCCCACTGCCTCTTGTCCTGTCACTGGGCACTACCGAGCAGCATCTGTCCCCATCCTCTTGCCCTTCCCCCTTTAGCTCTTGCTGAGCATTGATCAGAGCCCCTCTCGGGCTGCTCTTCTCCAGCCTGAACAGTCCCAGGTCTCTCAGCATTTCCTTATCACAGAGATGCTTTAGGCCTCTCAGCATCTTTGTAGCTCTCTGTCGCACTCCCTCCAGTAGTTCCCCGTCTTAAACTGGAGATCCCAGAACTGGACAGAGTGTTCCAGATGTGGCCTCACTCAAGGCAGAGTGGAGAGGCAGGAGTACCTCCCTTGACCTGCTGGCCACACCCTTCTTAATGCACCTCAGGGCACCATTGGCCTTCTTGGCCAGAGGGCACATTGGTGGCTCCCAGTGATCTTGTCCACAGCACCCCCAGGTCCTTCACACAGCTGCTTCCCAGCAGGTCACCCTTCACCTGTACTGGTGCAGGCGTTGTTCTTCCCGAGGTACAGGACCCTACACTTGCTATTGTGGCACTTCATGAGACACAGTGGTGCACGACCATGGCTGATAGCAGCAGGCACACTGCAGTGCAGGACACTGAGGGGTAACTTTTCACTGAGGGTAGCCAGACACAATCAGAGCAACCCTTTTGTGTGGAAGAGGACAGAGAAGGCTCTCAGCAGCCTCCTCTAACCAGGCTGTTCCAACCTCTCTTATGCTGTGACTTAGGCATTTTTAACGATTATTTTTCAGGCCTGCTCCTGCAGAGAGAGTGCAGAGCCTCACACCTTCAGTGCAAGTGTGAATACTTCTGATACTGTCATTAGGATTAAAAAACCCTCTTGTCTCTTTTGGGCTTGATTAGGTAGGTCTCAGAGGAACCATCCTCCAGAATCCTTCCTCATTTATTAGCTGTTCTGACATGCTAGAGCATGCCCCCTAGCCCTGCTTCTCGCTTATAACAAGAAGTCAGGGTTATTCAGTTTATTTCTGGGTTATCTCCAGTACTTCTCAGGAGCACTCACTGCATGGATGTATGAAGGGTAAGGCAGGCATGGTGGCATCACACCTCCTGTTAAAACCAGCTTTAATTAAGCTTTATTGCACTGGTTGGGCTGTTCTTCCATTGTCACATTTCCACTTTCCACTTAGGTCCCCCCAAGCTGGAGGGCTTCAGCAGCTCTGACAAAAACAGCCTCAACTGCTGCTTGTTCGGTAATTCACATCAGCCGGGAGCTGAAGGTGGCAGGAGTCCCATTTTTGTCCCGAGTGCTACATAAAAGATAATGTTAGTAAATCTTCCCAGCTGGAATGGCCTCAAGCCATCAGCGTTTGCCTGCCAAAGTTCACCCCAGCCGTTAACCCCCAGCGTGGGTGAGTTCATTGCTATTCATCCCTGAATAACACAGCGCAATGGTGTGGCCACCAGGGCTGGGCTGAGTGCAGACAAGCTGGTGTAGTGGTACCCACATAGTATCCCAGCATGGTGGGGGTTTGAAGGGGGCTCTGGAGATTATCTCATCCGACCCCCTGCTAAAGCAGGGTCACCCACAGCAGCTTGCCCAGGAGCACAATGTCCAGCTGGGTTTGGAATCTCTCCAGAGAAAGAGACTCCAGAACCTCTCTGGGCAGCTGGCTCCAGCACCCTCACATAAAGCTTTTGGAGAGCACTCTGGCACAGTTTGAGTACCCCACCAGCTGCGACACCAGGACAGGCCTGATGGCAGCAGTGCAGGGCAGAGAATGAGAGGAAACAGAAAACCAGCATCACCCTTTCTTAGAGCACCCTGCCCCAGCTCTCCTCACCAGGTGCTGCTGTTGACTTCACAGCACCGGGAAGGAGTCGCTGGGTTTTGGGCAGGAGCCCTGAGCTTGACGCAGAGAAATGTGGAGCAGCAAGGAGAAACTGGAGCTGGCTGCACCAAATTTGATGCATTTTAGGCTTTCCTATGGACTGCTTCTCCTTGTGAGCAGCAGGGTGGTAGTAGAGTAAATGGTGGTGGTTGGAGATGGGTGTGATCCTCCCTCCCACAGGAGAAACGACCTCCCTGCCCCTCCTTCAGCCCAATGCTCCTCACCCGCTGCTTTAAGAGAATTAGCAAGCAAGGCTGAGGGGAAAAAAGGCATTTCCAGCACAGACCAGCTCTCCTGGCTGTTTTATGTAACCCAGCACATGATGCCCCATGTTTATTCTGGGGCCTGACACGGACGCTTGGGCTGCCAGGCAAGGAGCATCCCTGCTAAATGATGTCAATCTTGGCCGCCCTGGCATTACAGCATCATAAAAAATGACAGAGCTGCTATTTTTGGGTAGCAGCTCGCTCCAACTCGGTGAATAACTGCATCTCCATATGACTCACTCCGGGGGATTATTAATAGACACAAAAGCAGAATGCCAAAATCCTGAGAATATCACCCAGTTCCCACATGCAGCTTGCTAGCTCCTCGCAGCCATTGCTCTCAGCAGCTTCTTGTCTCAAAATTATCATTATTATAATAATATATATATATATACACACATATAATATATATATATATATATGTATAGAAGGGGAATACATTTTCTATTCAGCTCACACCTTGAAGGCTTGGAGTGGAGGAAGGAAAGTCTGCAGTGATGAAGAATGCTGTTTGCTCCAGCTCTGGGTGTTCAGGGTATCATGTGCCAGCCCCACATCACATGCTGGGCTAACACCCACTCAGGGTAACACCTCCTGCTAATTGAGCTGTTCAGGTGAGGCTGTCATTGTTAACAAAGCTCAGAATAAAACCTCAGATCTCCTGTTTTGCACAGAAATTATCCAGGATGGCAGAGCACAGGATCACACAGTAATGAGAATTGGAAGGGACCACTGAAGATCATTGTGTCTGATCCCCCTGCCAGAGCACCCACAGCAGGTCGCTCAGGATCACCATGTCCAGGTGAGTTTGGAATGACATCAATCAAGGGGGCACTTACTCATAATACAGATCAGTTTTTTCAGGCTTAGGAGATTTAGTTCAAAGCTGGGTAGAACACTTAAAAACAGGGACTTCCTGTTCCTACTCATGTTTGTGGCTCTGTAGAGCCTGGTGCTCTTCACTGGGGACAGCAGGTGGCAAGGAACAGGTGATGAGCTCCACTGCTGCTCCTCACGTGCTGATGTGAAGGTGAGGCAGGTTAACCCCCAAAGCTGGAGAAGTGAAGGCACCTGGTGGGTCACCAGGGCTCGAGCTGGTCTCAGTTTAGAAAACAATGGGGAAAGGTCAAAGATATGTTGTAAAACATCAGTATGAAACATGCACGCTGGACACAAAGCCTACATGGACTGTCACCTGCAAAGCAGCACCCCCAGCCAAAGCTGGTGTGCCACAGACATGCCAGCAGCAACTGGAAATCACCCTTGGTTTGTTTAAAGCTCTTACTCAAGTCACTCCTTGGTGGATGCAGCTGCAAACCTCTCCTATGCTGAAGGTCTGGTGTGTCAGCCATGCTGATCTGGAGTTGAGCCATCACCAGCTCCAAACTTGAACTGACAGGAAATTATTGTTTTATAGACTTGATAAACCTGAAATAGCTGAGAACAGAAAAGTTCTCTTCAGTCTAATCTTTGGATGCTGACGGTAACACCTTTGGAGCTTAAACACATCTCTAGCTCTTCAGCTACCCATTTGCTCTGGCGCCATCATTCAGCTTTAAAGGAGGTGTGGTGCTTCATGAGCACTGCCTCCTCTCCCTCACGGCTGTGGCCACCATGTCTTGTGGCAGCACCACACACAGCTCCACCAGCTGCAGAGAGGGTCAGATATGGGGGCTGATGGGATGAGGGCCTCTGTGGGCTGAAGATTTCACCTGTGCAGCCAGGACTGGGAACGCTCTGCTGTTCCTGCTGTGCATGAAGGGATGGAGAGGTGCAGCAAGTCTACACAGGTTCTGTGTGGCCTATCCACGGCCACTAAGGACTTGTGGCAGGGGTGGATCTGAAGCTGTATCTTCTGGGTCCCAGCAGAGAGACTTAATGAAAAAAAACAAGCAAACACAAAAAAACCCAAACCTTGATTGAAGGCAAAGGAAGAAATTAAGGGTGAGTTCTGAATGGTATGGTTTTGGGATTGAAGTCCAGTATCAGTGAAAGGTTTGTGGGAGCCAGCAGTATAGTCAGATAATTAACTGGCTCCTTTGATGATCCTCTTCAAGGACATTCTGACATGCTTCTCTGTTACATTATTTTGCTGTCCATCCTCTCTGTCTGCCTAGAGGGTTTCCAGGCTGCTCATCACCCACAATACTGAAGCCTCTGTGTGATTCCCAATAGCACCAAGAAAATAAAGCACCTGCAGGTATGAGTCCTCCACGAGCAGTCAACATAGATCCTGCTCCAGTCAGTCCAGGAGTGTTATCAAAAGGCTAAATCCAAACAGAGACTGGGAGGGAAGGGCATTTGCTGAAGATTCCCAGCCAAGTCCAGGACAATGTCCTAAAAAACACCAGCCACACCAGAGAGCCCAGAGAGCTTCCTCTACCCTCCTAGTTCTTCATGCTGAAGTGGGAATCTCTGCAAGGATTTAGAGAAGCCCAGTTTGTCGGTTTGCACTCTCCAGGGGTTCCTACAGAGCCTACCTTGGAAAACCTGCAGTAGCTCAGCAAGTCCACCCAACATGCAAGCTTTGCTCCTGCAAGGGGGTAGTGCCCATTTTCCCCCAAACAAGACACGCTGGGCCTTTGCTCAGGGCTTTCAATGGTTTCCTCAAAGTCCTGGTGCCAGAGAGAAACCACTCCTTGTCTTTCATAATGCAGAGACCTGACCAAAACCATCTCCTGCCAGGGATCTGAAGGGAATGAAGTACAACTGTCAGCATCCAAGTGATGTGAAATGATCCACAGCCGTCTGAGATGAAAATGCACCAATGTGTGTTTGGTTTCTTTAATCTCATTTAGATGCAGAGTCCTGTGACTCAAGACATACCTTGGGCCAAATGCTGCTCTTGGCTGTAGGGTGATGAGGAGGAGGCAAAACAACACTTTGGCATTGAGGGTTGATGCTGGTGTTCCCCTCATCCCTGGAACAGGTCAGGAATACCAAATGCCAACCTTCAAAACTAAGACACAAGTGGCGTGCAGCTCCTCCTTCAACCAGGTTAGAACCCTGTAGGAGGGTGAAGCCTCCACCTTCTGCTGCCACCATGACTAGACCTGTGCCCTTGGCAAGCTGTATGGAAGGTGGAAGGGACTGGGTGAGGGCACAGGTGAAGAGAACTCACAATAATTAAAAGGCCATCAAGCCAGTATCTTTTAGGCCAAAGTGCCTGTGTTGCAACAGATGCAATATGGAGACAGAGAGGGACTGAAGCAGACATTGCCAAAACCTCCCAGAACCAGATGATGGAACACAACAATGTGTCCCTATCCCTGATTACTAGTGATAGAGACAAAGATTCATGTCACATAGACAAGAAGCAGCTTATTTTTTTTCCCCAGGAGTTCCCTTAGGAGCACATCAAGTAACACCCAGACTGCCAACATTTGGTCTCAGCAGCTCTCAGCAAGCCCTGCCCTTGAGGTGGATGGTGATGATGATGATGAAGATGACACAGCAGTATGATGCAGCTCTGGTATGTTGGTTTCATGCATGCCTGGGATGGAGCATCCATCCAGACAGCCCTTGGAGGGATACAGGTCCCTTGGGATATGGGTTCCTTGGGTTGGGATTTGGGAGGCTTCTACCTGCCCCAGCCATGGCCTAAGAATGGATCTGGGGGTGCCCACCAGCTCTTCTTGGGCAGCTCTTCCTGCTCCCTGGTTCCTCTCCTCGCTCTTGCCCATGGCTAAAGCTTGGGGTAGGGTCTTAGGAGGAAAACTGGGACAGCTTAGAGGGCTTTAAAGCAAAAACCACATCAAGGGAAGAAGGCTGATGGCAAAACCCTTTCACCGCAATTTTCTCCAAGATCCCAGACTGTGACTTGGAGCTTATTAAATACTGCATCAGCCTCCTGAAGAGCAGTTTGGCCCCAAAGTGCTGAACTGATGTTTCTTTTAAAAGAAACCTTGACAAAGCCATTGCCATCAGATGTAAGCAGCTTTCCTTCCCTCCCCAGCCTGATCGCTTCCACCTCGGAGGACAGCAAGGTGGCTGCGTGGCTCAAGGAGAGATGCATTCTAAGCCGTGCTAATCTGCTTACGTTATTCCAGATCCTCAGCCACACAGACTTAGACTTTCAACTTTTGCTAGGACTTTGCAAAGGTGGAAGCAATAAGCTAGGTTAAAAAGCAGCACTCATCTGAGCAACATCATGGGTCTGCCTGTGGCGTGTGCAGCTTCTTGCAAGGAGGGTTGGATCTTCCTGTCCCTTTGCAATATGCTTCTTGGCTCCAGTCAGGTCCCACTTGCTCTGCCCTTGGCTTTGCAGCAAGTTGCTGCTCAAGGCTTGAGGAAAGGGCTGTCCTGCTTCAACAAGCAATGCAGACAGCTGAGGTGTGACAAGAAGGATGTCAGCCCGAAGCCTGAAGTGCTCTGAAACCATCTTCTATTGTGTAGGCTTCAGACATTCAAAGCTAGAAAAAGGTTTCTGCTCTCTAAATTTTGTTTCCATAAGCATGGCTCCTTCTAACAAAGTAACCAGTTCTGATCTTTGCTTTTCCATATCTCAAGAGCATCTCAGAAAGCAACTCTCCTGCCTGACCTTGAAGCTGAGCCAGAGGAAAATCAAGAAGCTCCTGGGTTCTGCCTAGCATACTGTGATGGCTGCAAGAGGTGCCATGGCCAAGGAAAACCAGTTTGTTGGCAATTTTGGACCAGCAGTGGGATAAAGATGATGATGGTGAAACCTGCCAGAGAGGACCCTATCACTGAGCTACATGGGAAGCTACTGTAGCTAAGTAGTGCCTGAGCTGCACCTACAGCATTCTGAGAGAGCTTCTACCTGTAGAAGACATCTGCTTTTGAGAGGGTAATATCCCCCCATAGAATATGGAAAAATAAACTCTACAGGACATGCAACAGATAGCCCCAGCTGGCACAGAGCTGCTTTAGGAGCTGAGATCCACAGGCTCCTCAATGCAGAGCAGGGCTGGTTTCAGCCTTCCTTGCCCCCAGCCTCTGACAACAGTGCATTGCAGGAATGGTAAAAGACAAGAATACATAAAAACAGTAAAATGTTTATTTTCTTAGAAAAAAAGAGATTCAAAATGATTGTGATCACACTCCCATTCGTGCTCAGCAAAGCCAATACTGCAAGCTTAGTCCTCGATTAAGATACCTGTTAAATGAAACTCTTTGCCCTCTTTAAAATACAAATTCCTGCTCCTGCATCACTTCCAGTATTTCAGTGACAACATGCTTTTAATGGATTAACAGTTTCCCAGCTTCTTCTCAGCAGAGAAACAAGGCCTGCCATGGCAAAAAACCATCCCATCTCCAAAGCTTGAAACCACCAGCATTAACAAGCGCTCCGGCCCGACCGCGGACTGACAAGACAGCTTAAGGGTGTTTTCTTAGATGCTTGAATGTTCACTTATGGAAGCTTGGTTTAACACTACCTCATCTGATAGAAAACAGGCCTGAGGCCCCAGTAAAACCAACAACGTCTTTTGGATTAACTTTAAGGATTTGCTGCGTATCTGGACACAGAAAAAAAGTGAGAAGTTGCAACAAGTTTTAACTAGCAGCAACAAAAACAGTTCCTTACGAGTTCTCGGTAATATTCCTCATTGGGTCGTTAAGAAACACTGTAACTGAATGGAGCATATAATGTGGAGATGATCTTCTTCTGGTATGTAGTGCTGCTCACTCTAGAAGACTTCCAAAAAGGTCTCAACTGGGTTGTAATCTATTTACACAGTAGTACTCCTGGGGCGAGGGGCAGAGCTGGCACTATGTGACATCCTCCTCTTCTGAACAATAGTCACGACCCTGCAAGGAGAAGAGCCAGACAGGTTGTAAGTCACAGAATCACAGAATGCTGTGGGTTGGAAGGGACCTCGAGAGATCATCCAGTCCAACCCCCCTGCCAGAGCAGGATCATCTAGGGCAGGTCCCACAGGAACATGTCCAGGTGGGTTTTGAATGTCTCCAGAGAAGGAGACTCCACAACCTCTCTGGGCAGCCTGCTCCAGTGTTTTGCCACTCTCAGTGAAAAAGCTTTTCCTTATGTTCATGTGGAACCTCCTCTGCTCCAGCTTGCACCCATTGGCCTTTGTCCTATCACTGGACATCACTGAACAGAGCCTGGCTCCACCCTCCCAACACTTGCCCATCACCCCTCAGTGTCCTCTTCTTCTCCAAGCTAAAGAGACCCAGCTCCCTCAGCCTTTCCTCAGAAGGGAGACGTTCCCCTCCCTTCAGCATCTATGTGGCTCTGTGCTGGACTCTTTCAAGTAGTTCCCTGAGGTCCTTCTTGAACTGAGGGGCCCAGAACTGGACACAATATTCCAGGTGCAGCTCACCAGGGTCACCAGGACAGAGTAGAGGGGAAGGGTACCTCTTGCCCTACTGACCACAGCCCTTCTAATACATCCCAGAAGACCACTGGCCTTCTTGGCCACAAGGGCACATTGCTGGCTCCTCCTGTCCACCAGGACCCTCGGGTCCCTTTACCCTCTGCTTCTCTCCAACAGCTCAGTCCCCATCCTACACTGGTCCATGGGGTTGTTCTTTCCCAGATGAAGACTCTACACTTGTGCTTGTTGAATGATCACTTGGAGACAACAATAACATCAATCAATAATACAGATCAGTTCTCCAAGCTTAGGAAACTTAGTTCAGAGCTGGGTAGAATACTTAAAAATAGGGAATTGTCTCTGCACAACTCATCCAACCATTTCTGGCAGGTATGAATGAAACCAGGACAGGAAACCCTTCCCTTTCTGTCACTATTAACCTCATAAATGTAGTCTCCTATACTGAATTACAGGAGGAGTTCAATAAACTGATTTACAAACCTATTTTATTTAAAGCTACACCTTGGTAGCACAGGTCTGCTGTGAAAACCTCCAAGGCAGAAGCAACAAACCACACAATTAACAGAATCCCAGCATGGTGGGGGTCAGAAGGGAGCTCTGGAGATCATCTAGTCCAACCCCTGTGCTAAAGGAGCACCACCCACAGCACGCTGCCCAGGATCACAATGTCCAGGGGGGTTTTGAAGCTCTCCAGAGAAGGAGACTCCACAACCTCTCAGGGCAACCTGCTCCAGGGCTCCAGCATTCTCACACCAAAGAATTTTCTCTTCATGTTCAGGTGGAACCTCATGGGTTCCAGTTTGTACCTGTTGCCCCTTGTCCTGGCACTGGGCACCACTGAAGAGTCTGGCCCCATCTTCTTGACATCTGACCTTTAGATATTGATCAGCATTATAATCCTATCAACAAATCAGCTGCCAGGACCAAGAGGTCACCTGATGACCTAATGAAGAGTTTAATGTAAGAGTAAAAGATAGTGTTCATACTGCAACTGTACTTGCACAGTGGGAGAAAACAGGCTGAGCTTTCCAAAACATGGACTACTTAGAGACCACTCCTGTTACACCTTCCACCCCATTCCAGACACAAGACTTGCCACAGCATCTAGGTGTTATCCTCAGGAAGGCCCTCACTACCTGGTTCTTGCAAAGCAGCAAGAAGAGGACCCGAGGGGACCCACTATCCTTGTTTCTCCACAAAGCAAAAGCTGAGCTTTTCAGCACACAAGCCACCCAAGATATCCTGCATGAAACAGGTGCCTCAAATGTAGTACCAAGGCTAGCAGGGTCTGTTGTGATAGGACAAAGGGTGATGGGCTTAAATTCAGAGAGATTTATGCTAGATAGAACAAAGACATTTTTGACATTGAGGATGGTGAGACTCTGTCCCAGGTTGCCCAGAGAGTGGTAGATCCCTCATCCCTCAAACCATTCCAGGTCTGGTGGTTTGGGATTCTGAGCAACCTGCTCTCATCCAACCCCCCTGCCCGAGATTTGGACTAGATGGCCTACCAACCCAACCCAGTCTGTGATTCTATGAAATCTTGCACCATTCTCCCCCCATTCTCATGTGCTGCGTGTATCACAAGTGCCTGTATCATAGAGTCATAGAATCATTTAGGTTGGAAAAGACCTTCGAGGTTATTGAGTCCAACCATTAAACCACTGTGTGGAAAATCTCCACTGCCAAGCAAAGGATTGGCAAAGAAGAAAAGGAGAAACATGAGACTCTCAAACCTGCCAAATAAAGTGTAAAAGCTCAACACCGTGCTGTAAGCACAAGAGACCAACTCAGTGGTGGGTGAAGCTCTACTCACTGAATGGGTGATGTTCTACTCACTCAAGGAGGCTTACTGAGTTGCCCTGGACATTAAAACTGCCTGGGAAGAAGGTGGGGGAAAGAAAAATGTGAAAAAAAGGAAAAGCAGAGCTGTTCCTTGAAGCAGCCATCGGTTAATGTGGGATGTATGGCTGGGGGACGCATCAGGAACAGAGGCTCCAAAATCTCTTTCCCATTGAAATCCCCCTGACGATGCTGGGATCGCAGAGCTCGCTTTGCTGGAGGGTCCACACCCAGCAATGGTCATCAGTGTAAGAGCTCTCTGTGGCCTAACACTATCAGGAAATGGGCTTTCTCAGGGTGTTAAAAAAAACAACACCCAAGAGACTCATCACCCTAATTTCTATTCAGCAGTCAGTGATCCAGAAAGAACGAGAAAACCCTACACCCCACATTTTTTAAAGGAAAAGATTCGACTCTGGAAGAAGAACTGCCAAAGTATTTAGCAGCTAGAATCCATTGGTTTTCTCCATGCCAGGGACCACAATGGACAAAGCCACAAGACTAAGTTGGTGGTGATGAAGCCTTTGTCTGACGTGCTACAGACCTGTGAAATCTGCTGGTGAATGATGACAGGCTCAGGACATTGCCAGGAGATTCACTGATGTGGTTCCCTGGCCTCCTCCTCCCTTGAGAACTCTGCTGCTTTCCCTCTCTGCTCTGCACTAGGGCTCAAGTGGACCCAAAACAGAAGATGACCATCTTGGATTCCCCCCCCCATTCTTCCTGCCATTCCTCTGCTTCTGGATTTGCTCTGTGGCAGCCAAGTGCACTGTTCCTCACAAGGATGCCAAGAAACCACTTAAAAACCAATGTGCTGAAGAAGGCCTTGCCTCAGCATGGAAATGCCACACCTCATCCACTGAAAGCGACCTGCTGCAACTGGACACCTGATTTCTATCTTCACACTAGTAAGGATGGATACATGTCAGTGTCTTGAGGTGGATTTCAAGGCCTTGGCCCTCAGTCACCAGTGGGCAGGGAGCTGCCACCATCCCAATCCACCCACCAGCATGCCCCTTCCCACGAGTGTGTGTAGGCAGCAGTAGCATAACCAAAATGGGGAGGAGGAGGGTGAGAACTGCTTGAAATGCCAGGAACACATCCCACAGTATCACCAAGGTTGGAAAAGACCTCAAAGATCATCGAGTCCAACCTGTCACCACAGACCTCATGACTAGACCATGGCACCAAGTCCCACGTCCAGTCCCCTCTTGAACACCTCCAGGGATGGTGACTCCACCACCTCCCCGGGCAGCCCATTCCAGTGACGAATGACTCCCTCTGTGAAGAACTTTCTCCTCAACTTGAGCCTAAACTTCCTCTGTTGCAGCCTGAGACTGTGCCCTCTTGTTCTGGTGCTGGTTGCTAGAGAGAAGAGACCAACCTCTTCCTGGCTACAACCACCTTTCAGGTAGTTGTAGAGAGCAGTAAGTTCTCCCTTGAGCCTCCTCTTCTCCAGGCTAAACGACCCCAGCTCCCTCAGCCTCTCCTCATAGGGCTTGTGCTCAAGGCCTCTCACCAGCCTTGTTGCCCTTCTCTGGACACAACCATCCCACATCCCACACCATCCTACAGTGTGACATGAAGCTCTTCCACCTGCTGAGCCCAGCATGGACCTGCAGCCTTGACCAACCTGCTAATTCAATGCCCAAACTGGGGTAACACCCAATGGCAAGACGAGGAGCCCTTTGAGGTCACTAAGTTAACCTGGCAATGCCAAGTCCAGTGCTAAACCACATCCCTCA
Organism: Picus viridis; assembly: GCA_033816785.1. Taxonomy (NCBI): domain Eukaryota; kingdom Metazoa; phylum Chordata; class Aves; order Piciformes; family Picidae; genus Picus; species Picus viridis. The sequence goes on from CM066588.1 coordinate 24,823,528, forward strand.
GCACCACATCTACATAGCTTTTAAACCCTCAAGAGGTGGTGACTCCACCACTTTCACAGGTAGCCTGTTCAAGGACTTGACAATCCTTTTGGGGAAGAAATTGTTCCTCATGTCCAAACTAAAGCTCCCCTAGCATAACTTGAGGCCATCTCTTCTTATCTTATCACTTGTGACTTGAAGGGATGGGCCTCCACCTCATTCCAGCCTCCTATCAGAGAGTTATGGAGAGTGATAAGGTCTCCCCTCAGCATCCTTTTCTCTGGACTAAAGAACCCCAGTTTCCTCAGCTGCTCCTTACAACATTTGAGCTCTAGACCCTTCACTAGATTTGTTGCCCTTCTCTAGACCTGCTCCAGCACCTCAATGTCCTTTTTGGAGTGAGGGGCACAAAACTGAACCTTGTATTCAAGATGTGGCCTCACTAGTGCTGGGTGCAGGGGACAATCACTTCCTTGTTGAACCTCATCCCACTGGCCTTGGCCCAGCAATTCAGCCTGTCCAGACCCCTCTGCAGGGCCTTTCTACCCTCAAGCAGATCAACACTCCCTCTCAGCTTAGTGTCATCTGTAAATCTACTGAAGGTGCCCTCAATCTCCTCAACCAGATCATGGATAAAGACATTAAAGAGGACTGGCCCCAGCCCTGAGCACATCCCCCTCGCTGCATCTAGAAAGCACAACCCTCCTGGTGCCCCTACCAGGGCAGGCATCATGGCTGACGGTATCCTGTGAGAGGAACAAAAGGAAACAGAACCTAGCAGGAAAAGCCTTTGCCCCATTGTTGTGGGTGACAGGCCAATAAACAAACCCCACGCAGCCAGAATGCAGAAGCTGTCCCAGTTCAATAGCCCTTTGTGTGGCTGGGGGGACTTGCTGAGGGAGAGGAGGCAGCTCAGGAGATGCTTCTTCCGCTACGGCTCTGCAGCTTGGCACCGGCACCCTCCCGCCACGGCCCTGGCCAGGAGCGGAGGAAGAGGAGGCCGGCTGGGCTGGGAGAGGGAAATGAGCTGCACCAAGCAGCCCTTTCTTCTGTGAAGGCTGAAAGAGCCTGAGGGACACAGTGGGCCCTTTCAGGGGAGATGGTGGGCACTGGGAAACGTTCAGCAGGCTCTGTGGTGGGAACCCTTTTCATCAAGCTGGTTCTGTTTACAGCGCTCGCAGAAAGGATGGGAAGAAAATGCCGGGAGGCGGCACTGAGGAATTGTATACTGAGCTCCTTCTTGTCCAGCTCTGATTTGGTGAGAGACAAACCAATAGAGTCATTAAGAGCAATCCACTTTGCTAATGAGTTGTAGCCTAATCATTCTGCCCCTGCATACGTTTGGGTTAGCAACTCCCCCCAGCCCCCGCTTCTGACAGCGCTCTTTAAATACAACACAAGGAGCTGCATTGTGCCTTCCCCCTGCGCTTCAGCCCAGTTTTACTAACGAGCAAGTTGCTGCTGGGCATCTCTCCCATGACCTCCAACAACAAACTGGTAGTCTCCAAACCAACTCCCAGCACTCAGGTGTGAAGACTGGTAGAGAAAATGCTGCAAACCCAGTTTGACACCAGTGCTGCAGGTTAAACCAAGCTATCTCTTGACCCAAAGTGATGTCCCCTGGGGCAATGGAAACAGGATGTCCCAGGCTTGGGGTATCCACCCCATGTGAGCATGAGAGGTCACAGCACATCATCTTCTCAATGCTGATCAATAGCTAAAGGGTGGGGACCAAGAGGGTGGGGCTGGAATCTTTCCAGCAGTGTCCAATGATAGGGCAAGGGGCAATGGGCATAAACTGGAACCCAGGAGGTTCCATCTGAAAAGGAGGGGAAAAAAGCCTTCACTGTGAGGGTGCTGAAGCCCTGGAGCAGGCTGCCCAGAGAGGCTGAGTAGTCTCCTCCTCTGGAGCGATTCCAAACCCACCTGGACATTGTGATCCTGGGCAGGCTGCTGTGGGTACCGCCCTGCTTTAGCAAGGGGGCTGGACTGGATGGTGTCCTGAGCTGTATCTAAAGTACTGTGACCAGCAGGACAAGGGAGGTGATTCTGCCCCTCTACTCTGCTCTCCTGAGACCCCACCTGGACTACTGCATCCAGTTCTGGTGCCCCCAGCACAAGAAGGACATGGAAATGCTAGAGTGGGTCCAGAGGAAAAAATGATCAGAGGGCTGGAGAACCACCCCTATGGGCACTGGCTGTGAGATTTGAGACTGTTCAGCTTGCAGAAGAGAAGGCTATGGGGAGACCTTAGAGCAGCCTTCCAGTACCTGAAGGGGGCCTACAGGAAAGATGAGGAGGGACTTTTTACATGGGCTTGGAGTGATAGGACAAGATGGAATGAATTGAAGTTTGAGAAGGGCAGATTTAAGTGGTGATTAGGAGAAATTCTTTACAGAGAACTGAGACACTGAAACAGGTTGCCCAGGAAGGTTGTTGCCCTGAAGGTGTTCAAGGCCAGGCTGGATGAGGCCTTTACCAACCTGGTCTAGTGGAAGGTGTTCCTGCCCATGGCAGGCAGTTGGAACTAGATGATCCTGAAAGTGCCTTCCAACCTAGACCATTCTATGACTCTATGAATGAATCTCCAGAGGTCCCTTCCAAGTATTCTGTGATCTTCATGTGCTATGACATTTTTTTAGTCTCTTTTTTTTTTCCATGGCCATCTTTGCATTGTGATTGTTTTTTATAAACCACTGTATCTGTGTAGGAAACAGCTTACAGTGATGTGACCAGTGATGATTTCTTCTGGTACAGCTTACCTGAACTGCTTTAAGGTATTTTTCCTTCAAACCACAAAGCCACAGCTGTTTCTCTTCTGAAGGAACAATCCCCAAATATAATCCTAGAAATTGCCTGTCAACTGTTCAATTATGCTTCAGCCTTGGTGGTTTTTCCTACAGCGAGACAGCTGCCTACACACTGTGCCACAGCCTACAGTAATGATACAGGCTTCAAGAGATCCTTGCTGATGATGGCTTTACTGCTCTCTATGTAGGACTCAAAGACAGCAGGCATTTTTCAGACTATTTTCTGTGATAGCCATCATCAAGATGTTTCCACTAGCAGGCCCTAAATGGGCTGTATTTTCCACATTCAACATTTTACACATCACAGCTTTTAATTTTGCTTTTATTTCTTGGTGGGACAAGGTCCCCTCAACTTGAGCCTGCAAAGTCTGTGCCCAGGATTAAGTCTCTGCTCTGAGCTGCCCTGTTCAAATAATGGGATTTCTTCTTATGGATTAGGGTCACCAGGCGAGCTGCCTGTCTCTGCTCTGCTTCCTTCCCAAACTCTTTGCCTTTCTGTCTCTAAAAGCAAAGCCCATGAGTCTACTCATCTTCAGCAAATGTGAAACCTCAAGAGGACACACTGAAGCTGTTAGCAGATGCCAGGAGCATTTCTGAGAAGGCTTTCATAGAATCTTTTCAATTGGAAAAGGCTTTTGAGATCCAGCACAACCAAGGTTTCATTACAGCTCTTGGTCTTTTCTGTTCCTCTTTTCTCCCAGCACAGTGCACATCCAGCCTTAGAGTTGTGCTGGAGCTGTGCTCACCCTCTGTCACTACATCAGCATCCCATCATCTGAAAACCATCCTTCTGTGCTTTGTCCAACCTTTTAACCCCCTGGTTCCTATCCATCTGGAGGCACACTGCTATGCCATGGAAACACCATCACAGGGAGCACCCCATGGTCTGTCATACACATATGACATGGAACCGCTGTTCCCTGTGTCGTCCACTGCCCAACTTTACTCAGCTACTCCCAACCTCCCACATAACTTTGTATCTCTGGATCCTCATTGGGTTTGTACTTCTTTCAGCTCAAATTCTGGTTCCTCTGGAATGACCAGCTTGACTCAAGTAGAACCAACATCTAATAGAATCATAGAATTGTTCTGGATGGAAACAACCTTTAAGATCATCAAGTCCAGCCATTATCTAGCTCTACCAAGCCTGGTGCTAAACCATGTCCCTCAGCATCACATCTCTGCATCTTTTAAACACCTCCAGGGATGGGGATACAACCACCTCCAGGGGCAGCCTGTTTCAGGGCTTGACAACAACCTGGGGAAGAATTTTAGGAAGAAATTGTTCTTCGTGTCCAACCTAAACCTCCTCTGGCACAACTTGAGGCCATTTCCTCTTGTCTTGGTACTTGTACTAGGAAGAAGAGACCAACACCCACTCCCCTTCCTCTTCCCCCAAATCTCCTTTCAGGGAATTGTAGAAAGAAAGAAGGTGTCCCCATAGCCTCCTTTTCTCCAGACTGAACAACCCCTGTTTCCTCAGTTGCTCCTCACAAGACTTGTGCTCTAGACCCTTCACCAGCTTTGTTGCCCCTCTCTAGACCTGCTCCAGCACCTCACTGTGGACTGACCACCCCAAAACTGAATCCAGTAGTCAAGGTGTGGCCTCACCAGTACTGGGTAGAGGGGCACAATCACTTCTCTAGTCCTGCTGGTCACACTATTGCTGATACAGACCAGGATGCTGGTGGCCTTCTTAGCCACCTGGGCACACACCAGCTCATGTTCAGCCAGAAACCAGCCCCCAAGAGCTTTTCTGCTGGATGGTTTCCAGCCACTCTGCCCCAAGGCTACAGCATTGCAGGCAGTTGCTGTGACCTGCATGTGAGGCTGATGTTTGCATTCCCAGTCAGTTCTACCTCAGCATTCAGTGCTGAGCCTTCATTTCAGTATTCCTTCCTTTCAACAAATCCTATGGACTGAATTTCCATAATGTCCCACAGTTCCATACCTTCAAGTTCAACTCTAGCTTTCCAAGTGGGGAGAGACACTCAGGCAGGGCTAGGAACAGACTGTCTCCCTCCAAATGCCTCACAGTGTTCTGACACTGAATTTTGGTAGCCAGAAGCTCCACATGCTGGGGTTGACATTCTGGTTTCCACCTTTGGGTGGCATTTGCAGAAGGCAGCTCAGCTCTTCAGGGCAGCCAGGAACACAGGCATGTGCTGGGTACCAACAGGAGCTACACTTCCTGAGAAACACTCCAGATAATTTCATTAAGGCATTTATTGATCTCCAGGATTCATAAACACTTAATCTTTTCAGTCACTAAAACATCAGCCTGTGTTCTTTCCACTTCACACTTGGATTGCAGAGATCTGATGCCAGCTGACCTTCCTGTCCATTTAATCATTTCACTGAGTCCAAACACTCATTTAATTTTCCTCTCCAACTGGTAGCACCCATGGTAGGGTTGTTATTCCTCATTTGTATTAGGTGACCTAACATCCCCTGGGATTTCAGTGCAAATTGAGGGATGTTTTGCTTCTGAGTGCAGTTTCTGCAGACAGAGCCCACAGAGCCAGTGATAGGCAGCTTGTCTCCACTCAAATCCAACACTGCTCATGGCCATGGGTATCACGTGGACATTCCAAGATGTTTTGGGACCTTGTCAACCACAGGCAATGCCTCCCCACACTTCTGCAGGCTATTCCAGTGTGAGGCGAGCTGCTTGGTGATACGATTCCTGTAACTGTTCAACTGTCCTCCATTGCATGAGCCTGCAGTGTGCCCAGGCAGCCAAGAAGGCCAATGGCATCCAGGCCTGCATCAGGAACAGTGTGGCCAGCAGGAGCAGGGAGGTCATTCTGCCCCTGTATAATGCACCGGTTAGGCCACACCTCGAGTACTGTGTCCAGTTCTGGGCCCCTCAGTTTAGGAAGGATGTTGTCTTGCTGGAGCGTGTCCAGAGGAGGACAACAAAGCTGGTGAGGGGTTTGGAACACAAGCCCTATGAGGAAAGGCTGAGGGAGCTGGGGTTGCTTAGCCTGGAGAAGAGAAGACTGAGGGGTGATCTTATTGCTCTCTACAACTACCTGAAGGGAGGTTGTAGCCAGGCAGAGGTTGGCCTCTTCTCCCAGGCAGCCAGCACCAGAACAAGAGGACACAGTCTCAGGCTGCGCCAGGGCAGGTTTAGGCTGGATGTTAGGAAGAAGTTCTACACAGAGAGAGTGATTGCCCATTGGAATCGGCTACCTGTGGAGGTGGTGGAGTCACCGTCATTGGAGGTGTTCAGGAGAAGACTTGATGGGGTGCTTGGCTGCATGGTTTAGTTGGTGGGTGGGTTGGATTGGTTGATGGGTTGGACGCGATGATCTTGAAGGTCTCTTCCAACCTGGTGTATTGTATTGTATATTGTATTGTAAGGGACTCAAAATGCTATTCAGGGATCAAACAAACCCCTTCACATATTCTCATCTTTTTGGCACCTATGGTGGTTGTCTAGAAAAATAATGCATTCCAGGCAAAGATTAATTAAAAGCCCCACAACTTCTTTTAGGAAGGCTATTTCCTCAGGCACAGGAGGTCCCCAGAGAGTGCAAATCCCACGTTCAGCTGCGCATTAACTCCTGCCAATCTAACCAACTGTCAGCAGCTTGAAATCTCTCTTTGCCAGATAAAACTGTGTATTTCCTCTAAATAGGCAATCTCCTGATCTATAAGATAAATCAGTACAAGAGCCCTGGAGACCACCTGCAATCATCTGAGAGCATGGTCCACAGAGCGAGGAGACACGGTCAACTGCATCACAATGTGGCAGCTGGGGAACAAATGCTATTACTGCTCTGAAACCAATCTCACAAACAAAACCTAACCTCAGTTCATAATGAGATACCAAAATCTGATGGTCTGCTGTGTAGATAAGAGAGACCTCTGGAAAATCCATTTCGCTGGATTTGACTTTATGGAAGGAGATGATGTCCAGGGAAGGCATCTAAATATTTATAGGGTGAATGCATTTATTCAAAGGAGATGCAGCTGTATTATGGATATGTAGAAATTCTACTTCTAAATGCATAGAGGTTAGGTAGAATCTTACTGCTATAGAAATACTCTTTTGGGGAATCTGCACACTCCTCCTCACTTCAAGTCCTCCCCTTTACCTAGTATTTTGCTTCCATGAAACGTTATTTTTCAGAGTAGAGTAAGAAATTTGTTGCTTGGGACTAATAAGAGATTCCCCCACTGTGGCACTTCAACTTCTAAGACCAAGAGTGCCAACAAAAATAGCAGATATTTGGAGTCATCCAAGTAAAAATTTCCCTCCAGCCCAAAGTGACAATTAGAGAGGACAAATTACTTCCTTCCTATTAGAGAAGCAAATATCAAATATTAACTAAGATACACCACTCCAAAATATGAAGGCTAAGGAATCATGGAATCACAGAACTGTTTAGGTTGGAAAAGACCTTTAAGATCACCATGTCCAACAGTTAACCCAGCACTGCCAGGTCATCACTAGACCACGTCCCTCAGCACCACATCTGCACATCTATGAAATTCCTCCAAGGATAGTGACTCCACCACTCTCCTGGGCAGTCTGTTCTAGGGCTTGACAGCACTTTTGGGGAAGAAGCTTTTCCTAATGCCCAACCTTGGCACAACCTGAGGCTGTTTCCTCTTGCCTTGTCACCTGTTACTAGGGAAAAGAGACAGATCCCCATCTGGCTCCAACCTCCATTCTGAGAGATGTAGAGAGCCAGAAGGTCTCTCCTCAGCCTCCATTTCTTGAGACAAAACAACCCCAGTTCACTCTGCTGCTCCTCACTTGACCTGTTCTCCAGAACCTTTACCAGCTTCACTGCCCTTCTATGGACCTGCTCCAGCACCTCAATGTCCTTGTAGTGAGAAGCACAGAGTATGTGGGTGAGCAAACATCAAGCTCAAGATATAGGCAAGGGCTGAGCTGCAGATCCAAACAGCCCATTTAACTCCTCAAATCTCAGTTTCCCATCTATATTGTGATAAAATTATTCACTGCTATCTCAAAAGGACTCTTCTCATTTAAAGGACTTGTGGAACACACTGAACACCATCAAGACAATGAGCTACATAAAGAACCATCAATATTTTATGCAGCATAGGTCTTGTCACCCATGCACAGAGCCACGCTACCCATAACCTTTGGAGCAAGGAGCTATTTTGAAGAGATTCAGCAACAAATAAGAAGGGTATCCCAGGTACTAATAGCAGTAAGGTTCCAAATGTCTCCCCCAGAGATGAAATGAAAAATGAAGTCACTAAGAACACAAAGCCTCACTTAGCTCTTCTCCCCTATCCAGTAGTCCATGTATCTCCTGAATTTTTAATTTAAAGTGCCATTCATCCCAGTCTGGTGATATTTTCATGGAACAAAGGTTTCTTTCCAGTACATTCTACAACCTCTTTACCTTTTTGGTCTCCTTTCCACTTGAACTATCTAACTAACTGCAGTAAAGGGGGTTGAGTCCCTCCAAGCAGTGGAGAAAGTGGAGCACTGGAAGAGTATCTGGCCATCCTCCCCGTGGAGCTGGTAAACCTGCACGTCCACCTGCTGAGTGACAGCATACATTTACTTCATTGTGTCTTACCTTTTCAATTTTTTCATCAAGCATTCTGAAGAATTCTTGTTGGCTTTCAGAGATGTGCATGCTGAAAGGCAAAAGAAGAGGTGTCAGTACCAACAGTGTGTCTTCCAGTCCAGGGATTCAGCTTTCACCACTGTGAAGAATAAATCACTTTATACTTATGTTTACTGATGGCTATTTTAAAATACTTTTTTTTTTTGTTTGTTTTGTTTGTTTATCCACTGAAAAAATTAATGTATTTAGTTCTGTATATGCATGCTACACTTGGGATGGTCCTACAAGGGTCCTGTTCCGAGACCTACAAGCAGGATCTGTGTACATCCAGAGGACTCTCCTCCCTTTTCTAGGCAGGTTGCAGAAACCTAATAGCCCTTGGGCCAGGAAGAACCTCTTCTGAGTCAAGACAGAAAGTTTTTCAAGACTGCCAAACTCACCACCACAAAATGAGATGCCTACAGTGTGAGGTTAGTACTTCTCACTAGAAGATCTGCCTGCCCTGCTGAAACGGGGCTCTGCACTCATCCAGAGAGATCTACAAGCCCTCGCTGGTGCTTCCCTCCCAGATGGTTGGTCCTTTTGCACCTAGATTATTCACTTCAATTAATTCTGCAGCACCAAGAGGCTAAGGGGCTAGTGACACCATTTTGCATTTGTGAAAAAGGCTGGAAGAGAAACCTTATTTGTTGTCTGCAAAATGCTGGTGAGGGCAGAAGACAAAAATGGGTCCTCCCCTAAGGGGACCTGCAAGCTGCAAATACAGGAGGATAAGACACAAGAGGAAGAAGAAGGAGACAAGGCTGAGGATGCATGACAGACAGTATTCAGGGCGTGTCTGCTTTATTCATGCTGGGGGTAGTGAGAACCTCCTTCCTGAAATAACCATATCCCTTTGGGAATGTGAAGCTGGAGCATTCTCTGGACCCACAGCAGCAAGGAGCACTCAGGCCCATGGGGGCTGGAGAAAAGCACGAGGGGCTTAATGTGGGACAAAAAAAAGGTGCAGAAAAGGAAGGGTGAGAGACTGGCACCAGTGTCAGCAGTGAAGCCAGGTGGTTAGAAGGGCAGCTTGTGGAGATTTTCTCCAACAGTAAAAGCTGGATCAGCTTGCTGAATTCCCACCCCAGTCCCCTCTTCCTCGGCATGATCCCTCCAGCTGTAATGAGTTAATACTTCTCCCAAGGGCCCAACAACACGCTGCACTTCCTACAAAGCTCAGCATTCATGCTTCACTTGCTGTCAGGATGAACATATACAATGATTTGCTTATGCTGGACACAAATGAAGGCTCAGTTCAGAAGACAAGGTCTCAGAAGTGGTGTAAAAACCCAAAGCTGGTAATTCAGCAGAGGGAACAATTCACCTCTCAGAGGCTGTGTGGGAGTTTCTGTGCTCAGCTGTCTGCCCATCCCTCAGGTTCCCACCTCCACCTAAGATGGGAAAAAGATGTTTGTTTGGGGCCCCCAACTCTGTCACCTCCATATCCAGGTGTCTTGAAGAGGGGCTTTAGGGCAGAACAGCCACTTCTTACCTCAATTTTTACTAGCAGGACAGAACGGCTTCCAGACAGCTGGCCTGCAGAGCTGGCAGAAGGAGCCAGGGAGCAGCATAGTTTTCCCCTGTTCCAGGATGGGATAGTTAGAGATCTTCTCAGCCGCTTGGACCCCCACAAGGCCATGGGACCGGATGGGATCCATCCTAGGGTGCTGAGGGAGCTGGCGGATGAGCTGTCCAGGCCGCTCTCCATCATTTTTCAGCAGTCCTGGCTCACTGGAGAGGTCCCAGAAGACTGGAAGCTGGCCAACGTGGTGCCCATCCATAAGAAGGGCCAGTTGGAAGAGCCAGGGAATTATAGGCCTGTCAGCCTGACCTCAGTGCCAGGCAAGATTATGGAACGGGTCATCTCGAGTGCGATCACACAGCACTTACAGGATGGCCAGGGGCTCAGGCCTAGCCAGCATGGATTTAGGAGGGGCAGGTCCTGCCTGACCAACCTGATCGCCTTCTATGATCAGGTGACCCGCCTGGTGGATGTGGGGAGGCCTGTGGATGTGGTCTACCTGGACCTCAGCAAGGCCTTTGACACAGTCCCCCACAGCAAACTCCTGGCCAAGCTAGCAGCCCATGGCTTGGACAGGAGCACACTGCGTTGGGTTAGGAACTGGCTGGAGGGCCGAGCCCAGAGAGTGGTGGTGAATGGTGCCACATCCAGCTGGCGGCCTGTCACTAGTGGTGTGCCCCAAGGATCAGTGCTGGGCCCCATGCTTTTCAACATCTTTATTGATGATCTGGATGAGGGCATTGAGTCCATCATCAGTAAATTTGCAGATGACACCAAGCTGGGGGCAGCAGTTGATTTGCTGGAGGGCGAGAGGCTTTGCAGAGGGACCTCGACAGGCTGGACAGATGGGCAGAGTCCAATGGAATGAGATTGAACACATCCAAGTGCCGGGTTCTGCACATTGGCCATAACAACCCCAGGCAGCGCTACAGGCGGGGGTCAGAGTGGCTGGAGAGCGGCCAGGCAGAGAGGGACCTGGGGGTGCTGGTTGATGGGAAGCTGAACATGAGCCAGCAGTGTGCCAAGGCAGCCAAGAGGGCCAACCGCATCCTGGCCTGCATTAGGAATAGTATGGCCAGCAGGAGCAGGGAGGTCATTGTGCCCCTGTACTCTGCTTTGGTTAGGCCGCACCTTGAGTACTGTGTCCAGTTCTGGGCCCCTCAGTTTAAGAAGGACATTGAGACACTTGAACATGTCCAGAGAAGGGCAACAAGGCTGGTGAGAGGCCTTGAGCACAAGCCCTATGAGGAGAGGCTGAGGGAGCTGGGGCTGTTTAGCCTGGAGAAGAGGAGGCTCAGGGGCGACCTCATTGCTCTCTACAACTACCTGAAGGGTGGTTGTAGCCAGGGAGGGGTTGGCCTCTTCTCCCTAGCAACCAGCACCAGAACAAGGGGACACAGTCTCAAGCTGCACCAGGGGAAGTTTAGGCTGGAGGTGAGGAGAAAGTTCTTCACCGAGAGAGTGATTCGTCATTGGAATGGGCTGCCCGGGGAGGTGGTTGAGTCTCCGGCCCTGGAGGCGTTCAGGAGGGGACTGGATGTGGCACTTGGTGCCATGGTCTAGTTGTGAGGTTATGGTTACAGGTTGGACTCGATGATCTTCGAGGTCTCTTCCAACCTTGGTAATTCTATTCTAATTTTCTATTCTGGGTAGGTAAGCACTAGAAAGACATTCGTGCCTTTACAACATCATAGATCTAGCTGCTTAAAATGAGATGATACTGTAGTGACTCAATCCAGCTGCAATTTACAAGAAAACTAAATGACAGGAGGGAAGACTGGAATATTGTGTTGCTATATACATGGGAAGTCCTGCAGGAGATCCTAAAGGCCTTGCAGGATACGACCTTCAGCAAAGTTTGTGTAACTGCCCTATGACTCCAGTAAGCATGGATGCTGACACAGTGTGTCTTTTAAGGAGCTGTGTAAAACTGTAAGATCCAAGGCAGAGTGGGGAACTGACAGAGGTAATGAACAACTGGAAGAGTCACAAAAGCACCATATCTAAGCAGGGTTCTTGGGTAACCCTCCAGGGAAAAGGGTTTCCCCATGCAGAAACATGGATTCAGTATTTCTTTTAAGCAGCACATCAGAAGGCATGAGAACGCAGTTTGGGATGTTTCATGGCAGGCCAACAAAACACATTTTGCCAAAAGCCCTCTGCTGTGAGGCCAGGCTGAGAGAGTTGGGGAGCCTGGAGAAGAGAAGGCTCCAGGAAGACCCTCTTGTGGCTTTTCAGTGCTTAAAGGGGCCAGTCAGAAAGCTGGGGGCAGATTTTATCAGGGCCTGGGACAGGACAAGGGGCAGTAAGTTTAATCTAAGAGAGTGAGAGTTAGACTGAATGGAAGGAAGAAATATATCACAGTGAGAGTGCTGAGATACTGGAGCAGGTTGCCCAGTGGAGATGTGGATGCCCCATCCCAAGAAGTGTTGAAGGTCAGGTTGAATGGGGGAGGTTGAGCAAACTGGATGAGTGAATGATGTCCCTGTTTATGGCAGGGAGGTGGAACTACATGACCATTAAAGGTCCCTTCAAATCCAAATCACTGTGAGTCTGTGATTTATCAGGGTAAAAAAACGGTCTGAAATACTCCTCCTTTCATTTTGTGCTTTGGGCATAAATTATGAACATGTCTCAGTGTACCTGATGGGGCATACTTGGCCACATAGTTAAGCTGTATGTTTTAAGGATGAGCAAACAGAGCAAGTTCCTGAGAGGTTAGGGCAGGGTGCAGGGATGAAGCTCAGTGAAGGTATAGTAGCGGCCAGGAAGGACTTGCCCCTTGACTTCTGTTAAAGACCCTCATAGAACTAGAGCCCAGAGCCCTAAACCTAAATCCTCCTACAAATGGGAAGAGCCCTCACAGTCTTACTTTTACAGCTGACATACTAAAACTCCTTTCATTGTAAATGATCTCATAATGTGGTAATTAATCCATGTTTTGTTTTGAAATACCTGTTCCACAAGAGCAGTCTTACAAGATGCACCTAATGATTTACCTGTTAATTTCTGCTCTTTTTGCTGAGCAGCCCTTTTCCACCCAGTGCCACCCCTCCTTGCAGTCAGAACTGCTATGACATTCAGATTATAAACCTTACCAAAAATTGCAGATGATAACAGGTATTTGTTGACTTGGTGATTAGCAGCTCAAACATGTAGCCACTTGATAAACAGAACTCCAAAACTAGGTCAGATAAACAACAGAGCTTTGGTCACACTGGAGTATCTACCCAACAACTTGTATTATATTCTGTAACTCTCTGAAAAGCTTCCTTATTTTTGCAGGAATGTGACAGAAACATTTTTCTCTCCCATGCAATGACTTCAGGCTTTTTGGTGAATAAAAGCCAGTTCTGATCATTGTGGGACCTTTTAAAAATGAGTTTGATGAAAGAATGAATCCCTTGACCCCACACAGTGCCCCTGCCTTGGGTGCACCAGAAGAGATGACCCATCAAAAGAAACAGCCCTGTTTTAGCCTCCTGCTGGAGCATCTCAACCACATCTCTGACCCTGCTGGGAAGGACTAAGTGACAAAAATGAAGCACAGCTTTGCTGAACAGTGATTTTACCTCCACCCCTCTACTGTGAATTTCTCTGCAATTACATCTGCAGCACTTGATTTTCCCTTTTGAAAGGAGGCTGAATTATACTGTCACTTCATTACTGAAGTTTTCAGACATGAAGCCACGCACAACGCACTTGGTATGCAGCAAGTTGAAGTTAATAAGTGCCCTGAAGGCATGGCACAAAGAACAGCATTTCCACTATTGTTCAGCAGCAAAGATTTATCACCTCTGAGTTAACAACCCAATGCACAGCTCCATGTAATCTGTTATTTCCAATCCAATTAGTGATTAAAAGGTAACAGTGATTTAGATAAGAAATGAGTGACTAATATCAATAAGCAGCTCTGTTGCAGGAGTTCGATTATTTTGTGGTGTATCTAAGGCTGGCTGATCTCAGCCCTATGGGCACAGAGTCATAGAATCACAGAATCCTAGCATGGTGGAAGTAGGAAGGGACCTCTGAGATCATCCAGCCCACCCCCCGCAGCCAAAGCAGGGTCACCTAGGGCAGGTCACACAGGAACGCATCCAGGTGCATCTTGAAAGTCACTAGAAAAGGAGACTCCACAACCTCTGTGGGTAGCCTGCTCCAGGGCCCCAGCACCCTCACACCAAATAATTTTTAACTGATTTTGGGCTGGAACTACCTGTGGTCCATTTTGTGTCTGCTGCCACACATCATACCACACGACACCAATGAAAAGAGTCTGACCCCTTCTTGACGCCTGCCCTTCAGATATCTACAAACATTACTAAGATCCCCTCTCAGGCTGCTCTTCTCCAGGCTAAACAGCCCCAGGTCTCTCAGCCTTTCCTCACCAGACAGATGACCCAGTCCTTTCATAATCCTTGTGGATCTCTGTTGAACTCTCTCTGGTATTTCCCTGTCCCTCTTGAACTGGGGAGCGCAGAAATGGGCACAACATCCCAGCTACAAAAGAACCCTCATTTCAAGAAATACTGTTAACTGTTTTAAATGGAAGAAATTCCTAATCCTGGGCAAAATAGCTGCTAACTTAATCCAAGAGCTAGCAAAAACTGCCCTGAGATGCAGTGTGCTCTTGTGGCCTTCTGTCCTGGGGTGCAGTAAGAAGAGTTTGACCAGCAGGTCCAGTGAGGTTCTCCTCCCCATATACTCTGCCTTAGTGAGGCCACACCTAAAGTACTGTGTCCAGTTCTGGGCTCCCCTGTTCAAGTGACAGGGAACTACTGGAGAGAGTCCAGTGGAGGCTACAAAGCACCTGAAGTATCTCTGTGAGGAGGAAAGGCTGAGAGACCTAGGGCTGTTTAGCCTGGAGAAGAGCAGCCTGAGAGGGGATATGATCAATGCTCAGCAAGAGCTACAGGGCAGGGAGGAAGAGGATGGGGCCAGACTCTTTTCAGTGGTGCCCAGTGACAGGACAAAGGACAACAGGCAGACTGTGACCCAGGAGATTATGCCTGAACAGGAGGAAAAACTTCTTTGCTGGAGCCCTGGAACAGGCTGCCCAGAGAGGTTGTGGAACCTCCTTCTCTGGAGAGATTCCAAACCCAGCGGGCCACTGTGATCCTGGGCAACCTGCCTTAGCAGGGGGGTTGGACTTGAGGATCTCCAGACGTCCCTTCCAACCCCCACCATGCTGGGATTCTGTGGGGACTTAGGAACACTGGTACAGATACAGTTTTGTTTCTAAGTGAGTTGCACAGAAAGCTGTGAAATAACATAGTACAGTACCTCTATAGGGTATGGCAAGATGCATCTCACACATTTTTAAGTCCTGCATCTTTGCTGTGCAAAGGAGAGGATGCTGCAGGGATGCTGGTATAAGCACTGACCAGCTGTCTCAGGACACAGGTGACCTTACCTGTTTTATTTAAACTGAGCATGGCTTTAGGGCTGCTGGACCCAACAACTTGTTTTCACTAGGCAATGACTGAGAATCTCATAGATGCTGCTTAATCCCGTGCTTATTTGTATTGTGCTTTAAAAAATAATAAAAGTTGAACTTACTTTGCTCTGGGTTGATGTACTAATCCTGGGACTTCTTTATTAGATTTAAGTCTTACATTGGAACTGGCACTTTTTTCCTGAAACACACAAAAAAGACAGACAACAGAGTACCATCAGTATTTATGAAGCACACAAAGTGTCACAGGCATTTGTCATCACGGTGTCACACTCCTGGAGGTTCAGGCTCTGCCACTTGTTCAAATGAATGAAAAAAAGCTCATCAGAAAAGAAATTAAAGGCAACACGATTGATGCAATGACCAAGGGTGGGCAATTTTTAATGTCACAGGCTCAGTGGCCTGGGGATTGCCACTAGGCAAAATCCATCTGGGACTGGAGATCAAACACTGTGCTGGCTAATAAATCTCCAGCGGTCCATGGAAAATGAGGTGTGTAGCTGTGGATTCACTGCTTGTCTCTGTAACAACACCAGTTGACATCTTCAATGGAATAAGGCAAAGCACAGAAAAGGCAGAGCTTCAGAGTCACCCCAGATCTGAAGGTTTGCCCAGAACAGAGGTGAGAAACATCAGCATCATGTGGAAAATGGTATGTGGGAGAAAGCATGGATTAGATGTGCCAGTGAGAAGAGCAGCAACAGCAGGCTTGACCTGCTCAGCTAGAAAATTGGACACAAAGGGCCTAAGGAAGCAAACCAGAATGTGTTTATAGGGAAGAACATGACCATGTCCTCCATGGAGAACCACAGCCATTAAAAATATCTTTAAAAGCAGGTGGGGAAGGAAAATGGTGTAATTGAGAGCCAGCATTTCAAGGTAATGTCTTGTCCTCATGCCGAAAGCATCTGTAAACCAAAACACAGTGCACACACATCTACTGTATGCAAAAACCTTGAGAAGAAGATATCCCTTTCCAGCTCTCCCCAGCACTGTGTGTTACGGAAAGCCGTTGGTGCAGACGGAAGAGAGCTGAGTCAAACCTTACAGCTCACCCGCTCCACAAACCCATCCGAATTTCTCAGGGACGTTGTGCCCATGACAATTTAAGGAACTTACACCCAAGAATCAGTGCTCTTGTGGGTAATTTTGGTGATTTTTGTTTTGTCTTCTTTAGCCTTTGGATGTCTGAGTGATTTTTACGAGAGCTACTAGATCACTGAATTAAAGAAAAAAGCAAAAGAGGCTGTCTAGCAGTTAATATTTTAATGAATAATTCTGTAAGGGCTGGAAACATCAAATGCCTCAGCCTATTTAACACTGTTTAATGCATAACTTCCAGTCCTCCTGAAGAGAAAACGGTGTCTTGCATCAAAATAAGTGAGAGAGAAACAGGCCTTTCTTCCAAGCCTTAACAAACACCTCACTACGTTACACCCCACCAGCCACTGCCTGCCCATCATGATAAAGCAGAAGAGAAGACAAAACCACTTGCTTTCAGAACATCTTCTAATTCTAACAGTGTTAGCTGGGGATGAATGTGGTCATGCATGTCCATGGTCATACAGCTCATCTGAGTTGATGTATGACTCATACAACAGTCAAGCAAACTCACAGATGTCAAGCAAAAGAAAAGGAGAGCGATAGGCCTCATGGAGAAGACATCAATACCACAAGTCTGCTAAATCCCAGGCTCTTAACAAGGTAAGCCTTGATCCTCAAATCTGCTCCACCAGTTCATTTCTCACTACACAGAGGCAGAAACTGGGAATGGTCTGCACTGCACATTTTGGATGGTCCACAGCCAGGCATGTTCTGCAGCCATAACACCTCCTGCCCTCCCACCAAAACACAAGATGAGTTTGGGGCTACCATCTGACTCTGCATACCATCACGCTGGAGGCACAGACCTTTCCCCACCAAAACACTGCTGCAAATCCATTGCCTCAGTTGAAAGGGAAGCTCTCATCTACAGCTTCTGTGTCAGGAGAGGTGATGTAACATGGTTGTGCAAACCTGTCTTTTGTACCTTTGCTTGCAGTTTGGTGTCAGAGATGCTCTAATGGTAGCTGTAAATACAGCACAAATCCAAGCCTAAAGAAACTTCCATCACTTAGGAATAAATAGAAAGAACAAGAGAAATATATTGAAGAGAGAGACATGAGGTACTGGAGACAGTCCAGTAGGGGCTACAAAGATGCTGAGGGCACTGGTGCATCTCTGTGAGGAGGAAAGGCTGTTTAGCCTGGAGAAGAGCAGCCTGAGAAGGGATCTGATCAATGCTTAGCAAGAGATAAAGTGTGGGGCCAAGAGGTTGGGACCAGACTCTTTTCAGTGGTGCCCAGTGACAGGACAAGGGGCACAAACTGGAGGCCAGGAGGTTCCACCTAAATATAAGGAAAAAATTTTTCCCTGTGAGGGTGCTGCAGCCCTGGAGCAGGCTGCCCAGTGAGGTTGTGGAGCGTCCTTCACTGGAGAGATTCCAAACCCACTTGGGCATTGTGATCCTGGGCAAGCTACTGTGGGTGACAACCCTGTTTAGCAGGGTGGTGGGACTAAGTGATCCCCAGAGGTCTCTTCCAGACCTCACCATGTTAGGATTCTCCGTGTGGGTACCAGCACAATATTCAGAATATTGACTGACTCACCCAGGAAGATGGAAATCAATTTCCAGTTTACTTGACTGCAAGATCCTAAAATTTACTTTTTCCCCTCCTATTTCTTCTGATACTTAACATACCTCCACTGCCCATTACTTACAATTCTTCTGTTTACTCAGACTATGCCACCTTCTCCATCTGCTGCTCAGCAGGAACACAGAAAAAAGAGGAGCTAGGAGAAAAATAAACCCCAAATGGGTCTTGAACTGGCTCATTGCTTTGTTTACAGCTATTATTTACAGCAGTGAGACTTCATTACACTGACCAAAATATTGGCTTTGATAAAAATAAATACTCAAAAATTATTCTTCTGATACAAATGCATAAAGGGTTCCCCCTCCACCCCCCATCACTTACTGATTCATCAGAAATTAATAGTTTGGACTCTAATATTGAACTTATAGAGAAACCCAAGATGCTTTGACATAGTCAGATTGCTCTTGCAGGCTGATTTGATTTTAGCTGGGGGTTACTGCTGTCAATCTAACCTTTCTCCTTTATTTAACATTAGATAAGTTACAGCGCATCAGCAGAAACCTCAACTCATTTTAGAGTCCTAATTTGTTGCAAATAGAAATTAAGATGCAAAAGCTTGTTTTTAATCCTGTTCTGCTCATCAGGAGTATTTCAGGAGATGCACTAAACGATGCCTTATACCACAAGATCCACAGGAAAGCCTCCAGGGTGCTGTGCTCGAGTAGCAGCATTAGGTAGTCTACAGCAAAAAGGGGGAGAGTGGACACTTTACTCCCCGTTATTTTGCCATTAATCATTATCAAGGTAAAGCTGTCATCCAATCAAGGTGATTTCACTTGATAGATGTGTTAATTACTGTTAATTCCTCCATAAAGGATGTACAGCATTCAGAATGTCAGGGCATTAACAGATGGCAGTGGCTCTGCTGCCAGATGCTATTAACACAGCAACAGCCACTACTGCCATTATAATTAAATACTCATCAACATTTCCCTTGCTGCTTCCCCTCTTCCAAACCCATTTCTAGAGACATGTGAACTTTGTTTGAAGCATTTTGCTTTGCTTCATCAGATTGCCGCAGATGGACTCAGGTAAACTGTGAGAAGTCCTTCTTCCCAACCATTTTAACACTTACGGCTTGCTAGAGAAGGGCTGTTCTTTCTGAGATGATTCCATAACTGCTAACATATTTTATTAAAGACTATATATATTTCTTGAGCCAACAATGTACCTCTGTGGCCAAGAAGGCAAATGGCATCCTGGTGTGCATCAAGAAGAGTGTGGCCAGCAGGTTGAGGGAGGTTCTCCCCCACTCTATTCTGCCCTAGGGCGGCCTCATCTGGAGTACTGGGTCCAGCTCTAGACTCCCCAGTTCAAGGACAGGGAACTGCTTGAGAGGGTATAGCAAAGGGGTATGAGGATGATGGGGGGACTGAAACATCTGTCTTAGGAAGAAAGACTGAAAGACTTGGGGCTGTTTAGCCTAGAGAAGACTGAGAAGAGATCTTATCAATGCTAATCAACAGCTAAAGGGCAGAGGGCGAGAGGATGGGGAAAGACACTTGTCAGAGCACCACTGAAAAGAGGTAATGGGCACAAAATTGAAAATAGAATCATAGAATCATAGAATCAGTCAGGGTTGGAAGGGACCACAAGGATCATCTAGTTCCAACCCCCCTGCCATGGGCAGGGACACCCTACACTAGATCACGCTGGCCAGAGCCTCGTCCAGCCTGGTCTTAAACACCTCCAGGGACGGGGCCTCAACCACCTCCCTGGATAACCCATTCCAGGGCTTCACCACTCTCATGGTGAAGAACTTCTTCCTCACATCTAGCCTGAATCTCCCCATTTCCAGCTTCATTCCATTCCCCCTAGTCCTATCACTACCTGAGATCCTGAGAAGTCCCTCCCCAGCCTTCCTGTAGGCCCCCTTCAGATACTGGAAGGCCACAATGAGGTCACCTCGGAGCCTTCTCTTCTCCAGACTGAACAGCCCCAACTCCTTCAGTCTGTCCTCATAGGAGAGGTGCTCCAGCCCTCTGATCATCCTCGTGGCCCTTCTCTGGACACGCTCCAGCACGTCCACATCCCTCCTGTAATAGGGGCTCCAGAACTGGACGCAGTACTCCAGGTGGGGTCTCACCAGAGCTGAGTAGAGGGGGAGAAGCACCTCCCTTGACCTGCTGGTCACACTTCTCCTGATGCAGCCCAGGATCTGATTGGCTTTCCGGGCTGCAAGCGCACATTGAGAGCTCATGTCGAGCTTCTCCTCCACCAGCACCCCCAAGTCTGTCTCCTCAGGGCTGCTCTCCAGCCAGTCCCTGCCCAGCCTGTATTTGTGCCTGGGATTGCCTCGACCCAGATGCAGGACCCTGCACTTGGTCTTGTTGAAGCTCATGAGGTTGTCTTGTGCCCACCTCTCCAGCCTGTCCAGGTCCCTCTGGATGGCATCCCTTCCCTCCAGCGTGTCCACTGCACCACACAGCTTGGTGTCATCAGCAAACTTGCTGAGGGTGCACTCGATGCCACTGTCCATGTCACCCACAAAGATGTTGAACAAGACAGGTCCCAGGACTGATCCCTGAGGGACTCCGCTTGTCACTGGCCTCCACTGGGACATGGACCCGTTGACAGCCACTCTTTGGGTGCGGCCATCAAGCCAATTCTTTATCCATCTAGTGGTCCATCCATCAAACCCATGTGTTGCCAGCTTGGAGACCAGGATGTGGTGCGGGACAGTGTCAAAGGCTTTGCTCAAGTCCAGGTAAATGACATCAGTTGCTCGCCCCTCATCTATTAATGCTGTCACCTGATCATAGAAGGCCACCAGCTTTGTCAGGCAGGATTTGCCCTTGGCAAAGCCATGCTGACTATTCCCAATCACCTCTTCACTGTTCTTCTGAGTCATTAGTGCCTCCAGGAGGATCTGCTCCATGATCTTTCCGGGCACAGGGATAAATAGGATGTTCCACCTAAACATTAGGAGGAAGTTATTTACTTGGAGGGTGGCAGAGCACTGGAACAGGCTGTCCAGAGAGGTGGTAGAGTCTCTAGAGTCTCCTTCTCTGGAGTCATTCAAAACCCGCCTGGATGCCATCTTGTGCAACCTGCTCTAGGTGAACCTGCTCTGGCTGGGGGCTGGAACTGATGATCACCAGAGGTCTCTTCCAACCCCTACTGTTTCTGTGATTTTATGATTTTATGCATTTTTAATTGACTAAATTATCATGGAAGAAATCAAAGATGATAGAAAAATGCTACTACCTAATCTGATGCCTGCTTTTCATTAACTTACTGTCACGTTTGGACCTTTTAATAACAAGTAAATATACAATCAAATGGGAGGGAAAACAACCCTAAAAAAAGTCAAACAGTGTAATCTTCATTTTCTTAGTTACAAGGCTCTTTTTTGTTTTATTTGAAAACAGCTAAACTATCCATCTTGTATCCTGGAGGCACCAATGTTTGAAGGTGCATGTTTGCCCAAATCAGTGTAATTTTTAAGAGGAATTTGCCTCTGTAGATTTGCTACTAAAATATACTGAAGTTGACAAGAACACCAAAAGTCTCTCCAGACAGTGATCATGCTTTACACAATATTGGTAGTTTACAGCTACCCAAAGATTTATCAAATCATATTCCTGCACTATATCAAGAGGACACTTTTTCTGCAAAGGAGCCCACAGTGCCTTTCACACTGCTTTCTGGAGTCACATAATTCATCAGCAAGTTCATTTAGGGGAAAGAAGGAAGTATTTTTCTTCTACCATAAACTATTTTTAAAAATAATTGTATTTGAAACAAAGGAAACCAAATGCATCAGTTAGAAGCACCATGAAAGATGAAATGTACAATCACTGCATGCCAGCCCAGCACTTTTACCTCCCTCAGTTATGAGGGACCAGCCTCAGGTAATAACATTTTCCATGAACTGTCTTGATGCATCAGGGTGAAAAAGGAAGAAGTACTGACCCATGAGATTTGACTCGAGTTTTCTTGCTTTATACATACATGAGAGCTTCCTTCTTCTTTCTCTAGCTACCTGGAGGCAAAACCACCTGGAAAATGTTATTTAGGGTAACTTCATAATGAAGGGGCAAATCAAGCATTGAAAAATCTCAGATGTTGGTCACAGAAGATTATTTTTTGATTCAAGTTCATCAGTGGAATGATATAACCATGGCCCAAAGGGCTGGAAGCCCTCTGCTGTGAGGACAGGCTGAGAGAGTTGGGGTTGTTCAGCCTGGAGAAAAGAAGGTCCCAGGAAGATCCTCTTGTGGCCTTTCAGTGCTTAATGGGGTCGGTAAGAAAGGTAGGGACAGAGTTTTAATGAGGGCCTGTTGAGACAGGACAAGGAGTGATAGTTTTAAATTAAAAGAGGGAGATTTATAGTAGAGAGGAGGAAGACATTTTTGACACTGAGGGTCGTGAGAAACTGGCCCAAGTTTGCCCAGAGAGGTGGTAGATCCTCCATGCCTGGAACCATGCCAGGTCAGGTTGTTTCAGGCTCTGGGCAACCAGATCTACTTGAAGATGTCCCCACAGACTGCAAGAAGGTCCCTTCCAATCCAAACCAGTTTGTGATTCTAAACATCAGGGGTTTTCTTGTTCCTCTGGCCTCCATGGTACTCTGAAAGCTGAGCCAGGTTAAGAAAATTATCATCACAGACCTAAACACAGCCAAAACATTTGTATCCACAGCACTGCATGAAGTTTCCTTTCAAATGGGAAATGACCTTACTTCTACAACAGGAATCACATTGTCCATGTAATAAAACTCTGTGCCTCTCAGAAAATGGGAACACGAGCAGAAAGCAGAGGAAGAGACACATCTGCAAGATTTCCAGAGGGAAACAATTAGCAAAATGGAACTGAGAAACATCCCCTCTACAAACAACTTTGCAAAAGGCTGAAAACTGTCCATCACAGCTATATACACCAGGAATTAAGGTGACAAGGGACTGCTTTAGAGCATGAAGAACACTTCATTACATCAAAAGATATCTAGAAATACTGCAAATAAAATGCCATGGGCTGAAAGGAGACCTGCTCTCCAACTCTCATTAATATACCAGATCTTTAATGGCTTTGGTACGTCAGAGTGGTTCAAACTTTTATCTAGTGAATGAAAAATTGATGGAAGAAAGGTAAAAACTGTATTACTGAAAACTTACAAAACTAGACTGACTCTTGAGGGAACTTCAGTGGTTTTGGGGCACTTGGCAACAAAAGGCACACCTCACTTTGCTCTTTTGCAGGTATGTTGCTCTCCTGGATGGTACTGGGTAACACAACCTGGCTCAAAAGTTACCTTTCTGCTTATTAAACCCATGTCATCAATTATTCTCTCTCTTGCTCAACAAGCTTTCACAAAAATATAGTTATTTATAGTAAACCTAGGTATTACTCCTGCTCTCAAGTTTTTCACATGTGTCTCCTGAAGGCAGTTTTCCACCACATGGAAAGAGCTGGGAGTAAGAATGAAGCCAGGGGATGGCAGGAAGCCTGTAAAACCTTTTACAGCTGGGAATAAATGGTGTAGACAGTCTCGAGAGGAACTTGGTGTAGCAGGTAGCCATTTGTTTTCTGCTTCAGTGAGCAAAATTTTTTTGCAGAGCTTCTTATTGGGATGGCTTTGAAGAGCTTTATGCTCTTCAAACACATATGAGAGAAGATTAATCTAGAGAATGCGATGTGCCCTGCTTTTGTGGCTTTTGAAATAGTGTAAAGTCTCAGCAGCTGTAGTGACTCTAAAGCTGGTTTTCTAAAGGCAAAACTGGACTTTTTCAGATTGTGTTTGGCTCACCCTTTGTAAAGTCAGTTCCCCGAGAGATGCCTCCACAACACACACACACAAGTGAAGCCTCCTGACATCTTCCTGCACTGTCAAAATCAGCTAAGACTGATGACTTTTCATGTGCACACGTTACCTCACTGCCTTAATGCTATGCTCTGGGTTGCACTTTAGGCTGTGCTCATTAAAGTCATGGTGACCATCAAAGAGCCACTTTGAGGAGGCGTTAAAAATAACACTTAGTTCTCTCCATCTGCAAAACAACATGTTGATGGTGTCTCCTCTTGTAGAGTCTGCATTTATTCTATCTTTCATCTGTAAATTGCAAGTTTGAGTAGAGTAGGTTTACGACACACTTCTTATTACATCCAGGCAGTTGCATAGAGTGCACTGAGACCCTCCTACACATCAGCACAAGGACAGTGTCCCCTCAACCCAGTCTTCATAGGGAATTCTGCAGGATACATGTAAGACACTTTCCCCTCTTGTTCAAACCTGAGATTTACAAAGGATGGAACAAGGGAAAGCAGTGAAAGAGGAAGCCCTCCTGGGTTTGCTGTTTACAAGTAAGAGAAGAGGAAAAAAGGAATTAATTAGATGATAGGGTGCAAATGACAAGACACCATTAAGCCAAATTTTAACAAAATTACAGAATCACATCACACAGAATCATAGAATGGTTTGGGTTAGAAGAACCCTTAAACATCATTTAGTTCCAACTTCACAGGGGTAAGACATTTTGATTGAGGTAGCCCTGAGAAGTGAGTTGACAGAAAACTGAGAGAAACACTACTCATCAATGCAAACACAACAGGAAGGTCTGGGGCATCCGCAGCATATAGGGATAAGTTAAATGTATAAAACAGTGGCATAAATACAACAGTCCCTCCAGGGGTGGGGACTCCACCACTTCCCTGGACAGCTTGTCCAGGGCTTGACAACCCTCTCAAGGGAGGGAGCATTCATAACGTCTCTGGGCAACCTGTTCCAGTGTCTCACCACCCTCGTACTGAAGAGCATCTTCCTAAGATCCAGTCTAAACCTACTCTCCCTCAGCTTAAGAACATTCCCCCTTATCCTGTCACTAGACAAACTTATGAAAGGTCTCTCTTCACCTTTCCTGTAGGATCCCTTCAGCTACTGAAGGCAGCTATAAGGTCCTCCTGGAGTCTTTGCTTCTCAGGGCTGAACAACCCCAGCTCCCTCAGCCTGCCCTTGCAGCAGAGGTACTCCAGCCCTTGGATTATCTTGGTGGCTCTCCTCTAGCTTCACTCCAACTACAGGCCTGGAAACATTTAATGTTCAACATCTAAGATGTCATATATTTAAGACTCCCAGAAGACTGTATTCCTGTTATGGCCTCGATTCTGATTGTAATCATTATAGAATCATGGAATGTTTTGGGTTGGAAGGGAGTTTTTAAGATCATCTTGCCCAAACCCCTGTGATGAGCAGGGACATCTGCAGCTAGAGCAGGTGGCTTAGAGCTCTAAACAACCTCACCTGGAATGGTTCCAGGGATGGACCTCTGTGAGCAATGTGGGCCACTGTTTCACCATTCTTATCATAAAAAAAAACATTTCCCTTCTCCCTAGTCTCAACCTCCCTCTTTGAGTTTAAACCATCATCCCTAGTCCTGTCACAATAGGCCCTGATAGAAAAATCTGTCCCCACCTTTCTGACCGGCCCCTTTAAGCACTGAATGGCCACCAGAAGGTCTCCCGGGAGCTTTCTCTTCTCCAGGCTGAACAACCCTCAGCCTGGCCTCACAGCAGAGGGTTTCCAGCTCTCCCATCATTGCTGTGGCCTCCTCTGGCCCTGCTCCACCAGGTTCATGTCTCTGCTGTGCTGAGCACTCCAGAGCAGGCCCCAGCACTTCAGGTGGGGTCTCAGCAGAGTGGAGCAGAGGAGCAGAATCTCCTTCCACCACCTGCTGCCCATGCTGCTGGGGATGAGGTCCAGTTACCTCCTGCACCACCTGTTGCCAAAGCCACTGTTCACAGGCAGAAGAGTATGTGGAAAACATTCAAAATGAGCTCTTTTTTTCCAGAAAGAAGCAAATCTCTTCTCCAGGAGTGTCAGTGCCAGCTGAGTTCAGCTGCTGTGCATCAGTCCCAGCAGTGCCATTGCCACAAGAGAGATCAGCCTTGGGATGTAGGTTCTGTCTCCTTGTAAGAGACTGGCCATAGAAAAGGAGGCCTTGTACCCCATGACAGACCAGGCTTTCCAAGGATGAGTCCTTCACTCACCCACTCCTTGATTAGAATGTGAAACAGCATTGTGAAACTCTATGAGACTAGTTTCCTGAAAGCTTCACATGATGGTATCAAGGACCACAAAAGGGAAGGACTTCAAAATGTCATCTAATCACACCACCTGATGGCACATCTCCATACCACTTCAACAGAGTTGTGTCTAACCTGTTCCAAACTCCTATCCTGCAGGTTTTCTCAACAACTTGTCTTTCATGTTGCCACCTCCCTAAAAGTTCAAACATTTATCCTACTGCCCAGCTTAAATCCTTGCCTGATGTCTTCTTGCATCTCTCAGTGGTCATGGAGAAAAACTGATTGTCACGCCTTTCAAAGCAACCTTTTATGTCCTGGGTGACTTGCCTTGCCTCCTGTATTTTTAGGGTAAACAAATCAATTCCTTCCATCTTTCATTACAGCTTACGTTTGCTAAACCTCTTCTTGTCATTCCCCTCTGGGCTCTTTACCATCTGCCTGCATCTTTCCACTAGTGCATGTTTCCAGTATTGGCCACAGTATTTAAAGCTTGGCTGCAGCATGTGTATTGCTATATTTAAGAGCAAGAGAAGTTCCTGTTTCCAGTGTGGTGTCTCAAACCAGTCATCTTAACCCAGTGTGTTCAGAGATGGCATTTCTCTGCCTGCAGCAGCCCTAGCTGAGACTCATCAGCAAATGGATGGAAGCTGCACGTGGCTCTGTCAACTATTTTTACTGTTGAGGTTTCCCTAAAAAAGGAAAGCAGGTCACATCACTTATTTGGGGATGAGAGATCCTAACTCCATCAAAACCAGAGGCAGGTCTATAGAACTCAGTTCAAGAAGGACAGGGAACTGCTTTAATGAGTCCAGTGCAGGGCCACAAAGATGATGAAGGGAGTGGAACATCTCCCCTGTGAGGAAAGGCTAAAGGACCTGGTCTCCTTAGCTTGGAGAAGAGGAGCCTGAGGGGTGACCTCATTCCTGTTCATAAAGATATGAAGGGGAGTGTCAGGAGGATGGAGACAGGCTCTGCTCAGTGACGTGCAGTGATAGGAGAAGGGGCAAAAGGCACAAGCTGGAGCAGAGGAGGTTCAACGTGAACATAAGAAAAATGTTTTCACTGTGAGAGTGACAGAGCCCTGGAACAGGCTGCCTAGAAAGGTTGTGGAGTTTCCCTCTCTGGAGAACTGCAAAACCAGCCTGGATGTGTTCCTATGTAACCTTCTCTAGGTGATCCTGCTCTGTCAGAAGGGTTGGACTCAATGACCTTTCAAGGTCCCTTTCAACCCCTAACATTCTGTGATTCTGTAAATCATCTAACTGTTGAGTTTGGAAGAGACCTTTGAGATCAAGCCCAACTGCTCACCTAGAGCTCACAATCCCACCACTACTGCTAAACTACTGCCCCTAACCATGGCACTAAGCAAATCTAGTTCAAATCCACTTCAAAGCTCCCTCACTTCTATGAGCCCTCCCTTATTTTTTTACTGTAAATCATAGTTTGTGCTGAAATACCATTAAATTTTATTTACCACATCTACAGGGGACATCTATAAACTGTGCATTCATAGTTCAAAACTCCATGGTAAATAAATGCTGAAGAAGAAATAAGCTGAGCTCAGCTTCTGTAATTGGTACAAAAAAATGTGTGGTGGACTAGACAAGATCTCTCTCAAGGCTAAAAGCTGGTGATGATGATCTGACTTCAGGTCATATTTCACAAAGCAATTATCTGGTGCTAACAATTATCAGGAAGTCAAATATCTGCATGTTCCACGACTCAGCAGTCCAGCAGATCTTAAAATTAACAACAATCACATGCAACAAGTAAAATAGGTCTTTCAGAATTATCTCAATTTTGCTATTTCTCATCAAAATCAGCTTTCACATCTACAAGTTCATAGCTTCATGGATTCATAGAACGATTTACGTGGGAAGGGATCTTAAAGACCAACTAATTCTAACCCCCCTGGTATTGACAGGGACACCTCCAGGGAGTGCCCACAACCTCCTTGGGCAGTTCCAGTCTTTCACCATCCACACTGTAAAGGGTTGATTTCCAGCCATATGCAGATGCCAAGCTGCAACACTTTCTCTCCAAGTCAGGTGAGAGCAATAAGTACCTCTGAAATTTAACAGAGCTGTCCCTGACAGGAATGTCCAGAGAACAATGGGCTGGCATGTTACTACCAAGAGGTGCAGCACTGCCAGACACAAAAGCTTTCTGCCTGAGTCAGAACTATACTCTGCTGCATGTTCATGGGCATAGTACTTACAACAAGGAGAAAGTTACAGTTTAGTATGGAAACACTGCCTCATTTTTCACTGCAGTCTTGTAGTATCAGCATTTGATCACTTCCCTATACTTAATTAACTCCTTGTTGAATCTCAACGTGATAATGAGAACTTTAATTCAAACCATATACCACATCAATGGCCCTAACAGTAAAAATAGATTGTATTAAAAGACATCAAAGCCGCATAATCCCTCTGCCTTTTTATAATGCCACACAGCAGCTGCAGTGGCCAAGAATTTCCACTGATTGCTAGTAAGAACATGAACAAAATCTGTATTTAAATCAAAATTGGTAAGCTGTGATTAAGATTTCTCACTGTGATTAAGATTTCTCACTTGTTCCATCTCTGGCAAAACCAAGAGCTGCAGGGTTCTCTGCAGATCCTGTGTCTATCTTCAACCAAAGACCATGTTAGGTCACTTGTTCTGTCCAAACTTTCAACTTTTGAATAACCCATAGCAGAGAACCATGAACACATACAATGGTTTTGGATTGGAAGGGACCTTAAAGATCATCCAGTTCCAGCCCCCTGCCATAGGCAGGGACACCTCCCACTAGACCAGGCTGCTCAAGGCCTCATACAACCTGGCCTTGAACACCTCCAGGGAAAGGTCATCCTCAACCTCCTTGGGCAACCTGTTTCAGTGTCTCACCACCCTCACTGTAAAGACCTTCTTCCTAGTCTCCAGTCTAAATCTGCCCTCCTCAAGCTTTGATCCATTCCCTCTCATCCTATCGCTACAAGCCCTTGTAAAAAGTTCCTCCCCAGCTTTCTTGTAGCCCCTTTCGGGTACTGAAAGGCTGCTCTAAGGTCTCCCCAGAGCCTTATCTTCCTCAGGTTGAACAGAGCCAACTCTCACAGCCTGTCCCCATAAGGGAGGTGCTCCAGCCCTCTGATCTTATTTGTGGCCTCCTCCAGACTCACTCTGTCAGCTCCATGTCCCTCAGGTGTTGGGGACACCCTATCTGGATGCAGTCCTGCAGGTGGGGTCTCAGCAGAGCAGAGGGTCAGAATCTCCTCCCTGTGCTGCTGCTCTCACTGCGTTGGATGCAGCCCAGCACACAGCTGCCTTCTGGGCTGCCAGCAACCATTGTTGGCTCATGGTTTTTCCATCAACTGACAACCCCAAGTCCTTCTTCACCAGACTGCTCTTAAGCCACTCCTCGCCCAGCCTGTGTTTGTGCTTGGGATTATCCCAACTCAGGTGTAGGCCTTGTTGAACTTCCTGAGGTTGGCTTGGGCCCACCTCTGAAGCCTAAGTCCCCTTGGAAGCCAGCCTTCCCTCCAGCATGTCAGCTGGGCCACACAGCTTGGTGTCACCACAACTTGCTGAGGGTGCCCCAATGCCACTGCTCATGTAACTGCCAAAGATCTTAAACAGCACTGGTCCCAGTACCAGCCCCTGAAGGACACCACTTGTCACTGGTCTCCATTTGGACATTGACCCACTTACCACAACTCTCTCTGACCCATAATTTGTAAACAGTTAAAAACAGACTAGAGACCTAGCAAGACCTAACAAGGATCATACTTGACCTTCAATCAACCCCATCAGGAACAAACATAACTTCTACAAGGACAACTGGAAACACCATGCTTGGCGCTTAGCAGACAAATCTGACAATGCTTGCACCCAAAACTTCTCAACCTCAAGGACTGCAACAGTAGTTTTGAAACAAACTGAGGCATGAGCTGTTTATATGGATCACTTTTCCCCACGTCCAGTGACATCCAGAACTGCTCCCATTCCCTGACTCTTCATGAAAAGCACAGCCTTCCACATTGCTGAGATTATGGGATGTGATGGAGAACATCCCTGAAGAATCGTGTGCTTAAAGTCAATGTTAAAAGTTTTCTTTACTTTTAAACCTAGGCACACTTTGTTTCTGGATCTGCAAAGGCCTGTTTCATCTCCTGGAGGTTCCTAAATCTCCCTTAAGGTCCCATTTCATCTCACAGGCATGCCTAAACCCCATTAAGAGCCTGTTTCATGGTTGGACTTGATGATCCTAAAGGTCTTTTTCAACTGAAATTACTTGATGATTCATCCCATGGAGGCTCCTGAATCCCCCTCAGGTCAGTGGTGCATATGCCCACAATGCTGCCTCTTTTGAATCACAATCTGCACAACTCTTCCAGCAGATGACCACGTGTTGAAGACGAACTTTGCAGCTATGAAACAACAAAGCCAAATTACTTTATACTAGAAGGCCTCTTTGGAATGCTGCTATATATGTTTAAAACATCTGCATAAAGCACACAGAGGAGACAGGCAGACAACCATCATGGAGGCCAGCTCACAAAGTTCTTTGCTATATGCAGGCAGAATTGATAAAACAGCCTTCATCAGAGAAGGAAGGGTGAAGACCACAAGATGTGGGACACATTTCATGATGTTTAACCTTCACCTGAAAAAACAGCTATCAACTGAGTGTAATGAGCAGAAGGAAATATGCTTCTTTTAGCCAAGGCTACCCTACTTGTTGTTTCCAAATGAAACATGGGCAGTCACACCACGCTAAACTTGCAGCTATAAATAAGCTGGTAGTAACATCGCACCATGCTATTCATGTTCCAGGATCATGAAAGCCTGTTACTATGTATAGGGCTTGCTCCTTTGCCTTGGTGAATGTGACGGCCTTGCCATGCACTGCTTGCAGGTGTACTTTCCTCAAGCCTGTGGGCTCCTGTGTCCATGGGGGCTCTTCTCTAACCCATCTATGGACTTTTTTTCCTACCAAGCGAGATATCTGTGACTACACCCTTTTCAGACTGAGATGGTGCACATAATTTCCCCCAGTCACTCACTTCAAAAAAGGCATGTTAAGCAACTTGATGAGCAGTCAGTGGGTGCAGAGAATGCTCAGGATGCTGTCAAGCCTCATCTGGGAAGACAGACACTTGGATGATTAGGTGGTCTCCTCCTAATCCTCAGAGTTTAGTTTAAGCTTCAAATTCCTGGAGTTTAAAATCTCTTTCAATTAATATTAGCCACACTGTTGTGAGCTTATTGTGAGGGTGCTTTTGGCCTCCCAGATTCCCCAAGGAACCACAGAATCGTAAAGGTTGGAAAAGACCTCTATGAGATCAGACTTGATGTGGCCCTGGGCACCTTGATCTAGTTGGAGCTGTCCCTGCTCACTACAGGGGGGTTAGACAAGATGACCTTTGAGGGTACCTTAAAAGCCAATGTAATCTGTGAATCATCAAGTCCAACCGTCAACCCAACACCACCATGCCTACTAAACCTGATGTCCCAGCGTCTGGATGTTTTTCAAACACCTCCAAAGATAACTCCATCACTTCCCTGGGCAGCAAAAGACCTGGGAGCTGCACAGCCACCTCCAAGGTCATCAGGCATATGCTCTCCTAGACCAATCAGAAACATTAACAATATATGCTCAGAGAAAAATTGTCAACATCGCAGGGTATTTATTTATCTCTTGGTAGGTCCTTCATTAAGAGTGCCATTTCACTGTCATTTTATGGCCATTTGATTGACATATGCCACTGAAAGGGTCCCTGCCACACATTTTTGGTATGTTCCTTCTGCCCAGATTAGGACTTGTCTGGCCCTGTAAGGAGTCCTGTTAACTCACTGCTCTGCCTGAAAAGAAAACTTACAGTCTTTTTTCCATGGTTAATCTACATCAACTGGCTCAAATGTCTGTCCAGTCCACCAAGAGCCCAAATACCAGGGAGAAGGCATGTCTGGGGGAAACCTTCCCTCTCTCTTGGTTTCATCACAAAGCTCACCTCTTTGGAAAGCTGCACATCATTAGCTGCTCTCCTCTGTTCCCACTTCTACCTCGTCAGCCTTTAGTTGCTTATGCACGAATGCTGCTGTGAGCAGGAACACTGATGTCTCTATTGTAGTTGACTCATGGCTTTGCTTTCTCCTTCCTTTTTCTCCTACCTTTGAGGCACCTTTGCAAAGACTTTAACAGATGAAACTTGTGTCTTCACATGATTATAAACATTGCCCAGTGACACAGCTTCAAAGAACATTCCAGAAGAGAAATCAGAGATATGTCAGGAGTAAGTCCTACACCCCAAACATGCAATAAACTGGACTTCCCAAATGAATTATGAAAGTAAATTTCACAGCATAATTATCTTGCTGAAAGAAGCTCCCAGGCATTTTGTTTAGAATTATTTAACATCAAAATATTGACTAAAACATTTCAGAATGACTACTTATCACAAACCCCAGAACACAGTGAGTAATTTCCAGACAAAAAAAAACCCACCAACAACCAAACAACAACCCAAACACAATAGAATCACAGAATGATTTGGACTGGATGGGACCTCCAAAGGTCATCTAGTCCAGCCCCCTCTTCAGTAAGCAGGGGCAACCTCAACTAGATCAACAGACAGTGTCACTAGGTAACAGCAAGTAACATGATTTAATTCTACTTGCTGTACTCTCCCTCTTGTTATATTTGGTCTAAGCTAGCAGCCTACTGTAAAAGCCAGCCAAGAATTCTTCAAGCTCTTCCAGAACTAGAAATGCTGGCCAGAAATACTTGTCATATTGCAGCTCAGTTTCCAAAAGGTAAGATGCTGGACTTCCACAGCCAGGAAAATACAAGGTGCAAAGGACAATAAAAAATGGACTTGTTTAATATTGTTGGAAGGCAACACATCAAATGAATCCAAGTGCTCTTAATCCTGAAGGACTGTGGCATGACAAACACACTTCATTTAGATACTCAGCCCCCATGAGTCAAATCAGTCTGGAAGGTTCAGCCACACAACTGCTGGCCATGATTCATTTTGCATGAGGCGATGATTTCCAGTCCTCAGCAAGCCAGGCAGCCTTCTCCTCTGGAGAGCCAGACAGTTTTACCTTGGATTAAATTTATTGATTTTTCCACTGTGTATAAGTAACAGCGTTGTCAGGCAAGTGCAGATGAGTTCACCCGACCGCTGTTAATGGGGTTTGCTAATTTTTTCAAAGCACTCATAAAATACAAAACAATGGTGTCTTAATAATTAGGTGTAACTGTAGAGGCAGCTTTTGCAATATCTATCTCTCCATCTCTCCAAGAAAAATGTGTTAACGCAGACATGACCTTAAGAAGTTTGGGCTTTACATTTACTCCCTGCAGGGCACAATATCTTCAGGAATAGCCAGTCCTAATAGGTACAGTGAGCCTACCTGTAGCACTAAGCCCTGATCCCAAGAGAAAGACACCAGGAGGAATGAGTATCTCTCAAAGAAACCAAGCCTCTTTGTTGTTTAATTCAGGACTGACACCGTCACATTGCTGTGGCCTCCTATGGCCCCATTCCAACAGGTCCATGTCTCTGCTGTGCTGAGGACTCCAGAGCTGGCCCCAGCACTGCAGGTGGGGTCTCAGCAGAGTGGAGCAGAGGGGCAGAATCCCATCCCTCCCGTTGCTGCCCACACTGCTGGGGATCAGGCCCAGGACATGATTTGATCTGGGCTGTGAGCGCACAGTGACAGCTCACATCCAAGCTTTTCATCCACCATTAAAAGCTGGGATGATGAATAATAATGAACTGGAGACCATGATTGCTTTCCAAAACTACAGAGAGCACCAAGTCAGGGCAGACTCTACTTTGTGGGACTCCAAGTTGTCTTGGCAACTTGGAGAGATGTCCTGAAAGACAGGAGATAACTCAGACAAGTACTAGGTACTACACTCAGAAAGAACCAACTGAATATACAGAATATGGAGACACCAGCTTATGTAACAATTCAGCTGAACAGGATCTAGGAGCTTGCTGGATACGAGCCATCAGCATCATGCTCTTGGCAAAGCAATACGCATCATGCTGATGCACAACCTTCTTCAGCTACATGCCCTGGGAAAGAACCCCAAGAACAACTAGAGTTCCACAAAACATGACCACAGATAAACACTTCATGAACTACAGATGCTTGAGCTGTTCTGTATACCTACAACAACCCTAAGAATCATGATGACATACAAAATGACCATTGACTTGGAGGTCTGAATGGCAATGCTGTTATGTGTTTCACCATCCAACATTTTGATGGTGGTATTTAACTTAAGTCCTCACTTCACAATCCCAGTTTATGTCTTCCTTTCCTGACAGCTATGAGTCCTGCTCCTAGTCCACTCCCATGACTTTGTCCCTGACAACTTTATCCACATAAGGCAATAAGCTTGAAGCAAGAGCAGAATAACTATTTGGGATCTCCCATGCCAGTGTTAAGTTCCTCTAAAATCAACTAATCATGAAGAACCTCTGGCAGCTCACAGTTTGCCAGCATGATACAACAAAGTAATTCATGATTTCACATTCTGCTTTTGAAGACAAGCTATTAAATTCACATCCTCTGCTACTGTAATCAAGAATAGTTAATTAAGCTGTTCCCTCGGTATGAATTTTTATCATTCTGCACCAGCCATACATCACTTTTATAGGCCTCAGACTGTGGCCATGATGCATGTTTGTAATCTGTCTTTCCAAATTAATCTGTCACCATTTCTAAACTCCAAGCAGATACAATACATTTTGTCTTGCCACTAACTGGGTCAAGTTTGAGGGGAGGAGGTAATAGAAAGCAATCTTGAGGAAAAGGACTTGGGGTTGCTGGTAGATGAGAAGCTGGACATAGACAGTGTGAGCCTGCAGCCCAGCAGGCCAATCACATCCTGGGCTGCATCAAAAGATGTGTTGCTAGCAGATCCAGAGAGCTGATTCTACCACTTTGCTCTGGTGAGACCTCATCTGGAGTACTGTGTCCACATCTGTAACCCTTGGTACAGGGAGGACATAGGTCTGATGGAGTGGGTCCAGAGGAGGGGTACAAAAATGATCAGAGGGCTGGAGTACCTCTGCTACGAGGACAGGCTGAGGGAGCTGGGGTTGCTCAGGATAAGAGAAGGCTCCAGGGAGACCTAATTACCACCTTCCAGTACCTGAAGGAGGCCTACAAGAAGGCTGGAGAGGGACTGTTTGCAAAGGCCTGCAGTGATAGGACTGAGGGGGAATGGTTTGAAATTAGATGGGGCTCTGGGTGACCTGATGTAATGGAGGATGTCCTTGCTCACTGCTGGGGGATTGGACTAGATGACCTTTAGAGGTCCCTTCTAACCCATGTGATTCTATGATTTTCTGACTGGAGAGTGAGTGATACTGGAGCACCACTTCAGAAGTGGGTCTCAGTGGAAAGCTGAATTACAAATCCCTCTGCAGTTTGTCCCCCAACATGACACAAAAGACTCTGTTGTTATTTTAGTGCTCTGTGTTTGCACTGCTTTGTGTTCCTTAAGCAAACTCAGCTTTATGCTCGGTGCCACCCTCATAAAACCCATTTAATAACTTACATGGTGATCATCAGCATACATAATGGAGGAGTCACAAGTACAGGCCACAAAATGAGGGAGACCTGTGGTGTTAGATTATTAAAAACATTAACAGATGATAAGGATCTAGACCTAAATTTATTAGGAGAAACCCCACCACTACCCTGTAGTTTTCTACTGCATTCCCTGAGCTTAAGGACAGGCTAACACAATGCTTCTCCAGAAAAAAAAATCCTTCAAACACAGCAGTCAGGAGAGTGAGATGTGAATCTTTTCTGGTTTAAAGCATTCAGAGAAGGACCATGAAAAAAAGAATAATAAATGATATCACTATCTGGCTATCTGACTTCATCATAAGAAAAGAGCTTTAGGAAGCAAAAAAGTGAACAAGATAAAAATTTCTCCAAGCTGGTGCTGCGATCCACAACTGTGAATGCTCCAATGTTATGCTTCAAGAATCTGCTAAAATCAACTCCCACGAAAACAAGGAGCACAGAAGACAGAATAGATGGAGATGTCTTCTTATCTAACCTTTTGTGAATCACTGAATCACAGAATTGCCTTGGTTGGAAAAGACCTTTAAGATTGTCAAGTCCCACAGTCAACCATGGCCACCATGGCGATTAAACCACATCCCAAAGTGCCACGCCAAGATGCTTCTTGGACACCACCAGGGACAGTGACTCCACCACCTCCCTGGACAGCCTGATCCAATGCCTGATCACTCTTTCTGTGAAGAAATTTTTCCTAATATTCAAACTAAACCTCCCCTGGAACAATTTCAGGCCATTTCCTCTTGGTTTATAACCTGATATTAGGGAGAAGAGACCAACCCCTATCTCACTGCAACCTCCATACCTTCCATACACCTATTTGACCATTTTTTATTTAGGTTTTCTAAAATGTGAACTGATGAGGTTGATATCAGCTGGCCTTGTCACAATTTTGTGCATAATTGCAAGGAAATATATCCAAAACAGGTGGGACTACCAAACCCCCATCTCCATTAATACCTGGAATACTGTGTCCAGTTTTGGGGCTCCCCGTTGAAGAGAGACAGGAATGTACCGAAGAGAGTCCAACGAAGAGCTACAAGGATGACTAAGGGACCTGAACATCTCTCCTGTGAAGGAAGACTGCAAGAACTGGGGATTTTAAGTCTGGAGAAAAGAAGGTTGAGAGGGGATCTTATCAATGTCTATAAATACCTGGGGGTGAGTGTCAAGATGAAGGCTCTGTTTGGTGGACAAGGCACAATGGGTACAAGCTCGAACACAGGAACTTCCACCCCAACATGAGGAGAAACTTTTTTCACTGTGAGGTTGCTGGAGCCCTGGAGCAGGCTGTCCAGAGAGGTTGTGGAGTCTCACAGTATCACAAAGGTTGGAAGAGACCTCGAAGATCATCGAGTCCAACCTGTCACCACAGACCCCATGACTAGACCATGGCACCAAGTGCCGCGTCCAGTCCTCTCTTGAACACCTCCAGGAACGGCGACTCCACCACCTCCCCGGGCAGCCCATTCCAATGGCGAACGACTCTCTCAGTGAAGAACTTTCTCCTCACCTCAAGCCTAAACTTCCCCTGGTGCAGCTTGAGACTGTGTCCCCTTGCTCTGGTGCTGGTTGCTAGAGAGAAGAGGCCAACCCCTTCCTGGCTACAACCACCTTTCAGGTAGTTGTAGAGAGCAATGAGGTCGCCCCTGAGCCTCTTCTTCTCCAGACTTTAAAAGCATGTCTGGAGCATGTCCCCTTCTCTGCAGACTTTAAAAGCATGTCTGGATGTGTTCCTTTGGACATACCCTAGGTGATCCTGCTTTGGCAGGGGGGTTAGACTCGATGATCTCTAGAGTTCCCATTGTATGATTCTATGATTGAGACTCTGAGCTGGCCCTAAAGAAGCCCCTGTCCATGGAGACAAAAAGAGAAGCACAGAAGGGCACCTAGTTAGGTTATTTTTTAACTGAAGATTGGAAAACAATCCATGGTGTCTATTATTGAAGTACAAATTCCAGTACAACTAGAAAAACAGCTTCTAAAACACAACCAAGCCCACGAGGAATATGCAAGTCCACTCAGTGTGAATTGTCTGGTAGTGCTTGGGCCTTTTATGCATTTTTCCTACTTAACAGATTTGTTTAGATAAACTCACTAAATACAGTTATTTACATAGAAGGCTAGAATGGGCTTTTAGGGGTTTTGAGGTAGGGGAAAATTCTTTCATGCAAAGCATAAAATGAAAGCATGCCAACATTTAACTAAAGAAACATGTTCTAACACTGGGAAACTTTTATAATTAATCCTTGCCTTAGATCATCTCAGAAAGAGTTATGAGTCTAATTAACAGCAGTTGAGAAATTGCTCCTGTTGCTGAAAATCGCTGAAACGAGACACTGGCTAACAGACAATCTGCATCCTTTCTATCCCATGACCAACTCCTGGCTAAGCCCTGACTCACCGCATTACGTCTCGGAATATTTCTCAGCATTAGCGAGAGCTCACTGCAGGCGCAGGCGAGACAACGGCCTCTGTCGTGGGGGGAAGAAAATCCCCTGCAAACTCCACCTCTTTACAAGAGATGAAGACAACACACTACTCAAACCCTTCTTTTGAGGGGCTTTTTCAAAGACTGGGGCTATTCTTAGAGGAGTTGCATGGGGAGAAGGCTGCAGTTAGCAGAGGCTTTGGCTGGCAGCCAGCCCCAGCTGGGTTCGCTGCAAGGCTGAGCAATGCCTTGAGCTTCCTAAAAGAGTTCTGCTGGCTTCTTCCTGATTTTTTCCCAAAGAAAAAAAAAAAAAAAAAAAAAAAGCCAGAGGATGCAGAGAACTCAATACATAACCTGCTAAGAACAAGCTGTACTTTGGAAGGACATGCCACCATCTCCTCACATCTCCCGTCACCGCTTCCACAGCGCTGCCCAAGCCCCATTTCGCCGCTGAATGTTTTTCCGGGAAGGAAATGAGTGTAAACGCTGCTCAGAGAGAGCCTTCCCATACGGATGTTAATCTTTGGAAAAGCTGGGCAGGACGGAGTGATTTCAGTGAGCCAGGAGATCTCCAGAACCTACAAATCACACAAGTACACAAGCTGCTCAACTTGTGCATCCAGCCAAGTCCTTACAGAAATAAAGTACATTCTGACCTTGACTCACCCTTAAAGACAGGCTGGGGAATGAAGGGATGGAGAACAGCCCTGCAGAGAAGGACTTGGGGGTGCTGGTGGATGAGAAGCTGGACATGAGACAGAAGCATGCAATCACAGCCCATATCCAACCATATCCTAGGCTGATTTCCAGCAGTGTGGGCAGCAGGTGGAGGGAGGGGATTCTGCCCCTCTGCTCTGCTGAGACTCCACCTGCAGTGCTCACCACAGCAGAAACAGCCATCTGTTGGAGCAGGGCCAGAGCAGGCCACAGCAATGATGGGAGGGCTGGAAGCCCTCTGCTGTGAGACCAGGCTGAGAGAGTTGGGGTTGTTCAGCCTGAAGAAAAGGCTCCAGGAAGACCTTCCAGGAGCTTTCAGTGCTTAAAGGGGCTAATCAGAGAGCTGGGGACAGACCTTTTTAGCAGGGCTTGTTTGTGACTGGACAAGGCATGATGGCTTAAACTAAAAGAGGGAAATTGAGACTAGAGAGAAGGAAGACATTTTTGATGCTGTGGGTGGTGAGACACCGGCCCAGGTTGTTCAGAGAGGTGGTAGAAGTCCCATCCCTGGAACCATTCCAGGTCAGGTTGAATGGGGCTCTGAGCAATCTGCTCTAGCTACAGATGTCCCTACTGACTGTAGTGGGGTTAGATTTGATGACCCTGAAGGGTCTCTTCTAACCCAAACCAGTCTGCAATTCTCCAACTATGAAGCAACTTGAAGCCAGTTACTTTAGAGCCCCACCAGTCACCTGGAAGGACTGAGTATTCCCCATGGTTAGCTGAGGTATGCTTGCTATGACCTTGTGCTCTCCAAGTCTGAAGAGAGGGCTGTCTGGCAAACCCTCAGTGTTTCATCAACAGGAGTACAACATTACCAGCTTCTTTCCAACCCTGAAATCATCTCCTGGTTTCCACCACGCCTGACAGTAAAACCTGTCCCTTTCTCCAAATGACTAAAGGGAAAACCAAGAGAAAAGGGTAGCTTAATGGTGTGCTGCCTCCCACTATTATTCTAACCCTCCCCTTGCACTGTGGAGTTTGATGTCCAAACATGAGGGAAGAGAATGGATCATGCTCTGCTGCATAGCATGGCTTTACTCTCTCCAGTGTTTGCCCCCAATTTCGTACCTTGGGGTTTGCAAACTTATCCCCAGGTTGCTCCCCTGGAAGTACATGGATGTTGGAATTAAATTGCTAGTTTGGGGGAAATTTTGGGGAAGAATTGGTGATACATGAGCTCCTTTTTGCTGTCTTTGCAGGCAGAGCACCAGCCGCTTCTGATTCCCAGCTACTGCATTCAGGTGCTGCTATAAACCACACTACATTTAAATATAGATGTACACACACACAATTAGCATATTATTAACTTCTCAAAAAGCACTGAGGTTGTGTTCCCATGCACAGACTATCTGGCAGCTTCTTTATTTCATTGAAAGCTGCCTGTCTTTGAAGCAGACCCATGGAAAGATTACATACTAGATAGAGCAGAGCACAGAGGTAGGCAGCCAGCACGGTTTGTGGGGGAGATGAAAGTGCAGCACCAGGGAGCTGCGTTTGAGCTCAAACACTGCTGCTTGCAGGAGCAAACCATATAAAGTCTAAAAAAGGTTTTCTTTCCAGTAAGACCAAACATGAGGCATGAGCTATTAGCTCAGATCAGTGTTACTTTGCATCTTGAATTTTTGCTTGAGTTTTGGGTCCATCACTCCAAGAGGACACTGAGATGCTGGAGCAGGTACAGAGAAAGGCAATGAAGCTGGTGAATAGTTTAGAGAACAGGCCTGGTGAGGAGCAGCTGAGGGAACTGGGCTTGTTTAGTCTGGAGAAAAGGAAGCTGAGGAGTGACCTTCTGGCTCCCTGAAAGGAGGTTGGAGACAGGTGGGGGTTGGTCTCTTCTCGCTAGTAACAAGTGATAGGATGAGAGGAAACAACCTGAGGTTGTGCCAGGGGAGATGTAGGTTGGGCATTAGGACAATTTCTTCCCCTAGAGCATTGTCAAGGCCTGGCCCAGGCTGCCCAGGGCAGTGCTGGAGTCCCTCTCCCTGGAAGGATTTCAAAGCCATGCAGATGTGGTGCTGAGGGATATGACTTATGGTGACCTGACGGTGCTGAGTTAGTGGACTGAATGATCTTAAAGGTGTTACCCAATGAAAACCACTCCAGGATTATTTGCTACTTCTCTGAAGTAGTGCTTCACATTAAAAATTATTCATGTACACAGGACATTTATTTTATAACATACCTACATGTAATTCCAAATTGCAGCATCCTCCACACACACAAGAGCCTGGATTTTCTACCCAGCATTTTCATAATATTGAAGCACTTGCTTTTACAAGCTTAAATTTGTTTTCCTAGTTTTCTTTTACCTCCCTGATTCTGTTTTTCTTTTTACTTAAAAAACCAAACACCTCTGAACCCTTGAAGGTTATAATAATTGATTCCCCTCCTACCAGTCCAATTTCCTCCTCCTCCTTCCATAAACTGAATCCATAAATCCCTTCCAACACATGCACTTGAATGTCTCAGCTGCCTGCAGAGCAGCTGGTCTTGGCTATCTACAAAAGCAAAGGGGAAGAAGTGAAGCAGAAAAGCCAAATTACAGTGAAAAAGAAAAAGTCAGGCTGAGCCCCTTCCAATCCTGGTTTAAGCATCCATAGTACTAAGGGACAGATGCACTCAGCATTTTATTCTTTGATGTAACTGATGTATTTGTAGTTCAATTGCAGGAAGGTATCATCGAATCAGAGAATTGTTTTGGTTGGAAGAGACCTTTAAGATCATCCAGTCCAATCCTTAACCCAGCACTGCCAGGTCACCACTAAACCATGTTCCTCAGCACCACATCTACACAGCTTTGAAACTCCTCCAGGGATGGGGACTCCATCACTGCCCTGGGCAACCTATTCCATGGCTTGACAACTCTTTCAGTGCTACATCCCTGTCCACTATAGGGAATTTCACATTGACTAGCAGAGCTGACAGTGATGGCTAAAGCACCAGCAGTGCCTCACTGCTTGCTGCCACAGTGGTGATGTGAACCGCAAACATACACAGAGTCCCAACTCCAGCCTCCATCGCTCTGTTTAAAACAGAACCACAGGCTGTCCCCTTGAGCTTTCTAAGATGAAAAGCCGTTTATGATGACTCTATTTGTCAAGTGTCTAAATGATGCTCCAGGCATCTTACATCAATAAATAATTGAAAATGCTTCTCATTTAGAAAAAGGAAAATAAATCCTCCAATTTTAACATAAAATAATAATAATCCTGAAAATGTTATATTTCTATTCCTCCCCTTCCCAAGTATATCATACTCTTAGTTTCTTTTTTCAGGACAGGGTTTGTAGATGGTATTAGAAATATCTTAAGAACACTGAGAATGTCACATTCTCCCCTAACCCTGTCTGTAAGTTACATGTCCTCACTTTCATCCACCACCAGGAATAAATCCCCTCTTCTTGGCTCTCTCACCTCAGATCACCTCATAGCTTCACAACATCCTGGAGAACTCTGCAGTGGCCACCCCAGCACTGGCAAACACTTTGGTAAGTTGTACCAACATAGGCTTTGGAAAGCTTTAACCTTCCCAAAGGTCCCACAACGTGCAGCAGCAGGAAAGCAATCAGGGAAGTGCCTTCTGAGTTCACACCAGGTCTTGGGGAGACCTGGATTTGCCAGGCTTGTCACCTTCTGCATGGAGTAATTAAAGTTGAAGAGCTCAATGAGCCTGTTAATATAGCTAATGAGCTTCCCCAACAGCATTTTCCAGTTCCCTTTCACTGGAGAAGACATCATGAAATCTGGATGTCTTCTGCCCATGTGTGGCACTCACTGGAGCACTGTCCCAGCAAGCCTAAGCTGATAAAACCCCTACAGAGACCCCTCATTTATCTGAAAGAATTAAAACCCCACCAAAGATCCACTTTAAAACATCCAAGGTGGGTTCAAATAATTTTGCACAAAATACCATAATTTTCTCCACGGTGGATTTGAAATATTTACCAACTTGGTTCCACATTGTGATGATGCACAATCAAAATACCAACCAGCACACACAAAGTAACTGCTGCAGTGGTGGAAAAATGTTCCTGCTCAATAGCTCTGTGAGCACACAATTGCCTAACAGGTGGAAAATCTTACAAAAGCAGCCACAATTGAAACAGAAAACAGTGTTTCATGTTCATTCAGTAAAGCAGATACTGTCTTTTAGATGATTAGTTAAATAATTACTGCTCTCCTGCTAGAACTTTTATTCCTGCAAATACTCCTTGCTCTTGGATCTCCTGCTCTATGCTGCTTCTTAAAGCATTTATTACATTTCACATTAAAAAATAGCACTAGAAATAATTCAGGTGATGAAGAAAGTTTTATATGGATTGTGGGGAAAAAAAGAATCACCTTATCTATGTTAAAAAAGAGGACAAAATGCAAGCTTTTCAAAACACAAACCACTGAATCATAGAATGGCCTATATTGGAAGGAACCTCAGAGATCATCTATTCCAACCCTGCAGCCATAGGCAGAGACACCTCTCAACTAGACTTGGCTGCCCAAGACCTCATCCAACAACCCAGGTTCCCTCAGCTTATCCTCATAGCAGAAGTGCTCCAGCTCTTTCATCATCCTTGTGGCCCCTTCTATGGACTCACTCTAACAGCTCTATGTCTGTCTTATGTTTGGGACAGGGACACCAGAACTAGATGCAGTATTTGAGGTGGGGTTTCCCCAGAGCAGAATAAAGGGGCAGAATCCCCCTCTTGTCCTGCTGGCCAAACTCCTTCTGATGCATCCCAGCACACAGCTGCTTTCTGGGCTGCATGAGGACAATGCTGGCACATGGTGAGCTTCTCATCAACCAACAACCCCAAGCCTCTTTCTTCGGGGTTACTCTCAAGCCACTCTGCACCCAGCCTGGATCTGTGCCTGGGATTGGCCCAACCTAGATGCAGGACAGTAGGGTGCAGAATGGATTTGGGGCTACTGGTTTTATAATCCTTTAAGAGGGGAGCAACAGGGCTTGAGACAGAAAGAGAGAAACTCAAACTTGAAAATGCTCTTTTGGAAAAAAAAACAAACAAAAAAGATTAGAAAATTTGGGTTTTTTTTCAAATAGTGACAAAACGAGATTACACAACATGCTGCTCTCATGTGCTGGGATGGCAAAATAACAGACCTGCCTCTTGAAACCTCCACACCAATATGACCAGTGGGATCAGT
Organism: Picus viridis; assembly: GCA_033816785.1. NCBI lineage: Eukaryota > Metazoa > Chordata > Aves > Piciformes > Picidae > Picus > Picus viridis. The sequence goes on from CM066588.1 coordinate 24,867,528, forward strand.
CAGAGCAAGGGCTGAGACACAGGACCTGACCCATCTCCTGCAGGCCCATGTGCTGTCTGGCAGAACCAATCCCTGTGGGATTAAACTGGGAGAGATCATATAAAACCACCAGATCTCTCTTTTTTTTTTTTCCCTTTAAGGTTTCCACTTTAGAATCACATCAATCATGAATCACATCATTTTATCTCTCAATCAAGCACTATGAAGACCAGATTGGCCAAACTCCTCTTGATGCAGCCCTGCATCAAGAACTGCAAGCCCCGACGCAGCCCTGCAGACTGCAGCAAGTATCAGTCTGAAGGAGCGCATCTGAAGCAAAACTAGTTTCTATGCTATTTTCTGACTTGCTAATAGTATCCACTTATTTCCTAGATTTTCAAAAATTAAATACTAGGGGGAAAAATTAATGTTTCTTCCACCAAACCCATTTTTAATGGAATCCAGAAAAAAAAGAATATTAATACTCAGGGCAATCATTTACTTTGATGACTGTATAATATGCAGTGACCCATAAGTGGAAAGAGCTAAAACTGTCATAAATTCATTATGAGGAACCCTGCTTTGAAGAATATCACTGCAAATGTGAAATGAAAACAGGCAATATGGAAATCAGCTAATTGCACGGCGTTTAAAATCGCTGGCTCAAGTGACAATACCCTTCCCCTGCACAGCTACTCCAGCTGCAAAAGCATGTCAGCCAAAAATGCTGGAGAAGCTGGCTTACGAAAAACTGAAGTGCTGTAATTAGTTCCTAGTGACAGTGAGAGGGCAGTCTTCATGTAGGATCTCAGACTGAGGAAAAACCAAAACCAAACCATAAAGCAAAAGATGATTTTTTAAAATTTAATTTCCCTGGGAAAGGGAATCTTTGATTATGTGGAGTACAACATGCAGTGATCCAGACCCTGCTAATGGAAACTGAAGGGAAATACAACCCATAAACAACTGTATCACAGGATCCCAGCATGGTGGTGGTTGGAAGGGACCTCTGGGAATCATCCAATCTCCCTGCTAAAGCAGGGACACCCACAGCAGGTTGCCCAGGATCACAGTGTCCAGGTGGGTTTGAAGTCTCTCCAGAGAAGGAGCAGCCTCTCTGGGCAGCCTGCTCCAGGGCTCCAGCACCCTCACACCAAAGAATTTTTTCCTCCTGTTTAGATGGAAACTCCTGGCTTCCAGTTTGTGCCCATTTATAGAATCATAGAATCAGTCAGGGTTGGAAGGGACCACAAGGATCATCTAGTTCCAACCCCCTGCCATGGGCAGGGACACCCTACACTAGATCACGCTGGCCAGAGCCTCGTCCAGCCTGGTCTTAAACACCTCCAGGGACTGGGCCTCAACCACCTCCCTGGACAACCCATTCCAGGGCTTCACCACTCTCATGGTGAAGAACTTCTTCCTCACATCTAGCCTGAATCTCCCCATTTGCAGCTTCATTCCATTCCCCCTAGTCCTATCACTACCTGAGATCCTGAGAAGTCCCTCCCCAGCCTTCCTGTAGGCCCCCTTCAGATACTGGAAAGCCACAATGAGGTCACCTGGGAGCCTTCTCTTCTCCAGACTGAACAGCCCCAACTCCTTCAGTCTGTCCTCATAGGAGAGGTGCTCCAGCCCTCTGATCATCCTCGTGGCCCTTCTCTGGACACGCTCCAGCACGTCCACATCCCTCTGTCCCACATTTCCCCCTGTCCTGTCACCGGGCACCACTTACAAGAGTCTGTCCCCATCCTCTTGCCCCCCACCCTTTAGCTATTGATCAACATTGATCAGATCTCCTCTGGGGCTGCCCTTCTCCAAGTTAAACCGCCCCAGCTCTCTCATCCTTTCCTTCTCACAGAGATGCCCCAGGCCTCTCAGCATCTTCAGAACCTCCACTGAACTGTCTGTTAGTTCCCTGTATCTTGAACTGGACACAATACTCCAGCTGTGGCTTCACAAGATCTGAGGAGAGGGGAGAACCTCCCTCAACCTGATGGTCACACTCCACTTAATGAAGCTCAGGACACTATTAGCTGTCTTGACCACCAGGATACATTACCAGTGCACGGTGAACTTGTTAACCGCCAAAAAATCACAGATTTTCTCTGATATCACCTAACAAAGTAAGAGCCAAATTTCCTCTTCCCAGTGTGAAGCACAGCATTTGCTTTGCCAAGTCTATCCTGGTGCTGCTCTGGGCAGCTTTGCCTGGAGGAAACAACAGGCAAAACAGCTTACCCCGCTCTGACACCCCCCGAGCAACGTGGGGGCGGAGGGAAGGGAGAAAAGCACACGGGAAGGGAGAGCGAGCGAGTCACTGGCGGGTGAAAGAGAGGGATAGCGTCTGACTGGCATCCTCAGAAGAACGGGGGAACCCAGCCGTCTCCCCAGCCGCGTGGCAGACCCCTAGCCCACACAAAGGTTCGCTTCCTGTCCACACTCCAACACTCACCCAGTAACGGGCGGAGCAACCCCCGCTCACCTCCACCCGGCGACTATACCTCCTGCGGCTTCTCTACTCAGGGGGCTTATACCCAATCAACCCTTATAGCGCTTCCGGCGTGCCCAGGGCGCCTGCGCGGGGGCGAGGCTGTGGCGGGAAACGTAGTCCGCGCCCTCTGGCCCTCTTTAAGGAAAAGAACAGGGAATATAGAGGCAGTCGATGACATGGCATGGGCCTCACATGAAGTAATACTACTAATAATGGGGAATCCTTGTTTAGCCAAGAGGATACGAAAGAATTAAGTGATTTGCTAAAGCCTCTGATGGCTTTGTTTTGTTCCGTCTTTTGAGGGGGTTTAAACAAAAGACTTTTCACAGGGGGTATGAGGAATATGTATCTTAAGAGGAAAATGTTTGCTCACATAGTTGTTGAAAAAGTACATCTACATTGTACAAAACCATTTCATGTGAGACTATCCTGAGCCTCAGCTCTCTACTCCTGTTCTTATTTATTACTTGGACCTCCAGCTTGTCAGAGTAAGGCCTATTATGAAATCTCCTTAGATCACAACATCTCACTTACTCTTAAAAAAACAACCCCTTTGCCCTTGGAGATGCTCAGGCAGGGAGGTTCACATGCACCTCAGCCTGCCCATGGAGTACAGGATGCTGCCTCCTACATCCTAAAATGAACCCTGCGACCGCCTCCAACACAATGCAGCTGGGTATTAGACTCATGACCCTTTATTTACTTCTTTTACAATTTTAATCCCTGGCTTTCATTTACTTGCCTGTTCCATAGCTGCGTGTTTTAGTGGCATCTTTTGTTCTGTCTTTCTTTTTTTGAACCTGGGAAGAGCAGCTTGGATGGGGATCATCTGTGCAGGAGCTTGTGGGACCTGTTTCCACAGACCTCCCTTGAGGCCCTAAGATTTGGCTGACGCAGCATCCATGCAAAGTGGAAGGGCTGCCTCTCCTTGTGGGAAAACGTGTGGGGGAGTAGCTTTGCTCTGCAACCCACAACTTCTCTGCTCTCTTTCCAGCTCTCAGGGCTACAGGAGGTGCAACATGTGGGCAGAGCAGCAGCCCCTACACATTATCAGGTCTCTGTACACATCTGGCAACAATCACTTGGTCTTTCTATTATTCTTATGCATGGGCAGCAGGTGGAGGGTAGGGATTCTGACCTCTGGAGTCCTCAACACCGGAGAGACATGGACCTGGCCAGGGAGGCCACAGCAAAGGTGGGAGGGCTGGAAGCCCTTAGCTGGGAGGCCAGACTGAGAGAGTTAGGGTTGCTCAGCCAGGAGAAGAGAAGGCTCCAAGGTGACCTTCTGGTGATCTTTCAGTGCTTAAAGGGGCTGGTTGGAAACCTGGGACAGACTTTTCATCAGGGCCTGTTGTGACAGGACAAGGAGCGATGGGTTTAAAGTCGAAGAAGGAGATTTAGACTAGAGGAAAGGAAGACATTTTTATGCTGAGTGTGGTGAGACACTGGCCCAGGTTGCCCAGAGAGGTGGTAGATACTCCATTCTTGGAGCCATCCCAGGTCAGGTTGTTTGGAGCACTAAGCAACCTGCTGTAGTTGCAGATATTCCTGTGACTGCAGAGGGGGTTGACTAGATGACCTTTATAGGTCCCTTCTGATCAAAATCAGATGGGACTCTAAGATACAAATTTTAGTTTTACAGGGCTCTTCAGCACCATCCAACAGCACTGTGGTAACAAACTTACACACTTCAAACACAGCAATTCAAAGCTTACCTAGTGACAGTAAGCAGCAGTGCCTTAAAACACTTTACAGTACCAAATTAACTACATTTGCATGCTTACATTTGCACTTGTGGTATTTTGCATAATGTAGAAAGGAAAATATCACCAAAACCCACAATAAATTTAACCCAAAGAGTGGCAGCTGGCTTCTTCCTTATTTATTTTAATGCCCGGACTGGGCAACCTGGCATTAGATTTAAAACCTGTTTCCTAAATGGATCTGGAATTCAGACATATGCCAATACTTGCACTACACATCACAAATTGTTTATGATTGATGGATCCATAACAGATACTCTGCACACTGTGTATAATATCAACACTTGAATAGGTGCCTCCCCTTCCACAACTTACATTTTTGCAGTTATAACCTTTGTCTCAACTCTCTTTTTCTCTTAGGCTTTTAATTTCACACACTTCATCAGTCAGATACCACTGTCTACTTTTAATGTATGGCTGCAGAAGATGGTAACTGGTGTTGAATAGGGAGCCACAAGTGACAGAGAGTTTGCAATACTAAATATTGCAGAGCTGAAGGCTAAATGGAGGGCAGCACTGGTTTGGGGAGCTCCAAGACACCATTAGGAAATACCAGCATGACAAAAATCACATTTGCAGGTACATGGAGTAGAAATTCATACTTATTGGGGAAAAAACAAGAAGCAAACCACTGTATGTGTTATTAAAGATGGAGTGAGAGAGCAAGAGGAATGGGGAGAGGCAATTTTCTTCCAGCTCCAGCAGGAATTCATCTCAGGCCCTAATATGCAGTTTCACTATGGAGTGTAGGGACAGAACGGTGGATTATGCCCAATTGTGTTGAGGGTTCAGATAAAAATCCCAGTAAGTAGCTTTCTGTACCAATGCAGACCAAAAAACAACAAAAAAATTTCTATTAGTAAAAGCTACAAAAAACATCCAAAAACTGAACTGCCATAAATATCTAGTCAATCACCTAACACACACTAATGCATCTTTATAGGTTGGACAAGGAATGGCTCAAGAGCAGTGCCTGAGGAATGGCTCTGGAGGAGAAGGACTCAGCGCTATCATTTGCTGAAAAACTCAACATGAACCAGCAATGGTCAATGGCAGCCCAGAAGGCAACTTCAAAAGCACTGTGACCAGCAGGAGGAAGGAGGTGATTCTGCCCTTCTGCTCTCATGAGACCCCACCTGGAGCATTGTACGCAGTTCTGGTGCCTCCAGAATAAGAGGGAGACAAAGCTGCTGGAGCAGATCCAGAGGAGGCCACGAGGACAATCAGAGTGTTGGAGCACTTTCTCTATGGGGACAGGCTGAGAGAGTTGGAGCCGGGAGAAGAGAATGCTCTAGGGACACCTTAGAGTGGGCCTTCTGCTACCTAAAAAGGGCCCACAGGAAAGATGGGGAGGGACTTTTCACAAGGACTTGTAGTGAAAGGACATGAGGGAATGGATGGAAGATGGCAGATTTAGACTGGATATTAGGAAGAATATGGGGCCAGACTCTTGAAAGTGGTGCCCAGTGACAGGACAAGGGGCAACAAGCACAACCTGGAAGCCAGGAGATTCCATCTGAACAGAAGGGAAAATTTCTTTGGCATGAGGGTGCTGGAGCCCTGGAGCAGGCTGCTGAGAGAGGTTGTGGAATCTCCTTCTCTGGAGAGATTCCAAATCCACATGGACATTGTGATCATGGGCAAGCTGCTTGGATTAGCTGATCCCCAGAGGTCCCTTCCAAGCATCCTGTGATTCTGTGAAATGCAGGAAAGCTCACCTCTGTCCAGCAGGTTTTGCAGAACTGCTGTGGATCCATAGGAGCTGAAGTTTACTTTTAGCATGTGGACATTCATGACCTCACTTGGCATGTTGGCACCAAGCTGCGTGAGGAGACAGCATCGTCTCAGCTGTGCCTGAGCCAATGACCCTGCCAGATCCCAGCCCACCATGGGTAAAGCCAGCCTGCCTGCCTTCCCAGCCATGCCAGCACAGGACCATCACAGCCTGTCCCGTTTCAGAATGCACAAAGAACCATCACAGCTGTTTATTTACCTCCAGGAATAATAATCCACTTTCCAGCACAACCGTATCTCATTTGAAAATTAGCATAATTTCCATGTTTCCTTACAAATATCTAGCCCAACTCTTGTGATTAAAAAATATCTCTAGTACAAATAACTTCTTTCATCTCTCTACTCATTCTGTGCCCATCTGACTCCAAACACTCCTGCCTAGCTGACAGCTATTAACTCAAGCTGTGCAGCGTGGCAGCACAGAGTGTAATCCTAGGTCTCCAGCACCTCATCCTACTACATCCCATAACCAGCTGCAGGCTACAAGGACATGTGACTGTCAGCTCAAGATTTTCCCCACCAAGCACATCCTGTCTGGCTTTGTTTTGAGGATGGAGATGCCCAGACAGGAAGAAAACCAGGACCTGAGAGATTCCATCAGCCAAATGGAGAGCTGGATAAACAACATGGATAAAGAAGTGAATGATGTCAATGAGAGAACAGCAGGAAAACAGTAACTGACTGTGACCAAGGCTGAAACAAGTTTGGCTTTTTTATCTTTTCTTATTTCCTTTCTTTCCCCCTGCTCTGTTCCAGAGCCTATGATTTAATTCAAGGAAGCCTTTGATTGGGCCAGAAAATGTCTTCACATGGAGCATCTTCTGTTTCACCTGGCATACAGCCCCAGCTGTATTCCCATTTAGGGAGTATTTCTGCTTTACAGTGTCAGCCTTTCTCAAGGTTTGAGTCCTGCCTAAGCTTCAGGTTGAAGCTGAGGAGATGGTGAGTCACTGACAGAGCCTTGTCTCTCCCAGGAATACCTATGCTTGTAGCAGCCCATCTCCAGCTCTGTCTTTAAACTGAACGAAAGCCTGGGACCCTGACCACAGCACCCCAGTACAAAAAGGCAATTTGCCTGGTGTTTGCCATGTCCTCTCATCCTCTTTATCTACTTGCCTGACCTCACTTTTTTTCACCCTGACTCAGATATACTGCAACACCAAAGGCAGAGATGGCACCACATCAAAGAGCTTAAGTTCTAAGGGAAGTGGGTTTAGTTTCACTTGAGCAGAGATTTTTTTTTTTAAGTCAGACTTCAAAATACCTTAAAAAATACCAGTGATGATAATGGGACTGAAAAATTCAATAGCATGTGAGTAACAGAATTCAAGCAGAAGTATGAGAGGATAAGATAACCTACGCTAGAGCAGTTCCCAGGGAACGGTCTACAATGGCATTCAGGTTATACATCTCATCCAGGCCATGTTTCTGAGGGACATGTGAATTAGCAAGCCTGTGACAATAAAGAAAGGTGGGATTAAGAAACAAGAGAGGAGAGAAAAAGGCTGGTTGTTTCTGCCAGCGCCTGTCCTTGTTCCTAAAATTTCTGTTGCCTGGAAATGGCTGATGAGAAGGCAGGATTATGTAAGAAAACGTTCAGAAAACTAAAGCCTGAGTGATAGGTAGCTTAACCCATCCTCTAAGCAGGGAACTAAACCATGTTTACCAAGGAGAACTTGAACAGTGAACCCCTTGAAAAAAAATCCAGGAGTGACGAGGACTTGACAATTCCCTGGATTAAAAAGCTGCATATATTACAGACAATGTAATCTCCTTATAGGAAGATGAGGAAATGGAAAATAAAGCCTTTGGGGAGTGCAAGATGGGTTTTGTTTTAAAGTATATAATCTGACTGAAGACTTTCTTGTGGTACTGTATTTTTCCTCTCCTGAGAGATGTGACAGAACAGACCAGCCCTCCAACCCCATATTAAGTCCTATTTCCCACCACTCCCATCAAACATAAGCTGTCAATAATAAAATAACAAGCACCGTGCTGCAGAAAGGTCTCTTCCCAAATTTAATCAGGCTCACAACTAGAAAAGCAGGCACTCACCAAAGTGCAAAATGTATCTGTCTGGTTTTGAATACTTTAGCAACTGTGCCACCTCAGCAGACCTAAGCTGCCCTGAACCATTCCTTGTTGTCATTCAAGTGGCACGTTACCTCCTGCAAATACTCTAACTACAGCTGAAGGTTAGTTTAAAATCAAACCTGCTACACTTTCCCCCATTTTTAAATCAAAAAACCTGAGCATTTTGCTCATTTTTCCCTTTTCTTTGCTTAACAACAAAGCAGAAGTCTCTAAACCAAACAAGTAATTTCTTGCAGTCACACATCTTCCAGTTCAGAACAAACATGCTTACACTGGTGATGAAGCTAAATGCACTGTGGATGCTGCCAGAAAAGGTGATCTTCTCAGCAATGTTCCTGAGGCACTGAAAAAACACAAATCCTGCTGCCAGCCAAAGCTGTGCCATCCACTGAGGCATCAGCAATGCAGAATGGCAGGCAGCAAACACCTCATCTGGAGACTGAGGCAGAAATCATCTTCCCTGCTGTTCTACCAGCACTTGAACAATAGGGTTAGGACAGCAAAATCAGCTCTGCAATGCACACGTCCTTGTGCAACTCAAGGATGTGTGTCTGGAAGTGGGACTATGAACTATCCAGGTTGCTGGAGTTCAATGACATCTTCAGAGAAGAAAAGATCCTCAACAGTGGACTTTAGTGCAGCTGCCCAATGATCACAGAATCATTTAGGCTGGAAAAGACCTTTAAGATCATCAAGTCCAACTGTTAACTCAGCATTGCCAGGTCATCACTAAACTATCTCTCAACACCACCACATCTGTGTGGCTTTTCAATCCCTCCAGGCATGGGGACTCCACAACTGCCACGGGCAGCCTGGTCCAGGGCTTGACAACCCTTCTGGGGAAGAAATTGTTCCTTGTGCCCAACCTAAACCTACCCTGGTGCAACTTGAGGCCATTTCCTCTCATCTTCTCACTTGTTACTTTGGAGAAAAGACTGGCCTCCACCTGGTTCCAACCTCCTTTCAGGGAATTGTAAAGAGCCAGGTTTACCATAAGACTCTTTCTTCAGGGTGAACAACCCTAGGTCCCTCAGCTGCTCCTCACCTGACCTGTTCTCCAGACCAGCTTTGTTGCCCTCTTTCAGACCTGCTACAGCACCTCAATGTTTCTTGGGGTGATGGGCCCAAATCTGAACCCAGTACATTGCTGAGAACAGGGGGACAATCCCTGCTCTGGTCCTGATGGGCACACTGTTGCTGATCCAGGCCAGGATGCTTTTAGCTTTCTTGGCCACCCAGGCACATGTTGACTCATCTTCAGCCAGTTGTTGACCAAGGCAAATCCACAGCTGGTGGTAATGGTTAATGTGAAATCTGCTGCTGATGTTTCACCTTTGGTCTTACTGACAGAGGGGAAAAAACCCAAACAATCCTACATGAAGAAAAGCTGCAATGAAGGAGCAGAACCGGATGTGAAATTTTGCACCCAACTACTGTAACTGTGAGAAGTCTTCAAAGAGTTAAACCAGGCAAAGCCCCAATCAGACAATTCTAAAGTTGACATTCTTTCAGCTATAGAAGAGGAGAAATGACTTCTCAGAAATGCCAGAAGTGACTCAACTGTGATTTTTAAGGCACATCAACAGCATCCTAGTTATTTCAAGTAGTACTAAGGCTTTACCTGCCATTTCCTTCCTGTTAGTGGAAGTATAAGCCAGGAAGGTGCTCAAATCAGGGCAAAACACAGACATAAAATGACTCCTGCAATTGTGTTAGGAATAGATTACTTTTTTTTTATTGCAAACTGCCTTCCTGGTGAATTTTAGAAGATGTAACCCAGGAAAAACAGAACAAACAATATCTGTATAAGTAGGCCATTTTCATACTGCTGGTTTACCCCCAAACCCTTTGCAATATGAACACACACATTTCAAAGGGTGTATATTGGATCTGCAAAGGAGGGGAGCAGGTGATCTCATGAAAGTGCTCGCTCCAAGATCAAGTGGAGCCTAATTCAGGAAGACAAGCAGGAAAAAGTTGTGTTTTGCACCTTCTCTGGGAGCTTTGCAGAGGGTTCTGACACTGTGGAGGAAATCCTCTTGCCGCCTGCTGTAAGCTGTAGCTGGAATGTGCTGCACGTTGCATATTTCATGACAAAAGCAGAGCCACATTATTTTATTAGACAAGCGATAAGTTCAATCCTTACCAAGTTTTCTTGGTTCCTGGCTGCTATTTTCTGATCATCTTCTCCCCCATTTTTCATGTATTTGACCTCTTCCACTGGTTTGATCCTATACTCATCTGAGCACCAAGAAAAAAAAAAAAAGGAAAAAAAAAAAAGGAAAAAAAAAATAATTTTTGAACCAGTGTTGTTCAGCAGCTGGGACAAAAACCAAACTAAAACCAAAACAGCTAGCTAGAAAAGACCCTAATTAAGCAAAGTAACTAAAGAGTACATGTATATAGTTTCAAAAGCTTAAATGTGACTGATACCAAGGAAGCTTTTCCTGACTGAAGCTTCAGTGAGAATTTACAGTTCTGGTTTCTAGTAGCTCTGTGGTCCAGCACAGCCACAGCACTATGAATAGGGGACATTTGGTATGTACTCTCCCTCACACCCCTAATCTCCTGTATAATAGGTTGAATACCAACAAGTTCTCTGCTCCTCCGTCCTCCCTGCATTTTCATCGTCAGTGGGCAAACAAGCGATGTACAGTAGTTACTAGAGAGAGCAGTCTGCTCGTGGGTGCTCCTTGCATTGAGACAAGCTTTTTTAAAGAGCAGTGCTGATGGAGGTTATTTAAAATTTCAGTGAAAAGCCACCCCTCATCCCCAAACACCCAATCCCAAAAGCTAATGCATTTGGTTTTAATTCTGCTTTTCCTGCCCTGTTTTAATGGAGCTAAAGCTAAAGGTACACAATGCACAGTCATACAGTGATTTCTGGAGAAAGGAACCCATGCTAACCATCTTCCTTTCCCCACTCCCCCTCCACAACCATTTTCCCCACACATGAATGATTTCTAAAGTGAGAAAATAAATAAGAGGAGTAAGATTCCTGGTTTGCCATTAATGTTCATCAGCTAGGCACTTCAGCTTGTCCACTACATTTTAGGAAGAAGTTAGGAAGAATACAAGGCTAGTGAGACTCCGGAATAGTTTGCCCAAAGAGGCTGTAGATGTTCCCTCCCTGGAGGTGTTCAAGGCCAGGTTGGATGAGCAGCCAAATCTAGTTGAGAGGCATCCCTCCCATGGCAGGGAGGTTGCAGCAGATGATCTCTGAGGTCCCTTCCAACCTAGGCCATTCTGTGATTCTATGGAATACTGAATTCCCAGCTCCAGTGCCAGCACTGAAATACATTTAACATACACGCACTATCCCACAGCAAACAGCTTCACTAAAACTTGAACAGAGGAATTTTTTTCCCTTGGTAGGACAACATGTGACACAGGGAAAAGTGGTTCTCCTCTCTGGCCTGTAAACATAGTCCTTGCAGTCCCAACACTATCACTTTCTGCTCTGGTTATCTTTATAACACATGAATCCATCAGAAAAACCCCCAGAGTTCTGCATCCACACTTCTCCAGTCAGCACGTATGTGAAAAAGAAACTTCATCCCATGTAAGTGGAAAATGTTGATCCAAAAATTAAATGAGTCATGGTACACTGGGAATAAAAGGCAAAATCCGGGCAAATTAAAAGAAACAGCATGAAATTGATTCTATTTCTTTGAGTTTTCAAGCTATTTACCTCACTTGATAAAGGAAAAAAAAGCCTAAAGGGATTTTTTCTGGGTTACTCCATTGTTAAAAACAATCAGAATAACTTAAAAGGAAGTTTGTTTTCAGGAAATCATTAACCAGAGAGTGAAGAAGTTAAACAAGCCTAAACCAATCTTCTTTTAAAGATACAACATGGTTTTCCATGTATAGGATCATAAAGGTTGTAAAAGACCTCTAAGACGCTCAGATCCAACCATCAACTCAACACCACCATGCTCACTAAACCATGTTCCCAAGTCCCTGGGCAGCCTGTTCCAATGCCTGACCACTCTTGCAGGAAAGAAGATTATTTCCTAATATGCAACCTAAATCTCCCCCTGGTACAACCTGATGCCATCTCCCCTCACCCTATCACTTGTTACTTGGGAGAAGAGTCAGACCCCCATCTGGCTCCAATCTCCTTTCAGGGAGTGGTAGAGAGCCAAAAGGTCTCCCCTCAGCCTCCTTTTCTCCAGGCTAAACAACCCCAGTTCCCTCAGCTGCTCCTCACTTGACCTGTTCTCCAGCCCCTTCACCAGTTTCATGGCACTTTTCTGGATCTGCTCAAGCACCTTAATGTCCTTCCTGGAGTGATGGGCCCAAATCTGAACCCAGTATTTGAGGTGCAGCCACACCGTTGCTGAATACAGTGGGACAATCACTGTCATGGTCCTGCTGACCAACCTATTACTGCATCAGGCCAGGATGCCGTTAGCCTTCTTGGCCACCTGGGCACATGTTGGCTCATCTTTGCCCAGCTGTCAGCAAAGGCAAATGCACAGCCGGTTAATGTGAAATCCGCTGCTGATGTTTCTCCTTTGGCCCAAAGCCTAATTTGGCCTACTCCATATCCATACATGCTTTATTCCTTCTAGAATATAAATAATAAACCTGTGAATTTATCAAACAGCAGCACCCCTGATATAGCACCTCAAAACAGATGGAAGAATTGCAGACAATATTATTAGATCTGTAAATGTGAACAACAACAACTCTGGGTTTTTCCTTTTTACAGTGTAATTTAGCTTCTCTGGAGGTGACAATTCATAAAACCAAAGAGGCTGAACACAATGAAACCTGGGAATTAGAAGGATTTGATTGACTGCAGTATCTAACTCACATTTTTCTCACTGCTTCAATGATCTCTGTTGTGATTAGCAATAAAACCCACACGCTGCAAAAGCATAAAACTCCCACGGTGGCACGGAGGGATGTGAATAGGAAAAGCGATGGGAAAGAGAAAATAGCACAAAGGAGGTTGCACAACCCACAGCTAGTCCACATAGACTAAAAGAGAGAGGCACATCCAACCCTGCCTTGTAAAACATGAGTAAGGTATGGAGCTCCTGACATTCAGTGGCAAAAATATCCTCTGAGATGTGTCTCCTTCTTAGTCCAGCAGATTAATTGTGCTTGAAAACCAAGCACCTGCCCATGCAGGAGAACATCCTAGCGCACTGTATGTCAGGGACGCTTCCCTGGAGACATTGCGTCTTGTAGCGAGTGGACAAGGGCACTGTCCATGTGATCCCATGATAGCTGTGCCTGGTGACTGCATTATTCTTTAAATGCCTTTCTGTAATACCCAGTATCATCTTCTCCATTATTTTTTACAGGAACTGAGGTCAGACTTCACAGATCTGTAGTTCCCTGACTCTTCCTTCATGCCCTTTTTGTAGACAGGAATTACATTTGCTAGCTTCCAGTCAGCAGGGACCTCCTCAGGCTCCTAAGACTTTAGAGATGAGCAAGAGAGGTTGGTCCATAATACCCACCAGCAACCTCCGAACTCCAGGGAGAGTCTCATCAGGCTTCATGGACTTGTGGATATTCAGCTGATACAGCTGGTCCCTTACAGCTTCGGTGTCCTCAAATGGAAAGTGGCTGTTCCCACACTTGTGGTCCTCTGATTCAGGGAACCAGGCAGCCTGAGGTCTATCAGTATTATTAAAGACTGAGTTAAAAAACTAGTCATTGATTTCCTAGGCTTTTCCTGCATTTCTATTAGTCAGGTGACCATTTTCAACCAGTCCCAGACCTGTATTTTCTCTAGAACCCTTCTGGCTATTAACTGCAGTGGAGATCTCCCTGAATGGTATAGGATTCATGAAGAGAATAGATGTTAGAGAACTTGTGGACAGAGGATAGGTGAGGATAATGATTACAACATGGACATGGGACATTTAAGGAATACTTGAGATACCTGGGCAGCCTGTTCCCACTCTTTGTGGTGAGATGAATTTCTAGGCTACTCTTCCTTTCTACCTTCAGCTCCACTTGAATGTTTTTTTAGCAATCATTATCAACCAAAGTTCTCAAAGCTGTAATCTTAAATTCACATTGAACCTGGCCACAGATCCTTCAAATTCTGCGTTGTTTGCCAAATGCATCAGGTAGCCCTGGAATAGTGGCAAAGACCTTTGCACAGATTCCTCTTGCAACTTCCTGATATTTCAAACAGTGTTAGTAAGTGTGCTTCATTGCAGCATTTTAGTTGTGAGTACAGTAACTACTCAACTATCCATGTAGAATAGCACAGCTGACGTTACTCTTCCTTCCATCCTACCAGTTGCACGAGAAGTACAAATGTCTGCACAATTCATGCCTGAAACATGCAGCAGTGAGGAAAGTTTCCAGAAATAAATCAGTCATTTTTCATTACATTTTCAGGACAAGTTGAATGCACCATGCCAATGAGCAAGACTTACTACAGAGAAATCCACCTTCCCCTCAGGAGCACACAGATAAAAGAAATTCAGGAAGTCAAAGTAGAAGGCACCTGCTTCTGTAGATGTTAGTGGCATTACTCAATTTTTACTAGCAGGACAGAACGGCTTCCAGACAGCTGGCCTGCAGAGCTGGCAGAAGGAGCCAGGGAGCAGCATAGTTTTCCCCTGTTCCAGGATGGGATAGTTAGAGATCTTCTCAGCCGCTTGGACCCCCACAAGGCCATGGGACCGGATGGGATCCATCCTAGGGTGCTGAGGGAGCTGGCAGATGAGCTGTCCAGGCCGCTCTCCATCATTTTTCAGCAGTCCTGGCTCACTGGAGAGGTCCCAGAAGACTGGAAGCTGGCCAACGTGGTGCCCATCCACAAGAAGGGCCGGTTGGATGAGCCAGGGAATTATAGGCCTGTCAGCCTGACCTCAGTGCCAGGCAAGATTATGGAACGGGTCATCTCGAGTGCGATCACACAGCACTTACAGGATGGCCAGGGGCTCAGGCCTAGCCAGCATGGATTTAGGAGGGGCAGGTCCTGCCTGACCAACCTGATCGCCTTCTATGATCAGGTGACCCGCCTGGTGGACGTGGGGAGGCCTGTGGATGTGGTCTACCTGGACCTCAGCAAGGCCTTTGACACAGTCCCCCACAGCAAACTCCTGGCCAAGCTGGCAGCCCATGGCTTGGACAGGAGCACACTGCGTTGGGTTAGGAACTGGCTGGAGGGCCGAGCCCAGAGAGTGGCGGTGAATGGTGCCACATCCAGCTGGCGGCCTGTCACTAGTGGTGTGCCCCAAGGATCAGTGCTGGGCCCCATGCTTTTCAACATCTTTATTGATGATCTGGATGAGGGCATTGAGTCCATCATCAGTAAATTTGCAGATGACACCAAGCTGGGGGCAGGAGTTGATCTGCTGGAGGGCAGAGAGGCTTTGCAGAGGGACCTTGACAGGCTGGACAGATGGGCAGAGTCCAATGGCATGAGATTGAACACATCCAAGTGCCGGGTTCTGCACATTGGCCACAACAACCCCAGGCAGCGCTACAGGCTGGGGTCAGAGTGGCTGGAGAGCGGCCAGGCAGAGAGGGACCTGGGGGTGCTGGTTGATGGGAAGCTGAACATGAGCCAGCAGTGTGCCCAGGCAGCCAAGAGGGCCAACCGCATCCTGGCCTGCATTAGGAATAGTATAGCCAGCAGGAGCAGGGAGGTCATTGTGCCCCTGTACTCTGCTTTGGTTAGGCCGCACCTTGAGTACTGTGTCCAGTTCTGGGCCCCTCAGTTTAAGAAGGACATTGAGACACTTGAACGTGTCCAGAGAAGGGCAACAAGGCTGGTGAGAGGCCTTGAGCACAAGCCCTATGAGGAGAGGCTGAGGGAGCTGGGGCTGTTTAGCCTGGAGAAGAGGAGGCTCAGGGGCGACCTCATTGCTCTCTACAACTACCTGAAGGGTGGTTGTAGCCAGGAGGGGGTTGGCCTCTTCTCCCTAGCAACCAGCACCAGAACAAGGGGACACAGTCTCAAGCTGCACCAGGGGAAGTTTAGGCTGGAGGTGAGGAGAAAGTTCTTCACCGAGAGAGTGATTCGTCATTGGAATGGGCTGCCCGGGGAGGTGGTTGAGTCTCCATCCCTGGAGGCGTTCAGGAGGAGACTGGATGTGGCACTTGGTGCCATGGTCTGGTTGTGAGGTTGTGGTTACAGGTTGGACTAGATGATCTTCAAGGTCTCTTCCAACCTTGGTAATTCTATTCTATTCTATTCTTTTAATAGAAAATCCTACATGATTAAGCATAGAATCACAGGTTGAAGGGGACCTCTGGAGATCTTCAAGTCCCACCCCCTTGCTAAAGCGGGGTCACCCACAGCAGATTGCCTAGGTTTCACCCAGAAGAGCCTGACTCCATCCTCCTGACATTCACCCTTTAGATATTGGTAAGTACTGAGAAGATCACCTCCTGGTCTTCTCCAGGCTAAACAGCCCCAGCTCTCCCAGCCCTTCTCATAAGGTAGCTGTTCCAGTCCCCTCGGTGTCTTAGCGGCTCTCCGCTTGATGCCTAACCTGGTGCAATGTTAATATTAATTAACTGCATTAACATGAAGGCTCCATTATTTGGTATGTGTTTGGGCATGAGAATTCTCATATCTCAAAAAGCAGTGTCAGCTTGATACAATCTATAGCTAATGACCTGCCTTATAGGCCAAAAGCCTCCCTCTTGAAGATGAGGCACATTAGGGAAGAAGCAAGCTGAGTGGCCAACACTCAGGCTATGGTGCCTGCATAAATGATTACCAGAGAGGAGTGCCACGCAGCTAGCAAATCCAGCAAACCCATGGTGTTTGGAGCAAGCAGCACATGTACCAACACCAGGCCAACATGGGAATGCAGCACTGGCCTGTGGAATAGCAATGATCAACCTCTGAAATGTGCTAACAGGAGCAACACAGAGGGTTGAGCCATGAGCAATGAGTTTTATCAGGTCGTCATGGAGATGAAGGGCATAGAATCATTAAAGCCCTTTAAGATCATTTCATAGTATCATAGTATCAGTCAGGGTTGGAAGGGACCACAAGGATCATCTAGTTCCAACCCCCTGCCATGGGCAGGGACACCCCACACTAGATCAGAGCCTCGTCCAGCCTGGTCTTAAACATCTCCAGGGCTGGGGCCTCAACCACCTCCCTGGATAACCCATTCCAGGCCTTCACCACTCTCATGGTGTAGAACTTCCTCTCACATCCAGCCTGAATCTCCCCACCTCCAGCTTCATTCCCTTCCCCCTAGTCCTGTCACTACCTGAGATCCTGAGAAGTCCCTCCCCAGCCTTCCTGTAGGCCCCCTTCAGATACTGGAAGGCCACAATTAGGTCCCCTCGGAGCCTTCTTCTCCAGACTGAAGAGCCCCAACTCTTTCAGTCTGAGTCCAACCTAACTCAACTACCATGACTACTATGAAGTGCCATGTCTACACAATCCTTAAACACCTCCAGGGATGGTGACTCCACCACCTTCCTGGGCAGCCTTTTCCAATGCCTGACCACTCTTTCAGGAAAGAAATTTTTCCTAATATCCAACCTAATTCTCCCTTGGCGCAACTTAAGCCCATTTCCTCTCATCCTATCGCTAGTTACTTGGGAGAAGAAATCAGTGATAAGTTTGAAGTAACAGTATTACTCACAAGCTCTCTAAATTTCCTATCACAGGCAAAATATTTTCCTTAAATTAGGGAGCACAGATACAAGATATTGGCAACATCAGCTCACATTGAGCAGTCACTTGCTGGAGGGTGGTATAAATAGATATGATTCTACCTTCAAAGGGGAGAGAAAACAGCTGAGTAATTATACTACCACAGAAAATAAAATGAGGAGTAGCCAGCTGACTATGAGCCCTACAGCTTCCCAGGATGGATAAGGCATACCTGGAAACATCCACTTTCTGAACTAGTCAATGCACTGAGTAAAAAACCTACCACTGACTGATTTCAGCTATTGAATTAAGCTGCTAAAATAAGAGTAACTACCAAATCACAGCTAAAATATTGGTATTTGTACCTGCAACCTTCCTGCTAGCAGAGAAGAAACAATAAATTCTGCTCACAGGTCCCCCTCTAGTACCAGAAGACCTTATTGTGTCCTTTCAGTACTTAATGGAATGATGAGGGACTGGGCTCCCCAGGTAAAGAAGGGCAGGGAACTACTGAAGAGAGTGCAGTGGGAGCTATGAAGATGCTGAGGGGCTTGGAGCATCTCTGTGAGGAGGAAAGGCTGAAAGACTTGCAGCTGTTGAGTCGGGAGAAGAGCAGCCTGAGATGGGATCTGATCAACCCTCAGCAAGAGCTAAAAGGTGGGGGGCAAGAGGATGAGGCCAGACCCTTTTCAGTAGTGCTCAGTGATAGGATGAGTGGCAACAAGCACCAATTGGAGACCAGGAGGTTCCATCTGAACAGAAGGAAAAACTTCTTTGGTGTGAGGGTGCTGGAGCCCTGGAGCAGGCTGCCCGGAGAGATTGTGAAGTCTCCTTCTCTGGAGAGATTCCAAACCCATCTGGTCACAGAACCATAGAATATCTTTGGGTGGAAGAGACCTTCAAGATCATCTAGTCCAATCTTCAACCCAGCACTGCAAGGTCTCCACTGAACCATGACCCTAAGCACCAGGTCCACACATCATTTAAATACCTCCAGGGATGGCGACTCCACCACTGCCCTGGGCAGACCAATGTTTGATAACCTTTTTGGTGCAGAAATATTCCCTAATATCCAGCCTTGCAACACTGGGAACCTGCTCTGGGTGACCCTGTTTTATCAGGGGTGTTGGGCTAGATGATCCCCAGAGTTCCCTTCCAACCCTTACCAGTCTGTGATTCTGTGAAATGCAAAAGAATGGAAGGAACAGACAAACCTTGAAGTATGTCATGGGGTTTATTGTCATTAATGGCTTTAACTGAATATAAAAGGTAGACTAAAGACAAGTTGGAGGAATGGGCCCCTGATCTCTTTCCTAGAGGTAACAACTTCAGGTATTTGCAAAAGGCTTCTAACCAAATCGTGCTTTATAAGGTAAGAGTGTACCTGGAATTAAAGAAATAAAGGGTGCTAAATTCACCTTTTGATTTTTACCTTCTGATTTCTACTAAATACATCTTTTTGAGATATTTTGATCTGATGGATGAAATTAATCCAGAGGAATCCTGAAATCTTGATTGAGATTAAGCAGGACCTAATTAAAATTCTGAGAGTCAGCAAGACCTTTAAAAGTGTAAGAGCAGGATAAAGGAAATTATACAAAGTTCTATGCATATTTACCTTGCTAAAGAGTAATACCCTTTCTCTACATAAGGTTTTACATCAAAACCAAAACATTTTTACATTTCTTTTCTGTGCCAGATGAAAAACTGAGTAGAACTCGACAGTCTCCAGAGGTCCCTTCCAACCCCTACTATTCTGTGATTCTGCAATGAGTATGATAACAATTTTAAGACACTATCACTTGGAGTATGGTATATCATCCATGAAGTGAAATCACAGAATCATTGAATCGTTTTGGTTGGAAGAGACCTTCAAGATCATCAAGTCACAGTCTCAAGCTGTGCCAGGGAGGTTTAGGCTGGATATTAGGAAGAAGTTCTTCATAGAAAGAGTGAGTGGCCATTGGAATGGGCTGCCCAGGGGAGGTGGTGGAGTCACCATCACTGGAGGTGTTTAGGAAGACACTGGATGGGGTGCTTGGTGCCATGGTTTAGTTGATTAGATAGTGTTGGCTGATAGGTTGGACATGATGATCTCCAAGGTCTTTTCCAATCTGGTTAATGCTATTCTATTCTATTCTATTCTTATAGTCCAACTGTTAACCCAGCACTGCCAGGTCACCACTAAACCATGTCCCTCAGCACCACATCCAGACAGCTTTTAAACACCTCCAGGGATGGGGACTCCACCACTGCCCTGGGCAGCCTGTTCCAGGGCTTGACAAAACTTTCAGGGAAGAAATCTTACACCTTTATATCTAACATGTATTTTTACATCTTTATATCCAAGATATATTTTTATGCTTGTCCTGGTTTGAGCAACCACCTCAGGACAGAATGTAGAATTTACCCCAAAGGAGTAAATAAAAACACTCACAGAGAACTGGAAATAGAAACAATATTTGCAATAGTAAGCAAAGTACAAAAGTATTAAGGTAAAAAGGATATACACAACCTGAATCGGCCATGGCCTAGGCCCCACGGTTGGCCTCGCTACGCAGCAGAAATAGCTTCCAGCCGCCAGCAGAGCCTCCCTCCTACACAGCAAGTGAAAGCAAAAGCTAAGAGCTCAGAGCCGGGAGCCAAGAGAGAGGACCGGAAGGTCTGCTCCTTATTTAGGAGAATACCGGAAGAGGAATGGTATCACATATTACAACATCCAATGCCTACCTCTGGGGACTTTCCTCCCTCTCTGGAGTTCTACTCTATGGTATAACAGTTAATCCTTAACCTACAACAACGCTCCTTTCACAAGAATCAATCACTCTCTTGCATTGTGTGCTATAGTATGTAAAAAAAGAAGATCCCAGACAACTCCAGTAGAGGAGGAACAGTTTCACAGGGCTTCCAGAGCAAATACTGAGTTGAAAAGAAGCACCCCCATTGAATTGAAAGAAAAACAACATAAAGGAGTCACAAATAAAAGAGAGAAATATTGTTGAGTGTAACAGCCATCACAAAATCCATCACACAACACACACCAGAAAGCAGAAATGCCTCTAGCAGCAAACTCTTTGGAAGGGCAAAGGAGACTTTTTGAGTTGAATACGCTGCAAAAATTCTCTGTAGGCAAATCTTATGAATGAAGATCTCCATCTGGAAACAGATAATTCTACTCAAACATGCCACCCGGTTGTCATGGCAACGTGATAGAGAAAAACAGCTCTCATTAATAATGATGCGAGTGATAAATGAAATGTACCAACTTATAATATTGAATCAATTACTAGAGGAGAGGGAAATAAAGAAAACTGTGGCTGTTCCAATGAGAACAATTTCTTCAGCACTTCCAGACATCTTTCTAAGAGTCATTACCACAGCAGCATTGGTAATGACGCTATTCCTGGCTCTGTTAAAGAAAAACAACACCAGAGAAAAAGGTAACTCCCTCAAATGTCTGGATTCACTGGGACTTCTGGAGAAATCTTTTGTTAAACATAAAGTTTTTAAAAATATAAATAAATAAAGCATTGCTTTGCATCCCCATTTCAGACATCTAAGGATGAACAGATTTGGTTCTGCTGTCATTAACAGGATGATGGGTGAGCCCCTCGTCTATTTTTAGTGCTGGATCAAGTATCAGACAGGAGGGAAGTGGTACTTCAGTCACACCACAAAGAAGAAAGTTTCTAACCACACCTTCATTCTCCTGTGCTTCATATTTTTCTTTAGTTTCTACAGAAGAACATGCCAAGATTTACCCTTCATCCATAATGAAACACGTCTGCTCTGCAAATTCTGAACTTTCTCTCTAACAAATTTCTCTTTACCATACTTATTTCTGCCAGGTGCGGCAAGAACTCCTACTGCTGTGATCACGAGGAATGCCACGGATCAAAGATCCACGTGCTCCCCTCTCTCAAAGACTTGAAAGCTAAAAGCTCTATTTAAATAAAGGACTGAATTGCTTGTTCTAAAAATAATTTTAAAATATCGTAAGAGTTTGATGCAACTTAACTGAAACATAAAACAGCAGCTGAGCCACTTAGCTGCTAAACAAAAAACATGCCAAGTATGACCCATGGTGCCACTGCAAAGGAGGAGTAATACTCTGAGCTCCACAGCCTCACTGGTAGGACATGACACCAGGAAAAATCTTTAACTGCAAGACAGTCAAAGAGTGGAATTAGATTGCTTGGGTGGTTGCAGTTTCACAGACTGCACTGGATAGGACCCTCAAAGGCCATCTTGTCCAACCCGCTTGCAGTCAGCAGTGACATCTCCAATCAGATCAGGCTGCCCAGGGCCACATCAAGTCTGACCTTGAAAGTCACCAGGGACAAGGCCTTTCCATCATCAGGGGTCTTTAAAGATTCATCAGCTTTGAGTGGGACAGGCTAAAGTCCATCCTGTTTTTGAGCACAGGAGGGATGAGGTAAGCTACTTGGATTAGTCCACCTGTGTTACTGTATGTGATTACCAACTGCTTGGGTATCAGCAGAAGCTTCATCAATGATCAAAAAAAGTCAACAGTTAAGAGAAAAGATTTGCAAAAGCCCTGTGAATGTTTCTCAAATCAAATACTAGTTAATGGAGGGTATATGAGCTTGAAGCTCCAGCTTCCAGCACTCAAGGAAGCAGTATCTACGTGGTTCTTTTGATTCTATGTGGGTGGTTCAATTCTGACTTACTTGCTGTGAGGGTAGATTTCCAATCCACCTGGGCATGGGTTGAGAGTGAAATTTTATCAGAGGTCAACCAGCATTGGGTGAGGAGCCTGCTGTCTTCCTCTGTCATCAACCCTCAAAGCTATCAACTTGTGGGCAATTCTAGATCTAGTGATCATGCTGGTTTTACTAATGTGAGCTACACACAAAAAAATAGCTAAGGAAAGGAGCCAACCCTTTTTGTCTCCAAGAACCATCTGAAAATGCTCACTTAGCTATCCCAAATGATGCTACCTTCCCTTAATCCAATCTAAAATACAGCCACTGCTGGAAGCTGAGGCAGTGGACACCACCAGATATTAAACAGAGAATAACTGCACAAAACCCACACCACTTCTGCCAACGAAACAGAAATCATCTGACAGCTTAGCTGTTTAAAACTCTGAATGCACCACAAAAATCACAGCACATCTGGGAAGACCGCCCTCAAGTATTTTTAATTCTTCCCACACAACCCTAACACATGCCCAAGGAATGTTAAATACTGGTTCTGCCCAAGGCAGATGTGACTGCCAGGGATGGGTTTTTGGAGGGAAAAAGGAGACTGAGACATTCAATATAACAAAACCCACACTCTACATGGAGGACTTTTGCAGCATTGGAAGGACACTTGCTCTAAAGCTAGGTGGGATAAAGGTAGCTCTTTTCAAAGCTATCAAGTAGTTCCTACCATAGCCCCACGTCACATCCAGTGCTTTATGGAACATAACTCCCTCAGGGGTGAAATCTGCTTGAAAAATTCTAGTAAATTCCCTTCTACTGCCCTTTTCCAAGCCTAAATCACGACAGCATTCCTCTCAGGCCAACAGATTTGACAGGAGCACAGCTCCATTAACTTAATGGACATCATCGTGATCTGTGTTGCTGTAGAAGCACAAAAACTCATACTGACATATTAACCCTATCCTTCATTAATGCTGTCAGAAGTTTCCAGTGCTGCCAGCTGCCTGCAGCATTCAGTCCTTTGGGTATCTCTGTCCACTCCTGCAAAAGGCCTAGTCTGGGACAGAAGGTGCCGTTCCAGTATCAGCAATACCATTGCTCATCCAATGCCTCAGTTCATGTATTTCAGATCTGATTCCTTTTCCTCCTGATCTAATGAATGGCAGGTGATGATGCCATAATTTAGCTGCCCTGTTTCTATAGGTTTAATGTTTGAATTTGATAAACAACAGCAGGTCTTGGGAGGTTCTCCTCCCCCTCTACTCTACACTGGTGAGACCACACCTGGAATACTGTGTCCAGTTTTGGACTCCCCAGTTCCAGAGAGAGAGAGGATCTATTGGAGAGAGTCCAACAGAAATCTATGAGGATGATGAAGGAACTTGAACATTACTTCTTTGAAGAAAGACTCAGAGAGCTAAGGCTGCTTTGTCTGGAGAAGAGAAGGCTGAGAGGGGACCTCACTAATGTCTATAAATATCTGAGGGATGGGTGTCAAGAAGAGGGGCCGTCTCTTTTTGGTGGTGCCAGTGATAAGACAAGGAACAATGGGTATAAGCTGGAATACAGGAAGGATGGGAAGGTGGATAAACAAGTGAAAAATACTGACTACCTAAACCCACTTAAAAACAGTGTATGCATGTAGTAGGAGGAGGATCAGAAATCTCAAAGCCCCTGGACCTCAAGAAGGAAGGCAACACTGCTGCTGCTCTGCTCCAACATGGCTCCTTGTCAAAGGTCAAATCACCAATGAATCCCTCCAGCCATGTACATGCTGCCAGCAGCTGGTTCATCCACAGGGAAACTGGTAAACTCACATGGCACTGGTGAGGCTTCACCTCAAGTACTGTGTGCAGTTCGGGGCACCTCACTTTGAGAAAGATATTGAGGTGCTGGAGCAATGAGACTGGTGAGGGGGCTGGAGGGAAAGTCTTATGAGAAGCTGAAGGAGCTGGGGGTGTTCAGCCTGAAGAGGAGACTCAGGGGGGACCCTACCACACCCTACAATCAAACGAAGAGAAGTTGTAGTAAGGTGGGAGTCAGGCTCCTCTCCCAGGCAACTTGTGACAAGACGAGAGGGCATGGCCTAAAGCTGCACCAGGGGAGGTTTAGGTTGAATGTAAGGAAGCACTTCCTCATGGAAAGGGTAATTAGACACTGGAATGGACTGTCCAGAGGTGGTGGAGCTGCTGCCCCTGGAAAGATTGGATGTGACACTTAGTGACATGGTCTAGTCAGTGTGGTGGTGTTGCGTAACAGGCTGGACTTGATGATCTCAGAGGTCTATTCCAGCCTCAATAATTCTGTGAAAGGTACCACAACTTCAGTGGCCATTTTGTTACTTCAGAAAAAGACTTTAAAATACAACCTCAATACCCTTGACAGCCATTTAGTTACTACTAAGAAAGAATACTGTTTCTGCCTTGCTTGTACTGTATTTAATCACAGAATCATTTTGATTGAAGGAAACCTTTGAGAACATCAAGCCCAACCATTAACCCACCACCATCAGGTCACCACTAAGCCACGCCCCTCAGCACCACATCTACATGGCTTTGAAATCCCTCTGTGGATGGAGATTCCACCACTCAACAACCCCTTTGGGGAATAAATTGTTCCTTATGTCTAACCTAAATCTCCCCTGGCACAACCTGAGGCTGTATCCTCTCATCCTGACACTTGTTCCTTCTGAGACAAGACTGACCCCCAGCTGGCTCCAGCCTCCTTTCAGGTAGCTATAGAGAGTCAGAAGGTCTCCTCTCAGTCTCCTTTTCTCCAGGCTAAACAATCCCAGTTACCTCTACCACTCCTTGTAAGAATTGTCCTACATAATACAATCTCCAGATCTTTTAGACTCCCACTGATACCTCAAAGATTTGAGGAAACTCTGTGTCTAGGATGGTATTGAGAAAAAACACCATGTGATGGCATAATTAGACTTTTGTGAGCTTGCCTGCAATTAAGTGGCAAAACCCCAGTGCCTGTGGCATGCACTCATAGCTACCTTTCAGCTACCCAGACTTTTGCTTGCTGAAGCTACACAACTCACTTATATCTCTCTATATACACACACACTTTAAAGAAAAAAAAACACCACTTTTTTTTTTTTTGCATTTCATTAACACATAACTTTGAGCTAGACACCAGGTTGTTCAAAGGAAACCATTTCTCAGGTAGAGGAGAAGAGAGCGACAGTGCTCAGCAGGAAGGATACTCAGTAAATGCAATTATCTAACCCACTAAAAAGATCAAATTGAGAAATGAGAGCAGGAGAGGAAACAAGCAGCAGAGAGATTAATTAAAGGAACAGACAGGAGAAAAACAAAAAGTCTATGCCTCAAAAGTATTGCCAGTTGTCTGAAGCCCACAGGTAGGTTTTTGGATCAAAGTTGCACCATCCTGCCCCTGCACCATGACAGAGCAGCAGCAAGGGCCAGCCCCATACAAGCCTCCCTGCACCTTGGAGGCGCTGCAATTTCAGCACTTCCTATGATTTACTATATTTATACAACATAAACTTATTTTTAAACAAAATTGTGTGACCCTGCCCTGAAGAAAACACTTTTTGACCCTCAGGAACTGCAAAAGTAAAGTTTAAAGAACTGGCTTCATTTCCATAGAATCAAAGAATCATTTTCATCTTTAAGATCATGAAGTCCAACCATTTACCAAGCACCGCCAGGTCACCACTAAACCACATTCCTTAGCACTACATCTATGTGGCTTTTAAATTCCTCAAGGGATGGGGACTCCACCACTGCCCTGGGCAGCCTGTTGCAGGGCTTAACTACTCTTTCAGTGAAGAAATTGACCAATCTAAACCTCCCTTGGTGCTACTTAAGGCCATTTCCTCTTGTCCTATCACTAGCTACTTGGCAATGACCCCCACCTGGCTCCAGAAGGTCTTCCATCAGACTCCTTTTCTTCAGGCTGAACAACCCCAGTTCCCTCAGCTGCTCCTCAACAGACCTGTTCTCCAGACCCTTTATCAGCTCCATTGTCTTTCTCTGGACCCACTCCTGTACCTCAATGTCCTTCTTAGTATGAAGGCTCCAAAACAGAATGCAGCATGGGAGGTGCCACCTCACTAATGTGGAGTACGGCACGCTCCTCCTGCTGGCCATGCTATTGCTGATCGAGGCCAGGAAGTTGTTGGCTTTCTTAGCCACCTGAGCACACAGTACTTTATTTCAGCCATAAATTTCTTTGTTGTGGAAGGGAGAGACAGAAGAGGAATGTCTGGGAACCAGACCAGTAAATGTAACAGAACACAATGGGGCAACACATGAAGGGCTGAAACTTCTACAATTCAACTAGGTGGCAAAACCCTAGCAAGCTTGTAGGCAGTGAGTGACCTTCTTGGCCAAAGAGGAGAGGCAGATGCCATGCTCTTGCCTGCAGCCTGGAAACTTGCAGCCTGGAAACTATCCCAAAGTTATCACCTCAACCTGTCTAGACAGCACAGTGCAGCCAGGGAGGAAAAGCTAAAAAACAACCCATGAAGAACTAAAGTCTTCATTCTCTTTAAGCTTTTCAACGCCACTAATCTGAAGAGAGCTGATCAGTGCTCAGCAAGAGCAAAAGGGAAGAGGGCAAGAGGATGGGGCCAGACAGGACAGGGGACAATGGACACAAACTGAAGCTCAGGAGGTTCCACCTCCATGATGAAAAACTTCTTAGCTGTGAGGGTGCCAGAGCCCTGGCACAGGTTGCCCAGAGAGGCTGTGGAGTCTCCTTCTCTGGGGAGATTCCAAACCTGCAAGGCCATTGTGATCCTGGGCAACCTGCTATGGGTGACCCTGCTTTAGCATGGGGGGTTGGACTGGATGATTGCCAGAGGTCCTTTCCAAAGCCCACCATGCTGGGATTCTGTAGTGAACCTCTTCAGTCTCTGCTGACTCTCCCTCAGCTGGCATCTGTCTATGTACTGCATTGCAAAACATTTATCTTTTCAGCACAGAACCTGTCAAGGACCACTCAGATACCAGAAAACATCCCAATAAACCATTACTGTGAGCATCCCTTGTATGGCAACGGAGCTCCTGCTGCTTCCATTGCCTTTAACATATCGACCAATTGTTCTAGACATCAATAACCTCTCCTGAACTGAGCCACCCCAAGAGTTCCCTGGAAAAAAAAGAGTCATTAGCCCTCCACACCCCCAAAATTACACATTTTCAATTACTGCAAATCCATGACAAAGACTCTTGCATTGCCTTGACAGTAAAACCCCCAATTCCTCTTTACTTCACAAGTAATGCCATTCTCAATCAATCAACTATTAAGTGAGATTGTTGCCCTGCAACACGAGTCAAAATGGATTTTCACATCCTTTCTGGCTTTCTATTAATGTTAGTGTATCAAATTTCCACTGCTCATGTACCTCAAAGGATATTTGTAAAGCCACAGCTATTCCATTGTTATTAATTGCTTTATGAAAGGGGCAGAAAAATTATCCAGGACCAGAAACCTACTGGAGATTGAGGATGAGCACAAGCGTCTTCTCATTGCAAGTACTTCTGTAAACCAAGGGAGGAGGGAAGGGAACTAATGAAAATTTGATTTATAAAAGACAGCAAACATTTCCAGATGCAAAAGATACAAAAGTTAATTACATTACTTTACTTACAGGCCACCCGAAGAGCTACAAAATTAACCTATTGGAAAGATTAATCTTTTACTCTGGTTATGATGCTCAGAGTTAATTTGTTATCTCTGAAAGATGCCTACTTCCCTGAGCAGAATCTACGCTGCAGAAGCTTTATCTAAAGCCCTGAAAGCGAACACCACCCACAGGACTCTGATGGAAGTGTATCCTTCAAGCAATCAACAGTTTCGATGGGAACACCCTGAAGAAGTTCCCCGAACCAAGGTGGCAATGGGCAACGAGGGACTGCCTGGCTCACAGTCCCATGAAGTTGCAGGAGATCTCTGATTTCACATCTCCGTCTCACCATCCATGTCAAGCCACAAATTAACTCTGCCCAGCAGAGAAGGACTTGGGGGTGCTGGTGGGTGAGAAGCTGCACATGAACTAACACCAAGCACTCACAGCCCAGAGCCAGCCATGTCCTGGGCTGATCCCCAGCAGTGTGGGCAGCAAGTCAAGGGAGGAGATTCTGCCCTTCGGCTCCACTGTGCTGAGACCCCACCTGCAGCACTCACCACAGCAGAGACAGGGACCTGTTGGAGCGAGGCCAGAGGAGGCCACAGCAATGATGGGAGGGCTGGAAGCCCTCTGCTGTGAGACCAAGCTAAGAGAGATGGGACTTTTCAGCCTGGAGAAGAGAAGGCTCCTGGGAGACCTTCTGGGGGCTTTTCAGTGCTTAAAGGGCTGATCAGAAAGGTGGGGACAGACTATTTAACAGAGCCTGTTGTGACAGGACCAGAGAAGGTCTGCATACATACCCTAAGTATAATGACTTTGCAGAGTAATTCCCTCATCAAGTATCATGAAAAGGGAGCTACAATACTGCAAGTTGACTAACTACCAGAAGACAACAACTTGAGACACTCAAGTCTACCTAGTTAATTTATGGATATCTGCTCTACTTTACAGAATCATAGAATGGGTTGGGTTAGAATGGACCTCCAAATGTCATCCAACCCCCTTGCAATGACCAGGGACATCTTCCACTAGATCAGATTGCTCAGAGACTTGTCAAGCATGATCCTGAATCCAGGGATGAGGCTTCAATTACCTCCCTGGGCAACCTGTTCCAGTGTTCTAGCACCCACATACTAAAGAATTTGTTCCTAACATCCAATCTAAATCTGCTCTTCTCTAATTTCTAACCATTGCCCCTCGTGCTATCACTACAAGCCTTTGTAAACAGTCCCTCTCCAGCCTTCCTGTAGGCCCCCTTCAGGTCAAGCAATTCCCAGTACACTCCTGTGGAAGAGGAAAAATACAAAATTGTGATTTCAGAAATAGTAACATAGGAGTCATAGGAGTAGCATAGGAACCCTCTTTCCCTGGTTTTCCTATTGCAAAATCATCTGCTATCCATTTGGAAAAGCAGTCTCATTTAGGGTCTTTCTGATCTTGTTCAGAGGAAAGAACTGATATAACAGGACTCCAAAGATGCACCATTTTTCTTTATTGCTCATTTGTTGCTTCCTGCCAGAAGTCATGACTAAGAGCAGGAAAACTTTATCTGGCAAATGAGCCACTTGATTGCTATCAGTGCAGGGCCTCCCCAGGTAGGGCTGCAATGAAGCAGAGGGTCCAGCCCTGCAAGTTCTCACCCTGACAACCACTGACAATACTCCCTCAGCACAAAAGGACAAGTGATTTGCTTCCGTGCATCTCCTCAGCTGATCTGCATGGACTTGCTGACCAGCATGGTGGATGTGATCAGCTTCTGAGGGTTAATGTCTTCTCCTTTCTTTGTACTTTGACTTGAACATAAAGCTTCTGTAGCTGTAAGGTCAATAGTTTGAAAGAAGTAGCAGCTGCTGCATGAGATAAGAAGATAGGGACAGGGAATTATGACAAGTCTGTACCCATGTTCAGGTAACTGCCAGCTCAGTCATGCCCAGTCCTGATAGACTCTGAGTGCCATCAAACCAGAATTTATTCATCACAATGTATACAGCACTCCAGGGTGGGGACAAGCTCTCAAACTCTCCCCGAACAGGAACCCCACTGCTATCATTAGCAGTGGGTTGCATAGGAATCACTCTACCTAACCAATGAACATCTTCAACCACTGCTGCTCTACAACCCTGAAACAACCTACAACCAAGCAAGTTTCCAACACCCAGGTATGTGAAGAGCAGCTACGCCATCGCTTCTGAACTAGTTTGCTTCACTGCTGAATCAGTGAAACTAGATGCTGAAAAGCAACCGTGTTAAAATTGGCAAGGTGTCTTCTGGGAGCCTACAGGAACCTTTCCATTAACATGGATATCATCCCTAAGGGCCACCAGACCAGCATTTCTTCACTTAACAAGTGAAAACAAAAGGAGGAGAAGGGTGAGATAGTTCAATCACAATTACAACAAATGGATGAGTGCTGTCAGGGACCTGAGTGTATTAAGAGGCCACAACTAACCTCATGAAATCACTTTCCATCTTCTGTCCATGGATCCAGAAGCTCTGTTTCAGCTGAGGCTTGGGCCTCAGCCCTTGCCAGAGCAAGTCTGACCATCTGACTCTGGTACTGGCCCTGGTCCCAGCTCCTAGAGACCTCAACTCCACACTGTAGGTATCTTCTTTCCTGAACCAAGTTCTCTGGCAAACTCTAGCTTGACACCAGCCCTGTCTTCAGCTGCTCCTCACTGCACCCCCTCGGCAAACCTTAAATCCTGATTCATTGCCATGCCTGTGGCTGCTGCCAGACCCTGCCACCTGCACCGAGCTCTGGCCTGTGTTCAGGTTCCATGGGACTTGCACCTCAACAGTGAGGGCACTGCTGGTGCTGGGGTCACCCAGGACTCCCAGCTTATCATCCCTCTTGAGACAGCCCTGCTCTTGCTCCAGGAGAGAACCTGGCTCTTTACACCTACAAAAGGCTCTTCAGTCTTTCTACATTTCTCTGTAGATGATTAGATCTGCTGGAGTGAGCTGAAGAGCTTGTTTTGCTACTACTCTGACATTGCAAAAGCAGCACCTGCTCTAAAAGAGTGCTAAAACTGTGTCAAATTTCTTCACAAAAGGTGAAAATCCAGAGTTTTAATTCCTGTGGCAAACACATTGATCACCAAGACATCACTAGACAAAACCTGAGGGTGGGGTTTGGTTTTGTTTTGATTTTTTTTGCTTTGTTTTAAACCCTGTTGCTTCCTTATGAGTTTAAAATAGTAAATGATTGACTTGCCAAGGGTGTTGGTGGAGCTATACAAACACATCATAAACTTAGATAACAAATGCAATTTTATGCCATTTTCCACATGAACCTAACACCATCCTGGCTTTGGGTTCTATTTTAATCTTCCACTTCCTGAAATGTGTTTAGGACTGACCAATGTTTACTTAGATAAGAAGCAGATTATCACCAAAAACAAAGATGTTGTTAAACTAAAACCAGATCATTTCAACTGAATTTAACAAATGAGGGAAAATGGAGTCCAACAAAACTCCAGCAAAAATGCTGGTGCACTTCAGTCCTAGGATCCAACACCCTTGTATGCTCTTCTTGAGCTCTCAAGCATTGAAGAAAGATCTATTTTGTAACATCAGCTGCTGAAATCATAGCAATAGTATCCCTAAGAGTGGAAAAGACTTCATTGGTCTTTGAGTCATTGAGTCCAACTGTTAACCCAGCACTGCCCAGTCCACCACTAAACCATGTCCCTCAGCATCACATCTACGCATTTTTTGAGCCACCAGTGGTCTGGGCAGCCTCTTCCAGGGCTTAACCACTCTCTCAGTGAAGAAATTGGTCCTAATGTTCAATCTCAAATTCCCCCAACACAACTTCAGATCATGTCCTCTTCTACTACTTGTTATTTGAAAAAAGAGACCAAACCCCACCTGGCTACAACCTCCTTTCAGGGAGTTGTAAAGAGCCAAAAGGTCTCCCCTCAGCCTCCTTTTCTCCAGACTAAACAATATCAGTTCTCTCAACCGCTCCTCATCAGATCTGTTCTCCAGACCTTTCACCAGCTTCATGTCCAGGATCAAGGTGCCAGGCTCTTTTCAGTGGTGCCCAGTAGCAGGACAAGGAACAATGGACATAAGCTGGAACACAGGAAGTTCCACCTCAACGTGAGGAGACACTTCTAGCTGTGAGGGTGCTGGAGCCCGAGAGCAGGTTGCCCAGAGAGGTTGTGGAGTCTCCTTCTCTGGAGGCTTTCAAAACCCATCTGGATGTGTCCTTGTGTGACCTGCCCTAGGTGATCCTGCTTTGGCAGGGGGGTTGGACTGGATGATCTCTGGAAGTCTCTTCCATCCCCTAACATTCTATGATTCTGTGATCTCTAAACTAAGGGTGGGTCTGTAATACAAACCAGGAAAGCTGTGAAGATACATCACAAGCTGTAGTCAGCTGGTTACCACACGCATTGATCTGTTCTTCACCCTCAATACACCACCTCAATACTAAAGATTTCCTTTTCTCTCGCATACTCCCTGATGTCCTGGCACAAACTTGTCTATAAACTCTTGTGCTTTGTGCTCAGCCTTATTCAGACTGGTTTAGCGATTGGAGTTGCTGTCAAGAGCAGAAATCCTGCCTGGAAACTGCAGCACAGATATTCCTCAATTTGCCAGAAGTTTCTTACCTGCCATATTTAGTCTCACCCAAGGGCTCCATAGAAACATCTCAGATTAATAAACACATTCTAAAATTGAGAATTCATATAAGAAATCACACTGCCAGTTTATTTCCTGGGACCAAAAAAATTACATCAATAACCTCCTCCCCATAATCTCATGATTTTTTTAAAAGGAACAAACAAAATTAATCTACGAGAGCTGTTACATGATTAAAACATATGCTGAAATCAACAACACTCAAGGCTCTATCATGGCATTTTGTTCTTCATTGGTATTTACATTATTGCAGCTCTTATGTATTGCCCTGGAAATCAGCTTTGAAGTGGAATGATGAATAAATGAAGATTTATTATTACTATCCTTATTAGAGGGATTTTAAAATCATTAGAGACCAACAAGACATAATAATCATATTATATCCAATCTTCTCTAGAACATCTCCTTTAATAGGGCCTGCTAATGCAATCACTTAAATGTATACTACTGCAAAACACAGCGTGCCTTCCAAAGGCTGGGATGAGATGGAAATTTCTGTGTCTTGGTTTCAGTTAACCAGAATTTGTTCTTACAGAATTCATGGTGGGCCTCTCCTTTTTAAACACCCGAGTTTCAAATTTACAGTGAACACCTGGTTTAAAGTGTCTGCTCAACTGAAAGAAAGGTTAAAAGCTGGGAAGGAAACAAGGCACTGGAGTAAACAACCTTAACCCGCAGTGACTTTTAACGATAAAAAATAAATCCTAAGAGAAGGGATGATGCCTGAAATGCTCAATAGACTTGACTTCAACCAACCCCACCAGGTAAAGAGGGGAAAAGCATCTAGAAATTCTGAGGAAGAGCAGAAGCAGAACTGCACCACTCTGAATCCAGGGAGTATTTTCTGGATTGCTCAAAGTGACGTCTGCAGCTGAGGAAAAACTACTGATTAGAAAAAGATCTAGCCAAGCCAATCATCTCCTTTTCTTCCAGAGAAGGGTAGGCAAACCCCAAGACAAACATATCAACCCCTAAAGAAAGCTTTGGAAATGTTAAGTGGTCTTTTAGACTTCTTCAGTTTCTGAAGGCTTGGAGGGAAGGCTGAAAAGCATGCAAGTGGAGTGACAACAAAGAGGCAGATGGCAAAGCTGCAGTCATGTTGGTGCTTCTAAGTAGCACCTGCATGGCTACTTCACCTGCTTCTCCCCTGAAAAAAAGAGGAAAAGCTGGGTGTTCATATCAAAGGAAATCAAAGCTGGCAATGCAATAATGATGCTGTTCTGGCAATTTCTGAAGTAAGAACAGAGAATTCTTATTCAAGGCATAGAGAGCAAAGAGCTGTACAGGAATTACTTAGGTCCTTCCCATCCTTCCTTACCTATGAATCTGTAGAATCATAGAATTGTTTTGGTTGGAAAAGATCTTTAAGATCATCAAGACCAACCACTAACCCAGCACTGCCAGGTCACCACTAAACCATGTCACTTAGCACCACATCTTTTTAATTCCTCAAGGAAAGTCTCCCCTCTGCCTCCTTTTCTCCAGGCTAAACAACCCCAGTTCCCTCAGCTGCTTCTCACAAGACTTGTGCCCTAGATCCTTCACCAGGTTTTTTGGCTCTTCTTCAGACACAGTCCCTCACCTCAGTCTTGTACCAGGAGCTAAACCCAAATAAAAAGCTTGGCTACATCACCATTTACACATTTCTGATTTCTTCAGAGAGCTAATGATGCTTCTCTGCCTCTAATAAATGCACAGACTTCTTTCATAGCAAGAGTCCGTGTTTAACAACAATCAGAGCAAATACTCTCTCATCATAGTTACACTTCTTTTGCATCAGTTACAAGAGGGAACCTTATAAGCCTAGGCCATGACTAACCTCATTCTTCTCTGTCCTCTGAACTTCCACCATTATTCAATCCTGATGGCAGAGATGGTACAGAGAAGCCAAAGGGTCTATTTCTTTCTGCCCAAGGCAGTGGTGGAATCACCATGCCTGGAGAAATTTAAAAGCTGTATAGATGTGGTGCTGAAGGACATGGTTTAGTGGTAGACTCAGTAGTGATGGATTAATGGTTGGGCTTGATGATCTTAAAGGTCTCTTCCAACCAAAACTGTTTTGTGATTCTATGATTCTGTGTCACTGCAGCCAGTTCTTCTTGCCCAGATGGAAAAGAAGTGCAATGATATTGATGACCATTGACCTAATTCCTCGGTAGCTCCACCTGCTACTTATGGAACTGACATTACAGTAAGGGAGCAAAATGGGAAGGCTTTTGAGCACCAAATACTGAACTCACAGAAAAATCACATGAAGATGTGACTACCATGTTCACTCAGATGTTAGACAATCAGTGAAGGCCAACAAACTGTAAGCCAGGGAAGGCAGCAACATCTAAGGTACTTTCCTTTAATTCTGCCATCACTGTTACAAGTCCTTCAGGATTTCCTCCACTTGTGATACATCTGAGGCAATCTGGGCTACTACAGCTGCAGAACTCATACCTGCTACTTCTGCACAGGCGCTCCATGTCAGATTAGTCCCTAGATGCAAACACTGCAAGTGTTCAACCTCTATGAACATCACAATATATGCTAAAATATACTAATACTCTCAGGATGTTACTGATGCTATTGCCACACCAGCCACCTTCTGAACCCACTTGTCATCTCTGTTACTTTGCTGCCTCCTTCCCCAAAACTGCTTCTCTTACAGACAGCCTCTAATTTCCTTTCCATTATCTTCCTGCTCCTCATGAGCCATCCAATTTCCCTGCTGCTCACCTAGGTCTTGCTCTGCCTAGTGAATCTGCAGAATATTTGACCTCTACAGGCTGCAGAGATACTCTGCTCTTGGCTACAGGTTGGATGAAACACTTTTGTCCTGTCCCAGAAATAAAAGAGGAAACACTCAGCAGCTGTTGACACCTTGAACTGGGCAGGTAAATGCATGATGGAAGTGCTGCAGTGTCTTATAGCCTGTATTGACTCTGTGGATGCTCCTGTATCTCTGGGAAGTTCTTCTGCTATGATTTGTCACCCTAGCTGAGATCATCTCTTCAAATCCAGCATGACAATGCTTCCTCCTTGCAGGGAGCTGATGATGACAACCCTCTGATACACCACTGACTTCCTTCTTGAGAACTTCAAGAGGAAGTCTGTAGAATGTATTGATTACATGGAATTAATTTGGGAGGAACAACATGGAAATTAAATAGAAAATGAAGTGGATAGAATAGTCTGAGCTTTCAGATCTAACTCATAATGAACGATGCAATCACCACTGGAAGTTGGAGCAGGAAAAGCATTCAGACTCCTGTGAAAGAGCTCTAGGCTTTTGGCAAGTCCAGAAGATTGTTAAGAAGGATGATAAATATGATATTAAGCTGTTTTGTTTTTTTTTTTTCCTTTCTGCTCTTTTATATTGACAGACTGTGTTTCAGGAGCTATGCAAGGCACTGTACACGTGAAGCATGCAGCTTCCTCCCTCTAGGTATCTAAGCACTCTGTGGATCATTTCCAGGTCTCAAAATGACTGCAGTAAAGCCAGGGATGCTCTAACTCTAGATCAATTCCTGATCTAGAGATTATTCCTCAGAAGCAAGGGAAAAACATGGCTTCTGTGCTCATTCTGCTTGTCATTCAATAAATCATTTAAGTGACAGACTCCAACTCTTAGCTAAAAAAGGATCAGTCATTGAACTGGATCTTTAGCAATGAACAATTGTGTATCTAAAGTGTGTGCCAGGAAATGGTTAACAGCAGGTAGTGTTCCTGACATTGGCAGGTTTCTGTAAAATAGGGAAAAATTAACAGCCCTCAAATGTACCCCAGAATACCTACATGATACTGCTGACACAGCCCAGCTCCATAAAGCAGCAGCCCTTCATAGAATCATTTTTGTTGAAAGAGACCTTAAAGATCATGAAGTCCAACCACTAACCCAGCACTGCCCAATACCCACTAAACCATGTCCCTCAGCACCATATCCAAAAGGCTCTGAGATCCCTCCAGAGATCTCCACCAGTTTCCTGGGCAGCCTGTTTCAGGCATTGACCACTATTTTGGGGAAGAAAATGTTCCTAATGTCCCACCTAAACCTCCCCTGGAACAACTTGAGGCTGTTTCCTCTTGTCCTATTGCTTCTTACTTTGGAGAAGCAACCAACATCCACCTGGCTCCAACCTCCTTGTAGAGAGCAATGAGGTCTCCCCTTAGCCTCCTCTTCTCCAGACTAGACAAACCTACCTCCCTCAGCTGCTCCTCACAGGACTTGTGCTCTAGACCCTTCACCAGTTTCACTACTCTTCACTCTTCTTGATTCTCTGCCTCCAGAAGTTACTTTAGGTTTTTTGACATTCAAGTTATGAACTTTGGCCCACAGCATACAGTAAAACTGAAAAAACCCAGTTGAGACTCGTGTATTGCCAAAAATATTTCCCTCGCTGAATGTCAGCTAAAATATCAACTCTAATTCCTTTGAGCTTTTTGTTCATGACAGCACTTAAAGCCTCTTTCAAATAAAAGCAGCAACATATTGAACTCACATTTCCAAACCAAACATCTCCTAGCTTAGGGAAGAAGCAAGTACAGGAAAACCACCCATCAATTAGGCCTGACCTTTGCTGAATGACTGCTTTCTCTTCAGATTACTCCTCTAGCTATTCTTGCTTTGGGATCCACTGTTGGGAGCCAGCTAGCACCCAGGAAGGTTGAAGAAATGAAATATCATTGCTTTTGAAATTAAAGGGAGATATTTTTTGCTGCTTGATGCATCACTCCCACTATGACACAAACAACTGCTATGAAAGCCACCAGAGAAGTTTGGGTGTGCTCAGGAGCACCTATTTTAAGAATAACAGTTCCAAGTTAGCTTACTCACAGCTAACTTAACCTTCAGATAGATAACTGGGCAGAGCCAGACATTTCATTTCTGAAGAGCCTTCTAGATAATTCCTAACATTTCAAAACCTGAATTATGATTTAGATCACTAGAAGATGCTTAGTGTATGCTATCAGCATCTGGGGGAGGAAATCATGAAGCTGACTGTGCATTTTATCTCCTATCACTGTAGCTTTCCTGATGCAAGACCTGGATCACAGACCAGTCTTCCCACATGATGAAACAGATGTTGTCAACCCACCTTCAGAGCTTCCCAGTACCACTGAATCCCTCACAGAAGGCTATTTCTAGCTTCATTGTACCTTCAAACCCTGTTTTGCTATAGGATTTCAGAATTGATGTTTTATAGCTTTAAAGGACAGCAGTACTGAGGAATTACTTTTCTTACTGAATAGATTTTTAATTTTAGGAGAGGAGTCAACTCTTTTAGTTCCTAATGACAAATCCATAACAGAGGCACACATATAAATATGAGGGGGCTGTGCACCTCCTTGTCTTTGAACACTGTGTGTGGAGTTAAAGACAGTGCAGTACTGTACATCACTTAGAATGTTAATTTTCCACTGAGGATTTCACCCTGACCTCTGTTTCAGCTGTCACGGTAGTGTGCCTTGGAGGGGCCCAACTGCACTATCATCATGATTTATTTTAAGGTGCATTTTCCTTTATATTTTGTGAAAGATATACCTTCCAGAACATTCATGATGTTGGAGAAAGATGAAATCCTGCAACACTTACCACCAAACACATCTCCATTCTGATAGTTTTTCCCCTTCTGAGTTTCCTCTTCGTTTTGAACAGTAGACACATGCTTGGCGGAGGCACAGCCCATAGCTTCATTCAGACAGCTCCAGCTGGGCCCAACCACAAATCATGTCTAGAGACACACACTCATTGTTTGTACAATAATCCACCTTCCTGCCTGGCTGTCAAAGTCACTTCCACCTAAAGAGGGCAAAACAAAAGACAGAGAAAAGACTTTAACTACAGTGTTGACGAAAGGTAACATCTAAACGTAGAACTTGAAGAAAGCAAGCAATGGGATCTGCGAAGAAAAGCACAAGAGCACATGCTGCCTTCATCTCCTTAGGTGTCTAAAACCATATTCAATACACATCTGATACAGGGAGAGTAAGATAAAGCACAGGTCTTATAAGGAGCGGCTGAGAGGACTGCAGTCGTTCAGCCTAGAGAAAAGGAGGCTGAGGGAAGACCTTCTGGTTCTCTACAACTCCCTGAAAGGAGACTGCAGTGAGGTGGGGGTCAGCCTCTTCTCCCTAGGAACAAGATAGGAAGAAATGGTCTCAAGTTGTGCCAGGGGAGGTTTAGCTTGGACATTAGAAAAGGGTTTCAAGCCCTGGAAGACACTGACCAGGGAAGTGGTAGAGTCTCCATCCCTGGAGTGATTTCAAAGTCATGTAGGATGCGGTGCTGAGGGACATGGTTTAGTGGTGACCTGGCAGTGCCGGGTAAATGGTTGGACTTGACGATCTGAAAGGATTCTTCCAACCAAAACAACACTATGGTTCTCTGCCACGATACAGGCCCAGTATGATACAATATAGGTGGAGTATGACACAGGCAGATCAACCCTGCCTTGGAACAGGAGTGCAGTAGTCGAACTCAAGTCTCTTCCAGCCCTGTTCTTTAACCCATGGCTGGAAGAAAGCGACACACTCACAGATGTTTCCCACCCACCCAGCTATTCCCAGAGAACATGGGTTTATTTGGGCAGAAGGTAAGAAACTGGCAATATCTGCTCCTCCTGTTCCTGTCACCAATCTACCCATCAAGACAGTTTTCTTACAAAGTGTTTTAGCTCCTAATTGCAAGTGTTCAGACAAAAGCCTCTCCCTAAAGCAATTAAGAGGATAGCCAGCTGTATTATATGTGTTCATTACTCTATTGGATCCATTAAACTTCCACTGCCCAAAAAGGCAACTATCCCCTTCTTGAGATGGAATAACACTCCCTGAACAATCCAAATGTCACATAAAACAAAAGGGGGAGAGAAAAAGCTAATTTAGAGCTACAATATTTTATGTCTGAAAAAAAAAAAAAAAAATTAAACCCATTAACTATTTAATGACTAAACAGTTCCATACTCAAACACAACCAACTTCAAAGCTGGCTGAATGACCTGCCTTGCCTTTCCAGCAGTCAAATCTTTTGTGAGAGGAGAAGAGCTAGAGAAAAATGAGATCCATCCCTTTTTACTGAGTTGATTAGTTCAGCTGAAGCATAAGATCACACACAAAATTTCTTAACTCATTACTTCTGGGTAGTTTAAAAGGATGTGGCTGATTTTACTCCATGTTGACCACAAGAACTTTACAACAGAAGATGGAAGCTCTTATCTAGGAGCATCCACCCCACCAGAAATGTGTAACATGAAAGAAAATCATTAGAGTTTTGTTTCTTTGTGTGCTCAGCACAAACAATATGCCTGCCTGGGCCAAAGCAACACCATGACAATTCAGGACATGGTCTAGAAGGCCTTCATGGCCCCCTTGTGAGAGATTTTCCTGCCCATCCCCAAAGTCACAGAAATAAGGATGTGGCCAGCCAGGGTAAGACCAATTTTTCTGCTACTGCAGCTGCAGGTTTTGTGAGAAGCAGCTTTTGCCACATAAGGGGATGGACTCTGGATACAGAACCACCTCTCATATCTACTCACAGACCAGCTGCCACCTTCTCGCTCTGCACAGAGAAGTGCTCTCTTCTACTAAACGAGGGTGTTCCACACAAAAGAGTACAATGCAGACATGCTCAGTCCCATGTCAGGCAGCTAACCCTCCCAGTTACATCTGCAGGAGTATTTTCTTCATGTCCAGTATATTCTCCAACATGCTTTCTCCTTTCTTCCTTCCTTCTACATACCAACGCTCAAGTGTAGATTTCTAATTGCCC
The DNA here is from genome assembly GCA_033816785.1 of Picus viridis. Taxonomy (NCBI): domain Eukaryota; kingdom Metazoa; phylum Chordata; class Aves; order Piciformes; family Picidae; genus Picus; species Picus viridis. Next base: position 24,907,940 of record CM066588.1, read on the forward strand.
CATCTTCCTCTTCTCCCTTAGCCACAGCTTGCTACTAACCCAAAACAATGAGATTTTAAACCAGTTAGTGGATGGGAGTGAGTAGATCTCTCTATTTTTGAGCCCTATATGGCTACATGTATTTATGTGTTTTAAATAAACCTGAGGTTTTGCAGAAGTCAGTATTAAGACAGGGAAGCTTTCTGCTTCCTCAAGCAATCGCCAAGGCTGTTCTTCAAAGACTTTTCATCCATCTGCTTGTCAGATGTATAGACAAAGCCAGAGGCCTGCTAAGAAACAAATCGCTCTCTAGATGCCTCTGCACATCCAAGCAGTCAATATCCAGAGCAGGGCATCCTAATTACACTGCCATGTGTTGTAAATACTGATAAATCTGCTATATGTAAACTACAGGAGTTACAGACTCACAGAATTACAGAGTCACAGACTGGTTTGGGTTGGAAGGGACCTTTCAAGGCTGTCTAGTCCAAACCCCTACATTCCACCAGGGACCAGCTATGGGACCAAAGCCAAGGGGAGGCTCAATGTAACCCCAGAAATGACAAGATGCTGTGTAGGTAGGACCACTAAGAGGTTGCAGGGGGAGAAACCACTGCACACCCAGCATCTCTGTCACAGAACAGCCCACCTGCACTCACAGAGGTAGCTGATGAATGGATTATGCTGCTGCTTTATTCAACTATTTTCCCTCATTCTTTTCCTGTCTCTCAGCAGGGAACACTTCCAAAAGGGGAACAGCTGCTTAGCAGTACAAACCAAATGTATTACAGAACATAGCAGTGGACTGGGTTTTGGAAGAGGGTTTTTGGTGAAGCCTCATACGCAGCCAACACACAGCAAAACGGCAAAAAACTTAATGGCCGATTAGTACCCAGAAGGGTGATAGTCTCATTGCCTGAGACCAGCAAGCTGTAGAAGCAACTCAGGCCAAAGACATGCTTTATCATTATAAAGCTTTTTGGGGAAGAAAACAATATCCACAGTTAAATCAAGTGGTGTCCCTCAGAGGTCTGTACTGGGACCAATGTTGTTCAATATTTTCATCAAGGACATAGTGGGATCAAGTGCACCCTCAGCAGGTTTGCAGGTGACACCATGCTGAGTGGTGTGGTTGACATGCCTTAGGAATGGGATCCATCTGGAGCTTGAGAAATGGGTCCATGTGAACTGCATGAGGATGAAAGAGATCAAACACAAGGTCCTGCACCAGGGTTCAATCCAGGCTGGGGAATGAAGGGATGGAGAACAGCCCCGTGGAGAAGGACTTGGGGTTGCTGAGGGGCAAAAAGCTGGACATGAACCAGCACTGTGTGCTGGCAGCCCAGAGCCAGCTCTGTCCTAGGCTGATCCCCAGAAGCGTAGGCAGCAGGTCAAGGGAGGGAATTTTGCCCCTCTGCTGCACTCTGCTGAGACACCACCAGCAGAGCAAAGATATGGAGCTTTTCAAGAAGAGACAGAGGAGACCTGGAAGCCCTTTGCTGTGAGGCCAAGCTAAGAGAGTTGGGGTTGTTCAGTCTGGAGAATGCTCTAGGAAGACCTTCTTGTGGCCTTTCAGTGCTTATAGGGCCTGATCAGAAAGCTGGGGACAGACAACTTATCAGGGCCCCTTGTGACAGGAGGAGGGAGATTCAGACTAGATAGATGAATGAAAACTTTACAGTGAGAGTGATGAGACACTGTCCAAGGTTGTTCAAAGAGGTGGTAGATGCCCCATCCCTGGAAACATTCTAGGTCAAGTTGTTTGGGACTCTGAGCAACCTGATTTAGCTGACCTTGGAAGGTCCCTTCCAACTCAAACTAGTCCATGATTCTATGAAGAGGATTCTCCATGGTGGTGCTAGTACTTTATCACATGGCTGTGAGGGACAAAACATTCTATGGTTCAAATCTCTCTTGCAGCATCTTGGTAGCACACAACAACCTCACTGAAAATACAGTCATGTTTGAAGGCATGCTGTGATTAAAGGACATAAAAGGGGAACTCAAGAACTTTACCTTCCAGTAATCACAGCAGCACTAGAAACACTACACATATAACAGACAGATTATAGAGGACAATTTCTCCTGGTACCAACAAACTGGGCTGAGAAAGCTCTTCCAAAATGACCTCTAAGACAAGTCTCACACACTTTTCCCAGGCACATTGCTCAGACTACTGTAAACAGTGCAGCAGCAAGACAGAGAACACTGTGACACGGGTAACTAACACAGCCCACAACTAGCAGAGGACTAAAAACAGACAAAAAAGAGGGTGAGAGAAAAGCAGCATTAATTTTCCAAGAGACAAAATCTGAGATAGGCACACTATGATGCTCCCCAGCCTCCCACTGCTTCAGCCTTGGGGAAACCAGTCTTGTCCCAGTATGGAAACCCATGGTAAAGAGATTCAGGAATCACTCAGGAATGAGGTGCTGGTCCTTCTTCAACAGGATACATGTGGAGAGGTCTGAGGCTGTAAAATGCAGTACTTCAAAGAGCAGCAGAATAACCCATCCATTCTGCCTCCTCCTCCACTTTTGCACAAACATGATTTTCCCTTTTGTCTTCTCAAGCATTTTGGGGGCACACTGATTTTTATAAGCCAGAAATAAGAATGAGAAAACCTCAAACCATTTGCAGTTCATGCTCACCACCCACCATCATCAATTATCAACATTTGAGAGGCAATTTACAAGCTGCACTCTGCAAAAAGCTAGTGAGAAAAATCTCTCAGGCAGATCAAAAATGTCTGCACCACCCCCAAATTAAATGTGTCAAAGGTTAAGATGAACATCTTACGTGCAGGTTAAGAGAAGACTAGAGACACTCTCAGATGTTGTACTTTGTACCGAAGTTTCTTCTGAGCTGAGAAGAGGGGAGCTCAGTTTCTAGGATAGAATTGCTGATGGAAACCTTAAGCAATTCCTTCATGTTTGGGTTTTTTGCTGTTGTTGTGTTTTGTTGTTTGGTGGGGTTTTTGTTGTTTGTTTGTCATTGAGGCATGTCTCTGTTGTGCTTTTTCTTTTACAAGTCCTTTCATCACTCCATCAATCCACTTCTCATTCCTTCATTGCTTATTTCACAGAATAGCAGGGATTGGAAGTGACCTCTGGAGACCATCAAGTCCAACCCCCCTGCCAATTCAGGTTTACCTAAAGAGGGTCACAAAGGAACACGTCCTGGCAGGTTTTGAATGCCTCCAGAGATGGAGATTCAACCTCTCTGGGCAGCCTGTTCCAGTGCTTCATCACCCTTAAATTAAGTAAGTTCTTCCTCACGTTTAGATGGAACTTCTAATATTCAAGTTTGTGCCCATTAACCCTTGACCTGTCACAGGGCACCACTGAAACAAGACTGGTGCCATCTGCCTGACAACCACCCTGTAAGTATTGATAAGCATTTATGAAAACTACCCTCAGTCTTCTCTTTTCCAGACTTACAAGATCCAATTCTCTCAGTCTTTCCTCATAAGACAGATGTTCCAATCCCTTTGTCATGTTTGCAGCCTTTGGCTCTAACATCTCCAGCAAGTTCCTGTCCTTCTTAAACTGGGAAGCCCAGGACTGGACACAGTATTCCAGATGTGGCCTCACCAGGGCAGAGTAGAGGGGAAGGATAACCTCCCTTGACCTGCTGCTGGCCACACTCTTCTTCATGTACCCCAGGGTGCCATTTGCCTTCTTGGCAACAAGGGCACATCGATGGCTCCTGGTCATCCTGTTGTCTACCAGGACTCCCAGGTCCTTTATCCCAAAGCTGCTCTCCAATAGACGAGCCTCCAGCCTGTACTGATCCATGGGGTTGTTCCCCAAGCACAGGACTTGACATTTGTCCTTACTGAATTTCATTCAATTTCTGATGGTTGTGTCCAAGGCTGCACCCTTGACAAATTGCATTTAAATAAACACTCACTAGTGAATGTTTTACAACTAATGGATGTTAATTCTTTTGTTTTCACAGGTGTATTTGTTTTCATCTTTATTAAACTGAGATCACCAATCTTTCATCATCTTCAGGCTGCAGATACAGCTAAAAGTTTCCTTCCATGCTGACCACACAGGAAATCAGGTTAACGTTTCACAAAGATTGAGAGTTCAAAGCAATGAGCTTCACACACCCAAAGCAAAAACCACAGTGGCACTTCCTATAACACAACCCAGTCCAGGCAGAAGGATTTAACTTATTGTTTTTAATTACATTTATTTCCTATAAGGAATAGGCCTGCTTGATTTCCATTTGATTTCCTTCCCCTAAAAGAAGAAAGCTGCAATGTCTTGTGAATTTGTCCTCCATGAGGGTCAGGGAAATTAGAACCTGGGAGTTCCCCACTGTGATATCCCTCTTCCTCAGCTACCCTTCACCACCTTTGCAGGAAATGTGTTTGTTTTTTTTTTTTCAATTGCCCAAAGGCATTTTTGAGCCAAAAGGATGGAACTTTTGCATTTGAAGTGTACCAATGGCCTAAGGAGTGGGAAATAAAATATTAAACAAAGAAATTTGTCCTCTTGTTCTGGTGCTGGTTGCCTGGGAGAAGAGACCAACCTCTGCCTGTCCACAGCATCCCTTCAGGTAGTTGCAGAGAGCAATAAGGTCTCCCCTGAGCCTCCTCTTCTCCAGGCTAAGCAACCCCAGCTCCCTCAGTCTCTCCTGAGGAAGATTCTGTGAATCTTCAGCTAGAGCAGGTTGCTCTTTATCCCAAACAAACAAGCTGACCTGGAATGTTTTTAGGGATGGGGCATCTACCAACTCTCTGGGCAACCTGGGCTAGTGGCTTTCCACCTTTAGTGTAAAACATTTGGACCTTTTATCCAGTGTAAATCCACCACTACAGCAGTGTGTTAACAGCCTGTAGTGGCAGAAGGGGAAAAAGAAAAGTCAGAGTGGTGATCCTCTGTTCCTTCTAGAGGCAGAACACGCTCCCCTCCACCATGAAATTAAGCTCGTTCTCCCCTTCTATGAATTGTTTATCCGAGGGATGCAAACTTTCTGTGTTTATTCCCACATTTCAGCATTCTATTGGAAACATGCTGCTCCTGCCAGCTGGGCAAGCACAGCAGTAACCTCACTGAAAGGGAAAAGAATGAGAGCAGGGCTATAAAATCAATAACACACAAGGAAAAGCAGAAAAAACACATCAAGGGTTTATAGCATTTTACTCCAGCTACACTAAAAATACCATCAACAAACTAAACCAGCCCAGTCAGATGGTGGAATTTGCATGTTTCCCCTCTTGGGAAGCTGTACTCAGCAGAAATCCTCTCTGAAGCATTCACTTTTCAAAAAGCAAACAAGAATGCTGCAGTTTTACAACTAAATAGACCTGACAGAAAAGCCACAGAAGCTCATCTATGTCCTTTTTCCCAGCAGGGAGAGTGTGGGTTGAATTAAGACAACTAATTTGTGTCATAAAACCATAGAATGGCTTAGGTTGGAAAGGACCTCAGAGATCATCTACCCAACTCCATCCTGCCACAGGGATGCCTCTCAACTAGACTTGGCTGCTCAAGGCCTCATCCAACCTGGCCTTGAACACCTCCAGGGAGAAGGCATCCACAGCCTCTCTGGGAAACCTCTTCCAGCATTTCTCCACCCTTGTACTGAAGAACTTCCTAAGATCCTGTCCAAACCTGCTCTACCTCAACTTAAAACCATTCCCCTTGCCCTGTTGCTAGACACCCTTATGTGAAGTCCCTCTCCAGCCTTCCTGTAGGATCTCTTCAGGTAGTGGAAGGCAGCTGTAAGATCCCTTTGGAGTCTTTTCCAGGCCAAACAACCACAGCTCCCTCAGCCTGTCCCTGGAGCAAAGGTGCTCCAGCCTCTGGATCATCTTTGTAGCCCTCCTCTGGACTCGCTCCAACAATTCTATGTCCTTCTTATGATCACCAGGTTATTGGTTCTGTTACAGGAATACCTTTGAGCCTATCTTACCTTGCCCCCCCATCAGCAAGATTAGCCTTTTTTTTTGCAATTAGCATTTCTGCTGATCCCACACATGTTTTAGGATGTATTAAAGCACCAAGTGATTTCCAAGTAGAACAACATGATTCTTCTAAGGAGCATTTTTTCCCCCTCACTCAGTTTCCTAAGGAGAAATGTCACCATTGAGTCCCTGGGAAGAGATGTGACACATCACAACATCACACAGGAAAATACAAATGAGGATGGGAAGGGGAACTGCATTGCAATTTTCCTCTTCAGTTACACACGGTGAGGTTAAATTAACACTAGTGTGAAAAGCTCAGCAGTCCTGGAGAGAGATAGGGCAGTTACAGGACCTCTTTCCAAAGAAAATAAATTACATTTTACTCCAGGGTTTGGATTGAGGCTTTTCTTTGGATTTTTTTTTAAAGCCTCAGAAGACTACCACCACCACTTACAGAATGCAGTTCTAGCATCTAATTATCATTTCCCCTCTTTCTAGGAGAATTAAAAGACAAAATATTGAAGGCAGATGAGAGATTGCAAGACTATGGGCTGGCAATACTGTAGGGTTGTTTTTTCCCTTGCCCACAGAGGACAAACACACTAGAGATCTAGTAAGAAAGCAAAAATTCCACACAACACATTTCATCTGCACAGCCTCTTTCAAACCAGTACCAGCAGTGTCACAGCTTCTCTTCACCATACAGGTAATGCTAGTCAACTAGAACTCAGCCTGCCCCTGGAGCAGAGGTGCTTCCATGGAATTGGGATATTTATCCTACATTTATCCCTTTGCATAAAAACCAAGCACTTTACATTAAAAAAAATTAAAATGATTGCACAACAATAAGCTGAGGACACCTAAAGTATTTCCTGCCTCTGAGTGACAGCTAAAGATAGGATGAATTGCAGCAGAGGTCTCCACAACACACATAAAATGCTCAGATGGGTGTTTGTTCTCAAATACATCTCCAAGCCAGTTTCAGAGCTGATGGGTCAGGCCACCGCCCATGGGTCACAGCATTAACAGGATTGAAAACCCAATAGAAAGAAGCATGAAGGACCTAATTAAAAGCAGTAAGACCCTTTCACTTACTTTAGGTGTACTGAGGTAAGTTTCTAAAATTCAAATTCCTAGAGTCATAGACCTGTTTTGGTTGGAAAAGACCTTTAAGATCATGAAGTGCAATCATTAACCCAACAGCCAGGTCACCACTAAACCATGTCCCTCAGCACCACACCTACACAGCTTTGAAACCCCTCTAGGCATGGGTACTCCACCAATTCCCTGGGGAGCTTGCTCTAGGGCTTGACAACCCTTTCAGTGATAAAAAATTCTCCTAATCTAAACCTCTCCTGGCCATTTCCTCTTGTCCTGTCCCTTGCTCCCTGGGAGAAGAGAACCCTATCTAGCATCAATCTCCTTTCAGGGAGTTGTAGAGAGTAAGATGGTCTCCCTTCTGCCTTCTTTTCTCCAGGATAAACAACCCCAATTCTCTCAGCTGCTCTTCATCAGACTTGTGCTCTAGGCCCATCATCAGCTTAGGAAACTACTTCCAGTCCCACTAGCCTCAAAAATATGCTCTCCAGTGATGCTGTGTGTTCCAGTCTTTCACTTGGAGACCTTTCCATGCTCCCCAGTAAGTCTGGCCAAGCAGCAAGTTTGGCCAAATGCATCACTGCAGAGGAACAAGGAGCAGCTGCAAGCTGGAGGGGGCTGCTGGAGGTCTCTGCAGCAATACAAAGCTCAGGTTGCTTCCTAGGCATTTTTCATCTGAAGAGCTGTGGCAGGAGCCACTTTGTGTGCCACTCAGGATGAAATTAAAACAAAACAAGTCAGCTATGCAGGAGCCAAAGGGGCGAGGTGCCGGAGACCTGCTGCTAACATGTCAGCAAGGAAACATTTGCCATATGCACCTTGGCTGTCACTGTGCAATTAAAGCATGAAACAATTTAAAGGGGACTCCTGGTCTCCCTTTGTAGATGAACTAGAGAAAGAAGTCTTTATTCACTAACTCAGTAACACTTAAATGACAGAACAAGTACAGAGATGCTGCTTGAAACTATGGGAGGTAGCTTGTACAGACTGGCGACAAAAAAACATTGAACAGCTCAGGTTGGAAGGGGCCTTACTCCAACTTCCCTGCCATGGGGACGCCTCTCAACTAGGCTTGGTTGCTCAAGGCCTCATCCAACTTGGCCCTGAACACCTCTAAGGGGGACACATCCACAACTCCCCTGGGCAACCTATTCCAGGGTCCCTTGTACTGAAGAAGAACTTCCTAAGATCCAGTCTAAACCTACCCTCCCGCATCTTAAAACCATTCCCCCTTGTCCTATTACTAGACACCCTTATGAAAAGTCCCTCTCCATCCTTCCTGTAGGTTCCTCAGCACAGGCACCTGTTCCCAAGCACAGCTGCCTCCTCCACGGCTGAAACAAGAGCTATAACCTAGCTAAAAATCGTCACTTAAGTTAATGATAAAAGCTAACAAAAAGGCTCATGGCACTCATAACTTTTGTTAACAATTGCACACGGGTCAGCATTGCTACTGAGGATTTTTTCCACATATTGAGTGTATTTCCTAACCACAAGCCCTGTGTCAATGGCACAAGTCCCTGCGGTGCATGCAAGAGTCACTGGTGTGGCATTTGCATCAGTGCTGCACTAAAGGTCTGCTGATCTACACCACTTGATCTGCAAAAGTGGTTTCAAACGAGGTTTGGATGAACTGGATGAATCCAAATATACCCACCCCTGTGAAGTGCATTTTGGGACAGCACCTGGATCAGTCACTCAAGTCTTGATTGAATCAACTGTAAATAGCTTTGGATTTAGCCACCTGGAAGGAGTAGTCAGGGCCCAGACTGACACGACCTTGATGTCCTGAGTGGAATGGGGTAAGTTCTGCTCACTGTAGGAATTCAAAAGCTGTGTAGATGTGGTGCTCTGGGACATGACTAGTGGTGACCTGGTGCTGGGTTAAGAGTTAGACTCAGTGACCTTAAAGGTCTTTTCCAACCTAAGCAGTTCTATGTCTCTGTGATTCTAACCATCCAAAAACATTGTCAGTGCTGCTCCCGACTTCCTCCATGCAGCACACAGAACACATCTAGGGAGGAGCAGGTGGTCATACACCAGGCTAGCTGCAGGACCATGAAGTCAGAGAGATGAATTGCTGGCTTGAAGTCCTGCAGTTGTGAAAGGTGTGTGTGACTGAGCATGAACAAGCTGCAGGAAATAATGCTGAAAGGAAATGGCAAATGAAATGTTCTCCCACACCCCCTCACCATCGCCTGGCCACACAGCTGAGCTCTCCCTGGGAGCTTTCTGCCAAACCAATACATGAATAGAAGGGAGGGGGGGAAAAAAAGCCATCTGAAACCATTATAGCTTCACAGGAGTCAAAGCAAGGAGAGAAACCCATAGAGAGCAAGGAAAATAACACGTTCTGCTCAGCTGTAGGAGCAGAGAAGAAATGTGTAATGAATAATTGAAAATGGTTCCAAATAGCACTGAATACACTCAGTAGGAATTGGAGTGCAATAGGGACTTATTTGAGGAATTGTGCTGCCGGAACAACGCAAATGGCCACAGGATGATAACTCGTGTGGATAACCCGTGACAAAACATGCCTGTGCAGGCACTCAAACCCACCAAAGCTCTGCAGATGCTCACCCAAGAAGAAAAAAATGATGGGAAGAAAAGTTAACACTAGTCTGTTTGCAAGAGTGGAAGAAAATAGTACAGGTTCTCTGAAGCAAACAGTATCAGATACCCTCTCAGGCTGCCCCTCACCAGCCTAAACAGCCCCAGATCTCTCATCCTTCCTCTTCACAGAGATGCTCCAGGCCCCTCAGCATCTTTGTAGCCCTCAAATCTCTCTCATATCTTTGTTCCTTTTTGTGTGTGCTGTTTTTATTTACCTCCTCATGCTCAGCAAGGACTCATTGCAATAAACTGTTGAGCTGAATGATCTCCATCTCTCTAGGTTCATTATACCTAGTCAGGTCAGGTCCAGCAGGACCATTTTACCAAAGTCCACAATCCCCTGCCACAGTGAAACTTCAGCCCAGCTGCTTCCAAAATTCAAAGGCCACCAACCAACAGCTGTACAATGTTAAGCTCCTTGGCTTCTTTACTCCCACATTTAGCTTTTTGCACATGAAAACAGCAGCTGCTTTCCCGAGAGTAAATTCTGCAATATCTTTATAGTCTTCCTCTCCCCGTTTTAGCTTCAAGTGTGAGATGGATTTCTTTTTAAAAATCAGAGAAAAAAGAAAGTTTATGAATTCTAACAACAGGCAGGCTCTCTTGGATATGCTTTTAGTATGTTAGCAAAGCAACAGTGAGACTAAATTCAGAGAAAACATCAAATTTGAGATTAAGAAGAAAGGGGTGAAAAAAGGAAAATGAGGCAGTCAAATTATTACAAGTTGCAATACTTCTCCAAAAGCTAAAACTCAAAATCAGAGTTTACCAGAAGCTTCAGACACAAACCCATTCCCACCAGAGCAAAGCAGGGCAGAGTAAAGCACCAAGAGAAGCTGTCCTGCTGGTGTGCAGAGCAGACAGCAAGCCAGTCCCCAACCTGAAATACACAAACTGGTTTCAGATGACTATAAAAAAAATCCTTTGGCTTGTGGGACAGCCTGAAAGCATGGTTTGCTCAAATCACAAAGAAGATCAGCAAACAGAACACAGTTGCTCAGCCCATTGCAGGAGACCTGGTCAGAGTCATCCAGGTCACCTGGCTCTGCTCTGCCACAGTCCTCTCTCAGACAAAACCCACTGCACATTTTAGTAATAAATAAATAAACAAACCAACCTACATTTTCTACCTACTTTTTTTTCTTTCCTGCCTTTTATTTATTTATTTTTAAGTAAGGCAGGACCAGAAAAATGTTTAAGTACCACATACACAAGTCCCATCCAGCTCTCCAGTCTTGCCTTTCCCTTTTGCAACACTTTCAAAAACCCACAATGAACCAAATGTTTCTTTGTTTTACCTCAACAATGTGATTGCATCACACAAATCCAGCTTTTGAACAGTGCAGCTATATGGCCCTAAGCATCAGCCAGTGATGTATGAGGTCCTGCACAGATTGTGCAGCTCCCTCCCAAGCCCACGAACACAGATGGTTATGGCTGAGCAAGCAGCCTGTACAGGGAAGTTGAGTCAAAATTACTCAGACAAGAAACTCTACAACCAAGTTCAGTTCCCTAGAGCAGCATTTGTCTCAAAATCACAGAATCATAGAATCATTTTGATTGGAAAAGATTTTTAAGATCGAGTCCAACTATTCTCTAGCTCTACAAAGTCTGGTGCTAAACCAGGTCCCTCAGGCCTCTCTGCCTCTCAAACACCTCCATGTCTTTCCTCAGCCTCCTCTTCTCCAGGCTAAACAACCCCATATTCCTCAGCTGCTCCTCACAAGACCTTTTCTCCAGACCCTGCACCAGCTTTGTTGTCTCTCTTCTCTGGACCCACTGCAGCACCTCAATGTCTTTCTGGGAGTCAGGGAGTACAGTGGGACAATCACTACCCTGGTCCTGTTGGTATAATAATAAATAATGTAACTATAAATGCTGGTGTAATTTTTAACACCCATAAATCACACATTGCCAGACAACTGATCAACACAGTCTCATGAAAATCAGTTTCCAGAGAGATGTGCAGCAAACCCACCATAAATCCATCCTCAGTCAGCATCACTGTGTTTTTCCGTCCCCATGCTGCAAGCAAATCCTGCTCAGTGGAATTACAATGCTGTAGCTGAGAACTTACCAATTATACTTTAAACAGACTTTTTAAAGGTGCCTACATCTCACTGCAACAACAAGAAGTCACTAGGCTAGAGACAGCACAGAAGCTTCAACCTCAGAAGCTAATAAAAGGATTCTTCTCCCTCTACCTCTTTTATCTTGGATTGTACTTTTTCTAATTAAAAAACCCCAACATGACGAGTAGCCACTGTTTTGTCATCTACAGTGAATCATCTAATGCATATGTCAGTGCTCATAAATAAACTGTACTTCCATCAGGGCAAGTTGAGACTTTTGAAACTCCAAAGACTAAATCCAGAATGCTAACATGAGAGCCTGAAGATAAAAAAGAATAAAGACAGAGATGGTATTTGTGGTTTGTCAAGGCTATTTGAAGAACATGGAGAGATGCTCTGCATGTAAAGGCCTTCCCAGTGGTGTGATTAGAATAGAATAGAATAGAATAGATCAGAAGAGGCCTTCAAGATCATCACATCCAACCTATCATCCAACACCACCTAATCAACTAAACCATGCAACCAAGCACTCTCTCAAGTCTTCTCCTGAACACCTCCAATGATGGTGACTCCACCACTTCCCTAGGCAGCCCATTCCAATGGGCAATCACTCTCTCTGTGTAGAGCTTCTTCCTAACATCCAGCCTAAACCTCCCCTGGCACACTTTGAGACTGTGTCCTCTTGTTCTGGTGCTGGTTGCCTGGGAGAAGAGACCAACATCTGCCTGTCCACAGCACGCCTTCAGGTAGTTGTAGAGAGCAATAAGGTCTCCTCTGAGCCTCCTCTTCTCCAGGCTAAGCAACCCCAGCTGCCTTCAGCCTCTCCCCATAGGGCTTGTGTTCCAAACCCCTCACCAACCTTGTTGCCCTCCTCTGGACACGCTCTAGCAAGTCAACATCCTTCCTAAACTGAGGGACCCAGAACTGGACACAGTACTCAAGGTGTGGCCTAACCAGTGCAGCATACAGGGGCAGAATGACCTCCTGCTCCTGCTGGCCACACTGTTCGTGATGCAGGCCAGGATGCCATTGGCCTTCTTGGCTGCCTGGGCACACTGCAGGCTCATGTTCAGCCTACCATCTACCAGTACCCCAGGTCCCTCTCTGCCTGGCCGCTCTCCAGCCACTCTGACCCCAGCCTGTAGCACTGCATGGGGTTGCTGTGGCCAATGTGCAGAACCCGGCACTTGGATGTGTTCAATCTCATGCCACTGGCCTCTGCCCGTCTGTCCAGCCTGTCGAGGTCCCTCTGCAAAGCCTCTCTGCCCTCCAGCAGATCAACTCCTGCCCCCAGCTTGGTGTCATCTGCAAATTTACTGATGATGGACTCAATGCCCTCATCCAGATCCCACAGGGAGAATCCCCTGCAAAAAACCATACAATGTTTTAGGTTGGGATGCACTTTTAAAGGTCATGTAGTTCAGCCTCTTGCAGTCAGCAGGGACATCTACAACTACAGCCCCAAACAACCTGACCTGGAATGGTTCCAGGGATGGGGCATCTACCACATCCCTGGGCAGGCTGTACCATAGTTTCACCACCCATAACATAAAAAATAAATAAATATCCCTCCTATCTAGTCTAAATCTCCCTCTTTTAGTTTGAAACCATCATCCCTTATTCTGTCACAAGAGGCCCTGATAAAACATCTGTTCCCAGCTTTTTGATTGGCCTCTTTAAACACTGAAAGGCCAAGAAGGTCCCCCTAGAGCCTTCTCTTCTCCAGGCTGAACAGCCACAACTCTCTCAGCCCGGCCTCACAGCAGAGAGCTTCCAGCCCTCCCATCATTACTATGGCCTCCCTCTGGTCCTGCTCCAACATGTCAACCTCTCCCCTATGCGGAGGACTCCATAGCTGGGCACTGGACTGTAATGACTGTTACCTGTTTGGAAGAGTAACAAGTCTTAACATACAGTGAAATAAAACCTAAACATTTTTAAGTTATCCTTTTTTCTCTTGCTAAAACAGAAGCAAAATCTAAGTGCTCAGGTTAACCAACTAGAATGAGGAAACCAAGCAGCATGAGAAGCAATTGTCATAAGGAAATGGGTGAAATAAACTTTGTGTTACTAATGCCATCCCACCTCCTCACAGTGGGGAATTATCAGCTACGTGCTCAGATGGAAGAAACCCTCTCAAGTCCCCCAGAACACTGAGGAAGGAGAGAAATGCCATGGTAATAGGGAAGCAGGGAAGAAGTTACTTAGCAACCCTCTTAGGTGAAAGAAATTCAAAGTCTAAGGGTGAAGGAATTAAACATAGAGACTTTGTTTTCCACAAGGTCCTCATATAACATGAATCACAACTCTTGGATGACATTTGAGGGGCTAAGTCAGCCTGTGCCAGCCACAACACAGCCATCAACAGCTACCCCATAAAGAAATAAACCAGAAAAAAAAATGGGGAAAGCTGCTGTAATCACCTTCAGGCTCTATACTGAAGACACACAAAGCAGTCACTTGGATTTCATTACCCAAAACCCAACAATTCCCTGCAAATACCCCAAAAAGAGTTTCTGAGCAAGCACCAAAGATCAAACTTTAGATGCAGCCAAGATGCAAAAGCAGGAGCATCAATTTCTCAGGCATCTGCCAGCCAGCACACACAGACGGTCCCAGCTGGAACGGAAGCCACAGCCCTATCAGCTTGGTTTCTCTTCTCTTTTCAGGCAAAAAAGAGATTTTTATACAGGTCTCTGAATTCAGAGGACAAATGATAATGTTAAGCTGAAATGTGACAGCAGGCACGAGGCAGACACTCATACAATCTGGGATTTAAAGCTGAGGTTACCTATGGCTTCATAACTTTACCCTGGGCAGCCCATTCAATAAAGCAAGGGGTTCCTTGATGCAAATAAGCCTTTCTGCAGATACAATGGTTTAAAAATAAAACAAACAGAAGTATTGATTTTTGCTATTATTTGACACAGAAGATCAATCTGCATGTGACCAGTGCATTTCAGCCTGTAACGCTACTGATGAAAGAGCAATGGAACATTAATCTCTGTTTAATGTTGCATGAGTGCCTTATTAAGGAAGAAAAAAAAAATTAAATTTGACTTTATATAAGCTAAAGTACAGATTCAGAGGAGGACATTAACCAATCTCTTCTTTGCCTTATTGAGGAAAAAATAAAATTTTATTTTATATATGCTAATATACAGATTCAGAGGAGGACATTAACAGATCTCTTATTTGTGTGTAAGAACCAGGCCTGGTATTTCAATGCTCATCAGACTTTTTCAGGAGGAGGAGAGAAGGTAATCCAATTTTCCCATGATAAAATCCACCACTTTTGTGTTTTCACTGGAGCACACTGCTTTCTGTGGTGGTTTACAAGTGAAAAACCAGCCCAAGCTGGCCATCTCCCCCGAGCCCTAAGGATTTCACTCCTGCGGCGACCACGCACCCTTGCAGAATACCAATGACATGGGATGGCACGTCTGGGAATCAAAACAAGGGGCTCCAAAGAAGGCCAGCAGATTGCAGGCAAGAACCTCACCTTCAGCAGGAACAAATCCTGTTTGTTTTTGCACATCGAAGTGAAGGCATAGAATACATTCACCTCCCCGACTGCTTCTCACCTGCTGTGCAGCCGGTAGCTAATGGGTATATTACGGGCAGTGTTTGAGGTGTGAAGCACGCCCACGACATCCTCCTACTCCTCAGTTTGGAAAAACATTAAATGTTTGCTTTACTCAAAATTTAGCAAGGAAAGAGGCTGCATTTTCCATCCGAGTCAGCTAGAGGGAGGAGTAGGAAATTACTCGAAGTTATCTTGACAATTACAGATCCATCAGACTTACAAGTTGTTTGACATCAGAATGAATCACAGTGTTTGAAAACAACTAGAGAAACTAGTTGAAACTAGAGAAGTCATAAAACATTAACCTAGTTTCAGTCACAGAAGTCACAGCATCACAGCATGGTAAGGGTTGGAAGGAACCTCTGGAGATCATGCAGTCCAACCCCCCTGCTAAAGCAGGGGCACCCATAGCAGCTTTCTCAGGATCACAATGTCCAAGTGGGTTTGGAAGCTCTGCAGAGAAGGAGACTCCACAGCCTCTCCGGGTGCCCTGCTCCAGGGCTCCAGCACCCTCACACCAAAGAATTCTTTCCTCCTGTTCAGATGAAATCTCTTGGGTTCCAGTTTGTGCCTATTGCCCCTTGCCCTGTCACTGGGCACTACTGAAAAGAGTCTGGCCCCATCCTCTTCTCCCTGGCCATTAGACATTCATAACCACCGCTGAGGCCCCCTCTCAATCTTCTCTAGGCTAAACAGCGCCTGGTCTCACAGCCTTTCCTCATCAGAGAGATACTCCAGTCCCCTCAGAATTGTCACAGCCCCCACTGAACTCTCTCCAGTAGTTCCTTGTCTCTCCAAGGTCATTGTGCTTGGTTCCTTTGGATAACAAAAATGTCATTGTTATTTGAATGCTCAAAAGCCAGCAACAGCATCATGGAGGGACTTCATGGTAAAAGCCTGGCAAGTAGCTTGGAAGGAACCTTGGGAAGTCACCCAGTCTGCCACAGGGAAAAGAAGGAAGAGAAGAGGGAAATCCTCACAAGGGCAAATTTATCCTCAAAAGGCTTCACTGAATGTCAGCACAGGGGAACAACTCCTCTGGGAATGCTCCAGAGCAAGAGCCTAACCCATGAGAGCTGAGCAGTCCCACAGTCCCTCTGCTTTCATTTAGTCCTCATTAATTCCCTCCCGGTCACATAGCAATAAACTTTGGTATTGAACCCCACGTGAGCATTCTTCATAAACACAGAGATAGGCTAAACCACATGCCCAGAAAAGAGTGGCCAGGGAAGAGCTATCCATGACGGGTGGCATTAAACTGTGCAAATTAACCAACACTAGAAAAACCTGGAAAATCCCAAAAGGCCAGAGAAAAGCCAGGCAATTAAACTGCCTGAAAGTAGAATAAACTTATCTTGACAAGCACAAGGTAACAGATTAGAAGGAATAACATACAACTGTGAACTGGGCTTTACTGTAGACAGCTCAATGACAACGTTTTATTGGGACTCAGAAAGCACTATTGAAAATGTGACAGAAAACAACACATAAAGGTTTGGCAGCACCTAAAATACTTCATTTCTTGCCTTCATTTCATTCTGTACCACACAAAGTTCTGCAAAGTGAACCAAGAAAATAATAATCATTGAATAAAAAAATCCCACTAAATCAAAACAACAGAAATATTAATTTGTAGGGATTTGTACAGCAAGATGGCTATAAAAAGATACTCATTTTTGCCAAGCAGGATGGTTTCTCACAACCATCCTCACACACACTTTGGTTATACACAGGGACAGTCAACTGGTCTTACTTCCAGAAGGTTTCACCCTGATACACTGCAATTTGGTAGTTCTCTCACAACTTGTTCAAAATGCTCTTGAAGGCATAGCATCATTTCATAGCAAGTTCTACTCGGTAGAAAACACTTGGAAGAGCTGTCATGATGTGGCATAATAATATGCAAGACAGCTCTTGCATATTATGTCTTTCTCTTATATAATCTCTGATGAAAAACCCACAAGTGCTTTGTTGCTGTGCACGATTAGTAGACTCAAGAGCGGCAGCTCCTGTTCCACAGCTTCTAGAGAGTGGGGTACAGAATAACAGACTGGTTTGTTTTGGAATGAACCTTCAAAGGTCATCTAGCACAGCTCCCCTGCAGTCATCAGGCTCATGTACAACTAGAGCAAGTTGTTCACCTGAACTC
This sequence comes from Picus viridis, assembly GCA_033816785.1. NCBI lineage: Eukaryota > Metazoa > Chordata > Aves > Piciformes > Picidae > Picus > Picus viridis. The sequence continues at coordinate 24,925,360 of CM066588.1, forward strand.
AAACAGTTCCAGAGACAGGGCTTCTACCACCTCTCTGGGCAGCCTGATCCAATGTCTCACCACTCTCAGCATAAAAGAATTCTCCCCTCTGTCTCACCTAAATCTCCATCTTTTAGTTTAAAACCATCACTCCTTGTCCTGTCACAACAGGTCTGTCCCCAGCTTTCTGACTGGCCCCTTTCATCACTGAAAGGCCATAATATCTCTCCCTGCAGCATTCTCTTATCCAGGCTGAACCACCCCAACTGACCTCCCATCATCATTGTGGCTTTCTCTGGCCCCAGTCAAACAGGTCCATGTTTCTGTTGTACTGAGGACTCCAGAGCTGGCCCCAGCACTGCAGGTGAGGTATCAGGGGAGTGGGGCAGAGGGGCAGAATCCCCTCCTTTGACCTGCTGGCCATGATGCTGATGATGCAACCCTGGGTACAGTTGGCTTCTGGGATGCTCCATCTCACTTACCAAGATTAACTTTTCATGCTGAATATGACAGACACCATATGCATACTTAGATGCATTCCAGAAGAGGGAAGAATTTGTATTCGTCGACTATTATGCAGTCAGCTTATGCTACCAGACAGCTCCTTGCTAACATCCCTTCATTAAGTCTTCAGCTCAAAGCTAAGCTTCCCATTCCACAAGTTGCCCTGTCAATAGGTGATTTCCCTGTAAATAGGCATCATATTTTCTACAAGGAGGCTCAAATAAAATAACAGAGCAAAGAGGACAGAAAAACAACTCCGACTCTTACACATTTAGTCCTATTTCACTAGACTGAAGGCAATATATCCTTCTCCCTTAGATCACTTTCTGTTGGTCCCACACAGTCCAAACTTTTTCACTTATCACAGTAAGAGTTTATTGAATTTCCTATTTTCAAAGTGTATTTTGGTCTGGCTCCTTAACCTAGGAAGACTCTGGAAAAAACTCTTGATCAGCCTGTCCATCCTTGGTTTCCCTAAGCACCTCCCCAGCGTGGATCATAAAGAAAAATTTATATCTTTCACATCCCCAAGGTAAACTAAGTAAATCTGTAAGTGAGCAAGTGAGCAGAAGCTGTGCTAGAGACTACCACACTCTACACTGCAGGCTGCAACAACACAGCTTCCACGGTGTATTTTCAGGTATCTCTGAACATGTGTTTGTGTTCTCCTCTCCATCCTTCCCATTGACATGAAGTGTTACAAAGGTGTATGAGCATTTTTTTCCATATATTTTTCTGTGGAATCACAGAATGGTTTGGGTCAGAATGCACTTTTAAAGGTCATTGAGTCCAATCCTCCTGCAGTCAGCAGGGACATCTGCAACTAGATCAGATTGCTCACAGCCCCAAACAACCTGACCTGGAATGGTTCCAGGGATGCAGCATCTACCACCTCTCTGGGAAACCTGGATCACTGTCTCACCACTCTCAACATAAAAAATTCTCCCTTCTATCTCACTTAATTCTCCCTCTTTTAGTTTCAAATCATCATCCCTTGTCCTGTCACAACAGGCACTACTAAAAAGTCTGTCCCCAGTTTTCCGATCAGCCCCTTAGGGGCTTAAGCACTGAAAAGCCACAAGAAGGTCTCCCTGGAGCCTCTATTCTGCAGACTAAACAACCCCAACTCTGTCTGCCTGACCTCACAGCAGAGAGCTTTCAGCTTTCAGTTCCATGCCTCTCCTGTGCTGGGGACTCCAGAGCTGGCCCCAGTACCGTGGGTGGGGTCTCAGCAGAGTGGAGCAGAAGGGCAGAATCCCCACCCTCAATCTGATAAATACACACATATATCCTATAAAGCCAAAGAAGTTATTTAGAAAACACAAAACTGCAGCTCTTGTTATTTCAAAACCAAGATTTTAAACAAATGCCTGTCCTTTCATGCAGTCAGGCTCTCCCAACTCAAACAGATTTAACAACACTCTGTCCCAGAGTATCTGCCAGTTGGATTTGAGGACAGAAAACATCTCTCGTCCTCTTAAACATCCAAATTGCTTTCCAGAGTTATTGTAAGGCATGCTTGAAAATAATTTTTCTGTTATTTATCCTTAGGCTGTTAGTTAAAATAACTTTCAAGATTGCTGCCAATGCTTCCTGTAATTATAAAACTCCACTAATTTACTGCCTTTAAATTAAATCTTCAGTGACCTCGATTAATATTAATCCAACTGAGACCTTCTCCCCTAAATAACAATATTGTGTGGCACTTCTAAACAAGAATACAAGGGTATTCTGTTATTCTGCAGCTCTCTTGGAAAGATCACAGTATCACAAAGGTTGGAAGAGACCTCAAAGATCATCGAGTCCAACCTGTCACCACAGACCTCATGACTGGACCGTGGCACCAAGATTGTGAAGAAATGCTTGCAGGACAGGAAAGAAGGGGAGGAAGAATCCATCACTTTTACAACATGTGCAGATCAAACTCCTTGAACCATGGGAGTCACCACAACTCAAGAGGAATTTCCAGTATACCTGAGGAACTTTATTTTTGACAGAAACAACCCAAGCCTTCAGATTTATGCAATTTCTTCTGGATGCCAAGCAACAGCCAGTAGCCTCAGCTGAACTGTGCTCTGATAGGTTAAGAAAAAGCCATGCATTCACAGCACAAAGTGTACACCTTCAGGGAAACTTCAGGTAAAGAACACTACAGGAAGTTTCAGCTACTACTAAAATCCTTCCCTCACTGTGGGCTTTTACTGTTAGAGCTTCACATTACAGTGGATGGAAAATGATAATATAAAATAAATTAAGTATTTGTGTCATTCCTAAGCATTTCCTGTCCTACCCCCTGCACAAAATAAACTAACACTTGCTACTACCAAACCAGCAGAATAGTTCAACTTGGATTCATTAAAAAAAAAAAAAAAAAAAGTAATTAAAGGGTTTTCCTTGCCTTTTTTTTCCCCCCATTTTAAATCTTGCTCTCACCTGCTGAGCAGAATCTTGTTTTCTTGCTCTAGATAACAAAAGGATTTGGGTGGGAAGTTTTCACACAACTTCTCTCTGCACCTAAAAATATCTGTCTCCAACCACATGTATCTCAGAATCTTGATTTTCTTTGCTTTAGTCTCTATCAGCAACAGCTGTTCTGAAAGGTGAAGAAACACTCAAAGACCTCCATGATTCTTACCTGCAGACAGGAGCTGCAGATGATTGGAAGCAGATTATGTACAAAGTTGGGGTTTAACAATTATAAACTTCCAAGTAACTTCACAGAAGCACAGAATGGTAAGGGTTAGAAGGGACTTCTGGAGATCATCAAGTCCAACCCCCTTGCCAGAGCAGGTTCACCTAGAGCAGGTTGCAAAGGAATGCATCCAGGTGGGTATTGAACAACTCCAGAAATGAAAACTCCACCACCTCTCTGGACAGTCTGTCCCAGCACTCTACCATCTTCGAAGTAAAGAAGTTCCTCCTCATGCTGCCTTATTGCTCTGGGTACAGTACCAACAAATGTGAAACACAGGACACTGAATTGGGGAGGTACAATAAAGATGAAGATCAACCATACCACTGAATGAGATCAGCTTCAAAGAGTGACCTCCTGTGCTAACCAAACCTTAGCTTATCTCCCACGCAGTCTTCTGAGAAGAAGTCAGATTGGGATCACAGCTCTGCACTAACTGACTACATCCACCCTGCTTTGGAAGCTCTTGAAAACAGCAGACAATGTTTTTCATAACCCTTTGAGACAGTTCCTGTTCTTTATTTAAGTACTTCTTTTTCCTGATGGTATTTCAGCATTTGGGTTTACATTTGAAATAGGTCTGGCCCGAGAGAAAGCTTCTCCCAAGCCACAGCTCACTGGCCAGCTAAACCCTGACTCTGTACAGCATCATTCTTGCAGGGCTCATGACTGTCACCAGAAGAGATGCTACAAGGATGATACAGCATTTACACTATAAACAACAATCTGAGTTGTGTAAATGGCTGATACAAATTCATCCTCCCCTTACACATGGATGTTGTTGGCTTAAGCAAGTCTGTATACCTTGTAAAAATCACCCTCTTCTCAAAAATGTGCACATCAGAGTAATTCCAGTAGGACTTAAGGATTCCCCTCAAAAATAATTGTATTATGTTAGGGAAAAACACTGTAAATGTTTCACCAGAGGTGAAAAACAATCCTGCCTTCACCAGAGAGCCTCTGAGCCAACCTTGTGACGTGAGACACATTTCCTTGCAATTCCACCCAACTGCTGTTTGACCAGCAATGACCCCTAGAAACAGCTGCATTGTAAATCCTTGGTGTTAAAGTTGCTTCAACACTTGGCTCAGTTTGCAGGTGACAGCCTGGGTCATCAAAGAGATGGGTTTTATACTCTTGAGCAACTACAGCAAAAGGTTAGAGGATGACCCGCTGGAAATCAGCTCTGCGGAGATGGACCTGGGCATCCTACTGGACAACAAGTTCACCATGAGCCAGCAATGTACTCTCCTGGCCAAGAACGCCAATAGCCTCCTGGGGTACATTAAGACAACTGCGACCAGGAGGTCAAGAGAGGTTCTCCTCCTCTTCTACTCTGCCCTCCTGAGGCAACATCTGGGGTAGTGGATCCAGTTCTGGGCTCTCCAGTTCAACAGACATGGAACTGCTGGAGAGAGTCCAGTGGAGGCTACAAAGGTGCTGAGGGGACTAAAGAGTTTGTGTGAGGAGGAAAGGCTGAGAGACCTGGGGCTGTTTAACCTGAAGAAGAGCAGCCTGAAAGGAGATCTGAATGCTCTGCAAGAGTCAAAGGACACGGGGCAAGGCGGGATGGGGCCAGACTCTTTAGTGGTGTCCAGTGACAGGACAAACTGAAACCCAGGAGGTTCCACATGAACAGGAGGAGAAAATTCTCTGCTGTGAGAGTGCCAGAGCCCTGGAGCAGGCTGCCCAGAGAGGCTGTGAAGTCCTTCTGCAGAGATTCCAAACCCACCTAGACACTGTGATCCTGGGCAACCTGCTGCGAGTGACCCTGCTTTAGCGGGGGTTGGACTAAGATGATCCCCAGTGGTCCCTTCCAACCTCCACCGTGCTGGGACTCTGTGAAATAACTCTTCTCTGAGTTCAAGAGGAGTGTTCAAACCCATTTGAAATGGCTCGTGCAAACCAGTGTGGAGGGGATCACACACAGAGCAGGATTGGAAGCCATATTACTCCTACCCATCTCTCTTCCCATGAAAACATGGTTTCCTTGTGCATCCTTAAGAGCCCAAAAATTTGCCATGCAAAAATGGAAATCTCTAATAATCCCTTGGATCAAAGAGAAGCTTAAAGCTTTAGGGATTTAGCTATCCTAGGAATGATGTTCTTACAGAACTGGATCCATGTTAGACCCCTTTGCTTATGCCTTCCTTTAAATGGCATGGTAAAAAATAGCACACTCGATTTATCCTTTAAAATGGCAATATGCTGCATTTGAAGTCTGGTGTTCTTATACAAATTATATAATTAGTGCTCGGACAAAAAGAATCAAGAACAATTCATAGCTTTTTCCATTGTGTAAGTGCAGATATAATTTAAGAAAAATCTGGGGTTCTGAAAAAAAACCTTAAATTAAATCCCGTAGAAGTTCTCTGTGGGGAAAGTACCCTGTCCTGCTCAGCTTGTAAAATCTGAAGTATTCTGGAAGGCTGGTGAGCATCAGTTAAAGGTGTCAATGCTATTGTCATGCAATCAGTAAACCACAATTAAATTCATTTTAGCAGAATAGCTAAAATGCATTGTAAAGTAAAATGCATTTTAACACTGTGTCTTAAAAAATGCTACCTATCAGGCATGTCAATAGCAGTTTATTCATTGCACTTCAGAATCTCTTATGAGCCACTGACAGGTAAGGGTCAGGAGTTAGGGCTGGGCCAGCCACTAAAAGAGTGACAGATGCTTCCCAGCAAGCCCTCTGCCTTCCCAAAGGAGGAGAAAAGCAAGAAGGGAGAGAGATTTATGAATTAGAAAAGAAAGCTACCCTAATGAAAACAGTAAAATGAATTATAGACAAATATATACAAAACCAGTATCAAACCCAACGACCCTGACAGTAAATATTCACCATCACCACTGATGCTGTGGCAGAAGTCCCAGACTGGACTCAGTGGCAGACTGGAATGAGATGCAGGAGCTTGTCAGTCAGTTTAACATCACTGGTCCGGTCCGCTCTTCCCTGCAGGTGTGGCCTTTTGCTCTGCACTCCCACACAGTACACACAATTTAGCAGTGACCTTGATGCACAGCCCAGCCCAGCCCTCGACAGGAACTCCCCCATCAGCTTCTCCCTTCTCGAAGCAGCCACTGTCTGTGCAAATCTGCCTTGAACTTCAAAAAGTGCCAGCACTGAGCAGAGAAGTCAAATTTTGAACAGAATTAGTTCTGGTCTAGTTCAAATCAGCACAGGAGTGAAAGCTTTTAATGCAGTAAGAAAGCACTCCTACTGAAAATAACAATGATTTTGGAGCTGATATAGTAAACTGACTCTGCAAAGATTACAAGTCACAAAATCAGAGAATCACTTTGCTTGGGAAAGACCTTTAAGATCATCCAGTCCAGCCAGTCTCTAACTCTGCCAAGTCTGGTGCCTAACCATATCCCTCAGCACATCTGTCTTTTAAACACCTCCAGTAATGAGGATTCAACTACCTTCCTGGAAGCCTGCCCTTTATACAAGTGTAATTGTACATGAGGCATACCAGAGATTTCCAGCCCTTTTAAAACTAACCTGTATTTCAGAAAACAGCAACAAAACAAACAAAAACCCACCAAACCAACAAAAGCCAAGCAAAACCAATTCTTCCCTCCTTCACAAAGGAGCCATAGCATCAACCGCAGAGCCAGAGGCACTCGAGTTGTGAAAAGTAAACACATAACAGGAAGGCATCCCAGAGAATAAAAGCTCTGCACAGAATGATAAATTGAAATTGCAAATTAAATGTCTTCTCCAATTCCTGAAGCTACCTCAAAAGCAGGGGTATGAGCCCACTGAAGAACTCTGATGGTGGCATTTGGATCCTAGGGACAAGCAGGAAGGGTTTGCTGCCAGCACTAATGGGGTTTGATGAACAAAAGCAGAGGGAAGAAAATACTACTACCTTTCTAACTTTTAGAGAGAAATAATTTGGATCCCAAATGCTCAGAGAAGCACAAGTTTCAGATTCCCTTGAAAATGTAGGCCTTGAAGTACAGCATGTTCTACAATTCAGATAACAGCCTATTAATCTAGCTAATAGCTTCTTAAATGTTTATGCAGCAAACAGTAAGAAATAGAGAATCACCTTCAGTTTTCTCAAACTCCTGAAGTAAAATCAAAATTATCATAGAACCATAGAACTGTTGAGGTTGGAAGAGACCTTTGAGATCATCAAGTACAACTGCTCATCTAGAGCTCACAACCCCACCACTACTGCTTAACCACTACCGCTAAACCATGATCCTCAGCAACACATCTACACACCTTTCAAATCCTCCAGGGACGGTGTCCTCACCACCTCCCTGGGCAGCCTGTTCCAGAGCCTGAGAAACCTTTCCATGAAGAAATTTTTCCTAATATCCAACCTGAGCCTCCCCTTGGCACACCTTGAGTCCATTTCCTCTTGTCCTGTCACTTGTTGAAAGTGAGAAGAGACTAACACCCACCTCACTTCAACCTCCTTTGAGGAAGTTATAGCCTGGACTACATAAACCCCTATTATTATGCATTTATTCACCTGCTCAAGGATCACCTGAGTTTTCTGCCTCATCCAAAACTTCACTACAACAGAAAATCCATATCCAAAAACTTTAAATACTCACACACACTCTTCAATATCCCCACTCCATATGGCCCTTCTATAGGGCTTCCTTTTTGACAGAAGTGTTTGAATTCTTAGGAGGCAACCAACACACTCACTGAAGTGGCATTCCCCTCAGGAAAACATTCAAATGAGCTCTTCTGTTAAATGAAGAAATCTATCTGCCTGCAGTTGTTTAACATGCACTTGAGCTCCTTTTACAACAGGGCATCCATCAGTATTTAGAAAGAACATGTTCCCATGCTGCTCAATTACCTTCTTGCTAAAGAGAAATCAGACTTCTGAAATGCAGGTTGAGCATTTTGATGTACAAAAACAGTATAAGAAGATATTTAGGACACCACTCAGATCATTAATGTCAATATTGGACTAATACATAGTCTGCAAGCATGGTGCTCAGAGAAGAAAAATGACCGCAGGCTGCAAAAGCATGTTTAAAAATGAATGCTATTCTAATTCAGCCCTATTAAAATCCAAGTGAGGAGAAAGCCTCACCAATCTTAACCCTGTAGTCTGCCTTTTACTCATTTTAAAGCATTTAATGGCCAGGTACTCCCATTAAAAAGGATGACCTGAAGTAGAGAAAGGTTTGTGCATCACTGGTAGGACCCACAAGGGCATCCTGGCTCTCCTTCCTTTTGCTGTAGAAACGAAAAGGTCTTGGCCAAGCCTACTTTGTAAGATGATGAGGATGCCTCCTCTGGAGAGAGGTGGAGAAACCTTTTCTTGGCTGCCTTACGACTTCCTCATTCCCTTATACATTTTTTTAAGCCCATTAGTTCAGTTTCATGAGCTGTGACTCCAGATGAAGATGCAGAGATATGCATCCAGGTCACAATGACAAATTTATCAGTCTGCCCTAGGAATCCTAATACCAGACTGGTTGGGATCATGGATTTATGCTCCGAGTGTCCTGTCCCTCACATAAACAAGAATGGTTACTAAGAACTATCTGCACAGCTGGAACTGAGAGCATCAAACTCACAGTGTGGCAGCACTAAGAAGTAATATATCAGGAAAACTGCACCCAGGGCTGTGACAGAGCAAGGCAGCAAAGGACAGGGAAAACATGTTTGGCAATTGGGAAATCTGTGCTTCCATGGGTCAGGAAAAGAAAGGCAGTGTCATTTTCACAGATAATAATCTGAACTCAGGGGAAAAAAAAACCCCAAACCAGCTATATCAAGTCAGAGGGGGAAAAAGTCAATCAAGTCACTTATCACTGCTTTGATAAGCTTTCACTCCCCAAAAATGAATAAAATCTCCTTCTATGCACATGTTTTGTGTACAATAAAGGAAGACACCTTCTCTTAATTTTTTTTTATCTATATATATATGCACACAGATATATATCTGTTTTTCTGACTCTCAGCCTTTACTTTCAGCCCCTCATGAAAAGCAGCATCCTGTGTACTTCAAGTGTACTGGCAGCAAGAGATTTCATGTCAGTACTACAGACAGCAATTGGCAAAGCAGTGCCAGACAGGTCAGTGATAACTGAAATTAAACAAGCTCTTCCACAAACCTCTCTGCAGATGTGCAGGACAACACACTAGGTGCCGCAGTACTCAGTCCCAGAAGGACTGACATTCACACCATTATTAAAAAAGCAATTGAGAACTATGGGCAGTCAGGGCTGCATTCACAGACGTCTGCAGAAACAGGATCTCCATTGTTTGCTTCATTCTTGTGCTTGAATTGAGGAGTTTCAGATGACAGAAGAGCAAAAGAGACTGATAATGGGAAGAAAGAATTTGCTGGGGAATAATTTAAATGCGAGACTGCTAATTAAATATACAAAGTACTTCCAGAAGCAGCAAGGGATAGACAAAACCCCGAACGCTGTGTCTATTGTAAATAAATGTGAATGCAGAGAATAAATACCTATCTACCTTCCAAAGTGGGATTTGGCTTTCTATTCCCTTGTCTACAGATTTTGGATACACCTCTTTCTTACACACTTGTTCTGTGAAAGATGTCTCTGCAAAATTAAGACAAATAAATATTTCAGTGTTTAGAAAAAGGGAAAATTGTTTGTTGTTCAATTTTTCTTGAAGTCCTCAAAACACAGAAAACAGCTTCTGCTCCTCTTTAATATAAAGGATTTACCAGTATGAACATAAATAGTGCTGCTTTTTACCAAACAGGCAGCAGAGAGCTCTGACAACCTCAAAACCAATTCTAGGCACAATTCACAGGGTTTCAGATAAGACAAGTGAAAGGAGTTTGAAGCAGCTCATGTAGGAGAGGAGAGAGAGCTGCATGCAATTTCATTATTACTGAAATATCTGTAGTACGTAGGAGCAGCATGGGAAAGAATCCCACTGTGCTGGACACTGTGTAAGCACTGAGCAAGAGCAGGCTCCACCAAAAAGCCCATCATGGCAACATGAAACAGAAGATAAACAAACACTAGCACAAGGTCAAACAGAAAACAATTTGCATTTCCCATTAAAATGAATTTTACTTCTGTTGAATCCACCAGAAAAATCAAAAAGTTTTTATGACAAACACTGTGGCTGCTATCATCCAGTCCTTGTTTCAAGCATCGGGGCTGGTGTGCAAGAAGATGGAGGGGTTACCACAATTCCTGTTTCACATAGAGGCAAACAGACAACTCAACATAACTGCAGCAGGTTCCAGACTAAAATAGATCAGCAGTGTTCAGTCCCCCAACGCAGTGAATCACCCTCAGCTTTAAAGATAGTTCTACAAAAGCAGATCCAGGCAGCTGAAGCTCTGTGCAGCAAGTCTGTAGCATTGTCAGAACATACACTGTGCTCACCAACCAGATGGGTGCCAGGGAAACCATCAGGCACCTGGCACAAGCAGCTTTATGGGGAAAAGGGGGGAAAAGCCTTTTGGGGGGAGTTAAGTGAGGAAAAGGGAGATGTAAACAGATTAGGATGATTCTTACCCACATAAACTGACAAAGAGAGACACTCCATGATGGACACATCCTGGAATTGATTGGCATCCTCAGGTGCATCAAGAAAAGGGTTTCCAGCAGATCTAGGGAGGTTCTCCTCCCCCTCTATTCTGCCTTGGTGAGACCACACCTGGAATGCTGTGTCCAGTTTTGGACTCCCCAGTTCAAGAGAGACAGGGATCTACTGGAGAGAGTCCAATGGAGAGCCACAAGGATGATGAAGGAGCTTCAACATTTTTCCTATGAAGAAAGAGTGAGAGAGCTGGGGAAGAGAAGGCTGAGAGAGGATCTTATTATTGTCTATAAAAATCCAAGGGGTTGGTGTCAAGATGAAGGTGCCAGGCTCTTTTCAGTGGTGCCCAGTGACAGGAAAAGGAACAATGGGTATAAGCTGGAACACAGGAAGTTCCACCTCAACATGAGGAGAAACTTCTTTGCTGTCAGGGTGCTGGAGTGAGCTGCCCAGAGAGGTTGTGGAGTCTCCTTCCCTGGAGACTCTCCTGGATGTGTTCCTCTGTGTCCTGCCCGGGTAGGGGGGTTTGACTCAATGTCTAGAGGTCCTTTACAATCCCTACCATTCTGTGATCCTGTGACACTGTATGAGTAAACAAGTGGCAAGAGTCTAGACAGGCTTTCAGTGTGTAAATATCAAATCCTACGAAAAATGCTGGAGGGGACTTGCAGCAACCTCTGAATTTAAGACTCTACCTGAATTTTAAAAGAAAGGCAGCAATACCCCCTGGCTCCTTCCCCAAAGAGTTTCTGCTCAGTTGCCTAACCAGATAGATCAGATAAAGCCTGTGCTTCAGAAACACCTTCCAAGTTTATTCTTAATAGGTTAACTGAGAAAAACTATGGGTTTGGCTTTTTCCCCAAAGGGGAAGGAGGACTGAGAGAATTGGGTCTTTTCAGTGTAGAAGAGAGAAGACTGAGGGGGGATCTCATCAACACTGATCAATACGTAAAGGGCCAGGTGTCAGGAGGATGGGACCAGTCTTGTTTCAGTGGTACTTAGTAACAAGACATGGGTTAGCAGGCACAAACTTGAACATAAATTCCAACTAAACATGAGGAGAAACTTATTTAATTAAATTTAATTAACTTAATTAAGGGTGACAGAGCCCTGAAACAGGCTGCCCAGGGAGGTGGCAGACTCTCCATCTTTGGAGACCTTCAAAACTACCTGGACATACTCCTGTGTGACCTTCTTTAGGTGAACCTGCCTTGGCAGGGGATTGGACTCCATAATCTCCTGAGTTCCCTTTCAACCTCTGCCATTCCTTGAGGAAAGTCCCTTTCCCCACATAACCTACTCACCCTTCATTCTCACAGCAAGCTACAGAGCAGTGCCCACTGGATGGCTTGTTTTATCCCCTGAGAACAACATGAAAAGAGTTTCCCACTGCATTGTTCCCAAACATATTTGCCTAAACTATTAAAACCCAAAGTGAACTGCTCCTGCCACAGCTCTTCTGCTCTGTAAACCCCTTACACAAAGCACATCCCAAACATCAATCCTTTATCATCTGCCTCATTTCAGAAGTATTTCACAAGTTTCAGTACTGCAGTCAAAACTCCTCACGTGCTTGTCCGATGGGTAACAAAGACAGAAGGTGCTACATACGTTGTTGATGCAACCAAAAGATCTGGCAGTCTGAAACTGGGGTCTGATCTTTCACTCAGTGAAGCGACTCACAGCACGAACGCGAGGAGAACTGCAGAGGGATGACTCGAATCCAATCATGGAATCACAAAATGATTTGGATTAGAAGAGACCTTTCAAGGTCATCTAGTCCAAAACCCTTGCAGTCAGCAGGGACCGATTACTAGATCAGGTTGCTCAGAGCCCCAGACAGCCTCAGCTGGATTACTTCCAGGGATGGGGCCTCTACCACCTCTCTGGGCAAATCGTGTACCACCCTCACTGTCAAAATGTCTATCTTCTACCTAGTCAAAAATCTTCCTCTTTTAGTTTCTAACCATCATACCTTGTCCTGTGACAGCAGGCCCTGCTAAAATGTCTGTCAACAAGAAGGTATCCCTGGAGCCACCTTCTCCAGGCTGAACAACCCCAACTCTCTCAGCCATGTCTCAAGGTCAGAAGGCTGGAGCACCTCCACTATGGGGTCAGGCTGAGAGAATTGGGGCTGTTCAGCCTGGAGGAGAAGGCTCTGGGGAGAACTTAGAGCAGCCTTCCAGTACCTGCTACAGAAAAGTTGGGGAGGCACTGTTCACAAGGGCTTGTAGTGATAGGATGAAAGGGAATGGATTGAAGCTGGAGAAGGGAAGATTCAGACCAGATTTTAGGAAGAAATTCTTTACAGGGAGGGTGCTAAGACCTTGGAACAGGTTGCCCAGGAAGGTTGTGGGTGCCCTCACCCTGGTTCCAGGTGTTCCCAGCCAGGCTGCATGAGGCCTTGAGCAACATAGTCTAGTGGAAGGTGTCCCTGGCCCATAGCAGGGGAGTTGGAACTAGATGACCTTTAAGGTCCCTTCCAGGCCCATAGCAGGGGAGTTGGAACTAGATGACCTTTAAGGTCCCTTCCAAGCCAAACCATTCTATGAATCTATGAATAGGATTTAGGTCATTGCTTTTACTTTCTTTTTCTTCAATGTCTTCTCCTTGAAAATCATCTATTGTTCTTGAGCAGCTCTTTTTTGTCTGCATCACCTTCTCTATTATTATTGGTTGTTCTTTTGAAGGTTTTAAGATACTTTTCCCCCTATTTTATCTTCAGAAAATTTAGTCAGCTGTCCAGCCACTGCTTTTGTGATGTTCACAGAATACATGAAATAGTGGCAGAGCAAAACCATCCAACAGTGAAAATCCTTTATCTACAAAGCAAGTTGTTTCTGAGAAGAGTTGAGTAATGCTTGATTTGATTTTCTTTTTGTTTTGCTTTGGTTTCTTGGCTTCCAAATTAGTGTTGAAAAATACCTGCCAACTCCAGTTATTTTCCTGGAAGCTTAATTCCAGGCCTAATTTTATTGGGAGCCTGAAGGAGGGGAGGAGACCAAAACTGGAGAATGGCATCTGATGTTGAATGATGGCAACGTCAGACATACTGAAGATAAACGAACTTATTGCTAATAAAATAAGCAGAGAGTGCTGCTTTTGGCTGAACACGGTGAACAGAGTCTGTGAAAGTACTTGTATCAAGCTGACTGGTTTGCTGCTGATCCAAAAGCCTTTGCTGGTGGATTTGGTCATCTTTCTTGGCAGATGTGTAACTCTGAGTCCTCAAGGTGGTTGTGGTTGAAGTATGTGTGTTTGAATTGCTTTCACTGAGAAGAAAATCAGTTGTTGTGATAAGGAGGTTGAAAGTATTAAGCTGCTTTAAATGTTAACCTTCCATAGTGGGATTCAGATTTGCTGTTTCCCATTGTCAAAAACTCAGTGTTGTGCTGGTATCTTTCCATCAGGGAACCTTCTAAAGGTTCCTCCTGAATTCCAGCATTTCCAGATGGGTCTGCTAACACCTTCATTGTCCAAGTTTTCTCTAAGGAAAGAAAGGAAAGAGAGAGGGAGGAGAAAAGGGAAATTTTCAGAGTGAATCAGCCCAAAGAGCAGGCTGTTCAGAGAACAATTTAGTTTTGCCCACACTTCTGACTTCCTTCCACAGCTAGGGCATCACAGATGTGCAAGCACGAAGAGGCAGCTTGCTGTGAGGCAGGTAAGCTATACCTGATGACTTTGAGTCAAGTGAAAAAAAACAGTGATTTATCTACACATCTGAGAGGAATGATTTGAGAGGCTGCATCTCTCAACCTCACAATTGTTAACTTTTTTTTCCAAGGGAGATGATTGTGTCCCTCTGATCCAAGAGCTGGAATACTCCTGGTCACCCTTATGGCCTCCTCTGGACCTGCTTCAGCAACTTCAGGCCTTTCTTGCACTAGGAGCACCAGAACTGCACACAGGACTCCAGGTGGGGTCTCAGCAGAGCAGAGGGGCAGAATCCCCTCCCTGTCCTGATGCTCTCACTGCTTTGGATGCAGCCCAGCACACAGCTGCTTTGTGGACTGCCAGCAACCATTTCCAGCTCCTGTTGGGTTTTTCATCAACTGATACCCCCACATCCTTCTCCTCAACACAGCTCGAGTCACTTCTAGCCCAGCCTATATTTATGCTTGGGATTGTCCAAAGCACATGGTCTACTGGCTGCTGTGGGAAGAGAACTGGATTCAGAGACTTTCTTCATATCCACCATTAGAGAAGACAAGGCACCCTGTCTCAGCCTCCTGGCCAAGAGATGGACATACAGAGCTGGACAGGAAACTACTGAATTTACCTCCAACTGACTCAATCTCCTCCACAGCTGATAAAGAGACAGCACAACTTGTTACTCACAGTTTCTGCACAAAGTAGGGTACACTTATTTAAATTCAAGCAATGCAAATTCTCCATCAGGCAACTCAAATCTTCTCCATTTTTACTGGCAGCTGTTTTATTAAAGAAAGCTCCCTTGTAATCAGTTGCTAACCATTAAATCATGACAATCTTCATGTAAATAGAGTTTTCTCTTGCTAAAATCTGAACGTCTTTTTGCAAACCAGAGGTTCCTAATACCTCCCCATACATTTACCAGTCATTCCCAAAGGCTCATTTCTTCTTGTTAGAAAAGGTTTCTTATTTAGGACCTTATTATATTATTTTGATAAGACATTTCACCCTAATTTCTACCATGAGGCTTCTAAAATAAGCCCTGTCTGTATCACTGTGCAGATCTTTAAGAATGGTCCTTCTGCCTGTGGAGAGACCAACATCAAAAGGGGCACACTTTGAATGGTTTTACTTCTAAGACTTTTGGTTAAATAAATACCCTTTTTTCCTCACCTATTACTCCTGGGATTTCACTCCTTACTTCTCTATCACAAGGTCCAAAGGCTGAGAGATACATGCATCCATATCTCATGAATCAGCTCTTCCTTGCTTGGAGAAAATCACAAACTGCCCCATTCACAGTGACCAAGCCTGGAGCAGGACCTCAGATGAGGTCCAGACGACATTTCCCTTTAGGAAGGAACTGCCATAGTACAGTTTCTTCTCACTCAGACAACCTTTGCCAAAACTTTTGGAGTTTTAGGCTCCAGGTTTTTTTCCAGTTGAAATGTGAAACCATAAAGCAGCAAAAAATTCTGTGGTGGCCCTATCTCAGTTTCCTCAGACCCCCTGGCCACATTGTCCTCAGCAGTCACAAGACACCCTTCCCCATCCCTAGACCTTCACAGTAGACTCGTTAACCATGGTGGCTCCTGATTTATGGGTTGACTCATTTGAACACACAGAGAGCCAAACAACACTGCTCATTCTCAGCAGTATGCTGCTTTTGAAGACGGAAACATCAGGGCCATGTAGAAGAGTCAAAAGTGCAACCATGCTGACCACCCAGCACCTCCATGGAAGAAGCACATGCAACATTTGACAAATCAAGGGAGTCCCCTCCTATCCCTTGGGACAGGCCCTGTGGCTCTGGAAAGGCAGTAAAGTGGTAACAGGCTTTCACACCCCGTGTTACACTTTGCCATACACTACAGTTCTATTTTTCTAGCAATTCCATGGGGGAATATTACAGAGGGAAAAAAATATCACTCCAGCAATTTGCACAGTATCTGAGGAATGATACAAGGAGGGGGAAATAGAGTTAAAAGAAAAAGCAGCAGCTCTCACATGTAGAAAAACAACATACAGGAGTCAGTCCTTCAATTGATTTCCCAGAATCCTCACTTATCACCATCCCTTTCTTCTGCATGTAGATATGCTAACAAGTCCTTTAGATAATTTAGTCCATATATAGTTTGTGAGTTTCTGCTAAAACTCACTACAAGAAAAACACTGAGACTCTGGAGTAGGTCCAAAAAGGGTATTAAAGGTGAAGAGTCTAGAACAAAAGCCTTGCATGGAGCAGCTGAGGGAACTGGGGTTGTTCAGCCTGGGAAAAAGGAGGTTGAGGGGAGACCTTCTGGCTCTTTGTAACTCCCTGAAAGGAGGATGGATCCAGGTGGGGGTTGGTCTCTTCTCCCTAGCAGCAAGTGATAGAACAAGAGGAAATGGCCTGAAGCTGCAACAAGGGAGATTTAGGTTGGACATTAGAAGCAACGTCTTCATTGAAAGGGTTCTCAAACACTGGAACAAGCTCCCCAGGGAAGTGGTTGAATCCCCATCCCTGGAGGTGCTTAGAAGATGCAGAGATGTGATGCTGAGGGACGTGGCTTAACACCAGCCTTGGTAGAGTTGGAGAACGGCTGGACTCAATGATCTGAAAGGGTTTTTCCAATGAAAACAATTCTATGATTCTAAAGCACTAGTGCCAGTATCCAGTGAATAAAAAGGGCATTCTTTCTACTTGACTGTGTTAAAAAATTGTTTTAAAAGGTCACAGAAAACCATGACAAGAGCAAGAACTCCATCCTCACCAGTACTTTAAGCCGGTTCCCCTCTGGTTTGTTTTGCACCAGCAGCAAGGCTGCCGTCAGAAAGCCGTTTCCTTTTGGCATCGCTAGCTCAGCGCTCACTTTATTCCCACACTTTATCATTCCCCTTTCCTGTTTTCATATTCGTTGCTGCCTTCGGAGTAGGGGCAGGATGGAAAGTGACATGGGGGCCCTCAGCTTTATGAGCACTCACTTCTGGAAGCAAGACATTTGACAAACACATGAATTGCTGATCTTTAGTTTTCAGGTGGGTTAGCCAAACATGAGACGTGCAGAAGGGAAAAACTGATGTCCTAAGAACTCTTGAGGCTTCAGAAACAACAACCCTGTCCATCTAGAAAAAGAATGTCACACCGATCATTTCTCCCTCTCTCCATACATACCTACTCTTTTTCATCCCCATGCCCTTAAAAATGCATCATGTTCAACAAAAAATGAACAAGATTTGACTGCAGACATCTTTTGCCAGCACAATTCACAAAACTGCCTAAGGGCTCAAGGCACTCAGATGTTTTAACTGCTAATTGAACAGGACATTGCATTTCATAGGTGGCTCTGAGACCTCTGTCAGCATTTTCTTCCCCCCACACATATACATAGCGAAGCCAATGGATCATTCTGGAGATGAGTCACTACTGAAACAACAGAATAAACTCCCATGAAATGCTGTGGGGTTTGCATTTAATATCTTCCAGCTCCTTTTTTTGAGTATTTGGCAAGGCTCTGGCAAATGCCTCTCCTGCAGAAATCAAGCAGCAATTCTATTTGTCAGTGGAATAAATCTAGAAGTGCTTAAATATTCATTTTGGCCTCCACTTAGCTTCTCCTGCTTCAAGTCTGCTCGCTCCCAAAGCTCACAGAGGAGAAAGGAGAGCCATCAAGAGCAGGGCAACTGCTGACACTGAAAAGATGTGCTTCCCAAGCTCCAGACCACAGGAGATGCTTGAGCAGATTTGCTGCTGCACCCTTCTGAAGATCACCCCAGACACAGCACCTGACTGTATTCAATTTTTGCACAAGGAGATTGGCTTTCACTTCTAAAGGGTTCAGCAGCAACATCTGTTGGCTAATGGCCAATTAACAGGTTTAAAAGAAGAAGAAAATGAAAGTTAAGGGTGAGTCACTGGTGTACAAGGCAAAAGAGAAGAAACCAGGGGCCCAAAGTGCTGCAAATCAAAACAATCTTTGCCCTGTACATGGTTCCTTACTTGATCCAATTTAATCTGCATGTTAAGTCTAGAGGAGAGACAACAATGATGGGAGGGCTGGAACCCCTCTGCTAGAGAACAGGCTGAGAGAGTTGGGGTTGTTCAGCCCAAAGAAAAGGGTCCAGGGAGACCTTCTTGTGGCTTTTCAGAATTTAAAGGGGCCAATCTTTTTGAGCAGGGACTGTTGTGACAGGACAAGGAGTGATGGTTTAAATGAAAAAAGGGAAAATTTAGACTAGATAGAAGGAAGGTATTTTTGAGATTGAGCATGGTGAGACACTAGCCTAGGTTGTCCAGAGAGTTGACAGATGCCAGATCCCTGGAAATACTCCAGGTCAGGTTATTTGGGGCTGTGAGCAACCTGATCTAGTTGCAGATGTCCCTGTTGACTGCAGGGGGAAAGGACTTGATGGCCTTTAAAGGTCCCTTATAACCCAAACCATTCTATGATTCTAACTCACTAACTCAAAATGTATGAACAATATCAAACCTAGAATCACAGGTAGGGTCTCTGTCACCAACACTAACCTCAGAGTCCCCCTTACAGCAGCTGGTCTCCTCTGCACATTGCCCTACTGACACTTATTTAAAAACTACAACAAACAGTAGTAGTATTATTATGTATGTTACAAATACACCTTCAGTTAGCACCTAACACTTTCTGCCATGGACATTTGCACCTTTGATTCAAGTGGCCTTTCAGACACCTGGGCATTTATGACAAACTCCCATGAGCCAGCAACAACACAGCCCAGAAGGCAGCCAAGTGCTGGGCTGCATCAAAAGAAGTGTGACAAACAGGACAAGGGAGGTGATTCTGCCCCTCTGCTCTTCTCTGCCGAGACCCCACCTGAAGCACTGTCCAGTTCTGAGGGCCCCAGCATAAGAGGGACATAAAACTGCTGGAGTGGGTCCAGAGGAGGCCACAAAAATGAGAAGGCTGAGGCACCTACCCTGTGGGGACAGGCTAAGAAAGCTGGGGCTGTTCAGCCTGGAGAAGAGAAGGCTCTGGGGAGATCTTATAGCAACCTTCTAGTACCTGAAGGGGGCAACAAGAAAGCCAGGGAGGGACTCTTTCCAAGGGCTTGTAGTGATAGGATGCAAGGGAACGAATGGAAGTTTCATAAGGGCAGATTTGGACTAGATCGTAGGAAGAAATTATTTACAGTGGGGGTGGTGAAACACTGGAACAGGTTGCCCAAGGAAGTCACAGACCCCCTCCCTGGAGGTGTTCAAGGCCCGGCTGGATAAGGCCTTGAGCAACCTGCTCTAGTGGAAAGTGTCCCTGCCTATGACTGGCAGCTTGGAACTAGATGATCTTTAAGGTCCCTTCCAACCCAAACCACTCTAAAATTCTATGGTTTTATTAGTGGTGCTCTCACATTTGCACAGAGTGGATGGCTTCTCCTGTGGCAGCAGGCAGTGTGAGTACGGAGCCTTGCGGGTGAGACGGGGATGGCAGCAATCAATGCCTACTGCCGGGAATCTGCACAGCCCCATGGTAATGGGTGAGCAGCAGAAACGGGTGGGAGCTGCAGATGGGCGTCTGCAGCCACAAACCCCCATGCAAGTGGTGCACAGCAGATGGCTATCCACTGCTGACTTCAACACCCAGGCAAACACCATTCCTTATGGCTACAAAGTGATATGCAGCAGTTCCTGTGATGAAAAATTTCCTGTGTAACACACAGAAATAATCAGCGCTTTCCTTTCACTTAAACCAGAATTCACATAAGGAGAAACTTAATTACAGGTGTTTCCTTAAATGGCTGCATTTGTCTTTTGGGGTTTTTTTTGCTTGTGTTCATGTCCAATGAATAAAAATACATTCTGCTTGGCTTAAAGCATTCACTTATAAAAAGAAAAGCTTTGAAACACAGAACATAAACAGCAGACCTCTAACCACACACTAGACTCACCTATGATGAACCACACACCCAGCACAAACCCATGACTCTGAATCCCCAAATCCTACAGCTATTTTTGTCACATAAACTGAAAGCAAACATCAGCCAGATCTAGTGGTAATTAAAACTGAGGAGGGGATGCTGAAGGACGGTGTGTAGTCACAGGCTGCAGGGCCTGTTGTGACAGTATAAGGGGTGATGGATTTCAACTGAAAGAGGGAGATTCAGACTGGACAGAAGGAAGAAACTGAGTACACAGAGTGGTAAAACACTGGCCCAGGTTGCCCAGAAATGTGGTAGATGCCCCATCCCTGGAAACATCCCAGGGGACATTGGAGGGGAACCTGACCAACCTCATCTAGTTGCACATGTCCCTGCTATCTGCAAGGTGGGTAGACTAGATGACCTTTAGAAGTCCCTTCCAACCCAAACCATCCTGTGATCTTAAAGAACAGAGGCATTTTATGTGGCTGGACATTACAATACCTTTATGCTTGAAGAGCTGATGGCTAATGACATCTGTCATTATGTGCTGTCCTCGGCTAAGGGAAGACTCTGATGGAGAATAGGAGAGATGGTTAATTTACTCTATAAGTTAAATTCTCATAAAAAAATACAATATACTGATTTTCAGCACATAAGATTAGGAGGTAGGAAATGAGAAAAAATGTTACTTGAAGACTTTGAGGGGAAAAATGTGAAATCTCAAAAAAGTGTGACCAACTCTAAAATTAAATTAATTTTTCCACTGGCTTAAAAGAGACCAAAACAAATCATTAAGAGTATAGAAATGAAACTGAGTTTTACCACTAGCAAGCATTCATACACCAAAGTCATTGAGTAACAACACACAAGGAGGAAGTGCACTCACACAGTGCCCAAAATTTAGTATTTCAGTTAGACAGTTAGTCCCTTAATGGATAATAATCTTCAGTTCTTGGAGACTGAAAAAAAAAACAAAAACAAAGCCCAAACAAAACCCAAACCAGCAGCTCCTTTAGCACTCATCTGAGAGGAAGATGAGAAAACACTGTAAAAAAGAAATCAAAGACAGACAGTCCCATCTTGCACCCAGCAGAACATTTACTGCTTTTTACGAACAAGGGAAATACTTTGCAATGTCATTAAGCTTTTATTTGTTCATCCTCATGTATTGTGGAGTACTGGGTCCAATTCTGGGCTCCCTAGTTCAAAAAAGACAGGGAACTACTAGACAGAGTTCAGATGAGGCTATGAAGATGCTGAGGAGCCTGGAGCATCTCTGTGAAGAGAAAAGGCTGAGAGACCTGGAGCTGTTTAGCCTAGAGTAGAGCAGCCTGAGAGGGGATCTGATCAATGCTGATCAAAGGGTGTAGGACAAGAGGATGGAGCCACTCTTTTCAGTAGTGTCCAGCAACAGGACAAGGGGCATAACCAGAACCCAGGAGGTTCCATCTGAACAGGAGGAAAGACTTGTTTGGTGTGAGGGTGCTGGAGCCCTGGAGCAGGCTGCCCAGAGAGGTTGCAAAGTCTCCTTCTCAGGACAGATTCCAAACCCACCTTGACATTATGATCCTGGGCAATGTGCTGTGGATGCCCCTGCTTTAGTAGGGATGTTGGACTGGATAATCCCCAGACCTATCTTCCAACCCCCAGCATACTGGGATTCTGCAAAGCACGCACTTAATCTTGGATATGAAGCCCTGCTGCAGTAGGCAGCTTCTTACCTCCATTAAATCTGCTGGCCTACAAGACAGCTCCTGTTCTCTGGTGTCCTGCCAGTACTTCCCCTGTCAAATACACTGTGCCAACACAAGTGACAACACAAAACTCCAAGGAAATTCATGCTGTTTGGGATCTGCAGGTCAGCTGTGCAACAGAAGTCAGTAAGAATGGTGGTCATAAACCAAAAGTTGAAAGCAGACATCTTAGCAGGACCATTACTCAGTAAGAGGTACTGAAATTTAGTGGAGGTATACCCGCCACCAGTGTCTGCAGGATCAGTCACTGCTCTCTTTGCCAACACTATGTCAGTGTCACAGTGAGTATTTCTTCCACCTAGGTTCAAATAACAAAGGCTCATCCACAAAACTTCATCCTCACTCTAGCTCTCCCTCTAAGACACTCTCCCCACTAGCTGCAGTTACAGTACCACACTGAAGTGGATTTTAATCAGCTACAATTTATTATTTTCTTGTTGCTGTTGTCTTGCCATTTGTGCATTTGTCCATTTGTCTGCCTTCAAACACCCGAGTACAAACCAGCTCTGCTGAGAATCAGGAAACTAACACAAGTGGTGATTATTTTGCCATTAACACCAGTTATTGAAGTGGTTTCTGACGGAAAGAGAGGTGGTTTAGGGAACAAACAAGAGAAGCAGCCAGAGATCAGGAGAAACACTGCTCCTAAGAGGAATATTAATATTTTCCACCTGGAAAAGATGACAGGAAGAATCATTAAGCAAAATCACTGCAGTTCACAACTGTAATATTTATAACCATTCTGACTGATCTTTAATATCTCAGAGTTGCAGAAAAACCTCAAACTGAGACCACATTCTTTCCTTCCTCTTCTCCCCTGCCATTACCTCATGATGCTGCTCAGCATGATTCAAATAACTAATCTGGCTGAATCCAGCCCAACTCCAGCTCACCTTCTAGAAGAGTGGGGTGCACAAAGGGCCAGACACCACTTGTTCACTCACACAAGAGCCTAGGGTGTCACTGGTGTTGGGGGATGACCAGCCCAAGACCCAGCTTTAGGATGTGGCACCACTCCTTGTTACATCTTGCTTCTAGAGAGCAGGCTCTGTCCTAAATCTTTTGACAGGCATGTTTCTTGCATTGCCACCCATAAAAAGAAAAGCAACACAAAGCCCAGCACCTTGCATCACAGCCTACACAAAACAACCTCTCACTCAGAAAGCTTTTATTCTTTTGATCATTTCTGCCCCCTCGATCACACACCTTAAGACAGTAATGGGAAGCAGACATGTGCTTACACAATTTCCTTTCCAGCAGCAAGGGCCTTTTGGGTTTGTTAGTCTGTGTCTCATTTTCTCCTGATCACTTTCCATCTTTGTGCCATCAACTGTTTCATTCTTCACATTTCACGTCCAGCTCTCTACTTTGCCATCTCCTTCTTTAATACATTTATGAACAGACATACTATTCCTGCTCTCGACACCCTTTCTCTGCTTACTGATACCAGCTCTTGATGGGAATGACCCAGAAACAACATGCTCAGGCTCTGCTCCTACCTCAAAATGAAGAATTAGCCAACCTCACCTGCAAAGCAGTGCTAAGAGAGAGCCCATGCCATTCACAGATTGCATCAGGTTGGAAGGGACCCTTCAAAGATCATCTTGTCCAATCCCCCTGCAGTCAGCAGGGACACCTCCAACTACATCAGGGCTATATCAAGTTTGAGTTTGAATGTCTCCAGGAACGGGGCCTCAACCACATCCCTGGGCAACCTGTTCCAGTATTTCACCACACTCATTGTAAAGAATTTTCTCCTAATGTCCAATGTACATCTACCCTGCTCCAGTTTCAAGCCACTGCCCCTTGCCCTATCACCACAAACCCTTCTAAACAGTCCTTCTCCAGCCTTTCTATATGTCCCCTTTCAGATATTGAAATGTAACTGTAAGATCTCCCCAGAGCCTTCTCTTCTCCAGGCTGAACAGCACCAATTCTTTCAGCCTGCTTTCACAGGAGAGGTGCTTCAGCACTCTGATCATCTTTGTGGCCCTTCTCTGGACCCACTCGAACAGGTCTATGTCATTATTGAGTTGGGGGTGCCCTCCTATGCTGGGCATCATGGAGGCCAACCATCACTCTGAACCTCTTTTTCAACAGTAATTTTTGTCCATGCTAAACCCAAGGTGCCAGTGCACTCCAGTCAATACAAGGGTAGGTGAGGCCTGTGGAAAAGGGTGAAAGGCAGTTGAGGTTGGGGGACACCTGAAGCTAGATGTGCTGGGGAGTTGTGCACCTTATAAAGAAGGCAATCAGAAAGCCAGAAAGACACATTTTTCAGCTTACTTTGTCCTTTCACAAGTCTGTGATTATAGCTTTAATGGTAATGTAAAGCCACAAGAATCCTCCTTCTATGGCATTTAACAGTATTAAAACCCATTGTGCCTCTTAACACTCAGAAGCTAAATCCTAGACTGACTAAGCTACGTGAAATTCTCCATGACTTCAGCAGTACCCAGTTTTGGCCTCGGGGTATTGAATGCAAGCTCACACAGGGGCTAAACGTAATCTGCACTGGTATTTACATAATTTCCCTATAAGTAAACAAATTAACATAGCCACAATATTTGATTGTACTTCTGTCTTCCATGACCAATGAGTCAGAATTGCTTGTTTACAGTTATTAGCAATATAAACCTGCAATCGTTCAGCTCTGCTTTCACCCAGCGCTGCTTTCACCCTGCAGACGCAGGAGAGAACAGCTGCCAAAGCCATCAGGAAATAGCAATGGACATCCCAGCCTCACAACTGAACTGGGAGCACTGGTACTTGGCATAAACAGCAAGAGAAAACACTCTTCTTCAAAACTATGAACTTGAAATTGGAAAGCAAATCTCTTATGAGAACAGCATTCAGTTGCTGAGGTTCGAGCTGACCCAAGGATTTTAAAAACTAATCCAGGAAAAAATAAAAAAGAACATTTCAAAGGTGAGAAAAGGGACCTGGTTTTATCTTCCTGACAACATAGCACAGAACAAGATCAGAGCCCTGCCACGCTGTGTGCCACAAAGATATCATCACAGCTGAAAAGAGCCAGAAAGAGCAACTCCAGCAGCAGCAGTTCCAAAGCCTCTCAGGGAAAAGATCCATGGTCTGCCAGCTCCCACCCTGTATACCATTCACTCCGTTTTTCTCCTTTTCCAGCAATACCTGGAAGCATATAGTTTTCTTCCTCTTTACCACATGCTCTGAAGCCTTTTTTTGGTGCATGCTTGTTCTGCTTTATAGTTCCTCACAATATTACCTAAAACTTTCATTGCAGGCACTCATTCCATCCAAGACTTTCTAGTCTAGATCTTTAGCAAAGCAGTAGACAGGATAAAAACCAGAGAAATCACTAAAGGCAGCTGCATGCAGCACTAAGGGTCACCCGTAAACTTTCAGGTGAATGAATGAACACAGCACCTTAGTCCACTGCAATTTCCATCACTTTTAAACTTGTCCTAGAGGAGATTCAGTGACTAACCAAATGCTCAGACCTACCAGACATGGTAGCTAATGATCAGGTAAGAATGATGAACTAGAGACTGGCAAACCAGCTGGCAATCCCTACCACCAAGAGGCATACATTACCTTAAGGGTGAAAGTCACTCCCATCTTCCGTTTTCCATCTCCTCTTTGACATTCAAATCGAGATACAAAACCAGTTGTGCAGTCTGATGATACAGAAAGATCCCTGTATCTTCTCCAACACAGTTTTTTCCCCCTCTTCAACACTGAGACCAGATCAGCATTCCCACAGACAGCACCTCAGCTCAGTTTGCACTTTGGAGAGACCTTATAGATACCAAGCTGAAGCTAACCTTCAGTTTGATTTTATTAGCACAGAAGCAGCAGTCTGTGAAGCTCACCTGCCACTTTTTTTGCGTGTGTGTGTGCACACCCAAACTACACACATTCTTTTCAGATCAATGAAACCATTTCAATAGAAAATACAATTCAGGTATGCTCATGAGATGTAGCAGGAGCTAGCAGGGGAAGGTACAGAAAATTAGAGGTAGGAAAGAGAGGAACTGAAAATTAAACACCTGAAAAGCACAGAGGTGACCAATGTATTCATGAACAAAATCTATCTGCAATGGACAGTGCAATTCAACAAGTAGCAACCATCAAAATGAAACCAAGAAGTCCTCAGGGTTACCTCCACTCTAATTGTATCTTTTATTCCTGAGGATATTCAGCCACAACCAAGACAAAAATGGAACTGATCTCATGAGCTCCAAAATTCCACAGATTTTTTGGTATAGCTTCTTTGGCATGGTTAATTCACCTGGGATCTTCTGTCCCACCTCTGCCTCTCACAAGCACTGCATTAAAACTTATGAGAGACCGTATCTCAGGAAGTGGCTAACACTGATTCTGGCCAACAACAGCCTCTTACATGACTTTCCAAAGCATAAGCTGAGGCAAAAGTGCCCCAGAAATGAAGAGTTGTTTCTACTGCATTTGGCTAAGGCTAAAAAAATACAGGAACACAATTATCCTACCCTTCACTGAAAAGAAAAGGGCATGAACAGCAAGTGGGTTCTTCCTGTGTTTTCCAGGATAGCAGAAAGGAGGAGGCATCACTGTTAAGATACTATTCTCCTTTGACATCAGCAAGACCATTCCTGAATCTGAAAGTGCTTTCTTTCAATATCAGGTGTTTAGACTGGTGGCTTTTTGCACCTTGAGGGTTTTTTTTGGAGGGAGGGCAGGGGGCAAACCCAGCAGTAAAACAACTACTTGCCTTACTCATATTAGTAACAGGAGC
The DNA here is from genome assembly GCA_033816785.1 of Picus viridis. NCBI lineage: Eukaryota > Metazoa > Chordata > Aves > Piciformes > Picidae > Picus > Picus viridis. The sequence goes on from CM066588.1 coordinate 24,952,083, forward strand.
ATAGAAATTCCTCCTTGTGTACTGCAAAACAATATAAACCACAGGGGAACTTCACCACCTTCCCTGTCTGTAGTCTCCTCTGGCCCCATGCTGCTGCCCAACCTGTTCTGCCTATAAAAGAAAGCCAGGGCAGGGCCTTAAAGGGTTTGGACCAATTTTTCACACAGCACTATGTGCTGATTCTGCCACACTTTACTACTGCCTCAACCTGAGCACCCTCAGAAGACCAAGGCCTGCAGGCCTTGCACAGCCCATCTTCCCTGACTCAACAGGAACACCATCCAAATCCCAACGCTGGCATGCACCCTGTGTCTATCTGCAAGAACAGGATCTCCGCTTCCAGCCTCACATGGGGCAACCTGGCCATCAGTCAAAGCACGGGGAGGTAAGGCTACATGTTTGTTTACACCCTCTGCAGCTGATGGGTGGGAAGGGAGCTGGGAGGGACCCAGCTGGGAGGGACCCAGCGGGCAAAGCTGGGGCGTGCACATCCTTAACTACCACTTTGGGAGCGGCTGAATCAGCACCGGGTGGATGGCTATTTACTGCTGACACAGACCTGCAGTAAATCACCACCTTTCTGGAGCAACAAGGAAGTTGCAGGAGTGACTGAATCATCTTCCATCCTGACGCCATTCCAGGAGCAAAGCCATGTACGTCCCCCTGGCTTTGGGCTGCGCCTGTGGCCCAGAAATAGCTTTTAAGCCAAATCCTGCAGTCATCATTCAAAGCTGAAACACTTTATTTACACTCAGCAAGAATCCATGTATGTTTTTGACACTGCTTGGAGTAACCAGTGTTTAAATTATTTGCTTAACAAAGGAGTCTATTTAACTACAAGCATTACACCGAGCATGCAATGTTTTCTGACCCACATAGAAGGTAATAATTTGCATTTTATGGAAGCACTTTGCATAGACAACCCAACTTAATGGCCAACAGCACACTGGAGAAAAAATTAATAATTGAAAAGCAGTCATCAGCACTGTTATTTGTGTTACAGGTAACTCACAAACCTCATTAAATTGTAGCATTAAATTTCTAATGACCTTCTGGAAAGCTGTTCACGTGGAGAGTCTTTTTTTAAGGCATCAGTTCACAGAATGCCAAGCAACTGTGGAGGAAGTACACGACAGCTACCCAGAGCCTGTGGGAGAAGCCAGGCAAGAAACCCCGTCACAAAGATGTCAGCCTGATCCCTTCTTGGCTGTAGAAGTGGCTTTGACTTCATGAATCTCCCCTCTCCCCAGCCAGTCACTTAACTGAGCTTCTTTCACTAACTTCTTCCCTAATAACAGATTAATCGTATTCATCCAGCCCCCTCACGTCTAAGAAGCTCCAGCTTTTTTTCCTCTCAAATCACTGGCTTCCAGACTATTTCTGTTGTAAGCACTTGCTGTAGATGAAAAGAGACTCAAGGACTAGTGCAGAAGTGTAAAGGCAAATAAAAATCAGATTTCAAAGCCTGGGATTTTCATAGTCTTAGGGAAACAAGGTCCCCAGGATCCTACTGCAATTCAGACAAGAGTCAAGTGCATAATTTTCCATTATGTTTGTAAAAAAACCCAAATAAATGCACCACCAAGCACAGCATCACAAGGCTGAGCATTTATTATTCTCTTAAATGCTGTTCCTAAGCCTGAGGCCTCTTATTCCATTATATATATTTTTTTTTTTTTTAGGAAATAGTCTCCCTCTTGCCAACATGTCAAAGAAACTGAATGCTGGTTGTAGGAAAATCCACCTCAGAGTCAGCTCCCGTCGTTGGGGAAGGACAACAAACAAACCCTTCATTCCGAGCTGACAATCACCATCATCTGCCCATTAGTGTTGCGTCACTCTCCGCTGGTCTGTCAGGCTGATGGAGTCTGTCTGTTTGTGTTGGGGATGGCAGTCACTCCTCACTGCTGACGTCTTTGCTCAGGGCTGTGCTGCGGCCTCCGGTACACAATCTGCTCCAGAACACGCAGACTGGCTGTTGCCATTTCAAAAGCTTTTCTGGCATCTTTCTGCCGACTGAAACAGGAAGATTTGGGGCAGCCAGGGGCTGATTTATCTCCTCTCTGAATGCCTGTGGGTTTAATTCCCACAGCTCTTCCAAACAAAACAGTTTTCACTGTGATACCAAAGGCAAATTTCCCTAAACCCAATTTGTTTGGTGGTTAATTAGTATCCTCCACTGCAATGTTTGAGACAAAAGAAAGAAGCACTCCCCTCCTCCCACAAGCATCCAGACTTTTTAATCTCAAAGGCCTTATCTGAGGTGACCAAAGCAGAATGGATACAGCTTCCTCTGACTTTTTTTTTTTTTTTAAGAGGAAAAACAACAGAAATTATCTCAGAAGCTTGCTCATTGGGAGGTTCTGATTTGCATGTCAGAAGCACTAGCCAGACACTTAAATTACAGGCTCCTACACCTGAAAGAGAGGTAGTAATTTAAAAATGTAAATCAGGAGGAAAAAACAACTATGTCCAGAAGACTGTTGAGTAATAGAAATAAAAAGACTGTTAGAAAACCCCAGTGGCTTTTCTTTCACGAAGTCCCTGAAGTACCCATAGGAGTTTCTCCTCTGTGCATTTCTGGGGTGCGTCAGAGGGAGAGCTGCTAGATCTGCTCCCCCTGGATTTAGTTGGCCTTACTCAGCAGCTTCAGTTCTGCTAGTTCAGATTCCTGCAAAAATAAAGGCTCAGAAGAGAACACGGAGCCTCCGGGCATCCACCAGACCACAGCTACTGTGCATACAAAACAAGCGCAAGAGCGCTGGAAGAAAAGGAACAGTAGCCGGTCCTCCAGCACCACATGGCTGACCACCAGCAGCAGCCCAAACCACATCTTTAAACATCCCACTTCAGCAGGCACCCTGCTGCTGAAGGCAGCTTCCTAAGGATGGAGTGCTGTGGAAACCCATCTGCAACAAAAGACCAAACTCCTGCACATTTTGTTGGCACATTTATTGCACAATTCCCTTTAAGACACAGCTGAGATGAGCAGGCCCATAGACAAAATTAAGCAGCAGGATCCAAACTGGGTATTGTCAGAGCAGAGAAACATCTTAGTCATCCCTCAAAGTTGAATGTGAAATAAGCTTGCAGCCCGTTAGCAGCCCTTAAAAAGACAGCATTTGTTTTGTGTCACCAGATGATTCTTAAAACAGAGAAGTTTCAAATGGAAAAGACCTTCAGGATCATCAAGTCCAACCATTATCTAACTCATCAAGTCTGGTGCTAAACCATATCCCCCAGCACCACATTTCTGCACCTGAAACATCTCCAAGGATGGGGATTCAATCACCTCACCTCCACCTCCTGTTTCAGAGAACCCTTTCAGTGAAGAAGCTTCTTCTAATGTCTTCTTGCTACTAGAGAGAAGAGACTGACCCCCACCTCATTACAGCCTCTTTTCAAGGACCTCCTCAAGAGTGAGGTCTCCCTCAGCCTCCTTTTCTTCAGGCTGAGCAACCCCAGTTTCCTCAGCCACTCCTCACCAGACCTGCTCTCCAGACCCTTCACCAGCTTTATTGCCCTTCTCTGGATCTGCTCCAGCACCTCAGTGTCCTTCCTGGAGTAAGGGGCGCAAAACCAAACATTCTCAAGGTATGGCCTCACCAATGCTGAGCACAGGGGGGACAATCACTGCCCTGGTTCTGCTGGCCACACTGTTGCTGATACAGGCCAGGATGCTGTTGGCCGCCTTGGCCACCTGGGCACACATTGGTTCACATTCAGCCAGTGACCAACACACCCAAGCCCTTCTCTGCTGGACAGCTTTCCAGACACCCTGCCCCCAGTGAAGTTGTTGTGATTCAAGTGCAGGATGAGGCACCTGGTCTTGTTGAAACTCACAGAACTAGCCTCAGCCCATGAATCCAGCCTGTCCAGATCTCTGTAAAGCCTTCCTACCCTCCAGCAGATCAGCACTCCCAGCTTAATGTCATCTGCAGGCTTACTGAGGGTGCATTCAATTCCCTTATCTAGATCACTGATAAAACATGAAAGACAAAAATTCCTCCCTCAGACTGTTTCCTAGTGAAGATGTGCGAATACCCCAATATTCAGGACTTTAATGAATACTGATTTTAAAGGAATTCTCCAAACAGAAAAGTAATTTTCACCAAACCTGTTCCCTCAGGAATGGTACATCAACAGAAGTACATCACCTAGAAACCTGCAAACTTCACAGAAGATGCTGCTGCCACCAGAAGAAAATTTGGGAGAGCAATTTGGTCCTTCCTCTGGGTCTCCCTGCTAAAACAACCTCCCTGCCTGGTATCCCGAATTGCACAGGCTCCACAAATCTAGTTAGCCAGTTAGCCACAAATCTAGAACACAGCAGTCTGTCTGCCAAACATGAGTAATCACATTAACGTTGTTTTGCCTTTATCAATAGAAAAACCTGGGATGGGGTAAGATAAAAATCTTAAGGAGAGCAGTCTAAAAGGTGAGCCCCTCCCCCTCACCAAATCGAGAGCTGCCTTCGCGTGGATTCGTTCCTCCATAGGGCAGCTTGGATAAACTTTTCCTTGTTTATTATAAAAGTACAAGTTCTCCAAGGTCCTTTGATGTCCTGACATATGAAATGGTTCCAGCTATGTATCATTTGATGGAGTCAAGGCGGTGAGGGCATGGTATTTATAGGTATGTTCAGGGCTACGATTTTGGTTAGCAACAGCATAGTTACAGCCTCAATGCCTTGGGAAAATGCCCACCTGAATACAGAAATCCTGGGAAATTTTTCTTATTAAATATCTATTTCAAGTAAACTTGCTTTTTATCTTTTTCCAAACTCAATGGATAAAGGCTATGGCTTTCTGTTAGACAGAAAGACAAACTTGAGGCCACATCCATAGTAAGAGGGAAAAACCCTACTGTCAGAAATGTTCATAGAACCACAGAATAGTGGGGGTTGGAAGGGATCGCTGAAGTTCATCTAGTCCAATCTCCATGCCAGAGTAGGTTCACCTAAAGTAAATCCCACCAGAATACATCCAGGTGAGTTTTGAACACCTCCAGAGATGCTAGACCCCACAACCTTCCTGGACAACCTGTTCCAGTGCTCTACCATCCTCAAAGCAAAGATATTTTTTTCCTTATATTTATGTGGAATTTCCTGGTTTCCAGTAAGTCTCTATTGCCCCTTGTCCTGTCACTGAAAACCAATGAGAAGAGTCTAGCTTCACCACTTCCCAACAATTGCCCTTTAGATATTTCACTGGTTTGGGGTTTTCTTTTCTCAGTAATAGCATTCCCTTCTCAAAAGGGGGCCCATTTTACTCAGCACATGCCTCACATTAGGAGATGAATCTCTGCAAAGAACTCAAAACACAGACAGACAGTGCTCCACAGAGGAGATTCCTTGATTCAGATAATCAAATTAAGAGGTCATAATGGCTTAAAAACCTTTTTCTCCAAGCCTGTAATCCAGAGCCCTGCCTAAAGGCTGTTCAGGACTGGACCAACGCTCCCGTTAAATCACTTGCCACCAGCATCTCTTCATTCCAGAATTACCCTCCTTTGAAGGGTGCGACAGCAGGCAAGCAGGCAAAGGGATGCTACTGGGCAAATACTCTGTTGCAGAGATGCATGTGCATGCACCGTGGTTGTGTATATAGCATCATTATGTAAGTGTCTCTATTTTAAAAACAGTATTATGGAATAACGATAGAAATGGCATGATGAGGATTTTCCCCTTGTTTTTAAAATGCCCAAATTTTACCCATTTTTAGCATCAGGATTTCAGAAACTGCCATAATAATAAATTATCAGCCTTTGGAGGGACAGCTTATTTTAACACATTGAACTTTATGGCTGGACTCGCTGATCTTCAAGGTCTTTTCCAGCCTAAATGATTCTATGATTCCATGACTGCTCTTACCACCAGTAGCAAAGTCCAGTAAAACAAACTCTGTAGCCCAGATGGCCTCTGTAACCCAGGCAAGCTCCTGGACCACCACTACAAATACAATTCAAAGCCTACAGATCCTGCTTCCTCACCTCACGAAGGAAAGGTGGAATTGCAAATACAACTTTTTAACACCCATCTATGCCTGAAATGTTTCAAGAAGGCATGGTGAAAGCTAACTTGAAGAAAATTCAAAGAGCAAGTCATTGCTCTTACTGCTTGAAATCTGTATTTCATAACTTCAAGCTCTTTAACTCATTTTTAAAGTTCTGTTCCCTGCTTCCTTCCACAGCCCCTAAAACACTGCACCAAACACTCTGCCAAGATTTACTTGGTAAGAACTTCAAACAACATTGCTGAAGTCACTCCTTGGCTTACAGGAACTCTCTTGTGGACCAAGTCACTCTGAATCAAGACCTACTTCCATCCACATACAAGATGTATAGCTGCAGAAATTGCATCACTTCTTGTATTTCAATTTTTTTTTGCATGTGATCCCCCAAAAGTAACAGCTGCAATAGAATATATCTAGGAAAGGTGACTGCAAATAGGGCTGGGAGCATCTCTTACTACAAACATTGAGCAGTTACCCTTATATACCTTCTAAGACATGTTAGTATCTCCACATGTAACACTTTTCTGTGTCAAAACCTAAGAAGGAAGGCATTTTTCTACAGGGCAGGCACTTCAAATGGGAAGCCATAAAACAAATCGAATCAAATCCTTTTTAGAGAACACCAATTATATCAGAAGTTCACTGACACAGGATGTTGGGAACGCTAAAGCCATAAAGTTTTTCAAAACAAATTAGATATTTTTGAGAGAAGACAAATCCATCAGCAGCTGTTAAACACAGCAGCCTCCAGCCCAAAGATCTCCTTGAGCAAGGACTATGGGAAGGGTTTACCAGGAAGAGAACTCTGTAGTCACAAGTTTCCTATGCATTTGTAAGTGACCCCATCAGAAAAGACACTAAGCTAGACATATCTCTAGGCTGAGCAAGAAAAACTGCTCTTACTCAGTCCAAAAAAAATGAAGACTAAAGCAGAAGAAGAAATAGACTGAAGCAGACTAGCACCAGTAGAAGAAGGGTGCTAGAAGCAGACTAGCACAAAAAAAAGAAATAGTCTTTAAAATCACTGCTAGTGTATCACATTCCACTTTCCCTCCTCTCTGAACACCCTACAACAGCACAGCCTTAACAATATCACCTAATCCCAAAAGCACCTCTTTAGATTCCACTACGCCCAAAACATTCTTGTGTACATCTAGTCACATTTATACAGCACAATGAGGTGTGTTTGCAAGTGCGTGGAAAAAGCCTTTGCAATTAAATGCCTAATATATAGAATTAAACACAGTCAGCAAGGATAAAACAATAATAACAATAATAAATAATAAACCCCCTCCCAGAGTAGTTTTGAATCTGTATCCAAAACATAGTCCTGTTCCATCACTTTCTGCTGAAGGATGGAAGAGCAGCATCCTCAATAGTACCTTCCCATAAGCAAGAGGAGGTTGGTCCACACCAAAACAAAGGCCTCTGGAAAAACCGACTGCCACGAGCCAGTTATTCCTCCTTTTCCTCAAATATTTGATGCTATTGCATACCATAATAACAGCAGGCACGCTACAGTATTTAGAGCAATGTCCTCTTGTACAGAACCAGAGCCCACACAGGATCCCGGTGCTCCAACCAGGGAGGCACTGCACACGTAGAGGCAAAGCGAAGTCCCTGATATAATGCTGATGAACACCTTCCCTTTCCTTCTTGTGCCCCAGCTGCTTCCCCCTTCCCCTGCCTCTATCTGCTGATCTCTCCCAACAGGATCTCACCCCTGATACACCAGCGATTCCCACACCGACCTTTGCCGTGCAGCACGCACGTCATCACCTCTACTCTGAGCAGATTCGGGGAGACAGCCTTAAAAAGCCTCTCCTGCAGCACCACTGCTTCCACGACAACAAGGAGAAATGGCCAACTAATAATGGACCGGTTGAGGGTCTGCCAGATACAGTAAACGTGTCTGGAATTGTATCTTTTTTTTTTATTTAAAGAGCTTCCAGTTGAGCATTGGTCATCTTCTTCAAGCCAACATCTGCACTGCAATTTGCTCTGAGCCCACAGCACTCCAGGCACCACTGGGCTGTGTACAAAGACGTTCACCGAGGCCTTTGCTTGTCAACTAAATGAAGCTGAAAGTAAGTTTGCTCATGCATGAGGCAGCACCTAATGCATCGCAAGAGCTCTTGAAGTACAGACAATCAATAGCAAGTGCATTATAATCCCAAGAAGTTGACCAAAAGCTTATTTGCAGCATTACTGTGTCCTCTTGCTGTGGTTTTGTCCAACATTTGCAGTATGCAAACTGCAGCACACCTGTCTGATGTAAACAGTCAGCCTAATCCACCTCGTTATGTACAGCATTTGTTTACCCAGAGTTGAATGATCATTTCAACCTTTGTTAATCTGATTGCATAACAAACTACAGCAGCCTTAAATAACCAAGCTGCTCTCTTTGGTGTGCATCATTTGAAATCATTCATTTCAGCAGCCTGCTTCTCTTAAGAAACAAAAGGAAACAGATAAAGGAGAAGGAAGAAAATAAAGGCACCTGGCCACTGCTTTCCCAGACAACAGGACATATCGCAGTGTGCAGATACAAGGTAGTAACTTCACACCTGGAGCAGACTGTGAGCACAAGGTAAAATGAAATGTTTTTTGAGCGCTGCCCGATATTGCACAATTAAAGCATGCTCTGCTTGATCTGATTCACAGCTCTAGCACAGGGGATTATGCAAACCACACAGCATGGATTTTCAAAACAAGTAATTGCACGTATATAAACAAAGGCCATAATTTTCATGGCAGATCCCATAAAAGCTTATCTACCACACGATGTCACACCCAGAAATTACTACTTCAAGTTGCCAGCTCCAAACTGCTCTTGCCCTCCCACCCCAAAATGAACATGATTAATACTAAACACTCCTCAACTATGCCTGTGCCTCTTGGAAATAAACACACATGGAGTATACCTCCGGAGACAGGACAGTATTTAAAGGTTCTAGAGACAATGAAGAGATTTATAGTTATTATTGAATTACATCATTATAAAGTCTTAAACAAATCATGCTGCCTCATCATGCAATGCTTCAGATAATCTAAGGTTAAAAACGTCAAGCAGTATTGGTGCACTCCATTTGTACCAAAGGGCAAATACTTTCAGGCCCCATACATGGGAGATCTTCAGAAACACATTGCCTCGTGGCTGTTATCAAACAGGAAACTCCAAGAGCAAAACCAAAACACACATATTTATTTGAACAGACTCGGGACTAAATTTTTTCCACAGAAACCAACCAGCTGGGGCACGGGGAAGGTGAAGGGAAGATGAACAGGAAACAGAATAAGGTGAAGAACATGTTTCAGCATCTTTCACTTTTCATTCACCAGCCCATGAGAAAAGAAGAGGCAGTGTCAGGGGCTAATATGAAACCATCTATTGATTGCAGCTGGCTTTCCACAGCACACAACAAAATTCATCCCCTTGACTGATACCCATGGTGGCAGCCTCATCACAGAAGTTACAGAAAAGAGAGGCATCGCGAAATAACTCTAACCTACACATATACCTGAGTGTCTATGTAAGGGAAAGCAAGCTAAGTATCTCTGCTCCAGGCACAAATATCTGTTCCTTCGAGTCCAGAGTCACCCACCAAGCTGTAACAATTATCCCACTGCCCCGACGACCTGCCTGAGCCAGGGGACTACCTACACAGCAGGCCCTGAACCAGGGCAAAAGGAGGCTCTAATGAGTCTGACCACACCAGCTGGGTCTGGGCCGTCTCCATCACGCTCAGCCGGCACCGAATTCACCATTTCTGCATGTTATTACGAATCTGACATCACAGCAGTGCAAGCACAGTCTGACATCTACAGTTAACTCGGTGATGGTGTAAGTGCCACTCGGTTTACAGGCATTTGCCGTTGCAATACGCTTGCTGCTGAACCCTTCAAAGAGAAGGCAGATAGATATCCATATAAAACCCGCCTCGCAGTGACTCGCTTATTCTCCAAGAGGCCGGCAGACCTGCAGCGAGCGGAGGGAAATGCAGCAGGAGACACCCACCACCTCCGCCTCCCGCCTCACTCCACTTCTGAGCCGCGGCCACGCCAGCCCTCCCCCCTCCGCCCCCCGCAAAAGCAAACAGATGCCGTTCCAGCCCCGGGTTCTCTGCCCGGATGGGAAAATCTTGCCCACCCTGCAGCCATTTCACCTCCAAACAGAGACTGCCCCGAGTCCCCGCCCGCCCCCTCAGAGAAGGGGACTGGCAACACTTAACGAACTGCGGAGGAAGGCGCCCGCTCCCGTACAAAGCCCGGCGGGGTCATGAATAAAACATCGCCCGGAGGAGACGGCGGTGGCGGGGGGGGGTCGGGATACGGAGCAATAAAGGAATAAAAAGGCTGCGCAGCGGCCGGGAGACGCGGTGGCGGGCACGGCCCCGCTGAAGGGGGATCCCCAACAGACCCCGACCTCGGCCCAGGCCCGGGCCCCGGCGGGGGAAGCGGAGCCCCGGCCCCTGCCCGCGGCTGCGCCCCCAGCCCTAGCCCGCCGCCCGCCCCCGCGGGCACCCGGAGGACGCTCACCTCGGGAGCCGCTGATCGGAGCGTCTCCCCACCGCCACGGAGAGCCAGGGGCAGGAGCCGGGCGCGGCTGGGGGCCCGAGCTGGAGAGAGAGGACAGAGAGGAGGCGCGGGGGACCGGGCGGCTCCAACTAACTGTGCGAGCGCAGCGGTGGCAGCAGCGGCGGCAGCCGGGCGCGGAGCGGCCTCTCCGGGGAGCCGGGGCGGGCCGAGGCGGGGAAAGGGCGGAGCGGACTGAGGAGCACGCCCGGCCGTCACGGCGGGGAGAGGCCGCGGAGGAGGAGCCCCCGCGGAGGAGGAGCCCCCGCGTACCGACCGCCCCTGGGGGCTGCTAGGGCTGGTGTGGTGTTTTGTGCCTCGGTCTTCGCTTCTGAGGGAGCGAGGGGCCGCTCTGGTCTGGGGTCGGAGTCTCACAGCCGCAACGTGTCTTGTCCGCCGCGGGCTCCGCTCCGGCCCTTCCCCGTGAGCTGCAAGAAGCCGGGCGGCATTACGTCCCTCGGGCGGTGCTGGGGTCCTCTTCCCGGCGGGCTGCTGCCTCAGCCAGCCCGCCAACGCTTCCCTTGGCAGGGTCGAGCGAGCCCGCGTCACCCCTGGGAGGCGGACGGTCTGGGGAACTGAGGCCTTTCATGACAGAAATGGCAGAATTGGGGCCAGGGTAGCGGTCATCCCCCTGTACTCAGCGCTGTTGAGGCCGCACCTTGAGTACTGGGTTCAATTTTGGATCCCTCACTCCAAGAAGGACGTTATGGTGCTCGAGGGGGTTCCAGAGAAGGACAACAAAAGTGGTGAAGGGATGGAGAACAAGTCTTGTGAAGAGCAGCTGAGGAAAGTGGGGATGTTTGAAGAAACAGAGGATGAATCTCCCTCTTTTTGCTGAAACCCATCACCCTTGTGCTGTCATGACAAGCCCTGCTCAGAAGTCTGTCCCCAGCTTTCTGATCAGACCCTTTAAGCACTGAAAGACTGCAAGAAGGTCTCACTGGAGCCTTCTCCAGCCTGAACAACCCCAACTCTCAGCCTGACCTCGCAGAAGAGGGTTTCCAGCCCTCCCATCATTGCTGCCGCCTTCTCTGGCCCTTCTCCAGCATGTCTACATCTCTCCCGTGCTGAGGACTCCAGAGCTGGACGCAGTACTCCATGTGCAGTCTCACTAGAGCAGCATAGAGCAGAATGTAGTCACAGTAATTATAATCGCTGTGCTTTTTAATTACTTCATAGCAATCTTGTTTATGTGAGGGGTGGAAGAACTGCAGGGATAGGACTTTTTCAGGTCAAGCTGTCATTAATACACCTTCTGGTTTTAAGTGCAGGGTTTGTGTGAGCAGTTCAGTGGCCTGAAAGGGCGATGATAAGCACAAGGACATCCCCCACTCCCTTTCCTACATGTCTGTACCCACTTCAGTGGGTGGACTGTTTACTTCTGAAGGAGAAGAAAGGCCTCAGCACCCACAAAAAGAGCACCTCAAGCATCATGGTCCACACTATGTGGAGGAGTCTGAGTATATTGATGTGGAAGAACACCATGCATCTTGGCAAGGTCAGAGATGCCAAAATACATCCCTCTCTGCCTTTGGTCCTTCTCCCGTGCAGCGATGGGACAGAAGAATGGCTCTCCCTGCTATCAAGGAAGTGGTTTTTTTGTTTTCCCAAGTATGGAATGTATATCAGCTCTACTGCAGTATGCACCCAAATTTTCGCAGGCAAAACTGTGGGTTTGTGTACAAAGAGGTGTAATTTTGCATTAAAATGGCTCTGGAATGAGAAAACAAACAAAATAAACACAAACTGAAAAAAACAAACAAACAAACACAAAAAAAAAAAAAAAAACCACAACCCCACCAAACCAGAAAACCAGAGGCTGAGGTGAAGCTTCTTTGAAGATCCGGTTATAAAAGCTTCCTCAGATTGTTTCTGCCAGGAAATGCTACCACGTGGACTAGAAAGATTGCAGCAAGCCTACATTCTTTTCATCACTTACAGTTTTAGTGTCTTTCAGTAATCCAGGCAGATATGTTTTCATCCTTCATGATTATGGAAGTGTTTAAATAACTGTGTGCAATATCATTGGAAAGATCCCATTTGCAGTCATTTCTACCTTTGCCTTTCTAGCAATGTACTTATTTTTCTCTGCACTGGAAATCAGTAAACAGCATCAAGAGTTTCCAACAGAGGGAATATTTCCAGCACCAGATTGGCAACCTTGAAGTCAGCCAACTTTGGGCTTTGCCCTTTTCACTGCAGAGGGCCAGATACTGTTCCCAAAGACACATGGAGCTTTTGTAGTGAAAAATACAGGATTGCTATGCCACTCTAAACTCTGCTTCAAATAAAAACAACTGTATAAGAGCAGCATAAGGTAAACATATTTCTTTTTACCCTCTACAAGCAAACCTGATATTTTCCTTGTGCTACTTTCATAATTATTCACATGTAAAGCCACTTCCTCATGCACAAATTTGTTGATCAAGTCTATGCCTACCTCTCTCTTCTAGTTAAAGATATGTCTAAAGAGGAAAACAGTTATTTATCTGATTACTCATTTTTGTTTGTTTTACTCATCTTTGAGAGGAGGCATTGCATACTGGAGTGTTATTTTTAGAAGCTGGAACATCACAGTCCCAGCATGGTGTGGGTTGGAAAGGACCTCTGGGGATCATCCAGTCCAACCCCTGTGCTAAGGTAGGGTCACCCACAGCACTTTGCCCAGGATCACAATGTCAGGTGGGTTTGGAATCTCTCCAGAGGAGAGGAAACTCCACAACCTCTGTAAGCAGCCCACTCCAGGGCTCCAGCACCCTCACAGCAAAGAATTTTTACCTCATATTCAGACAGAACCTCCTGGGTTCCAGTTTGTACCCATTGCCCCTTGTCCTGTTGCTGGGTACCACTGAAAAGAGTCTGGCCCCATCTTCTTACCCCTCATCCTTTAGATATTACTAATCATTTATGAGCCCTTCTCAGTCTTCTCTAGGCTTAACAGCCCCAGGCCTCAACCTGTTCTCCTCACAGAGATGTTCTGTGACTGAGTTTGCATCCATTGCCCCTTGTCCTATCACTGGGTATCGACAAAAGGAGACTGGCTCCATCCTCCTGGCAGCCACCCTTCTGATGTTTGTAGACATTGATAAGGTCCCCTCTCAGCCATCTCTTCTCCAGACTAAACAGCCCCAAGTGTCCCAGTCTTCATAAGAGAGATGCTCCAGTCCCTTAACCATCCTCATAGCTCTCCATTTAATTGTCTTCGGTAGTTCCCTGTTACTCTTAAACTGGGGAGCCCAGAACTGTACACAGTATTCCAGATCTGGTCTAAGGTTGAGTAGAAGAGGAGGAGAACATCTCTTGACCTACTGGACACACTCTTAATACACCCAAGTATACTATTGGCCTTTTTGGCCACCAGGGCACATTGCTGTCCCATGGATAATAATCAATGAGAATTCCAAAGTCCTTCCCTGTGGAGCTACTCTCCAGCAGGGCAGCCCCTAACCTGTACTGGTGCATGGTGCAAAATGTGATTGGCTGATGGCTGGACTTGGTGATCTTAAAGGTCTTTTCTGACCTTAATGATTTTATGATTCAGTGTCTGCAAATACAACTTTTGGGGTTCTTTGCATAAATTTTACTGGCAAATCATATTAAAATCCATAAAGCCTTTCCTGAAGACCACAAGCAGACAGGTATTTTTTCTATAATGGAATAGCATGCTGTGTTGGACAGTTCTTTAACTTTATCCAGGAACAAATCAGTGAAGTGGCCACAGCTGTAATTTGCTCTTCTGCTATAGCTCTTCTCCTTTGTGGATGTGGTTCTGAGGGACATGATTTAGTGGTAGTAGCTTAGGAGCTGTGGTGGGGTTGCGAACTCTACATGAGTGGTTGGACCTGATGATCTCAAAGGTCTCTTCCAACCTCAACTGTTCTATGATTCTATGATGATCCTGGTTTATTTTCTGAAAGGTGCTGGTGAATTCCTGACACTTTAATGAAGCTTAACATTTCAGAACTGAGAAATGAGAGATGAGAAGCTCAGCTTGCAGATAAATAGGTAAACTTGCTGCACTTTTCCCCCAATTAACATAAGTTCAGAGAAAAACTCAAATGCTCCACAAACTGCTGCCAGGAATGGTTTAAAAAATCCAATTAATTGGTATTGTCTAGACCCTGTCTGGGAGATGCTAACATAAACTCCACAGTGACAAATCTGTCTTGCCTTTAAGAATAATAGTTCCAAAACATTGAACTATTTCCTAAACATGCTGATATTCTAAGGTTTTTGTAAATACAGTCTCCGGGGTTGGAAAATACACTCCCTGTGAAGCCCTTCCTCCATTCCAGGGGCTGGGCTTCATCAAAAGAAGTGTGACCAGAAGGATGAGGGAGGTGATTCTTCCCCTCTACTCTGCTTTGGTGAGACCCCACCTGGAGTACTGCCTCCAACACAAGAAGGACGCTGAACTGCTGAAGTGGGTCCAGAGAAGGCCATGAAGATGATCAGAGGGATGGAGTACCTCCCCTGTGGGGACAGGCTGGGAGAGTTGTGGCTGTTTAGCCTGAGAGAAGGCTCTGGGAAGACCTTAGAGTACCTTTCACGTACCTGAAGGGTGCTACAAGAAAGCTGGGGAGAGAGTTTTTACAAGGGCTTATAGTGTATGAGCAACCTGGTCTAGTGGAAAGTATCTCTGCCCATGGCAGATGTTTGGAACTAGATGATCTTTAAGGTCCCTTCCAACCCAAGCTAGTCTATGATTCTCTGACTGGAGAAGAATTGTAGTCAGTCTTGCATGGACCATATAGCTGGTGCTACAGGATGATGAAGAGAGGGCACAGAAAGGCACAAGCTCTGTAGATGCAGTTTCCTCTCATGGATTTTCCACATCCCATAAAATTTAAAGGCATTATGTACCAGAAATGTTTACAAGATGGCAAGAGGAGGGTTTGATGCTGTAAATCAAGAAGCTGCTCTTTGAGCTGTTCCGCTGCTTGTCAAGCAATACAGGAACAGACGCGTGAATTTCCTGGATCCTTTTTAATGGTGCATTAACATCAAAGTCTAGCTTTACATATTTAAATGATTACAAATTAGTGGATGTTTAGTTTTGCACAGTCTGGCCCAGCTCACTGCATTCACTGTGGCTATTAAAATGGAAATGGTGTTAAACTGCAATAAAGACAAAAAATGCAATACAAATTCTTGGTGTTGGCTTTTTAACCAATAAATAATTATCTTAGAATAAATAATGCTCTTGGAAACATAAACTGCTCTTATTCAACTCACTGAGCCATACACCTGTTCAAAAAGGAGGCTGAAATAGTTAAAAAGAGCCAAAGATTAATCTGCATTACTTAAAGCTGCATAATTCTCCTGAATTTTCTTGTTCCCATTTCCACCATCACAGAAAATTAAAAACCTGGGACAGAAAAGCAAGCCCAGCTGCAAGAAGAACCTACAGATACCCCTGGGAACTGTCAGGCAGTCTTTACTGATCCAAATTCTATATGCAGTGTGTGTTTATTTACTCTTTGGATTCAATTATTCTCTTTATACCTGAGCTTGCAATTAGGCAAGATAAGACAAAACAGAGACATAAGCCCTCAGTTACACAACAATCATTTTGGGTCTTGTATAAAGAAGAATAAAAGTCCTGTGTCAGAGCATCTGATTCTGAGGTCATAATTCCAGATGGTTGACCTAGCAAAGCTGTCTGTTCATTTCAGGCAAAGGCAAAGAGGGTAAAGAATAAGCAGAAATTTTAGTTAGTCTGGATGCAGCACAGATACTGCTAAAATTTATACACTGAGTTCCTTTGAGGGTGGTCGAGCGCTGGAGCAGGCTGCCTGTAGAGGTTGTGGAGTCTCCATTTCTAGAGGCGTTCCAAACCTGCCTGGAAGTGTTCCTGTGTGATTTACACTAGGTGATCCTGCTCTAGAAGGGGCATTGAACTAGATGATCTTCAGAGGTCCCTTCTAACCCCCACCATTCTGTGATTCCTTAGCCTAAAATATGCTTTGTGCAGGGACTGGAGCCACAGGCCACGTGCCACACCATACTACAAACCAATCAAGATTGACTTGATTTGTGTGCCTGGAGGCACAGTTGGTCAGAAACACCAACACCCCCACCCTCCATTTGTTATACTGCTTCTCTAAAAAGGCAATATATGATCTGAAAACATAGGAAATTAGTGACAAGTGAGGACTGGGCACTATGGTCCTGTTTGGGTCACCAGTGGAAGATCCCTGTGACGTTCATTGTGCAGCATTGGATCCAAAGCATGTGCTGGGTTGTGTTCATTATTGAATTAGCATCAAAAAGCCAGGAACATTTTCATCTAGCCTATACTTGTTTCTTAGTAGCAATTAGACTATCATAACTTTCTGTTTAAGCCTCTTAATCTATCACGCAGCTCATTTTGACACAGCACTTACATGAGCAGCTCTATAAGCTTCTCTGCAAAGGTGGCCATCACCTGTTAGGACCATTGAGGATCATCATCCACTAGTGATTTCTTCTTCTGGCACGAGGGTTTGCAAAGCAGAGATCCCCTCCCATTCCTTGCCTCCAGCAGAAATAGACAGTTTTACATTAGAGCCCAGTTTCAAGTTAGAAAAAAAAAAAAAAGAGATTGTCCCACAGAGACATCCCCTGTACACCAATATTTTGGGATTTTCACAGCTCATACAGGCTCTTGATGAGTACAGAACACATCCATTTGGACATGCTGTGGCGGCAAATGCCTCAAAAGAGGATCCCAAGACTTTGTCTCAAATGGAAAAGGTTACTTGGGATCCATCCTTTCTACAGGGTACTTTATGTTGAACTTTGCTGTCTGGGTGTGGGGGAAAGGGTTGGGTTGACATGATAGGAGATAAGAGATGCTCTGTTTCCTTGGCAGGATGGCTGTAACACAGTAATAGCAGTTTACTTGTGATATCTTAACTGCCAATGTTGAATATGTAGATGACTACATTAGGAGATAAGCATTGTTAAATTTTATGTAAATCAGTATTTCAGAGCCCAA
This sequence comes from Picus viridis, assembly GCA_033816785.1. NCBI lineage: Eukaryota > Metazoa > Chordata > Aves > Piciformes > Picidae > Picus > Picus viridis. The sequence goes on from CM066588.1 coordinate 24,969,651, forward strand.
TAAAAATCCTGTTTGCAAGAACATAAAGTAAAAACTAGTGGTTGTAACACAGATTTAATTTTTTTCCTGCATTTTAATGCACCAGAAATGAGCAAACATTCCAAGTTCATAACTAGTTCAAGGATTGCTTTGATGTTGGGGGAGAAATTTCAACCCACCACAACAGTAAAAGCTGGCATGGGTAAAGTCATCATCTCAGCATTGCAGTAAGAGACTGTCCACCATGAGCAAAGTTAAGCAGGATCACAGCTTCCATTCATTCCAAGTCTTAGGTCTCAGCATCTCAGGTGGACAAACAATGGTTCTGTCAGTATCCTAAAGCAGGCAGTGGATCTGAGAAGCAAAGCTGCAAGCCATGGCTAAGAGGCCATGATCTAACTGGACAGGCTGGATAACTGGGGCCTGATGAACATCATGAGGTTCAACACAACCAAGTACAAGGTCCTGCACCTGGGTTGGATCAATCCTCATTTTTAATATAGGCTGGGGGAGGAGGTGACAGAAAGCAGGCCTGTGGAAAAGGACTTGGGCGTTGTGGTGGATGAGAAACTGGACAAGAGTGTGAACTTGCAGCATCCAGCAGCATCCAGCAGCATCCTGGGCTGCACCAAATGATGGTGGCCAGCAAGACAAGGGAGGTGACTCTGCACTCTGCTCTGCTCTGGAAAGAGTCACCCAGAGTACCCTTAACACACAAAGAACATGGACCTGATGAAGCAGGTCCAGAGGAGGGCCATGAAAATGGAACACCTCTGCTATGAGTACAGGCTGAGAGAGCCAGGGGTGTTCGGCCTGGAATAGAGCGGGCCCCAGAGAGACCTAACAGAGGCCTTCCAGTACCTGACAGGGGCCTACGAGAAGGCTGCAGAGGGACTGTTTCCAAAGGCCTGCAGTGGTAGGATGAGGGGCAACAGTTTGAAATTAGAGAACAGGAAATTTAGCTTGGGTGTTAGGAGGAAGCTCTTTACCATGAGGGTAGTGGAACATGGGCACAGGTTGCCCAGGGAGGTGGTTGAGGTGCCATCCTTGGAGATATTCAAGGTCAGGCTCAACAGGTCTCTGGGCAGCCTAATCTGGGGGTGGACTAGATGACCTTTGGAAGTGTCTTCCAACCCAAACCATTCTATGATTCTGTAAGCCAACTATGTGCACTTGCAGCCCAGAAGGCCAATGGCATCCTAGGCTGCATCAAAAGAAGCATGGTCAGCAGGTCAAGAGAGGTGATGCTGCCCTTCTGCTCTGCCCTGGTGATACCTCCTGGAGTGCTGTGTCCAGCTCTGGGACCTTCAACACAAGAAGGACATGGGCCTGAGGGAGAGGGGTCCAGAGGAGGGCCACGAAAGTGATCAGAGGGCTGGAGCACCTCTGTGTGAGGACAGGCTGAGAGAGTTGGGGCTGTTCAGCGTGGAGAAGAAGGTTCTGGCGATTCCATATAGCAGCCTTCCAGTAACCTACATGAAAGTTGGGTTGGGAGTGTTTACAAGGCCTTGTAGCAATACGACAAGGGGAAATCATTTTAAACTAGAGCAACCTGCACTAGTTGAAGATGTCCTTAATTACTGCAGGGGGATTGGACTAGATAACCTTTAGAGGTCCCCTCCAACTCATTGCATTCTATGATTCACTAACTGCTAGCACAGGTTCCTTCTTTTCATGCACTGGACATGGGCGTTAAAAAGAAATACAGAAATGTGTTTGTCTGCACTGCTTTTCCTACCAGAAAGGAGAATACACTGACTTGATAACACTGCTGTCCATCTGGGGTTGAAGGTCTGTTTCTTTGTGCAGCGTTGTGTGTTGCTTTCTTTTAATTTCCACGCTGAGGAAACAAAGAAAAACATTCTTGGTCATTATGCTGCTGTTATGGCAGAGAATTTAATTGCATTCAAATCAAGGCAAAGTTATGATCCCCTTAGAAACTGTAACTTGATTCAAACCACTGAGCCCTTCTGGAGCAACTGCTGCTCCGCACCTTTGCAGGAAACATTAGGCTGGCAGAAAGTGTGGATGATACTCCGTAAGGGAACTACTACATTCAATTTCACAATTTGTATGGATATGTAATTAATCACTAATGCATTTTTATTGTGATTTTTATACGTAGGTTACAATATAGAGCTGCAGGATAGGATTTGTTTGCCTTACCCCAGGCATTTCCTTCCATGCTATAGCTAGTAATGCAGGGCTCCTGTAAAAGTCAGTGCAAAGGAATAAGGACCTCCAAAGGCTGATTTAAATTAAGGAGAAATGAATGAAGGACCTGGGAGTGCTAGGTACAAGTTCCCTACGAGCCATCAGCATGTCATTGTGGCCAAGAAGGCCAGTGGTCTCCTGGGGCGCATTAAGAAGAGTGTGGCCAGCAGCTCAAGGGAGGTTCTCTTCCCCCTCTACTCTGCCCTAGTGAGGCCACATCTGTATTACTGGGGACAGGTCTGGCTCACCAGTTCAAGGCAGGCAAAGAAGTACTGGAGAGAGTCCAACAGAAGCTACAAACATGATGAGGGGGCTGAAGCATCTCTGTGAGGAGAAAAGGCTGAGAAACAACCTGGAGAAGAGCAGACTGAGAGGGGATCTGATCAATATCCAGTGGACAGGAATCTATCAATAACCTTCTGGAGACTTGTGTTTTGCTGGCATTGCTGGCACAAGGAGAGGCACCTAAGTTCTGATGTGTAAACAATGTGAGGTGAATCCATCCTCCGAGGCAATTTGATGGTCTTTAGGAAGGGAATAGAATAGAATAGAATAGAATAGAATAGAATAGAATAGAATAGAATAGAATAGAATAGAATAGAATAGAATAGAATAGAATAGAATAGAATTAACCAGGTTGGAAAAGACCTTCAAGATCATCAACTCTAACGTATCACCCAACACCATCTAATCATCTAAACCATGGCACTAAGTGCCTCATCCAGTCTCTTTTTAAACACTTCCAGTGATGGTGACTCCGCCACCTCCCCAGGCAGCCCATTCCAATGGGCAATCACTCTTCCTGTGAAAAGCTTCTTCCAAACATCCAGCCTAAACCTCCCCGGCACACCTTGAGACTGTGTCCTCTTGTTCTGGTGCTGGTTGCCTGGGAGAAGAGAACAACCCCCACCTGGCTACAACCTCTCTTCAGGTAGTTGTAGACAGCAATAAGGTCTCCCCTGAGCCTCTTCTTCTCCAGGCTAGGAAACCCCAGCTCCCTCAGCCTCTCCTCATAGGACTTGTGCTCCAAATCCCTCCCCAGCTTTGTTGCCCTTCTCTGGACATGTCCCAGCAACCCAACATCTTTCCTAAACTGAGGGGCCCAGGACTGGACATAGTATTCAAGGTGTGGCCTAACCAGTGCTGAGTACAAGGGCAATCATCTTGTCATCATTCTTGGGAGCTTTCCCTCAATAAACATGTAAAAAGTTTTGCTTTTCTTGTTTGCCTACTGTATGAGTGTCTATTTTCCCATCATCCTGCAGAACTGTCATTTTTCAACCTGCTGAGATGTGGAAATGCAAATATTTCACCAATAATTACTCAAAAAAATCTTTTCCATTCTTCATCAAAACAAACTCACTTGTTCCATAGGCTGATTAAAAGTTTTCTGCTTTGAGAAAGAAGGAAAAAGTGAGTAGAAATAAGGATGTTCCTTCCAAAAGGGCAGCAAGGATGTTACCAGCAGTTTTGTCTTAATCATCTCTATAGCTTAGAGGCAGAGAGAGGAATTGGGATAGCAATAGGAGGGATTAAAAGGCACATACGTGAGACTAGTTTTCTAAAAATTCTCTAAGAAAGTTGTAGTAGACACTCATGGTGATTAAAAACCACTTAGGAGTTCACTCTGGGTAAGTTTAGTTTGGTTGGAGGCCAAATCAGAATGAGTGTTTCCACTGAACTGTGTTAAAATATGACCCATAGTTCAGGTGTTATTTGTGCATGTTTAAACTGCATGGAAAAAAAAAAAAAAAAAAAACAAAAAAAAACAACAAAAGGGCTTTCCATGGCCAAACAAAATGGAATCTTTGGGATCTGGAGATGCAGATTCAGTGTCCAACTCAAAAATTTATACATCCCAGAAAGAGGCCACTGTGGGTCCCATCTTTCATTGCAAATGTCATGAAAGCGTTCTGCCCAGTCTCAAATCAGTGAAGGGCAGCACCAAAAAGTAGTGCAGTGTTATTTGTTTTCACAAAATTCAGTTCTGTTCCTTTATTTGAACTCCAAAGACCTCTGTGAGAGAAGTGGGTGCCCAGTTTTCCACTTGCTTCTGTTGCTGGAAAAGGCCAGGTGAGGCAAAAGCTCTACAGGCTGATGTGAGGAAGGTTGAATGTCTTACTGAGTCTTAGTATAGCCTGTCTTGGGAGGACTGCACAGAGGATCTCCTGATGTCCCTCATTCTTGTGCAGATTCCAAATGGCTTGAGTAGATATCCATTGCTCATCACAAGAGAAGTCCTCTATGAGGAGGAGAGATGCAATTCTGGGTGTTGGGGTGAACTTGTGTTTTACATAGCAAAAAGACAGTGTATACCCAGAAGAACGTCTGTCATTGTTGGCCATGCGGAGTGGAAGGGAACCTGACCCTAAGAAACCAAGAGATAAGGGTTTTTTTCCACCACTCAGGTGATCAAACTAAATACAGAGATAATGCAGCCTTTTCTGGGTGGGCTAGAGATCAAAGCCTTACTGACGGCGATGCAAGAGAAGAAAGCTGCAAGCTTTCTGCATCAGTTCCGACAACATCTGCAGCCTGCTGCTGGTGGGATGGAGTACTCCAGGCTTCAAAGAATACAGAAGCATCTCCCCTAGGGTGAGCACTGCTCTGGGAGTCTGAAAAAGCTGTAAGCCAAACTAAATATTAACCCTCCTCCAAGCTTTGTAGCAGTGTAATTTTTCACAATGCACTGTGCATTAGATGGTTCAAACATCTGCTGCTGGGTTTGTTGTTTGTTTTGTGTCTGTGCCTCTGAGTGTATGTGCTATTCCGAGAAGGGAGAGGGAAGGACTGCCAGTCTCTGAAGTATGCCATGACTCAAAGGTCCAGGTGTGATTAAAAGAAAAGTTAGATTGAGCCAGATTGAAAGAAAACACTTTAAAAGTACCTAAACAAGCCTCTGCTAATGTGAGGTGGAGCATTTCATCTGGAGTTTAAAAGCCTTGCTTTTCATAGAATCACAGAATCCCAGCATGGTGGGTGTGGAAAGGACCTCTGGAGATTATCTAGTCCAACCCCCGTGCTAAGCTAGGGTCACCCACAGCACTTTGCCCAGGATCACAATGTCCAGGTGGGTTTGGAAACTCTCCAGAGGAGGGGAGGCTCCACAACCTCTGTGAGCAGCTCGCTCCAGGGCTCCAGCACCCTCACAGCAAAGTTTTACCTCATGTTCAGATGGAGCCTCCTGGGTTCCAGTTTGTACCTGCTGCCCATTGTCCTGTCACTGGGCACCACCTGCCACCCTTTAGATATGGGTCAACACTGAGAAGATGCTCTCTAAGTCTGCTTTTCTCCAGACGAAACAGCTCCAGGTCTCTCAGTTTGTCCTTATCAGAGAGATGCCTCAGTCTGTGCATCATCGTCATAGCCTCTGTTGAACTCTCTTCAGCAGTTCCCTGTGGCTCTTGAACTGGGGAGCTCAGAACTTGATCCAGTACTCCAGATGTGCCCTCACTAGAGCACATTAGAGGGGAGGACAATGTCCTTTGACCTCAACCTGCTGCTGACCATGCTTTTCTAATGCAGCCCAGGAGACCATTGACCTTCTTTGCCATGACAGTACATTAGTGAACTGTCTGTCCATCAACACACCCAGGTCCTTCTCTGTAGAGCTGCTTTCCAGAATGTCTGCCCCTCATCCGTGCTAGTGCAGGGGATTATTCCTCCCCAGGTGCAGGACTGCACTTTTGATTGTGCAATGGTAAAGGGAGATGTCCCAACTCTACACAGCTAACAAGTAAGAAATACAAAATGTTACTTCCTCCATTTTTTTGCCATGGTGCTTTGCTGTCCCCCATGAGATGCTGTGAGCAGTTCAAAGGTGTGGAGCAAAACTGAATCTCTGGCTTCTTTTACTTGTGACTTCTACTGTTGATCAAAAAGGAGCAAGCAGTTCTCAGTACCAGCTGTCTACCTTTCAAAAATGGAATAACATAGTGCCATCAGCTTTGTTTAAAATCTTTCTCCTAGTCCCTGCACATCTCCATAATTCCTTTCCACTGATGTGTTTGTGTAACCTGACCTACCCCACGACAGGTTTTGAGGTGTCTGGATGAGCAGGACCTGATATTTTACTAGCTTGTTTAATGTGATGAAGGAAAAATGCAGACCTGCTTGTACTCTTTAGCAGATGTCAACACTTGTGACTTGAGCTGCAGGTGGAGTAGTTAAGTGAACAAAACCCATAGTAGCTTACAGACTAAGCAGATCCCAGTTATTAGGAAGCACAGGATGAATGATTTTCTGGGTTGTGTTTCAATGAGGATTAAATCATGCTCCTCACTGACCTAATACACATCCGGGTAACTGGGAAGCTCCTTATTTGGAGTAAGATCATGGTACAGGACAGAGGTGCTGAACCATGTCCAAAGAAGGGCAACAAAGCTGGTGAAGGGTCTAGAGCACAAATTTTGTGAGGAGCTGCTGAAGGAACTGGGGTTGTTTAGCTTGGAGAAAAGGCAGCTAAGGGGAGACCTTCTAGCTCTCTGCAATCCCCTGAAAGGCAGCTGGAGAGAGGTGGGGGTAGGTCTCTTTGCCAAAGAACAAGTGATTGTATGAGAGGAAATGGCCTCAACTTGCAGCAGAGGAACTTTAGGCTGGATGTGAGGAACAATTTCTTCATTGAAAGAGTTGTCAAGGCTTGGCCCAGGCTGCCCAGAGCAGTGGCAGAGTCCCCATCCCTACAGGGAATGAAAAGCCATGTAGATGTGGCACTGAGGGACATGGTTTAGTGATGACCTGGCAGTGCTGGGTTAGCCATTAGACTTGATGATCTTAAAAGTCTCTTCCAACCAAAACCATTTTAGGATTCTATCTCTGTAGCAAGCTGTGCTCCTGTACTTCTTTTCAGATAATACCTACCTCTATTAATCTTCAATTCATCTGAATTAAATGTTTTCTGTGTTTTCTTAATATATGTTCTTAATATTTCTATCTTAAATGTTTTCTGTTTTTCTATACCAGAAGGGAGACTGAACCCCATCTGTGACCTTATTATATACTTGTGTGTAAAACTAAAGTACTGTAGGAGGTTCTCTCTCACCTAGCTCCATGGTGTTAGATGGGGAGAAATTTAACCCAATAACCTCTGAGACTGCATGGGAACATCCCCTTCCCTGCCACACATCCAAGTTTGTGCTTCTAAGGTTCAAAATAAGATTAGGGCTTTTTCAAATGCAACTAACCATTTGCAAAATACGAGGAGCCTGCTCTTCGCTTGACATGGTGAAGACTGTGAGGTGAGGATCAGTTTTGGAGTCCCACCTGGGCACAGCATCAGCTTCAGCCACTCCATTTCTCAGTCCCCAGTGAAACAGGAATAAGTACTTCTTGGTTCCTCAGCCAAGTGGTTCAAAGTTTTATATTGCTGTATCTGAGCAGCACTTTGAAGATGCAAATCCCTGGCATTACATTGTGTTTCAGCAGGCATGTCCTGCTAGTGAAGTGCTGATTAAAAGCCCAGCTCCAATCTCAGCCACCATGGTATTAAGACTAATGCAAATGATTCAGAAATGTGAGTGGTTCCTAGCCCATAAAAGGCAGCAGGTGTAACTGGCACCAACAGAAAAAAAAAACAACCCTGTACTGCAAAGCTGTAGTACAAAATACTCTGGAAACAATATATGCAGAATATTGTTTGTATCATAGGAGGAGCACTCGGTATCAGTAATCTCTCTGGCAGAAAACTGCATGTAAATCACAAAATCTCTTACAAGATGTTTTATAAATGCATAAACCTTGTGGGCTAGGAGATGAGTTGGAGTCTGTTACCCAATCTGCCCTGGAGCAGGTCAGGAAAGTAGATCTGCTGCTGAAAGAGAAACAATTTCCCAAGATTTATAGACAGTAAATATTTTATTAACACTCCAGAGAAGGAGTCTGTACTCGTAGCAAAGAATGTGCACAAAGTGTGTGCAGGGTTGGGTCCTCTTTGGTTTGGTGTGACTGTAGAAATAAGGGAAAGGTCCCTGGAAGCCAAGAGAGTTCAGGTGTCTTTTGGTCCCAACCCCTTCAGTGCAAGGAAGTACAGTGGGGATTTCTCAGGCATGTCTGATCTGGGAGCAGTGCTATATTCTCACATGCCTCTCTACAACTCCCTGAAAGGAGGTCAGAGTGAGGAGGGGGAAAGCCTCTCCTCCCTGGTGGCAAATGACAAGGAAGTGGATGCAAGCTGCACCGGGGAAGGTTTAGGTTGGATATTAGGAAGTATTTCTTCACTTAAATAGTTATCAAACATGGGAATGGTCTGTCCAGGGCAGTGGTGGAGTGATCACCCCTGAAGGTATTTAAATGGCGTGTGGACCTGCTGCTTAGGGACATGGTTTAGTGGTGACCTTGCAGTGCTGGGTCAAAGGTTGGACTGTATGATCTTGAAGGTCTCTTCCAGCCAGGTATGTTCTGTGATTCTGTGCCTATGAAAGAACAGAGAGCTTGTCACACCTTAACGCCAAGCTAAGAAGATACAGATGAACCATGAATAAAGAGCATTTTGATATCATTTTCAATTCACAAGCTAGTGTCCAGCATAAACTGTAATCTGTTTCTATTTTCAGCTTTCTTATAGTTGAATTACAGACTGGTTTAGGTTGCAAGGGGCCTTTAAAGATCCATCTAGTCCAACCTTCCTACCATGAGCAGGGACATATTTAGACTAGATATTAGGAAGAAATTCTTTATGGTAATGGTGGTGAGACACTGGAACAGGTTGCCCAGGGAGGCTGTGAATGCCTGGAGGTGTTCAGGACCAGTTTGAATGAGGCCTTGAGCAACCTGTTACAGTGGAAGGTGTCCCTGCCTGTGGGGGAGTGTGGGGTGTGTGGGGAGGTGGGATGACATGATCTTTAAGATCCCTTCCAACCCGAAACAGTCTATGAATCTATGAATCTTCAACTAGAGCAGGTTGTTCAGAATCCAGTACCACCTGACATGGAATGGTTCCAGGGATGAGACATCTACTGCCTTTCTGGGCAAGATATTCTTCCAACCATTTGGTGTAACCTAGCTGAGATATAGCACATCCAGATGCTCTGTATGCTCCAAGCAATGAACAGGGTGGGTTTGTGTATTCATTCTCCAGGTCTCATTAGAGGTAGCCCTAATATTTACTTGTTTGCATTTCAAACAAAAGGGAGTCTGTTTAATAACATCAGTGATTTGGTCAATATTGGCACAGTCCAAGTACCAAGTGGAGAGCTGGATGATGTTTTCATTAACTTCATCACTCTATAGTGCTGCAGTTTTTCTCAGAAGACTCTTTTCTGTCACTGAAGCGTGACTAGGGCTGTGGAGGAAAGCAGTTAGTGCGGATGTCTGCTAAAATCTCAAGTTGGTTCTTGAGTACAGGGAAGTGATGGTCTCCCTGTACTCAGCACTGGTGAGGCCATACCTTGAGTGCTGTGTTCAGTTTTGGGACCCTCACTCCAAGAAGGACACTGAGATGTTGGAAGAGGTTCAGAGAAGGGCTATGAAACTGGTGAAGGGTCTAGAGAGCAGGTCTGGTGAGGAGTGTCTGAGAGAAGTGGGGTTGTTTAGTCTGGAGAGAAGGAGACTCAGTGGAAACCTTATCACTCTCCACTATGTGAAAGGAGACTGGAGTGAGGTGGTGGTTAGTCTTTTCTGCCTAGTAACAAGTGACAGGACAAGAGGAAATGGCCTCAAGTTGTACCAGGGGAGGTTTAGGTTGGACATGAGGAAGAATTTCCTTGCTGAAAGGGTTCTCAATCACTGGCATGGGCTGCCCAGGGATGTGATTGAATCCCCATCCCTGGAGGTGTGTAAAAGATGCAGAGATATGGTGCTGAGGGACATAGTTTAGCAGCAGCCTTGACAGAGTTAGAGACTGGTTGGACCTGATGATCTTAAAGGTAATTTCTAATCAAAACAATTCTATGATTCCATGAATGAGGTGCTACAAGTGCCTTCAAGCTTTACTCTTCATCACCATTGGTTTGTCTGAGAAACCAGTTCGCCTGTTCCTAGTCCTTTAAGCATCTTCTCTTCTTGCTTCTGCTCTGCCTGGTCCATTTGAGCCTCACAGATCCTCAGCTCCCTGTAGGAGACCTCTCTTTTTGCTTGCCACACCAGCCCTGTCTGTGGAGCAGCTGATATTTGTTCAGCAGCAGCTGCTTGATGTGGCTATAACTTAATGCTCTTAAGATGCAGTTAGCTGGGAAGAGAAAGAGAATACATTTATTCCTTCAGGGATACTCTTGTGAAGGCACACTATGGGTGATGTTGCTGGCATAGTTTTCTGAGGCAGCATGACAGTATTTCGCAAGTAGAAGTGGATTTGTTCTTGAAATTGATCTGAGGAAGGGAAGTGCACTGATTCCCATGTTAGAGATGGAAAAGCTAAGGCAGGCAAGCAAGATGACTTACTCAGGGAGTCTGTAGAGTGGGAGGGGAAATCCCATCTGCCAAAGAAGGAATTAATCCAGACTACAGGAAGCATGAGAGATGACTCAGTTGCAGATGATAAGAAGGTTGGAAGGCAAGTGAAAGCTGGCCTGAAATCTAGATGGGTAAGAGAGAGAGAGGAACTGTATTTTCTGAAATTAGTCACAAGAAAGTACCTGTGGATATGCAGCCAAGGAAGCTCAGTAACTGGGTCAGGCTAGCACTTACCTGTCAGAAAATATGGAGACTGTGAATTACAAGGTCATTTCTGCTTGGCTGGAGCATGCTGCTAGGCAGTGATCTTGGAGCAGAGCTGCCTGCTTATAGGGAGTCTGAATTCAACCCTCTGAGCAAAATATCCTCTCTTGGATCAAACTATTGTTCTGTTCGCAAGAGGTTGCTAGATGGGGTCACAAAAAGAAGTCATCACTTTGCTAGTGAAAATTCTGTTTCCAGCTGCTAACCAGTGCTGCTTTCTGCCTGTTGTATATTGCTGTGCTTAAACTCATGTTACTTCACATATTTTAACATTTTTTAATATGGATGGAAAAATAGTAATCCTTAGAGTTTTCATAATTCAGATTTATTTATTTTTTTCAGAGTGATATGAGGGCAGAGATTTAGGTGCTGTGAACTACTGAAGCAATTAGACTGTTCTTATGGACTTAGTGAAGCATAGATTAGCTATGCTGGACCCATAATTCATCCAAGGTAATTTTTCACTTGTCAAGTAATTTCCAAGGAAAAAGAAAAAAACCCAAGCAAGTAATTTCCAAGATGATTTCAACTCCTAACTTTGTGTTCAACCACCAAAACACACTCTTACCTCTTCTGCCACTCGGTTCTTTAGATAATAGGCACAGCGGTGTCAGTAGTGAAAAACTATGTCTAAAACCAAGAATAAAATGTGTTTTAGGGAAAGCACTAAAATTCCCTATCAACAATGACTTAACCCACTTGATACCAGGATTTTGTGGTGCTCTTCATAAAGAAATATTACACTTGATGAGTAAAACTCCAGGCTTCTATCTCCCCACATCTGAGGAAGTTACCAGTGTCTTCCTTTTAGCTGCTGACGGAGCAAATGCGTTGGTGCAGAAAAGTACTCTGAGATACAGTGAGTCCACAGGAATGAGTAAAGCCCAGTGAAATGTAAGCCAATGTGTTTCCCCTGGGGACATTTCAGATAGCTCCTATTTCTACGTGGGCTACAGATTGTGAGCAGAGATAGCTTCACAGTAGCTTTTCTGAATCACAGAGGGCAAAGCGGAAGGCGAGTGTCAGTCAGCAGGACGAGGGAACACAGTTATTTGAGTTCAGAAAGCATCTGTGATTCATTTTTAGGTCAAACTTTGCAGGGAGGGTTGTTTGACTGACTTGAAGAAGTTCTTTGTCAACCTTGCATTAGATCTAAACAAGGTTATTTTTGTGCTGTAAGGTGGCTGTGTGTGTCTCTAGAGCTTACATTCATGCACATCTTGGTGGTGCAATGTGCTGCTGTTACTTTATCTTCAGCTAAAAGTGAAAAAGAACTTGTCTCCCTTGCCTTTATGACTTTTGGGCCAGCCCAGACGTGACTCTCTTCCCACTCCTGGGCCAGCCTAGACATCTCCTGAGCATTCTCAGTTATTGTCCCCTCTGTGTCCTGGTATCTCTCAGGACCACTGCCCAGAATGTGGATTGAAATCTGCTGTCTAAATAAACACAGTATTTCTTCTTGGTGTGAGGCAACTGTCCTTCACGGTATTCACAACTTCCTGGCAGAGGCATTTGCTGGCTTTATTAATAAAAATAACCCTCCCCTTTTGGAGTTAGCTTTAATTTACCTCAGCCCTGCCACAGAATTTCCTTTGGATGCCGGTGGGAGGTGAAAGAAACTTCTAGAAATAAAGACTCAACAAAATGCAGGTAAAATGTGGCTCTAGAAGATGTGATACTTGAGATGAAAGGCAGATCCTTCAAAGCAGCCCAGTGCACAGCGAACACGATGCCTTCGAAGTTGGCAGGTGCCCAAACCAGCTTCAGCGTTTAGATAACTGAACATCCCTCTTTGAAACCTGATGGTGGGAGAAATTGATGGAAAGATAAAAAATTCTATTTGCAAAGGGAAGATGGACTGGCAGATAGGCACATTTTGAGAGCTGAAGAAAGAATCTCGTCATAAAATTGCATATTGAATTAGCTTTTATTGCTTCACTGTGCAAAACAAGCCTTGAATGGTGCTATAAATTTATTTTTAGTCATTTTGAGTCCCTCACTGAGCTACCTGCTAGGTTAATTGCAAGTCAGACCCCAAAACTAAATTCTTTCATACATTTCAGTTTCTGCAGTCCTCGGGGCCACAATGCCCTTTTTATCCTGAGATGCTGTTAGCAGCATCCCGACTGTGGTTTGCAAGCAGTTAAAATGAAATTTTGACCCAAGCACAACAAATTCCTGCATCTTTGTCATGCTTTCCTACATCTAGGTGACCTGGCATTCCCACCTCTTTGCAATGACCCTCATGTCAAAGCTGAACAGCAAACCTGGGATGAGTGCTTGGGACACGATGGACATTCATTGGAGTGATGGTGCACGCAGTAATTACAGGATCATAGAATGGTTTGGTTTGGGAGGGACCTTTGAAGGTCATCTAGTCCAACCCTCCTGCAACCAGCAGGGACATCTGCAACTAGAGCAGGTTGCTCAGAGCCCCATCCAGCCTGACCTTGAAAATCTCCATGGATGGGGCTTCCACCACCTCCCTGGGCAACCTGTTCCAGTGTTCCACCACCCTCATAGTAAAGAACTTCTTTCTTATGTCAGCCTTAAACCTACCCTTCTCTAGTTTAAAACTATTGCCCCTTATCCTAGTGCTAGATGTTTCTGCCTAATTTAAAACAGAAATCAGAAAGCCGCTTTGCCTTGATTCTTCTCACAGTCAGTAGACCCTAATTCATGTGTGGTTCAGTCCAGCCAAGCTGTGCTCTCTGGTGAAGACTTGTGTCTTTTTTTAGCACCTCCTAAGGCACCAGAGCTGGATACATGAGAGCAGGCAGCGTGAAGAACCTCCCCGAGGGAGACAGGCGCCTTGAATCAAGAAAAAAGCTTATGAAACCAGCCTCTCATGGAAGGACAAGGGACAGAAGCTCTGCTCTTCAGATGAGTGCAGTCCCACAAAAGTGAGGTGTGAGAAGATAGACAAGTCAGTGAAAACATAGGAGGAGGTTTCAGATAGTGACACATGGCCAGGAATGGGGCAAAGGAGCCAAGAACTACCTTAATAACTGGGAATTTATTTGTTTTCAAAAGAAAAAGTGCTGTGAGTTCACTTCTCAGTCCTTGCTGAGAGTCCTACTGGACTAAGAGTTTCTCATTTGACAGGATGTGGGAATTTGTGTGGTACCACATGAATGCAGTGAGGTGGGCTCCAACCCTACCTGGCAGCTATTGCTTTTTTATCCAGTGCTGCAGCCATTCTTTATTGGGAAGAAGAGAAAGCGAGGACTCCATGATCTCCAGAGGTCCCTTCCAACTCCTACAGGTCTCTGATTCTGTAAGTGAAAATTCCTTTTTGCTGGTAATTTTATGTTCTGAAGCTCAGCTGGTGGATAGAAGGATCATCTGGGGACAGAAGAGAAAATGCAACTGGTAATTTGATCTCTTATTGAATGTAGTGGAGAGGTGAGAAGAGATGATATGGGATGTGGTATTTTAGCATAGCAAAACAACACATTAGGTATCAAAGAGGATAGCACTGTAAGTGCCTCTCATGCACCTACAACACAACTCCGGGTGAGTTTAACGCACAAGCAGGGAAGGGGTCATGGCCTGCTTTTGGGAGAGACAGCAAATACACAACAGGGACAGTCTGTGTGAGCCATCATAAGCAGGACCATAGAATCGTAGAATTGTGGTTGGAAAAGACCTTTAAGGTCATCAAGTCCAACCATTAACTCAGCACTGTCAGGTCACCACTAAACCACATCCCTCAGCACCACAAACTCTTATCCCTAATCACCACAAACTCCTGAGACAGCCACAAGTTCTAAATATGGAGAGAGCAGTACCATAACTAATCTTCCCACCATTTTGTAGCTGATGACCTTCATTAATAGAATGAAGCTGGAGGTGGGGAGATTCAGGCTGGACATGAGGAGGAAGTTCTTCACCGTGAGAGTGGTGAAGCCCTAGAATGGGTTGTCCAGGGAGGTGGTTGGCGCCCTGTCCCTGGAGGTGTTTAAGACCAGGTTAGATGAGGCTCTGGTCAGCCTGATCTTGTGTGGGGTGTCCCTGCCCCTGGCAGGGGGGTTGGAACTAGGTGATCCTTGTGGTCCCTTCTGACCCTGACTGATACTATGATACCTTGCTGACAGCTCTCCCTGTGCCCAGAGGAGGCAAGGCTGAGAGGTCTGCAGTGGCACCTGTACCTCCCTTGAAGCCCCAGGTGCGATTTTTGCTTTCTGAGAACAAAACCACACTGGAGTTAGGAGCTGGTATAAAGTCAAGTGAAAACAGACCTAGTCATCAACAAGAAAATCTGATCTAGGACAATGTGGTCAAGGTCAAAGTAGAAGGACACTGAATAAATTCAAAATACTCATAGTCTAACTAGAAAGGTACAAAGGAATAAAGTCTTTGGGGGCAAATGAGAAGAGATTTCTAAATTTTCTCTTGATACATAGAAAAGAAATGGAATATTAGGAAGATATGACTGACCAGAGAGGTTGTGGAGTCTCCTTCTTTGGACAGATTCCAACCCACCTGGACATGATGCTGGGTAACATGTTCTGGGTGACCCAGCCTTAGCAGAGTGGTTGGACTCCAGAGGTTCCTTCCAGCCCCCATCATGCTGGGATTCTGTGATTCTATGATTCTGTGAATATATTTGAAGCAGCTTAATGTTACATAAGGATGTGCCAACTTAATCATCTTCATTAACAACTCTTTGTAACTGGTAGTCATATGGATAGAGAACTAAGAAGAGACCAGGTTTTATCCTCAGCCCTGGGGGGAGTAAAGGCAAAGAAGAATAAAAACTCTGTGGAAAGGAACAGTTTGCCACTTTGGACATAAGCAGATCCTTGTGCCAAGTATCTTTGGAGACTCTTCATCTTTGGTCTGGTTTGTGCATATTTCATTGTTTCCTTTTCAAACTTCCTATCTGATAAGGTGCAAAGGAATCTGTAAGCCAGGCAACTGCCTCGTTAGAGTAGAGATTTGTTTCATGGCAGGCCGGATGTTTTCAATGACACGTAGGAATGCTGAGGCTAAAAAGCATTAAAATAGCTACAGCTCGCAGCGCGTGTTAACGCCGCGGGAGCCTGCACCAGGGCACTGTGCAAGGAGCTGCACTTCCTGCCAGTGGGCTGGAAATCATTGCCTGCTTTGCAATGTGAAATGAAAAACGTGCTGTGTTAAAGAGAGCACTTGGTGTATGGTACACAATTTCATTTTCCCCATTGCAAACATGAAGGATAAATTCTTCCATTGGAATGACAGAGTCCCACAACGGTTGGGTTGAAAGGAACTACAGGAGATCATCTAGGCCAACGCCCCTGCTAAAGCAGTTTGCCCAGGATCACAATGTCCAGATGGGCTTGGCATCTCTCCAGACATGGAGACTCCACAACCTCTGTGAGCAACCTGCTCCAGGGCTCCAGCACCCTCACAGTATCACAGTATCACAGTATTACCAAGGTTGGAAGAGACCTCGAAGATCATCGAGTCCAACCTGTAACCACAGACCTCATGACTAGACCATGGCACCAAGTGCCACATCCAGTCCCCTCTTGAACACCTCCAGGGACAGCGACTCCACCACCTCCCCGGGCAGCCCATTCCAATGGCGAATCACTCTCTCGGTGAAGAACTTTCTTCTCACCTCGAGCCTAAACTTCCCCTCACACCAAATAATTTTCTCTTCCTGTATAGGTGAAACCTCCTGGATTCCAGTTTGTGCCCATTACCCTTTGTCCCATTGCTGGACACCAGTGAAAAGAGTCTGGCCCCATCCTTTTGCCATCTGCCCTTTAGCTACTGATGAACATTGATCAGATCCTCCCTCAGGCTGCTCCTCTCCAGGCTAAACAGTCTCTCAGCATTTCCTCTTCATAGACATGCTCCAGGCCCCTCAGCACCTTTGTAGCCTCTGCTGGACTCTCTCCCATAGTTCCCTGTCTCCTGAACTGAGGAGCACAGAACTACACCCAGTACTCCATATGTGGCTTCACTAGGGCAGAGTAGAAGAGGAGAACTGGAGAACCTCCCTTGACCTGCTGGCCATACTCTTCTAAAAGCACCCAAGAAGCAATGAAAAATCTTAGTCAGTAACATTTTCCGATGGTTTTTGAAATCTGAATCTTTCCCATTTCCCTCCCTCACTTGGAAGGTGACTGTCGTGGTTTAGAGAAGGGTAAGAATTGCTCAAAGCCCTTCCACAATGTCATGACTAATTTTAAAAGTATCATGGTAAAATCTCATAGAAATCATAGGTATTTCTCTTTTAACTCTCAAATTTGAAATAACTTCATTTGCAAACATCTGAGTGTGTTCCATGGCAAAAATGTGGGAGCAGCTGGTGCTCTTCAGTATCGTGGAGCACCATTGCAGAAGTGTTTCATTTCATGGGAGGAAGAATCTTTCCAATTACAGCTGCCAAAGACAGTAATTTTCTGATTTATGCTGTACAGCTAGGTATTTATCACTCAGGTATAAGAACAAGGAAGAGCAGAAGCCTCTCCTGTGTAAGACAGAGGTAGAACCCAACTCGTGTTGTTGTCTCTTCTCTGAGGATATTGAAGAAGAAACTGCTGTGGCAAATAGCAGCTCATTGAATGCATGTGACAATCAGGAGCTTGTCAAAAGCCTCCTGGGGACATGTTTAGTATTGTTAATTCTTGCAATCACATCAAGTTATTCATCTTCTATCAATTCAGATGGCTCTCCTTCTGGGATAGCCTGTCTCGGCTGACATTTGATGTGTACTGTGTTAGCACTGCCACATCTCCAACAATGAAGGAAGAGTACAGTAGATTATGTGAAACATCAGAAGGGGGTTGCTGCAGTGCTGCTTGTCAGCATGAGGGCCCGTCTGATGGCCACAACTTAAAAAAATACATCAAAGACTTGGGAGAGAATGAGAGCTGCCAGGTGAGAATTCCAGAATCCTAGAATCTCAGAATGGTGGTGGTTGGAAAGCACCTCTGGAGATTGTCCAGTCCAACCGCCCTGCTAAAGCAGTGTCACCCACAATAGGTTGCCCAGGATCACAATGCCCAGATGGTTTGGACTCTCTCCAGACAAGGAGACTCCACAGTCTCTCTGGGCAGCCTGCTCTAGGGCTCCAGCACCCTCACAGCAAAGAAGTTTCTCCTCCTGTACAGATGGAACCTCCTGGGTTCCAGTTTGTGCCTATTTCCCCTTGTCCTGTTGCTGGGCACCACTGAAAAGAGTTGGGCCCCATCCTCTTGCCGTCTGCTCTTTAGCTACTGATGAACATTGATCAGATCCGCTCTCAGGCTGCCCCAGATCTCTCAGCATTTCCTCTTCACAGAGATGCTCCAGCCTTTCCTCTTCACAGAGATGCTCCAGGCCCCTCAGCATCTTCATAGGAGACACCGTCAGCCTGAGCCTAGCTCCTGCACTCTCTGCAGCACCAGCAGAACTCCCAGTCCCCGCAATGAGGGCGATGCCTGTCTCCGGATTGCAGATCTCAGATGATCGAATGAGCAGCGACGTGAGGAGTGTGCTGTGTCGCTCGAGGCTCCGGGGGCATTAACCCGACTCATTTCCTCCTCCCTTTCGCAGGAGATCAGCAAAAGGGAAACGGCAGCGACTTGCTGGGGTGGGGGGAGGATGTGTCCCAGGGAGGGCAGTGCTCTTGGGGTGTGGGGCTGCCAGAGGATCCTGCTGGGGATGTTTACTTCTCATGCATCAACTCATGTTTTTTTCTTACTGTATGTATTGACCCTTGAAGAGACAACTCTGCTGATTTCAGCTGCTCTTGCTGCAGCCATTTAACTCCTTCATGTGGAATCCAAAGAAGCTTCCTGGAAATCTGGTGTGACTGTATCATCTTCTGCAAAGGATTTTTAAAAATATACTGGAATTTCATGCAATGATAGCAGGCTTTTGAGCAAGGCCATCAGGAAATGAAAATGAGCTTCCAGGACACAAAAGGGATATATAGACAGTTGAGGAGAAGAGAAAGAAAGGGCATTTTATTTGCAGTGGAAAAATGCTAAAGAGAAAGAAGAAGTTTTGAAGGACAAGCAAACCATGCCAGAAATGAGTTTAGCTTCTAGATCCACCTAGTGCTGAATTTCCCCCTTTTGTTGTATGTGTCTTTCATTAAAAATTCAACTCTGTAGAGGAAAAGAATTTTCTACCACAAGTGTAGAGAAACATTGATATAGGTTGCCCAGGTTGATGGTAGAAGCCCCATCCCTGAAAATATTCCAGGTCAGGTTGTCTGGGGCTCTGAGCAACCTGCTCTAATTGGAGATGTCCCTACTGACTTCAGGGGTGTTAGACTAGATGAGCTTTAAAGGTCCCTTCCAACCCAAACCAGTATCTGATTCTATGATTCTGTGATTCTGTGATTCTATGTTCATGAAGGGCCTAGAGCATATGACCTATGAGGAGTGTCTAAGGGAGCTGGGGTTATTCAGTGTGGAGAAGAGGAGGCTGAAGGGAGACCTTATTGCCCTCTACAACTACATGAAGGAAGCTTGGAGTGAGGAGGGGACCACCCTTTTGTCTTTGGTGGCAAGCAACAGTACTAGAGGAAATGGTTACAAGCTGCACCAGGGGAGGTTTAGGCTGGATATCAGGAAATATTTCTTCACTGAAAGGGTTCTCAAGCATTAGAATGGTCTGTCCAGGGCAGTGGTGGAGTCACCATTCCTGGGAGTGTTCAACCAGTGTGTGGACCAGCTGCTTATGGACATGTTTATTGTTAGCCCCTCAGTGCTGGTTCAAGGGTTGGACTGGATGATCTTTGAGGTCTCTTCCAACCAGATATATTCTGTTATTCTATGATTCTGATTCAATATAACTAGGTGAGTAGATGGACAGGAAGACACCCTAGCTGGAAGTCTCAATCAGGGCGGTTGCACATCCAATCATAGCCTGAGGAGGAGTAACTAGAATGGTAACAGCAACTCTGATTCCAGCTCCTAATTAAATCCTGAAACAGACTTGCCAGGAGATTACACTAATTTGTTTAGTGGCATGTCACTATATCACATAGAACAAACACATGGACACAACATGTCAGAGGGACCCTGTAGGGCATAGCACCATGGAATTGTTTTCATTAGAAAAGACCTGTAAGATCATCAAGTCCAACTGTTAAGCCAGCACTATCAGGTCACCACTAAACCATGTCCCTCAGCACCACATCTATATGGCTTTGAAATCCCTCCAGGGATGGGGGCTCTGCCACTTCCCTGTGCAGCCTGGTCCAGGACTTGAGAGCACTTTTGTGGAAGAAATTTTTCCTAAAGCCCAACCTAAACCTCCTCTGCACAACTTGAGGCTGTTTCCTCTTTTCATTTCAGAGAAGAGACCAACCCCCACCTGGCTCCAACCTCCTTTCAGGGAGCTGTAGAGAGTGAGAAGGTCTCCCCTCAGCCTCCTTTTCTCCAGACTAAACAACCCCAGTTCCCTTAGCTGCTCCTCACAAGACTTGTGCTTTAGACCCTTCACCAGCTTCATTGCCCTTTTCTGCACCCACTTCCGCAACTCAATGTCCTTCTTGTAGTGAGGGCTCCAAAACTGAACCAAATGTTTGAGGTGTGGCCTCACTGGTACTGAATACAAAAGGACAATCTCTGTCTTGGTCCTGCTGGCCACACTATTTTTGCTCCAGGCCAGGATGCTGTTGTTCTTCTTGGCCACCTGGATACATGCTGGCTCATATTCAAATGGCTGTCAACCAACATACCTAAGTACTTTTACCAGGAAAATGAAATATTCTTAACAAAAATGGGTGTTGGAATGGGGTACAATCCTGCACCTAAGCACCTTCCAGCCTCTCAGGACACTTGCCTTTGAACCTCATACCCATCCCAAGTTAAAAGGGTAATGACCTGCACAGACCTTGGAACAACTTGGCCCAGGTTCTGTCTTTCTTTTGCTTCTAACAGTGAGATGTATTTTCTGCAACTCTAATTGATGTAATCAGATTGTGATGGCAGCTTTCCATTTCAAATGGTTAATTTTTCTTTGTGAGATCGATCCCTTTTCAGTAATTTGTTCTTTGCAGTTACTGCAGATAGCAATGATCAGAATATTCAAAATAGTAGACTGCAGCTTTTCTGTCATGGCCAGAAAAAATAAACTGGAATATCAGAAGGCAATGACAAAGTGGTTGGATGTTAGAGCCTGTTCCTGACAGGTAGAGTTCATATTCCTGGCTAGGATTTGGTTTGTATTAGGCAGAGAAAATGCCTAATTTGGTTTTAAAATTCGAAGCACTTGTGATCCTGAAAGTCAGAAAACTTCTTCTAACTGCATTTACCCTAAGACACTGAGTCTGCCCACAGCCCTTGCCTTGCATTGCCCAGCCAAGTAGACAATTGTGAAGTTACCCAGACCATGACCACTTCCACTAATTGTGACATCAGACTGTAGTCTGAAAGCCCCACCTGAATGTTCTCACTTTCTTTGATACTATCATATGTTGCAAAATCATCCAGTCTCACCTATTTGTGGCTTAATATAACCCAGATTTATATTATTTGAGTAATTGCCAGTATGAGGATGCTCACTGTGAAGCACAGGAGTTTTGGGCAGCCATTTTGACTTCTATCAGCTGTTATACCCAGGAAAGATAATTAGCCACTCTTCATTTTCCATTTTAAATGGTATCCAAACACTGGACATTAAAACCAGAGAGACTTCCAAGAGAGAACATGTGGGTAGCTTCAAACTTTCCTTTGGCACCCAGCCATCAGCAAGGTTCAGCAGAAGTTCACCAGTTCCCATTGTGTAAGGCTATTTGTTTAACATTTCTTTTGTCTGAAGTGGCCTTGTCAAATAAGATCTCTCCATCATTCTCATTTGGCCCTTCAATCCCATCCGAGCTGTCACTCCCAGAGAAGCAGTTTGACTTTAGGCTTTACAGGAATGTAAGCATAAGTAGATTAAGTTTTTAAACATTCACAGTAACTTTTCAGCTTAATCATAAAGGCATCCTTCAAAAAGAGACTGGGAAGCCTCAGAACCTCATGGTCTAAAAACCCCAAAGACATTTCCAAGGACCAAGCTCAACAACTTGGCTCACTTTGCCTTTGTAGACATGCTAGCCCAGGTTTTTCAGGCAAATTCTAATCTCTGTAATTACATTTTGACTAGATGAGGGAGAAAAAAAAAAAAAAAAAAAAAAGAGAGAGAGAGCTTCACATTGTTTTGAGTGAGGAATATAACCTTCGTCATTTCCTGTGCTGCATTGGCAATGTTGAATGGGGTTAAATGCTCATCATTGTCCCAGCCTCCAGCATGAAGCCATCCACATGCTGTAGGTACACAATGTATCCAGGCGGCCAAGAAGAACAACAGCATCCTGGCCTGGAGCAAAAATAGTGTGGCCAGCAGGACCAAGACAGAGATTGTCCTTTTGTATTCAGCACCAGTGAGGCCACACCTCAAACATTTGGTTCAGTTTTGGAGCCCTCACTACAAGAAGGACATTGAGTTGCTGAAGTGGGTGCAGAAAAGGGCAATGAAGCTGGTGAAGGGTCTAAAGCACAAGTCTTGTGAGGAGCAGCTAAGGGAACTGGGACTTTTAGTGGGTTGAGGCAGCCCCCCCTCCCCACCACAGGCAGAAATAACAACTCTGACAAACGGATTGCGAAAGTGATGGAAAGTTTAAATAGAAAAGGGTGAATACAATACAATACACCAGGTTGAAAGAGACCTTCAAGAATGTGCACAAAGAACCAGAAGCAGTGACAAAAGAAACCTCAAAACAGACCCAGGAGCATCACATCCCCACCTGAGGGTGGGCCCAAGACCCCCAGGGCTCATTCTTCCCCCCACTGCTAGGCTAGTCTCAGCTGGCCAGGCCTGAGACCGCCCATCCCCTGGCCTTGGGCCTAACCAGGCCCAAGGCCGGGAGACGTCTCCCCCAGTTACCGGGTGCTGGCGAGGGAAGAAAGAGGAAGTGCCAGACCCTGCACTAGATTTTATAGCGGTGCAGGGGGTTGTGGTAGGAGATACCTGGTTTCCTGTGCCCACCCACTGGGCTGGACTTCTGGACACAGGAGGTACACCACATAGCAGAGGGCACCCAGCCCAAACCACCACAGGGTTGTTTAGTCTGGAGAAAAGGAGGCTGAGGGGAGACCTTCTCACTCTCTACAGCTCCCTGAAAGGAGGTTGGAGCCAGGTGGGGGTTGGTCTTTTCTGCCAAGGAACAAATGATAGGTCAAGAGGAAATGACTACGAGTTGTACTAGGGAAGGCTTAGGTTGAACATTAAGAACAATTTCTTCCCCAAAAGTGCTGTCAAGCCCAGGCTGCCCAGGGCAGTGGTAGAGTCTCCATCCCTGGAGAGATTTAAAAGCTGTGTAGATGTTGGTGCTGAGGGACATGGTTTAGTGATGACCTGGCAGTGCTGGGTTGATGGTTGGACTCGATGATCATAAGGGTCTCTTCCAACCAAAACAATTCTATGGTCTATGCTTCTATGACTTGGTTACACTGGTGGCTTTAGGGGATGCCATTACACCATGGGACAGGTCTTTCTAGTCAGGGCACACAAGTGCCAGAGCAAGCCCTCCTACTTGAAATGCCTTTGAAATCCACAGGGGATGCAATGCAAATCTTAGAGAAACATCAATTATAGGGAATTTCCTGACCTGGTTAAAATTTCATTATCAAACAGCAATAGGAGCAAGATGGGTCAGTTCTTCTTTTTAAATACTCTGTTGCAGAGATGATTTGACCCCAAGGAGTTGTAAAAATCAATCACAAAGCAGCTCAGCCTTTCCCATGGGCCAGAATGCAGCAAGCGGCAGGTGTTTTAATACAAGATCTACCTGAACCCACAGGCTCCTCAAGAGATAATTGCTCACCTCCCATACTTCACTGACACCAGCTGAATATTTTCCAGTGCAATGACATACTCAGGGCTGATTTCAAGAACACATTATAAACATTTCTAGCTACAGGCTAAACAGAACTCAATTTGCCAAGTGTAGTCTCTTCCCTTGGTCTGCCAAGTGCAGCTGAATGTGAGATGTATTTATGCTGATGCAGGAAGACCTGCGAACAACTCACCCAGCTTTCTGTCCCTTTTCTCTGCAAAAACACTAATCCATGGCACAAAAATCCCTGCAGGAGCTAAGCTGAACATTATTTTTCTGCATGAGAACCCGTTACTTAGGTGCTGTCCTCCTGTGATTAAGGAGCATAGGCTTTTCCATCCCTGGCCTCTCTGTCATTTATGGTGTTAAACATGCTCAGCTAAAATTAAAACAGTTTTGAGACTGTTCTCTAGCTCCTAGCTTTAAATTTAGTGAAATGAATGTACTGCTTCTTGGGCACCACCTCTGTTATAAACACAATGTACCCTCATGGCTAAGAAGGCAAATGGTCTCCTGGGGAGCATTAAGAAGACTACGGCCAGCAGCAGCTTGAGGGAGGTTCTCCTCCCCTCTACTCTGCCCTAGTGAGGCCACATATGGAGTACTGGGTCCAGGTCTGGGCTCCCTGGTTCAAGAGAGACAAGGAACTACTGAAGGGAGTCCGGCAGAGGCTACAATTACATCTCTGACAAAGACAGACTGAAAGACCTTGGACTGTTTAGCCTGGAGAAGAGCAGCCTGAGAGAGAACTGGAAAAATGCTTATCATTATTTAAAGGCTGAGAGTCAAAAGGATGGGGACAGACACTTGTCAGTGGTGATCACAGAATCAACCAGATAGGAAGAGACCTCCAATATCATCAAGTCCAACCAATCACCCAACCCTAACTAATCAACTAGACTATGGCACTAAGTGCCTCATCCAGTCTTTTCTTATACACCTCCAGGGACGCTGACCCCATCACCTCCCTGGGCAGCCCATGCCAATGGCAAATCACTCTTTCTTTGAAGAACTTCTTTCCAAGTTCAAGCCTAAACTTTCCCCTGCACATCAGTGACAGGACAAAGGGCAACTGGCACAAACTGAAACACAATACCAAAATAACCAAAACCTCCTTAAGGTCTGTGTCATGAAGCCTGGTTTCCTGCAGACTGTCTTACATTACTCCATCTCTTACATTGCCTCAGCCTGTAGTCCAGCAAACCTCTTATGATACACAGTCGCAGAACTTCCAGAGGTTAAGCTTTCTCCAAAAACACCTTCAGCTCTTCTCTGCTCAGATCCTGGACCTTTCTTTTCATCAGTTTCTCTCTCATCTATCTGTGGCCACCACAGCAACTGCATCTCCCTTCCTTTACATTCACCCAGCCAGAGGACAGCACAATCTGTTCCCTGGAACTTTGTTGCTGTTGGATTAGTTGGTGAGTATGTCCATGGCCAGCAGCATCTGCTGAAGGCAATGTGTATAAGCCAAGTTCTTCATGCTCTTCCCTCTATGTCAGCATCAACAGCATCACTTTTCACAATTTCAATGAAATTTAAGAGGACTTTAATTATTTAATGATCTTTACTATGGCTTGCTATCTAGCTTGGGTTAAAGCTTACCCTGGCCTGATAATAACAAGCTTTTTTCCACAGGAAACAAGGCTCAGAGACTTCTTGCCTGCAGTTGAAAGCTGCCAGTTTGACAAGCTGCCAGAGCCTGTGTGACAAAAACAGACCTCTCTGTGCTTCCTCCTGTGATGACTTTCCCATGGAGCATAAAGGTGAATTGCCAGGCCATTGATCTCACTGCAAACAAGGTATTGGCAGTGGAGACAGGAGATCTCTGTGGGGTTGAAGTATCTGGCAATGACACACTGCCTGCTTGTTACATCAATCTGGTACTATCTGGTCCCTAAATGAAAAGGTGTCACCAAATGTGAACTGCAGGCTGTTTAACTCCAAAGAGGTGTCCCACTCAAAAGTTAGACAAGGTATGGCATAGCACAGGTTTATGTCATCTTCAGGTCCCTTGCAGGTTTCTTCACCTATTGACAAGAATCTTTGCTTTAATCTTTAGAGAAACACTTAGTGGAAAGTCAATGCAATAGCCTGAGCCTGCTTCTTCCTCTGCACACAGTGACTGATTCTGCTTCTCTGTTTTCAGCAGAGGATTGAAAGGCTGATGGGAGATGGAGCTATTCATTCCTACACATGCTCATGAGTGGCATGGCTCCATCTGCTGCCTTGTGCTGCTCTAGCATGGATCCCCAGCACCCCTGCCAAACTCGGGATTGGCATTATAACTATTCCCGAGGAACTAAAGCTCCTAAAGTTAAAGCCACAGCTCTGCCTTGGATCTGGCTCTCCAGAGAGACTCTGCACCTCATGCAGCCACAGTCATAGCCCTCACTGACTCAAGTTGCAGCTATGAATGCTGAGTATTTCTGTAAGTCCAACAAGCAGGATCTCAGGCCAGTTGGCAAAAATCTGAGGAACCAGCAGCCAGCAGCTGTCTCTGAGAAATGTGTTGTAGAAACCAAAGTACTAGTGGCAGTGGTGGCAGTTGTGGACTTCCCATGGTGTGGACCATAAGGTCAACCCTTGCATTCCTATGGGCTCTGCAGTGAAGAGGAAGGGGTCCCACAGGAGATTTTCCAACCTCACATAGGCCTTTGGCACAGGCCTCACAGCGCTGGTGCAGAGCACATCCATCCATGCACCACAGGAAATGCTGTACGTGGGGCAATGCCATTCATTTTTAAACCACGTAATGTCCACATTACCTGGACATGGAGCCCACAGCCTGGCCCCAGAAAGAGTTGTCCTGATACCACCTGGGGACAAGAAACTGTGGCACAGAGGAAGTCCTTGACAAGCTGGTGATAGCAGGATTTGGGCCCATCACCCATTTCTGCAGCTGGAGCTGGTGTCATCTCAAACCACACATTAACCACACATTCCTGAGGTCTGTCTGCTCAGGAAAAAAAAACTGTGTGAGCCAGTGATCCACAGCTGAGGGAGCTGATTAAAGCTAGATATGGAATTTTAATGCTGCCATTTCTGAGGTGTTTGACTGGAGTTTAACACTGATGTTTGTAACTGTCTAGGCTCTTCAAAAGGAAGATGAACTCCCCACTGTACCCTGAAATCCCACCCTGTGCTCAGCAGAACCCCTCTGGAACACCAACAAAGCTGAAATCTTTCAATGTGCTGTCCAGACCTCTGCCTTGTGCATTTGGGGAGGAGCTTATCACAGTGGCTGTCTCTTGGAGGACATGGATTGGCTGTTTTGATGTTGGTCCTCACAGCTGCCTGCTGGCAGTGAAGCAATGAATAGATGTGGTGAGAGCAATGTGCTCATGGAAGGCCTGGACACAGCACAGGAAGCAACAGGCTGAATAGGAAGACTACATGAATTGTAGGCCTATGAGCATATGAGGTGATGGGAACATGAACTGGAGCATGTTTTGGAAGGACAGCCCAGGAAGGGGAGTTGCTTTGTGTGAGGAGGCAGAGAGAGTGGATGGAGATATGCCCAGGGATGGGTTATGAGCAAGCTGAGAGCTTATGGGTGAGGGTTACAAGCCAGCATGTGTGGTTTTGTCATGGGTGTCAAAGGATTGTGACCAATGGCACATAGCCTAGCTGGAGACTAGTTACTGGTGGTGTACCCCAGGGTCAGTACTGGGGCCAATTCTGTTTAACACCTCCCTTAACAACCTGAGGGATGGGGCAGAGAGCACCCTCATCAAATTTGCAGAAGACACAAGGCTGGGAGGAGTGACTCATAGATGGGATATGTGTGCCATCCAAAAGGAGATCAACAGACTGAAGAAATGGCTCTGCAACAAGAAGGGCAAAGCCCTGTCCCTGGGGAAGAACAGCCTCAGGCATCAGCACATTCTGGATGGTCAACCATCTAGAAAGCAACTTGGCAGAAGTCCTTCTGCATCTCCCATCCTGGCTGGCCTGGCCTTATCTTCTGAGAATGGAAGCAAAGGGATGACCTGCTGCCCCTGCCCCTTCCACCAGAAGGACCATGGCAGTCTAACTGCATGGATATATGCAGATAACCATGTAAGCAGATTGGATGTTACAACGGTAACTTCAAGACTTTGGCATGAATCTGTTGCACTGTGGAAAGGACTTGGTCTTTGGAAAATAAAGGCATGACTTCTGCTCAAGAAGTGCAAATGGGAACTAACAGGAACCTGTGCATGAGTCTATGCACAGTCATCTTCTCTTACTTTGTATCCTCAAGTCATTTTCCAGGTAAGACCACAGCAATCATTTTGGTTTAGTTTTAGACCAAGGTCAAATTAGTGGTAAATTAATTTTCACTGTCTGCACTGGGGTACCTCTTCTGTGAAGACAGGCTGAGAGAGTTGGGGTTGTTCAGCCTGGAGGAGAAGGTTCTGGGGAGACCTTCTAGCAGGCTTCTGGTACCTAAAGAGGACCTACAGGAAAGATAGAGAGGGACTTCTACAAAGGCATTTAGCACTAGGACAAGAGAGAGTGATTTCAAACTAAACAAGTGTAGATTGAGGGTGGACAATAGGAAGTTCTTTACTACGAGAGTGGTAGAAGACTGGAACAGGCTGCGCAGGGAAGCGGGGGAGGCCCTATCCCTGGAGTCATTCCATGTCAGGCTTGATGGGGCTCTTAGCAACCTGTTCTACTTGGGGATGTCTGTGCTGACTGCAGGGGAGTTGGACTAGATGACCTTAAAAGGTCTCTTCCAACCTAATTTATTCTATGACTTGACGATTCTATGATTCTCTGATCATCCACTGATATCCTCTCATCAAAACCAGCCTTGGCAAATTAGTTGCCAAGTGTCTCATCAGACCATGCTATGGATATTACCTGTCACCAAAGTCTGTGTGCACACAAATGCTCCACAATTTACATCCTGTTGTTTCCTGCTTCACTAGTTCTTGAGTCTGTTTTGGGAGGACAAATTACATGGTCAAAAATGGCACTTGGTGGGTTTCATGGCTTAGCCAGGGAAATCTGCACTCAAAACGTGGCCCTTGGTCCATGCATCTGTCCTGGTAAGGAAAGATCATAAAAAAAAAAAAACTCGGGAGGAAGCAGCTGGCTTGATTTTTATCTTGGTTTTCTAAATTATGCCTCTAAGTCATGTTTCTAAGTTTACTCTCTGTAGAGAAAGGCAGAAGTTGGATTGGATTTTCCCTCTGTAACTCTTCTGGCCACAAAAGTTTCCGCTGGTGGAACACATTCCTTCCAAATGCCAGTGAGCAGCCTCAAACACAACAGCCTCATCTGCAACCCCATGGGGGACCCTTGGCCCATGGTGGGACCTTCAGCTGCTGTGGTTTAGCTTGGTGGTACTCAGGGGAAGAAGCATTATGTTCCCCTGTTCCCCTGGCAGCTTCAGAGCCATCACTTCTATTCACAGGCTGAGGAAGCTTGGCACAAACACAGGTTACATCCTCACTAGGTGCCTGTAGGCATCCAGCTCCTGCCTGCATCCATGCTGAGTGGCCTGGGAAACCCAGCAGTAAGCTAGAAGCCAAGACTTCTCAACTGGCTGAGATCAGCAGCAGCACTGTAAGGACAAAGCTGAGAAGTCTGAGGATGACTTGTATACTTTTTCCTCCAGCTGATTCCAGTGAGTGCTAACCAGCATCTCCTGCAGCACAGCCATCATCCCTAGTGCCTCATTTTCAGTTTCCATTCAGGAAAAGTGATCACATTATCCAACAAACAAGGAACATTAACTGTATTCTTTGATCGTCTCCAGACCAACTCCCACAGCACAAATTTAATAACTAAAGATATAGTCACACAGAATCACGGGATCTCAGCATGGTGGGGGTTGGAATGGACCTATGAAGGTCATTGAGTCCAACCCCTGCTAAAGCAGGGTCACCCACAGCAGCTTGCATAGGATCACAATGGCCAGGCACGTTTGGTGTCTCTCCAGAGGAGATTTCACAGCCTTCCTGGGCAGCCTGCTCCAGGGCTCCAGATCCCTCACAGCAAAGAATTTTTTCATTCTGTTCAGGTAGAACTTCCTCAGTTCCAGTTTGTGCCTGTTGCTCCTTGTCCTATTACTAAAAAGAGGCTGACCCCATCCTCTTGCCCCACACCCTTTAGCTCTTTCTGAGCATTAGAATATGGATCAACACTGAGAAAATCCTCTCTCAGTCTGCTCTTCTCCAGGCTGAACAGCCCCAGGTCTCTCAGCCTTCTCTCCTCACAGCGACATTCCAGTGTCCTCAGCATCTTTGTAGCCTCTGCTGGACTCTCTCCAGTAGTTCCCTGTATCTCTAGCTGCTCTAGCGTTTTAGATGCTTTACTGTCCAAACATGTCTGTTAGAATGACAAAAATAACATTTTGTGGAGTGTTGGCTTGTGGCAGCATCTGAGCCACTCATTGTCTTCCAGCTCACGCCAACCTCAGCATCCCTTTGTTTCAGTTGGTTTTGCGCTGGCTACCCTACAGAGATGCTCTAGCCTCAGCCTGGCTAGAGCTGAGCAGGGCCAAAGGAAAGCAGAGAAGAGAAGGAACACCCAAAGAGTGTGAGGATCTATTTTCTCTTCAGCTAATCAGGTTGGTCAGGTTGGACCAGGCTCAGAGCAACCTGATGTCACTGAAAATGTTCCGGCTCACTGTAGGGGTGGGTTGGACTTGATGATCTTTAAGGGTCCTTTCCAACCCAAACCAGTCTGTGATTCAGTGATTCTATAGCAGTTGTGCCTCCAAAGAGAGGTTAGAACAGACCCACCACAGGCAAAGGGCTGAAGTGATGGCTTGACCCTCTAGCAGCCGCTCTTTGGATCAGTGGAATAGCTGGGCTTGTGACAAGTGCCATTTTCTAGGAGAGCCTCTGAGTCACTCCCAGATTTCGCATCTCTGTTCCCCAGAGCTTCTGGAAACAAATGAGTGTTTTCCTTTTGATGTTTTTAGCATTCCCATGCCAGGGAATGACAGGAAAGATTGAGCACACTGCTTTTAATTATTTAATTACTTGGTTTTTTACATGTCATGGAGACTTTACGTACAGCAGGGCAATGACTCAAGACACAAGAGGAACATCGTTTTCCAGCCCACTGGACGCAGCTTATGGGAGTTCAGGGTGGTGCCAGAATGTTGATGGTGATGACTTGAGCTGCAAGGAGCTTCGGACACAGCCAGGCTCCCTTAGCCCTGCCAGCATCACTTGTCATCCTGACCTTATGTTCCAGTTTGAGGGCAAAAGGGCCTATTTTTCCCTTTCTGTTAATTTTAAAGAGATAAATATAGTCAGCGAAGTGACCTCCTAGTCCCATGGAAACCTTGAAGTTTAAAGCTGAACATGTGAAATTTAGCAGTAGCTCTTTTTTATTTGTGGGCTGCTTGTTGTTTAGTTTAGCATGAGGTTGTGTTGTGTGCCTTCAAACACCATTCATTAGATCAAGGTCAGCAAGCTTTGCAAAACAAAGCCATGAGTCTTTATTTTGCTAAAAAGCTGTTTTCCATGACCAAAAAAAACCCCACAAAGTGTTACCAGCAGCAAATAGTGTCCGATATTGAGATGTGATTGAATAGAGTCATGAATAAGGTTTCCTCAATATAAATTTGGGAATATGTATATAAAATATGTATGGAGTGTGTCCAGAGAAGGGCAAGGAAGCTGGTGAAGGGGCTGGGTGAACAGGTCTTGTGAGGAGCAGCTGAGGAAACTGGAGTTGTTTAGCCTCAAGAAAAAGAGGCTGAGGGGAGGCCTCTGGCTCCCTACAACTCCCTGAGAGGAGTTTGGAATGAAGTGAGGGTTGGTCTCTTCTCGCAAGTAACAAGCAATGGACAACAGGAAATGGCCCCGAGTTGAGTCAGGGGAGGCTGAAGTTGAACATAAGGAATAATTTCTTCCCTAAAAGTGCTGTCAAGCCCTGGAACAGACTGCTCAGGGCAGTGGTGTAGTCATCATCCCTGGAAGGATTTCAAAGCTGTGTAGATGTGGTGCTAAGAAACATGGTTTGGTGGTGGCATGGCAGTGCTGGGTTCATGGTTGGCCTTAATCTTAAAGGTCTCTTCCAAGCAAAACAATTCTGTAAGTCTATATTTCTATTAGAACAGACATCTAGGTGATTCTAAAGAACTCTCTGGAGCTTGGGTCTGGTTTTCACTCTGACTGATATAACTCCCAGGCCTGCACTTTTATCCCCCAGATCATGACCTGCAGGCAACAAGAAGAGATGGTCATCTGTAAGGAGGAATTTATGTTTCCTGTAACAGCAGCCCTGGGGAGAACCCAAACAGGCAGCACTAACCAAAAATAGGCTGTGATATAAAACTGGCTCAAAATTGAGACCCTTCCTAGAACTGCAGAGCTTTTTATTTTCCCCATGGTGACTTCAGGACTAACAGGACATGTGTTCATTAGCCTGCAGGAGGTTATTGTAATGAATAATAATGGATGTGACAGCAACCCTGAGGTAACTCAGTGACTCTTCTTCCCAGTTCTTCCATGTTTGGCTTTCATCATGTCTAATTTCTGCCTTCTGCCACAGAGAAGAATGAAATTTTAAAAAGATTGGGATATTGCTTTATGGGAAAAAAAAAAAAAGGAAAATTAAGTTCTAAATGAGACTGCTGGTTAGGAAAGACTTTGAGAAGAGTCAGGAAATGGAGCATGGTTATGATGCCTCTTTGGAGACAAGGTTTTTCCCAGAGCTCAGCCAGTAAGGTGTTATCAAGTCTTTCCAAGAAACTTACAATGCTGCTTTTGGATGAAATGACCAGATCACTGAACAGTGCAGGTGGGAGATCTCTCCAGGTGGCTCTGAAGGGGCCTGATCCAATTCTTCTGCTTGAAGTAGGGCCAGCCTGGAGCAGGTTGTCCATCCAGACAGTGCTTGAATATCCAGGGATGGAGATTCCACAGAGTCTCCTGACAAGGTGTTGTCTTGTTCATCCACCTTAACAACAAACAAGTTTGTCTTGGTTTTAGGTGGAATTTCATATATTTTAGTTTGTGCCTGTTGCCTCTTGTCCTGGCACCACTGAGATGAGCCTGGCTCCATCTTTACCCCTTTCCATCTCTTTTTAGGTATGGTGGAGACGGGTGACATATCCTCAATAGTGATGAACCTGAAGGTTGGATCTGAGGAGGATTTACGTGGAGAAGCAAAGTTTAGTTTGCTAAAATGGAACTGTATCTGTCCTTCTGTTGTGCTGAAGAACTCAGCTTTTGCTTTTGATTGACAATTGCCACTAGTTCATATGAGCAAGAAGGTGGCTTTGATATGGAAAGGCTGCTTGATGGGTCACTCCTGTGAGTCATGCAGGAGCCTTGTCAAGCTGCATCTTGGAGCTGCTGCTGCTGGAGAGCACAGCAATATCATGAAGCCTTAGAATCATAGAATTGTTTAGGTTGGAAAAGACCTTCAAGATCATCAAGTTCAACTGTTAACCCAGCACTGCCAGGTCACCACTAAACCATGTCACTCAGCACCACAACTCTGAAGTCCCTCCAGGGACAGGGACGCCACCACTGCTCTGGGCAGCCTGTTCCAGGGCTTGACAACTCCTTCAGGGAAGACATGTTAGGAAGAAGTTCTATACAGAGAGAGTGATTGCCCATTGGAATCGGCTGCCCGTGGAGGTGGTGGAGTCACCTTCATTGGAGGTGTTCAGGAGGAGGCTTGATGGGGTGCTTGGCTGCATGGTTTAGTTGTTGGGTGGGTTGGATTGGTTGATGGGTTGGACGCGATGATCTTGAAGGTCTCTTCCAACCTGGTGTATTGTATTGTATTGTATTATTGTATTATTGTATCCAACCTAAACCTAAACCTCCCCTGGTTCAGCTTGAGGCTGTTTTCTCTTGTGCTATCACTTGTTACTAAGGAGAAGAGACCACCCCCCAGCTCGCTCCAATCTCCTTTCAGGCAACTGTAGAGAGCCAGAAGGTCTCCCCTCAGCCTCCTCTTCTCCAGACTGAACAGTCCGAGTTCCCTCAGCCACTCCTCATGAGACCTGTTCTCCAGACCCTTCACCAGCTGCATTGCCTTTCTCTGGACATGCTTCAGCCCTTCAATGTCCCTCCTGTGGTGAACCTGAACTCACTATTTGCAGTGTGGTCTCACCAGTGCTGAGTAGAGGAGGACAGTTACTTCCCTGTGGTACTGACAAGCCAAAATCTGCTCCTGGTTCCCCTGCAAAAAGCAGGAGCAGCTTTACCTATGCCTGGGTTCACCCCAAAGCTGTTGCAGGCAGAGACAATCCCAGGTAGCAGTGGGAGACAGGAGGTGCATGGCCCTCCCATCCAAGGACCAGCACCTCCTGTTTCCTTCTGCAGCCAGGAAAAGGCTATCTGGAGGAGCAGGTGCTCTCAGTGAGACATGGAACTGTCAGCACAGCCTCCACACACCTCAACGAGGTGTGGAGATATGTGAGGGAAGACAGTAGAAGCCAGAGTTGTGCAGGGACTCCTGCCAGAGATTGGATGAAAGCAGTAAGGGCTCTGGCTCTTCCCACACTGAGCCCACAAAGTGCCTGCAGAGACAGCGCAGAGTGTGGGCAACAGTGTGGGAAGGGAACGAGAGTCTTTTTGAGGGGACCAGATAGAGGACTGATGCTAAGCTGCCAATATCTGGTCAGGCAAAGCTAAAAGCAAATGTCTTCATGCATAGTGTCCTGCTACCTCTGGAGAGTCATAGGGTCTCCATCCATCACTTTCTCAGATGTAGCTGTGCAGGATGAACAGGTTGGTGACACAGGTTGGACCACCTAGGTGCTACTTGATTCGGTTTGGTGCTATCCCACAGAGCAGGTAGGCAAGAAAGAAGAATGGGACCCAGGAAGCTGAATTAGTGTGAATTTTGCAAGGACGTCTGTGTTTAGAGTCGCAGTCCTGTTTATTTTGGCTCTTGATTTCTCTGGGAAGAAAACCATTTGGTTCTGAGATAGCTTTGAGTAATACTTTATCTCCCGGGTAGTTGTTTTATGCTTTGACATGGGAGGCAGTTCTGCTCTTGTAAATGACATGCCTTGTTATAAACATAGATTGAAGGTCCATATGTTATGGGAAATGTTCCCTCAGCTACCATACATAGCAAGAATGGTACACAATTGCTGCTAGACCACTGGCAGAAATGCTCATTTGAGTCATCACAACATCAAGCTTTGAGCGAAGGCTGGAGGGTTTAGATCTCAAGCTGAAACACTGGAACCCTATCTTCCAGCGGAGCGTACTGAGATGCATCTTCTCCCAGAGCTTGTCATGGTGATCTGGTTTCCTAGTAGGCTCATCTTTGAAACAGGCTCCACAATGAACCATCATTAATGGTTGGACTCAGTGATCTCAATGATGATTTCAGCAGTGGTTAGGCCACACTTTGAGTACTGTGTCCAGTTCTGGGCCCCTCAATTTAGGAAAGATGTTGACTTGCTGGAACGTGTCCAGGGAAGGGCAACAAAGCTGGGGAGGGGTTTGGAGCACGAGTCCTATGAGGAGAGGCTGAGGGAGCTGGGGTTGCTTAGCCTAGAGAAGAGGAGGCTCAGGGAGACCTTATTGCTGTCTACAACTACCTGAAGGGCGGTTGTAGCCAGGTGAGGGTTGTTCTCTTCTCCCAGGCAACCAGCACCAGAACAAGAGGACACAGTCTCAAGGTGTGCCAGGAGAGGTTTAGGCTGGATGTTAGGAAGAAATTCTTCACAGAAAGAGAGATTGGCCATTGGAATGTGCTGCCCAGGGAGGTGATAGAGTCACCATCCCTGGAAGTGTTTAAAAAGAGACTGGATGAGGCACTTAGTGCCATGGTTTATTTGATTAGATAGTGTTGGGTGATAGGTTGGACTCAATGATCTCGGAGGTCTTTTCCAGCCTGGTTAATTCTGTATTCAGTATCTTGGAGGTCTTCTCCAGCCTTCATGATTCTATGATTATTACTGAACAGAGAAAACATGAATGGGTGGATGCTCAGGGTGAAAATGGGTGAAAGACAGCCAGTACAGCACAACCCTTCCATAACAAATCTTTGGTAAGAAGTTCAAAGCCATAATCTCCTCAGAGGTTGTTCTCCCTGTGAAAATAAGGACAGAGCAAAGTGACCACAGATTGAAATCCTGTATGTACCTATCTGTGCTCAGCTTAACCTGGTGGAGCAGGCCCTTGATGGAGGCTGACCAAAGCAAAACTCGAGGTTGGGTACTTGGTTTCAAGCACCTGGATTCTGTTTTTGTAGGATCATGAGTACCACAAGTATGAGCAAACTGGTTACAGAGCCCAGGAATTAAATGGAGTGAGACCATCACTTTGATTTCCACAAACAGAAAATATTTTGGGGCTGCACCCAGTTTTATGTAGTTTTTGAACCTTTACTGATAAAGAAACCAAACAATCCCAAGCATGGAGTTGGGATTTTTCATCTTTTTTTTTTTTTTTTTTTTTCAGCCAAATTGCAGGTACTTTGCACTCTTGAGAAGCCTTTCCCCCACATCTACATTAAAGAATGAATGCACAAATCACTTCTAAAAATACTTGGTATTTTCAAACACAGTAACTGTTTATTTTTTGCATTAACAGTAAAAAAAAAATTAAAATATATAGAGCACTGTAATTGTCTGGTACCACCTCCCACCCCCTGAATCTGTTGATTCTAGATGAAGGCCACCACTCCTTTGGAAATACACAAGCATGCTACGATATCCCAAAAGTTCAGATAGGTTTGAAATTGCTGTTCTTGCCCTCTGGAGACAGAACCTAAGCACAAGATGTACCAGCTTGGGATGTACCAAAGTAGATCTGTATCAGAAAAATATGTTACTCGCTTCTATGACAACATTGGAGACATACAAGAAATAAGATGCAAAGCATCCCACACATTAAGGAGGTGAAGCTGCCTGCTGTCCTGAAGGGACCATAAAGCTGTCTTATCATCTCCTGGACTTACAGGTTTAACGTTCCTTATTCACATGTTTGCATGACTAAGGTGTCTTGGTGCATGGCACCATCGAGTCTGCCATAAATTCTGCTGCAGACTGACATTCCCCACCATGACCCTCAACAGGGAGTCTGGAATTGGCTGCAGCTGTGGTACTGACAATCTCAATTTCAAGTGCCCTCAAGCATAGGGAGGCTGGGAGGAACAACCTGAGAAAAGCTGTCAGCACCCTTGTCTTCTCCTGTCCTAGTTATATGGGAAATAATACAACCTCTCACTCTCCAAACAAGAATATTATCCTTCAGTGACCTGGTACTCCAATGGTTAAATACTGTCTCTGCCAAAGGTGGCCCTGAAAGCAAGGTCCAGCTGCTTGATTTCCCCACCTGGAATAGAGGGTCAAGAGTGTGGGTTTTTTTTTCCTTTTTGCTTATCGAGGTACTTTGAAGATAAACTGGCTTGCTTGAGCCTTGTGTGCTGTAAAAACAGCATAAAGGTGAGAAGAACATGAGACAGGACTTTTGTGCTCATGGAAAGCTTTGATTTGAGTCTGGCTTCATGCACAAACTGCCTGCATATTTTTCTGACCTCAACAGGTGCTCCCAGTGTCAGATCAGGGAGCAAAACCACAACTTTTAGCTTAACAACATGGGCTCTGGGACCCCCAAATTCACCAGCCAGCTTGGGGTTTCTCACTTGGAGGGCCTCATAAAAGACCCCTCTAGCTAGATAAGGTTCCCCTAGCCCAAGGCAGGAGCTGAGGGTACTCACACAAGCAAAGTGACAGGCCTGACTGACCACAGCAGCAGGTTCCCCACAGCCTCATGATCATGTGAAACTGCAGGTCCAGGCTGAGGTCAATTCAGGAGGGACAAACAGCAAGTCAGGAGAGCAGGGACCAGGCACAGCCCATAACAGAGCTCTACCATAGTCCAGGGGCTCTTGGACAGACGAATACATGGCCCAGGTGAGAGTAGTCAAGGCCCATCTAGAGTCCTCCATCCCATCTGTGGAGGAGTGGTGGAGTAATTAGAAATGTGACTCCAGGTGTTGCTGGCCTCCTAATCTACACATCCCTATCCAGCAAGTGCCAGTGGGAATTAAGGATGGAGTCTTGCAAGGAAGAAATGCTGTGGTAGGGACCTGTCTGGTTAGTTAAAAGGGCTAAAAGCTGTCTGCTGCCCTGGAGGTGACTGCAAGTGGGTGCCTTACCTGGGCTGACTTCTCATTATCCTCTGCTGCAGTTCTCCAGAAGCTCTAGAGATACGGATGTTTGAAGGTAAAGTGCTTCATCAGTTTTCTGCTTAGTCAGTGCAGTGAAGTGGAGGAGTAGTTTGCTGCCTCTGTATATCTTCTCCTTAGTTCTCTTTGGCAGTGGTGGGAGAAGCTTCCTTATTAATGTCAGTTCACAATTGTGAGCTTGGCATCTGGTGGATCAGAGGAGATGAAATCATTTGTGTTCTTGTCTGCACAAGGCTAGAAGCAATGCAGAGGAGGCAGCTTTAATTAAAACCAGCCACCACAGATCATAAAGCAGCCTTATCAACTTGCAGGCGCAGCACGCTGTGCTCTGAGAGCACCAGCCTGTGGGCAATGGAGGCGGCCCACAGCGTGAATTGTAATGACCAAGCATCGGCAAGGAGAGAAGGACAACTCCTGCACAGCTAACCTATCAGCCCTGCATCTTGCTTTCTTCTCTGACAAGGACACCTCTAACCCCAGCTTACTCCATGATGTGGATGTCAGCATCTTACAGCACAAGTGAGCCTGTGTTTCTGGACCACTCATCTGTTTGTCCTGTGATCCTTGTGTGTGGTTAAGGCTTTGGGTAACAGAAATGCTGGAGGCTCAGCCACTTCCAGCCCACTGCGTAGGTAGGGCTGAAACTCCCCATGAGTCCTGTTGCTTAAGCATTTCATGACCTTGGGAGTATAGAAGTAGTGCAGCAGCGTTAGGTACGACAAATGCTGCACTATGATTGTGCTGAACGATAGTATCCAAGAGTGGAAGCTGATGTAGATAACTCACACTTCAAAAGTGAAGTGGCACTTTTGAAGCAAGGCTTTTGGCATTCTGTGCGCTTCAGGCCAGGCTCTGCTCCTGAATGTGGGTTTGCATTGCTGGGATTTGACCTGATGCTCAGCAGAGCTCAAACCGGGACCCTGCCTTTGCTTTTCACTTGAGATGTGACTTTGCTGGAAACAGCTAGATGTATTATTCATGAGTCTCTCCTGTAAAAGTTCACAGACCAGCTTTTCCTGGACTGCAGTCAGTGAAGCAGATTTCCATGTGGTACAGCAAAAGGGTTGAAGGGCTTGTGTGAAACTTCTCTTAGCTATGTGCAGAGGAACTCATGAAAGTCCCAATCCACAAGAGACTACAGAATTACTGAGTTTGCTACCTCCAAGAATTTGAGAACCATGAGTCAGGCCTCAGTCATAACTCTCTCTCTCTATATATATACAAAGAAACCTCAGGATCTTTATTTGCTAACTGGCTTGTGAACAGTGAGTTCTTGTTCCCAAACACTCAGGCGCTCATATTTGGGGAAATTTTTTCTGAATGAAAAGCCAGATTCTGTTGCAATAGCAGCCTATGAGAAGCTGATCTTTAACTGCAAGTTTCATAACTTTTTTTGGGGTGACCTGAATGCTTTTGCAGTCTAATATTCCCACCTAACGTGGACCTTCTCCATATGGACTCGTGTGTAGTGCAGGTTATAGACTCATAGAATGATTTGGGTTGGAAGAGACCTTTGAAGGTCATCTAGTCCAATCCTCTTGCAGTGAGCAAGGGCAGCTGCAACTAGAGCAGGTTGCTCATGGCCCCAAATAGTCTCACCTGGGATGGTTCCAGGGATGAGACATCTACCACCTTTCTGGGCAACCTGGGCCAGTGTCTTGCCAGCCTCAGTGTAAAAAAAGTAGTTTCTTTCCTTATTTCTAATCTATATCTTCCTCTTTAAGTTTTAAGCCATCACCCCTTGTCCTGTCACAACAGGCCCTGCTAATAAGTCTGTCCTCAGCTTTCTGATTTTCCCCTTTAAACACTGAAAGGCCACAAGAAGGTCTGCCTGGAACCTTCTCTTCTCCAGGCTGAACAATCACAGCTCTCACAGCTTGGCAAAATAGCAGAGGACTTTCAGCCCTCTCATTATTGTTGTGGCCTCCTCTGGCCTCACTCCAACAGGTTCATGTCTCTTCTGTGTGGAATACTCCAGAAGGGACTGCAAAAGGCCATTTCTTGCCTCCTGTTTGTTCAGGAGAGGCCGGACCTTCTGTGGCCTGTGCCAGGAGAGGGGCAGAGTGGCTGGCAGAGCACAGATGTGCCCTCTGCTCTTGCCATGGGATGACACAAAGAGGTTATTTTAATCTTAAGTAAGTTTGAACTGCTGCCAAGCCTTATTTAAAAATATATCTATCTGAAGGCAAGCAAGCATGCGAGTCATGGGAAGCTTCTGGGGCCATTTTAGCCCTCCACATAATGCTGCATGTGTTTCCACTTACCCCTCACTCCTCCAGTCCCCAAACTTGATGCTTTGGATTTGTCTTTTCACTCTGCCAGAAGTGTGGTGGGAAGCACAACGAGGGTGAGTGCCCAGGGACTGTGTTTTGCTGGAGAGGTGAGGTGTTCGATCAGCTGTAGCAGGGAAAAGCCAGCACACAAAGTGGACTCGAAACTTCAAATGTAGTAGAGTTCCTCAACAGAAACCAGCAGCTACTTGGCTTGGGTCCTTCCCTTCACCCTGGAAGAAAACATAAGCAAAAGAAGTTTTTCAAAATTCACCATTTTCTGAGAAATGCTGCCCTTAAATATCCTTACTTGTGGCAATTTTAAGGTTGCAAGGTGCCTTCTGGAGAAGGGGGCATTGCATTCCTCTAGACCTGATGTTAGATGAAGTTTGTCAGTTGCCACAGTCACATGTAATTATCCAACACTTCACCTGTTTTGATGTGAATCTCACTTTATTTCAAAGATGATCTCTTGGAAACAGGTCCCTCTTTGTGAGGAAATGCTGCATCTCCAAATCAGTGGTGCTTCCTCCTGGGCTTGGAGGTCATTACCTGAGTCTCCAGTTTCACTGAAAACATTTGGTGCAGCTTTGATGACAGCATTTTCACTTCAACACTTAATCTTTCCTGCTGGCAATCGTTACTGTTTACCTGTCCAAATCAAATGTCCCTTCCTGGAGTATGTCCCTGCCAGGGGAACCTGGCGGGATAGAGATGGCTGATTCTGAAAAGCTGAATTAGAGCTAAATCTCTGCACCAAAATGGTTGAACTCAATGATCTTAAAGGTGTTCTCCAACCTAAATGATTCTATGATTCTATGACAACCCCACTGGGCTAAACCAGCCAATGGAACAGTCACATTATCAAAGACCAGGAGCGGCATTTACCTTCACCCCGAAGGAAAGTTCCCCAGAATTCAGCTTGAGTGTTTTTCAGTGCTGAAAGAAGAGGGTGAGGGTGTGAGGATCAGGGATGCTAACTTTTCCAGAGCTAGCCTGGGTGTTGCAACTCAGGGCTTGTGAAAACTCACTGTGGTGGCAGGTTGCCTGCTCTCCAGCGTTCATGAAGCTCTCAAGAAGGTGAAGCTTCACTTGGCTGTGAGGTTATGAGGAGCTGGGCCAGGAGGAGCAGGATTAGTGCCTGAAGGAAGTTTTCATCTGGAAAACCAAGCACTGACTCAGGCAGCTGTAATGACTTTGTGCACTGACCTCCCATTGTTGCTGACTGTAGGCACTCAGTGTGGCTGGAGATGCTCCCTCAAATGGGCGATATTCTCATCCTGCTCAGGGCAAGTGTGAGGCAAGGTAGAGAAAGGACAGGGAGGGTAGGAGAGAGAATGGATGCTCTGTTAGCCTACCTTAAAGTTCTAAACAGTTAAAAATAAAATTGCCCCTCATCCTATCACTCCAAGACCTCCTCAGTAGTTCTTCCCCAGCTTTCCTGTAGGTCCCTTTCAGCTACTGAAATGCAGCTATAAGGTCTCCCTGAAGTCTTCTCTTCTCCAGGCAGAACAACCTAAATTCTTTCAGCTTGCCTTCATAGGAGAGGTGCTGCAGCCCCCTAATCACCTTTGTAGCACTCTTCTGGACCTGTTCCATAAGGTCCTTGTCTCTCTTGTGCTGGGGGCCCCAGAGCTGGACACTGCTTCAGGTGAGATCTCACCAGAGCAGAGTGGCAGAATCACCTCTTTCCACCTGCTGGACACATTTCTTTTGATGCAGGATGCCATTTGCCTTCTGGGCTGCAAGTTGCCCAGTGCTGGCTCATGTTCAGCTTCTCATTCACCAGTACCCCCAGGTCCTTTTCTGCAGGGCTGCTCTCAGTTTCATCATCCCCCTAGTCGTACTGATATTGAGGATTGCCCCGACCTAGACGAACTTTGCCTTATTGAACCTCATGAGATTCTTCTCAAACCACTTCTCCAGCCTCTCCAGGTCCCTGTTCACTACTCAGTTTCTGATGATCAACCAGTGGTATTGCTTTTATTTGGGCTTTTTCAGTGCCTAGGTATCTCTAGGTCTGCTGCATAGTGTTCTTTGTGCATAGCTTTTTATTTTCTCTTCACAACCACTCCATGGCTGTGCCCTTGGAAGGACTGTAAAGTGAGTCTGTTTATAGGAGTGCTGAGTTGATGTGAAGACACCTGGGGTTTTTAGGGACCTTTCACAAGTTCTTTAGTTTCTTTTGACCTTCCTTTCTTCCTTGGATCAGACACTCTCTGAACTTAAAAAAAAAAATGCTGTAAGAGACTCTATAGTGCTGTAATTTGTGGATGAAAAATGGGAATTACTTAGTGATAATATATTATTGCCATAGTGGGAATGTCTCTTGGACACTTACTGCAGGATATCAAGCGTACAGTATATTTAAAACGTACTTGAAATTGGGGGTTTATTCTTGCAGAACTTTTAAATGGCTCCTAAGATTAATAAATGCTGACTGGCTGTGTGTTAGGGGTGGGGGTGGGGCATGGAGATTACTTGCCTGGAATTTCTTTACATTTCCTTGGAGATGGTGTGATGTGCATGAAGCCCTCAATCCAGCATTTCTGGTGATGAACAGCACGTTTGTCTCAATACATTTGTGACCAATGCAATCATGCTATTCTTTTGCTAAGGATAAATCTGGAGTAGGGCAAAGCAGTGATATCATGCCATGATTAAGGACCTGGATCACAGGCCGAGAAGGGCAGAGGACAGCCTGTTCTGCCAAGCAGGGCTTGCTGTGTCCCCACTCTTGGACAGGGCTTTCATAGCCTGGTGGCACAGATTATAAATGTCCACAACAAGTCTGCCTAGGCTGCTTGTAAATAAGTTGTAAATAAGTCTCCAAAGTCAAGTGGTGTGAGCTTGGATGCCCCTCAAGCTGTTCTTTCACACTGGGACATAGAACATGTCCTAGGAACCACAGTAGCTCTGCTTGCAGGAGGACACTGAGCCATCCTGGGGACAAGGACTGCTGGTCATGATGTGGCCTGTCTGAAGCTAGCTTTTAAGAAAAATAGCAAGGGCTTTCAGATCCAGTTGCAAAAATAGATACTTCCCATGTTTGCTCTGAGCAGAGCTGGGAGGATGCTGTCAGATGCTGAGTGGTCAGTATTGGAG
Organism: Picus viridis; assembly: GCA_033816785.1. NCBI lineage: Eukaryota > Metazoa > Chordata > Aves > Piciformes > Picidae > Picus > Picus viridis. The sequence continues at coordinate 25,012,806 of CM066588.1, forward strand.
CTTTGCTGGCACAGAAATGAGAGAGGCCTGAGAACAACCTCAGCTTTATTTCTACCTGCTGAGCACAACTTATTTCAGAAAGAGTTGAGAGTTCATGTAATGAAACACTGTGCTGCCCTCATTTGGTGTGAAAGCCATCACTTGTTGCTCATGAGTATTTATTGTCACTTGTTACCTACCAGAAGGACATTGAGGTGCTGGAATGTGCTCAAAGAAGCGCAATGAAGCTGATGAAGGGTCTGGAGAAGAGGTCTTCTGAGGAGTGGCTGAGTGAGCTGGGGTCATTCTGTCTGGAGAAAAGGAGGCTGAGGGAAGACCTTTTGGCTTTCTACAACTCCCTGAAAGGAGGTTGGAGCGAGGTGAGGGTTGGTCTGTTCTCCCTAATAACAAGTAATAGGACAAAATGGCCTCAAATTACTCCAGGGGAGGTTTAGGTTGGACATCAGAAACAATTTTTTTTGCCACAAGGGTAGTCAAGCCCTGGAACAGGGTGCCCAGAGAAGTGGTGGAGTCTGGAAAGCTGTATGGGCGTCAACATAGATTTTAAAGAGCAATTTGAGGCACATGTTTTATTACTGGTGGATTCATTTTCCCTGTAGATGTTTGGTGTAAGAACTCTGCTTCTTCAGAGACTCCCAGAGAGGTTTTTAGTGTCAAGATTGATTAGGGATACAGTGTGTATGAAGACATGTTCTATTTGTGATATCCTCTGAAGAGTCAAGCAATTATTTCCTACCTGTGAGCGAACAAAACATTAGAATCATAGATTAGTTTCGGTTGGAAGGGACCTTTAAAGGCCATCTAGTCCAACCCCGTGGAGTGAGCAGAGGCATGCTCAGCTGGATCAGTTTGCTCAGAGCCCCAGACAGCTTGACCTGGAATGTTTCTAAGGATGGGGCCCACTGTTCAAGGACAGGGAACTGCTAGAAAGAGCTACTTGAAAGAGTCCAGCTCAGAGCAACAATGATGCTGAAGGGAGTCTCCTGTGAGGAAAAGCTGAGGAAACTGTCTCTGTAACTTGAGGAGACTGAGGGGTGACCTCATTTGTGTTTATAAAGGTGTGAAGGGCATTGTCAAGAGGACAGAGCCAGACTGTGCTCAGTGATGTCCACTGATAGGAAAAGGGGCAATGGGTGCAAGCTGGAGCAGAGAAGGTTCCACATGAATGTAAGGAAAAATATTTTCACTGTGAGGGTGTCAGAGCCCTGGAGCAGGCTGCCCAATGTGGTTGTGGAGTCTCATCTGGAGACATTTAAAACCTTCCTGGATGCATTCCTGTGTGATCTGCTCTGGGTGATCCTGCTCTGGCAGGGGGTTAGACTTTCAAGGTCCCTTCTGACCCCTAACATTCTATGATTCAGTGATGGGGCATCTACCATCTCTCTGGACAACACGTTGCTCAAATTTTAATATGACAGAAATAATTGATTACATGAAACAGGAGTTAAATTGCAAAGACCTTTTCACACACCAGAAGTCATAACTACTGCATTATTTTCTGCTGACCTATTTATACTTGCTTTGTGGCCTGTTACTTTGTGTGCAAGAATGGTCTCCTCTGGTGCAAAATTCTCATTTGCAAGCAAAAAAATTAAAACCCAACCATCCAATAGATGTTTAAGGAAAGAACATTCTCAATATTCAACTGGAAAATGTTAATGGCTTGGAAAAAATCCTCTGAAAACTGGATGACCTTATCTTTACCGGTGTCAGCTCTTGAGTTCACAAATCAAACTCTTGCCAGCTAAGGTATCTCATCAGGAGTGTCCATAGCTAAGGTAGAAAGTTGTTCTTTGTCAGAGGCTTGGTGTGTGTGCTTGATGGAATGAATTGATGACTTTGGACCACTCATGTTTAGCAGTCCCCCCAGGACTTTTGAATGACTTTGGGCATCAAATGTCCCCTCTGGAGAGGCAGATCCATCTGTTTTCCCAATCTCTGCCTTGTTGCTGTGCTTGGTTACATGACATCCCCTTGAGAACATTTCCTCTAAATGTTGTTCATAAATACTTCCAAGAAACCAACAAACTATTGTTTGGCTTCTGTCTTTTTCTTGGTCTTTTTGTTTTCCTTCTGGATAGTTTTTCAGCAGGGAACACTGCTGCTGTTGGTCTTTTCAGCAGGTTGGGAGGGAGTGAGTTATTGTTTCTGGGTTTGGGCAGTTTGTTTGGATGGCTGTTGACTTTGTTGTCTTTCCCCTCCATTTCTGGCAGTCTGGGGAAATGGGTGGTGCCCTGGTTTGGTTTTTTTGACCATTTGTGTATTATTTATAGAGGCAGGCTTTTTTGGGGGGGGGGTGGTGTGGTGTAAAGTTTTCTTTGGGTTTTGGTTTTGTCTGTAAGATTTGTTATATCTCAGGGTGCTTTGTTTTGTTTGGTTTTGTTGCTGGGTGGTTTGTTTGGTTGGGTTTTTGTCCAGCTTTTGTTATTCTGAAGTTCAGCTTGTTCTTGGTAGCTTCCACAGATGTTTCTTGACAATCTGATTTATAACTGAGAAGTGCTTTGCCCCTTAGTCTCAGGGAGGATGGGGCTCTGAATTGCTTAGCTCCTTGAGAAAACCATGAAGCCCACATTTCTGGGCAGTGGAAGAAGGTGTTGGTAACTGGCAGTAGCCAGCATGCACTTGCAAAGGGTCAATTATACGTGCCTAACAGCATTCTTGAATCTGGGTTGGGATGTTACAGCCTGTATGGGTGGACTACTAGATGTGTGGGAAAACTGGATGGATCACTGGGTCAAAGCATAGTAGTCAGTGGTTTCTACTCTGCCCAAAGGCTGGTTACAAGTGGGCTTACTTAGGAATCCCTCTTGGTACCTGTTCTGCTTCTGGTGTCAGCTAGATGTCAATGTCAAGAGCGCATGGTGCCAACTGCCTATTATAATCAATTCTGCACAGAGGTCTAGATTTCCCTTCAGTTTTCTAGCTGAAGGGATAGCAACAGGCTTTGATTCTGTAGCCAGCTCTGTCATTGAGAGGATTGCAATGATGAAAGATAGACTATCTGTGCGCTACCATCCTCATTCATTCCTGAAAAATGCATTTGGTGTTCACAAACTACATGTTAACTTCACATCACTTTTTCACTAGGCTGTAAGAGCAGAGTTTTGCAGCCATATTTAGAGCTTGAGCAGGATCAAGAATCCTTTCCACAGACCTCTCTCCCTTTAATCCTGGTCAAAACCAGTGGACCTTCTGCATCCCACAAAGGGATGAAGGAACAGGAGTCATCATTTCGTCTCTAAGTGCCCGTGGCCCATTGTGAAAAGCTTGAAGAGAGTTTGGACCATCTCTGAAGCAGAATTGTTGTTTTGAAGCAAATGGTTTAAAAGAACAAGTATTGAGCCCACAGCCAGCTCATCTGAGACTTGCAGAAGCATTATTCCTTGATTTTTGGGCTCTGCATAAATCCTTTGCATACCTCGTGGTACCTAAATAGTGCTTCTGAGGTTCACTTCCTGAAGTGCTCACCCTACAAAGCATTAAAACAACAAAAACCCCCACCCGGCCACATTTCTCCATTTGCTCTGCATGTGCCTGGTGGTCACATGGGATATTTTGGCCACCTGCCTTACCCATTGCCCCCAGAAATCCACCCCATAAAGTACTTGAACCATAAAATATTCCTTCAAATAGGTTTCTTCCTTTTTTCTCCCTTGGCCTTCCTGAATATAATGGGGGTCTCAATGTAAAAGGACAACCTTATAAGGTTGAACAAAGTTTACCATTGCTTGGGAAAATGGTTAAAACTTGGATTGTCTGAACTTCTAGTTGAACAAAATCTGTATTTGGAAGCTAAAGTATTAGGGTAGGGTTTTTCCTCATTCACCAAAGGTTATGAGATGGATGGTGTTTCCTCCTGCCTTGCTTTTTCCCCCTCATCCTCACAAATCCACCCTGAAGATCTGAAAGGTGAAGATCCAAACTAAAAGATTGTGGCTCTGCAAGTCTGAAAGAAGCAGTACCACCTCTGTTGCTGCTCCTTCATCCTTGAGCTCCCAAGTACAGGAAAATGGGTCTGACCTGGAAGTACCAGGTTTACTTAAACCTGAGTTGTTCTGAAGCTGGTTTGTCAAGTCTGTCAAAGGCCACAAGTGCTCACTGAACTCTCCTGTAAGGTGGGGCCTAGTCCGGGTTTCCCAACAGCCCAAAACTGTTGACTTCCAAAGTCAATGCTACAGCCAATCACAGGTTCTGACAGGAACTTTATGGGCAATAAAGGCTTTCTTTCTCTCTCTCTCTCTTTTTTTCCTTTTTATTTTATTTTTCTGCAGCAGTGTCACCTTCATAGAGTCAGAGATTGGTTTGAGTTGAAAGGGACCTTTAAGGGTCACCTAGTCCAACCCCCCTGCAATGAACAGGAACATCTTCAACTATTGCAGGTCACTCAGGACTTCATCCAACCTGACCTGGAATGTTTCTAGGGATAAGAAATATCCTTACCTTATCTGGTAAAAACACTTTACCCATGTTTTTCAGTCATAAAACAAATACATGTGACATGGGAGGGTCTGCCATGCTTAGGTAAATCAAGGTTTCAGTCGTTCTGTGGTGCACTTTTGACTCTTTACAGCTTTCAACTCGCTTACACTTGCTTAAGATGGTTTGTCTTCTGACTGCTTTATTTAAGACGTCTGAAGGCTGACATGGAGGTGTCTGATTCCCCCTGTTTGGGTTCTCTGTGCTGGCAGCAGGGAGAATTTAAACCATAACATCTGCCTTGGTTCTTTATCTGAACGAAGCCTTCTTCCTTCTTCCATCCCTCGGGGTGGGTTGTGAAGCTTTACTTAATTGCAGTCTCCTGAAACCTGCCAGCAAAAGACACCGAGCAAAAGAAACTGCCCGTGCTCAGCATTTGTGTGTGTATTTCCACTATTGAAACAGCTTTTTGTTGTTGTTATAAATGGTAAAAATGAAGGAATCCTGCTTCATTCATATCCTTCAGGAACTGATTGCCAAAGCAAACTGAGTGCCTCTTCCCATCACAAGCAGCAGTTCTTATGCAACAGAAGATTAATGATGTTTTCACTGGATGCCATTTGTCTCTGCACCTGCCATATTGCATGGTATCAGGAGATTTCTGACCCAACACTTTCATAAGGGACCTGCATGAAAGACAAAAAGGCCTCTGATTCACTGCTGTCTAATACAAGGAGAAGTGACTCCATGGACCAGAAAGGGCACACTTGCTTCAATTAGCATACCTTTGTGCATGCAAAAAAAGAAATGTCAGCAGGTTAGGAAGGTGTTTCCAAGGCTGCCCATTCCAGTTACGGGCATTTCAGTGTTATGGTGGGGGGTCTGAGCATTCATCTGCCCAAATCCATCCCACTCGCAATTCAGTGCAAGCCAGTGGGCTGATGACTGCAGCTCCAGTTCTGCAGTATCCTTAAGGCTCTTTTGAACTCTAAGATAATGAATGGGGAACTGATCTCAATGCTGATCTATAGCCAAAGAGGGGGAAGGGGGCAAAGGATGGGGCCAGACTCTTTTCAGTGGTGCCCAGAGGCAGGACAAGGAGCATTGGGCACAAACTGGAACCCAAGAGGTTATGTCTGAACAGGGGGAAAATCTTTGATGTGAGGGTGCTGGAGCCGGCTACCCAGAGAGGCTGTTGGAGTCTCCTTCCCTGGAGAGATTCCAAGCCCACCTGGCCATTGTGATCCTGGGCAACCTGCTAGGGGGTAACCCTAGTTCACCAGGGGGTTGGACTGGATGATCTCCAGAGGTCCTTTCCAACCCCCACCATGCTGGGGCTCTGTGAAATACTTTTAAAATTTACTCCAAGAATCCAGGTGCCCAGCTGAAGCCCAGCAGCTCAGTGTTTGCGCTTGAGGCTGACCCAGTGTTTGCCCTCCAGTACCTCTACATTGCACTTTTCTAGCTGATGTTTCAGAGCATGCCAATCCAGAGTTCACCACAAAATATGCACTTCCATTAATTCTTCTCATGCCATACTTTTAGAGCCAGCTGTTACTTCAGCACCAGTCCATGTCCATTAGCAAAAAATTCTTCCCTGAAAGGGTTGTCAAGCCCTGGAACAGGCTGTCCAGGGCACTGATAGAGTCCTCATCCCTGGAGGGACAAAGCTGTGTAGATGTGGTGCCGAGGGACATGGCTTAGTGGTGAGCTGGCAGTGCTGACTTAACAGTCAGACTTGATGGTCTTAAAGGTCTCTTCCAACCAAAACAATTCTATGATTCTGAGTCCTGAGCTGCAGTTGTTTGGGATGGGCAGAAGTAATAGAAAATGGAGGTTTCAAGCCTCTGTGTTCCTCAACTAGATTGGCAGACATCCAATTCTTTGTGCCCACAGCAAGCTTCAGTCACAAAGCTGGAGTGCTTTAAAAGAAGTGCATTTTCTCCCTGTTCTCCATTATTTTTGACATCTAGTCATATTTCTAGTCTATTTTTGACAGATTGTTAGCAAAACCAGAAGGTTAAGGGCTGGCTAGAGAGTCAGCAGCAGCAATGCTCTGTCTTGAGAAGTGCTTTTCATCTGGGGGTCAAGGCTAAGTGCAAAGCCTGAAGATGCCCAGATTTTTAAAGCCCTGTCTCCCATCCACAGTAAGCAATTATTTTGGGCTGAAAGAAGGATCTTGTGCCCCCAGCACATCGCTTCCCCACTGCAGCAGAGCCTTGATCATGACTAAAGCATTGCTGTTGTCAGACTTATGTCTAGACACTATTGGCTTTTTTTTGATTAATCATCATGCAGTTAGAACCTTTCTGACAATAACAATATTCAATATGTGCTTCAGGTACTTGGCTGTATATGGATGACCCTGAACATATGTATACCTTTCTGCACAAGTGGTTGGATGAACAGGAACTGGACATCCTGGATCCTCTTTACCTAGGAAAACTCTGCATGAATTTTACTTATCTCTGAGTGCTACAAATTAAGTTGAGTTTAGAAGAGGTTAGGCATTGGAGTGCAGATGGCTTCTCAAGCTTCTATCTCAGAGTACCCCTCCTCTATGCTGTGGGCAAATGAGCGCTGACTCAAAGCTCTGAGCAACCCATGTGTCCGTGCCTGTTATCATCATTGGCTTTCCTTAACTTTTGCTGTAGCATCTGTGCTTGTCCCCTGATGAGATGTCCATCTCCTTGGGGCAGGGAATGCAATTCACCCAGAAGAGTTCATTGCTCTCAAAGGGATATTGGTTTCCACGACTCATGTTGGATGAAGCTATGGCTCAGGGGAATGGCTCTACCAACAGCTATCATGTGTCTGAGTTAAAGATATCACGTGCAGCAGTGCTGTCCTCACCAGTGATAGGACTGAAGATACTGTCCTGAGTCTTCTTGGGCGGAAGAAGAGGCTCAGTGATGCTGTGGAGAACAGAGAGGATAAAGCAGTGCAAGTCAACAGCATATTTGGTCCCTGTGATGCTCCTAGCTCTCAGCAGACCCAAGGTGGGCTGCCAACACTCTCTAGTCTGCAAGTCTTTTTGAGTGTTGACAATGAAACCATGAGGTTCCTTCTGTGCAGGCAAAGTTGACATGGGAACAACCTTAAGTGCTTCTGTTTTCTCTGGCTGTCCTTATTTCTAATTGTAGGGTGGGCATTCTTCACAAACAAATGTAAGAGGCAAGCCCCACCAAGCTCAGCCATGCAGGGTGACCCAAGGACAGGTAATGACCCTGTGGCGAGTTGTCTGTCCTCAGCTCCTGACAGGAGCTGGGAACAAGCTTATTCCCAGGGCTACAGCCTGGACAGGGGTGACAGAAGACAGCACAAACCCTCTGCCCCAAGCAAACCCCAGGGCAGTGCACTGACTAATCTTGCCGGCGTTTGCTGGGACAGACGCAGTTAAACCAGGACATCTGGATACGTCAGTGGTTCCCTCCAGTCACACTGTACTTGGGCCTTGTCCCTTCTCCAGCACTCCTGGGGACTTTGCTCACAGCCTTGAAGAAATGATGATCCAGGCTCTTGCTTAAAAGCTTAGCAGAACTGTGTGTATATATATATATATATCCTGTTGTCTCTAGGTCCCTAGAGGGTTGTGTTTAACTGGCCATGTGGTGGGATAGAAAGCTTGGGAGGTTTTTCCTACTGTAGGTCAAAAGGCATTTGAGAAGAACTGAATGTTTATGTAAAGCAGTGACCTGCCTTCTGCATGGCATCAGACCAGCAAGTATGAAAAAACAACACTGTCTGAGGCACAAGAGATGTCCAGAAATAGAGCACCTGTCTGCTTTTAGCTCAAATCTCCTGCATCCCCACTTTGCAGCTTCTAAAGTCCAGAGCTGCCCCAAACACTGCTCTTAGTCACACATGCACGCTCCCTGACACTGAAGAATGCTTACAATGTTGTCCCTCACTCCTTGCAATTCCCATGCTCTGTCTGCTTTTCCTCCAGGCATTTAGCTGAAAGCACAGCAGCATCTCCTGGAACTGGGTGGTTATTGCATGTTCATTGACAAAGTGCAGTCCTTAAATCCTGATCAGGTCACACAGTTGGAAAGATTCCAATTGAATGTGTTCCCCTTGTGCAGGTACTGGGGATTGGGAAAGGGCAATGTGTGTCCAGCACATCTCCTCACACTTGTGAGGAGGTGGAAGGGACTAGCTAGTGGAAACTGCCTGGCCATTTTTCAGATGTCCTCCAGGAAATTTAATGAGGCATTGGTCACCATGTTATAGGTGATACAATTAGAGGGAAATCATGGAGAGAGAACTGAACTGGTGTTACCACACCAAAGGAGACAGGAGAGATTCACCCCTGAGGTGCCAAATATCTGGATTTAATTACCAAGAAGCTGCTTTCTCATGAAGAAAAGCTGCAGGGGACACAGACCATCAGTATCCTTTAAATTAGAACAAGAAGCCACCAAGATTCTCTACTAAAAAAAAAAAAAAAAAAAAAAAAAGCAAACTGCTGACCTAAAGGAGGACCTTTATAAGAGCAGACAGGGCTAGAGACAGAACCAAATGTAGAAGGCCAACAGTTGTCACCTCTGAGGAACTGTAAGAGATGTCAGCAGCAAGATTGGGTAGGGTTTGTTTCTCAACTGCATCTTCACAGTTTCCAGTGGTACACCACCTCAGTACACACAGAGGGCAAGAGCAGAGCTCAATGGCAGCTCAAACCACCTGTAGGGTCCCTTCCTTCTCTTTACAGAAAAGATGGAAAATACCAGGAGATAAATGTGGCTTAATGGAAGCTGGAAGTCCTGGTTGTCATACAAGCTCCATATATTAAAGTGGAGAACAGTGGGTGAGGTGGACTCTGGCTTAGGAAGAAGCATTATCCACTTACATAAATGCATCTGTCATCCTGCAATGTCTCCTTATGTCATGGAAAACATCTTTTTTCCATGGCATGGCTGGTCAGTTCCTGACACAAACTTTCTTTGTTTGCCTCATAGAACAGACTGGTTTGGCTTGGAATGGATCTTTAAAGGTCATCTAGTCAAAACCCATGCAGTCAGCAGAGACATCTGTAACTAGAGCAGGTTGCTTAGAGCCCAAACCAACCTCACCTGGAATGTTTCCAGAGATGAGGCGTCTACTATGGTATGGCTTCACCCATCATACGTTGGTCAGCATTGAACCTGTGTGTGGTAAATGGTCCAGCTAACTGACAGGCCTCGCTTTTTCTCCACCTTATCAGACAAGCTGTGTTGGCCATGACAACTCTTGCTGGAGATGTATATATTAAAAATAAATCATCAGAAACAGGAGATTTTCTCCCACTGGATTAGACCAGAACTCCTTCTGCTCTAACATCCATTTGGCCACAATGATTATTTTGACAATACCTTGTCCTAAAAGTGTCCAGAAACAGCCTCTGTGGGCATCACGTACAGAAGCTCCCCTGCAGTTACTTGGAGGATAAGGAAATTGCTGAGAGCAAGAGGTGCCAAACCTTTTCACCGTTTTTGCCATTTAGGGTTTGGTTGGACAATTTGGCCAAATGGACATGACTGGGGCTGCAGGTGACCTTGTGAGACCACAGCCTGAGGTGGTTCAGGTAGCCAATCCAACAGGGTTTTTTTTTGTGAACTTAGTGTCAAAGTAGGTGTTGCTGTGGTGGTCTGATGATGGGATTCATCATGCTGTGAATCAGCAAATCTTCCTTCCTATACTGCATCTGAAGGATGGAGAATATCATCATTGCTTTCTGAAATCTTCTCCTTTTCCCCTCCTTCAGATAGAATGAAAGGCAACAAAACTGTTATTAGTGGAAACTTGTATTTTGCTTTTCTGCTGAAATACCAAGAAATCATGAAAGGCATCATCTCAGCTCAGGTCAGGCAGCTGAAAGCTCCTTGACCAAGATTGGGTTTCTTGCCGCTTCTGTGCCCCGGGCAGAGGAAAAGAAGGGCTACGTCTTATTTAAACATGATCCAAGAGGATCATGTTGCAGAAAAACCCAAGAACTGGGAAAGGGAGGACAGGCACAAAGGTAGATTTCTTGCCTGGTGCCATACAAAGGCTCTGCTTGTACTGCAGCAAGCCCAGCAGCATCAGCAGCCAAACTATTTGTTTAATTAAACTGCTGTCCTCATTGCACCTAGACTTGGTAATTAGTATTTTAAACGCCTGTAAAATGATTTGGCTGCATCCCTTCAGACGCACATCTCTATGGATGTTGGTAGTAATTCCTCCTGCCCTGTGCCATCACTTAAGGAACATCGTTTCTGCTTCCAGATGGGCTGAATTCTCTGCAGCTAGAGGAGACCACCATCATCTTTGCTCATTCATGCACAGAGGGCTCTGATTTGCATGAGAAGAGATGAGGCTGTGGTGCAGCACTCCCTAAAGTCTGGGGATAGGGGAGCTGAGGCTGGCAAGGAGAGAATAATGAGGCACAAATGTAGATAAGCTGAATAATTTTTGTGCTGCAGCTACCCTGGGGTTTTATACCCCATTTGCAGCATTCAGAATGCTCTGTGGAAATAGTGAGCTGGGAACACCTCTGGTGGTTTCAGCTGGGTTTCACCCAGCAATTGCTTCAGTGATGTAGGTTGCAGTTGGTAGGAGGTTGTTCTTGGTGGCCGGATTCAAAACACAGGCATGGATTTCTGAGGGAATACAGTGGCTAATAGGCTGGGAACAGCAGTAATGCTGTCAGATGTGGACAGAGGTACAATGATGGGGTGGGGTTGGACCCAACCATCAGCCAAGGAATGTGTTGAGTTGGCTCCACAAGCAGATGAACTTTGAATTACACTGACAGGGAACCTTAAAGGATGCTTTTATTTGCAAGTAGTAGCAGACAATTGTACAAAGGACCAAAGATCCCACTTCACTGATCTCCCAGTTTTTTGAATGTAGCTTTCTTAAAGTAATTTTCAGTTGTTTTCAAAGCATGAAGTCACCCCAGTAGCTGTTTATGAAGGATGTCTGGGGAGGTTCTGCAAATGGAAAGACAAATGCATTTTTGTATGTGCACAGCTCTGGATGTCGAGCACACAGAAGCACTTCCCAAACGTTTTGTGAGAACAAAAAGCCATTTCCCCGGCTGTTTACAGATGACTTGCAAAGAATAAGTGAGAGGTTCAAGCATGGCTGAACCGAGCAGCTACTGAGAATTCAAATAAATGGTTTCCCACCCTCCTTTTTTTCCACAAGCTCTGCTTTGGAAGATGAAGGAAGGGGACATGTCACAGGCTGATGCTGTCCATCCAAGCAGAGGTGAGAAGGAAACCTTGTCTCCATTCTCCCGGATGGCTCTTCGGAATTTGATTCTTTAGCCCTTATCACTGCTGAAGGATTTTCAGTGTTTAGGTTCCAGCCGCGATCTCATGGGCTTTGATGACCTTTTTTGAGCTGAATGGAGCTTGTGTGAACAATGCATTGCAGATGATGGCTTGCATCTGTAAGCCGTTCGCACCAGGAAGTGTCAATCAGGATGACAAATCATGCACATATCAGCACCTTTGATTTTTCCCAGCACTGATTTTCAGCTCCTGTGTATCCTCTGTGGGGCAAAGTCTGACTTTCTAAATTTTCAAGGTGCTCCAAATGTATCTTCTGTAGTGATAAGGTACTGTGATGACAAGCTCAGTGTTTCTTCCAAAGCCAGGCTTTCCACAAATTCCTGCCTTGTCAATGTCCGCATCCAAAGAAGCTGAAAATAAAGTCACCTGTACCATGTCCTTTCTAAGACACACCCTCTGTCATCAAAGCTAATTAGCTAATTCCTCCATTAGACCATTCAAGGCTATACAAAGAGAAACATAAGGCTATACAAAGAGAAATATTAGGCTTCAATATGCGCTTGAGATTTATTAAGAAGACCATGGCCAGCAACAGGTTGAGGGTCTCCTCTCTCTATTCTGCCCCAGTGAGGCTACACCTGTAGTGGTATGTCCAGTTCAAGAGAGAAAGAGAACTACTGGAGACAGTCCAGTACAAAGATGCTGAGGGGCCTGGAGCATCTCTGTGAGCAGGATAAGCTGAGAGACCTGGGGCTGTTTTGTCTGGAGAAGAGCAGACTGAGAGGGGATCTGATCAATTTTGATCGATACCTAAAGGATGGGGGGCAAGGGGCCCAGACCCTTTTCAGTGGTGCCCAGTGACAGGATGGTGATGCTCCGTGGCTTCACCTATGGATTTCATAAGATACAGGAATTGACTAAAGTAATCCGACTTGATGTTGCTTGGGTGGGAATGGGTGCCACAACAGTCTGTCCCCCACACATCTTGGACACAGATCCAAAGAAGGCAATGGATGACTTTGGAAGTCATCCAGACTTTGGGGATGTGCCTTTCTTATTTGGATCCCCAGTAAATATCAAAGTAATAGGTTGTTATGGACCTCCTCAGAAGCTTGAGAAAGGTAAGCGCTTTTCTGGACTGAAAGATCAAGTGGTGGTGAAATAACTGTCTGGGACAGGCTTGTCAGGCCATCTTCAGCTTGCTTGTTGGTAGAATTAACTGGGCTGTGGGTAGACAAAACCCTTGCTGTTGGTTGCATTTAGTTTGTGGACTTTTCTGCAGTTTGGTACCATCAAAAGGAGGATTACTGACCTGAAAACTTGCTAGAGTTCCTGCCTGTTTTCTTGTATCAAAGCCAGTTTGTCTTACTGCCTCTAGGGAGTCTGTGCTCCCACACCCAACAGTTTGTGCCTACATGTGTTCATGACTGTCATCAGACTTCTTCAGGAAGCTATCCAGTCTGTGATTTTTTGAGCTGATAAAGGATATCTGGGGCTAGATGGAACTGCAGCCTGCTCACATGATGTACACATGTCAGTCAATCTTGGATCGAAAGACTGATAGCAAGAGTGTGTACTAATGAATTACTGGAGACCTGGGGGGGACTCAGAAGTCAACTGTGTGACAGCATTGGTCTGCTTGCCCATTTTTCTGACAGCTTTTCTGTCAGGCCTGGTTACACAGTTACTTCCAAGTCTGAGGGATGACAAAATGGATTAGCATATCCAGTGTAGAAAATATTGAAAACAAACATCTTTCATCTGCTAAGTATCCCCTTTTGGAACCATTCCCATCCTGATGGCTGCAAGGTCTCGTGGTGAGAGTCCACATGCTTTCTGCTGCTTCCTTCTGCAAAAGGACCAGCATCCCATACCAGCATCTCAGAGCTGAGACAGGTACATGCCAGTTTAAGATCTTATCCTGAGGTTATCATCTCCTCTGGGTTTCTGCTCATGACCCTGCAGCCCACAAGCTGTACATCTGGAGATAAGCAGCTTGGAAGTGCTCTTGGGCATTCCCAACCATGAAGACATGAATAACTCATAATGTACTATAGTGCGTTAATCAGCAAAGGATGCAGAGGCTCTTGGAGTCAGAGGGAATGTGCTCTATGGGCTTGAAATGCTGTCAGATCACAGCCATGCTCTCTCTGAAGTCAATAAGACCTGGTTCATTCTACTGTTGGATTGTTCTTAGACTTGTTTCAGATGAACCCTAAAATCAATTTTGAGTAACATGTTGTCCAGAGAGACAGTAGATGCCCTATTACAGAATCACAGAATGTTAGGGGTTGGAAGGGACCTTGAAAGATCATCCAGTCCAACTCCCCTGCCAGAGCAGGATCACCTACAGCAGGTCACACAGGTGGGTTGTGAAAGTGCCCAGAGAAGGAGGCTCCACAACCTGGGCAGGCTGCCCCAGGGTTTTGTCACCCTTGCAGTGAAAAAAATTTTCCTTGTGTTCACATGGAACCTCCTCTGCTCCAGCCTGCACCCATTGCCCCTTGTCCTATCACTGGACATCACTGAGCACAGCCTGGCTCTATCCTGACATTCGCCCTTCACATCTTTATAAACATTCATGAGGGCACCTCTCAGCCTCCTCTTCTCCAAGGTAAAGAGACCCAGCACCCTCAGCCTTTCCTCAGAATGGAGATGATCCACTCCTTTAATCATCTTTGTGGCTGTGCAGTGGACTTTTTCAAGCAGTTCCCTGAGGTCCTTCTTGAACTGTGGGGCCTGGAACTGGACACAATATTCCAGATGTGGCCTCACCAGGGAGACACTGTCAAAAGCCTTGCTGAAGTCGACGTAGATATCATCCATGGTCTCCCCTCATCCACCCAGCCAGTCACACCATCAGCTTGATGTGTATTTGTATTTTTGTGAGCTACAACACAAGCAATTTGCTGCTCAGGATGTTTCTGAAACCCAGCACTGTAGGTGCGATGCCATTGGGGCAGAAATGCCATGCTTGTTGAAAGGGCAGGATTTGACTTGCATGTCAAGGTCTCGCATCCTCTCCCACCACTGGTGCAGATATGCCAGTTCCATGTTGTAAGTCATCCAGATGGTGTTTAATGCTTTCCCATAATAATGCTTCTCAATACTGCTATCCACAGCAGCTCAGCTTGATCAAACATCATGGAAGATGCATTTCAGTGCACTTGAACAATCAGGCTTGTTCCAGCATGGAGGATAACAGTCATTTTCTAGGCAGAACTGACATTACAAATGAGCTGTTGGTTAATTTGCTGCATTCTCAACATCATTGATTCTATAGTGATGTCCTTAGGCAGCAGTGCCTGAATATAAACTACCCAGCAGTAAAATTATAACTCCATTTGGATGCAGAGCACAGACATTCCATCCCATCAAGAGTTTCAGGGTTACTCACGCTAAAACAGTTTGTCTGCTTAAGCAAGTGTGTGAGGGCTGCTGAGCAGCATTGCATGCAGAAGCGTAAGCGCTCGCTGGTACGAGCTGGAGAGCAGGCTGGGAAAATCAGCCTTTTCAGAGCTTTACAAACCCACCTCATAGGTAACTCCTCACAGGGCTCAGAATGATGAGAATCATAGAATGGTGAGGGTTGGAGAGAATCTCTCAAGATTGTTGAGTCCAACCCCCCTGCCAGAGCAGGATCACCTAGGGCAGGCTGCCCAGGAACACATCCAGGTGAGCCTTGACAGCTTCCAAAGAAGGAGATTCCACAACCTCTCTGGGCAGCTTGTTCCACTGGTCTGTTCCCCTTACAGTAAAGTAGTTTTTCCTCATACTGAGATGGATCTTCCTGTGTTCTAGTTGGTATCCATTGCCCCTTGTCCTATCACAGGACACCACTGAAACGAAGCTGGCCTCTTCTTGACACCCAATGAATGAGCACAAGTGTTAGCCCCATCTCCCCTCAGTAGCTTGGTGAGACCCTTACCCTGATCCAATGACTCAAAGCCAGAAGACATCCCGATTTGCTGCTTTAGATAAAGGCATCCAGCAAATTTACAGCTAGTTTAGCATTTTGAGGAGGCCATTAAAATAGCACAAGTTTTAACACTTGTAGTAGCAGTTTTAGCAAGTTTTAACGCTCATAGTAGCAGGTTTAGCAAGCTTTAACACTTGTTGGACTGCACAGTTGAGCCATGAAAATGCTGGTTTTCAGCTGAATGGGGTTTGGTCTCCCTTTAAAAGGCTCTCCTCCAAAATCTGAGCAAATCTGAGATTTGATATATAGTCAAAGGCTGCTTTTCCTACCCCAGCCTTATGGAACTGTGACCTGTTCCTACGCAGGTGTTGTAGGGAGCTACTCTTGGCAAAGCTTCTGGGTAGAAATTGAGGGAAAATGGGTAAAAAGTGCAGGAATATCCCTCCTAGGGGGAAACCATGCCAAAACCAGTAAAACTGATTGGTGAGAAAAAGCCAAGAGCTCAAGTTATGAAGGTGTTGAAGCAGATGGCAGAGCTATCACATAGTGATGGGATTTTGCCTTGAAGAGTTTGACTTGCCATGGGAGAGCAGAAAAACCTTTTCTCCCCTTACTGGGACAAGTTACAGATGGAGGTTAAGAGGATTAGTATATTTGGCCACTCACATTCACTTGAGGAATAATACCTTTAAAAACCAAATTGTTTTGTGGAAATAGGACAGTCCAACCTTTCTTCTTTCCCAGGGGCTTGGTTAAATAAATGCTTTTCTCTGGGTGAGAAAATGAGCTCTTACAGTAAATTCTCTGAGCCAGAAATCACTTTCAGTGAGCAAGAGACTGAGGGGCCACAGTGAATCATCCCCAGATGTTCAGTTATATTTCTTTTCACTTGTTACAACATTGCTTTTGACATCAGTAACCCCCTCTCATCTACACCTGTGTGTTTTTATGCACACCCACACACAGAGATATATATGAATATAGGACGATTTATTCCTAAAACCTAAAGCAGCTTTTAATGCATGTGATGAGATGTAAATACTCATGTTATTGCTCACTACAGCTCACTGGAAGGAGGTTAAAGCAAGGTGGGGGTTAGTCTCTTCTCCCAAGGAATGAGTGATAGGACAAGAGGAAATGGCCTCAACCAGAGGAGGTTTAAGTTGGACATTAGAGGAAAGTTCTTCACTGAAAGAGTTCTCAAACACTGGTGCAGCCTCCCCAGGGAGATGATGGTTGAATCCCCATCACTGGTTGCCTGGGAGAAGAGACCAACCCCTACCTGTCTACAGCCTCCTATCAGGTAGCTGTAAAGAGCAATAAGGTCTCCTCTGAGCCTTCTCTTTTCCAGGCTAAACAACCCCAGCCCCCTCAGCCTCTCCTCATAGGGCTTGTGCTCAAGACCTCTCACCATCCTCATTGCCCTTCTCTGGACACGTTCATGTATCTCAATGTCCTTCTTAAATTGAGGAACCCAGAACTGGACTCAGCACTCAAGGTGTGGCCTAACCAGTGCTGAGTAAAGGGGTGGAATGACTTCCCTGCTCCTGCTGGCCACACTAATTCTAATACAGGCCAGGATACTGTTGGCCTTCTTGGCCACCTGGGCACACTGCTGGCTCATGTTCAGCTGGCTGTCAACCACTACCCCCAGGTCCCTCTCTGTCTGGCTGCTCTCCAGCCACTCTATCCCCAGCCTGTAGCACTGCATGGGGTTGTTGTGGCCAAAGTGCAGCGCCCGGCACTTGGACTTTTTGAATGCCATCATGTTGGACTCTGCCCATCTGTCCAGCCTGTCAAGATCCCTCTGCAGAGCCCTCCTATGCTCTAGCAGATTGACACCTGCCCCCATCTTGGTGTCGTCTGCAAACTTACTAAGTTTGCTGTGATGTTACAGGCTCATCCCCATGTCTGAAATGACTTCTCACACCAGAGGAATGTGTGTCTTGAGGTTCCACTGACTGGGAGCTGGCACTGTCTCTATCAATGGCAAGTGAGAGGGAAGTATAGATCTTGGTCCTGTAGGTTTACAAGTCACTGTAGCTAAGCCATATTTCCTTGGGAGCTGAAAAGTAGGAGAATAAGATTGCTACTCCAAACATATGTGCCCAGACCTTTAATTATGCAAAGAACTGGAGCCAGCTTCCTCCTGCCTTTTCAGATAAGTGGTTTCACTAAGAGATTACAGGGAGCAGAATCTGGCACCTGGCTCTGCTGGCACCAAGGGGCTTTCCACCCACCCCTCCCTCCCCACCCCAGCCCTGCAGACTCCTGCCATGGAAATTTGTTCTTATCCAAGGATCCACCCAAGTGGATCCAGTTGCCATGTCAGCAGATTAGTGCCTACAAAAGACCGGCAGAAACTAAGCGTCTCCCAAAGCCTGTGAGCTGAATTGTCAGGACACTTGTTTGTCCTCTTCATCCCACGTGGGAAACATTGGCTCAAGCCTCATTTACCTCCAGGCTCTCCAGCTTCAGGAGCTGGAAAGGCAGCAAGTAATCCCTCCTCCTCCTCTTGCTGGAGGCTGTTCTACTGAAGAACAAACTGGTTATGTGTGTGTGAGTGATACCTGGGCTGTGGAGAACTGCAGAAACCATCACAAATTCATTGGGCTTGTAAATACCAGCAGGCTG
This sequence comes from Picus viridis, assembly GCA_033816785.1. Classification (NCBI taxonomy): domain Eukaryota; kingdom Metazoa; phylum Chordata; class Aves; order Piciformes; family Picidae; genus Picus; species Picus viridis. The sequence goes on from CM066588.1 coordinate 25,031,031, forward strand.
CCCAGAGAGATTGTGGAGTCTCCTCTGGAGAGATTCCAAACCCACCTGGACATTACGACCCTGAGCAAGCGGCTGGCTGTGACCCTGCTTTAGCAAGGGGGTTGGACTGGATGATCTGCAGAGGTCTCTTCCAACCCCTACCATGCTGGGATTTAGTGATACTGTAATCAAGCCTAGGGGACCTTACTCAGAGAGAAGCAGGACAAGGCTGCCTCCAAAGACATGCAGCTCCTGCTCTTGAACAGTTTCATATCCAGAAGGCTGAATTTAGCTGAAATCAGATCTATAAAAAGTGTCTTTTAAGTTCCTATGGATACAGTGAGTCATGGCATTCACATGAAGTGTGCAGAACATGTCTTCTGAGACTGGGAGAAGCAAACCCTAGTAGTAGAAAGATGGGTGGAGGCTTTGGAAATTGCCTTAGTGTTGGGTTAATGCTGCTAATTGAGGTGAATGCTAAAGCTAATGCAGACTTCAAGGGAGCAGTTACCCCAGGGGTAAATCTTGAAGATAACTGGGATACATTCTCTTTATTTCAATGTGTAGAAGGAGAGACTTCATAGATGTGTATTTACTGTGACTGTATGGGAGAGAGAGTGACATCTGAAGAAACATATGCAGGATTTGTTCTCCAAAGAGAAAATTGGATCGAGACAAAATCAACCTAAATAAACTTTGGAAGATCATATGAAACTATTCCTTGGAGGCAGAGAGAAGGAATATATACATGCAGATAAGGGTTGTGTGTGAAAGTTGAGTATTGTTCTTTGGGGAATTTCAGTGCATCAAAGGGGCCTGATACCAGTCCTGGAATAACATCAGAAGAAATGTTGTCTGAGGAGAAGTAGTAGAGGGGGTGAAAGAAATTTATCTGGGCAGGAGAAGGTGCAATGAACTCTTGAAATGTCAAATACTGAGATGATTTCTGGCTTTTCTATGTTTTGCTCCTTGGGCTCAAGAGAACACAACTTCTCACTGTTCAGATGCTTCTGAGTGGCGGATAGATGCATGAGTAGACTTTGTGGTGGGGTCAGGAAATTGGGCAATAGTTTATTGGGTCTGTATGGCCTCAAAGAACATCCTGTAAGCTATAGTAAAGGTGGTGCCCCCAGATTTCTCGGGGTTGTGAAATGGTTGCCAGGGGACTGTAAGGATGGACAAGGGCATTCATTGCAGGCGCTTTCCCTGGTGGAACAGAAGCTCAACATGTTCAGTTTTGAACCTGAGCTCTTATGATGCCAAATAGAGCACAAAGTGAAGCACTGCAGGTTAGAAACTAAAGTAAAGGTGGTACCCCCAAATTTCTTGGGGCTATGAAGTGGTTGCCAATGGACTGTAAGGATGGACAACACCCAGTACTGGGGAGAAATGATGGTATCAATGGAGCTTCTCCAACTGGCACAACCTGCCAGTTCCCAGGAATGGGACAGTGAATGACCAAGTGCAAAGCTCTGGGCTATAAACAGTCATTGCAGATCAGGATGCTTTCCACCTTTTGCACCCAGCAGTGCTTGTGGTCTGCTTTGAGTTTTAATTAATATTTTAGCTTCTTTGCAGCTGGAACATTAGGGCATCTTTAACCACAAAGATGCCAGGTGGTGTCTGCAGGCTCTGTGTGGTTTGCTTGAGGTTCCAGGTGGCAGAGCAGCCCTGAGCCTGAGCTCAGAAATCCCGAATGGATCTACACGGGGTGGGAGAGTTGGTTGTCTGCCACATGCAAGCTAGGTGTGGTGATACTTGGAAACACAGGACCCATGGGGTGTTTTGGCCCTGCGATTGGTCTATGTGTGTACCCTGGGCCCTGCAAGGAATAGGAGACAACAGAAATGTTCATAAACCCAGAGGCTAATTTAGGAAGGATAAAGCCACTGAAGGAAATAAGTGATGGAAGAGTTTGTAACCCACGGAGCACTGATCTCAGAAGGCAATTGAAATGGATATTGTAACGCATCGGGTTTGGTGCAGAAGTTAGGGGCTGCTGACATAAAAAAAAAAGAAAAAAGAAAGAAAAATCCAGGGTGGAATTTGCTGGCTCCTCCACACCTCCATTTGTTATGCAGGTAAGAAGGAGGGAGCATGCAGCTTCTGAAATTATTGCAAACCACCATTGAGCCAGTGGAAGCTGGGGATCCACTTATGAGTGAATTGCAGCAGAAATGGAAGAGTATCCCAAGCAAATTGCTGGGCCTCACAAACACAGTCCCATGTGGAAGCTGTGTATGATCTACATACAGCTTTGAGACAGTGCTTTGTTACCTATGGAATCAATCAGAGAATTGTTTCTGTTGGAAAAGACCTCTAAGATCATTGAGTCCAACCATTGACCTAACACCACTATGGCCACTAAACCATGTCTCAAAACACCATGTGTACACACTTTTTAAACACCTCCAGGGATGGTGATTCCACCAGCTCCTGGAGCAACCTATTCCAAAGCCTGAATACCTTTTCAATTATTTTTTTCCCCCTAGTATCCAATCCAAACCTCCTCTGGTGCAATTGGAGGCCATTCTCTTATGTTACTAGGGAGAAGAGACCAACACCCACCTTACTCAACCTCCTTCCAGGGAATTGTAGAGAGCCAGAAGGTCTCCCCTTAGCCTTGAATGTCCTTCCTGGAGTGAGGGCCCCAAAACTGGACCCAGTAATCAAGGTGTGGCTTCACCAGTGGTGAGTACTGGGGCATATCACTTCCAGAGGCAGCAGTATGCCTGCTGTGTGCATGAACCTACCCTGCCAGTTACACAGAGTGAATTAGCTTTCAAAAGCAGGCTGGTGCACCCCAGTCCCACTCAGCTGCTTCTCGCCTTCGGCTTGGCTGGATTCTAATGGTGTGTCAGGCAGTCGCTTGTTTCTGTGTGTTGGCCCCATCAGTCCAAGAGGGCTTGAAAGAATTGCTGAGCTGTGTTTTTGGCTTTGGGTTCCTTCAGTTCTTGTGCCCAAGCCTGGCAGCACTGCTCTGCTCACATACTTTGGGTGAGTCACTCACTCATACAAGCTGCATTACCCTGCTGTGGGCCTGCAGTTTGGCTTCAAAAGTGAGGAGAATCCCCAGCATGGAATTTTCTTTCTTCTTGTCAATAAAATAACCCCTAAATTCTGTCCCAAATACTGTGATACCCATTTCAGCTGTGGTCTGATGTCTTTACTTGCTGGTGTACATCTTCAGAAAATTTCAAAGGTTTGGATGGCAAGGGCCTCTGGGTGGCACAAAGTGTTGGGGTGGCAAAGGGGTTTGGGTGGCCCCAAGTGTCTGGTTGGCCCTTTTTTTGTGCAACTGCAGCTCCTGCTTGGCCAACCCAAATCACTGAGTATCTCTCTAAAAGTCTCTGTCTTATTAGACTGGATGTTAGGAAAAGAAGTCTTTCCTGAAAGAGTGATCAGGCATTGGAACAGACTGGCCAGGGAGGTGGTAGAGTTACTGTCCCTGGGGGTGTTCAAAAACACATGCTTATGGCACTTGGGAACATGGTTTAGTGGCCATGGTGGTGTTAGGTTGACAGTTGTACCTGATGATCTTAGAGGTCTTTTCCAAACAAAACAACTCTATGATTCTATGATCTCTTTTTTTTAACTCCATCACTTATGTTGGCATAGCTAATATTTAGTGATGTTTAGGAATACCTCTGATGGAGGAGGGAAGCTCTCTCAGCGTGGAAAGCCAGGTTCAACCCTGAGATGCTCTTTCAGTTAGCTGCTGCCTGAGAAAGGGAAAAATAGGGTTACCTTGAGCACAAAGTACTAATGAGAAGCTCTCCTGGATACTCTTCCTATCCAGCTAGAGCCTGCTGACCCCAAGTTTAAAGAGATAAGAGGTTATTCTTGAGCCAAGGAGAGGTTGTGCTAGAGACAAACCCTTTGAGGACCCTGCTGGACCACAGAAGTGTGTTTTGAACACCACTGTTCTCCTTTTGCTTTCTTTTCTGTGTCTGCTTCAGCTGCCTGTGGGAGTCCTGTAGGGTCCAGGTCTGCCAGGGCATTTCCAGACAGTTCTCTTCAAAAGGCTTTAAATGAAAGACATGGAAAGAGATGGAAGACTTAGTCACCTTTCACAGCCTGAAAGACCAGCTGAGCGTGTTGCAGTGTGTGTTGCAAGGCTGGCTATAAAAGACGCTAAAGAAAGCACAGTAGAAGTCTGTGTCTGGAGTTACTGCTTGGGAAGAAACCTGCCAAGATGCCTTCACTGTAAGGTAGAAAGGTGTCTGGAGGGAGACAGGTGCCTCCATGCTTTCCTGGGGGAAATTGTCCCAGTCCTTCTTGATCTCATGCTGATGAGATCCCGGGGCTGTGGTAACCAGTCTTTCCAGTGAACACTGCTGCTGATGGATGCTTTTTAAGGTGTCTTTTGCCCAGGGAAATGGGTTTAAAAGCCCTGCAGATGTGATGCTGAGGGGCATGGTTTAGTGGTGACCTGGCAATGCTGGGTTAACAGCTGCATGTGACAGTTTCAAAAGTCTTTACAAACCAAAATTATTTAAATCAGTTCCTCCAGGGATGGTGACTCCACCACTGCTCTGGGCAGTCTGTTCCAGAGCTTGACTACCCCTTCAGGGAAGATATTTTCCTAATGTCCAACCTACATCTACCCTGAAGAGACTGTCCCCCCCACCTGACTCCACCCTCCTTTCAGGGAATGGTAGAGAGCCAGAAGGTCTCTCCTCAGCCTCCTTTTCTCCAGGTTAAGCATCCCCAGTTCTGTCAGCTGTTCCTCACCACACCTGCTCTCCAGACCCTTCATCAGCTTTGTTGCCCTTCTCTGCACTTGCTTCAGCACATCAATGTCCTTCTTGGAGTGAGGGCCCCAAAACTGAACCTAGTATTTGAGGTGTGGCCTCAAGCCTGTAAGCACAGGACAACCACTGCCCTCCTCCTGCTGACCAAACTATTGTTGATGCAGGCCAGGATGCTGGTGGCCTTCTTGACCACCTGAGCACACTCTGGCTCATCTTCAGCTAGATGTTGGTCAGCACCCCTAGATCCTTTTCTGCCAGGCAGCTTTACAGCCACTCTGCCCCAGCCTGGAGAATTGCAGGGGGATGGAAGGGCTGTTGAAAGCTATGGGAAGCACTGCAGAAGGGGAGGGGAATTGCCCGTGCATTCGCACCCCACTGGCAGAGCTCTGCAGCCGCCTGGACTGGCACTGGCACAGGGCACACTGAACTGTGCCCAGGGCAGGAGGAATCTCTGCAGTCTCTCCACAGCAGCACAGGTGCAACCATCCCCTCGCTCAGCAAAGACACAGCCCCTGCCCCCCGGTGCTGGCAGGGCTCAGAGGTGGCTCAGCCCCTTTCCTGGGAAACAGCATTTACAAGCACAGAAAGCTGGAAATGCCAGCACACGGCAGCTAAATATAGAGCTGCCGGCAGATGAGCCACAGTGCTCCAAAACCCGGACAGTGACAGGGGGATGCCCAGCTCCACGTCGGGAGATGAGGGGAGTCTGTGTGGGAGGACACTGGCTGAGCATGAGATCAATGAGCTGGGCAGCTGCTCAGAGAGGAACCTTGGCTCACTCTTGTGAAATGAACCATGAAATGCCCCACGTGGCCATTAAAATCCTCTGTTCTCCCTAGCACTTAGATGATGGACTGCATCCACCTGCAGGATGAGGGAGGTAGTTTTGCCCCTATGCTGTGCTCTGCTCTGACCCCACCTAGAGCACTGTGTCCAGTTCTGACACTCACCACACAAGAAGGACATTGAACTGCTGGAGCAGGCCACAAATATGATCAGAGGGTTGGAGAACATCCCGTAAGGACAGGCTGAAAGAGTTGAGGCTGCTCAGCCTGGAGAAGGGAAAGCTCCAGGGAGACCTTAGAGCAGCTTTCCAGCACCTGGAGGGGGCTACAAGAAAGCTGTGGAGGGACTTTTTACAATGGCTTGAACCAATAGGAGTAGAGGGGATGGAAGAGGGGACATTTAGACTGGAGATCAGAAAGAAATTCTTTACAGGAACAGGTTGCCCAGGGAGTTTTTGGACATCCCCTCCCTGGAAGTGTTCAAGGCAGGGAACTACTGGGGAGAGTCCAGTGGAGGCTACAAAGATGCTGAGGGCACTGGAGCATCTCTGTGAGGAGGAAAGGCTGAGGGACCTGGGACAGTTTAGCCTGGAGAAGAGCAGCCTGAGAGGAGATCTGAACCGTGCTCAGCAAGAACTAAAGGGTAGGAGGCAAGAGGATGAAGCCAGACTCTTTTCAATGGTGCCCAGCAATAGGACAAGAGGCAACAGACACAAACTGGAACCCAGGAGGCTCCATCTGGAACCCATGAGAAAAATCTTTGCTGTGGGGGTGCTGGAGCCCTGGAGCTGGCTGCCCAGAGAGGTTGTGGAGTCTACTTATCTGGACAGATTCCAAACCCACCTGGACATTGTGATCCTGGGCAGCCTGCAGAGGGTGACCCTGCTTTATCAGTGGGGTTGGACTAGATGATCTCGAGGTTCCTTCCAACCTCACCGTGCTGGGACTGTGTGTGGTGTTCATTGTTAAGAGTATCTGGACACAGCACTGAAAGCAGCAGTCCTGCCTTTGGGGTGTTTCACTGGAATATTGAAATGATGCACAAACTTTAGTGAGCTGTAAGCACTGTAATCCTCTGTAATTAGATGAGGAAATTAGACAGAGGTGATGCCTTTTGCAGCTCGAGATCTGAGAAACAGAGATTAAGGCCATAAGTGTCTAGTAATTTCCAGTTCTTAGTTTCAGATAATGAGAGCTTAACTTTTTAATTCAATTTGCTTTAATTGCTCATGCCCAGCAATTCAACTGCGCTTCACTGGTTCGACCTGCTGTGGAAGCAATACCTAACCCTAAACTCTCCACACCTTGAAGTAAACCTCGCTTTAGGGGACTGAACTGAGATCTAAAGAGGTGAAAGGACCTGTTCTAAATTCATACACGTTCCCACCAACTTGGTTCTTCATCTGAAGATTCAACAGTTGTTGCTACATTCACCTTGAGACAAATCAGTGACACCAGTAAAGCCTTTCTTCACCCTGTTTTGTTTCTTTTCATCTCAGGGACAAACCATGTTCATTAAGCAATGTAAAGTCAGCTGCAGGTCAGGGTCTCCTGGCTGAGACTCAGTACAGCTCCCTGACACTTGGCGAGGCTGGGATGGGCTGCTGGGCTCTGGCTGAGAATTGGTTCTCTCAGCACTTGGCACTTCAGCCTCCATCCTATTAAACTGTGACTGCAGACATCTCTGGTTGGATTCAAATTCTGAGCCTTGGACTCCCCTCTGTTGGTGATGTGCATTGCTTTGATGCACATCTTTGTACATCTACAGGAGGATATAGAAGCCCTGTGCTTTAATCCCTCCTACCGTGGCAAACTGCTTCTCTCTTCCCAGAGGCTCCAGATGGTGCTGACATCTTCAGAGCTTTGGGGGTTTGTTTGTTTGTCTATTTTTAGATAACTTCTCCCACTTGGGCACTCATCAAGATGCCTCAGCTTTCCCAGTTAACAAACAATATCACTTTCAGCTCTGCTTTAGTTCTCATTGACGGCCTCCTTCCCAAGCGGGTCTGCGATGAATCATTGCTGTCATCCACCAGATGAATGGCAGATTGTCTCCATGAACCCCTCTGCCTTCCCAAAGGGAAAAGAAAAGGGGAAAGGGAGCTAGGCTGATGGGGTAGGAAAGAAACTGAACCAGCTGGAATGGAAAGAACAATCCAATGGAACAGAGAGAAAGACATACAAACCAGGAGCCAACCCAACCCCTGATGGCAATTATGTCTCCATTGGCACCACTGATGCTAGGGACAGGAACTGGGCAAGTCCCAGACAGGACTCAGCAGCAAATAGAAACAGATTCAAGAGCTGGATTCTGGAACTGGATTCAGGAACACACATATCAGGATTGAAGGGAGAACAGGAAGAGTCCTGCTCTCTTGTGCCAGCTGCAGCCTCCTGCTGTCCTTAGTGCTACCTTTCTCCCGACTCTCTCTGGCGACATTCAAAACCCACCTGGATGTGTTCTTGTGTGACCTACTCTAGGTGATCCTGTTCTGGCAGGGGGGAGGAGGGGGCTGGACTAGATGATCTTCCAAGCCCTAACATTCTATCATTCTCTGTGTGTGTGTGAGCCACAACTGTTGAGTTAATGAGGGTTTTTTTCCCAGTTTTTGTTCTTTGATGAGCCTTGAGGGGGAGAATTTAATGGGTGCTGCAGATGAGGAGGAGGAGCAGAGAAGGACTCCATCCATTGCTCCAATCTGCTTTTCTGTTGGATTTGTTTAAAGTTTCAGGTTTTCTCCTCAGCGTGCCTCCTAGGTTGCCCAAGCTACCCTACACTAGCGTCCCAATTTTCCTCTTACACTCCTAAAAGCAGCACTTCTGTAAAATGGGAGAGAAACCTTTGACGCATGCCAACAATATTCATCTCCCCAAAGCCGACAATAGAAGCTGCAAGGCCTGCACAGCACAATGCCAGCAGCCTTCCCCCACCCCAGCTCTCCTTCCTACCAAGCCACTGGAACAAAATGATTTAACCAAGTAACAGATGGAGAAAAGGCCCAGTCCCTGCAGACTCACAACAAAGGCAAGAGAGATGTGAGGCTAATTATTATCATCCTCTCCTCACACAGTATTTTCTGCCAGGCACCAGCAATTAAAGATGATGTTTGGGAACAAGCTGGATGGGAATTAGGCTGACTTGGGGAAATCACCACCCAGAGTTTGTGGGGGCTTTTGCGCTGCTGTGTAAATTCCCTTTGCTCAGCTTAAACTCTTTTAACCAAATGCATTACTTTGACAACACATTCTAATAGCAGGGTTAAAAAAAACACGGTGTGAAATTGTCTCTAGCCAGCTCTGATCCTAGCCTCTATTTCTCCTGATGGTCTTGAAACCAAATCCCTGAATGAAGATATTCTCCCGACCCTCAGCTCCCCCAGAAAAACCTACTGGTGGTACCTATTGGGTTGCATATCCCTGCTGAAAATCTTTTGCCTGAGAGGTTCTAGAAATTGCATTTGTCTTTTTGCAGCCATGTTATTTGGTGGCATTTCACTGCTTTCCAGTTTAGTGTCTGGTTTCCATCAGTCCTAACCAGAAAACCAGTGTTTACAGCACAGAATCTGGACCTGGCTGCGCAATGCTGCAGGCTGGACAGAGGTATGGCTCTCAGAGCCATTTTCTCCTCCTCACGTGACTTTCTCACTCTCTTTCACATTTTTTCCTACCCTGCCACTTAATTAACTTAGTGCTTGTGATTAATCTAACACCATCAATTAAAACAGCCAGCAATAGCAGGCCAAAGATCAACCCTTGAACAAATCCATGAGTAATCGCCTTCCACCCTGATACTTCCCTTGAGATATGCAACTTGTGATATCTTTTCATCACACTATCTCACCACCAAACCCAATTTACCAGTCCTTACAATCACTGTTTAGATAATTTTGCTTTGGCAATAGCTTGGTGAGGGCACCACCTGAACTCATGTCTCCTTAGGACCATCATGATTATGTTGAACTAGCAGCAACCTGGTTCTCAGTAAAACAACGTGTTCAAAATGCCAGAACTCAAGTTGGGGCTGTTCAGCCTGAAGAAGAAAAGGCTCCAGGGAGACCTTAGAGCAGCCTTCCAGTACCTGATGGGGGCTACAAGAAAGCTGGGGAGGAACTTTCTACATTGCCTTGTAAATGTAGGATAGGATAGGATAGGATAGGATAGGATAGGATAGGATAGGATAGGATAGGATAGGATAGGATAGGATAGGATAGGATAGGATAGGAGGGAATGGATTGAAGCTGGAAGAGGGGAGATTTTGACTGGAAATGAGGAAGAACTTCCTTAAAGTGAGGGTGGTGAGACACTGGAACAGGTTGCCGAGAGAGTTGGGACATCCCTGGAACCATTCCAGGTGAGGTTGTCTGGGGGTCTGAGCAACCTGCTCTAGTTGCAGATGTCTTTGAGGATGACAGTGGGGTTGGACTAGATGAGCTTTGATGGTCCATTCTGTGACTCCTTGTAAACGGCCATACAGGACAAGCCTGAGAATAGATGCCTAACTGACACAAAGAAGAGGACACCAGGGTAAACATCTCGTGAGCTAACTGTCCTGAGGAGAGGCTGGGCTGGCTGGGAGCACATTAGCAGGAGAAGATGGGAAGGGGGTGGGGCCAATCTCTCGGGTCCACCGAAGGATTTGATACCCCTTCAGGTAAATACTCACCATACCTGCTCTCCAGACCCTTTACCAGCTTCGTTGCCCTTCTCTGGCCATGCTCCAGCACCTCGATGTCTGTTTCGTAGTGAACCCAGCATTTGGGGTGCAGCCTCACCAATGCAAAGTGCTGGGGGACAATCACTGCCCTGGTCCTGCTGTCCACACCAATGCTTATCCAGGCCAGGATGCAGATTTTCAGCACTGCTGCAGCGTTCAAGAAGGAGTAACAGCCACCCAGGGGTTGCTGCTGAGGGGGTTTTCCATCTGTTTCGTGTTTGAGAAGGCAGGCAGAGGAGTGCAAGGAGCGTTTGCCAGACTGGCTTGACCAGAAGGTGGCTCTCGCTCGGCAGTCTCTAAGCGCCCTCTGGTGCAAGCACAGCTAGCTGCCTTAAGGAAGCTGTCTCCTGCAGGTTTAACCCTCAGATACCAGATATCCATGGTGGGTGTTAGTAGAGGGGTTTTGAACGGTGGACAAGGCAGTGACGACCACCCTGCACCATGAAGGCAGCAATCTCCAAGAGAAAGAGCCTACTCTGCAGGGTTGGTGTTGGCACAGCACTGACACATGTCCAGGAAAAAGGCCCTGTAGAAGACAATGTCCAGCTTCAGAATGGGTTACAAGAGGAGACTGTGTCTCTCTTCTAGTGATTCCTGAAAACTAGGACTGATTTGTAGAGATGCCGAGGGCCATTTTGTAGGCAAAAAGATCTCATTTAGGGTGTGCTTGGGGAGCAAACCACCTTAACCTGGTCATTGCTTTTAACCTGGTCATTGCTTGTTGGGCAGTGCTGCCAGGGACTGGGTTGCTGTCACAGTGGCATGCCCTGGCATGCAGGGACAGGTTGTAAGCTGAAGCTCCAGCATCCTTCTCTCTTCCAACTGCACCATGTTGAATTCACACACAGCCACAAAAGCCAAGAGACCTGGTGCCGTTTAGCCTGGGAGCGGATCAATAGCTAAAGGGTGGGGGGCAAGAGGATGGGGCCAGACACTGGGGCCAGAGGTAGGTGACCCCAAAGAAGGGAGCCCACTGCCCAGAAGCACTTGCTTCTGTGTCTTCACCACCAAGAAAGGGAATATTGTGGTAGCAGCTGCTCACTTTGTGCAGCTGTCTGCTACCATGCACGTTTCTTGGCCACTTTTTGCAACCACAGCTCTTCATGCATCTGACAAGGCTTCCAGCTTCTTGCTGGGTGTTTTTAGCAGAAAATGTGCATGCATTGCAGACAGTCAGGCTGGATACAGGACAGCCTGGGTGAGGTTGCCAGTAATGCCTCAAGGAAACAGAGTTTGTATAAACCGAAGTGGACGCTCACTTACATAACTGGGCACCGAGTCTCGCCGACAGAGCCCTGCCAAAACATCCCTTTGCTTTGCTATCATTCTGTGCTCGGTGGGGAAGCTTCAATGCAAATAGCTCTCCAAAGAGAGAAAAAACTTGAAACAATAATCTCCCAGAAAATGATACTCTTCAAGGTTTTAAAACATACCTTCTGTTGGTTAAGGGTAATCAGTAAAGCAAATCAAGCTGTGCTTGGCACATAAAACTTGAGAAAACCTTTGAAAGACAGCAAGACATAGCCTGTGAAAGCTTCTGGACTGAAGTAAGAGATGAAGTAGCAAAGGTGTCATGGTTTCTGCTTCCACAAGTGTCTCACAAATGCTTTAATCATAGATTAATAGAATGGGAAGGGTTGAAAGAGACCTCTGGAGATCATCAAGTCTACCTCCCCTGCCAAAGCAGGATCACCTAGGGCAGGTCACACAGGAACACATTGAGATGGGTTTTGAGAATCTCCACAGAAGGAGACTCCACAACCTCTCTGGGCAGTCTGCCCCAGGACCTCAGCAGCCTCACAGCAAAGAATTTTTTTCTCATGTTGAGGTAGAACTTCCCAAGTTATGGTGTGTGCCTGTTGCCCCTTGTCATATCACAGGACACCACTGGAAAAAAATTGACCATTTCTTCTGGATACTCACCCTTCAGACATTGAAAAGCATAGTAATATCTGGCTGCTTTAGGCACAGCACCAAGACACTGTAAATATAGGTATGCTATACTACTGCTCTGTACTAAGATACTTCCTAGGGAGGTCTCTTCCTAGCTTTATTCAGTGCCTGGAAGACCATAGGCTCTGACATGTGTGCTGTTGACTTTAGGTTGGACATGAGGAACAATTTCTTCCCCAAAAGGGTTGTCAAGCCCTGGAAGAAGCTTCCCAGGGCAGTGGTGGAGTCCCCATACCTGAAGGAGTTTCAAACCCATGTAGATGTTGCTGAGGGACATGGTTTAGTGGTGACCTGGCAGTGCTGGGTTAACTGATGGACTTTTTGATCTTTACGGTCTTTTCCATCCAAAATGATTCTGAGCTTACGACAAAGAGAAATACTTCAGTGGAATGTAAAGGAGGAACAGCCCAGCTGGCTCTACACTTCTTTAACATCCCCATGTTTACATTGTAATTCACATGGGACAAACAGCACAGTGGCATTTTTTTATTAGTAGCATTCTTTTTCCCCCTCAGAAATAAAGAACCACCACAATCTAAGGAAGCTGGATAAGGGCCTGTATCATCATTTCTCAGTGGGACACACATCAGGAATCAGAAGCTCCAGACACCATCTGTCCCGCTTAGCTTCTGAAGACTGGGTAAGCAGGTTTTGGTGTATAGAGAAGGAGAAGTTCTGTTCCTCTTTTCATGCAAAGAAATGAATCATAGAATGTTTTGAGGGGTAGGGGACACACCTTAAAGATCAACTAGGTCTGACATCCCTGCCATGGGCAGACACCTCCCACTAGACCAGGCTGCTCCAGGCCTCATCCAATCTGTCCTTGAACACCTCCAGGGAGGGGGCATCCACAACCTCCCTGTTTAAGTGTCTCACCATCCTCACTGTAAAGAATATTTTCCTAATATTCAGTCTAAATCTGCCCCTTATCCTACCTTTACAAGCCCTTGTAAAAAGACCCTCCCCAATATTCTTGTAGCCCCACCCAGGTACTGGAAGGTTGCTAGAAGGTCTCCCCAGAGCCTTCTCTTCTCCAGGCAGAACAGCCCAAACTCTCTCAGCCTGTCTCCATAGGGGAGGTTCTCCAGCCCTCTGATCATCTTTGTGGCCTCCTCTGGACCCACTCCAGCAGTTCTATGTCCTTCTTGTGCTGGAGGCACCAGAACTGGACACAGTGCTCCAGGTAGGGTCTCATGAGAGGAGAGAAGGAGGAGGAGAATCACCTCCCTCATGCTGCTGGTAAAATGAAGGAGACAGCTGAGCATCATTCATGCAGCAAACTGAAAAAAATGCAAATATTTCCCAGAAATGAGAGCAAAAGCAGAAGAATTTGCTTTGGGGGTTAATTGTGTGCCACTGAAATCCAAATTCTGCTGCATGCAGCATTTGTCAGAGCAGTTCTCTCCCAGCACACACGCTGGGCCTGAAGTGTTTCCCAGCTTCTGGCAAGGACGATTTCCCTGGTGGTATGTGCCTAGCAAAGCCCAAGGTTTACTTTATGGAACCAGCAGCAGAGTACACGAAATATCAACAGTAAGGTCACAGGCAGCCCATCAGGAGCCAGCACACAGGTACCCTTTTAAGGCAGCATGGCATCAGACCAAAGTGAAATTACGTTCTTCTTTCATGAAGGGAGATGAACTGAGAAAAAGAATTTTTCTTTGCCTTTCTCCATGACCAAAGTTCATAGACCCCTGTTCCCCCCTTGCTGTACAGGAAAAAAAGCACCCATTTTGTTTCTGACCACAGCAGAATATACACACAGCCACACATATGCCTTGCCCTGTTCCTTTAACATCTCAGGGGACATACTCATAGCTGAACCCCATCCAAGCTCAGTCCATGCAGGATCAGAGAAACAGGTGAGAACAAAAACTGCCAGCAGCAAATCTTCCTGAGTTGGTGTTAGCTACCGAAGGTCCCATGTCAGGGACCTGCAGCTCATGCCTAAGGAGCTAGTTGGATAAAAGATCTGTGGTGATGGACAGCAGTGAGAAATGTTACTAGTAACAGATGAAAAAAACAGCACTACTGTAAGGGACAATATCAGAGAGTTGCTCATGCTAATTGTGTACCTGAGCAGACAGAAAGGAGACACAAGTTTTGGAAGTATCTCACAAGTGTATTTATTAGTCAGGAGCAATCTGTCCCAAAGTGTGACCCATGGCAGACTTTAAATGGCATTTCATTACAGCACAGCTGCACTCACTGAACAGAAGCTCGAGGTACAGAGGGCAGCCTTCAGCACAGCCCTTATCTCCTCTCCTGGGTTTGCCTAGGTTTGAGGACAGCAGTTCAAGAGAAGTCCATTTGCCTTGATCATTTGAAAAGCTTCTTTCTTTTCTTCCTCCACTGTTTATTGTTGGCCTCTTCGGCGGCGTCAGGAGGATCTGGTAGCACAAAGCCATCAGTCACTTTGTAGTAGACTGTTGTGGAATCTGACTCAACTATGGCCAAAGTAACTGACAGCGGGGTGTCAGGGTCGTCCTGCGGGAGGGATGCCTTCCTCAGGATTTCTCTGATCCTGCAAGAGCAAACAGCTGGTTAGAAAGGAGTCCACCGCAACCACCTAAGGATGGCACAGAGGCAGAAGTGCACCACTGCTATTCGTGTTCAGTCTGGCTTTATTTTGCACATTTGTCTTCACTGAGGAAAGAAGCAAAGAGGTGATGCTGAGGGACATGGTTTAACACCAGACTTGGTGGAGTGAGATAATGGTTGGACTCAACAATCTTAGAGGTCTTTTCCAATGAAAATTATTCTGTGATTTCTGTTCCAATAAAGATGCAAATTCATATAATCAAAGCAACAAATCCAAGTAACAAAGAATCTTACACAAACAGACTCTCTTGTATACATCTCTGCCGGGAACAGCTCAGCGCATCCTGGGGTTGTTCAGCCTGGAGAAGAGAAGGCTCCAGGGAGACTTTAGAGCAGCCTTCCAGTACTTGAAGGAGGCCACCAGGATAGCTGGAGAAGGACTTTTTACAAAGGCATGGAGTGACAGGATGAAGAGTAATGGCTTCAAATTGGAAGCAGCTCAATTTAGAAATTAGGAAGAAATTCTTCATGAGGGTAGTGAGGCACTGGAACAGGTTGCCCAGAGAAGGTGTGGAGGCTCCAAGCCTCAAAGTGTTCAAAGCCAAGCTGGATGTGACTTTGAGCAACCTGGTCTAGTTGGAAGTGTCCCTGCCCATGTCAGGGGTTGGAACTAGATGAACTTTAAGGTCCCTTCCAACCCAAATTAGATTATGATTCTATGACTCTAAGCTCTGCTTAGGTGTTCTACTGTGCATGAGCCCTGTCCATCCTTCACCCACCACAACCATAGCATGGCAATCTATAATCTCTAATTTCCATTACCTTAAAATAATAATAATCTATTTAAATAACACATGGTAGTCAATTAGAGAACAACATAATTCAGACTTGTTCCATTTCTAGAGACAAATACTCCCGTCTCTGTGCTACAGTACAGCCTGTGGAAGACCCAGGAACCAAAGCCAGGTTTCTCTACCTCCCTGTCTAGACTAGAAGCCACAAGAGTAATCTTCTTCAAGGCAGTCAGCATAAATAACATCCTCCTTAAAAATTCAAGGCAAAGTTATGCAATTTTTCCTGTTCAGCTTATTTGAAGAATAACATGCCAGTTGCTTTTCAGTTCAGAGCTGAGGACAACACTGCTTCCTTCACCTAAAGGTTGGGTGTGAGAGAGCTCACCTGGGACTGCCAGGACAAGTTATGCTCCAAGAAGAAGTCAGCCATGCAGAGGGAAAAATTACCCTTCAGATCTCATCCACCAGAAAATGTGCATTTCTGAAGCTGGGCCCTGTAGCTGAAAATCAGCCTTTTTCTAAACACATCAGCTTTCAAATCTTAATCATCACCTTCCTTCCAAACCTCTTTGATCCCTTAATAAAACCCAAATGGAAAGCAGCAGAGAAGAAGCAGCAGCCTGGAAAGCCTTTGCTTTTAAGTCTGTGACCCTCTAAAGTGTCCATCTGTGTTCTGAACTGTTCATAATTCAACTTGGCTAATAACTGCAGTAGTGCTTTCCTTTCTCCTTTCACTGCTGGCCCTTTACACAGTGCAAGGAAAGGCAATGCAATACACAATCATTCCAGGCAAGAGAGATACTAAGGCTGGGAAAAGACATGTTCTAGTCTTGCTACCATCAGCACATTTCATAATGAGAACAAATGAGCCAAGACAGACTGCAGAAGAAGAAAGACACCTGCAAAAGACTCATATTTCAAGCAACGTGACATTAACTTCTCTGCTCCCTGCCACCTTGGCACTGCTTTGTCTGCACATTTTCTGGGCAGGTGCCTTGCTGTAGGAACACTAGGTGTACTGTGCACTGCATTGAGGAGACTGTCAACCAAAGCCTTCTTTCCAAAGCTGTAGGTAATTCATGGATGGGATGCTCTGCAATAAGAAAGGAACACTATGAGTGATGCCTCAAAAATGGCAAGGCCTTCCAGTGAAAGCACTAAAGGATCACCTAGTCCAACCTTCCTGCTCCAGCAGGGTCACTCACAGCAGCCTGCCCAGGATCACAATGTCCATGTGGATTTGGAATCCTTCCAGACAAGTAGACTCCACAGCCTCTCTGGGCAGCCTGCTCCAGGGCTCCAGCACCCTCACACCAAAGTTTTTCCTCCTGTTCAGATGGAATCTCCTAAGTTCCAGTTTGTGCCTATTGCTGCTGGGCACCACTGACACAAGTCTGACCCCATCCTCTTGTCCACCACCCTTTAACTATTGATCAGCATTGATCAGGCACCCTCTCAGGCTGCTCTTCTCCAGGATAAACATCCCCAGGTCTCTCAGCCTTTCCTCCTCACAGAGATGCTCCAGTTCCTTCAAAATCTTTGTAGCCCTACACTGGACTCCCTCCAGGAGTTCCCTGTATCCTCTGAACTGGAGAGCCCAAAACTGGAACCATGACTCCAGATATGGCCTCATTAGGCCAGAGTAGAAGGGGAAGGAGAACTTCCCTCAACCTGCTAGTCCACTCTTCTGAATGCACCACAATGTTTTACCATAGTTCTGGCAGGTGACAAGGGCCTGGAAAAGGATTCTAGATGTCTTTTCAGACATGCTACACATGCACAGAAAAAGGATTCACTTGTCACAACCTGGTATGTCTGGAGGAAGCTCTGAGTAAGTTGCCAGTGGTCAGGCCTGACTGATGTCAGAGACTCAGGGAGGAAAGAACTATCCATACCTTTTTTGAAGCACTGGGTATTAATTTATCTCTTTCTCCTAGGAATTTAAATTAGAAATAACAACTAACAGTCAAATAAAAGGGCACAGCTATCCTTGAGAGACACTTTGGGCCCCAAAGAAACCCAGCTTGTGTTGAATGTGGATAATTTCTTGTCTGGAAGCAGACTCTGGCAGTGGTCTGCACTCAGCCAGGGCAGAAGCTCTTTCATATTTTCATTACAAGTGTCACCATCTCTTCCTTCCCTATTAGGGAGGTGGATGTAATGGTGAGGCCTTAAATCCAGATTTCCCATCATCCAATTTCTTCTTATACTGTCAAGCACAGATATTTGAACACTTATTTCCCCACATTTAGCACTTAGACTCAGAAGATGCACCATGATCCCAAAAGTGGTCAGGTCCTGCCAACAGATTAATGGGGTTTTGGGACATCACTGACTTACTTTTAGGGAGGCTAAGTTTCAGGCTTTATGTAAAGAACACAAACACCCACTCAGGATGATCTGCTGACACTGCTGTCCACAAAGCCCAGCATTTTCCAACTGTAAATGCAAGATTCTTCTCTTCCCCCTTTGCTCAACTCAGGCAGCCCCAGAAGAGTTCTCATTTGTGCATACCACAACTAGCCGAGGCACAAGGCAGCACATCTGTAGAGTAGTGAGAAACAAAATAAATAAATATTCTTTTAAAAGAATAAGCTTTGGAATTCAGGAAGTCTGATACAGATGGCTGTGCTTCCTCTCCTCCCCTGAAGGCATCACTGTCAGCCTCTGCATCCAGCCTGTCCACAGAGTTTCTCCACAGCATTTCAGAGAAGGAGTCAGAGAACATCTGGCTTGGGGCTGATTTCACTGTACTTGCTACCTGCCCTGAGCAAAAAGATGAAGTGTTGCAGGGAAGGTTGAGTATTTTTAATCCTTTTATGTATCTAACACTATGGAAAAAAAAAAAAAGATATAAAAAGTTTTTTAAAATATTTACAAATATTTTAAAACTATAAAAAAGATTTAAAAAAGAAAGATTTTTTTAAAAGAGAAAAGAAGTGTTCTTGGCCTTCTGAAATTCAAAGGAATCCATGTTTCACCTCCTAACCACAGTAAGAAGCCTTGATTCCAGGTGACATAGCCTTCCAGGCAGCCAATCTCACCCACCAGCTGCATTCCGTGATTAAAATGAAGTCCTAAACAAGACGGCCGTATCTTGCCATCTCCCCCAGAGCTAGCTGACTTCAATTCCTGTGTTAATGGTCCTTACTGAGCAGAACATCTGCTACACCATGCAAGTGATGTCAGTTCTAAAAGATGGCTTTTGCTCAAGTAAAAATGGATTTGATGTTTCTGGAAGTGTCAAATATGAGAAGCCTCTGGAACAGAGGGAATCTACACCATCAGTGCTTTGGCATATTCCTCCATCAGCCTTGATAACCTCCAGTCCAGCCTTTTTTTATCTCATGACTCACAAGTGTGTTAGGACCCATTCTGCAAACATTGTTCCCATTGATACCACAGGATATGACACACAATGGCTCTGCTATTGGTTCTTCAGCCTTCACAGGCCATGCTCCACCAGGTGAACCCCAGAGTAGCTGTGATCTCAAGCATTTCACAGAGACCTGCCCTAGGTGCCTCTTCCTAACAGGCATTCAGGTATGCCTGCTCCACATCAAGTTTTAAGGTATGCCCACTCTAGACATGGAATTTTAAGCAGAATAAAGAGACTTAAAATGAGAAAAGGTGCAGCTGAGAAACAGTTAACAGTGTCCTGAGTGTCTGGACAGCACGTTTTCAATCCAGTCTCAAGTAAAGCCTGTGCTGGAAGAATGCACCATTTCACTTTGTCATCTCCTTAGGAGAACTTAATCACCTTAGTACATGTTCAACCCCAGGCTCTGCCTTGTTCATCACCTCAGGCTCATCCACAGGCTCAGGCTGGCTAGGAAGATCAGGAACAGCCAATTCTATACATGCTGCCTTCTCAGGATTTATGCCAATGACTACCTGGTAACAAATAAAAAGGCATCTCCAAGAGAGCTCACAGAACAGTGTGTGCTGCTGCATCCACAGTGGGAAGTCTGGGAGTTATATTCTGCAACCACACCTTTCCCTTTTCTCCTTCTCCTCTCCATGAAGAAAAACTACTGAATGCTACAACAGACAACACTGAAGCTTTAGGTTTGCCCCACAGAAAGGTACATCTGGAACAAAGGCATTGTGAAAGGGAAACAACATCCACAAGCTAGGGGAACGCAGACCTCACAAAAACACTGGAAAGTTTTTAAGTCCATAAATAGAATGAGATTAACTATTTTTCTTAATAAGGATTATCCTTTGTTGCAGATTGTACAGTCCAAAGTTTGCAGAATAGCTTGAAAACTCATCTCTAAAACCAAATGGTGTCTGCACGTTTGCTGCAAGCTGCTGGGATCTGCTCCCAGCAAGACAAATCCAAGTACCATGAAGCCCTCCATTTCCACCTAGGAAGCAAACTCACAATCCCCTCGCATTGCAGAAGATGCAAAGGGTTTGATCTCAAACAGTGAAGGAGACATTGTTCTCCAAGTAGAGAGCTGGCATTTCTAAAACCCTTTGCATCAAAAAAAGGCTGCAGAAAAGGTTTCTAGACACCTACAAGCTACAGTCAGTTGGGTCTGCCTTTTTCTAACAAAGAATTAGTTGTAACAGCAGGTTTAACTCACTGAACATCATGCAAGTACCACAGCAGTGAAGGCAGCAGCATTCATAATATCACCCTGCATCTGCTTTTAGTGCTGCATTCAAACTAAATGGTGACAGTGAACTTACTTGGTCTCCTATTGCTGCTGCAATTAATAGCTTAAAAACAAACAATCCATATAAAAGAGGAAAAATTTCCATCTTCCCCATCTTAATTTTTTATTAACAAAAGACTTTTGTACTAGAAGGGCCTTCAACACATCAGAAATGTGTACTGTGCTTCCTAATGACCTAAAATAACAATGTCCTTTTTGCTCCAGAGAAAGAAACAGGCATCTGAGCAGTGAACTTCAGGCAACTGTGGCTTGTCCAAAATCTAAAAGAGAACAGAATCAGAAAGGAAAGACAACATGGACAGTAAGCTTTGTGTTGAACAAAAGAGTATTTCAGTGATAAATCCCATGCAGGCACCTCTGAGAAGCAGCAGAAGGACTGAAAGCTCCGGGTGGTTTTATGGAGGTTGCATAGTGCTCCATTGAGCCGAAATGGAACTCCTGCCTTCCCCACCAGAAAAGCCAAAGGCTTTCAATCTGCCCTTTATACTTGGATGAATAATTCATTGCAGGCTTGGCCAGCCCCAACAGCTCCCTCCCCTCCATCAAGGCAGGGCTGGAGAGGCAACACAAGTTGGTCTCTGTACCACTACACACAGATCATTACTCTGTGCATCGGAGCACGTCATTGTACCAGACAGGCCCCGTGACAGGAGAACCAAGGTGGAGGAAACCCCTGCAAAGCACAATACCTTGAATTTAGTCAGCATTACAGAAACAGCACAACATGGCTCACCATCAGTAACACTGCTCCAGACACTGCTGCCTGCCCTGCAGCTAGATGAACTCAGTGCCTTGAAATACACAGGAAGAAGCATGTGGTGGTGGGAAAGTGTATTTGGACACCATTAGATCATGGGATTTATTTCCAAACTACAGGAACATGGGATGCTGCAAGAAACTCATGTTTTTCAGAGCAACAAACTCGGTGAGGAGTCAGGAGACCATGTTTTATGAGGCCAGGCTGAGGGAGCTGCCATTAGTTAGCCTGAAGAAGAGAAGGCTGAGAGGAGACCTCATCACTCTCTACACTGACTTGAAAGGAGGCTGGAATGAGGCTGGTGTTGGCCTCTTCTCCCGAGTAATTAACAATAAGACAAGAGGAAATAGCCTCAAGCTGAACCAGGGGAGGTTTAGGAAGAATTTCTGTATTGAAAGAGTGGTTGGGCATTGGAACAGGCTGCCCAGAGAGGTTGTGGAGTCCCCGTCCCTGGAGGTGTTAAAAAAAAAAAAAAAAAAAAAAAAAGTATATGTGGCAGTTTGGGACATGGTCCAGTGGTCACAGAGATGCTGGGTAGAAGGTTGGACTTGATGATCTCAGAGGACTTTTCCAATCTTAATGATTCCTTGATTCTATATTTTTTGTAATGGGGAAAAACAAACAAACCAAAAAAAAGGGAAAAAAGAAAAGAAAAAAGCCCAACAAAACCTGGGGCTACTGGTTGATGGGAGGCTGAACATGAGCCTGCAGTGTGCCCAGGCAGCCAAGAAGGCCAATGGCATCCCGGCCTGCATCAGGAACAGTGTGGCCAGCAGGAGCAGGGAGGTCATTCTGCCCCTGTACACTGCACTGGTTAGGCTACACCTCGAGTACTGTGTCCAGTTCTGGGCCCCTCAGTTTAGGAAGGATGTTGACTTGCTGGAGCGTGTCCAGAGAAGGGCAGTGAAGTTGGTGAGGGGTTTGGAACACAAGCCCTATGAGGAGAGGCTGAGAGAGCTGGGGTTGCTTAGCCTGGAGAAGAGGAGGCTCAGGGGAGACCTTATTGCTCTCTACCTGAAGGGAGGTTGTAGACAGGCAGAGGTTGGTCTCTTCTCCCAGGCAGCCAGCACCAGAACAAGAGGACACAGTCTCAAGCTGCACCAGGGGAGGTTTAGGCTGGAGGTTAGGAAGAAATTCTACACAGAGAGGGTGATTGTCCATTGGAATGGACTGCCCAGGGAGGTGGTGGAGTCACCATCACTGGAGGTGCTCAGGAGGAGACTTGATAGGGTGCTTGGAGCCATGGTTTAGCTGATTAGGTGGTGTTGGATGATAGGTTGGACGCGAGGATCTTGAAGGCCTCTTCCAACCTGGTTATTCTATTCTATTCTAAAATAACAACAAAAAACCCCTCCACATGGCTCACTGATCAGGAAAAGGAATTGAGAGTCCAAGGTATATGAAGGCCTTTTTTCCATGGAAGTTGGAAAAGAAAAGACAAATTGTGAAACAAAAGAGGAATTAGAATTTAGCTGCATTCTATGAGATACACCAACTGGATGAGTAAACTCAAATGATGCTTAGAGCAGAAGAGTTGAGGATGCAAGAAAAGGAGCATCAAGTTACACCAGGGGAGTTTTAATTGGATATTGGGAGAAAGTAAGGTCAAGAGGATGGGGCCAGACTCTTTTCAGTGGCACCCCATGATAGATTAAGGGGCAATGGGCACAAACTGGAACACAGTCTTTCTCTACTGGGCAGCTTTCCAGACATTCTTCCCGGGCCGGTAGTGTTGTATTGGGTTGTTGTGCATCATACCCTCCAGGTCTTTCCTCACAGAAGATTCAGCAATCTTCATTTGGAGAGCATACACACACAGAGAGCATGAAGCCACTTCTCAAGCTGTGTCAGACTACCATTTGCATCGGTGGTCAATTTGCTCCAGCCCCTGTGATTTTGTAAGCCAGTGAGTTCCTGCACAGCCTTGCACTGTCAGAGCAGGAAGATCAGCTTCCAGAAGATGTTTGTAGAAGTGGACAGTGAGCCGAGTAAGCAGGACAGCTTTTGCCTTAAGCAGTTAACTGTCATGCAGAAACTGGTCATGATGGAACCCTTATAATAGGCTAAAAAACACTGAGCAGATCTTTTTTTTCTGTAGGGTACTCATTTTTATCATGTGCTTAGGTGTCCTGCTGGTAATTTCCACTGCAACTTGACTATGTCTGTTTAAGGACACATTCCTCTGCGCATCAGCCAAGCAGGAACCTTCATGAGACATCTGGGAAGGCAGAGCTTGACTGAAATGGCTTGGAGAGGAAAGCCACCCCTGCATCCCCTACCCATACCTTGCTGCTGAAGGAAGAAAATGCTGCCCATAAATGCTGCTTTTGCCATTAGCTCATTTCCAGGCCCAGCAATGAGGACAGAACATTTTAATCTTCCCAACCCCTTTCAATGAATTACTTTCAACATGGAGATGCACTCATACTTCTTCCTCTGCCTTTAGCATTGCTTTGAACAAAAAAACAAAGCAGTAAGGTAAAAAAGCTGTCCTGTCTACCTTCAGCTTGGGAAGTCAAGTGAGAAAATGGCATTTAAGACATCAGGAACATAACAAGCCTCTTGTCACAACAACACATTCATCACTGTCAAAACAAAGAGGCAGCAGCACTCTGATATTGTTTCCAGCTCCTTCTGTATGATGCTTTTTAATGGCCTCCCTCTACAGTGTTTAACTTTCAGAAAATCATAGAACAGTTTGGGTGGGAACAGACCTTAAAGATCATCTAGTTCCAACCACCCTGCCACGGACAGGAACACCTCCTTCTAGACCAGCTTTCTCAAAGCCCCATCCAGTCTGCCTTTGAAACCTTTTAGGCTTGGAGCCTCCATAATGTCTCTAGGCAACCTGTTCCAATGCCTCATGGGGAAGAATTTCTTCCTAACATCTAATCTAAATCCAGCCTCTTCCAATTTGAAGCCCTCGGACCTTGACAGGACCCTTTGTCCTGTCACTTTGAGATACAGTTACTGTCCACACTCCCTGTTTTTTGCCTGCTGTTTCAGTAAAGCAGCTGTTGATGCTGTCCTTTCTCTCCAAAGACAGACCAGGCCCCTCTGAGCAGTGGTGACCTGCTAATGAAATTCCAAGCACGCGCATGCACATCCAGTAACACAAATTCAAGTGTACACGATCTTCCTGACTGACAACATCCACGGCTATTGAGCACATACAGGCTTTTATGGACTCACCTGGCATCAGAGCCCAGTATTCAGCTCCTTTTGGTGACAACATGCTCTATGTAGTTGCTCTGTAGCAAAACCCAGTCACAGACTGTACTTTCAATCAACGTGACACATTCACTCCCTGCTTCACATCCTTCCAGTAATGGATTCCATCCGTGCTGCTGCCAGAAGCAGAGCAAACAGTATCACCACAGTACAAACAAGGTCAGGGGCTCCAAATGAAAAGCTCCAATGAAACAGTGAAAGATAGGACACACACGCAGTGCAATATTGTACTGTCATTAAAAACCAATTAGAACATACTTGCTGGCATTGATTCAATGCTACGAATCAAACTTTCCAGCCTAGGTGGAAAGCTACTACTTTAAACAGGCACAACTCAGCACATGACTGTAACTTCCTAAAGATCCCATATCCTAATTTGCCACCTTCTTTTCCCACCTAAAATCTAGTTTGAACCATGAATGCACTGTCTCCCTTGCACACACATGCAGAGAGGCTCAAGGACACTCAGCATTTCATCCTGCAAGACCTCTCAGCAGCTTTCCTCTGCTGTGGAGACAGAATCATAGAACCATTTTGAGTAGGAAAAGACCTTTAAGATCACTGAGTTCAACCATTCTCTAATTCTGCCAAGTCTGGTGCAAAACAATGTCCCTCAGCATCACATCTCTAGATCTTTTAAACACCTCCAGGGATGGGGATTCAGCCACATCCATGGGGAATCTGTTCCAGTGTTTAAGAACCCTTTCAGTGAAGAATTTTTTTCTAATGTCCAACCTAAACCTTCCCTAGTACAACTTGAAGCTATTTCCTCTCATCCTATCACTTGTACTAGGGAGAAGAGAACAACCCCCACCTGGCTCCAACCTCCTTTCAGGTAGTTGTAGAGAGCAAGAAGGTCTCTACAGCTCCAGATCACACAGATCACACTGTCCTTCTGGGCAAGATCAAGCCTCCAAGAGTGACTGACCATTATCTGCAAATGGGAGGTTTTCTCAGCACAAAGATAGTACTCAAATCCATCAACATCTAGTAATTTTCCTCCCCCTCACAAATATACTCTTATAGAAAAATTAAGATGGAAGACTGTTTGCAACAGACAGGTCTGTCATTTCTAAGACCTGAATTAAAAAAGCCAAAACCACAGCACAGTTTAAACCATCGTTTAACACATCTAAAACACACATCTGCTAAATAAAATTCATTGGTTACCTACTACAGTGTCAGGCTGCTGCCTGCAGAGCAAGAGGAAACAGCAAACACAAGCAAGATCTATAAAGCCAGCTCTGAGCACACACTCCTAGCAAGAGCAGGAACAAAATAAAGTGAAAAATGTACTTCCAAATGAAATTGTTCAGGTCTTCAGAGGGATCATAGGACAGAATGGCAAATACCAGCAAGAGAAGGCGGCCACTATCAGAGCATGATTCATACTATGTGTTTGAGGCTGCTCTCTAAAGGGGCAGTTAAAATAGACTCTAAGATGACCAAAGTGGATTTTTTCTAGGCTGCAACTATCTGTCATACCACAAAGTCAGAGCTGTGTTGCCCTGCACTGAAGACTAACTTAGTTTTGCATGTGAAAGCAAATCAAAATCACAGCTCAAAAGACAGTTAACATTGAAGTCTGGATAAGAGCAATTTCCAGCTGAAAGTAGCCAAATCATACTTTCAAAACAAAAAATAAACCAAACATACCAGGCTTATCCATAGAATCAACAATAAAAATGTTTATTCTTAGACAGATCCCAGAGGATTTCTTTCCTTTTAGGTACTTTAAAGCCCAGAGACACCAAAAAAATATTGCTAGACTTCCCAGACTATAAAAAAGCAGCACAAGAACATTCAAAATGCAAGCAGTGAAGCTCTTGTACTCTAACCTTGCCTTTCAAGCACATACTTTGATACCCTTTGTTATCTCCCAGAGCATATGCAACTTCAAAACAATAGGAAGTGTTTATCAGTAGGAGCCAGCTGCTGTGGGAAGCTGACATCAAAGGCCTGCCACTTTCAAAGAGAGGCAGGGACTGATGCAGCTCAGAAAATTAAACAAATCTACACTTTGCATGCATGCGTGCTGCACCCAAAGTAACTCTGCTCACAGGCCAAAACACTGCTTTGCTCTGATGCTCCTTTGTTTCCTCCCCATTCCCTTCTTCCCCAAGTCACCATCAGCCTGCTAAATACATCTTTTCTTTATTATATATTATTGGCAACACAAGGCAAAGACTGACCATATGCTCACCTCTCATGGCTCAAGGATATGTGCACAGGTACCGGCACCATCACTTGGAAACTGTCCTGTTCTTTTTCACGTGCATGTAAGCACACCAGCTGCAGTTCAGCTAATCCAACGTGCTTCACTTCATGCCAGTTTCTCCCTAGGAAGATTCATTGTTCGTGAGAAGAACATAAAACACAAATTTTAACCATTCAGATATCAGTTTTGGTATTTTAACACTGCAGGTTCTGTTTTCCCTCCATCTTCTCACTGGACATCTCCCATGAGAGCCAGCTGTCAAGTTCCCCTTCTGAGAAATAGCCCTATTAAAAAAACATATGAGAGTAGTTCTGCTGACTCCAGAACTATACACTGATGATGAAAAAGGATCTGGCTGACAAATCTTCCTTTCAAAAAAGAAAAAAATAAGACAAAATCCATCTTTGTCATCTGCAGCATAAAGCTGTCACCCAAATTTGAATTTTTTTCAGTAGCCTGAACTGTGAAGGAACAGGTGCTAAAAGCATGATTAATGGTGAACCACAGTTTTCCCCTTTAGCTTGAAGGGATACGGTTAAAAGTTTTTATTGCAGAACTACAGAAACCTTCTCTTACAGCCTATGAAGTCATTTTCTTCAGCGGTGTTAACAGTAACAGACCATGGTGCTTTCTGGCCTGTAAAATCCCTCCCTTCCCTGGTGTCATGAACCATCAGCCTTTGAAGAACCTGCAGGCTTTGTATTAGGCTGAGGGACACAATCCCTTTTCAATACAGCCAACTTGGGAGAATCACAGGCAGATGTTTAAATGTAACTCTGCTCCACTGCTACAAAACACCAGAAGACTACATCGCATTTGGCATAATTATTGCCACCAGATTTCCAAATCATCCTGCCCTTTCCAGAAAACAGCATCCTAACCAGGCTGGCACATATCAGCCATTGCTATGGCCATCAGCCACAGTGAAACACTATGATTTAGTAATTTGGACATTAGGCTACAAATGAGGACTTTGTCACCAGCATAACCACTGAACTTGTAGCTTCAGCTTTCTATTACAAGGAAAGGCTGAGAGACCTGGGGCTGTTTAGCCAAGAGAAGAGCAGACCGAGAGGGGATCTGATCAACGCTCAGCAAGAGCTAAAGGGTAGGAGGCAAGAGGATGGGGCCAGACTCTTTTCAATGGTGCCCAGTCATAGAACAAGGGGCAATGGGGACAATCTAGAACACAGGAGGTTTCACTTAAATGCAAGGGAAAACTTCTTTGGTGTGAGGGTGCTGGAGTCCTGGAGCAGGCTGCCCAGAGAGGTTGTGGAGTCTCTTTCTCTGGAGAGATTCCAAGCCCACCTGGACAGTGTGAACATGGGCAAGCTGCTGTGGGTGACCCTGCTTTAGCAGTGGGGGTGAACTGGATCATCTCCAGGTGTTCCTTCAAACCCTTAGTATCCAGCAATTCTGTGACTCTAAGTACCTTTTTCTTCCCCTGCTCCTCTTTTGCTTTTTCCCATACCAACTGTCTTTGCCCTAGAACCACTGGACAAAAGAGGTCCAGGTAGGCACAGGAAAGGAACCTTCAGTGCCAAAACATCATCTGTTTCTGAGAACCATCACTGCATTAAGTTTCAAGAAGAACACCAAGGATTTTTGCAGGAAGGGTCCTTTCAGTGCACAAATTTTAACACTTAAGGGCAAACACACTTGTTGGGATGTCTACTCCACCACTTCACTGAATTACCTTCTAAGAGGTCCAGATACACCACAAATGCAGCATAGATTTGAGCACTGTCAGATATATCAAGGGACATCATCTCTGTGAACTGAAACCCAAAAATAATGTTAGTGAAGGAAAGCAGAAGTATACTAAGAATACAGACTAAAGCCACAATCTGAACAGCTATCTCTGCCACTGAAATCTGAAACCAGGCTTCAAGGACCAACAGGCAATTAAATAGCAAGATTTGCTTTCTGACAGCATGAGATATTTTTTTACTCATTCCTGCTATTTCAGCCCTTAAGAAAGCAAGCCAAATAAACAAATAAGTGAGGAATCTCATCTATTCCTGGAACAGATCTAGCTTTGTGAGAAAGGGCTGTGAATTTTACCTAATTTTGCTGCAGTACATCAACATAAGATGACAGCCAAATCAAATACCTCCATGTCTTCAGTATGCTAAACATTGAGATGGAGTCAAAGTTTAAGATGCTTGCATTTCCCAGCTGTCACATCAGCATCAACAGCTGGACTCGATGATCTTGAAGGTCTTTTCTAACCTAAATGATTCTTAATGGTCTTTTCCAAGATAAAGGATCCCATGATTTCATGATTTAGAGCCTCATCCCCTACTAAAACTAGCATTCTCCAACATCCCCACCAGCACTACTCGGGAGATGAGCCCCCTCAACAGCCCTAATATAACTAAACCTACTAAAATCTCCCCTTCCAGCACCCTTTCTGGAGGGGAACAGGGGATGACGGGGAATGACAGGGCACGACGAGGAGGGCACGGCACCCACTTCCTCGGCCCTCGGACTCGGGGTGCCTGCGATCGCCTACGTGTCCCCACGCCCCGGGATGCTCCTGAAAGCAATGGCAGGGGAAAACCCTGTCAGGGTCCAGGGGCAACGGGGACGGGCGGGAAAGCGAGACCGCATCACCCCGAGTGCCTGAGAGCCTCCCGCCCCAGCGGGGCTGGGCCCTCTCCGCAATGACGTGCCGGGGAGCTTGTTCAGACCTACCGTGGGGTGCTTCGCCATCCAATTGCCGCCAGCCCACCACGCCCAGCCCTGCTGTTCCCCTGGCTCCTGCCCGCCAGCGGAGGTACCCCCCTCCACCGGGCCACAACCCTCCTCTGCCGGGCCGGCCGCCGGCTCCATGCGCTGCCCAGTGCAATGCGGCTTCGCTCCGGGCGGCGCCACGCAGCCGACTACTCCCCGGCAACTGCGGCCCTGCCGCTCCAGTTCCGCGGCCACAACGTTCCCCCTCGCCCAACCACAGCTCCGCGACCAGGAGCGCTGCGTTAACCCTACTCAGGGCCAGGATGATGTCTGTATCTGCCCACAGCGGAGCCTTCTGCATTTCCTCTTCCTAATCCCAAAATCTTGTTATGCAAGGAGGTTTGGGGAGTTCAAATAACTATTTCAGGCAGGTAGTCCAAAAGGAAGGCCAGAAGCAGCTCTGTCTGGCAGGAGAGAGGATGCCATGCATCACAGAATCATTTTGCTTGGAAGAGATCTTTAAGTTCATCAAGTCCAACCGTTAACCCAGCACTGCCAGGTCATCACTAAACCATGTCCCTCAGCACCACATTTACATAGCTTTAAAATTCCACCAGGCATGGAGCAACTACCACCTTTCTGGGCAACCTGAGCCAATGTCTCACCACCCTCAGTGTCAAAAAAATTTCTCCCTCTAATCTAAACCTCCCTCTTTTAGTTTAAAAACATCAGCTTTTGTCCTGTCACAATAAGCCCTGCTAAAAAAAATGGACAGGAGACATTAAAGGCCAGCCTTGATGGGGCTCTGAGGAACCTGCTATAGTTGCAGATATCCCCCATGATTGCAACATGCTGTTGAACCAGATGGCTGTTAAAGGTACCTTCCCACCCAAACCGTAGCTCCATTATCTGTAGGCTTAATTATTATTATATGATAAAGTGTTGATTGAAATTAATCTCTATGTATGGAGTACAAAAATTGGTAGCCACAGGAAGTCATATTGTGGCCAATCTTATTCAAGCAACTTTGATAAGGTTGGCCTGTTTGAAAAAACATTGTGTTAGCACTTCAATTCCTTGGGCACAAAATAAATGCAAAGAAAAGGACAAAAAGAACCCAATGTCTGAGACTCTTAGAAGAGTTGGCAATAATGGTGTACTTGGCAGCCAGTATACTAATAATGGTGTACTTGGATGGATTTGAGTCCTCAGAAGTGAAGAAGCAAAAGAAAGGAAACAGACCTGTCTGTTCTTGTAGGTCTACATATATGATACGCTTCATCACCAAGGATGGATCCTCAGTTTTCTGCTTTGTTGGAAAAAAAGTAAAAATTAGAAGAAAGCTGCCTCTGAGAGAACTTGTTACCTGCCAAACCAAAGGATTATGCCACTGCCAGAGACAGTGCTCACAGCTGGACTGTTCCTGTTGGTATGGTTATTTAGAGGAGGCTGAAACAAGTCGTCTAATTTTATTTCTGTAGGACTTAAGTCTACAAAAAGCTGTTTCTTCCTCAAAGCTAGAATATTTCACCGCAGGGTGGTTAATTGTTCTGTCACAGCAGGATTGGTTCCTGGCTTTAAAAAAAAACAACCACCGAACCCCAACAAAACCAGGGTATAATTTTTGCCACTAATTAAGAAGTCCAAAATGTATACAGATTTCTTGGTCTATGTACATAAATGTATATGAATTTGAAGGTATGAGAATTACATGAATTGTAAGGGTAACTGTTGACCTGAACCTTCCAACCATTCACCCATGCTGTGTGTCTGGGAGTAAGAAGTGAAGCTGACTGAACTCTTTTATCTTACGCATGAAGAAACATCTCATGTTTCAGGCATTTACCCCTCTCCAGGGTAAGGACAGCCTTTTTCTTTTGTGTACTGACAGGAAGCAACCAGCAAAGTGAGTGGTGAGAGAAAAGTAATTTTGAGGAGAATATTACTTGTGGGACATTACTGAAAGCAGTGCATTTGTGATTCAGATGCTGTTTAGAAAACAAACACTTCGGGTTTCACTGAAGGCATCAAGGCTGAAGACATCAACCTTCTGTGAATACACTAACTGCAATAACTGGATGGCACCTTTACAATTCACTTTGCATGTAGGACACTTTTCAGTCTCTGCCTCCCAGGTCTCCTGTTGTTTCTGTGGTGGAAAAATATCTCTTTGACCCTGACCCTGTGCTAATTTGACCATGCTGGCCCTGAACTACAGGGAAAGGCTGACCCTGCAGAAGGGACACAGCTTGTGTTGTTATACCTGCATCCACACAGGAGACATGGCAAAGAGGAGTTACCAGAGGTGCATGTTTCTTCTAAAGCTTCCTCATAGCCTCCTAAAACCAGGATTGTGACATAGTTTGAACATCCAGTGGATGGAAAAAGCCAGCTGCCAGCACAGGTCAGTAGCATTAGTCCCCATCCTCCAAACGCTAGTGGTCCCACAAGTAACAGCAGCATTATGTGCATGTGGGATCAGCTGGCTCCAGCAAAACCCTAATCACTTTGTCCAGGCTACAAAGAGCTGCTCCTTCTATTTGGTTAATGAATCCAAGCATAAAAGCAACATGTGGCAAACTAACCATGAAAGAAAAGCCTCATTAATGTATCATTCTAGAACAACAATTATAAAGGTGTCGTAAAGGGCAATCAGGAGGAATATGTTTTCATTAACTGTTCAGGAAGATACTTACAAATTGCAGAAGCTTCTCAAATTTTAGTACAGATGATATAGCCTCTGGAGCTTATTTACTGAAGTTTGCTGTTTTCCTCAGATATTTATATTTTTGTGTTAGTTTTTTAGGGAGTCATCTGATCAGGAAACAGAGACAATAAAATATGAAGTGGGTGACAAATCACATTCTGTAAACACAGAACACAGCAGACATGAACTATATATATACTGCTTGGGCTGCAAACAATTCTCAATGAGAGTATGGATAATCAAGAAACAGTTGTTCATTGGGCTAAATGTTTCCTCCTGTTTGCAAGCACACAGTCACCAGTGCTGCCTGGTTAAATTGGATCTGTTCACACTGGACAGACTACCTACCCACAGTACAAACCACATATGCTGTGGTGGGGCCCTTAGAGATTTCATCTTGAAAAAGGTTTTAATGTGCCCAAATCCTATTTACTTCTAAGACAGCTCTGATTACTATGCCCCTTTTAAGATCATAACCCAGTAATTTTAATTGCTGTAACATGCTTTATTTATTTTTCTGTTAAATTGTCATCAGTCCATTCACGGGAATGTTTCTGTGGCAGCTGAATCAATGTAAGAGAGGAAATATCTTCATCTTCCAGCCAAATTCCAGTTGGGACATCTGTGCCTCCTCCTGTAGCGTGGGGTGTGTGCTGTGTGCGAGGCTGCTTCATGCTGCCATCCCAGGGGTGTCTCCAAAACACTTTTTGATGTAAAAGCACAAAGTAACCTTATTAAACAGCACTGGTCCCAGTATGGACCTCTGAAGGACATCACTTGCCACCGATCCATCTGGGCATTGAGCCACTGACCACTACCCTCTGGATGCAACCATAGAACCAGTTTGACATGTCTGAGGGCCAGGATGCTACCCAGAGGGACTTGGACAAGCTTGAGAAGTGCACCGATGTGACCATCATAAGGTTCAACAAGACCAAATGCAATGACCTGCATCTGGATCAGGGCAATCCTCAGTATCAGTGCAGGCTGGGAGATGATGGGATTGAGAGCAGCCCTGTGAGAAGGACCTGGAAGGTGCTGGTGGATGAGAAATTGAACATAAGATGGCAATGTGCACTCCCAGCCCAGAGCCAACCATGTCCTGCACTGATACCCAGCAGCATGGGCAGCAGGTGGAGGGAGGAGATTCTGCCCCCTCCTCCACTCTGCTGAGACCCCACCTGCAGAGACCCCTCAGCTCTGGAGTCCTCAGCACAGCAGAGACATAGACCTGGTGGAGCAGGGACAGAGGAGGCCACAGCAATGACGGGAGGGCTGGAAGCCCTCTGCTGTGAGGTCAAGCTGAGAGAGTTGGGGTTGTTCAGCCTGTTGAAGAGAAGGCTCCAGGGAGACCTTCTGGTGCGCAAAGGAGCCAATTAGAAAGCTGGGAAGAGACTTTTTATCGCGGCTTCTTGTAAAAAGACAAAGGGCAATGGCTTTAAACAAAAATGAGGAAGTTCAGATTAGATAGAAAGAAGAAGTTTTTTACACTAAGAGTGGTGAGACCCTGGCCCAGGTTGCCCAGAGGTGGTAGAAGCCCTATGCCTGGAACCACTCCAGGTCAGGTTGTTTGGGGCTCTGAGAAACATGCTCTGGCTGCAGATGTCCCTGATGACTGCAGGGGGGTTGTACTAGATGACCTTTAAAAGTCCCTTCCAGACCAAACCAGCTTGTGACTCCATGATAAGGGTGCAGTCACAGCCGCAGACTAGGAATCTATGCGGTAGCACTGTGGCGGATGTGCTGTGACGGAACTGCCAAAAGGCTTCTTTAAACCTAAACTTCAGCTGGTAAATGCAGGGTTTATAACTCTTACGAGAGCAGGCTCCTGTCGGCGCGCACGGGCTGCGCTAATCAGACCTTTCCAGGTGTTCTGTGGCTCCCAGCTGGGGCACCTCCCGGGGGACCACGTCCGTGTCTTTGCCTTCCCACGGCGGCCTGCTGAGGCGGGGGGAAGGTTGTGCTGCCCACAAAGGCTGTTTTCGGGGGCGCTGGGCTGGGCTGGCGGCCGCAAAGCTCCTGCTCCTCCTCCTTCTCCCTCCTCCTTGTTCTTCCCCGCGGCGCCGGGCGCGCTGCAGCGGCCGCCCCGCACAGCCTTTGCGGCTCCCCGCACCCATCATGGCTGCGTGTGCCGGGCCCCGAGCCCCCCGGCCCCCTGCCCTCTTCTTCCTCCTCCTTTTCCTGCTGCTGCTGGGCGGCTGCGGGGCCAGCCTGCCCCCGGAGCCCCCGCCACCACCGCCACCGCCGAGCCCCGAACCTCAGCCCCTGCCCGAGTCGGCTCTACAGAAACCCACTGTGCTCCTGGCCATCATCGCCCGCAACGCAGCGCACACGCTGCCTCACGTCCTCGGCTGCATCGAAAGGCTGGACTACCCCAAGAGCAGGATCGCCCTCTGGTAAGGGGAGGCGGGGAGCGGGGTGGCGGTGTGAGGCGCCGGGCACCCTGCTCCGGGGCTGTGGCCTGGCCCCGGGGGGAGGAGGAGGAGAAAGCTAGCTCCCCCAGTCCCGGGTTGTGTATGACTAGAGGTCCATCTGCCGCTGTGGAGAGAGTTTGGGGGAGCCGGCAGCATGGCTTGCCTGGGACAGTGGAAAGCGGGTTTCCCCTTACCTCCGCTCGGCCCTTCCCGCCCTGTGGCGGGAGCGGGGCTGCCGAGCCTGCCCCGGCAGCACAGGTAGCCGGGTTTCGGGCACCTCTGCCCGGCCAGGCACAGGGGAAAGCGGCAGCGAGCCGAGAGGGAGTCGTTCCCACCGAAGAGCTGCCGTTTGGCTTTGGCACGCCGGGGAAGAGTCTCCAGCCCGGCCGGACGAAGGGCGAGGGGTCCCCCCCGAGGGCCTCCCCGCAGCAGCCGGAGCAGCGAAGGGCTCTGCGGTAGCGGCAGGAGAGGAGGTTTTCCAGCTAAGCTGGCCTGAAGCCTGGGAATATTCATCGCCTGAGCATTCGTCCAAATCCGCAGAGACGGGGAACTAGTGGAGAGCCGGGTGGGAGCGTGGGTTTGGCTCCGTGGCTGGTAAATACCGAGCTTTGTGGGGAGATGGCCGGGGTCTTGCCAGGGCTGGAGAGCAGGCGTGCTGGGTAGGTGCTGATGGGCATTGAAAAGGAGCATTGTTGCTGGGCTGCAGTCTCAGGGATGGATTCAAAGATGTATTCAGAAATCGCAGCATGGGGGCAGCTGTGGCAATGAAATGTGTGTCGGGACGGAGGCATTAGACCAATTTAGGAACGGGACGATCTGCCTGTATTTCTAAGGGTAAAAAGAAGATAAAAAGATAAGAATCTTTCAACCTGACATAAATGTTGAGAGAAACCAGAATTGCTTGGAAGGACACAGACCAGATTTAAGTATGGTAAGCATATAAAGTAAGAAATGGTGCTATAGGGCCTGATCCAAAGTTCACTGAAATCAGTGATAAGACTTAGTTGACTTAAAGTCAATAAAGTCTTACTTTGTACAATAAGGTGTGGGGAAGACCTCTCCCTCATAAGTGGTCAGTGTCCTGAAGTAGACAGCATCAGATGTTTCTGTGTGTGCTTCAGGAATGCAACTGTTACTTGTCTTCACATATTCCACAGGTCTTTACAGAAAATCCATGACTGCTAAAATCAGTTCATGGCTCTTATTTTTTACTTCTTTTTTTTTCCCTTCCTTCCCCTTTTGAAATGAGGATGCACAAAGCAGATCGTGGTATCAGCCTGAATGTGTTGTGCCACGTGAACGTGGCTGTGGAATTACAAAGTGGTGTGGGGCAGTGGGTGAATGTGGGTCTCGCCTGTTTGTGGGCCCATGACTCTACTTTTATTCATATCAATAAGAATTTTGCTGGTTTGGATTTCACCTTAGCAGATGTGTGTGTGAGTAGATACCATCAGAGCCTACATGTGGACTGTGATTCAGCTAAGCTAAAACCTGGTGGGAGTTTGATCACCAGAGTGGGGTGTATCTTGAAATGCCTCTTGCTGTAGAAGTGCAGAATAGGTTTGGGTTGTTTGTGAAGTCCTGCAGAACATTGGTTGGCTCTACAGTGGTTTTAGCCAGTTGGTTGCATTATCCTTACTTCACTTAAGGTCTCTGCAGTGTTGTGTGGGGACTGTTCATGAAATAACAGTGTAAGATAATTTAAAACATGCTAAGATTCTTGGGAGAATATCACTCAATTTTGAAGAAGATTGTGTGTGGACACAAGGCATGGTTAAATGGAAAATCTGCTGTTGAAAACCTCAAGCATTATAAAATGAGAATGACTAAAATGTCTTGGCCACTGAGAAGGAAGTTCTATAGATGTTTCGAGTTGCTACAGTTGCTTCATTTCATCTCCCCAATAAGATGAGCTTCAGGACACAAAGTACCCACCAAGGGGAAGCTCATGTATGGTATCTATCGAGTCTCCTGAGAACAAGTGAAACAATACAGTCCACTTTTAGAAGCATCTGGCATTTCAGACTTCATGCCTGATAGAGTCCTTTCAATAAATTTCAGGATTTACCTATGTCTCTGTGCTGTGGCATTACTGGGATAGTTTGGTGTGAGGGGCAGTGAAGTGGTGGCTGTCAAAAGAATTGCATTCCTTCACTGCCACTTACATTCTACTTCAAAGTTTCCTTGAGTAAGTCGGCATTTAAAAATGCCCAAATGTAGGTCCTGAGAGTGAAAATTAAAACCATACATCATGTCCTGAAGCCTCACATGCTCTGCCTTTTGCTTGAGGGCTTAAATCCAGCAGTGGGTTCCTCAGACACACTTCTGAGGGTGGAAGATTTATAAATGACAATGAAGATGGGTTAAGAGACAATGAATTAGTTTGAAGCACGCAATTTTTATTTCATAGCCTTTATCAGTTAAATCTCCATTATCCTGTTACTGCCCAAAAGATGTACAGTGGACGCTCATGGATTAGTCTTAATTCTGACTCCTCCATTGCTGTGTTCGTGAGTGACCTCAGGACTTGCTGGCTACTAATGAATTGAACAGGCAATTTGGTTTGGAGCCAGCTGGCATGTGGCAACCCATGTCCTTTCAGTTAAACACTTCCTTTCTTTCTTCCTTCCTCTTATGAGAATCAGGAACTGTGTCCAAACTACCTCCTGGGGGATGATCCATGGTAGGTATTAACCCTTGTCTTGGAGAGTACTGGGTGGCACAGGCCAGATCACCCCAGGATTGTACTTATGACATAGTGGTGGGAAGTTCTGTGAAACAGTGCTCAGGTCTTTGTCCTGGCCCTGCTTAAGATAGACTTGGCCAAAAGAAGTTTGTCTCAGAGACTTTGATGCTGGCCACCAAGATAGGAATGGCAAAGACTCCCTACATTAGCAGCACAACCCAGCTTCCTCCTGCTCTTCAAGCTGGTGCTTTTGTAGCTCTGGAAGAGTAACGCTGGACATGACAGTTGTCTTTTCCTGTGAAGGAGGAATGGGTCACAGCTCTTGGGTCCTTATGGAAAGCCTAGCCAGCATTTGGCTCAAAAATATGTATAATGGTGAGGGGGCTGGAGCATCTCTTTGAGGAGGAAAAGGCTAAGAGACCTGGGGCTGTTTAGCCTGGTGAAGAGCAGCCTGAGAGGGGATCTGATCAATGCTGATCAGTATCTAAAGTACAGGGAGTAAGAGGATGGGGTCAGATTCTTTTCAGTGGTGCCCAACCACAGGATAAGGAGCAACAGGCACAAACTGGAACCCAGAGAGCTCCACCTGAGCAGGAGGAAAAACTTCTTTGGTGTGAGGGTGCTGGAGCCCTGGAGCAGGCTGCCCAGAGAGGTTGAGGAGTCTCCTGCTTTGCAGAGGTTCCAAACTTGCCTGGACATTGTGATCCTGGGCATCCTGCTGTGAGTGACCTGGCTCCAGCAGGTGGTATTAACTAGATGATCTTCAGAGGCCCCTTCCAACCCCCACCATGCTGGGATTTACTGAATGCTGTGAGAAACAGGGTAGTGCCCAGCAACAGTTTCCCTTTAGGAAACACGGCTGTTGGACCGAAGTCAATCCATTTTTTAGCTAGGGAGTGTTCTTCTAATACTCTCATTGTGTGGCTGCACTTGGCTGTTTACTGGGGTGGGCTGAGCTGTTCTCAGGGCAGTGTCAGTGAGGCTCTGCTGTGAACCCAGCCTAGCTGAGCTGGGAAGTTTGGGCACATTAGAAGGACTTACTGTATTGTTTGTGTTGGTGTTGGAAAATTGCAAAGGGAGGGGATAATGTTCTTCTTTGTCTTGGATAAAAACATAGTCAGCAGGCCCCAAGCCTCTTTTGGTGCTTTGGGGTTGTTGTTTGAGTTGGGCTTTTTGTTTGTTTTGTTTTTAATGTTAGCCATGCCGACTGTTTATTTGAGATCCATTAAATTATAGGTATGTAGACATATATATATGTCTGACAGACAGGTTCATCTAGGCTGTAATGGGCAAACTAAAAGTGTGTGTATTCAGCAGTTTATCACGCTGGCTTACACTTTCTTTAGCCTTGGATTAAGTGAGGGTGTAGCAGGGAAAGTTGTCTGTAATTTCATCTTTAAATACCATAGTTGTGGGCTGTCTGCTCTCTCATCTTTCACTAACTTGGGGATTAAGTGCCTGCATGAATGAGTTGGTGCTTGGAAGCAATAATTAGATTCTTTTGTGCTTGAGGACCTGTGCCTGCTTTGCAGCTTGGCGTGTGCTTGTATTTCAGAAATGATAATGTGAACCGTAGGTGAAGTTGGAAAGCTGGAATAATTCCCAGATGAGAGATCAGTGGATATACTGTAACAGGAGCTCCAATGAGTAAGAAGTTTCAGCTTAAAAGAATTAGTTGTAGCTGGAAACAGAAGCTGATGACATCAGTATAATAATTAACTTGTATATTATTAGTCTGGGACTAGCTGGTGATACTCTGAGGATTTTCTTCTTCATCAAGAGTTTATTTTTCAAATGTGAAAAAGAATTCTACGGAGAGAACATTTTCCAGTAAGATTCAGGGTTGAAACTTTAATGGGTGTTACTGCTCACGGGGAACAGTTTGCTTTCAAACACTCTGTGCTTTCTGTCCTCGTTTCCATTTGTGCAGCAAGGTCACTTTAATCTTCATGGTCAGTATTAATCACCTAGGAATGCTGAAGTTCCAGTCTGCTGGCTCTGTCCCTGTTGCTTCTGCTCACTGGGGTTTTGCATCTGTTGGAAATTTGCTTACCTGTGCTGTGATTAAAACTTGTGGTTTAGAAACTGACTTTTCACTTGGCTGGTTGTTTAAACTTCTGGAATTTAGTTTCCAATTTGTGTTTGCAGGTATTTGATTCTGTTGTTAAAGCTATATAACAAATAATACAGAATACACAATTAACCAGGTTGAAAAAGACCTTCAAGATCGAGTCCAACCTATCACCCAACACCATCTAATCAACTAAACCATGGCACCAAGTGCCTCATCCAGTCTCTTTTTAAACATTTCCAGTGATGGTGACTTCACCACCTCCCTGGGCAGCCCATTCCAATGGACCAAGTGAGATGGCACTTGCACACCCTTGGAGTTATGATTCAAGTGATAGTCCTGTAGTGCAAGACCTTGCAAAAAATCCTTCTTCGTAGGACTTGTGTTTAGTTGACTACATGAGAGAAGGAACTGGAGTAAAATACTTCATTTTTCCAGCTGGGGAAATTCAGGAAGAAATATAAGTAACCTATACAAGATTCTGGAAAGTATTAAGAGTGGACATTAATTATTGACTTTCTAATTTATCTAGTTTTTACATTTCTTTCCTACTGAGGTCAATTTTGCACTGGAGTGTGGTAAATTGTACTTGCTGATAGAAAACCAGAGAAGGCTAAAGAAATGATTCCATCCTGATAACTACAATAACTTTTTCCCTTTTGGTCCTTTGGGTTCATCTCTTTCATCTAAATCTTGGCAAACTTAAGTGAATGACATCATACAGTGTTCAGTAGAAATATTTGAAAGGAAGCTGAAAATTACTGTTGTGCTTCACTGAGGTCTGCGTGGCAAGACTCAAACTGTTCTTCAGCTGAAAACTTTGCAGTTATGAAGAAAAGTATTAAATGAAGCATCAGCTGTGTCATGGGAATGTGCTGGGTAGCATAAAATCATAGAATGTTAGAGGTTGGAAGGGACCTCTAGAGATCATCTAGTCCAACCTCCCCAGCCAACCCAGGATCACCAGGGGCAGGCAGATTCTTTATTTTTTTGTTCTTGCTGCCAAATTGCCAAATTCTGATGCCTTTTTGATGTCACTAAAGAGTATCTTGAGTCCTGCTTTATACTGGGGTCTGCTAGATATGCATGGGAATAGTTGGGGGTGTTCAGCCTGAAGAAGAGAAGACTCTGGGGAAACCTTGTAGTGGCATTCCAGTACCTGAAGGGGCCTAGAAGAAAGCTGGGGCAGGAGGGACTTTTTTCAAGGGCTTATAGTGATAAGATGAGAAGGAATGGATTGAAGCTTGAGGATGGTAGATTTAGACTGGGGATTAGAAATAAATTTTTCACAGTGAGGGTGGTGAGACACTGGAACAGGTTGCCCTGGGAGGTTGTTGATGCCTTCTCCCTGGAGGTGTTCAAGGTCAGGTTGGATGAGGTCTTAAACAGCCTGGTCTAGTGGAAGGTGTCCCTGCCCATGGTGGGAGGGTTGGAACTAGATGATCTATAAGGTCTCTCCCAACCCAAACTATTGTAGGGTTCTATTAATCAGTGTTGGGATCTTGCACAAAATGAGCAAGAGCCCTCCAGATGTGAGGGGATTATAGTGTAAAAATGATGTAGGAATTCTGTAAAACTGGTGAATATAATACATAGTGCATGTTTGATTTGTGGTCTGAATCCTGCATGCTACATAGCTTTGAAAACAAAGCCATTTCTTTTGGCGGCTACATTTTGAGACAGGTCTCCCTCCACAGCCTTTTGTCTGTCACTAGTGGTGTTTATCTGGTGCCTTGGTGTTGTGTTTAGAGGCTAGATGCTAATAATATGTTTTCTCAAAGAAACAGCTGGGCAGAGTTTGATATCAAAGGTGGTTGTTTATTTTAAGCCTTTGGATGATATCAGAGGTCAGGGAGAGCTAGTTTTCAAGTTACTAAGTAGAAGTGAAAAGATCTTGAAGTGTCATCCAGTTCATTCCTGCCTAGGGCAGGATCCTGTTTCATCCCTGCTTTGTCTGTTGCCCGGGTTTGGGATTCCTCGTCCAGGCTGTGTGTTGTCATGTCTTCTGAAGCCTATTCGGGTGTGGGAGAAGTGGGAAGCAGCTGTGGGAGTGTCAGTTAGAGGACCAGCTACAACCAGTCTTGGCTGTAAAGTGCTGGTGTTAATTGGCCTCTTAAAAAAAAAGGGCAATTTCACTTGTATATGTCTGGTATGCAAACTGTTTCAACTCCGTAACTACTGCTGAATCTGGAGCAGGGATGAGATCTGATCCAGTGGACGTCATCCCAATTCCCCCTGTTATCCTCTTATTACAGGGGGAAAAAGCCTTTTCCCTTCTGCAGTGCTCTTCCAGCTGGAGTGCCCGAGGGCTTATGCATGGATATCCTAGACTGGTTACAGTTGGGAAGTGCCTCTGCTCACCAGAACGGTTAAGGCTGGAAGAGCATTTCTAAAGATGTTCTAGTCCCAACCCCTGCTCAAGGCAGGCTCAAATGAGGCTGCCCAGTATCATTTTAAGCCAAGTTTTTAGTATCTCCAGGAATGGGGACTCCACAGTCTCTACACAGTCTGTTCCAGTGAGATAATCACTGGCAAGGAGTGTCTCAGGAATTCATATCAACTGAGGGTGAGTCTAGAAGAGTGGCAGAGCTTTGGGATGAAGACAAAACTTTCAAAGGTTGTGGTCCCAATAGCTTTTTCCTTTCTCTTTTCCATGCTCTTTTTGATAAATTGAGCATATCATCTTGTCAGAAAGCTGCTTTTATCACTGCTAGTCAGCCTCCTGAAGAGGAGACTCCATCTGGGGCATGGTTGGTTCCTGAAAGGTATGGCATGGACCTGCCTTAGGCTCTTTTGCTTGGGGGACCAGAGCCAAGCTAGCAGAGTGGCTAGCCCTGTTGCCTGTCAGGATGTAGGCTGAGCCATAGATTGAAGGGCATTTTTGATCTCTTATGTAAAGTACCACAGCACCTGCAAGTATTTATCCAAGTCCCTTGTGACTGAAAGTCTTCATGTACTGGGTCAGGATTCTCTAAAAATAGATCCATGACACATGGTGCGCAGAACATTGGGAGCTGCCTGTCACCAGCACACTCTCTCATTCTTTGGTCTTGGGGGACTCTATGAAAGACCATATGGGCTGGATGACCGAGGTGATGCAGGGTCCTGTCTGTCAAAACCTGGAATTTCCTTCCTGGGGGGTGGTGTCTCAGACTCGACATTATTTCAGTGTATTTATGTGCATCTCATTTCCTTCATTTTAGTGAGGCATAGTGTACATTGGTGCTGCTTATCGCCAGGGATGGATTACAGCGAAATGGGGCCCACATGCATCACAAATTCAGACTAAGGAAAGATAGGAATGAAAAAAATCCATCTCTGTAAGGCCATCTACTGCCAGTATGCCCAGGGCCTTCATACAGGCACACAGCAGTGCTGCTAGGCTTGTCACTAAAGAAAAAAAGGCTTTTATTCTTTCAATGGAACTGCCCAAATTACTGCATTCAGTGCCCAATTCCGATCTTTAAATGTAGAAATAATTGAGTTTGGTTATGTGTGTGCATGTGCACATGCCTAGAATCATAACATTTTTTTGTTTGGAAGAGGCTTTTAAATTCCTCAAGTCCAACTGTTAACCCAGCACTGCCAGGTCACCACTAAACCATGCCCCTCACACCACGTCTACACGGCTTTTAAATCTCTCCAGGGGTGGGGACTCCACTACTGCCCTGGGCAGACTGGTCCA
This sequence comes from Picus viridis, assembly GCA_033816785.1. Classification (NCBI taxonomy): domain Eukaryota; kingdom Metazoa; phylum Chordata; class Aves; order Piciformes; family Picidae; genus Picus; species Picus viridis. Next base: position 25,073,681 of record CM066588.1, read on the forward strand.
GGCCTTGACAGCCCTTTTGGGGAAGGAAGGAGTTGTTCCTAATCATAGAATCATTGAGGCTGGAAAAGACCTCTAAGATCATTGAGTCCAGTTGTCCAACCTAAACCTCCCCTGGTGCAGCTTGACCATGCATGTCTATATGTGGTGTCCTTGGACCAGAGTACTTCTGTTTCTGTAGAACAATTCCAATTTTCTTCATGGAAAGTTAGCAGGGAACCTGATAATTATGTGATGATTTAAACCTTTTGCCAGCTGATTGTGGAACTGGTATGTGCTTTTGTTCAGGTTTTGCTGGGACATAATCACATAGTCTGCAGGCCATTAGCAGGTTAGAGTCAGCCAGGGCAACTGACTTGAGCTGGCTGCAAATGTATCCCAGACCATAAACATCATTTTGGTCTTGCTGATAATGGGGAGCCTTCTGCTTGGGCTCCTGCTCTTCTTTGGGCTCTGTTCCTCTTCTGCTCCTGAGCACTGCTTTCCCATCTGTTGTCACCACTGTACATTCACTGGGCTGGGTATAACTTTTATGTACTTTATATTTGCATTGGTATTAATTCTCTTGTTTCATTAAATCCATGTTCACTTCAGCCCATGGGTCTCCTCTCCTTCTCACAGAATCACAGAATTAACCAAGTTGGAGAAGACTTTTGGGATCATCAAGTCCAACCTATCACCCAACACCATCTAATCAATTGATCCCCTTTCTCTGCTTTGATCACTGAGTGATGGAGCAATGCTAGAGTTTAGCTCTGGATAGAGGCTAAATGTAGACAGCTTTCAAGTGGGGTTGTAGTTTCATGAGAGCCCCTTTGGTTGTGATAATGTTTTCTAATGTAGCTTGTTGAACTTCTTGACAGATGAAGCCCTGATAAATAAACACTTTAATTTCCTACTAGAGGCTGAATAAGGAGTTTCACTGCAGAGGACTAGAATTATGTTCATGCAGTATTATGATTTTTTGTGGGAGTAATGGTCACTTACTTGAGATGGCTATAAGATATGCTGGGAAACGAGACTAGCTTATGCAGGAGTGGAGGCTAGTATAATAGGACAAGAGTAAATGGCCTCAGTTTGTGCCAGGGGAGGTTTACCTTGCACATTAGGAAAAATCTCTTCACTGAAAGAGTGGTCAGGCATTGGAACAGGCTGCCCAGGGAGGTGGTGGAGTCACCATCCCTGGAGGTGTTCAAGAAATGTGTGGACATGGCACTTAAGAACGTGATTTAATGGCCATGGTGGTCCTAGATTGACCTCTGTCTTAGAGGTCTTTTCCAAACAAAACAATTCTGTGACCTTCTCCTGTTATTCTGACAAATACACAAATATGCATTTTCACCAAAGTTCATCCTTGCTCCTTATCCCTGGGTCTCTTAAAACACTGGCTCAGCTTTGGTGTCCATGAGGTTGTGATGCATGGAAGTGAGCAGGTTTCTAGCTGTTGCCATTTCATTCTGTCTGTATGTGCTGGTGGGAATGACAGATCTCTTCTAAAGATAAGCACATGTTGGTCTGGACCAGAATATGCATTGAGTTTGACTGTGTCCCCTGTCGTGACTCTCATGAAGCAGAATCATGGAATGGTGAGGATTGGAAGAGACTTCCAGAGATCAAGTCCAGCCTCCTTGCCAGAGCAGGGAGGGCATGTCATACAGGAACACATCCAAGTGGGTCTTGAAAGTCTCCACAGCAGGAGACTCCACAGCCTCTCTGGGCAGCCTGCTCCAGGGATCCAGCACCCTTAAAGTATTTTATCCTTATGTGGGGGCAGAGCTTCCTGTGTTCATTTGTGCCTGTTGTCCCTTGTCCTAACACAGGACACCAGACTGGCCCTTTCTTGATGCCCACCCTTCAGACATTTATAAACATTAATAAGACAAAAGACAGTGGGAATCCATATAAACTCCAGGGGCATGGTAGGACCCATGATAGCTCTTTTGCATTAGTTTTGGAGAATCGGCCCCCAGGGGGATTTTTTTTTTGTTTGTTTATTTGTATAGATTATTTTTTTCCCCTGTAAGGAGAAAAATCTGGTTTTTATTTATACTTCCCCCTTCAGACAGGACATAGGCTTTTCTTAATTCTAAAAGGATTCTTTTCTTATTTTTGCTCTTTGATCCCTCTGCAGAGGCAAGGTTATGCATGGCTGCAGTCTGGTTTGAACTCTGCCCAGGGGCAAAAGCTAGGCTGCATTAACTGTCAAGTGTTTAGTTTCTATCCTGGAGCTGATAGCAGGTGGTTAGCTGTTCAGTTAGCAGGTTTGCTACTTGCTCAGCAGCTGCTCTTAAAACAGATGCTGTTTTGTACCTTTTTGGGGTAGAATAGGAATTTAAGGCTGTAATTCTGGGTTATTTCCTCAGTATTTTCAAGTACTCTTGTACTTAGAAAAACTGGAGGAAAGAGCTGCCTTCAGCATTCATCCAGTCCACCACCCCCTCCTAGAACAGGATCACCTGCAGCAGCTTGTCCAGGATCACAGTGTCCAGGTGGGTATGGAATCTCTCAAGGAGGAGACTTCACAACCTCTCTGGGCAGCCTGCTTCAGGGCTTCAGCACTCTCGCAGCCAAGAAGCTTTTCTTCCTTTTCAGATGGAACCTCTGGGGTGCAATTGCCCCTTGTCCTGTCACTGGGCACCACTGAGAAGAATCTGGCCCCATCCTCTTGCTCCCTTCCCTTCAGCTATTGCTGGTCATTGATCAGATCCCCTCTCAGGTTGCTCTTCTCTAGGCTAAACAGCCCCAGGTCTCTCAGCCTTTCCTCCTCACAGATGCTCCAGGCCCCTCAGCATTTTCATAGCCCTTGCTGGACTTTCTCCAGTAGTTCCTTGTCTCTCTAGAACTGGACACAATACTCCAGATGCAGCCTGACTAGGGCATAGCAGAGGAGGAGTTTCTTTTCTGCTGGCCCCACTCTTCTTAATATACCTCAGGACATCATTGGCCTCCTTGTCCATGAGGACACTTTGGTGGCTTATGGTGAACTTCTTGTCCCCCAGCTCTCCCAGGTCCTTGTCTGGGCAGCTGTGTTCTAGCAGGTCAAACCCTCACCTTCACTGGTTTAGCAGGTTATTCCTTCCCAGGTGCAGGACTCTACGCTTGCCCTTGTTGAATTTCTGATGTGGAGGTTAAATGTTAAACTCTGACAAATGCAAATGCTTTGTTTTCCCCCCTCCCCTCCAGCTTTTCTTCTATTAATTGATTCAAATCTGAATTATTCACCTGCAAACTTCAGCAAGTTTCCCTGGTCAGACTAATACGGATGCTGTGTCATTAGATAGGCAAAAGCCATCTTGTGACAAGTCCTAGGAAGAGGTTAATTAGGAAGCGTGATCTTTGGCTAACCAGGAAAAGCCATGAGAAACTTTCTGTTCCTATAGTCTAGGAGGTGAATAGGAACATGAACTTTAAAGCTTTGCAGCAAGACTTCTTCAGCAATTACCAGTTCATGTGAGGATGAAGGGGTATTACATCATCTTTACATCAAAAAAATAAACCAACATTTTTAAGTGAGATTACAATCTCATTGGAGAGGAGCCTCTGAGGTTTGGTGTTTGCTGCAGAGAGAACAGGTGCTTAGCATTGACCTTGGCTGCACTGCCTCAGCTGTTTTCCCTGGTGCCTGCTGGAGTGTGGTCCTTGGCTGCTTCATCTTGCTGCCTGCCAGCAGGGAAGTGACTTTTTGAGACAGTTCTGTCTCCCAGCTGCAGCTCGGTGTGAGAAGATAAATAGGGGCTGCAGGAGTGACACAGCCTGTGGAGAGGGGTGATGGGGGCAGGCTGGAGTGCTCCTTTTGTTTTCCCAGGGAAACAGTTTTCAGGGCTGTCTCGGGTGGGAAACCCCAGGATCCAGAGATTTAGCTGCTGATTGGCTGCTCTGTGGAATTTCAGTGCTGGGGTACATATTAATGCTATTAACTCCCCTTAAGGTTTATTGTCGGTGTGGTTTTGCTCTTGAAAACTCTTCTTAAATGAATAGTGTCCCAGAACTTGAATTTGACACCGTAGACCCTCAGAATGTTTTTTGATTGGAAGGGACCATGAAAAGCCATCTAGTCCAGCCCCTGCTGCAGTCAGCAGGGGTATTTTCAGCTAGACTAGGTTGCTCAGAGCCCCATCCAACCTGACCTGGAATGTTTTCAGGGATGGGGCATCTACCACCACTCTGGGCAACCAGGTCCAAGTGTTATACCACCCTCAGTGGCAGTGACAAAACCATTTAATGCTAAATGCAGAGCTAATTGTGCAAATTACTATGTGAACAGCAAGAATCCTCACAATGAAAGACATATCAAAAGATGAAAAGTCATTGTGGGAACTGTATGAATAGGGCAAAGGCTTATGTTTTTGTTTTGGAAAATGGCGAAAGTGATGCTAAGAGAGGTTCTGGTGTTTTCAGGAACAGATGGCCTGCATTTTATTTTTCCTTAGATTCATAGAATACTTTGGTTGGAAAAGGTCTTTAAGATCAGTTAGTCTAACCATTCTCTAATTCTACCAAGGCTGGTGCTAAACCGTGTCCCTCAGCACCACATCTCTGCCTCTTAAAAGCCTCCAGGGATAGGTTTCAGCCACCTCCTGGGCAGCCTCCAGTGTTTGAGTGAAGATGTTTCTTCTAACATCCAACCTAAACCTCTCCTGATGCAACTTGAGGCCATTTTCTCTCATCCTGTCACTTGTGCTAGGAAGAAGACACCAACCCCCACCTGGCTGCAACCTCCTTTCAGGGAGTTGTAGAGAGTAAGATCTTCTATCAGCCTCCTTTCTCCAGACCAAACAACCCCAGTTACCTACTCCTCACAAGACTGGTGCTCTGGACCCGCTCCATGACTTCAGTGTCCTTCTTGGAGTGAGGCATCTCAAAACTGAACCCAGTACTTGGTGTGGCATTACCATGCTGAGTACAGGGGAACAATCACTGCCTTAGTTCTGCCTGTTGCTGATACAAGTCAGGATGCTGTTGACCTTCTTGGAGATATGAGCACACTTCTGCTTCATATTCCTCAGGCCGTCAATCAAATGCTTGTGTGTCCAGTTATGATCTGTTTTAAGTGGAGGTGGGGCAAAGGCTGCTGTTGACTTGGGTGCATTGCTTTTTATTGTCTGTTATTGTGTTTTTAGAGTTTCTAGTAGTAATTCTACTAGAGTCAATGGTTGGAACATCATAGTTTCTGTAGTTTGGCTTGGTTCTGTCTTCTTTACTGCCCTCAAGGTGGAGATGGGGTTTTGGTAGAGGTGAATTCATTCTCTTCTCTTTTGCTGTATGGACTAGCTTGTGGCAGGGTTAGGCCTGGGCAGTTTCAAGCTGCTACATACTGATAGGAGCAGCTTATTGGAGTTTTGGAGGTTTAGAAAGAGACCTGTTGCATGTTCTTCTGTGCTCTTGGTGTGTTCTTGTGTCTGGTTTAGGGACAAAGATGGAGAATGTAAAGTTTCCAGGCTCCAAAATGTTCTGTAGAGCTCACAAAATTAGAGACCAAGGGTTAATATAGACTCAGAGCTGATGTTCTCTTCACAAAGTAGAAGACTTGGCATTCCTGAAATGGCCAGTCCTGGTAATCGTTGGGAAGAGGCCACCAGCATAACCAGTCCATGGAACACATCAAGGAGCAACAGAGGTGTAGAACAGCACCATGCTCATTTTTCCATCTCATGCCATTAGATGTACTTGACTCACTCACATAAATCAGTTTCTGGATGCTGCCAGTATTTGTTCCGGATGATGCATTCTACTTCAGTAGGAAGTTTTGGATGGAGTTTCCACTTAGCTGTCCCTGAGATTACTGGCTTTAGGATTCTGGAGGAGCCTACCCAGGATACTTCTGAACAGGCTAGCAGGGAATAATAAATGCTTTTGGGTCTTTTTGCCTCTTCAAGTATTTTCTTCTTCTGACTCTGTCTGTTGGAGACTTTGGTTGCACTCATTTTTCAAAACACTGATCTGAAATAAGTTCAGTGTGTGTGCTTGGAATATGAAAATGTCACTGCTGGTAAATACCTTCTCTTAATTTATGACTTTTTTAAATGTGGTGTGGTGTTTTGTTTTACTTGAAGCAAGATTAAAAATGCCAATGCATTGTTAGATCATGGAGTGGGCTTGTGATGCACGCTTTATTGCGTCTAGCACACGCTCGCTTGCCCTTTCACAGCTTTATTTCTCACATAAACAAGTTGCTTCTTCCACAAATAGTCTTGTCAATGAGTTGTTATTTCAGACCAGTGAGCTCATAGCTGTCTGCTGGCAGAACTCTGCTCTGACTTCACACAAGTGAAGGCTGTTGCCAGGGTTTTTTTTGCCTAATACCTGAGCCTTGAAGGAAGTTCTGTTTTGCAGAACAAGAATCAAGCTGCTATCAGTGGCATTTCTGGTGCCTTTGACTACAAACATCACTTCTTTTTGGATCAGCCTCTCTTTGTATGTGTGATATCAATTTAAGCGGGTAGGAATATGTGTTCAGACCTAGACTGGGGCTAAGGACAGCAGTAATTTCTGTTCTACACAGGCAGTGCAGTGGTGTTAGTTAATCCTACTACCTGTGGAGAACATTGATCACTATCAAGTTTTATAGAATCACAGAATTGTTTTGGTTGGAAAAGACCTTAAAGATCAAGTCCAACTATTATCTCTCTCTACAAAGACTGGTGCTAAACCATGTCCCTCAGCACCACATCTCTGTCTTTTAAACACCTCCAGGGATGGGGGATGCTCATCCAGGCTGAGACACTGTTGACCACCTTGGCTGCTTGGGCACACAATGGCTCATTCAGCTGGCTGTCCACCAGTCACGCCCAGATCTTTCTCTGCTGGGCAGTTTGCTCTATTTTCTGCTGCAGAGTGCATCAGTTGTTGCTGCACTCAGAGTGCAGACTGTCTACCCACTGCAGAGAGCACACAGAGCTAATTCACAAGCCATAGCAAGCATAAAATCAGAGAGATTTGCTGAGGAGAAACATGGTTGAAGTATCCCACATTTATTTTTAGCTCTTCATCAGAGTGACATGTCTAGAGTAAAGTAATTGTGTATTACATCTAACAGCAGTAATCACCCGCTTGACCAATCTGACCAGCTTCTATTGGTGCTGCAAAATCTGTGGCCAAGTTGGTTACTACACATAGACTTTTGGGACAGCCCACAAACAAAGAAAAATATCTGGTTATAACAGTTTGGGCACATAGCAGGAACAAAACTCCAGCCTGTTCTGGAGGATGTATTTCTTCCAGATCTACTGAGCCAGTAAATGCACGTTTCTTCCAGGTCTCTTGAGCCAGCAGTGCAATGGAGCTATAAAGCTGTGCTGGCTCTGGCCTAGAAGTTAAGTATATGTTTGGGAAAAAAACAAACAAACAAATAAGGAACCAAAGAAACTGAGACTTCAGCTTGATAGATCTTGAATCAGGTTATGTGATGATCAGGGTATAGCTGGACTTGATGATCATGCAGTTGGACTCAGTCTTACGGTTGGACTTGATGATCTTGGAGGTCTTTTCCAACCTTGATGATTCTGTGAATAGGTTAATGGAACACTTTAGACCAAAAGTCCTTTCCAGCTGTTAGAGGGCAGAAATAATTGATACTGAAATGATGTGTAAAGTGTCTGCTGCCTGTTTTGGGTGGTGAGGTCTGGAGTCCAAGAACTGAGCTGCTACCTGTAAACATCCTTGGTGGCTGTGCTGATGCAGAAACCCTGTCTGCTCTGCCAGTTCTCCCAGGCAGTGACTGAGAAACTGGCAGATGTTTAAGAGAGAACAGAATGCTTTCTCAGATGGAACAGATCAGGTCTCTTGGTTTTCCTTGAGGAAATCAACTGATTCTTAATTAGAGGAGATATAGGTAAATCCCTCTAGTGGCAAGTTACTTACATGACATGTTGGCTGGTTAGTTGCAGCTTTTGTATGGATTTTGAATTAAACTCTTGATGGATTATTTGAAAGACTTCAGAAAACGGGCCTGAGAAAGTTTAATTGGGGGGGGGGGGGGGGGGGGGGAAGTTTTTTGATTGGTATTTTTTGAGAGGCATGCAAGGGATGCTAAAATCTCTGAATTGCTTATGGAGACATTAAGTGGTGCTTTGGCTGTGGCAAGTAGCTGGTCAGATAATTTAATCTGAGCCAAAAACATGTGTTTGAAGGCCAGAAGTATCCTGGGCTGCATCACAAGCAATGTGACCAGCAGGATGAGGGAGGTGATTTTGCCCCTCTGCTCTGCTGAGACCCTGCCTGGAGCATTGTGCCCAGTTTTGGTGCCCCCAGTACAAGAAGAACCACTGGAGTGAGTCCAGAGGAGGCCACAAAGATGATCAGAGGGCTGGAAAACCTCCCCTAGGGGACAGGCTAAGAGAGTTTGGGCTGTTTGGCCTGGAGAAGAGAAGGCTCTGGGAAGACCTTAGAGCCTTCCAGAAGGGGCTACAAGAAAGATGAGGAGGGACTTTTCACAAGGGCTTGTAGTGATAAGACAGGAGGGAATAGGTTGAAGCTAGAAGAGGGCAGATTTAGACTGGCTATTAGGAAGAGATTCTTTACAGTGAGAGTGGTGAGACACTGGGACAGGTTGCTCAGGGAGGTTGTGGATGCCCCCTCCTCCTGGAGGCCTTCAAGGCCAGGTTGGATGAGGCCATGAGCAATCTGGTCTAGTGGGAGGTGTCCCTGCCCATGGCAGGGGGTTTGAAACTAGATGATCTTTAAGATCTCTTCCAACCCAAACCATTCTATGAATCTGTTGGACACCTTTGAGCATAACTTTTAAAAAATGTAAAACAGCAGTTAAATTATACAAGTTTCATTTTTGTCCCCTTATACATCACATTCCTGTGTAAATCCAAAGTCTCCAAAGACAGCCCATGGCTGAAATCCTACAGTTTTTATATGAAGCTGATAGATATTTTGTAACATGGAAAGCAGTTGTTGCATGATACCTGCTGTTCCCTGTTGTAATACTGGGATTGTGGTTAGGAAGGTGTTAATCACTGGCAGAGCCTACTGGTTTCTTGCAACCTCAGCTGACAGACTGTGGCCTCACTGAAGCTGGAATGCCAATTTCTTCTCAGCTCTTTCATCCCTATGCAATGCCTTGTGATGGGTTTATCAGGTATTCTGAGAATTCAGTATTGCAACCTTTGAAATTCCCTGAAAGCCCCTAGGGAGTTCAACTGTCCAGGCATGGGAATGCTGATGGACGTGTGTTGGGCTGCATGCAAGGACTGCGGGTCAGAGCATGTTCCCGGTGGGACAGGCAAGAATAATGCCTGCAGATGTGTGTGGGAGTCTCTCCACCGAGATTAGAAAGCTCTTTATCTTGTGCACTTCTTCCACAGGCAGTGGATATATCCAAGCTGTGAAGCTTTCCCATTGGAAATTGTTGGATGAAAAGCTGGACATGAGCCAGCAACATAAGCTCACAGCCCAGGGAGGGGATTCTGCCGCTCTGCTGAGACCGCACCTGCAGTGCTGGGGCCAGCTGTGGAGTCCTCAGCACAGCACAGATATGGACCTGTTGGAGCAGGGCCAGAGGTGGCCACAGTGATAGAATAGAATAGAATAGAATAGAATAGAATAGAATAGAATAGAATAGAATAGAATAGAATAGAATAGAATAGAATTACCAAGGTTGGAAGAGACCTTGAAGATCATCGAGTCCAACCTGTAACCACAACCTCAGCGCTGCCTGGGGTTGTTGTGGCTGATGAGAGGGATGGCAGCCTGCTGCTGTGAGGCCAGGCTGAGAGAGTTGGAGTTGTTCAGTCTGGAGAAGAGAAGGCTCCAAGGGGACCTTCTTGTGGCCTTTCAGTTCTTAAAGGAGATGATCAGAAAACTGGGGACAGACTTTTTAGCAGGGCCTGTTGTTACAGAACAAGTGGCCATGGTTTGAAACTAAAAGATAAAATCTTATATGGGATATATGGAGGATGTTTTTGACAGTGAGGGTGGTGAGACACTTGCCCAGGTTGTCCAGAGAGGTGGTAGATGCCCCATCCCTGGAACCATTCCTGGTGAGGTTATCTGGGGCTCTAAGCAGCCTGTTCTAGTTGCAGATGTCCCTGCTCACTGCAGGAGGGCTGGACTAGATGACCTTTGAAGGTTGTATCCAACACAAACCATTCTGTGATTCTATGGCATGGCATGGTTGGCAATCACACTTTGCAAAACAAAGACATGCATGTATTTCATGGGCTTTCCAATTTCCCAGTCAATTTACTTGGAAGTGCCCATTTCCTTTATTTAATTACATCCAAGCAATGAAGGCTAAAAAAATTAGCTACCCACAAATTGTGCCTTTGTGGTCAGGATTAAACCTTAAGCAGTCAAAATAAATTGTGCATTTGCTTCTTTCTCCATGTGCAGCCTTCGGTTGCTGGCTCTCCCTGAAATTTGCACCTCTCCAGTGGTCAGCTCTCTAGTGATGCTTCCTGAAACCTGCACAAAGAGGACAGACTGGCAGAAGTGAGAACTACCATGCTGTGCAGCATAGTGAAAGCAATGTTTAGATGCCCCTTCATTTCCATGGTCCATTTTCCTCAGCATTACCTATGGGAGGTTGCAGAGCTATGAGTTCACAAGATCAATGTTGAGGACTCACTGTGGTGTTTTTCTCACTTGTTTTTTTTTAGTTAAGTCAGCCATCAGCATGTTTTCCATCAGTTTGAGTCCACAGTTGATCTGTTCCAAGAGAAAATGAGCTCTGACTCTGGCATCCGTGGTATGTCACATGTGTTCACCAAGCAGTAGCCATGTGTCCTGCACATGTGTGCCTGCGCCTCCCTTCATAGAAGTTGTGTGGGCTTCTGTATCCATGAGTGAAACATGACATCACCAATGGGAGAGGTTCAGACAGACATTTTAGCTTAGCCTGAAGTGTTTGAAATTTAGAAGTAGCAATGTTTTGCTTACAGGTCTATTAAGCCATGATGCTGGTGTTAGTGTAGTGTTAGCTCAGAGGACCATGTTGTTCTGTACTGTTAGCTCTAGGAGATAACAGAAAAACTTTTTTTGCCACCCAAGTGCTGATTTAGGAAGGAAAACCAAAAGTTTAGCTGTCTAATTTGACAGCTTGCTTAGAAGCTCATCCTTCAAGTACAAAAAGATGAAAGACAGTTGATAAACTAACTCAGAGTCACAGCCCTCTTATCTGCCACCCTTCTCCCTGTGAGGCTGGATCTGGGCAAGGGTCAGCAAACGAAGCAGCCTGTGGAGCAAGGAACTTGGAATATTTGGGCCTAATTTTGAGACACTACAACAGTTTTAAGACATATTTAGCACCATAGAATCATGGAATTGTTAGGGTTGGAAGTGACCTCAAGGATCATCTAGCCCCTCTCCAACCTGAAGAGGGTCACAAACACTGGAACAGGCTTCTCTGGGATGTGGTTGCATCCCCATCCCTGGGGGTATTTAAAAGAGGCAGAGACCCGTAGAGAGAAACGAGCCAGCTCACAGTACAGGGGGAAGAAGAAGACGACTGACTGCCCCCCCCGACTGAAAGACTAAACCAGAACCTACAGCCGGGTTCCACCAATGAAATTGGATTAGCATATCTCTTGTTTTCATTTATATACCAAAATATTCGGCCAGAGTGTTCAGAAAGTGTCCCTTTCTTAAAAGCACAGCCTAAACCGGTCACAGATGCTAAGCAACATGGTTTAGCACCAGCCTTGGTAGAGTTAGAGAACGGTTGGACTTCTAACCCTGAGGTGTTTTCCCAACTGGAATGTTCCTATGATTCTCTTCAAAACCCTCTCAGCCTTTAAGGTGTCATCGCCTTTTCAGTTGTTTCTTCATCTGAAATGTGGTGGCCAAAATTCCAGAGAACATCCAGGAAAACTCTCTGCTTCATGTGTAAAGGCTGAATTTTTTCAATATTTTTTTTCTTTTTTTGGTGCTTGGCCTCAGGGGTTATTTTTTTAAAATTTCCTACTTAATTATGTGTAAAACATTTTCAGCCATTTGCCAGCAAATATGACATAATCCATTTATTTTGAAACCCTGTGCCACTCCATGCCACTCAGAGCCTCCGTTTTCCAGTGTAACTGGTTACTTGAGGAAGTTAGGCCAAAATTATGAAGTCTCGATTTCCATGCTGGCTTCAGCAAAGTCTAATTCTAGAATAACTTGCTGATGACTGTTAGCTTTAGCTTGATGTCAGTGAAAGCAGAATTTGGCATAAACACCTTCATGCTAAGTGAAACCTGGGCCGGTGAGAGGATGATTGAACCGCTCTGTTTGTTTGCTGTGCGCTTGCACCAGATCAAGAGAAACAAACAATCTGATGTCATTAGATTCTGCTGCGTACAGTTTAGTTCCTCTTGTAGGTTCACAGGATTGTTCATTGGTTGGGCTATTAAACCGTTAGAGGTGTAACTTATTCTGGGGCTGGTTGTACCTCCAGTATTAACACTTAAGTGTTGCTCTTTTATTGGTGATTCCTTGATCCCAGAGTACAGGAAGGTAAATGATGAGGGCTAATGGCTTCAAACTGGAAACCAATCAATTTACATTAGATAGTAGGAAGAAATTCTTCACTGTGAGGGTGGTAAGGCACTGAAACAGGTTGCCCAGAGAAGTTGTGGAGGCTCCAAGCCTGGAAGTCTTCCAAGCCAGGCTGGATGGGGCCTTGAGCAACCTGGTCTAGTAGGAAATGCTCCTGCCCATGGCAGGGAAGTTGGAACCAGATGATCTTTTAGGTCCCTTCCAACCCAAACCATTCTATAGTTATGACTTACCTGTGTCTGGCTGTGTTTTTTTCTAGGGCACTGTCTGAAGCTCTGATAATCCTTGAAAAGGCAAAAATGCTTTGTTCCTGGTCCTGCAATTAAGCGGGGTGCTTCAGCCTTTGGCTGTGCCGCTTCATGGACTATCACTGGAAAAAAATGCACCCCAGTCAGCCCTGGCTGGCCCCATGACTCCACCTGTGCACAGCTGGGTGGTGGTAAACACCAAGTTTAGTGCAGATGGTGAAGAGTGTCTGCTAACTGTTTGGAAGGTGAATTAATGTTTGATTTATTTTTAATTTCCCTGCATTACCTTTTCTGTATGGCTTTTATAATGTCAATGCAAATTGCACATGCCTTGCCTTGAAGAGAGATTGTCCTGGTCTGCACCCACCATATCCTTTCATTTCCTTACCATATGGCAAGCAGCAGCATCTTGGGATATACAGTTTGTGATCATTATTAGCTGTGTGTTCAGCTTCCTTCATGTGGCTTCTATCAGCAGCAGCTGTTGTTAACACCTTGGAAGCCTTTGGAAGAATCTGGGCATGGGTTTAGGTGGAATTTGTGTTTCAGTCTTTCCAAGAGGATCTGGTACACAGCTAATTTTTGCTGTTGTGGTTTGAAGTTTCTTTGGTTTTGATACTGCAGGTCAGGTTCAGAAGTGTTTTAAAAAGCAGTCTCTTTCCTTTGGTGGAGAGAGGTGTGAGCCCTGTAACTTCTTGAAGGGCTGTGATGTTTCCCACCAGCACCAGAGTGACTTAAGAATGTGCCTCAGCATGTGACAATGTTAGATGGGATAAATAATCCAAAATCCATATCAACTGTGGTATGGCCTGCCTGTGAGATGGTCTCCAAAGTTCTTGTCCTATCTGTGGAGCTGTGCTGTCTCCAGGATTCACCTTGAGCTATGACTTCTTAGACCAGTCTTCTCCTGGTTTCTACCAGCATGTTCTTGTTTATGCTCTTGGTATACAGGCTGACTTAGGGGTGCTCTGCAGTGCTGGGACATGTTGTGAGGAGGCAGCCTAGCTAGGCACAGCCTAGTGATGAACAGATTGGTTCTTTCCTTCCCTCATCTGTGCTCTAAACAGTCTTTAATGGACACATCTTCCAGCTATAGAAGTGAGGGTAACATTTCCCTTGCTTGAAGACTTGAGACTGATCCTTCTTAAAGGTCATATTTCCAGAAACATACAAGTTTGCCCATTAGGACATCTCTTGTGATCAGCCTTGTGATCTGTGGAGGAGGAGGGGCTCAGGCAGCAGGAGGAAGGCCAGCTTTGCTTGCAATCTAAGCCAGTGCCTGCATCCCTTGTGAAGTCCAAGACAAAAGCCATGGCAACTCTCCTTTTTGTGAGGAATCTGTTACAGGTCCCTGGTTGACTTTTATTTGCTGTACCTCCTGAGTGTGTTTTAAAAGCAGATTCTGTGTTAACACTTGCCAGCCCAAAGCATGCTGACTCATTAGTACAGAAGCAGTCAAGAAATCTACTTGTGCTTCCTCTCCTCTATGTCTCTACCAAATGTTATGAGCACTTGAGGTTTCACCATCCTCAGGCTTGCCCAGTTTGCCTATGGGCACTCAGTGCTTCACAGCCCTCCCAGAAAGCAGGGGTGTTTATTATGTGCCCATGCCAGCCTTGGTTACCTTGCAGTGTATGGATAAACTTCAGTTGCTGTTAGTGCCAAAAGTTCTGTGAGTCTCTAGGTGTAGAGATGGCTTCTTTCACTGCCTGCTGAGACTGCACTGGGGATCATGCAGTCAAGTTTTAGATACTGACTGATGATCCTTTGGCACAAGTGAAACCAAGTGCAACTGTATCCTGGGCTGCATCAAAAGAAGCATGGCCTGCAGGTCAAGGGAGGTGATTCTGTCCCTCTGCTCTCCTGAGACCGCATCTGGAGTACTGCATCCAGCTCTGGAGTCCCCAGCACAAGAAGGACATGGATCTATTGGAGAGGGTCCAGAGGAGGGCCCCAAAGGCTGGAGCACCACGTCCCATATGGGGACAGAGTTGGGGCTGTTCAGGCTGGAGAAGAGAAGGCTCCAGGGACACCTTAGAGAGCAGCCTTCCAGTATCTGAAGGGAGCTACAGGAAAGGTGGAGAGGAACTTTTTGTAAGGGCCTGCAGTGATAGGACAAGGGGCAATGGTGTCAAACTAGAACAGGTTAGATTTAGTTTGGACATTAGGAAGAAGCTCTTTACTATGAGGGTGATGAGACAGTGGAATGGGTTGCCCAGAGAAGTTGTGGGTGCCTCATCCCTGGAAGTGGTTAAGAACATGTTGGATGAGGCCTTGAGCAGCCTGGTCTAGTGCAAGGTGTCCCTGCCCATGGCAGGGGGTTGCGACTAGATGATCTTTAAGGTCCTTTCCAACTGATGCCATTCAATGAAAGGGGAATGGTATTCTGTCAGCTGAGCAGAATCCAAACACATTTTTCCTGTGGGTTTGCCTGCATAGCAAACTTTGACTTGTGCATGATGGAGGTTAAGTTTTCTTTCTCAAACAAACTGGGAATAACTCACAGATGTTTGCTGATCACTGTTTGAAACCTGCTCTTCCGGAGCCTTCCTGAAGTTGAATTCTCATGAAAAAGAACCACTAACTTTGGCTGCTTACGGTTTTGTAAGTCTGATGCCTGGTACAACACAACCGCATACCTAAGATTGGTCCACTCTAGGAATTGGGAAGGAAGTGTCCGTCCTTACTGGGCATTGATTTGTCCTGGTGTTCTGTATCATCCACTCCTGGTGGTACACTGCAGATCATCAGGGCAGAAAGAGGTTGGCGCACACAAACAATGAGGAAAAGCTTAATGAAATTGTTGTAACTGCTTTTGCCTGTGCAAGGCAATCCTGGAGCTCCATCTCGGGGTCCAAACCTTTAAACTTGGCAAAGTTCTCTGGGTGAGAGCATGGCAAAGAGAGAGCTGTGTGCCTGACAACAATACTCTGTGCTGTGACGGCAGCGCTGGGCTTTCTCCGCGTGTCTCTAATGATCTATTCATCTGGTACATGCTCCCACCACAGCCCTCTCCGTGCCCAGACAGTGAGTCCTTTCATGAAGGAGAAGTGCAGAGTCATATTTCTGAGTGCAAATTGGACAGGGGATTTATTTGTAGTGTGAGCTCAGCCAAGCTAATTTCTCTGAGTAGCTATGCCGCGAGTGATCCTTACCGAGCTGGGACGGGGGAAGTGTAAGTCAGTACCG
Source organism: Picus viridis (assembly GCA_033816785.1). Taxonomy (NCBI): domain Eukaryota; kingdom Metazoa; phylum Chordata; class Aves; order Piciformes; family Picidae; genus Picus; species Picus viridis. The sequence continues at coordinate 25,089,595 of CM066588.1, forward strand.
GTGTGTACACTGCCAGCAGACACAGGAGCTGAGGGTTGGCCCTCCTCTCTTGGAGGGCAGGTTATGCAGCGGGGCAAGAGTTCTTCAGCCAAATGCTCTGTTCTCCATTTTGTCTTGGTATCTTTCATGATTAGACACCATCCATAGAATGGTGCAACAGAAATAAAATACTTTGCACCAGGCTCATCTTCCTGCCTGCCCAAGGAGTGCCAAGAAGAAGCACCAGCCCTCTCAAAGTTGATAGAATACTTCTCACTGAAGTAGGCTTCCCAGGGAGGTGGTTGAATGACCATCCCTAGAGGTGGTCAAAAGATGCAGAGATGTGATGCTGAGGGACATGGTTCAACACCAGACTTGGCAGAGTTAGATCATGGTTGGACGATGATCTTAATGGTCTTTTCCAACCAAAACAATTATAAGAGTCTTATAGTTGCTGGTAGTGTCACTGGGACAATCTTTAGTGAGATTGCTGCACTTGAGCAGTCCTGGACATGGGATGGTGGATGAGCCCAAACTTTCTTCCTGCCTGTAGTTCCCCTTTTCTACACCTCTGTGGGCAAAGTGTTGCTTCTGTGTCTACCTGCAAGCCTTGGCTGCTTCAAACTTGATGCAGGTGTTGATCAAAGGATCCTTCTCAGGAGGTGGACACTAGGATTGCAAAAAGCATGAGGTTCTCCAATAAGCCATGCAGGTTTAGTACAGAGCTTTGTAATACAACCACTGTCCAAAAGCCTGCAGATATGGAATTTTCCAAGCTGTTGCTCAGCAAGTATGTACCAGAATCCTTGAAGTCTTCCAGACCTGCTGTTTTCAGAAATCACAGCACACAGGCAAAATGGTTTACTGTTGAGATTTTCTGTCTGATGGCTCTGTGCACCTGAGTATGCAGGCATGTAGCAGCTTGTTGGCGACTAGATCTGGAGGGCTTGGTGCTGTTGTCCTGTTGATAGCCCTACAGCAGCAGCAAAAGAATTCCTGGTCCATTGGAGAGGCACAGGGCCTGGATGGAAACCAGCCTATCTAAAGAGCTGGCACACAGGAGGTTCCACCTCAACATGTGGTGAAATTTCTTTACAGTGAGGGTGATGGTGCAGTAGAACAGGCTGCCCAGAGGTTGTGGAATCTGGAGACTTTCAAAATCCACCTGGACGTGTTCCTGTGCAGCCTGCCCTAGGTGATCCTGCTTTGGCAGGGGGATTGTATTAGAACTCTGGAGCTCTCTTCCAACCCCTAACATTCTGCGATTTGCTGTAGGACAGCCCTGGTTTGTTTAAAACAAACAAACAAAACACCCCAACAACAACAGCACAACAGAAAACAAAAGCCAAAAAGCCAAACCACAACAAACAAAATCCCCACAAACAAACAAAAATAGCACAGAAAAATAAACAATAGGCTGGAGAGAGTGACCGAATGATGGGAGATATGTCCTTGCCCTTCAGGGGCATCATGGACTCTCATCATCCCATTGGTCTGATGGCTCTTTCATTCATTCCTGCTGGGGTCTGTTCCTGGCCCCTCACCTATCAATATGAATACTGCACATCACTCATGGGAAGTCTGTGGGATGCTGAGAGCACGTGGCATGGCACAGCTTGTCTTTGTCCAACCTGCCAGCCCCGATTCATGTGCTAGTGGGAGTGCCAGGGGTTTAGAATCATAGAACCATTTCAGTTGGAAAAGACCTTTAAAAACATCCAGTCCAACCAGCAGCACATCTCTACATCTTTTACACACCTCCAGGGATGGGGTTTCAACCACCTCTGTGGGCAGCCTGTTCCAGTGTTTGAGAAGTTTCTGTTAAGAACTTCTAATAGCCAACCTAAACCTCCCCTAGTGCAGCTTGAGGCCGTTTCCTCGTCTCCTGTCACATATTACTAGGGGAAAGAGACTGTGTCCTACCTGGCTCCAACCTCCTTTCAGGAAGGTGTAGAGAGCCAGAAAATCTCCCCTCAGCCTCCTTTTCTCCAGACTGAACAACCCCAGTTCCCTCAGCTGCTCCTCAGAAGACTTTGTGATCTAAACCCCTTCTCCAGACCCGCTGCAGCACCTCAGTGCCTTTCTTCCAGTAGCCAGCCCAAAAATTAAGCCACTATTCAAGGTGCAGCCTCACCAGTGCTAAGCACCAAGGGACGATGACTGCCCTGGTCCTGCTGGTCACATTATTGCTGATCCAGGCCAGGATGCTGGTGGCTTTCTTGGCCACCTGGGCACACATTGGTTGTCAGCTGGCCGTCAGCCAACACCTTTTCCACCAGGCATTTTTCCAGCCACTATTCCCTAGGCCTGGAGCATTCATGGGGTTATTGTGACCCAACTGCAGGACCTGGTATTTAGCCTTGTTGGGCCAAGGCTCATGGGATGAAGTGTGTTCATCTAGCCTTACCCTATCCCTCTGCAGAATCTTCCTGCCTTCAAGCAGCTAGGCACACTCACACAGCTTGGTGTTATCTGCAAACTTGCTAAGTCATCTTTCTGGAGGTGAGGCAGACTGTAGGAGCCTTGCACTCATTCTTCTGCAAGCTTGGTGTAGCAACTGAGAGCTTTTTCAGATGTTTCCATTTTGGAGGACCCTTGGTTATGTGGTATGGACCCATATTCAACATGCTCAGTGGTCCTGAGCTCCTAATTTGAGCAGATTCTGCTCTTTAAAACTATTCACTTGTTCATTTGTGGGTTTGTTTTTTTTTTTTTTTTGCTTGGTTTGGGTTTTTTTGTTTGGTTGGTTTTTTTGTTTTGTTACCAGAGCCCAAACTGTTTCTGAATACCAGAGTTCCTTCCTGGTGCCTTACATGCTTCCACTAATGAAAACAGCTGCACTAGCTGATGTCCCAGTTAGCACTGGGGGAGCAAGCCATCCCTTCAGAAATTACAGAACTCTTGCAATTAATTCTGTGTTTGAGGAAACTGATTTCAGAGGCCACATACAGCCCTGATCCTGCATGTGTGACATTTCCTGGGCTTCCCTCACGGGAGTTGCGTTCCTGCAGCCAAGTCTGCTTGGAAATATTCTCAAAGCCAGATGCAGATGGTTTTTTTGTTTTGTTTAAAGCTTTGTCTGCAGTGAAGTAGCCACAGGGAGAATGAAAGCAAGCCTAATAGAGGAGTTGAAGCAGCAGGAACCTCCTTTGTGCTGCAAGAGAATTCCTATTGCATGGATGCCAGAGAAGCAAATAAACATGCATTTTTGTTGCAACACTAGCCTGCTGGAGGTGTCGATTCCCCCATTGTGTCTGTGCCCACTGGGCTTAAGTACCTGCTTGTCATGGCTTTGTACTACCTGAGACAACCTGATGATCTTGGAGAGTGAGACAAGAAAGAGATTTCTGGGAGTACTGTGGAAAGAACAAAGATGGTGGTGTGTAAGAACGTATCTACACACTTGTATACATCTGTGAATCATTCGCTCACTTGGGCTTGGAAGCTCATTGAAGGCTGTAAAATCAGTGCTGCTGCCAGCAAAATCCATTATCCACAAGTTGATGAAGGACACTGGGAAAGAGTTAGAGAAGAAGCATATTTGTTGCATTCCTGTAGTGTGAGGTCCTGTTCTTGTACAGCTGCCCAGGCTGGAGTGTTGCTGCTCTTGTTACTCACTCCACACTCCCACACAACTCCCGGCCACTGAGCTGGGCTCAGACCACCTCTATCTGGGACCAGTTTAAAATAATGTTTTTAAAAAAACCAAACAAACCCAAGAGAAGGTACTTCCAAACGTCTGTCCTTAATTAAGGAAAACCCAAGCACAAACACCAAGTCCCTAGGAAGCCAGAAGGCCTTACACATGCGTTAAGATTTTAGCAACATGTTTAAATGTTTAAACAGTTCTTTGAACTTGGGCCTGAATGTTCAGCCTTTATTAATGAAGTGTGTGAGCTTAATTGTGCTAAAGTAAATGGGTAAATGGTAGCAAGGAAGGCTTGACTCTGTTCACAGCCTCTGCACTGCATTGTGTGCTAGCTTGGTGGTGTCTCATAATGTGGTATTATCCCATTGATACCTCTGAGGTTTGAGGTGTCACATCTTGGTAAGGTCATCTTGGTGAGGTGAAGCTGAAAGTTCAGGAAGCAGCAGAAATACCTAATTAAAAGGAGGAGGGCAGATGTAGACTGGGTATTAGAAAGATATTCTTCACAGTAAGGGTGATGAGACACTGGAACAGGTTGCCCAGGGAGGTTGTAGATGCCCCCTCTTTGGAGGTGTTCAAGGCCAGGTTGGATGAGGCCTTGAGCAACCTGGTCTAGTGCAAGGTGTCCCTGCCCATGGCAGGGAGTTGAAACTGGATGATCTTTAAAGTCCCTTCCAACCCAAACCATTCTATGAATCCATGAAATTGTTTGTTAACAGAGTCCCAGTGCTGGCTGAACGAGAGCCACGCCTTGCCTGTTCGTATGGGAGGGCTTGAAAAGATACAGTGAGCCCTGCTTGCTTTGCTGCCTTTTGGGGAAGATCCTCAGCAGGAGAAGGAGAAGACTGAAAGGGGATCTTCTCAGTGCTTGTAAATATTTAAAGGGTGGGTGTCAGTATGGTGGGGCCAATCTTTTTTTCAGTGCCCAGTGACAGGACAAGAGGTAAGAGGCACAAACTTGAACATATGAAGGTACTTTTAAACACAAGAAGCAACTTCTTTTCTTTGGTGGGTGGCAGAGCACTGGAATAGGCTGCCTAGAGAGATGGTGGAGTCTCCTTCTCTGGAGTCATTCAGAACCTACCTGAATGCTGTCCTGTGCAATGTGCTCTAGGCGATCCTGTTCTGCAGGGGCTTGGACTAGATGATCTGAAGAGGTTGCTCCAATCCCTAGCATTCTGTGTAATAGTAACAACTCCACTTGTTCCTCTGTGGTAAAAGAGGATGTTTTCATAGCTGAGAAAACCCCTGAGTTTGGGGAATCAGGGTTGTGGTGGGTTGAAGTTCCCCCCAGCATTAACTTTGCAAGCAAGAACTACACTCAACTGAGTGCTGAGCAGCCCTTGGGCATCAAGACAGGCTGCCCAGAGAGGTTGTGAAGTCTCCTTCTCTGGAGACTTTCAAAACCCACTTGAATGCATTCCTGTGTGGCTTGCCCTACATGATCCTGCTTTGACAGTGGGGTTGGGCTTGATGATCTCTGGAGGTCCTTTCCTACCCCTACCATTCTGTGTGATCATGATCAAGCCATGCTTGAGGCAGTAGAAACCAGCTGCTTTGGGGTGGGTTGTGTTCTGTGGCCCTCAGGGAGAAGGTGGTGGAGCCATAGCTACAAAAGCTTTGTCTCAGGCTGCTGTAACAGTGCAGCTGCTTTCTCATGGTTCTCTGCTGCCTTGGCAGGTTCCTCTCACTGAGTTTCAGAAGTGTTCTGCCTCTGCCTTGTTTTGGAGGTTTCTCCTGCCCTTTAGGATCCATACATTCTCTTCCAGTCTCTCCCAGCTGCACTGTTTCCTTGACAAGGTAATTCATCACAGTGGAAAGTGGCAGTTTGGGGTTTATGTTTTGAACTGGCTTTCCAAGTCTGGCAGCATTAAAACAAAAAGGCAGGGAGGAATGACTTGCCTGTTACTTTATTTACCACTTGTTTTGGGAAGTCTACGTCTCTGTCCATGTTTGTATTGGACTCCTTAAAAATTAGGGCTGTTTTTGTTGTTGTTTTTGACAGGGCTGATTTCACACCTAGAATAAGCAGAGTCATCAGTCAAAGCAGCCTCTGTGACACTGAGCTCAGCTCTCCACTCACACCAGAGAGCTCTTTGAGCTGCCCAAATTGACTGAAAGGAGAAAACTTGTTTTTTTCTTTTTCTGCAGAGTCCCAGCAATTCAGAGGCCTCTAGTGAGCCTTATGCTTAGTGTTGCTTTCTCTTATGTTGCCCCTATACTTGGCACTGGTGAAGCCACACCTTGAGTAGTACAGTTTTGGGGCCCTCACTACAAGAAGGACGTTAATGTGCTGGAGCAGTTCCAGAGAATGACAGCAAAGCTGGTGAAGGGACTAGAGAACAAGTCCTAGAGGAACAGCTGAGGAAACTGGGGTGGTTCTAGAGCAAAGGAGACTCAGGGGAGACCTCGCTCTCCACAACTCCCTAAAAGAAGGTTGGAGTGAGATGGGTGTTGGTCTCTTCTCCTAAGCAAGAAGGGGAAGCCCCTGTGCTGCTTCTAGCTTGGGGCAGCAAGTTGTCACAAACATGCTGAGTACTGCTTTGAGGGTTGAGCTGTCCCCTCTTGAAGCATCTGGTGGGACCAGCTTTATCTGTAACCTATATAGCAAGTGAAGGGTGCAGCCCTTCTGACTCAATGACCAGCCATTTGGTGACGGTGCTTTTGGTCTCCAAGGCTTCTCCAGAGAGCCCAGACTGGCCAGATTCCTGATGAAGATTTATACTTGTGGCAGGTAGCTTCCTTGGGAGTAAGCTGGAAGGTGGCAGGTTCAGCGGCCTTACTGAGCTTAGCAAACAGTAAAAGAGCTGGACCCAAAATGCTGTGTTCCCTGTGAGCCTGTATCATCTGTAATAAAACAGGAAAGAAACAGCTCTGTAGGTTTGGGATATGGAGATGACTGCCTCTGGAAGACCTCAATAAATGCAAACGTTTGTCAGCATTAACATCAGGGTGAGGAATGGGCTACTGTGGTGGTTTGGCTCTGGCCTGGAGGCCAGATGCCCACCAAAGCCGCTCTATCACTCCCCCTCTTAAGTGAACAGGGGAAGAAAGGAATGAAATACATAACAGAAGCCAGGAATAAGATAGGAGCAATTTACAGGTTGGACTCGATGATCTTCGAGGTCTCTTCCAACCTTAGTGATACTGTGATACTGTGAGCTCCTTCCCAGTCTGTCTCACTGACTCAGTGTGACAGCATGGAGGGATTCAAGGTTCAACCTCAAGATGGCCAAAGTGAGCTACTGTTGCTTTTGTCACCGGTTTCTGTGCTGGAGTTGAGTGATCTACCAACAGCTTTTCCAATGACTTTTTGGGCTTTGCTGTGGATGAGACCCTGCAGCTTTAGGGCATCTGGCCAACCTACATCTCTTGTTTCAGTGGAACTCAATATTGGACCCTATCCCGTCGTAAGCCTCGTGGGTAAATTGAATCCCTGTCTGCTGGCCGAAAGAAACTGAATCAGACAGCTAAAATGGATAGTGATGGGTTTTCCTGGGACTTGGTTGCGTGCCCAACTCAGTCCTGCAGTGTGCAGAAGCAACAGGAGCCCTGGAGAAGCCATGAACATCCTCTTGGTGTGAGCCATTCTCAGTCCAAACCCAGCCATCCAGCACCACCCCGATCACTGTCCTCTGTGGTATGTGCTTGGCAGGGTGATGGGAATCATAGAATCATTTTTGTTGAAAGGGATTGTTAAGATCATCATGACCAGTTGTTAATGCCAGGTCACCACAAAACCATGTCCCTCAGCACTACATGGCTTTTCAGTCCCTTCAGGGATAGGGCCTCCACCACTGCACTGGGCAGCCTGTTCCAGGGCTTGACAATGCTTGTGGGGAAGAAAAGTTTCCTGATGTTCAACCTAAACCTTCCCTGGTGCAATTTGAGGCTCTTTGCTTTTGTCCTGTTGCTTGTTCCTTGGGAGAAGAGACTGACTCCTCCCACCTCCTTTCAGGGAGTTGTAGAATGAGGACATCTCTCCTCAGCCTCAGCTGTCTTGAGTTTGCCTCTCGTAGGAGTAGAAGAGAGCAGGTTGGTCTCTTCTCCCAGGCAACCAGCACCAGAACGAGAGGACACAGTCTCAAGCTGCACCAGGGGAAGTTTAGGCTGGAGGTGAGGAGAAAGTTCTTCACTGAGAGAGTTGTTAGCCGTTGGAATGGGCTGCCCAGGGAGGTGGTGGAGTCACCATCCCTGGAGGTGTTCAAGAAGGGATTGGATGTGGCACTTGGTGCCATGGTTTAGTAGTCATGAGGTCTTGAGTGACAGGTTGGACTTGATGATCTTTGAGGTCTTTTCCAACTTGATTGGTTCCATGATTCTAAGAAGAACCCAACACTCTCCTCAAGACCTAGTCTTCGAAACATTGACAGATCCTCCTCATAGCTTTTGTTATTGAAAATGGTCTCCAGTTCTGACCCTGTTTTGCAGTATAAATTTTTGAGCATGAAGTGCTTACTCTTGTTGGAAGCCTTCCCTCCATCCCTCCCTCTTTGCCAGTGAGAAGAGCTGGTAAATTCAGTAGGAAAATTACTGCAGGGCCCTGGCCATAGAGTTTCCCACAACTTGTGTTGCAGCCTGACCCATACTCTGACAAGCCAAAGGCACACAGTGTTGGTTTTGTCCTGTAGTACTTTTCCTATACAGATGGTGAAGGTGAATGTTTTCTCCTCTGACTCAGTGACTGAGGTAAATAAACCATAAATAGCTTGGGAGAGCAGGCTGGGACGTGAAGAAATAAAAAAGGGTGATTTATTTATTTATTCCCCCCTATTTTGGGGGAGGAAAAGAGGAGGCTAACCATTAAAGGCTAAATTAACTCCCTCTTGCAAATGTAGTTTGGGGACACATTATCAAGCTAAAAATACGAGCAGTTTGCCTCCTGTGTGTCTGCTCACACATTACTTAATTAAAGCAGTAGGTGCTCAGTGTTGGTCTTGCTTTTCCACTATTCATGGTTCTTGGGTATTTTTGGGAGGGGGTACTTTGAGCATGGACAATGAGGGCTTGTGTCCATGCTAAGACTACTGGTTAAAGCCAAAGTAAATATTGAAGTGGTTGTAGCTAGGCCACTATAAGCCCCAGAGTGAACATTCTCACTCAAACTTCTCTAGAATTTGAGCTGGAGATCTTTTACAGTTTAATTTATTAAGCTTCCTTTTCTGAAAAGAGTGGCAAGAATTTAAATAATTTTCCTTGTCACTCTGCCTTCTGGTTGTATCTTCAGGTTGTCAAGCTTGCATGAAACTTTTCCTCTAATTAAATCCTAGGCTTTGTTAATCATCTCTTGAGCATGAAGTTGGCTCCTTTATAGTGCAAGCATCATTGATGTAACCTGTCCCTTCTGAGGCGAGGGTGGCCTGCTGTTTTGAGTCTTCTCCCACAATTACTGGATGTAGGAAGAGCATGTTTTGCTTTGACTTGAGATTTGCCTGCAGGGAATCCCTTGAGCTTCCATCAGTTCTGTCATTTGGGAAGGAAGAACATTTTGCAGTGGTGCAGGCTGGGGAGCATCTCTGCTGAAAAGGCCTCAGGTGTGCTGTGGACCTGTGGTGCACAGCAACCCGAACATGAGCCAGTGGTGTGCCCTGGCAGCAAAGTTCAGCTGCATCTTTGGTAACATGAACATAAGTAAGCCAAGAGATCAAGGACAGGGGTTGTGATCAAACAGATGGCTAGCAAAAGGAGAACATCTGGAAGATTACATCTGGCTTTGAGCCCTGATGGTAAATAAAGATATTAACAAGTGTGAGCAAGTCCATCAGAGAGCCACAAAGATGGTGAGGCCAGAAGATGTTGGAGAATGATGGGAATTGTAGTCCTTGCTAGCCAGCTCACCTCTCCTCATCCTGTGGTTTTTGCACTCAGCACATCTTGTAGCTCCTGCTTTGTCTTGACTGTTCAAATGCTTCAAACTGATCCACTTAAAAGCAGTGATTTGAACCTGACACCAGGCCAAGAATGATCCTGAAAGACTCCAACTCGAAAACCAATACTGTGATCACCAAGCTGCTTTCAAAAAATACGCTCAGTCTCGTGTCTCTCTTGGTCTAAGGGCCATGTGGACTGCTAAGCTGTGTTCTGGTGAGCACTCCATCAGGTACATACCATGGAATCACAGAACCAACCAGGTTGGAAGAGACCTTCAAGATCATCCAACCAATCACCCAATCCTAACTAATCAACTAGACTATGGCACTAAAGTGCCTCACCAGTCTTTTCTTACAATACCTCCAGGGACACTGACCCCATCAGCTCCCTGGGCAGCCCATTCCAATGGCAAATCACTCTTTCTGTGAAGCGCTTTTTTCTAAGAGCAAGCCTAAACTCCCCCCTACAAGGCCTGAGGCTGTGTCCTCTTGTTCTGTTGCCAGTTGCCTGGGAGAAAAGACCAATCCCTTCGGGTAGTTGTAGAGAGCAATAAGATCTCCCCTGAGCCTCTGCTTCTCTAGGCTAAACAGCCCCAGCTCCCTCAGCCTCTCCTCAAAGGTCTTGTGCTTCAGACCCCTCACCAGCTTTGTTGTCCTTCTCTGTACACATTTGAGCAACTCAACATCTTTCTTGAACTGAGGGGCCCAGAACTGGACACAGTACTCATGGTGTGGCCTTACCAGTATTAAGTGCAGGGGCAAAATGACTTCCCTGCTCCTGCTGGTCACACTATTCCTGATAAAGGCCAGGATGCCATTGGACTTCTTGGCCACCTGGGCACACTGCTGGCTCATGTTCAGCCTACTGTCAACCAATACCTCCAGGTCCCTTTCCACCTGGCTGTTCTCCAGCCACTCTGTCCCCAGCATCCCCGTGGGCCATTGCAGATCAGAAGATGTATTAAAACCACTTCTCCAGGACAAGGAAGTGAGGTGATAACATCTCTCACGTGGTTTGCTCTCGCCACCAAACTTCATTGCAGAAGTCCTGTTTGCCTGTGCTGCCTCTTTCCAGTTCTAGGAGGAGTTTAGGCAGACTAGGACTGCCTTTCTGTATTGGGGGTGTGGATTACCTTGCCTCTGCCAGCTCCTCCTCTCCAGGAGGAGGTGGTGGAGGACTTTGCCATCACAGTGTCTTCCATGTGATGCCACCTTACCCTCATTTTATCACACGGACTGTCTCATTTCCCAGAATCATAGAATCATTCATGTTGGAAAAGACCCTTGCCATTATCAAGTCCAACCATTGACCCTGCTCTACAAAGTTAACCCCTAACCCATATGCCCAAGCACCACATCTAAACAACCTTTAAACACATCTAGGGGTGGTGTCTGGGCAGCCCATTCCAATGCTTGACTGCTCTTTCTGTGAAATTTTTTTCCTAATGTGCAGTCTAAACCTATCCTGTTGCAGTTTGAGGCCATTCCTTCTTGTTCTACCACTAATTACCTGTGAGAAGAGACCAGCACCAGTCTCTCTACAATGTCCTTTCAGGTAGTTATAGACAGCAACAAGGTTTCCCCTCTGCTTCCTCTTCAAACTAAGCATCCCCAGCTCCTTCAGTCATTCTTCATAAGATTTATTCTCCAGGCCCTTCATCAGCCATTTCATGGCCTTGTCTCACTGTACCATACAAAATACAAGTGTTGGCTGCTCAGTCTGTGTCTCAACCCTTCCTGGCTATTATCACTCAGAGAAAGGACAGTCAGTTTTCCAGAACTGGGGAGATGTGGACCATGGGCAACAGACCACTAGTAGTGGTGGTGAGATCATAGAATTGTTAAGTTTGGAAAAGACCTCTAAAATCATCAAGTCCAACCTTCTACCCCACATCTCCATGACCACTAGACCATGTGCCAAAGTGCTGTATCTACTTGGTTTTGAGCACCTCCAGGGATGGTGATTCCATCACTTCCCTAGGCAGCCTGTTCCAATGCCCAACCACTCCCTCAGCAAAGCAATTCTTCCTAATATCCAAAATAAATCTCCCTTGGTGCAGATTGAGGTGATTTCCTCTTGTCTTGTGGTTAGTTACTTTGGAGAAGAGCCCAAGGGTGGTTAGTTACTTGGGAGAAGAGGCCAACACCAGCCTCACTCCAAACTCTGTTCAGATAGCTGTAGAGAGCAATAAGGTCTCCTCTCAGCCTCCTCTTCTTCAGGCTGAACAATTCCAGCTACCCAGGCCTCTCCTCAGAACATGTGTTCTCCAAACCTCTACCCAGCTTAACTGCCCTTTTCTGCACCCATTCCAGCACCTCAATGTCTTTCTTACACTGTGGTGCCCAAAACTGGACAGAGTGTTTGAGGTGTGGCCTCGCTAATGCTGAGCACAGCAGCACAATTTTCCCTAGTCCTGCTGGCCATGCCATTTCTGATACAGGCCATGATGGCTGTGGCCTTCCAGCAGATCGGCAGCAGAGATGGCCTTAACATCTTGAAAATGGTTTATGAATGAACAGGGTCCATCCATCTGAGTTAGAGCTTTGAAGTTTTAACTGTGTACTCGGATTGTAGGACATCAAGAAGCTATTGCAGAAGGAGTTTTTATAATGGAGAATATCCTGATGTGCCTCTTACGGCTTGGGGAGTGCTTGCTGCTAGTGGGAAGTCCTGCTCAGTTTTATTGGCCTGTTTTTCTTGTGCAGGGGCTGTCCTTAGAAGAGGGGGAAAAAAGAAGTGTGAGCCTGTTTTTCCATGCAGTCCTATGGCAAACACCATGATTTCTCTTTGCTTTGTTTTTTTTTTGGTTGTGGGATTTTGTTGTTGTTGTATGTTTGTTTTTCTCTGAATTGGACTGGTTCAGATATTACACCAGGAGTAAGTGCTGATTTTGTTTGATCTCAAACATGAATTGTTCTGAAGCCTTGCTTTTTGGGAATGACTTGAGTTGTTTGGGGTGGTGTTGGGTTGGGTTTTTTGTTTGGGTTTTTTTTTAGGCTCAAAACTGGAAAAACAAAAGTTTGCCAAACTGCTAGTCATAGGGCATGTTTCATCCAGGGTGTGACAAACTTTATTGCCTTTCAGAACTTCTGGGCTTAGGAATGCTGCGGGGTGGATAGTCCTGGAGACAGCAGTGGGTTTTTTATGCCTGAAGTTTGTCTCATCGACGTTCAGGAAGGTCTACTGGGATGTGAATTTACCTTCTAATTAATGCCATCATAGCCTGGGCAGTAAAATGTGAGTTTTCTTCTAGCACTTTCCTTGTGGGTAGGCCTAGAGATTCCTTCATTTACTTCTGTCTGTACAATGTTAGATGTTGGAGTCTTCCGGGGTAAATTGTCAAGGGCAGCAGCCCTACCAGGAACAGGACAGAGAACCACAGGTGGAGGTGGTTTGATTAACTGCTGGAAAAAAAACTCTGTCTCTAGGCAGCTCTTAGTAGAGAGCAAGATTAGATAGTAGCACTCTTTAGCATAACCTTCTCTCAGGAGGGTGGTAATGTCCATGCAGGAAAACTTGTGTGGTCTGCCCTAACAGGAACTGGAGACAAATGATGGGAAGAACTTCTTACAGCCCTCTTGTCTTGCTTGGCAAAGTAAAGACGTGCTGGATATTGAATCACAGAATGGTCCAGGCCAGAAGGGACCTCCAAAGGTCATCTAGTCTGACCTCCCTGTAGTCAGCAGAGACATCCCTAATTAGACCAGGCTGCCCAGAGCCTCGTCGAGCCTCACCTTCATCTCCAGGGAAGGGGCTTCAACCATCCACCTGGCCAACCTGTTCCAGTGTTCAACTGCCCTCATAGTACCCTTCTATTTGTGCTCATTGCCCTGTGTCCTGTCATTAGACACCACTGAGAAGAGTCTGGCTCCATCCTCCTGTATTCACTCTTTAGATATGTCTGAGCATTACTGAGAACTCCTTCAGTCTCCTTGAGGCTAAACAGCCTCAAGTCTCCCAGCCTTTCTTCATAAGATTGATGTTCCAGTCCCCTAATCACAGTGGCCCCCTGCTATTGTACAAAGTGTGCGTGTGTGTGTGTGTGACTGTGGTCAAGCCATCGTTCCTTTAGTAGTTGTTCAAAGGCTTCTTAATTTCGGTGTAGCTCCTCAGGTCAGCAGTATTGCAGATGATAAGTGGAAGAACAGAATGGACCTAGACCTTGTGTTAACTGGCTTTTTTTGTGTTCTCTCCTTTTCCTTTTTTTTTCCCCACCCCAGGGCAGCCACTGACCACAATGCTGATAACACCACAGCAGTCCTTAGAGAGTGGCTGAAAAATGTGCAGAACCTCTACCATGATGTGGAGTGGAGACCCATGGAAGACCCCCAGTGAGTATGCAGCAAGGGGCCGACTGAAGCCATTTGATGTATTTATCCAATTTTCTATATTTACTGTTTCCAGGCCAGGAGATGTAGTCAATACCCAAGCAGTAAAATGTGAATAGATGTGCAGGCTCTGTCCCATTAAAATGATGCTCTTCTGGAGCCTATAAAAAAAGGTATCTGAGTTCTGTGAAGCAATTCATCCACAGCTTTGGGGAAGAAAACTTTTTAGTTCAGTTATTTTGTATCTGCAGCTGTTCTCTTTGCATGATAAACAAATGCCATCAAAAGCCACAGGGAATAAAAGATATCATTCTTTATTTGCAAGGGAGCGGAGAAACCATAGTCTGTTCCTTTAGTGTCTATGGGAGTTCTGTCCGAGACATCAAATATCCGGTTAGTCCTGAGCCAGAGAGCTAGTTTTAGTTCAGTATAGTCATAGAATTGTTTTGCTTTGAAAAGACTTCTAAGGTCATCAAGTCCAACCATCAGCATAACACCACCATGGTCATTAAACCATGTCTCAGAGTGTCATATCCACATCTTTCTTGAACACCACCAGGGATGGTGCTTCCACCACCTCCCCCCAGGGCTGCCTATAGAGAGCCAGAAGGTCTCCCTCAGCCTTCTCTTCTCCAGGATGAACACCCCCAGTTCCTTCATCTGCTCCTCACCAGACTTGTTCTCCAGACCCTTCATCAGCTTTGTTGCCCTTCTCTGGACACACTTCAGCCCCTCTATGTCCTTCTTGGGGTGATGGGGCCAAAACTAAATCCAGTATTTGCAGTGTGGTCTCACCAGTGCTGAGTGCAGGGCCACAATCTATTCCCTACTACTGCTGGTCACACTATTGCTCTTCAGGCCAGGATGCTGTTGGCCTTCTTGGCCACCTGAGCACACTGCTGGCTCATATTCAGTCAATATTGCACCTTAACATGACTTGCAAGACCATTGCTTTGATATATATTGTTAGGTGCATTGGAGTTTTATGCTTTATTTTAATTCATTTGGGTTTTTAACATGAGCAGTTCATTGTTCTGGTTTCGGTTTCTTTTATCAGGAAAAAGTTCATCAGTTTCCCCCTTTCCTAGGCTTCTATTTCCAAGGTGCTCAGAGCAGTGGTGGGGTATTTGTGGTACAAACCCACAGGGAATACCTCTTTTATTGACTTTTTAATCCTTTAATTGGAATTGAGTTTTCTTAATCCTGCCACACTTAGCTTTTCTTTAAGTCCTGTAGAAACTTTTTCAAGTTCTTAGCTCCTTCACTGACTTATGCTAGCACAGTTTCAAAGGCCTGACTTTTTATTCCAGGCAGAATCTGTTCCTAGGTTTCCTTTCTTTGTTGTTACAAGAGGTTTGCCTTTGGACCTGACCCTGAAAACAGAGACAGGAGCATAACTTTGCTCACATGACTGAGCTCATGGAGTTTGGTGTTTGCAGATTTAAGAGCTGTTACTGGGATGTGTTAACAGTAACTAATAATGTCCAGACCCCAAGGGACTCCACATTGCCTTCATCTTCACATCCTCAACTTTGTTGGTTCCACTGGGCTTAAAGAAATTGTGTTTACAGTCTTAAAGCCTAGCAGAGGACAGATGACTTCCTACCAGAGGGTCAGATGAGGTAAATCAGCTTTGGTTCATTTTGGTGGGGTAGCCTCTGCTTATGTCAGGTGAGGGCCTGCTGCTGCAGAAGAAACTTGTGGGTTCAGTAGTGTTGTTTTGCTTGTGTCCACTTGGCCAGCAGAAAATGATGCAGCACTGCTTGTTCTCCAGTGCCCTGTGTAACCATGCCAGCACCATACTTGGAAGCGTTCTCCCTC
Source organism: Picus viridis (assembly GCA_033816785.1). Lineage (NCBI taxonomy): Eukaryota > Metazoa > Chordata > Aves > Piciformes > Picidae > Picus > Picus viridis. Next base: position 25,105,243 of record CM066588.1, read on the forward strand.
CAAGCCTCTCCTGGGTTGCCTGAGATGACTCTTAACACTGTTTTTCTTCCTGAAAGAAAGCAGCAAGAGAACTCTCTTGTTTTTAGACAAATATACAAGGGCCCAGACGTGGGTTACAGTCACTTTTTTTTTCCTTTCTGAGGTCTTACCCAGAAGAAATTGGGCCAAAACATTGGCCAAGCTCCCGATTCACTCATGTGATGAAGCTCCGTCAGGCTGCCCTGCGTGCTGCACGGGAGAAGTGGTCAGACTACATCCTGGTAAATATGAGGTTTGATTTATGAGCTGTCCTCAGGCTAAAGCTTTTCCAGTAGTCACTGTGATACTTAAGGCTGCCAAAAAGTTTCTTCTCTATCTAAAGGCAAAGCTCTCTGTGGTGAGATGCTCTGTGTCATTTCTGTGTGGTCTGGGGGACTTTGTGGCTAGAGAGAGAAGTCCTTGGGCAAGCCCAAGGCTTTCTCCACAGGGGTCAGGACTGAATGTAGTCCTGGTAGTAGGTATGTACTTGCAAAACTCCTCCAGATTGAAATCCTGCTGGTTATTGATGAGATTGTAAGGGAACAGGTTCTGTAGAACACTTGTGGGAAGATGGGTGCCTATGGTCACTACAGCAGCAGCTATTGGTGGTGTTCCCACAGCCTCTGAACAAGGTGAGGGTGTCAGGCTGTTTTTTAAGGGTTCTTGCTGAAATTCTTCACAAAATAAAGTTGCCCTTTATTTTCAGCAATGTTATTTCCAATACAATACAATACACCAGGTTGAAAGAGACCTTCAAGATCATCGCATCCAACCTATCAACCAATCCAACCCACCTAAACAACTCACAGCTCCCTTGCCCCTGTGCTGGTGTAACATTGTGCAGAGTCAGAAGGAAGCTGCTCATCCTTTCCCATCCCACAGCTGTGGTGCAGAGGCATAACAACCATATATCCTGTCATATCTAAGCCACCAGCTGTCTGGTTTTGGCCAATATCTCAAGGCTCTGACAACCTTGTTCCCAAGAAAGTGTCAGGGAAGCAAATAACTTCACCTAATAACATTTTTTTCTCTTCCCCTCTTCCTTCTCTAGTTTATTGATGCAGATAACTTACTGACCAACCCACAAACCCTGAACCTGATGATAGCAGAAAACAAGACATTAGTGGCACCAATGCTTGAGTCTCGCTCTCTCTACTCCAACTTCTGGTGTGGCATCACCCCTCAGGCAAGTGACCGCATGAATGATGCTGAGTGACTGTGTACACCAACTATGATTTCAAAGGCCTGCCTTGTGTCTGTGGAGCAGTGGGTATCATTTCTATTCCTATCTGCTTTTGTAGTGTCTTTCTGAAAACAAGCTGCTGTTGCTCTGAGGTGTGCAGAGGTGATCTTAGCATGTAGCTGATGATACTGCTGTCATGCAGTCATCTCAGCTTGTGCCCTCTCAGTGGCTGCATCCTGAATCTTAGGTGGGTGTCTTTGGGAAAGGGAATCTGGGAATCAGGATAGAATGGACCTTGTAGCCTGCAAATGTTTTTCAGGCTTTTTCTAACCAAGCTCTAGGTATGAGCAAAGCAATGCATGTTCTCCATGGGGTGTGCAGGCACAGAGCTGAAACTTCCTTGTCTGAGATTCCTCACTTGGAATAAGCTGACTCTGGAGGAAGCTCAGCTTGCTTAGCCAAAAATCCTGGGAAGTGATACAATCCCACTAATTACATAACTACCCCCCACCCCCATACACACCAGGATATATGTGAAGTGATTCCATATGTTTGTGTAATGGCCTTAAAACTCTTGGTCCATCGTTTTAGACCAACTTTCCTATACAGTGACGCTAATCTGACAGGAATTTGCTTTTCTTTCTTCAGCTTTCCATTGTGTATAGGTTCTTTTTTTTTCTCACATATAAACAAGATTTATGTAGTGGGACAACACTCTTTGCCTTGTAGGGAGGGGGTGTGTGCTGAAGTGTGTATGTTAAGGGTACTGATGTAAACAACAGAAGTGCTGAGCTCAGAAGTTTGCATTTCATGTTACATTTTCAAACCACATACAGAAAGTATAAGATACTTGTGTAGTAGAAATAGCACTGATTTTAGAGCCAGAACAAGGTTGAGCTATCACTTTACAAGTAAATCCACATCTCTGTGGTATGTTGTCTCTAGCAGAATGGGGGAGCAAATTGGAGGGGCAGAAGCATTAGAAAACCCATAACCTTGGACCCCACAGCCTTCATGGGTTGAGATAAAGTCAATTTAATAAGTGAAGGGGAAGAAAACCTACCCCAAACAAACCAGGAGACAAATGGTCAGCCATTCCCTGAGCACCCTGGACCTGAAAATCTTGCCCTCAGTGTTACTGCTGAACTTGATGTTATATGGTATGGAATATCCCTTTGGTCAGTTAGGGTCAGTCAGCAGTCTCAGCTGTGTCCCCCTCCCAAACTTTTGCCCACCTCCAGTCTACTTGCTGTGAGAAACAGCCTTGATGTTGTGCAAATACTGCTCAGCAGCAGCCAAAACCTCTATGTGTTATCAACACTGTTTTGGTCACTAGTCTAAAACACAGCACCAGACAGGCTGCTATGAAGAAAGTTAACTGCATCCCAGATAAACATAGTACAATCACCTCAATCTTAGGAAGATTTCAGCATGAGAATCAAATATACAGAAGGGCAAATCTGTCACAGTCTTTTTTGGCCTTTTTTTTCACTCTTTCCTTTGAAATGATCTTGACTAAGTTGTAGATGGGCTCTCCAAGGCATTAAGCTGAAATGTTTTTGGTTTTTTTTTCTTCCAGGTAAGCCTCAATAATGAGATCACCTTTTTGACCTGTTCTCCTGTCTGCTGCTGGCATGTGCTTTGTCACCCTTTGAGGAGGCAGAATCCCAAACTGGATGTCTCCTAGCATGACAACAGGAGATCATTAATGTATTTATTCAGCTTCTCTTGAAAATGTCCCCTTTTTGCACACACTGGCTCTGGAAGGCTTCAGGATTTCCTTTTTATTTCCACACCTTAGTCTTGTGTTTCCCTTTCATAAAGACTAGCTTGCTCCACTGCATAGACAAATGTGTTTAATCCAAAGCTGCACATGTCAGCCTGGGACATGTTAAGAGAGGCATTTTAGAGAGGCTCCACACTCTGCCCTTCCTTACCCTCTTGCTTTATTCCAGATACAAATTGACATTATTGCTGGTCTGAAACAAAGAGCAAACTCTATTTCCCATTCTTTTGGTATTCCCAAGGAAACAAGTAGGGACAACAGGCAGAGTGACAACAGCAGTGCTGGATCAGACCAAAGGTCTATCTGATAGCAGCAGTTCCTAGCAGATGCTTAAGGATATTCCAAGTATAAGAGCATGGCAAAAAAGTAAGGGAATAATACTATCCCAAAATATTCTTTCTGTCTCCTTCTCTAGGATTTCTTGAGAAAGGTCTTTGACTTCAAAGCTCTCAGTGATTGTTTTTTCTTTTACAGCACTCACTATCTGAATCTTTTTTTGGCACCCACACCATCTTAGGGCAAGGAATTGCACAGCTCAGAGTAACTGAGTAAAAATAGCAGGAAGTAGTCCTGAACTTTCCAGATTCTTGGGAAGTAAATAGATAAGAAGACAGGGCTGGTTTGGGGGTGTTTACTTGTTTCAGGTTTTGTTTTAGAATGGAGATATAGACTTCATAAGGAAGTCATTGTCCATCAAGTTTTGAGGTTATGTCCTTGGACAGCTAGGTTTTCCACTGATGTCAGTCAGCATTGCTCCACAAGCTGAAGTGGATCTCTGCCTGCGTGCACCAGCCTCAGCCCTGGCCCCCAGTGTTAGTTCTCCAGTAGTAAATTTCCATCATTACTAGCTTTAGCTGAGAAAGGAGAGGTAAAAAAACTAGCAGCAAATAAATCTTGCAGAAGCTGGTGAAAGAAGCTGCTCTAACAAATAGGAAAATTCCCACTTGATTTTTGAAGTCTTCTCTTAGTTGCTGCTCCTTGTTTCTGTGCTTGCTGTCCTACAGCCTCATGGTCTCCCTGGGGACTTGGGAAGGGAGGAACAGCTGGAGCATGCTCTGAAACGGCCTCTGGCACTGAAGAGCAGCAAGCCAAACCCAGCTCCAGACAGCCTGACATTTAGTTGCCATGAAGCTAACCTTAGGAGAGTGTGGCGATGGTGCTGACGAGTTGGAGTCTTTCTTGGCTACACGTGATCTATGAGCTGTGCAAAGCCCCAAAACCCTGTAGTGAGTGACTGGATTAGTTTCCAGCATCTGTCACCTGTGGGCATTCTCAGATGCTGTTAAAAAGGTTGAATGTCTTAACCCTTCTTTCAGTGGGAATGCAAGTAAGATCTGCTTGCTCCTTTTCATGAGAATCAGGCAGGTTGTGTTTGAGAGGCCTTCTGACTGTGCTGAGAGTACTGAAGAGCAGAGGGAAGGATCAGCAGACGCACCATGCTTCCACACAGACCCGGGGTAAAATGGCTCTAAAGTGGTTTGCCCAGCTGTTGCTAGGATGCTCATGGAAAATAGAACGCAGAAGTAACTTTTAACTTCTCTTAGTGACTCATCATTTCTGTAAAGACCAGGATTTGCTCTGGATTCAACCATCAACTGTGTCCAGAGGTCTAATTGGTGCATTAAGTTTCTTTCTGGAGGAAATCAGTTTATTTGTTTCCAGATCCTATATCTTTAGACATACTGCATGTGCAAAACCAGCTGTGAGCTGCAGGGCCGTGGGTGTTGCACTCACAGGTCTGGAAGGCTGACAGAGTTCATGGGCACAGACAAATGAGCTGATTGAAGCCTGTATCAGAGCACATTGTTTTCTATCAGCAATAGTGTGGCCAGCAGGACTGGGGCAGATTGTCCCCTGTACTGGTGAGGCCACACCTTGAACTGGGTTCAGATTTGGGGCCCTTACTAGAAGAAAGACATTAAGGGGCTGGAGCAGGTCCAGGGGAGGGCAGTGAAGCTTGTGAAGAGTCTAGAGAACAGGTCTGGTGGTGAGCAGCTGAGGGAACTAGGATTGTTCACCCTGGAAAAAAGGAGGCTGAGGGGGAGACCTTCTGGCTCTCTACAGCTCCCTGAAAGGAGGTTGGAATCAGGTTGGGGTTGATCTCTTCTCCCATGTAACAAGTGACAGGACAAGAAGGAATCATCCTCAAGTTGTGCCAGAGGAGGTGGAACGTGAAGGAAAACTTCTTCTCCAAAAGGGTTGTCAAACCCTGAAACAGGCTGCTCAGGGCAGCGGTGGAGTCCCCATCCCTCTAGGGATTTATAAGCCCTGTGGGTGTGGTGCTGAGGGACATGTTGTAGTGGTGACCTGGCAGTGCTGGGTTAATGGGTGAACTCAATGATCTTATAGGTCTTTCCCAACCTAAACAGTTCCATGACTCTTAAGTGCTTCCCCTGAGCAGTTTCTGTAGGGAGAACTCAGGGATGAGTATTAAACCTGCTTGCCTTGGAATGGAGGCAGCAGGGGTTCTTACACAGCTGGTGGAGATTGAGATGTTGCTTTCACTGTAGTGAAACATTTTTTTTTTTTTTTTTTAAGCCACGTTGAGAACTAATTCCTAGGTTCTGTTCTGTGTAGCACTGATTGCCCTTTGTGCCTGCTGAAGACGGGGACGTCACACATGCTCAGCAGCTTCTGGGATCAGGTCTGAGAGTCTGTGTGCAAAACCAGTTTTTGAAAAGCCAGGAGAAAATACTCCAGTGTCTGAAGCTCTATTGCAGGGGAATTCTGCAGTGGAAAGGCTTGGATTTCCTTGAGCAGCTAAGGAGGAGAGAGAAAATGAAGCTTTAACTTTTGGGGTGGCGATTGTAAATACTTGACTGAGCCCTCTCCTCATGGAAAATGCTTATGTCTGAACACTGATCTTTTCTGCTGGGGAGGGCTAGGGTAAGAGATTTTGCTGAGAGCACCTATGAAACAGAAATCTCTTGTAACAAGCATCTCCTCCTTGTGATTGCAGGGCTACTACAGAAGGACCTTGGATTATCCCCTGATCCGGGAGTGGAAGAGGACAGGCTGTTTTGCTGTCCCCATGATTCATTCCACATTCATCATTGACTTACGGAAGGAGGCCTCCACCAAGCTGACATTCTACCCCCTCACCAGGACTACACCTGGAGCTTTGATGATATCATGGTCTTTGCCTTCTCCAGTCGTCAAGCAGGTATGTCTGGAGCCTTTGCTGGGGAGGATTCACTACTGGAGTGGAGTGGAATGGAATGGAATGGAATGGAATGGAATGGAATGGAATGGAATGGAATGGAATGGAATGGAATGGAATGGAATGGAATGGAATGGAATGGAATGGAATGGAATAAACCAGTTTGGAAAAGACCTGAATTAACCATGTTGGAATTAGCCATGTTGGAAAAGACCTGAATTAACCAGGTTGGAATTAACCAGGTTGGAAAAGACCTTCGAGATCGAGTCCAACCTATCATCCATCACTATCTAATCAACTAAATCATGGCACCAAGCACCCCATCCAGTCTCTTCTTAAACATCTCCAGTGATGATGACTCCACCACCTCCCTGGGCAGCCCATTCCAATAGCCAATCACTCTTTCTGTGAAGAACTTCTTCCTAACATCCAGCCTAAACCTCCCCAGTGCATCTTGAGACTGTGTCCTCTTGTTCTGGTGCTGGTTGCGTGGGAGAAGAGACCAACCCCCACCTGGCTACAACCACCCTTCAGGTAGTTGTAGACAGCAATAAGGTCTCCCCTGAGCTTCCTCTTCTCCAGGCTAAGCAACCCCAGCTCCCTCAGCCTCTCCTCATAGGGCTTGTGCTCCAAACCCCTCCCCAGCTTTGTTGCCCTTCTCTGGACATGTTCCAGCGACTCAACATCTTTGCTAAACTGAGGGGCCCAGAACTGGACACAGTACTCAAGGTGTGGTCTAACCAGTGCTGAGACATTCAGATCTCTATTTTGAGTTTACAGGCCAGAAGTCCTGTGTTGACATTAGTGGTGAGGTAAGACCCTGTTCCTTTTCCCTTTTTGGATCTGATCAGGGATAACCAGCAGCAAGTGACCAGCAACCCAGTTTTGAGTCGCAGCTAGCTTTGAAGGACGCAGGAGCCATTTCTGAGATGGAGGCAGTGTTTCAGAGACAAAATGCATGGTACACACCCTTGGTTTGTATCACAGCAAGACTGTAGTGAACCCAGGTGAAAGCTGTGAGAGTGTGAGATGTTTTGAATTCTGCAGGTGAGATTTATATGGCACCACTTCCAGGAGATCCTTGTGGAAAACAAAACCCAGTTTGGTCTCACACAGTGCCCATGAGGCTTTCCTTCATGGCAGCTCAGCAGGAGTTATCTGAGAGGTAGCAGGGGTGGTTTTGTCATTTTGAAGGCTAAATCAGTGCAGCTTTCAGAGGAATGATGTAGAGTCTATGGGCTGTGCTGAGAGAGAACCTCAAGCAGGCCAAGAGCAGGTTAGAGCTGGTGTGAGAGCAGTAAAATTTGCATACTGAACGTTGTGTCATCAGTACTTTGGGAGAAACAGCTGCCTTGAGATCCTTGGGGCACAGTGGAGAGCTGGGACCAGTTCCTACCAAACAGTGGGAGGATTTCAGTTAGACCTGAAATACTGGGGTCCTTTCAGGCCAAGTCACCACTTCAGTGTCCTCTCCCATTGTCTGGAATGGCTGTTGGTGTTTGTAGAGACCTCTGGGTGTCTTGGAGAAAGTGTATGATCTCCTAAGTGCATGATGCTGCCACTGGTGCTTGGACTTGTGAGGATGTTTAGTCCCAGTTACTTCCCATCCCTGGCGCTATTCCAGGTCGGGTTGTTTGGGGCTCATCTAGTTGCAGATGTCCATGCTTACTGCAGGGGGTTGGACCTTTAAAGATTCCTTCCAACCCAAGCCAGTCTATGATTCTGTGATTTTTTTTGGAGGGTGTATCTTGTGGGTATTCTCTCCCCATCAAAGTCCTAGCTGGTAGGCCAGTGTCAGAACTGAAGGGAGCTCCTGGGAAGGCTGTTGTTCTAACAGTCATCTGTGTCATTCTTTGTCCTGTGTGTTGAAAAGGGCAAAGTTTGGGATCTTGGATGAAACCTCAGCAGCACCAATGAAATGCTATTCTGTTCAGAGGTTCAGGAGTGGTTTGGTGGCTTACTGAGGGAAGGTCCCCCTCCCCGTTGTAAGGTAGATTTACCATTCTAAAGTAGCTTTTATCCCAGAGTGAGCAGAAGGATTGGCTGACTCTGTGCAGCTTAACAGTGTTTAAGCTTGTGCAAGAGAAGACTGGAGATCAGTGAGCCAGATAAGAGTAGTTGATGAGATCAGTGCCAAATCCATTAATGTCAGCAGGTAGCATTTGTTTTTTTATTCTGCCATTTACCTAAATTGCAGCTGACAGCTGAATGTGTTTTGGCAAGTAGAGCAGCCAGCAATTTACTTGTAGAACTTAAAATGGTAGGAACAGCAAGGTCATTAATGCAGACAATTCTGCTCTGCTAAAAATACCAGGGATTAGGGGCACTCATACATGGAAGCACCAACACACCAGGTAGTGTCTGCTTTTCATTTACTTCCTAGAGGGAGGGGGTGGTTGTGATTGTTTGATTAAAAAGGAAAATTAAAAGAAAGGCAGGTTTGTGTTTTTCTTTAAGTCTACTTGGCTGCCTATCTGGGCACTTGCAGCTGTATGTAGCAGCTGTCAGACTGTGGTTAATTAATAAAAAAATCTTAGTGGAGCTCAATGAAAACCAGCAGAAATACTTCCCTTGGCTTCTCTGGATGTAGCTCTCGAGTTGGGTGCCTGATGTGACATCAGGCCCAGTGCTGCTGCTGTTGTAGCTGATAGTGAGCAAGCCAGCTCTTACCCTTTGAGCAAGTCAACCTCAAGTGCTGCAGTGGCTGGCACAGGAGCTGTTATAGAGCAGTGCTACTTAATGTCTTCATCAATGACATGGATCAGTTGCACCCTCAGCCAGTTTGCAGATGACACTAAGCTAAGAGATGCAGGTGAAACACCTGAGGGATGGGATATAATCCTGGACCTGGACAAGCTGGAGAAGTGGGCCCAGGTGAACTTCATGCATTTCCCCAAGGCCAGGTGCACTTGCAGATGGGTCAGGGCAATCCCCAGTATCAGTCCAGGCTGGGGAATGAAGGGATGGGGAGCAGCCCTGTGGAGAAGGACTTGAGAGTGCTGGTGGGTGAAACGATGGACATGAGCTGGCACTGTGCACTCCCAGCCCAGAGGCAGCTGTGTTTTGCACTGAGCCTGGGTAGCAGAGGGAGGGAGAGGACTCTGCACCTATGCTCCACTCCTCTGAGAGCCCATCTGCAGTGCTGGGGCCAGTTCTGGAGTCCTAAGCACAGTAGAGACATGGACCTGTTGGAGTGGGGCCAGAGGAGGACACACCAGTGGTGGGAGGGCTGAGAGAGCTGGGATTGTTCAGCCTGGAGAAGAGAAGGCTCCAGGGAGACCTTCTGGTAGCCTTTCAGTGCTTAAAGGGGCAGAGAAGACAGTTGGGGACAGACATTTTATCAGACCCTGCTGTGACAGGACAAGGGGTGATGGATTTGAACTAAAAGAGGGAGATTCAGACAAGACAGAAAAGAAGGAGGTATTTTTAACACTGAGAATGATGAGACCCTGGCTTAGTTTGCCCAGAGAGGTGGTAGATACCTCATCCCTGGAATCATTCCAGATGAGGTTGTTTGAGGCTCTGAACAACCTGCTCTATTTGCAGCTGTCCCCACTCGCTGCAGGGGAGTTGGAGCAGGGGCTGTTGCTCAGCCCTGGGCCTCTACAGGGAGAGGCCCAACACGCTGGGACTGCTGCTGCTTCGCCTTCAGCACAGTGGCAGGTGGAAGCCCACTGGCTCCTGTGCCAGCTGTTGCACCACTTGAAGCTGGCTTCCTTGAAGGGTGAAAACCTGTTCCTGCTTTTGGCTCTGGGGTTATGAAGGGATTTGTCAGGTGAGGGCCAGGATTGAGCAGTACAGGTGGGGTTTGGGGGATGGGTGTTTCTGGGGTACTCCCCAGTTACCGGCAGTAGTCCTGCTACAAGGTTGTGGTGAGGTTGGTGTTGGTCGCTTCTGCCAAGTAACATGGGATAGGACAAGAGGAAATAGCCTGAAGTTGCACCAGGAGAGGTTTAGGTTGGACATTAGGAACAATTCCTTCCCCAAAAGGGTTGTCAAGCCCTGAAACAGGCCTCCCCGGGAAGTGGAGTCCCCATCCCTGGAGGGATTTCAAAGCCCTGTAGATGTGGTGCTGAGGGAAATGGTTTAGTGGTGACCTGGCAGTGGCTGGTGAAGGGTTGGATTTGATGGGTTTGAAGGTCTTTTCTAACCTAGATGATTCAGTTGGTCAGATACAGCTTTTGCTGAAGGCCAGTTCTGCCCTCTGCTGTAGGATTATTTTCATAGCATGAAGGCAAAGGCCAAAGATGACACTTTCTGTGGGGTTCGAAGGGATTTCCTAGTCTCTCCTAGGAGAAAACTGATTTGGGGTAAGAACACCTGTTATTAGGGAGCAGGAAAAAGTTGATTTGATGGGAGAGGCAACTTGGTGCTGGCCAAATAAAACAGAAAATGGCTCTATGATGTTTTTGAGTCTCTTGCTTATTAAGCAGAACATCTTGGGACTGAGGTCTGGGCAGAAGTTTGATTGTGGCTACATAGCAACAGAGCAGAAAAATCCACTGGCAAAAGGCCTGGCTCTAATTCCTGGCTTTGTGTGATTCCCAGGAATACAGATGTTCATCTGCAACCGTGAGCACTATGGTTTCCTTCCCATGCCCCTGAAATCACACCAGTCGCTGCAAGAAGAAACCGAGAACTTTGTGCACACGCTGATTGAGGCTATGAGTAAGTTTCTGTGCCTTGCTGTGGTGGACCCCTTCAGGTTAATGTTTGTACAACTCTCCTCCCCTTGGGAGCCTGCAGCCTGTCCTGACTGCTGCCACACTGGTTGGATATGCAGTTTTCCATTTTCCACTCCTTTCCTACCTAAGGATATAATCACATTCAGGTCAGCTCCATTCACAAAACCACTTCCCCATGTTAGATGCAAAGTTTAATCTTCATTGCAGAAAGGATGCTGCAGAAGCTTGATTTTGTCTTGAGGTCTGTTGGGCATGGCTTCTGCTGTGCAACATGGATGCTTTCTGCTACATCCACTCTTGCTCAGATTCCATCTCCCTGGGGCTTTTTAGACCCAGTGATGAAAACACAAGTGGATACGTTCTACCTCTGCAGCTCGTATGTGAGGGTGATGCTTGGGATCTCTCCTCTCTTTCAGTTGATCGTCCTCCCATTGAACCCTCTCAGTATGTCTCTGTTCCTCCGAAGAACCCTGACAAGATGGGATTTGATGAAGTAAGGAACCTATTTTTGCTGCCATTGTTTTGTCTTTTCTTCCTGTTTATCAGTTAGAGGAGCTGGATTCTCCCTGTAGCTTAGCTTCCAGCCATTTTCCTTGGAGTATATTATCTTTGTAAATAGTTAGCTCTTTCCCCATCACTCTTCTTTTGGACTTTAACTTTTTCCAAGTAGAAAATAGCCATTCTTATTCAGGGAGGACTTCTCCAAACAAGGGCAATGAAGCTGGTGATGGGTCTGGAGAACAGGTCTGGTGAGGAGCAGTTAAGGGAACTGGGGTTATTTTAGCCTGGAGAAAAAGGAGGCTTAAGGGAAGACTTTCACTCTCTCTACAACTCCCTGAAAGGAGGGTGGAGCAAGGTGAGTGTCAGCCTCTTGTTCTTTGTAACAAGTGTTAGGATGATACTGTCTTAAGTTGTGCTAGAGGAGGTTTAGTTTGGAGATTAGGAATTATTTTTTTCTTCCAAAGGGTTGTCAACACCTGGAACAGGCTGCCCAGGGAAATGGTGGAGTCACCAACTCTGAAGGATTTTACACCTATGTAGCTGTGTTGCTGGGGGACATGGTTTAGTGGTGACCTTGCAGCACTGGGTTAACAATTGGACTCAGTGATCTTGAAGGGCTTCTCCAACCAAACTGATTCTATGCTTTAACCCAGACAGGAGGAAGTGGCACAAGTGAAGCTCCCCAGTTCTTGTACTCATTCTTCTTGTCAGTCGCCCCAGTCTGTGACAAAACCTGGTCTTTTGGGAAACCTCTTCTGCTTTCCAGTGCCAGAAGGGAACAATTTATCTCAGCTGAGAGACTCTGGAGAGCCCAGAGCAGCTGGGTCTTCAGACTCTCAGCTGGGTTTTCTCCCAACCTGGGTAATTCCAGGAGTGATAAACACCATTCACTCTGTCTCCTTACTGAGGCAGCTCTCCCTCTGTTGTGCTTGGTCCCCACATCTTCCTGCTACAGCTTTAAGTAAAAGTGAACTGGAAAGATGGTCACTGATGCTCCCAGAGCCCCAGGAATGCAGAAATTCCTACCCAGCTCTGCCTCGTGCTGTGGAGAGAGGGAGAGGGCTGGAGGGTGATCTGCTGTGCTTTAATTAACCAGTGTTGTTCAGAGAGCCAGCAAGGCCTGGGCGTGCAGCTGCTAGGGTGGCAGTGGCACCGTGACCGAGGCAGTTGTGGTGATCAGGGCAGCCTTTGTTCTCGTGGCCTATTCTGCTACATCTGTTTTCATGGCTTGGAAAGCCTGAACCTGATTTGGCTATGGGTGTTTGAGCCTCTGTGCTTAGGACACAGCTGGTGCAGGGTTTTTCCATGTTGGGCTCTGTGGCTGTGCTTTATTTATCCAGTTTATTATTTTTCATTTGTACTGAGCTGGAATTTGATCTGCTTCTTACTGGGATGGGATTTTGCTCCACAGGCTACAAGGCTGCACTTGTACTTGGCTGCCTGGGACTGAAAAATATCCCTGACGTTCTGCAGGCCTTTAATCCTCTGCCCTCCTCTGTCTCCTCAAGGCTTGGATGGAGCCCTGCCTGGACAGCTTTGTGTCTGGTCTTGGTGCTCTGCTCTGGCAGGGGCATCAGTGGATTTTCAGTGCCTGAATTACAGAAATCCTCTTTGCTGTGTCCTTGTACTTGGATGGTGGCCCCACTGATAATCCTAAATACAGGTAGTGGTGGCATTGTGGAGAAGCATGTGGGTCAGTGTTCCTCTGGGATTGAGAATGGAGGTAGCCATGTTACTCTGTGTTTAATAGAGATGACAGCATCCTTTAACTTTGGAACGTATAGGCTTGGCTGTGACTGGTCTGCTCTCACCTTTGTTCATCCTTGAGGAGGAAGTTTTCCCTCAGAACATTCACCAAAAATAGTTGTTTAGCGAACAGGCCTCTAAGCGTTCAACTGACAACCAACCCCGGGTTTTGGACAAGTTCTAAGCAACCTGAAATTAAATCACACCCAAGTATTTTCATCAGATCTGCTTTTCCAGGGAGGGTGCTGGAGAAGAGTGGAGCAGAACTCCCTCCTCTGCTCCACTTCCAAGCCTGGTGTCTTTGTCTTTTACCCAGATCTTCATGATCAACCTGAAGCGCCGGAAAGACAGGCGGGATCGGATGCTGCGGACGCTCTATGAGCAGGAGATTGCAGTCAAGATAGTGGAGGCTGTGGATGGAAAGTGAGTTTCAGCTGGGGTCTCTGGGGCTTGCAGAGTGGTTTGTATGTAACTGCTTAACACCACCTCCTTGGACTTCCCTTCTGGTGGGCAAGGGTGGGCTGAGGGAAGAGGTGAACATGCTTCTCTTTACCTAACAGTGTGTTTGGGACAAGAACCAGAGCAGTGTGGTTTAGACCAAGAGGAAAACCAGGCTAAAATCAAACTGATTCTATGGAGGAGTCAGCAGTGAAAATGTTTGAGAGCAAACATCTCCTGGGAGATCCATCCTGGTGCTACAGAGCTGTGGTGCCACAGTGGTAACCCCGACACAGCCCTTTCCAAGTTAAGACCTTTTCACAATGAGGAATCAAGGCAGAAATTTAGGGTCTGGTAGCTGCAGGAAGGTGTCAAGGAGACAGGACACCACATGCCATGTGATGGTCTTTTGAGACTTGACTCCCTATCGAGACCTCTTAGGAAAACCATCTCAGCCAAGCACCTGACAAGTTGACAGCTCTACAAGAAGGGGAGGGACTTTAAAGATCATCCAGTTCCAACCGCCCTGTCATAGGCAGGGACACCTTCCACTAGACCAGATTGCTCAAAGGCTCATCCAGCCTGGCCTTGAACATCTCCAGGGAGGGGGCATCCACAGCCTCCCTGAACAACCTTTTCCAGTGTCTCACCACCCCCACTGTAAAGAATTTCTTCCTAATCTCCAGTCTAAATGTGCCCTCTTCTAGCTTCAGTCCATTTCCTCTCATTCTGGCACTGCAAGTCCTTATAAAAAGTCTCTTCCCAGCTCTTTTTTTTTGGCCTCTTCAGGTACTGGAGCTAAACAAGTGGAGGAATTTCTCAAGATATGGCTTTTCTCTGGGCATCAGCATTATTTCCCTGTTGTGTTTGTGTCTGACTTGAATTTACTCTGGAACAAAATGGTGACAGATACTCTTTGTTTCTCAGAACACTAAACACAAGCCAGCTCAAGGCTCTCAGCATCGATATGCTCCCAGGTTACCAGGACCCCTACTCCTCCAGGCCACTAACCAGGGGAGAGATTGGCTGCTTCCTTAGTCACTATTACATCTGGAAGGAGGTAAGGAGCGAGTTGGGTGCTTCGGGGTTCTTTCAGGATGGTACCAAGGGCAGAAGGTGTGCAGTCAGTGCTGGGGCAGAGCATCCCATACAGTGCAGGATTCTAGGATGGATGGATGCCTTACTTTGTAGGGGATCACACACGGGAGTTTTACTGAGCTTTCTTATCTCTGCTTTCCATTCACTAACAGTTGTGAGTGATTTTTAGAATCACAGAATGCATTGGCTTGGAAGGGACCCTCAGAGGTCATCTTGTCCAACCCACCTGCCGTGAGCAGAGACTTCTCTCAACTAGATCAGGTTGCCCAGGGACTCAAGTCCTTTGTACATACCTTTGTATGTATGTTCTCCAGGCCATCAGGGCCAGGCTTTGGATTGTCTTCCTTCCCAGACTCCAGGAACACTCTCTTCCAACAAAGAGGCTTTTCTGAACAGCAGCTTTGGTGTCAAAAGCTGCTGCACGTTCCTGAGGACATGGTTGCCATGGTTATGCTAGATGGTGGCTCATGGGTTCTAGGTGGTGCCACATCAGATGGGAGGCTTTTGTAGGTTGCAGATGCTCAGCCACAGGACATTTTTGGGCCTGTTCTCATTGGCTTTTGTAGTCTCTCCCAGCTGCACTGTAAATCTGAGAGCTGTTCTCTGCCCTCCCTACCTTCATGGTCTAGGAGGCAGTGCCAGGTCAGGATATGACCCCCAACCATTTCAGGGCTACTGTGATCACTTCTGACCCCTCTTGTTTCAGGTGGTGAACAGAGAACTGGAGAAGACACTTGTAATTGAGGACGATGTGCGCTTCGAGCACCAGTTTAAAAGGAAGCTCATGAAGCTGATGGATGATATTGAACAAGCCCAGCTAGACTGGGAGCTTATGTAAGTAACTTGCCCTCATCCATCAGGGAACTCCTGTGCATGTAGGGGAGGTCAGCAGCACCTGCTGTGTCATGATAGAGGTGCAGGTTAATGTTGGAGTGCAGGGGATAGTGGCAGAGACTTCTTGGTGGCTCTTCCCATTGAGATGGATCTGCTTGCTGGGGCAGGCTGATGCTGGAATGTCCATTGTGTACCATTCCTGCCCTTTGTGTGTGCTGTTGGCTGATTTCAGCAGTAGCTGTTGAAATGCTGCTGTGACAGACCACCTGACACACTCAGTCCTGAGGCTTGGACCATGTTATCTTAGCTCCCTTATGAAGTCTTTCAGAGCTGTATCACTCATGGGGTTAAGACTTGGACATCTGGGAGTGGTGAAGGATAGAAATCTGTGAGCCTGGTCAAGAATTACTTCTTGAATTGACCCTTTGCAAGGGCATTGGCAGGAACAGATGTATGGCTCTAACTGCTGCAGATTCACTTTGGTTCCAACCTCCTTGCTCTTTTCACCCTTTCAGCTACATTGGCCGGAAAAGGATGCAGGTGCAGGAGCCTGAGAAAGCTGTTCCCAATGTCATGAACTTGGTGGAAGCTGATTACTCCTACTGGACCCTGGGCTATGCCATCTCTTTCCAAGGGGCTCAGAAACTCATCAGAGCTGAGCCTTTCGGCAAGATGTTGCCTGTAGATGAATTTCTGCCAGTCATGTACAACAAACACCCTGTGTAAGTAGGTTGCCTTTGTTGCTCAAGTTGGACTGAGCTGGGTCTTGCTGAGTGATCTTAAGGCAGATTGTGTTGGTGTGTCTCAATTCTGTAGGCTGGCTGGTGGAGGGCAGGGCTTGTGCTGCTCCTCAGTACTTTTGTTGTCTGCAGCAGAGCTCCTGACACAGATCAGAGAAGGTGGCAGATCTGCTGCAGAAGGATTGTGGTCCCTGCCTGGTGCAGGGCTTGTTTTCTTTGGTTGGTTTGTTTAGTTCCAGAGCTGGTACTGAGACACTTGGCTCTCTGGTAAGAGGCTTTGGTTCTATAGGTTGTGTGTGGTTGTAAGGCTGTAGAGAGTCAGACTCCACCCCAGCAACTCCCTGAGACCTGTTTGCTCAGCAGATGGCTTCTGTCTTACAGCTATAAGCAGTGGCACTGGTGAACCCTCACTCTGTTACTGGTGACTCTTTTCTCCTCTTTAGAACGAAGTACATGGAGTACTACGAGTCCAGAGACTTGAAAGCCTTTTCAGCAGAACCCCTGCTTGTTTACCCCACCCACTACACAGGGCAGCCAGGCTACCTCAGTGACACAGAGACCTCTACCATCTGGGACAACGAGACCGTGTCAACAGACTGGGACAGAACACACTCCTGGAAGTCCCGGCAGCAGGGCAAGATCCACAGCGACGCCCAGAACAAGGATGCTCTGCCTTCCCAGTCATCCCTCAACACACCATCCTCCAGGGATGAGCTATGACTGCCTGCTTCCCCAGGACTCTGCTGACAGATGAACCTGCCTCACACTTTAGCTTTTCACCCTTGAAAGTTGTAGAGCAGCTCTTCATGTGGTCTCCTTCCCACTGCTTCAAACGGCAAAGTGCTGCGGTTGGACCTGGCAATGAACTGAGCCCCATAGGACAGGGGTGGGAGATGGAGGAGGAAAACAGACAAGTGCTGCAGACTGGCAGAAAAAAGGCAGAGATCTGATCAAAGAGAGATCTAAACAAAAGCCCTCACAAGCTTTTGTGAAAAGCCAGCCTTGAATGACGTCTTTCTACAGTTGCTGCTGTAGAATACTGTATTTATAAAGATTAATATATAGAGGTGTACAAGTGTTAATACCTTCCTCGGTAGCTGTAACTGGGCTGCTAGCTGTTGCTCCTTGTAGGTTTGTAGGCTTCTGTAACCCTGTTCACAGGGTACAACTGAGACTGGGTCACTTGGCTTTATTTTTCAAAGGGATCCCTGTCAGAATCAGGATGTTTCCAAAGCTCTTCCATGCACTGGAGCAGTGCTCCTCTACTGTGTCTTCTCCCTCATCATGCTTCGATAGTTTCCCTCCACAGATTTCAAAGCTTTCTAGATCCCACCTAAACAGGGCTCCCAGTCCAGAACTGATGTCTTGGTATGGCTAAAGTCTTGGAAGCTGGCAAAGAAAGTGGAGTTTGCTGGTTTTGTTCATCTCTGCGCTGCCTGAAGGGAACGCAGGCAGAGTTAGTCTGTGTCACGTCCCTGCTTCACCCCCTGCCTCAACCTACTCCTTGAAGAAAACAAAGCCTGACAGCCTGTTTGCAGGCCTGTTTAATTAGGCCATAAACCCAAGTGCAGGACTTCTAGGAACTTCAAATCTAAAAGATTTGGTTATGAACTGCTTGACACTCTCCTTGTCAGAACAAAACAACCCACAGCAGTGTTAACTGCAGTTAACCTTGTCAGCTGTGCTGTTCTTGACAGCCTTGATAGAAATGTGCATTACAGGACAGAAAGGCAACTTGCCTGGATAGTTTTTCATGTGAGGAACAAACTTCTCTCTTTTTTAATTTTTTTTTATTATTATTTTGGGATGAGTTGTGGTGTACTTGCCTCTGGATAATATGCCAGCACTGTATGGTGTGTGTTTTGCTCTTGAAAAACTTTTCTAAGAGGCCAGGTGACCATGGACCACACTGCTTAGGTTGGCTAGCACAGACCTCAAGCTACAGTCTGCTGGTGGTATAGGAGGATGTCCTCCTGGACCTGCAGTCTGGAGCCTCACCTGCTGGCAGGTCTGTGTGATTCAGTAAGTGTGGCTGGGTTTGTTTTTTCAGAATTTTGTTGTTTGTCTTTCATAATTACTGACCAAAGTTGTGCTTTCTGCTGAAGAAGCCCTGTTACTACCTGTCAGCTGGTCTGATAATACATAGAACCTGGTGCAAGCTCTGCAGCTGTGTGTGTTCTTCATTGGGTGGCAGTAGCCCTGCTTGGGGAAGGGCAACTATAAGACGCAGCTCTGTCCCTCTTCCATGGAGGCACTGGCTCTATGTGCCTGTTATACTGCTACTGCCTGGAAGCATCTCTTTCTGCTGTCCAGGCTCAGCAGGTGGCCTGTGCAACATGGTATGGGGAACAGGCCACCATGCACAACATGGGTCATTCCTCTCTGACAAGCCCTCTCTTTCCTCCTCAGGTTTCACTGTACAAGGGGCAAGTCTGATCTGGTTGAAGTATTGCTGAGCATGATCATCTGAGAGATGATGGTAAGAAGCTTGGTGTGGCCTTCAGAAGCACATCTGTGAACTGGTGAGCACCCAGCATATTGCCAGGTGTCACTGGGTTGTGAGAACCATGTTTCCAAGTAATTCTGTCATGTAAATGTTTCCCCTGGGCTTGAGTCTGTTTTTGCAGCACAGCTGTTTCTCTAGGCCTTTGGTAATACTGTCTGAGGGCTGGGTAGCTGCTGGGGCTGTGGTGGAAAGGGGGAACCAGAGGAGCAGTGTCTCAGCTTGGCATGGCACCCAGGCAGGTTTCCAATCCCACTACTGTGCATCTGAACAGCAGGGATGAGGCAGCACTGGGTGGGTGAGTTCCTCTGGCCTGGTGTGGTTTCTCAGATCTAACATTGTGGCTGCTTCTCCACCTTAAAATCTCATTGTGATTGTGCTGTGTTCACATACCTCACCACTGCATGGGTGAAAGACCTATCCCTGTAGCTGCAAGAGAGACCTCTTTCCCCCAGCCAAGGGAGTAACTCACCTGTGTCAGGAAAGCTCTGGCTGAGCCAAATGATATTGTCAGAGGAATTGGGTTGGATGCTGGGGAGGCTGAGGATTTTTTTGATTATATTTATTAAGCTTTCCAGTACTTACAGATCAGGAAGACTCTTTATCACAGACATTTTAGCAGGGCCTGTTGTGACAGGACAAGGGCTGGCTTTAAACAAAAATAAGGAAGTTCAGATTAGATGGAAGTTTTTGACACAGAGTGGTGAGATACTGGTCCAGGTTACCCAGAGAGGTGGTAGATGTCCTATCTCTGGAACCATGCCAGGGCTCTGAGCAAACTGCTCTAGTTGCAGAGGTCCCTGCTGACTGATTCTAGCAGTGGCAGCAGCTCATTGTAAGCTGTGCATGGTCCAGCTGCATGCTTCAGGAGTGCAGTGGGCTTGCTGAGAGCTGAAGAGAAACATCAGCAAAGCAAAAAGTCACCCCAGTATATACTCAGGCATCAACCTGACCTGGGATGCAGCATCTACCACCCCTCTGGGCAACCTGGGCCAGTGCCTCACCACCCTCACTGGGTACTGCTGGTGAGAGGCTGCTTTTCTTTTCCAGCCCCCTTCTGAAGAAAGAAGCATTTGTCCTCATAAACACTTTTAGCCTGCCAAGAAAAGCAGCATGACAGTAACACTGACAGCGTCCCTGCACATGATGTCGGAGAGAAAAAAATGCCAAAGTGGAAGTGCTGCATCTGAACAGGAATACAGGCAAAACTGGTGTCAGGTTCTGTGGGTGGCAGGAAATAGGAGTTGTGGGAGCTGGAACAAGCTGAGCACAGTTTTAAACCAGTAAAACCAGGGAGGTTGAAGAAAGGGACTGAGGGAAGCGAAGAAGTGCAGGGTGTAAAAAAACCCAACCCAACGGCCATGCAGTGATCTTCTAAGAACAGCTTCACACCAGACAAATACTGATGGAAAAAGGTTTATAGAACAAGTATATAAAGATTACAAGTAAGCAATTAAGAACATTCCCCTTAACACAGACATATACCCTCCGAGTGAGCAATGTTCCACTTAACAACAGGCACTGGACAGGTATCAATGCATGCTTACACTGAAAGAAAGAGAAGGCTGTCACATCTCTGGAATCTTGCCTTAAGGCTCAGTTACAAATTCACCATCTTCACCCTCTCACAGACATCAAGATGGGAGGTCTCGAAGTGTTCAGATTAGGACCTGCATGGTACTGCTGTAAAGATGATCTTCAGGTAGTGTAAAAGGCAGTGCAGCCCAACACTGGCTCCAGTGTCAGGTTGTCACTGATGGGCAGTGTAAGCTGTGTCCAGTTCTGAGAATTAGTGCTACACAACTCAGGGGAGAGAAAGTTTTGGGGCTTATTTTAGCTAACCCTAGTGTCTATTCTTTTAAATAACCCAATGCATCTTATTTTAGCTAATACCAATGTCTCTTCTTTTAATTAAATCCTAACATTTCTTAGTTTGTTTAATCCTACTATCTTCCACAGGCAGCCAGTTCAGTAAGGGCTGCTTACAATCCAATGTCTCATTTATGGCTTTTAAAAACACGTCCTGTAACTATCCTGTCCAGTGACGTCTGTGTTGAGGGAAAAGGGACTCCATAAATCTGTTCTTCAAAGTTTCTCAGAGAATAGATTATTAAATTGTTTCTTCCAGCTGGATTCTTCATTCCAGCTGAAAGATGTACCATGTCAGGAACTGATTTAGGTAAAGAGCAAGAGAAGTGCCTGTAAATTGTGTATATAAAACCTCTCTGGTGGGGGGTGGGGGTGGTGTGACAGGTAAAACCCTGACACTCTCTCTCTGCTCAATACACACTTCTAAAACAAAAGGTGATCAAGTTGCCCTTCAGGAATGAAGATGTGATTTAAAAGTTCTGCTCTCCAAGTTATTGCACGTTACAAAGAGGAACATCAGTCATTTCAGAGGAACATCAGTCATTGTGGAGCACATGCAAAAGGCACTGGTTTCTGTTCAGGGGTTAGCAAAGGAAAAGGCAAACCACCTGCAGTGGCATTTAGGCAAGACCTAAATCCACAGGCGTGGTGTTTGCCTCGTCCTTGAGCAAACCATGACATTCATCCAAAAGCAAGCGCAGTCCATTCTTTGAAAGTTCTTTGGAGAAAGAATAAATCCAAAACAGGGTAAGTGTTCTGGTGTGGAACAAGTGCAAAAAGAAGTTTGCCAGCTGTGTTGAACACAGTGCACAGACTCACAGGTCCTTCAGCGACGAGGCCGTACCCATCCTGCCTCTTTTGTGACTGCAAACGCCTCCTGGAGGCAAAAGCTGCTGGTGGCCCTCAGCTCACCCACACCTTCTGCAAACCGGTGCTCCTTGGTTCAAGCGGAATGGGATTGAGACTTTTCTTCTCCAGTTATATAAAAATAAATTTAGACATTCTTCTTCTGTGTAATACTGGCACAAAGGCAAATGTTTTCTCACAAAAATAGTTGGCTTGTGTGGCATTTAAGACAAAAGTCTCAGTCCTGATGTGCAAAAAAACCCGACAAACAAACAACTACACCAAAAGAATAATCCCAGCCTGTACTCTCCTGTACATCCATGACTTGTCCATTCAGATCTGGCTACAAGGCAGGAGAGACTCTTGCTGTAGTTCTACCCACTGTTCACATGGCATTTCAGCCTCAGCTATTTACAGAGTGGAATGCATTCATCTGCTGTAATACTGCATGGTAGTGAAGGTGGAGTTCTTGCAGCCAAGAATTAATTTAAAGTAGTTTCCACTTAATTTTCTTTCTTTCTTTCTTTTTCCTTTTTTTTTTAAGGGCGAGTCCTACAGATTCCACGATGCCCTTGTGGCTTTCATGTGGAGTCGCAGGTTGGAGAGCCCCTTCCTTTTTTCCTGGCCAGAGAGCAGTGGCTTTTTACGCAGAACGAAGTTGTAACTTAGAGCCTGGCTGTTCATGGCATAGAACACGTTCCCCTTCGCCGGCATCGCGAGCTCTGCAACAAGAGAGGCCAGAGCAGGCTTTAGAAGGAAAGCCAGGAGAAAATGCCCATTTTTCCTACAGGACCCTTGAGGTACTTGAAAGGCAGCCACCAGATCTCTCAAGCTGCTTCCCTACCTTTGTCCTCAGAGATGATCTGGACAAGCTCGTAATTCTCAGGTGCCTCAGCCTCCAGGTTATGTTTACACATTGCTTTCTGCACAACTGCCTGAGTTTTCTCTTGGTTTGTTATCTGCAAAGAGAGAGTTGCACTCAAAAGGAAGACGTCACAGATGTCAGGCCCTGGGGAACAGCTCTTTGCAATTTCAACCTCATCATTTCAAGAAGGGCAAAGGTAGAGTCCTGCATCTGGGGAGGAACAATGCTCTGCACCTGTACAAGTGAGGGGTGAGCCTGCTGGAAAGCAGCTCTGTGGAGAAGGACCAGGGAGTGCTAGTGGACAAGTTCAGGGTGAGTTGGCAACGAAGGCCAGTGATCTCCTGGAGTGCATTAAGAAGATTGTGGCCAGCAGCCGAGTGAGGGAGGCTCTCCTCCTCCTCCCTTAGCCCTAGTGAAGCCACAGCTGCAATACTGTGTCTAAGTTGAGGCTCCAGTTCAAAAGAAAAAGGAAACTACTGGAGAGTGTAACAGAGAGCCAGAAAGGAGCTAAGGGGCCAGGAGCATCTCTTTGAAGACCAATGGCTGAAAGCCCTGGGGCTGTTTAGCCTGGAGAAGAGCAGCCTGAGAGGGGATCTGATCAATAGCTAAAGGGCAGGGAGCAAGAGGATGGAGCCAGACTCTTTTCAGTGGTGCCCAGGGACAGGACAAGGAGCAATAGGTACAAACGGGGATCCAGGCGATTCCATCTGAACCGGAGGGAAAACTTTGCTGTGAGGATGCTGGAGCCCTAGAGCAGGCTGCCCAGAGAGGTTGTAGACTCTCCTTCTCTGCAGAGATTCCAAACCCACCTGGACATTGTGATCCCAGGCAACCTGATCAACCTCTCCTTCATCCCATGCTGCACCTGGTTTGAATTGTGGCATTGTCACTTTGCCAGGTTTGATGGGTTGGCCCAGTGTTCTCACAACTAAAAGCACCATTTTAAGTCAGCCTAGCTGACATCACCACCAGCACAAAAACAATTTTGCTGTTCCACACCACTCACCAGGATGCTCTTGTACATATTTCCATTGCCCTCTTCTACGCTGACCCTGATAATGCAGCTGTCATCTCCTTGATGGTTGTAAAGAGGGGCTTTCGGGGTACTTCTTTTCATAGGGACAGGGCTCTTTTCTTCGGGATGTGGCGAGGGACTGAAGGGGTCGCTGGAGGGGGAAGGGTCGCGGGAGGGGGAGGGGTCACGGGAGGGGGAAGGGGCACAGGAGGCGGAGGGATGGTAGGAAGGGGAGAGGTCGCAGGAGAGGGAGGGGTCGCAGGAGAGGGAGGGGTCGCAGGAGAGGGAGGGGTCGCAGGAGTGGGAGGGGTCGCAGGAGTCCGTGGGGCCAGACGATTCAACAAGCTACACAACAGAAAGAAAAGCGCTGTGAGCCATTGTGCAAGTCTGTCCTTCTGGAGAAGAAGCTGGGAAAGCAAAAGGCACATACAAAACCTCAGCCACCTGCATTCCCTCCAGCTGCCTGCCCTTGCTATTCCCTGTCTCCAAAAAAAAGTGTCCTTCCCTTGATTAATTTCACCATTGTAATGGAAACCTATTTCCAATTGGGTGTGCTGGACTTGCTCGCTCTTTCCTCTTTAGTAAGAGGAGACCAGGAGGTGGCAGCAGATAGTACAGAATCAGCTTGTGAGCAACCAGCCGAGGAGTCGGGGCTCCTGCTCCAGGCCAGTGCCTTTACACGAGTGAAAAACACATGGCTCCTTGTCTGCCACTTCTCTTTGAATGTTCTTTAGAATCACAGAACCCTTTTGGTTGAAAGAGACCTTTAAGATCACTGAGTCCAATCGTTAACCCAGCACTGCCAGGTCAGCACTAAACCATGTCCCTCAGCACCACATCTACACAGCTCTCCATCTACACACCCTTCCAAGGATGGGGACTCCACCACTGCCCTGGGCAGCCTGTTCCAGGGCTTGACAACCCTTTTGGGGAAGAAATTGTTCCTCTTGTCCAACCTAAACCTCCTCTGATGCAACTTGTAAGTTCAAAAGAGAGGAGTCTGCAGGCAAGACATCACTGTGGAACCCCTGCCAAATGCCTTCTGCTGGTGTCCTGCCCATGCAGTTCATCTCTCTGTAAGGTAACAGCAGATGCCTGGCCCAGTTGCTCTCAGTATGAACACTTGCTGTGGGATGTCCCAGCTGCTAGTGTGTAGGGCTTTGTCTTCTTGACAAGACCAAGGATTCCCTGGCCTGCTAGTGGCCTTGTCTAGGACACTGGCTGCGTATGCTGGCATGCAGGAGGGGGTACAACAGCACCATGCCTCGACTTCCCCAGAGGAATTCAACCAACCAAGGGAGCTCATAGGAGGTCAAACCTGCAGGGCAGGTGAGCTCTGACCACCACTTGGTCAAGTGCAGCTGTGCTGCCTTCTCCAGGTGAAGCTGTTTCTAATGCACATGTGCTTTCCCACCCAGGAAACACCTTTGCCAGAGAGCAGGCACAGCTTTGCTGCAGCTGGGCTCTCTGTGGTGAGCACACATCTGCTCAAGTGAGACTTCCTTCTCCAGCTACAGCCGACTGAGCATGAGGGACACAGCAGCAGGCTGCCAACAGCAGAGTAACTCATCAAACCTGAGGTATTCAAGGAGGAAATGACTAGATGTTGATTTTACTCCTCTTCAGCTGACTCAGTCCTCCTGTTTCATTTACTTCTGTTTGCAGGGACTCAGAAATCCTCTTGTCCCTGTCACTGCTAACATCATGCTGCCGTGCGCCGTGAGTGAGCATAATGCTTGGGCTCCTCACCCCACTTCCCGAAGGCTTGAAGGTAGGAATGCCACTAGCCTGCCTCTTTCATGTCAACAAGCACTATGAGGGACTGAAAAAAACCTAACCTTGTGCTTCTCCAGAGCCTCACCTAAACCAAAACCACTGCCACGCACCACAAAACCCGGTGTCAGGGAAGGAGCACTTCCGGCTGCCTTGTACCTCAACAACATAGAGCCTCTCCATTTTACTAAAAGCAACAGGCTTGAGCAAGTGACTAAGGCCCACCTGTGACATCGACAGTCTCCCACAGGCTTTCTATGCTGGCAACAAAGCCCAGGCCATGGCTCTTTGTGACGCTTCCCAAGAGTGCCCCTGGGAGTGCTGCAGACCTACCTCTTCAGCTTCAGAGTTATTGAGCTCAGACGAGGATATGCTGGCCGAGTCAGTGCTCTCCCCACAGCTCCCACCACGTGTGAAGTTGGGTTTGCCCTTGACAGGCGTGCTGTGGGCAAGCGCCTCGGAGCCCATTAAGAGTCTGGTGTAGAAAAGAAAGCATAAAAGCCACTCAGTGAAAGCAGAACAGCTGGGCTCAGTAAAGCTGTCACTCAGTTCAAAAGCCCTACCTACTGTTTTGCTTTCCTATCTGGAATGGCCTATTGTTTTCATTTCCTCTGTGTTGTTTATAGGGGTGTTACACACTAGTGGGGACAATGCCTTCTTGCCCTAGCTACCCGCCAGCTGCACGGCCACAGTCAGAGCTCCTGCCCCACTAGCAATCCTCTGGTCTGCGGAATTTTCAGACTTGCTTCCTAGGAAATTATTGATCTCATGTGTTTACAAACACAAGGGGCAGCTTTGAAGGATGATGGCATCTGGATCCTCCTTAGGGACTCCCACACACTGCAGTCACATCCTGGTCCCTGTGACCAAGAGGCAGCTCAAGACCTGCTTGATCACTATGCGTAAACAAAACAGTGCATGAAAGGCACCAGATGGCCAAACACCACCACAGGTCTTCAGAAGGCAAATTCATTCCTTTGCTCAGTGAAGGTGCCACGGGTACCAGTTTAAGAGGCTGAATGGGGATGTGCACCAGGAGATCACAGAAAGTGTAAATTACAGGCTTGTCCTCCTGAGACTCTTTTCTAAATGCAGGTCAAGTCAAGGTAAAGGAGTGTCAAAGGAAAGAGACTGCTCTGACGTATGAAGTAGAGAACCCAGGCCCACTGGATGCTATGTCAGCACACAGGCGATGCTCTAGAACAGTTCAGAGAGGTGCCACTCATGGGTGCCAGGGTGAATTATGCCAGGCTTTTCCACATTATCCATTTCCAAAATACATCCAAGGTGCAGATGGAAAGATTGTTTAGACAAAGACTGCACAGTACAAACAAACTGACTGTGGAACCATTCTCTAATTCTGCCAAGGCTGCTACTAAACCATGGCCCTCAGCACCACATCTCTGCCTCTTTGAAACAACTCCCTGGGGGCCTGTTCCAATGTTTGAGAACCATTTCAGTCAAGAAGTGTCTTTACCCAACCTAAGCCTCTCCTGGCAGAACTTGAGGCCGTTTCCTCTTGTCATATTACTTGTTGGTTGAAGTAGAAGACCAACCCCCACCTCACTCCAGCCTCCTTTCAAGGGTGTTGTAGAGAGCCAAAAAGTCTCTCCTCAGCCTCCTTTTCTCCAGGCTAAACAACCGCAGTTCCCCAAGATGCTTTTTGTTGCCCTTCTCTGGACCCACTCTAGCACCTCGATGCTCTTTTTGTACTAAGGGCCCCAAACCCAAACACAGTTCTCAAAGTGTGGCCTCAGCAGTGCTGAGTACTGGAGGACAGTCACTGCCCTGGTCTCATTCTCAACATCACTGCCAATTCAGATGGAGTCATCAAAACACTTCCCAGACAGCTGCCTGGATTTGTTTTTAGGGTATCAGAATTCAAACCTCTAGTTTGAAAACATCTGTTCTTCATTCTGACCCTGATCTGCAGCAGCACAGACATGACAAGAATGGCAGCTGGGTGTTTTGAGGAAATCATGTCTAAGAACTAAGCAGAAAAGGAGGGCTAAGAGCTGACAGTGCTGTTCAGTTCCTAAGTTCCTCCCTCATCTTCACGCCACTGGGATGTGAGGAGTTCCCTTCATATCTCCTCTTCCATCAGGTTCAAATGTCTCACCTTTGAGGTGTTTTTACTTCAGCCCTTGATACCTGCTTTCATTCCCTACATCTCTCCCTGAATTCCTGCTGGTCTATTGTTTCCCATGGCTGCTTAGCTGCCTGCCCTGATCTCCACCCACCTCCCGTTTGAATCTTTGTGGTATTGCACTAGACTGGACTGTGTTGCCATGATTATTCTTCATCCTTCTCTAACTTGAAGGCAATTAGGTAGATTGATTCTGTTATCAAGTGCCTTTTTGCTAACCTTAATGTTCCTCTTAAAACCCTGCCAGGAATTTTTGCATGTGTAGAGCAAACTAGACTACTAACAGGCCAGGCTTTATCCTCACTTGTTGTGTTCTACTGCTGCATTCAGGGAAGTCAGGACACAACAGACACTAAATTTATCATCCATCACTACATTTGTTCCTTTTCCTGACACCTCAGGAAGGCTCATTTGTTTCTAAGGTCACTAATGACCCTCGTGACTCCTTCTAGCAACAGAAAGGGACAGCTCCAAACAGAAGCACATATTCCTAGCTGATGGTGTCTCCTGAAAGCTGCACAGCAGCCTGGAACCCTGGCCAGGTTTTACAGATGTTTGTCTGCTTTATTCAGGTTGACATTAACACACCACAAGCCCTTTGCCCCATCACACTCACAGGCTGAGCCTCTTCACCACGCTCTTCCGAGGCTTGGGTGGTGTGGTGCTGATGTCAGCAGCTGCTTCAATCTCCCGTGAAAGGCTGAAACTGCAAAAGAGAGGCCACCAGGTTAGGTTTTCTATAGGCAATACTTTCAGTTCTGTCTCTCAAAGTAGCAATAGTCATGAAATTCAAGAAACCATCAGTGATTCCCACTTCACAGAAGGTTTCAGCCCCACAAAGAAGAACATAGAATCGTTGTTTCACTTGGAAAAGACACTTAACATCACTGAGTCAAACTGCTCTCTAACTCTACCAAGTCTGGTGGTAACCACAGCCCTCAGCACCACCTCTCTGCATCCTTTGAACACCTCCAGGGATGGGGACTCAACTGCCTCCTGGGGAGCCTGTTCCAGTGTTCAAGAACCCTTTCAGTGAAGCAGTTTCTTCTAATATGTAACCTAAACCTCCCCTGCTGCAACCTGAGACCATTTCCTCTCATCCCATCACTATAGCTCTTTTACATTTTACCATGCTGAAGGAGATATTTCACTTTTTAATAATGGTTTTAAAAAACAGTGCTTTTTTGTATCAAGAAAATCAAGCAGATACTTCATATGAGTCTTGGATAAGCTAACTGTGCTTTTTTACTACTAGTCAATACGATGCAATACATATCTGCTTACATCAGTGCAGCAGAGTAGTAGTCAACACCTAGTACGATCGTACGACACGGTCAGTAAATGGTCTTGGGAGGATCTAGTAGCACAGAGCTCAGCCAGGATGTAAAAACCACCCCAAACACCCTGGAGACACTGATCTGGTGAGCACTCAGCAAGCTCTGTGTTGCCTTGGCTACCTGCTGCCCACATCCACCAGCCAAACATTCAGTGACTGCATCTTCATCTCCCTTAGGACTGACTTCTGAGGCTGTGTCTGCACATACAGACAGCCCAGACACAACAGACTATCTCATTTCAAAGTCAAAAGCCTGATTTCCAGTCTCAAAACTAAGCGCTCAACAGGTTTTCTCCAGCTGTTTAGCAGGAGGCAGATGTATTTCCACTCCCCTGAGCAGCAATACACACAAGTCCCTGTAAGAGGATAGCCAAGGGCTGACCTAACGTGCCTGTGGGTGGGAGCAGGGTAGGAAAAGCCTGGTTTGCCAGCTGGACTAAGAACCCACCTCTCCTCCTCAGTTAAACGCTCCTGTCTCCTGAACCACTGGATGAATTTTTGGTTTGGTGTCAAGCAATAGCTGTTGCATGCGGATTGCAGCAGCTTAATTTGGGCAATGACTTCAAACTCCTAAAAGAAAACAAATAAGCAAACAGGAATTCTAGTTAGAAAACAAGATGAAGGCAAACTCACTCATATGTATACTAAACATATGCCACAAAAGACCCAGGACAGACTCGGTCTGACCTGAAGTTCAGTTTCAGTCGAGTGTCTATTTCAGGAACCAGTTTGTCAGACAATGACACGTGGCTTTTTTGCCCTGCACTCGTTGTGTGCACTGAGATGTGAGCATTTTACCAGGCACACACAAATTAGAAGACAAACACAAGGAAACCTGCTTCATCACAGAGCTTGTCCCAAGGACTGCCTGAAGTGTAATGTCAGTGCAAACCCACTGAAAGCAGCACTGCTGGTTGTTCCTCCAGGAACAAGGGTAGCAAAGGGTTATAAGTAAGTTCTTAAGCTCCTCTGCTGACCCTGTGCTGGCCAGGCCAGTTCTGAGAGAAAAATCCTGCTCTGTTCTTAAGTGGTTCTCGGGCAGCAAGCAAAAGTAAAAATCTGGGGGGTGCCAGCCACAAAAGCAGTCTGGTCCTCCTGGCTTTGCACATTGTGCACTCATGCTTGCACCAGAGGAAAATAAACTGCTGCCCCAGCTATGGGTGACTAGAACACTAAAATAATTACAAGTCCCTTAAAAGCAGGTTATTGACTCAGGAATGGAACCAATCCTTGGCTTGACAGCTTCAGTGCTGGTTTGTACAAAGCTGGGCTGATGACCATGGAGAAGCTCCTGTACAGCATTAATGGTATACTGAGTCATGCAGTCAGACATGCAAGGCTAGAGCAAGCAGTGGTTGGTTTGTAGAGCTGGGGACAGCTAAGGGAAGGAAATAGCTCTGTCACAGACAAATCCAAGTCTGCTTTCAGACCCCAGAAGGGAGATTTGGCATGACTTCACTTGGACAGATGTCACCCTAGTACCTTTACTCCTACACAGCATTACTTATCTCTGACCAACAAGGCTCAGGCTGAAAGGGAAGACTGAGAACATTGATTTCTCAAGTCCTGTGTACCTAGTTTGTTCTCTGCAGCCTTTTACCTACAAATTGTTTACTGCAGCAGAGGAACAAACGAACTGTATCTCCTGGAAAGTAAAGGTCTCATGCTGCCAGGTCTGATTCAACACACAGGACACATATGTCATGTATTCCCATGGACACCAAAAGGAAGGAATGAGCATGCCCCAGAGGTAAAGCCACTCAGTGGCCCACAGCTCCTCTTCCCCTGCTGCACACATCTGAAGTAGGCCCTCCTGCTGTGCCACCCCTCGGAGTTTGGCAGAGCCTCACAGCATTTCAGAGATCTAGTTTTCCCTCACAAACTGGCACTAAAATGAATGCGTTTGTAGATGCAGAGACACATGTCCCTGGCAAGAGAACGCTCTAGAAGACATCACAGAACATTCAACTTACCCTTCGCCTCTTCTCAAAGTTTATCAGGCCACCCTGTTGAAAGGAAAGGGAAGGGATCAGAGTAGAAGAGCATATGCTCAGTTGAATGTAATCACAAACAGGATGAAGCAGCAAGACTAATGTAAAGCACAGACCTGCCCCGAGCAAGGGCCTTCTAAAAATACCTGTTTCCAGAGCTGGTATAAACCCTAGCACTCGTAAAGCTGAGTCCCCAAAGGATATCTGTCCTCATGGCCTACATGGCAATCTGCCCGAGAAGCAAAGCCTGGTACAAGAATGCTCATAAAAGCTGTGTTGAGATCAGGCCTGGAGAATGCTAGTGGGAATTTGCATGCAAGAAACAAGCTTGGCTTTTGTCTGTGCTGCGGGGCTTGAGTTCAGCAGCGTTCCCACTGACCCTCAGGAACACCAGCTGAACACAACCCACGGACAGAAGGGAAACGGCCAAAAAGAGGATGGACATCTAGCAACCTTACTGCTTTAGTGCAGTTTGGCAAAACAAATGACAGCCAAAGAGACCAGCAGCTATTGCTAGCCCAGAGAGAAGGGTGCAATCCTAAACACCAGCACAAAGAAGGCTGAGTGCCTGTAGCACAGCTCCTCAAGTGTCTCCATGAATGGGGCCACATTTCAAAGGTGTTTGCAAACCTTTGAAACAAACACCTTGGGAAACTGGCCCCATCCTCAGTCTCTGTTAAACACCAGACTGTTGCAATCCTTTTTCCCTTCCTGTGCTAGATTGGTTCCCTCTGCTTGTTCAGTTTAAAGAGAAAGGGAAAAGCCCAAGTCTTGAATCACTTGAGTCAATACTGAAGCACTTCAGTGATCAGTATTTTACCAGTTATTCACAGAAATCCTCACAACTAAAATTCTGTTCTCAGAAAAATAAAACAATGGAAAGCCTACTGTCCTCATGTGTTTAACCCAAGGATGCAATCATACAATCACAGAATCATTTTGGTTGGAAGAGTCTTTTAAGATCATCAAGTCCAACCATTAACTCAGCACCGCCAGGTCACCACTAAACCATGTCTCTCAGCACCACATCTACACAGCTTTGAAACCCCTCCAGGGATGGGGGTTCCAACACCACCCTGGGCAGTGAGATAACTGCACTCTCATTCACACAAGATTCTTGTTGCAAATAAAAGTCCTTCATTTCCTTTTGCTTTTTTTTTTTTTCTTTTCTTTTTTTTTTTTGACAACAGATTTTTATGAGCTGCATGAGAATCCAGTAGAAGATACAAGAATGAGCACACTCAGAGCTGGAAAGATAGGGAGGCTATTTAGGATTCAAAAATAATCATACCACTTTACCTCAACATAGTCCTGAAGGGCTGTGTCAAGCATGATGAGATCAGTGAGGAAGGTACCAAGGTAAGGAACTGTGCCTTGCATTGCCCCCTGCAAAAGATCAGAGCAACAGTAAGAAAACTAAATAACCAAACAGTGGTCTTATAAATCATGTTTTCTGTCATTCCACCATCCTCAGTATCTAATCTAGAATTGAAATCAAATTCTAATGAGAACAGGATGCTCTCACCAATATTGCCTAGTGGTTTTATACTGCAGTGTTGGCACCCTACCCTGATTTTTAACAGTGGGTCACCAGGAACCCTGCTTTTGGAAGAAGCACTGAGGAAGGACAGGGTCCCTGGTTACCTGCTGCCAGAGAAGGAGCTGAGGAATGGTCCTGCCTAGCCTACGAAAGCAGTTTCTGCTTCACTCCAGTTGATTTTCACCTGATGATGGTATACCATGAGACAGGCAACTCAAATCAGATGTTTTCCTCCAAGAAGTGCCCATCTTCCCCAGCTATTCACCTCATTGTAACAGTAATGATTCATGTTGTAAACCTTCTCAGCTGCTAGAAGCTGTAGAGTCTGGGCTGTAGAGTCGATGTTTCCACACACTTGTGAAGGAAATGCTTTTTTCCACCATCCAAAAGGATATGGATTTTTCCCAGTCGAATTAAAAATTATATGCAACACTTTGGCCTCCCTCTCCCAGATTTCTCTTCCCCTGTGCTTTTAGATCTTTGCCAACTTGGACACAAAAGCCATTTTTATCAGCAGACTGGGAAGTGGACACATTTTACAAAGCCATCTCTGTGGAATTCTGTGTCGTTTTCAAGCTGGTACGTCGGAAGCGTCATGACCTCGTTTAAAAGAGATTCTTGCTCTGGTTAGAGTCAATTTTCTTGATCACAAGAATTCCAGTATTTACATTACCTATCTTAGACATGAAATTGTGTGGTTTTCCCATCTGTTTCTCTCTAAAGGGTAACAAGAGTAGTTAATGGGAGGGCAGAAACTAGACAGTTGGAAAAGATGAACACATGTTTGTATTCATCAATCATTTCATGAAAAAAAAAATCACAGACTGGCTTGGGTTGGGAGGGACCTTTAGATATCATCTAGTCCAACCCTCAGCAATGAGCAGGGACACCTGCAGCTAGAGCAGGATGCACACAGCCCCATCCAACCTCACCTGGAATGGTTCCACCACCTCTCTGGGAAACCTGGGTAGTGTCTCACCACCTTTCAGTGGAATAGGTATTCTTGTGGCTAGCCTAAACATCTCTTTTTTAGTTTAACACCATCACCTGTTGTCCTGTCACAACAGGCCCTGCTAAAAAGTCTGTCCCCAGCTTTCTGGGTGGCCCCTTGAAGTACTGAAAGGCCACAAGAAGGTCTCCCTGGAGCCTTCTGTTCTCCAGGCTAAACAACCCCAAGTGTCTGAAGCCTGGCCTCACAGCAGAAGGCTTCTAGCTCTCACATCACTGCTATGGCCTCCTCTGGCCTCACTCCACTAGGTCCATGTCTCTGCTGTGCCAAGGACTCCACAGCTGGCCCCAGCACTGCAGGTGGGGGTCTCAGCAGAGGGGCAGAATCCCCTCCCTCCACCTGCTGCCCACACTGCTGGGGATCAGCCCAGCACATGGTGAGCTCTGGGGCTGTGAGTGGGTGGTGCTGGCTCACACTGAGCTGCTATGTGCACATTTTATACACACAAAGAGCACTACCTGCTCACTGTGATCCACAGCAGAAGGGGATATAGTTACAGGGCCAGGCTGCACAGTCATTCTAAACCTTCCGGCTCACTTGCTTTTTGTGAGCTAATTGACAGCACTGCTGTGGATGTTTCTCTTGACAGAGTGCACATTATGAGCATCACCCACTGCGTGCTTGCTTTGTAAAACACCTTTCCAGATTTGGCTTCTGCCATTCACCAGTTAGGGTTAATCATGTTACCAGCACAAAAAGGGGAGGAAGAAGACCCCAAAGATACCATATCTTTTTGACTCTGCAGCCGTCTCTGTGTCCTTTTCTGGGTTTCTTTCACGCTGCTGTCCAAATTTGCAAATTTGGATGTTCCTTCCTGTGAGGTAAGAGAGAATTAAACACAATTAATGCAGGAGCTAAGTGGCGAGCTGGCAACTGCACTGATGTCAAATAACTGCAGATACATTTAACCAGGCAAGCTGGGCCAGAACAAATACTCACTGTGGAGGTTCATGTGTGGAGGTACACGTGCTAATTTTCTGGGAGCGGTACACTGGGAATTCTGAACAAAATCCCACAAGGTGACCAACTGTAAGGGAAGTTTCCTCCGAGATGCCTCTGCTCTGGCCAAAGCTAAGTGCTGCTCAGAGTCTCTTGGGAGTTTAAATCAGAGAAGTTTGATACACTTCAGGTGGCCAGATGCTTCTCTGAAGTCCAGACAACTCTCAATCTCAGGATCTCTGTTTAATTTCCTTGTCAGGACTGCTACAAGTAAACATCTCTCTATCTTACATAATGCTTTGTGGTTCTTTCTATGCCACAACACAGAGATCCAGCAACAACCCTCTGTGGCTTACTGACTGATCCAAAACCACGCAGGAAATGTAAGTAATAGGTTTTCATCTCCACAATTCAAGCTTTCCTGTGAATGGATAAGCTATTTCACAACAGATCCTTTAGCCTTTATTCCTCTAAATCCATACAGGACACTGGGAGTTACTGTTCCTTCTTCCAGTGGTTGGATAAGTAGGGGGATGAATCACTGTCCATGTCTTTTTAAGACAAAACAACAGCCTGTGCTTGTAAAAATCCTCTCATTACAACATCTACTTCTCTCAGTCACAGCTAATGATCAGGTCACTCAAACTGTAGTTCCTTCCTCAGCTGCAGAACAGGAGTGAATGAAGGAGGGGTGTTGCCTCCATGTCTTCAAGACACTGAAAGTTACAGTGGAGATTCTCAAACAGCAGCTGGGGTGGGTTGGCACAGAAGCTACAACTGCAGCTCGCAGCAGGGCTGTTGTCTGGGGAGGAGAGCACACAGTGCTCCCGCTCTCGTGCTGGCCAACCTGTTCCACAGGGCACTCTGTGGGCTCTGCACTGAAATGTGCAGGATGGGTAGCAAGGCCAAACACGTCTTCCCTGGAGGGACTATTTATAGTAAAAGAAAACAAAGCTGCTCAGGATTCAGTGGTCATCAATCCTCCCATTGTTACAGAACGGTCCAAGAGGAGAAGTGGGAGAGAGGTTCTAGCTATTCTGTGGAACCTTTCTCCTCTCACTGCTTTCAAAATGGTTTGCCAAGCCACTTAGGGAGAGCACTGTGTTGGGAGCCAGAAGGTCTGGGCTCAGACTGAGCTGTTGCTCTGTCTTTCTAATATTTAGTTTAAAAAGATGTTCTGAACACACATTTTCCCTCTGTGCTTGCCTCACCTGCTTTAAAACAGCTACAGATGTTGATAAATATATGAGAAACAAAACAGGGAGAGGTTTGAATGTGTTCACCCATCAGTCCCTTGAGCAAAACACAGTGTTTCAGATACCCAGGCAAGGGGTAAGGTACAAATGCCAGGCTGACTGGAGAGAACTGCCAAGAACTAAACTGGTTTACTGAAACTTTTTTATGTAAACAGAAAAATCTGCCACAAATCTTCCTTAGTTTCTACAGAACATAACCTTTCCCTGCTATTCTTCCTCACTCCTTTCAAGCTCCTGAGCTTGTTGGGGTTCACCCAGGAGAGTGCAGAAGTCAAATTGTTTCAGACAGAGCCTGCTTTGTTGTCCATCTGGCCACACACAGAGCAGGAAGCCTGTTCCTTCGAAATCCCCAGCCCTGTTTTCTAGTTCCAAGAAAGGTACGGGAGAGTTGGATAAACATCTTGGTTTAATTCCTCAGCTGAAGCTGAGTGGCATTGTTCCAGTGAAATCTAAAGCACTACCGTGGTGACACCCAGTTGAGAATCTTGTTTGGAGCTGCTCTGCACTCGCCAGTGCAAGCCTGAGCCTTCTCAGGGTTGCT
This sequence comes from Picus viridis, assembly GCA_033816785.1. Taxonomy (NCBI): domain Eukaryota; kingdom Metazoa; phylum Chordata; class Aves; order Piciformes; family Picidae; genus Picus; species Picus viridis. Next base: position 25,141,061 of record CM066588.1, read on the forward strand.
CAGGGGGTGCACAAGTTTTCCTCTTTGTGCAGAGCAGTGTAAAGCCACAGCTATTCTTGACATAGGCATCACCATGCCCAAGGGAGTATTAGCTGTGACCTAACTGCAGCAGCATGACATTCAACTTGAAGGGCCCTGCTGCCTTGTGAACAAGTCCACAGAGAATCTGAGCTGTGCAGCCTGTTTCTCTGTGGGTATCCAAGCTCAACATGCTGATGCTAGTGTAGCTTCATAGAATGGCTTGGGTTGGAAGGGACTTTTAAAGGTAATATATCCCAAGCTCCCTTTCAGTTAGCAGGGACATCTACAACTAGAGCAGGATGCTCACAACCCCAGATAACTTCACATGGAATGTTTCCAGTGATGGGGCATCTACCACCTCTCTGGGCGTCAGCATCAAGAATTTCTTGTCTAATTTATTCTAGTCTCAATCTCCCTCTTTTAGTTTAAACCATCACCCCTTGTCCTGTCACAACAGACCCTGCTAAAAGGTCCCCAGCTTTCTGAAAGGCCACAAGAAGGTCTCCGTGGAGCCTTCTGTTCTCCAGGTTTCTCCAGGCAGAAAGGGCTAACCTCAGCTTTGACTGTGATCACAAACATTGCAATTCAAGCTAAGCCTCACCTTCATCAGCAGCTCCCTAGTTGTCATATAGTTGTCATGGTCTGAGAAGGTATCAGACAGCTCCTCCAACAGCAGCACTGCATCTCTGCAACAGGAAAAGATCGAGTCAGTTGTGCTAGCAGTAAGCACTCTAAGTCAGACCAGGTCAGTATTTTTCATTATGTATCATTAACAGTTGGGCATATAAAAGACACCACCACCAAAATGTATCCAGTGAGATGTGGCACCTCTACTAGGAACCCTCCTGGGATCATCTGGTGCACCCAATAAATTTAGGCTTTATTTGACAGCATCACAAACAAATGCCATAGGTATGCAGACCCAGAGCAGGGCTTTCAATCACACTGCAGGGAATGAGACTGTGGTACTAAGAAGGTAGTTAAATGGATTCGAAGGAACAGAAAAATAGCAGAGAAAGGTATCTCAAGCATTTCATTTTTTACCTTGTTCCATGCACTCTGAAAAGCTAGAAGCATTTAAGTGTATTCTGTTGCCCAGTGATAAAAAAACAAGGCCATAGAATGGTTTGGGTTGGCAGAGACCTTTAAAGGTCATCCAGTCCAACTCCCCTGCAGTCAGTAGGGACATCTTCACCTTGATCAGGTTGATCAGAGCGCTGTCCAACCTGACCTTGAAAGATGGCAGTGTTCTGATCAGGAACACGGGGCAGCAGAAGGAAAGGCCCACCTCTGTGCAGGGGAAATGCAGCAGTGTACTATGTGACAGAGGGACATTTTCCCTTGTTTATCGGATGCAAAGGAATGAAACCTCTCCTTCCCAAAAGGAACAAGCAGGATACCATCTTTCCTACACAGAGATTTCTGGTGTCTTTGGCATGCAGTAAATACAGCAGCTGCACATAAAGGTATTCCCCTAGAAGAAATCCTCTCTTCAGTACAGACTGAGGACTAGGAGAGCATTAGCAAGGGTTTGTCATAACCTGAACCTCCTCCAACTTCACACACTTATCTGCCATGGCTGTTGTACTCTGTATGTTATTCCCTACAAGCTTTTCACTTTGCAAGAGCAGAGCCTAACATACAATTCAGGAGAAACCTGGGATGAGAAGGAGGAACTGAGAACAGTAAGTTGACCCACTCTAGGTCAACAATGGTGATAACTGTGTTTAAGACCTGGCTGGATGAGACACTGAATAACATGGTCTAGTAGGAGGTGTCCTTGCCCATGGCAAGGGGGTTGGAACTAGAGGAGCTTTAAAGTCCTTTCAACTCAAGCCATTCTATGAAGTTTCTATGATTCAAAGGAGAAAAGACAACAGGCAAGTACCACGGTGCCCTTGTGCTGAACTTCTGAGAGTGGTAGGCATGAGCTGGGTGGGTAGCTAGTCCCACAGCTTTTCAAAATAGGTTGTGGAAGATCCAATATGCTATAAAAGTCAGAAGAGACCCGGTATCCCTGAGGGCAGGTTGCCCCTTCAGTATGAAAGAGGAGTTCATGTCTGAGCCTCACAGGAATGAGGAGCTCTTCTGAGAGAACAGATGTCCATGAAGGAGCAGAACAGGAAGACTGAGAAGACAAGATGAAAAGACAGAGCACTGAGTTTTTTGCCTTTGTTTGGGACTAGCCACAGAAGCAGGAGGAGGAGACAACTTACTTCGCAACACATGCCCAGGACCTCTTTAGCCGAAAGATGGAGTTGGACTGCAGTGCTGAAATGATGGCCCTCAAGGAGGAAAAATTCTTCAGCATCCTACATTCCTGTGAAAGGAGTGGTTAGAAATACAGGAGCATTAAATGTCAGCATTACCATCATGCGAGTGCTCTTCTGTTTGACCGTTGTCATGCTTGCTACACATTCCCACTGCTAAGCAGGCAGCTGTACAAATATTGAGCATCAAAAATATCACTCCCCATCTCCAGTCACCAAGCACTTTATGGGCTTTGGCACTTAAATCTTGTTTTCCTCACTTTCATGTATTTGTGGTGATGTTGCAGTGCTACAGGTTCCACTCCTAGTAATAATAAAAGTGGAACAGAGTCTACAAATCTGGGCTAAAGAGCACAAATGTTACACTTCTTAAAAAGCCCTTTATAGCTACTGATCCCTTTTTGCCTTTAGGTGAAAAACCCAGGCTTTGCCTCTTTGTATGTGGTATTTAAACTGTAACCCCTCCATAACCTAAGTGTCAATTAAAAACAAAGACCTGCAAAGGAATAACCCGTTATTCGAGTATGTGCACACTCTTCGAGAGAAAAACCTTCACAACTCATCCAGAGCTGGGGTCAAATCCTAACAGGTTCATGAACATTTCTTATGCAGCATCTCTGTGGCAGAGGCTCTGATGGAAAAGCACACTGGAAAACTTGATTCTCAAAAATATAGCACAGATTCCTGGCTATGCAGGTAGAAGCAAGGAGGAGGGGGAAAGTCTGGCCTGTGACTCTTCAAGGAAATGCTGTTTATCTGTTGGTGGCTCATGAAGTAGGGCAAGGGCACCACAGACTTAAGGAACTCTCACACAAATAGAAGCTCTCACACAGAGGCATCTGCACATGGAAATTTAGCAGACAACACACTGGAGAGTTTGACTGCGTGGAGATGAGTGTTTACTAAACTGTCAATTCCAGTTTTGCACATTTTGATGTAGCTGGTTGTTAAAGTAACAATACTGACTATGTAAAGAAGCCTTACAGTGAAACAGACATCATTTATCTTCTTTGTAAGATGAACAAATGTGATTTCAGCACAAACAGCGCTGCTCATGAGTTGCATTACAACTGACTGAACAACTAAGGCAAGTACTTTTACTCCCATTTATTCACCTAAAAATAATCTTTGTGAAACTTAGGAGGCTACATTTAACATCCTGTGGCTTAAGGAGACTGACTGGGCGGACTTGAAGCAGTTAGCCTAGACCAAGACCGAGTTCGAGATCCTGTGGTAGGACATGCAAGACCTGAAAGTTATTTGTGCAAGGTTTGGGGCCAAAGGAGCTACATAGCAGCTCTTCTTCAGGGACTGACACATTTAAGAATAAGATCTTTGTGTTAAACTTGAAATTCAGGTGGGGACAACAAATTCAGAGGCACAAACATTCAGATTTCCTTCCCCCCCACCCATGCAAATACAAGAGGAGTCTGGTCTGGAAGATGCAGTCTGGAAGCAGTCTGACTTAATTGCACATTGCCTAATTTAGAGCACATTAGGAATTCAATATTGGATTTTGTGTTCTTAATGATTTAACTGACTGCAGACCGAACTTCAGCAAGCTTTCATTTGTATACAAGAAGGATTTTTAAGAGTGGTTTGAATAACTTTGCTTCATGCTGTGTCCTTCACAAGGGGAAAACCAGAAAGAATCCCGTGCAGAAACAACTTTGATTTAACAAAAAATAAAATTCAGTGTAAGAGGATATTAATTATTTCATTTTACTTCTTATTTTTAAAGAAAATACCGTGTCCATGAAACTGGCTGCTCCCGCTCAGGAATCTTAGATCTAGGTGGAGCAGAGAGGGCTGGCAGCTAGAAAAAGACTTCAGTTTATCTTGCAAACCAAGAAAATGGACCCAAAAAGCCACAGCCAGATAACAACCATGGAACTCCCCACTGCTGAGTTACAGAGTTAGCTGTCAGTGAATAACTGCACTCTAATGAGTGGATTAGTTTCTAATTCAGGCACCTAACTATTCCAAATACTCATTTGCATGCACAAAGCAAGCTGCTTTCTTCAGAAGTGGGCAGCTAAGTACACATGCAACTGGCTGTTCTACATGTGCAATTATTGTCCAGAGCATGCACATGCATTTTTCATGTGCTTACCTAAGACTCAGCTATTTAATTATGTGTATCAATTAAGCAAAGGGATAGCCACTGAATCAACAGAGGGGAAGAACAAAGCTCCTCGTCCCCAGAACACGTATGCTGAGTGTGCTGCCTGTCCTGGCTGCCACAGCTTGAGCAGGAAGCAGCTTTGGACTTGCTTGCCCAGCTGCAGTCCAGAAAGGTTCCTTTTACTGGTACCTTCTCCAGCTTAGAGATCTGCACTCGGGAAGTGGGAATCAAGCTTCCTAATCCAGCCACATGGGCTATAAAGCAGCCATCAGATGATAACACAAATGAGTGGATGTAAGCGTCAGAAGAGAGGTGACAGACTTCCTTCCCCATACCAGCTTCCTGAAGCATGCAGTGGCCCCAGCTGAAGTGCCAGGACTAACAATACTGTCTCAGGAAGCATAGAAAGGGCATTGTCAAGGCTGGAGAGCTTGGCTTGAGCTTTGCATGGCTGCTTATTTTGTGCAGCTCGGAAAGAATCCGTGGGATTCTTAAAATGGAAATCCACGCACGTCCATATGAAAGCGCTTCAAGGTTCTCTTCAGAAGAGAGATCTAGTCGAGTGCCGGCTGCCCAGTGCTCTGAAGGGCAGTTACAAAGATTACTGTAAAATATTAAAGATAAAATCTAAGAAATCAGCATACTGGAGTTATGTGAAGAAGGCATGCAAACCTTTTCATGCAAAGATGAAGAAACACCTAATCTGCTACAAGAGAATGGAATTGAAGGTTGAAAATGTGTTCAAGAAACACGTGAGACTGATAAAGCAGAAGAGGAGGAGACTGGCATCATGTTGTAACTCTATACTTATTTTTTCTGGTGACTGCTGCACCTCTCACCCCACCACGTCCAGCTGGTTTGTACACCTGATGTAAACTGTGAGTAACTCAGTGGCAAACTACCTTTCAGCCTGGAGAACTTTCCAAAACAAAACATTGTATTTACTTTACTTTCAACATAAGTGATTGTCCCTCTGTACTGGTGAGGCCACACCTTGAATACTGGGTTCAGTTTTGGGGCCCTCTCCACAAGAGCGACATTAAGGTGCTGGAGTGTGGTTAAAGAGGGCAACAAAGCTGGTGAGGGGTCTGGAGAACAGGTCTGGTGAGGAGCAGCTGAGGGAAGCAGCGTTGTTTAGTCTGGAGAAAAGGAGGATGAGGGGAGACCTTCTGGCTCTCTACAACTCCCTGAAAGGAGGCTGGAGTCAGGCTGGGGTTGGTCTCTTCTCCCTATTAACAAGTGATAGGACAAGAGGAAAATGCCTCAAGTTGCACCAGGGGAGGTTTACATTGGATATTAGAAAAAACTTCCTCATTGAAAGATTTCCCAAAGACTGGAAGAGGCTCCCCAGGGAGGTGGTTGCGTCCCCATCCCTGGAGGTGTTCAAAAAAGGCAGACATGTGGTGCTGACAGCCATGGTTTAGTACCAGCCTTGGCAGAGTTAAAGAGTGGTTGGACTCAATGATTGATATTGAAGGTCTTTCCCATGCAAAATGATCCTTTAATTCTATGATGAATATGAAGGTATGAAAACACAAACAGCTGTGCTGTCCTCTACCACATCTGATATCAGCTCCCACTGTGTTCATAGACAGAGGAGAGGGAGCACATTGCTCATTGACTGAACATTAATGGCCCAAGACAGGTGACCACAAAGCTTACTCTGCCTGCACCACTGCCAGTCCAACTCCGCTCTTGTTAAATGTTCCTTTGAAAACAAGTCTAACCTTTGAATGCTATCAAGCATCAGTTCACTTCTTTCACTGATAGGAGCAGTATTTCCTTCCTAGGGAAGTGGTTGAATTTACCCCGTCTTATCATAAATCTTATATTATCAAGTATATGGCACTCCCCATCTGCCTTACCCACTAATTAGAGCTCCCAGCCCTGTGAAGAGACCAGTACCAACCCTATTTCCATGGTGGGGAAGAAGCTAAGGAGAGGAAGGGGAATAATTCATCTGTTATTACAAAGAAAAGCTGTCCAAAATAGAAAGATTTAGAGCTAAGATATTCACTGGCCTGGGACCAATGCATACAGCCCCTTTATCCCCTCCCACCTCCCACACCAGAAACATTAAAGAATAGAGAATAAAAGCTTTACATGTGCAACATGAATCCACTTCTCAATAATCTTGGCTCTTTGCTGTGTTTTGAGTTCCCTGTTCTTCATGACAGTGCTGAGAACACAATTGGTAACTGCATTGAACTGAATGATGGTGGCTCTGATGGTAGGTACCAGGTGCTTGTTTTCTTCCTTGTCCCTTCGAGACCAGATGCTTCCCAAACAGTGGTGGGAAACAACCTTCTGGAAGAGCTTCTAGAGTGAAATAGAGATTTTTTATGTCAGCAGGATTCTCCTAGACCTCTATTGTCCACAAGACAGTAAAGAATGTTTACAGGACAAATTTTATCTAAATCTGATGTGATAGTAAAAAGGTGAAGATTAATTTTCTCTTAGTTTAAAATAAGACACTTTGGCATATTATTTATAGGCTTGATGCTCTAGAAAAATCTGTCAGCTAAACAGTCCTGGAAAATCAGAGACAGCTTTAGATCAGTTACATGACCAAGGGGAAAGGGAAAGAAACCCAAAAGATATAGTGATATTGTGAAGGAGAGTAATACAGACAAACCAAATCAGGACACTAGGAATTACCTGTACATCTTTAAGCCAGGTAGTAACACAGTCAAAATGTGCTATATCTCAGATGTGAAACACTGACCTTTGCCAAGAAGGCTGCACAGTTTACTGTCACACCTTAAAGAAACCCAACCAAAACTTCAGAATGACTGAAGGAAAAAGTCCAGTGAAGGAAGCAAGTTTGGTTAACCAAGTAGAGCTGTGTTGTGTGTCCTGGCAACCTGCACAATCCCAGCATGGTGGGGAGCTGGGAGGGACCTCTGGAGACCATGCAGTCCAACCCCCCTGCTAAAGCAGGGTCACCTACAGCAGGTTGCCCAGGATCACAATGTCCAGGTGGGTTTGGAATGTCTCCAGAGAACGAGATTCCACAGCCTCTCTGGGCAGCCTGCTCCAGGGCTCCAGCACCCTCACAGCAAAGTTTTTCTTGATGTTGAGGAGCACCCTCCTCCATTCCTGTTTGTGCCCACTGCTCCTTGTCTTATAACTGGTCACCACTGAAAACAGTGTTTCACCTGCTTTTGAACACTGTACTTATACAGACAGACATTTAAAAGCAGACTGCAGAAACCCAGCACTATTTGCCCTCATATCTCAAGCTCTACATTTATTCTACATACAGCATCCATGTATGTCAACTGTTCTGCCACTAGGTCCTCTTGGAAAGAAGAGAATTCTACATCATCTTCACATTGGATCTCCAGTTCCTCTCTATGATCCAGGTCACAGAAGGTAATATTAATGAAGTTGTCACCTGTCCAGGATAAAAAACACAACTTAGTAAACGTGTACAGCAAGCAGTGAATCAAAGCAGAAGTTTGTTTAAGAGATCACAGTATATATTGCAGCAGAATGCTCCAATGGGGCTGCCTGATGTCATGGTCCCACTGTGCTGCATGTTTGAGCAAGAAAAGGTGTTGACCTGTAGATTAAATTGGCAAACAAAAGGTGGAAGAAACAGAAACAGAGTTAGAATTGAGCTGTTCAGGGATTCTTAGCAGAGAAATGGCTTAACCCATTTTCTAACCTTTCTTCTGAAAGAAGAAACAACCACCACCCCCAACAAAAATTCCTTATTAGCACTGCTGAATTTTGCTAATCTAAATTTCAGTATTTATGCATTTTATAATCTGTAAACAAACAAAAATAAACTGCAGAGGAACAAGACTGCAGTTATCTCCACAAAATATTGCACTGGGAATGCTCTTATGTCCAGATTTCATCTCCCACATGTGAAAATAAAGAGAGCTATCAGATTTCTTGGCACCATTTGTGGCTACATAGGCTGTACTGAAGAAAGTTTATTTCAGCATGCCTCACCTTCCCTCTCTGGGAATGCTTCCCAGTAAAAGGAATACCACCTGCAGCACTCAGCTGAATGCTTCATCTAAACTTGCACTGGGCATCATCGAAGAGGTGGGAGAGCAGAGCTGTTTCAATCAAGTCCTGTGCAGAAGGGAAGGGATTGCATGGACATTCCCATGCCACCTTCTGGCTCCCACAAGTTAGGAACAAAGCCATATTAAAAACACAAAGAAATAAGTGCTTGTTTCCCATGGTGGAGGAGGAAGTCAAACAGAAAACTCCTGAAAACAAATCCTCTTCCTAATCCCTTTTACCGTAAGGCAGCAGTAACTCCCTGAGAAGGAAGGAAAAAAACAAGTGGAGTTGAAGACTAACACCACAAGCACTGAGCTTACTACCAAGGAGATTTCATTAACAGCACCATGCAGTGCATGTCTGAGTATGTTGTGCAACACTTCATTACCCAATTAAAGCAAACATGAAAGCAACAAAAGCAGATAAAGTGAGACTTCATCACTGGTCGTCAAAATACTCTGGTTTTCCTTCCTTCAGCCATTAGCAAAAAACCAAACCAACAAACAAAACCCCCAATCGGCAACGTAAATTGCTGCAGTTTTGATGTAAGAAATTAGGGGTACAGGCTGCACCCAGACTTCCATCTGTACATTCACTGACGGAGCTGAACTCGATAAATGGAGACCTCTGTCCCAGCAGGGTTTTTCTGTGGCTGTTTTGTAACAATACACATAATCAAATGGACTTCTGCTGAACTGTTACAAGAGTCACACTTTTTTTCCTCTCTCTTTTTGGCTGTGTAACTCCTCACTTTCCTTTCGGCTCTTGAAATTCAACTGAAAGTTCTCATCATTGCCTACTCAAATCCTCACAGTATGCCTCTTTTTCTCCCATCTTTCTCACCTTCATAACCATGCAACCAGTCTTTTCCATACCCTCCAAGAAGCTGGAATCCTCTTGTACTCAAGCATCTCACCATCTTCAAATCACCCAGATCCACTTAACCCTCTCTGAGCCCAGCTGCCCTCTTGACTTTGCTGAGGGCAACCACGTGCCCCTTCTGCACTTGCAGTCTCTGACTCACCTTGGGTTGTATTGCTCAAGCTGCAAGAAGTGAGGCCAGGAACAGCTTTTATCTGTGGATCTGGTTCTGCAATCTAATCTGCTGGCATAGTTGATGGCAGCACTGAATGGAGCTCTGATTACCCAAATCAAACCGCAGAATTAGGACCCAGATTTGTAAATTCAGACCACAGGGTGAACGTTTTAGGATGATAATTATCACCCAGCCTTGATGGCAGACAAACACATTTAGAGTCTTGAAGGAACTCTCTGAAAGAAGTGGCAATTCTAAAACTCTTCTCTGCAGACCTCACAGGTCAGTTGTGTTCTCCTTTTGTTTTGTTCTAATTCACAGCCTCTGATCTGTCACAGTTTATCACGTTATCTGCAACAGTTACACACAGACTGACCCATCTGTAACTTGGAACAGAACCTTTGCAACTGTGACTGGAGGAAATCGGTGCAGAAGCGGAGCTGCTGGGAACTTCTCCTTGCTTTGAACGAGAGATGAACCCAAATATAGCTCTTGGGAGCTTTCTTTGATTGTCCTGTGGGAACCTAATCCAGGAAAGGACATCAATAGGCCGACATGGACAATCCCATTCACCTGCTTGTGTTCCATAGGGAAAATGCCCGGGCTTTGTGCACTACTCCTTTTTATGTCAACATGAATGACCGAGTTAATTTGGTGTTTCACAGCATTACACACTGAGATGGTATTTCTGGAACATCCGGCAGACACGGGTTTTAGGGGATGAAATGGAGGGGTTTCTGCCATTTCCTTTATTATATTCATTATTCCCTCCTGCCCCTTTGCCAAAGCTGGAAACTGATCCTAGTTCTCACTCACACACTACATGAGTTCCTATGGCTTTCCAGCTTGTGTCACAGGAAGCTTTCTGAGCAGGATAAGGGTATTTGTGGGGCTGGAGGCTGCACACAGCATATCTGTGTTACTACAGCTCACTATTGTTTCGGTCCACTGTGACCCCCAATAACGTCAGATTTTCCTCTGTCCTTGGATACCAGCAGACAGCCACTCAAATAGGAAAAAACAGCCACAGCCACTTCCTCTGACATGGTGGTAACTAGGAAGAAAAGCCTCATGACAACAGGGCTTCTGACACAGACTGCAGGTTGTTGCAGCTCTGTACTTTGCTGTTTGTTGGTTTGGGCTTTTCTTGGGGGAAGGAGATGTTTGAAATAAGAAGCCCAGCTAAAGAGTAGCTATGGGCTTTAATTCAGTGATGTGGGAATTGCACTGACAGTTAACCATTTGGTTGAGGCTCTGCGATTGCTGCAGCACCTAAGTATTTGAGAAGTGCTGGATTTCCCAGTGCATCCCAAAATGAACAGGCATGGGCACCTACACTGTACAATTTCATCCCACAAAGAAACAAACAAGGAAGAAGGCACCAGGGAGCCTCTCAATAGTGTCAGTTAAGCAGAAGAGTTACTTAAGTGTGCTCCACATAAATCTCTGTGGTATCACATTGTCTGGGAAAACAGAAAGGCAGAAGGCAAAGGTAACTCACAGTCATTCTCCACTTCTTGGCTCTGGAACTGCTCCAAGAGGTTCTGTGCCCTCCTCTCTGGGTCAGAGTCAGGCATGTTCCTCTTCAGGTAATGCAGCAACTTCAGCAAACACGGATAGTCGGGTGGCTCTCTGAAATCCTCAGCACACTGATCGAGCCAGGCACTTAAGATTGATGCTATGGCACTAAAAGCAAACAGAGAGAAGACAAGGCTTGCACACAGCACCTATGGATGCAAGCAGATCTTCCTGTATCTTACACAGTAATAAAGATACTGAGACAGTCACAACTCATCAGAGCCCACATGGAGACTTTTCTGAGCCAGGAAGTTAATTTGTCCTTTTTAAGCATGGAATCTTATTAAAAAGCCACTCAGGTTTTACCAGGAGCTTCACTGAAGTTGGCCCTGGTCTGCACTCCTACAAGTTACAGCCCCAGCAAACACTAAGTAACAAAGAATCAAATCCATGTAAGCTATATTGAGACCTTCCTGTTGAATTCATGACATCAAATGATGATAGCTAAAGCAATGAACCCAATTGAATAGCTTCATTCAATTGGAAGGACCTGCAATGACCATCTAGTCCAACTGCCTGAACACTTCAGGGCTGACCAAATCTTAAAGCATTGTGTTAAAGGCATTAGCCAAATGCCTCTTCGACGCTGAAATCTCAGGGCATTGACCACCTCTCTAGAAAGCCTGTTCCAGGGTTTGAGCTGCCCTCTTGGTAAAGAAATGCTTCTGAATGTCCATTCTGAACTTCCCCTGGCACAACTCCAAACCATTCCCACGCATCCTGTCCCTGGATCCCAGGGAGAATTGCTCAGCAGCTCCCTGTCCACATGCCCTCCTTGGGAAGTTGCAGAGAGCAATGAGGTCACCCCTCAGCCTCCTGTTGTCCAAACTAGACAAACCCAGAGCCCTCAGCCCCTTCTCATAGGACACGCCTTCCAACCCTGACACCAGATTGATTGCCCTCCTCTGGATACATTCAAAGGCCTTCACCTCCTTAAACTACACACAGAATTCAAGGTGAGGTCGAAGACACCATCCTTGGAGATACTTAGAAGAAGCCTGGATGAGGTGCTAAGGGACATGGTCTAATAGTTGTGTACAGGGAGATCTTATGTTATAGACTGAAGAAAATTCAAGCCTGGGTTAAAAATAATGAGCAACTTATTTTTTTTCTGCTGCAGAAAAAACTGTGAGGTCTTTGGTTTGTCACAGCAACATGCTGGTAAACCAGCAGGTATGTTCTGGTGCCTCAGTCAGCACTGGTCATGGCAGATACTGCAGCTGTGAAGACACAGATGAGATCAAAATGCTTTTTAAAGAGAATTTTGTTTATCTGAGCTGAAAAGGATTTTTGCATGGTCACATAACATAGCATATTGGCCATGGCCACTGTCTCATGATCACCTACCGTGGTGTTTAGAGTAAGACATAACATGAAAGGGAAAAAGCCCCTTATTCCAGCAGAAAAGGCACAACAAACATCTCAACTTCTGAGAAAAGGAAGTCCTGAAGATTGCCTCTGTGATAACCATCCCAGCACTTTACATCTCTTCCAGCCAGTAGTCCTAAATGCCATGGCAAGCATGAGAGGTGACTCACAAGTATTGCTGTTACAGGAAGCAGGGAAGATGTTTAGGAAACAAGAAACAGTTCTGTAGGGAAGATGATCTCATGAGCCTTCAGAAACACAGCTGAGAGGACCAAGTAGCATCAGCCCTGGTTTGCACTGGGTCCTACTGGGTTCTGCAAGTGCTTAGGGCTGAGCTTAGCCCTTCAAAGACCACACTTACCACAAAAATCTTCCCCAATACCTTTTCCAACAACCCCATTTCACAAGATCTTCATGCAGTAGCAGTACCCCATACTCCTGATGATACTCCGTGAAGAGGAGAAGGTTATGCCCTCAGTAAAAACCTCAGCCACAAGTCTACAGCTGAAGACACCACTGTGTCTGCTCCAATTGCATCTGGCCTCTGTGCTCATGGCAATCAGGCACTTAGTTATAAAGTTCAAATCCTCAGAAACATCAGTGTGGTGGCTCTGGGTCTAATAGCTGCAAGATGAAAAGGGAAAAGCAAGCCAGTGGAACTTCTCTTTCCTCAGTTTATGAGATCATGAGAGGAGTTCAAATATGAACACGGATTTCACATGCAGACAGCAAAGAACCCAAAGGCCAGCCAAGAAAGCTCTCATATCAGAGCATGTTTGTTCTGTGAGTAAGGAAACCACAGCAATATCTGGTTAACTGAGCTGCTCAGTAGCATTCACAATAAACCAGTAGTTATGAAAGAGTAAAGATAGTTTCACTCTCCTTGTCTCATCTTAATCACCTTGTGTTTTCCTCAAAACTCAATTAACTTTTAATCCCATACAGATGGCATTTTACAAGTCCCATTCATTTCAGTCTGTCATTTCTTCTGTTTCATCCTCTGATGTTGTGGCAACTTCAAATTTCTCACTAGAGTATTTGGCAGTCTGTCAGCAATAGTGTTTACTTAGGCTTGCTGACAGGAGAACCTCTGGAGTTGCAATTTTAGAGCTACAAAGAGTATTTGCAACCAATAGCTAACATGCAGATGTGTTCTGGATTTCAGGTTTCAGTGCAAATATGAAACAGACTGTAGAGCTTGGGAGACTCTTGTCACATCTGAAAACCATTTTGAGACCAAATTTTCACAACTCTGCTCAGACAAACTTACACCATACAAGCAACAGGGATGGTCTTTGTGGCTTAGGCCAGTGGTGGAGCTTTTATCTGGAGCTTCAGGACCATTTTTCTCAGCCAGACAGGTGTCATACAACAGCCAGTGCTCCGTGACCACCATAGTGGAGCCAACAGTGCCAGCCCAGCCCGAGTCGCGAGAAAGGCCACCAACAGATGGGTGCCCACAGAGAGGCTACCAAGCTCTCACTCTGCCCTCTCTTCTTTCCTCACTCTTTTAACCATCCTCTCCAACTCAACACATAGAGCACTGTGTCACAGCAGCACTTAAAAACATCACTGTCCTGTGTCTACAGCATTTCCATCTCTTTCCACCACAGGTAGGTGAATACCGTGCCTGCTCCATGCCCCAGCTGTCTATCATCTTCTGCTCTGTGTTCCTTTTCCCCACCCATGTCACAAACTCAGCATCATCCCTACTGGCTCCCCCACCAAAACTTAGGCTGGGTATTCTTTTCTTATAAGCATTTACCAGTTCAGCAATAATTTGGAAGGAGGAGCTTCTCCACATGGTAAGTTCTTATGCTAATATTGTTCACACACTCCTAGTACTAAGCTCAGTTTCCAGAGGCTTGGTTGAAGGCCACTTTCATAAGCTGCAGAATAAACAGAGTTTAAGACAGAGACAGTCTCCCAGAGCAGGGTGAAGAGTTCACAGCTGTTACAGACACTGCTTTTTGCCAGCAAAATCATTTCAGTCAAGAGGGGAAATAAGAAAGAGAAGAAAGGTACACAGTGCCCTACTGACCTCCTACTGCCTGATGGTTTAACTGGCGTGTCAGGGAGGGAGCCTTGCTGAAAAGGGGCTGGAGAATTGACCATATCTTGCAGTACCTTTACATTTGTTGCCTTAAGAAGAGACTCCCTGTACTCAACAGACACAGACAGATGACATTTTTCATGCATTGACTATGAGCTGTATTTTTTTCCCTTTCCTGCCTATAAGTAAAAATGTTTAACTTCTGTCCTGCCAACCACAGGCTTTGGGCTCTGTTAAGCAATGCTTTCACACCTATCAGAAAGTCTTCTGATTTCTATACCAGATTTGCCTGAAGCCCATCACTGAAGGTTTCAGTCTCCAAATTCTATCTACTCTTAGGTGAAAGAAGTGTATCTGATTCTGCCATTCACAAATTGGGAACATAGAACTACTAAATCCCTCCCATCTACCTATGAGCCACCACAAAATGTAATGAGACTCTGGCAGCTCCAAGTGTAAACTTCTCTGTTAAGCTAAGCTAGCAGGGCATTGAAGAGGTGGAAAATGAGGCCTCCCTATCACATAGCCACAAGTCAGTCAAAATGTCACATGGAAATTCTGCATAGTCTTTTCTGAACTGGGATGACAACTCTAACACTGGTTCTGATGAGGTCTGCATGGGAATTAAAGAGATCATTTCTTGCCAAGAAGGCAAAAGCAGTATTTTCCTTCCCACTACAATTACTTCTGAAGAGAATCTCAACTAGTAAGGGGAATAAGGAGAGCCTCAGTTGTAAAAAGAGATTTAATGACTGATTTCTTATTAAATTGGACAGAAATGTGCAGAAAACGATCTGTAATTTGATAAGACCACCAATGGAATAATCTTTACAGAAGGCTATTCCCTCTCCTCCACTGTTCCTGCAATAGCTTTCATGTCTGCTCACACAAGCTAGACAAAGCCAGCTCTATTTTCTGTTTTCCTTGTTAAATAACACCATGGGCAGTTGAATCTCAACTTTGAATTGGGTGCAAAATGTATGTAAAATGCCAGTTAAGGATGACACAAGGGTAGCCTCTTACACCCAGCTTGTTTATAAATAAGGTGCAGATGACTTCCAGCAAATTAACTACTCCTCTTGATCTGGGAAGAACTGGTTGAAGAGCACACAGTGAGACTTTCCCTGGGACACATGTAACGTCACTAAGGGACTAGCTCTGCTAGCTGTTCTTTGTTTTAATTGAGATGCCAATCACTATTTTTCTTCTCTAATTATTCTTGTTTGGTTGGTTCTGGTTGTTTTCATAACTCTCCCACTCTTGCACTGCTTATGCTGCCCTGTGTTTGACTCTGCTTCTCAAGTAACCACATTGGTTTCTGCTGTTGTTTTAGCTTAATTGGCTTTACTGGAATGAATGCTGATTGCTGCTCTCCCAAATGCATCTTAACAGCTTCCTACCATGGATTTCCCAGGCATCATGAACTTCCAGCCAATTTTCTTCCATCTGTCTCACATTCCTTTGGTGTCTGTTCTCCTGGAGTACAATGTTTCAGGACCATTTTAGTTTCTGCAGTGCTGTAACCCTGCACATTGTTTTCCAGCAGAACTGTTAACTTCAGGAGGAAACAAAAGAAGAGTTTTCTGTTGGGAAGATCTAAATGCATAAGAAGCCACAGGACAATGTTTATCAGTGTGAGAAACTCCAGATGCTGCAGTATTACATTGAAGGGTTTGGTATTTGCTATTTTAATGCAGAAGAGGAGGGGTAAACACGCAAGGCATGCCATGTGGTAACTGAATCAATCCTTAATTTTCTGTATTTGAATTGTTTTACCCAATTGCTGGGGAGTGAAACAAGGAGGCTTTGGTTGTGCTTCAAGCTGCTTTGTCTGTGGTTTTCAATCACATCACAATCCCAGTTTCAATAGCAAATAAATTCCACATTTTGATAATAAAGCAGATGCCACTAGGAGCTGACACATAAGACGGCAACAACAAAAGCCTGGAGTATTTTGCTTCATTTCTGTGGCCTGTCATTCCTCTGAGGGAGAACGCCACCAGTCTGCTCCAAATCATCAAACCAAAGCAAAAGGAAACCACAATCTTATAGTCCAAGAGGAGACCTGAAAGGACTTTTACCGTTACTCAAGCTCATTTAGGATTTAAAAGCCTCAGGACTCAGCCATGGCAGTGCTTGGGACTGCAGAAGAGGAGCTTAAAGCTCTGTTTTCTCCTTGTACTATGTAATCTGTTTCTGCTTCTCATTCCACTGGTCCAACTCCAGTAAGAATCCTCCCTTTCACAGCACTGGGGAGCTGAACATTCCACATAGCCAGGTAAAAAAAAAAAAAAAACAAAACACACCACCACCACAGATAATTAAACTCCCCATTTGAAATCTCACACCTGGAGATCAGTTTTCTGGTTCTACCACTTTATCTTTAGTATCCTTGAGAAACATAAACTGGGATTTATAAAAGCTCTTAAACTCTCTTCGGTTTCATCAGGAGACAGATGATGGGAGAAGATCAGGAGACAGGGATCAGATACCCTTATTGCTGGCCTTGCTCTGGCTGTGAAATCTCTTGTAAGCTACAAACACAAGAGTTATTTCTAAGTACAGAAGGAGATGGCCCATTTTTCCCTCTCCACATTATTTGCACCAGAAGGGTGCCTGTAAAGAGAATGTACTGTTAGACCTCTGGAAAACAAACAAACAAAAAATGGTGGTCCAAGTCCACAGGTCAACAGGACAACACTGTCTGCTTCTTGAAAAGCCTCTCCCACAGGTCACCTCGGGTTCCTACTACTATATTTTTGAGCAAGGTCTTCAAATAACTAGGTTCAGTTAACATTAAACTTGTCTTCCCTGAACACAAACATTGCAGACAAGCCTGGACTGCCAGGCTGGACATTCTTCTGTCTGTGCTGAACAGGAACGAATCACTTCTGGGAACTTCACTGACACAAATCTTTAAAACTCCTGGCAACAAGCTCAGCACCTTTTATCCATGAAGTGTGATGTGCTGCATCAGCTCTCCAGGTCTTCTAAGTGTAGCAAGTCATCTCAGTGACATGGCCTCAGCACTGTTTTGGACCCTCACATCACTGAGAGGCATCTCAGTATCCAGTGAAGCTAATGACTCTCAAAAGGTACAAGCAGCTAAAACATTTTGTACTTCAAAGGCTTTATCATTCATTCTCTGCCCTCAACCAGCTCCAGACAGGTCTTTAATGCCCATCCTTTGGGAAAGAAGTGTCCAGCTCCCTTGATACATCACCTCTTTAAATTCATGGAGCCTGTGCTTTGGGTATAGATAGCAGTGGGTTGCCCAGAGATGTAAACACCACCTTTCAGAAGCAGGAGGGAAACAGGACACAAGTTATTTCACAGATCATTCTGTGTAGAAAACTAAACCTTTTAACAGGGAGTTAAAAGTTAACAGTGGAGTTCTCCTGCTCTGAATAGAGAGCACAGTGATCAGGCTGTATCACCGAAAGCATTGTCTCTACCTATCTCGGAGATTTCAGGGGCACTGCAGTCTCCAAACAGCATTAAGTGCTGCTGATCGTCTTCCCAGAATAGGTAAAAGACTTGAGATCTCTCGCAGGCGACTACCTCATTTAAGCTGCCCATGACTCCCAGCTCGTAAGGTGTGGAGAGTCTTCACTTCAGACACAAGCAACAGAAAGTATTTCTTTTTGCTCTTCCTTCTTTCCTCACTTGCTTTTTGTTGGGTGGTGTGTACCAAACCATACACATGGACTAGACAATCTCACTTAAAACCACAACTAAACCCCCACAGTTAAAACCCCCACAGTTCATTCAATGTGTATTATATGGGCCTCTCTTTAATTGCTCATGCTGCCCATCATGCTGGTAATACTTATTTGTGTTTAATGTATGTATAATTTTGAACTCTCATGTCTTTCTGTGCTATAGCTATTCTTTTGGAAGTCAACAGAAGTCCTGAGCTAAAACATGTAGCAAACACAGAACTCCATTCACAGCAGTGACCTAAGATGAGGAAGCAACTCTGTCACACCTCAACACAAAAACATGTAGAACTGAGACCCACCAGCAGGCAATCCTGTTTATGGGATGCAAGGATTAGCAAAATGAATTGCTCATAGGAGGAGACAGAGGGTCAAGGAAGCTACTTCTCACAACTCTCTTATCAGTCAGTTAAGAGAGGCATAGCATCCTGTTTCTGACAAGCCAGGCTCAAGTCCACCTAACTCAGACATTTGACTGGAATACCTGACCTTACTGGACTTTACTCTTCTGTTATTTGCAATCAGGAACTTTCTGACTGACAAAGTAGTGAGAAGTGTGGAAAGCAAGCTACCAAACATGAAAAGCTAGGGTGGGCCCTGATACTAAAAAAAGCTTAGAGTCCCGAATGGCAGGGCTTTGAAGCTCACAAAGCTTTTGATGGTGTTCAGAGCTTACCTGTGACTCTAAGGTCCAAGTTGTGTATTTTTAAAGTTATAAACTTGCAGTATCTTTGTTTAAACTGTGTATTACTGAATGAAGCCTTAAAGAAAAGGGTAGTAATAATAAAAACTCCCAAAGATATTTTGTATTTGGTGTGATTAAGTCAGATTCCTGTTAAGTCGTCTTTTATTTTGACCACTCCGGTGGCCCCAAAATTATAGGAATGATGCTTAACTGAACAGGAGAAAATCCCCTTGGCAGAAGGGATCCTTAGAAGGCATGTTTCTGAACATAGCTGAAGTGATCTTGGGTCAGTAACAACTATATGTCACTGCAACAAGTGTGAGAAGGAGCTGCTGGCTGAGACAGAGAATTGGGAAACACAAGGGCAGGTTTATAGCTCCCACAAGTCTCTCGAATGAGGCTGTGCCATGAGTGCGCTCATGCCCAAGGGGGTTGTGAGCTACATGAAGACTGAGTGTGATGCTAAAATAATTATTAAATTATGTACTGCTAGCACTTTCCTTCTCAAAATACATCACACCCTGAGACTACAAGTAGAGAAAGCACAGAGAATTTCAGCAGAGGAAGTTGTAAGCTGTGGGCTTATACAGGACACTATTCCCCCCGCAGGTACCTGAGATTTTGCAAAACCCCCTCTCCTTTAAAGCTCCGTGAGGTATGTGGTCATAAACTCTTATCCTGCAGTTGTTTTTAACTTCTGTAGCATTTGTATGTGTGTGTGTCAAACCAGTGGAAATGCTTGAAATTACATCCCCATTTCTAAAGCCCCAAATGGATTTTTAAAGCATCTGAGCTGTCACAACAGGAGTCTGAGAAATGCAGAAATCTCTGGCCACAGACCATGGGCTTCCTCATGACATGTTTTACCTCTGAGAAATGCAGAGCTAATACTAAGAAATATCGTGGTTCTGCTCCTTCTTCCTCTTCTCCAAGTCATATAAAACTGAGAGCACAATTCTATCATGTTTCTGTTCTATGTGAAGAGGGCAAATGCAATTATATTGGAATTATCCCAAACAAGAGAAAACCTGAACTACTAGAAGTACGTGTTTCACAATGGGACTACAAAGCCAACCTCTTTTCCAGATACCATTAATCATAACTAAGAGACAAACAGACAGAGCAACTGCAATCAGTGGAAATTTTTAAGGCTGGAAAGTGACTTCACATCTATACAGGAATCTGTTAAAACACATATGCCTGACAAATTATTTTGTTGACTGTTACTGAGCTTTCTTTAAGTAACTGGGGAACAGGTATCGAATCCAGACTTAAAAAGTATCTGATGAGGGACAAAGGCTCAAAATCAGCTGCACCAACTGTATTAATGAAAACTGTCAGACCAACTCATCAGAAGCTGGGATACCACAGGAAGAGGACCACAAACTCCATCCATTTGTCAGTTCCTGGATGTGCAGAGGATTATGTGATGATTACATGCCAAAAGGGAAGATAGCATTGATGTAGCAGGAAGCAGCCAGGCAGGGGATATGAGATAAACTACGTGTTACATCAGCAGGAAGACAATTTCATTTAAAAATAAATAAGGCAAACATGCTCCTACTGAATGTTATTTCACTTGCAAGCTCACCCCTAGACACACACCTGAGTGACAGTATTACCTTCACCCCTTTTCTCTCCAACTCATCATCAAGCTCCTTTGGGTCCATGAGAAGGCAGCTGGAGGTGAAATGATCTTTTCATCCCCAATATAAATCCATAATCTGTTTTGCAGGAAGGGTACTGCATTAATTCACACTTTATGACTGAACTGACTGAGGGGAGGTCAAATAGTTTGCCCAGAGCTGCAGGTGACCCTAGAGCTCATTTTGGATGGGAATGTGAGAAACCACTGGCTGCCTGTTATTGCTTCTACCTACTATATTTATACTGTCTTCTTGGTGCTTGTAACCAAGTGTTAACTACCAGCCCTTCTTTGATGAGTTCTCATGGTGAAACAGGAGGAAAAGGCTCCAGGGAGATCCAAGGAAACCTAGAGGAAGAAACCTTTTACAGCTGGTGAGACCCTGGCCTAGGTTGCCCAGAGAGGTGGTAGATGCCCCAACCCTGGAACCATTCCAGGTAAGGTTGTTCAGAGCTCTGAGCAACCTTCTGTAGTTGCAGATGTCCCTGCTGATTGCAAGGGGGTTGGACTAGTTGACCTTTCAAGGTGCCTTCCAACACAAACCATTCTGTGAAAATAGTGAAAGCCAGGGAAGAATTGAGGTGAACTGAGCTCCCTTGTTGACTCTCATGGGGCAAGACGAAGAGCTCAAATCAGCAGAGCTTGTAGCTTTCTGTCCTAGTTAAGCGCTAAAAATTCCAGAAGTTACCAAGCGCTAACTTTTTGTTTCTAACTAAAGCCTCTGAGAACCCTGTATCATTTACAGACATTAACTAAGCTCTACTACAGAGACAGCTAGTGAAATACAGCCAAGGAGCTTCTATTCATTTATCTCTGGGGGCTAAACACTGGTTTCTGCATGGATGACAAGACAAAGCAACCCCACTCCATTCTGACAATGGAGACAGGAAGGCATTTGGTATGTTCATGGAGACCATTTAAACCTAGCCTTGAAACCTTCCTATCCCATCACACAAGCCATCAGAAAAATATGGAGGTAAGCAGAAGACTAAGCACAACATCATGGAACACAATGTGATTCAAATGGAGCCTGCCTGAACCTTGGGAATGGCAATGCTGCAGTGTGCTTCTCAGTCTTGACTGGACTGTGGACCTCATGATAAGGAAGTTCAACTTTTTTTTTCTCCATGTCAAAACAAAAAGACACTTCTTCAGTGACAGAGAAATCAGTGCACTGGTTGAAAAAAACCCCAAAACTTAAGGTTTTCTTAACTGGAAGCTGAGAGAAATTCTTAGAAAAACAGTCTTTGGAAATGTTGAAGATTCTGTAGCCAAATGTAATGATGCAGCTGCTTTTCAGTGCCACAGTCCTGCAAACCACAGCTCCTACAGATGTCAAAGTACAAACACTGATGACCTAAGGCACATTTTACACCCAGCATCTGAAGATAAAAACACAAATTCAGATGATGCTAGGAGGATAACCAAACCACCTTCCCCCTTGCATTTCAAAACAGCTTTGCAGTTTCTCTTGCAAATTAGGATGACTTCAGAATTTAAACTTCACTCTAAGAGCAGCTGTAAATTACAGGGGCACTAATGGAAAAGACACACACATGCACACATTGCCAGAGACAACTCCACCTTTGGTTTGCAGACACTGCTGTAATGCACAATAAAATCAGTCATAAGCAATAAACATTTACTGCCATAGATAAGGCAGGGGAAACAAACACTCCTTTTCTGTTTAAACAACAAAATGTTGGCCTAGATGTGTTCATCTTGTGTTTAATTTTGAGATGATTTTGCTGATGGGAAGATCTCTGGGTTATATTATTGTCAACCTGCTCCAGATGAACCTGCTCTGGCAGGTTGGACTAGATGATCTCTGGAGGTCCCTTCCAACTCCTATCATCCTGTAACTCTGTGCAAGTCTGTGGTACATTATGAGATGGTTGATATTTGGCCTTTCTACAAGCTTGTTCAGGCAAGCAAACACCACTGTGGATTTTGAAAGGGAACATCATCTCTGCTGCCCGTGTGCTCCCCCAACAGCAAGTCCTGGCCAAAGCCACACTTACGTCCTGAGCACTGTTTTGTATTCGGAGGAGTTCTCGCTTTCAATCTCTTCACAGCTTGTGGTCTCCAGGTTTTCATTTCTGAAAAATGAGATGGGTGTTTAGAGAAACCTCTGCTGAGTAAAAGCAAAGCCTCCAATAGCACAATTCATATACAATTATAAACCTAAGGAGTGTTTCTACCTCAAACTACAAATCTAACAGTTGAGCAAAAGTAGGAGATGATTTCATTTAGGAAGGAAAAAAAGTCCTAGAGAGGCAACTCGTTTCTTCCAACCTAATTCATGTGAAGCAACCTATACACAGGAATACAATACAATATACAATAATACAATACAATACACCAGGTTGGAAGAGACCTTCAAGATCATCGCGTCCAACCCATCAAACAATCCAACCCACCCAACAACTAGACCATACAGCCAAGCACCCCATCAAGTCTTCTCCTGAACACCTCCAGTGAAGGTGACTCCACCACCTCCACGGGTAGCCGATTCCAATGGGCAATCACTCTCTCCGTGTAGAACTTCTTCCTAACATCCAGCCTAAACCTGCCCTGGCGCAGCCTGAGACTGTGTCCTCTTGTTCTGGTGCTGGATGCCTGGGAGAAGAGGCCAACCTCTGCCTGGCTACAACCTCCCTTCAGGTAGTTGTAGAGAGCAATAAGGTCACCCCTCAGTCTCCTCTTCTCCAGGCTAAGCAACCCCAGCTCCCTCAGCCTTTCCTCATAGGGCTTGTGTTCCAAACCCCTCACCAGCTTTGTTGCCCTTCTCTGGACACGTTCCAGCAAGTCAACATCCTTCCTAAACTGAGGGGCCCAGAACTGGACACAGTACTCAAGGTGTGGCCTAACCAGTGCAGTGTACAGGGGCACAATGACCTCCCTGCTCCTGCTGGCCACACTGTTCCTGATGCAAGGAAGAAACAATCAAAGCGATTTCTTTGCTCACAGCTACAAGGCAGGTAGGCTTTGGGCACCATCACCTGCACAACACTTTGCTGGTCTACTCTGGGCATCCAAAAACCTCCCAAAGCTTCCCCTGGCCGTTGTGGCCAGTGAGCAGTGCCGCCAGGCTGGCACAGGGATTGAAGTCAGGCTGGATTCTCCCTTTTGGGCATCCTTTCCACCCATTTTCACCCCATCCATTGCCAGAGTAACATTCCAGTGTCACTGACTGTAGCACAACCACTTTCTCCAACACAGCTTCTGTTTCTCTAGTGCTTGTCATTCCTTCCACCTCCAACTGTGATTTCACATGGTTTTCTAGGTGGCAAGTGTCCACTTGTGCCAAAGCTACTGAGGCAGTTGTGACACATGGGAATGGCCTGTGGCTCTGGGAAAATGTCACTGGGAAAGATGAAACCATGGGCAGAACTCTAAAAGAGCAAAGCAACATCTCTTACCTACATGGGCAGAGCATGTGCTTTGAAGGCAGGATTATGCACTTCATTTTCCACAGGACAAGGGAAATTGATTTTAAACTAGAGCATGGCAGATTTAAATTAGACATGGGAAAGAATTCTTTACTATGAGGGTGGTGGAACACCAAAACAGGTTGCCCAAGGAGGTGGTGGAGGCCCTATCCCTGGAGACATTCAAGGTCAGGCTTAATGGAGCTCTGAGCTACCTGACCTCATTAACGATGCCCCAGCTGACCACAGGGGGGTTGGACTAGATGACCTTTAAAGTTCTCTTTCAACCCAAACCATTCTATGATTCCATGATTTTCAGTTGGAGTGCTCCTTATTTCAGATCTATAGCTCCATAAAGAATTTCGTGGTTCCTTACAGGCAGATTTAATGAAGGTGGACAATTACAGCTCAGAAACAGGCAAGCTCCTTTTACGCATTCTGTGCTCAACTAATTGTGTCAGGCACCTCTAATTAAACCGTTAGGAGAACAAATGCATCTTCAAGTGTTTATGCTACAGCATCAGATAGAGAAAATAGAGTGGGCTGTTGGTTTGTGCCCAGAAGGTTCATGTCAGAACTGTAACAAATTCATCCATAACTTTTCAAAGGATAAAACCAAGGGAAAGGGATAGTAGTTTTATGCTCCTCTAAAGCATCAGTCTGAGGCTTTGTGTGGAAGAATCCCAGATCTTGCACAGTCACCCAGTGTACCTAACTCAAACTCACCACTGGATTGTAAAGAACATGTCCTAGCCACCACCATCCACCAACCTCACACTGACATTCTGCCCTACCATGGCTCACCATTTCAGAACTCCACAAGACTTTACAGTAAGAAGTTATGTTGCAACAGTCTCATGACAAGGGCAATTCTGGACAATTCCACTGTGGATGGGGAAGCCGAGGCAAAGGGAGATCAAGGGTTTGCAAACATTCCAGTGCACTGCAGAGTAAACCCAAACTAATAAGAGCAAACAAGAAACCTCTCTGATAGGAGCAGTCTAACCACATAAGGAGGTCAGCTTGGGCTTCCTCAACCTTGAGTGCTGATCTAAGACCACTTGCATAATCTGAAACTGCTCATTTCAAACCAGCTCTTGCATCTCCAACTACACTGCAAGTAGACGTAACAACAATTTATTTGCTCCAGTTGTTAACATGTATCTATGACACAGCTGAGAACAAATCCATGACTGCTTAAGCCCACTAGTTCAGTCTGACCAATACATCTTTCTCATTCAACTGAAAACTTCAGAAATCTCAGTGTTTCTTTATCTGTCCTTAAAGAAAAGACTAACAACATGCATCAAGTCTTACAACCATATGTTCTAGAGGTCTCAAATTCTTCCCAGTTACCCTGAAATGGTCCTGCTGGCCCTATAAGATAGCAGAAGTGTGAGTGTAGGATTTAAGTACTTCTTAAACCAGAAAGGGTCCTTTGAGGTATGCACACTTTGCCATTGGGATTTCACAGAACTAATCCACACATCTAAAGAAAAATATGCTTAGCTAAGCTGACAACAGGGTAAGAAAGTCCTTCCAGACATGCTGAATAACACCTCAATCCCTCAGTCATCAGGGTGAATCACAACAGGAGCATTCACAGCAGAACCACTGCTTGCTACAACAATGGTTGTCAAACCCCTTCTGTATTTTTGGGTGCATCAATGGCTTCTGTGCTCGCTCCTATATTCTCCCAAGCAATTTCATACCCTGCCCATGCTTCTTTTATTGGGATCAGCAATACTGAAGCTGTAAAACTGAATAGATAGCTCCTTTCTGACTCTTGGATACGCCTGAATTCACCACTTAATCCCACCTGGCTTCTCACAGCTCTTAGTCATACCCTAAATGCTCATTACTGGTGTTTGCAATTCAAAGTGAATGCAATTAACTGTTTGAGACATGTCTCGCTGCTTTCCTGCAAGAATGAAATAAATCAGAGGAGCCTTAATAGCAATACTTTCAACTCTAGGCTCAAAGTGCAAAGTTTAACCTGGTTTTATTATATTTAGTTTTAATGGTTTCAAATGAGTGCTCTTGCAGACCTGTAGGTTGTCCTGCATTTCCATATACTCCAGCACTGTTTAACCATGTTACCAAGAAGCTGCAAAAAGGAGGGTTAAGGGGGCTGTTTGAAGATCCATGCTGCTGTCTTCCAGTGGAAGTCACCCAGGACAGAATGGAGACACGCTATGAGGGGCGCTCCTGTCCTGTTGCTAACGGGAGAGGATTTCACTCACCGCTGCCATCTGCTATGTAAGATGACTCAAACACATCTTAGCCAAGAGACAAAAGAGACTTCCCCCCTTCCTGCTGGGAGAAATATGCAAAGAAAGCTTTGGCTTTTTGAATAACAATTAAATGTTTATATTCATTTTTCAAAGCTTGCCATTAATCCTGGGAGCAAGATTCATTGTGCTGACTCGGTGTCATTGTCCTAGTATTGTATGAATATCAAATGCCGATTTGCAGAACATTAGGCACTTGTATTTAAATCCCAGAGAAAGCCACATGCTGATTTTTATAATACAAATTCATAACAGAGTCAAAGAGCAGGCAATTCTCTGTGCAAAACTGGACAAGTACAACATGCCTCGTTCTCCTGCCAGATGCAAACCTCTGCCTATCTCTCCACACAAGAGCTCTGCGTGAACAACAGGTCATTAAATACGGGTTAGGAGGAGTTAATGACACATCTGATGTAAAGAACAGTATTTCTGCAGACTTCCACTGCTCTGTTCTCACCAGCTCCTGGACAAAGAGCCATTCACTACCCAGTCTTGTATGAATGCTTCGCATACAAAAAAAAAAAAAAAGACATGAGAAACAAAAGGATCCTGTAGCCTACAGAACTTCTCAGCCTTGCTTGGCATTTGCAAAGTTATAAACTCCACTCAAAGGGACTGACTAAGCAAATGAGACCAGAATGTAATGGGTAGTACTGAATATTTAAATACTGGGGGAAAAAATAAGAATGAGAATAGAAGCGCACCCTTGAATCTCTGTTAAGAAGAGAATGGAAAAAGGAGGAGGAAAACTCTTTGGATAACTCTGAAATAACAAGGAAGCTGCAAACAAAGCCTAAATATGGCTCTTAAGTGTTGAAACAAGCAACTTGGAAGCACAGATACTCATAGCAAGAATTGTAAGGTGTTTTAAATTATACACACAGAGAAGCATGGAAGTGAAATCACTTCTTTGGGTGAGTAGACAAACTACCTGCTATACAGGAAAACAGCAAAGGGAAGAGATGCCACAACAGTGAGCCAAATGCCTTATGAAGCTACTGTCCCAAAACATGGGGCTCTGCTACTGAAGGACCTACTCCTTCACCGTCCTCTCTCTGCCTTCATTTTCCTCTCCATCTACCCTCTATGATGAAGAATGAACATGCACAACTAACTTGTTATTTGCTGTCATTACCCACAGGTGTGGCTCTCCCATCAAACAGGAGCCATCTCCTTCTCTGTGAACTCCTCAAGACAGGGACCAGCTGCCACTTTCTCTGTGGCTGTGCTGTACTTGGCACAGCCCTAATTTGAAGCATCATTGCAAGGAACATGATGATCAGGACAAAATAAAATACCTAAGAGGCATTTGGCACAGTTCTGCTCTCATCTAGACAGCTAAATATTTTTGGCTTACATCATTCTTGTGCGTGGTTAATCCTAGAGTGCACCCAGTGCACTTCCCTATTCCCAGTGTCACTGGGTGCACTCTGGGCTTATCCACTGTGGAGGCACCATCACCACACCCAAGGGTATCAACTGCAACAGGGGAAGTTTAGGCTCGAGGTGAGGAGAAAGTTCTTCACCGAGAGAGTGATTCGCCATTGGAATGGGCTGCCCGGGGAGGTGGTTGAGTCGCCGTCCCTGGAGGCGTTCAAGAGGGGACTGGATGTGGCACTTGGTGCCATGGTCTAGTCGTGAGGTTTGTGGTTACAGGTTGGACTCGATGATCTTCGAGGTCTCTTCCAACCTTGGTAATACTGTGATACTGTGACTGTGATCAAGAGCTGGGCTCCTTTTCCCCCCTCCAGGAACTTCCATCAAGTGTTTTCACATCCAAATGCCAACAAGATTATTTTTTCTTCTTTTACATCTCTCTAACCACTTCTACCAAACAGAGAGAAAATATCAGAAGGTACAATGTTAAAGGCTTGGCAGCTTTTCAAAGTTGCTTGCTGCATTGGGATGCCAAACTTCCATGAATACTAAGGAGATGTGGATGTCCAATTACTCTCATCTAGCTTTGAAAATACAAGTCACCCCCTCCCTTTTCAATATACCAGCCTATACCCATGATTTTGTTTAGTTTGACTTCTACTCTGTGTTAAAAGAAAACCTTTATAGGCTCAACCCAGCCAAAAGAATTAATAGGGCTCCAGTCTCAAATTTAATAAAAAGCAAAAGCTTAATTTGAAGGGGGAAAAAAAAAGAAAAAGAAAAAGAAAGAAAAACAGATTAATTCACAATCTCCAACCAGTGTTAAGAGTTACACAGAGAGCAAATGGCACATCTCTGATTTTACTAAAGACAAAAATTATCAAAGGGCTCAGTTTAAAGGCCGTTACAAGAAGTAGCACTGCAATAAAAATCCATTATCTTCTGACTGAAACACAGGGAGCTAAATCTGTCTTAAAATGTCCTGAATTGCACATTAACAGAATCCTTTTTTTCTGCCCTAACACTTCCACTTCTTTTAAGCACACCATCTGCTTTTTTATTTGCCTCTGTCACTCCGGGAAAAGCATCTCACCTTTTATGGACAGAATAAATATTTCATGTCCCAGATTCAGTGAATGCTTGCACTGCTTGGCCAGGATACTCTTGCAGACCACATTAAATGACCAGCAGGTATCCCTCCACAACCTTCAGGTATAACACATCCTGATTTCCCAGGACACTTTTCCAAGGGTGCTGGGACTCTCTTTGTCTAATCTGAATTTGTGAGTATGTCTGGTGCATGTTCATCAGACAATCCTGCAGCACGCAGTGAGGGATGTGTCCACAACAACAAATCCAACACAAACCGGATGCACTGGTCTCGAGGGCAACTCAGCTTCCACACATATATTTTGGAGGAATTTTAGAACAATAGAATAATATTGGTTGGAAAAGATCATCAAGTCCAACCATTCTCTAGCTCTACCAAGGCTGGTGCTAAACTATGGTCCTCAGCACCTCATCTCTGCCTCCAAGGATGGGGATTCAATCACCACCTAGGGCAGCCTCTTCCAGCATTTGAGGGCCCTCTCAGTGAAGAAGCTTCTTCTAATATCCTATCAAATATTGTCAATATATATGTTCCTATAAAGAAAACCCCATGTGCTACAACTGGGAGATGCAGATGCTGTTCCTTCTTACTCTAAGGCACGAAGCAGTTCCCCTGTAAAAAGTTGGAAGCGTCTTTGTTGATCTGGCCACTGTTCTCCCTCAGACCAAACAAGAGCTCAGCGTTGCCATTCCCGACTGTTCCTTTACTCCACAGTCCTCCACATCAAGAGTAAGAAGTGGGGCTCAAGCTCTTCACAGGAAACTAAAATTGAAAACTAATGCCAAAATCTTACTTGCCTTTTCTAAGAAATTGCCCTTTTCATTCCTATTTTACTTCACTGGAAAATAAAATAGCAGTACTCCTAAAGCACTGACACCCACTTTAGTTACTATTAAGAAGTATCACTGACAAGAAAGCTGTCAAAGTGCTGATTCTTTGCTGCTTGTTCTCCAGTAAATGCAACGCTGAAAACTAAGCTGATTAAATTCAATTACTACCCATTTCTCTTTTCACTTTCCTTAAAACATCTGCTTTTCTTCACAAGTCCATATTCTGCAGCCGCATATAAATCATTCTAACTTTTATAGCTTCATCTCTATTTTGTCCCAAGTCATTAAATTCTAGATTATCCATGATATTCTAAAAGCCAAGAGAAACATCCACGGGATTCTTAAACGCTACACTCCTAAGATTTGTGAGAGGGGAAGGAAATGGTGACCTCCTAGGATTTCCTGTGGACTCCACATTTATTACAGAAGGCTTGGGGTAACGCTGACAGGGTCAGGCAGCCTACATGCCCTTCCTCTGCAGCAGACCTTATAACTTGCTCTGAGACGTACGCAAGCCAGTGAGACCAGAACTTGGCTCAGAAGAGAAATTTCTGTTCTTTGAGACTTTTCCCTTGTGTTTTCTTGCCCTCTTCTGACATATTCACCTCTTTAAAGCAGCATCAGAGGAGGAGGGCAGGGCTGACTTCCTTAGTCATGTATGCTCCCGACTTGCTGCTGCTGCCTAGACAATTGGATTACCCAAAACTACTTCAGATACTGTTATAAAATTCCTTTAGGCTTTGTACCCAGAACTACCTGAGATGTTGATATCATTTAGGCTCTCTAAAGCAAAACTGCAGCATCCAAACTTCTCTTACTATCCTTTCCTACCCTTAAAACCAGCCACAAGAGGCTGTCTCTCCTTAAAGCAGGGCTTCTACAAAGCCAGCATGTTACTAAAACCCATGGAGACAGGAACTCCAGCTCTTCAAGACCACAAAGGCACAGCAGTGCCCAAGTCTGGCCCAAGATCATAAAGATCTTTTCCAACCAAAACAATTCTATGATTCTCAGATTCCTCCCCTCAGTCAGCAGCCAGCAATCCAGTGAGTAACTAGCACATCATCTTTAGGATACCTATTTGTCTGCCTGTTCCTGCTTGAGTGCTCAACTGAAATCCCTTATAAACTAGTTATGCACACATTTTAAACTGAATTAGTCCTGTCTGCCCCATTTCTTTTCCACTGCAGGCTGCCTTTCTCTCTTCTGATACTCTCCTGAGAAAACATAAAGACAAATTCAGAAGCCAGACTTGCCACTTCTTTTGTGCTGCAATCCAACTGTAGTATTACAGATTTAACTCCTAGATAGGAAAATATAAAGAACTTAATTGCAGATTAACTGAGCTAAATTGCACCAGCTATACAACCTACAGAAATCTTTACTGCATGGAGCTGGCATCTTCACAGAAGCCCAAAGAGTTTAGGTGTCTTATGAGCAATGATTCTCAGAGAGCAAGTAATTACTTTCTTTAGGCTGTTTTAAAAATCCTATCATTAATAATTACAGTAGAGAAAACAAAACAGAAAGTACAGCCCATGATGATGAACTTCATGAAGATCTTGAGTTCCTCCCCTCTCAAACTCCTGATCTTTGAGTATCTGAATTTGTAACTCCCAGTATTTCACTAAGTTTGTACATTTCTATTTTTAGGTTTCTGTGATCCTTATTCCTAGGGGGAAATATGAGGATAAAATAGTTCAGTGGAAAGGCAAGATTGCCAGAAGACTTTTTTAAATCACCCTTACAACAGTGCAGCCTAACAGTCTGAGCATTTTAATGGCTAGTGATGAAACCACCACAAAACACTGAAAACCACAACAAGGCTAATGGACTGTTTCAATGCATTACCCCTTTGCCCCCAACCCCAATTTTAAAATGCCTCAATCACAGAGAGATTAGATTATTTCAGCAGTCACTGAAGGGCTGAATTGACAATTCTGGAGACCAATATACCCTGCTAAAGGCAAAGATGGAACAGCACGAACAAGGATGCTGTGGCAGAACATGCCCTCCCATGCCTCAGCTCATCCAGACCTCCAGCAGCACCCACAGCTTGGCTTCTCGGGCACTCTGGAGCACCCAATGAATCCATCCAACTGAGGTGACCAAGAAGAACAGATTCAGACACTTGCACATGAAATAATCACCTGTCCCACACAAAGGCTCTATGCACAAAGTCATCTCTGCAAATGTATGCAGGAGAACAAGACACCAGGTGTGCTCCACATCCCCTTTCCTAGTCCTGCCCAAAGGCTTTGCACTGACCAAACAGCGAGCCCACCACCAAGGAGCCAAGGCAGCCTCTCAGAACCAAGAACTTTGTCCAAAACAGATGTGATAGAATATCCAAAACTTGCTTGTCAGATACAAGAGATCTTTTATAATTATGCATATTAAGTAAGTGCAGTATATAAACTGCTCTTTGCATAACAGTCTTCTCTCTCCTGAGGACAGCAACAAAACCAACCAGATATGGATGTGTTAAAATACAGATGCATGAAAACCCAGGCTCAATTCCAACTGTCACTGTGAGTTAAGCCCTTTCTCAGTACACTCCTCCTAAGTATCTCCATCGTAGTCTGTTCCTCTCACTGTTTTTCTTCATCATCTCTTGACAGCACAGGGTCTTCAGGGTGGGGGCTGTTGCAAGCAATTCTAGGCATGTTTGCATAGTGATTTGTAAAATGAGGTCATGGTCTCAGGTGGGAGGTTTATTTGCATTACTGAAGTACTTCAGTAAGACAGAATTAAGAACGGAAACTACTAAAAATCATAACTGCGTTGAACTGGGTGGGGAATGTGCATGAAGATGATTGCTGAGCATTTAAACAGGATGTAGGAACATACTTTAAGACAAAATGCTTTGTCTTAAGGCAACTTGAGAGCCTTTAATTGAAAAGTGAGGTGTGTATCAACAAGCTTAGAGTCATCTTTGACTGGCAGATTCATATTATTTGAAGTACTCACAAGTTCTCATAGACTGAAGAAAGAAAATTTCCCCAGATGCACATCAATTAATGCCTAAAAACCCCAAAAGAGCAGTCTGGCAACTGACCAACACAAAGCAACAAAAACTGCACTGTTAGGGGGAAAGATATTTAAAACAGCCATTGTGGGCAATGCATCTTTGCAAAGATGCTTTTCTAACTGTTCCAACTTTTCCTGTAAAAAATGCATCTTTATAAAAAAAGGTAAGTAACAGAAACCACACATGGAGTATTACTGGCTGAAAGGCACAACCTATATGCATAGAACTATTGGTTTCTCCCATATCTTTGTGCTTCTCTGGCAATTCACACTCTTAGAAAGCAAGAGATTGTCATGACACACTGTCACTTGCTAAATCAGCTCCTCTTTTTTATTATCAGAATCCCCACGAATGTGGTATCCTTTCATATTTTATTCTTCAAGGACATGTATGTCCACAGCTGACTCCAAAACTGAGAGTACAGAAAGAATTCAAAAGAAGGAACTCCTCAGTATCTTTTTATTTTGGTATACAAGCACTGCCAATTTTTATTGCTTCCTATGTTCTATGTCAGAATTGGTCTGGATTGAGAGGTAAAGCTCACAGTAGTAAACCTAACTGCTCCCCAGGATGGATGCTCCTTCCTCATCTGACTTCTTATCTGGCTGTGAGGTTACTGCACTTGAGCAACCACAGGTATTGCTACAATCAACATCATTATTAATTGAGCCACATAACATTCCTACAAGGCAAGTAGTGTTATACCCCTTTTCAGGTGCAAAAGAAAAGCAGAAGCAATGCATTCATGCCGTGTGCTTTATCTGCCAAAATCAAAACCTAGGAGCTCTTATGTTACTCCTCTGTTCTAACTACTATATGCTAGAACTGTTTCTGTTTGTCACTTCAATTTGAAAAGGGAACAAATGTAATACTCCCAAAATAAGCTCACCTCTGACCCAGTATCTCAAGATTTTAGGATGAAAAAACTAATGTAGGAGGTTCTAAGCATTCTACAGATGTGATTTAACAGTCTTACCATAAAGGCTACTCTTACAACAAGCGGTGTCTATGCTGCCTGCAAAAATTTATGACTGCATGCTCATGTCTGTTAATGCTATGTGTATGTAATCTTTAAAATGGGAATAACCACAGAATCATAGAATCAGTCAGGGTTGGAAGGGACCACAAGGATCATCTAGTTCCAAACCCCCTGCCATGGGCAGAGACACCCCACACTAGATCAGGCTGGCCAGAGCCTCATTCAGCCTGGTCTTAAACACCTCCAGGGACAGGGCCTCAACCACCTCCCTGGATAACCCATTCCAGGGCTTCACCACTCTCATGGTGAAGAACTTCTTCCTCACATCAAGCCTGAATCTCCCCATTTCCAGCTTCATTCTGTTCCCCCTAGTCCTATCACTACCTGAGATCCTGAGAAGTCCCTCCCCAGCCTTCCTGTAGGCCCCCTTCAGATACTGGAAGGCCACAATGAGGTCACCTCGGAGCCTTCTCTTCTCCAGAGTGACCAGCCCCAACTCCTTCAGTCTGTCCTCATAGGAGAGGTGCTCCAGCCCTCTGATCATCCTCGTGGCCCTTCTCTGGACACGCTCCAGCACGTCCACATCCCTCCTGTAATAGGGGCTCCAGAACTGGACGCAGTACTCCAGGTGGGGTCTCACCAGAGATGAGTAGAGGGGGAGAATCACCTCCCTTGACCTGCTGGCCACACTTCTCCTGATGCAGCCCAGGACCTGATTGGCTTTCCGGGCTGCAAGTGCACATTGAGAGCGCATGTTGAGCTTCTCGTCCACCAGCACCCCCAAGTCTCTCTCCTCATGTGAAGCACTAGAAGGGCATAACAAATTTTTTATGTTTGTACAAACCCAGTTTCAAATCAGGAGAATTAGGTCTCAAAATGTCAGCGTCCAGCAAAATGTAGGAATCTGTTCTAGGAATGGCTTTGCAGACCACACATTCTGGAGTTTTTTTGGGAAGAAAACTAACTTATGTGGTTCCCAGTTTGGTTCCTTAGCAGTCAGACACGGTGCACTTGCCCAGCCTATGCTTTAATGGGGGCTGGAATGCAGGCAGCAGACATTTAGACATTTTATGTTTAAGTTGAAAATTCTGAATTTTGCAGCATTCTTGACACTTGTCCAAGGGATATACACTGAAGGTGGATTTAAGAAATTCCTGAGGACATTCCTCTGTCATGCTCAGTTCTCATTATAAATAGGCTCTTACCTGTCAAGGAGAAGTTCCAGTACTTCCTTAGTAGAAGCAAACGCTTTGTATGTTGAGAGGAAGATACTGATGTAGGTAAAATCATTATCCCCAAAAGCTGTCACAAGGTTCTCCACAAGCTTCTCCAAAGTTCCAGCTTTAATTGTCCTGATCTTGTATGTTTCAATCTGGCTGACAGTATGTTCTGAAGGTAACTGGTCCTCTTCCACCTACAATGTTGAAGCAAAAGCAAATCACAAAAATCAGACAGAAGCCAGATCCCTGACAGAGCTTTTACACTAAAACAAATTAAATTCCATCTTTTCAAAGCAACAGTGCACCTTTAGTTACTAAACAAATCTGTCATTTTTGTCTCTCCAAATTCTGTATCAAATTAAGCAAGATTTTTAATAAGTTTATCTTCAAGACGTTCCTCTGACACACCCCACAAAACATTTTATAGTCTGGCTGCTATCAAGCTATCTTACGATCCCATTATATATTGTTATCTAAAAGGAAATCTATTATCCCACAAATAGTATTACCAGAGGGAACAAGAGTGGTACTTCAGTGCCTCACTTCACTTCTGAATAAACATGAAAGTCAACCACAACTTTAGCATCAGCATTTGCAATTCCTCTCCTGAAAATATCAACTTTGGGTTGCCACACAGAACCTAAAGTCATGAACACATTTGGATTTGATACTTTTGCAAGGAGGCTGTCAAAGTCATCTTACAAACAATGCCACTATAACATTTCAATTTCTCTTACAGTTTCTGTTTGGCAACATAATCCAATTACCATGACCACTAAATTATACCCTGAAGTGCCACATCTACACGCTTCTTGAACACCTCCAGGGGACAGCAAGTCCACCACCTCCCTGGGCACCCTGTTCTAATGCCTCACCACTCTTTCAGTAAAAACATTTTTCCTAACATCCACTCTAATCTCTCTGCCCATCTGCTACAGCAAGCTGGGCTGGGAAAGTGGTCCAGCCAAAACAGAACTCTTCAAGTGGCAGGCTCAGGTTTAACCCAGATGAGCTAACTGTTCACCCCACAGCTGCAGAAACACACAGGCTGACACAGGGAAAACAAGTTTGGATGCAAGCTGTAAGACAATTTCTGGAGGCACTGCAAGTTTCTATATGTTCAACCAGACTATGAAATTACAAACTGGTTAACTCAGACTTGTGTCATGAACCCATTACTGCCTTTTATAAACAGAGAAGGCAACACACAGTCCCACCGCACCAAATCCCACCGCTATATGAATGGAACCCACAGGGAAGGGATGAGGTTCCACCACGGTGACACACAAGATTTTGCTACACAGATCTTATGGCTGTTTTAAAGGTGCATCATTTGTAATATATAACACACCTTTAAGTCAGGTATACAACACCACCATTACAAAAATACCTAAGTTGTTGCTACTGCTATTTCTCTCTTCCATTTTAATTTGCCCTAAGGAAAATTATCAGTAAATTTGCAGATGACACCAAGCTGGGGGCAGGAGTTGATCTGCTGGAGGGTAGAGAGGCTTTGCAGAGGGACCTCGACAGGCTGGACAGATGGGCAGAATCCAACAGCATGAGATTGAACACATCCAAGTGCCGAGTTCTGCACATTGGCCACAACAGCCCCGTGCAGTGCTACAGGCTGGGGTCAGAGTGGCTGGAGAGTGGCCAGGCAGAGAGGGACCTGGGGGTACTGGTCAGCAGTACGCTGAACATGAGCCTGCAGTGTGCCCAGGCAGCCAGGAAGGCAATGGCATCCTGGCCTGCATCAGGAACACTGTGGCCAGCAGGAGCAGGGAGGTCATTCTGCCCCTGTACACTGCACTGGTTAGGCCACACCTTGAGTACTGTGTCCAGTTCTGGGCCCCTCAGTTTAGGAAGGATGTTGACTTGCTGGAACATGTCCAGAGAAGGGCAACAAGGTTGATGAGGGGCTTGGAACACAAGCCCTATGGGGAGAGACTGAGGGAGCTGGGATTGCTTAGCCTGGAGAAGAGAAGGCTCAGGGGTGACCTTATTGCTCTCTACAACTACCTGAAGGGAGGTTGTAGACAGGCAGAGGTTGGTCTCTTCTCCCAGGCAACCAGCACCAGAACAAGAGGACACAGTCTCAGGCTGCGCCAGGGGAGGTTTAGGCTGGATGTTAGGAAGAAGTTCTATACAGAGAGAGTGATTGTCCATTGGAATGGGGTGCCCGGGGAGGTGGTGGAGTCACCATCATTGGAGGTGTTCAGGAGGAGACTTGATGGGGTGCTTGGTGCCATGGTTTAGTTGATTAGGTGGTGTTGGATGACAGGTTGGACACGATGATCTCGAAGGTCTCTTCCAACCTGGTTTATTCTATTCTATTCTAAAACCTGCTTGGAAAAAAAAATACAACATTGCTGCCTTTTCAGCTTATGATTAAAATACACTTTTGAAAATAACTGGTTACGCAAGGCAGTGGCTTTGAAACAGGGAAGAAAGTTTTCACTGCTGTATTTAACTCTTAGCTTTCTATCCAGCAGATTTCCCCACTCACACTGTACTGACTTATGTCCGTATTCTACTCGGTGTGTGTAAAACCCTCTCGTACACTGATGTGACCCTGTACCAAGCAAGGTCAGAATCTGCTTCCGAGATTGACACAGGCACAACATTTTCCATTAATTGCAACAGTGCAACTTCCACAAGACATCATGTTGGGAGAATGCTAAAAAAAAAAAAAAAAAAAAAAAAAGAAGCATCAAACCCAAAGCCAAGCCAAAAACAAACCCTGAAAATCGAAACCTGAGTTTGCCAGCAAAATATTAAACTGCTGAAAATCATTTTAAGAGGCTTTTAAGGGTTGTATTTGTATTATGTTAGCAATTCTGCCTCTAAGTTTAAGAGGGAGAAAGGACTTGGCAGAGGAGCTCAGTAAGAGACTTTCAGAGTAAGATGTTGTGGGCTGAGTTAGCATGCTAACAGGAAACTGCTCAGTCTGGATTTAATCAAGAGGCCATCTCTTCACTGACATAACCAGGCTACCCAAAGGCAAAGGAGGTTTCACGTTTGCTTTTGTATTTCCTGCTTAGAGGAATACTCTATCCACCACTATTCAAAGATGTTCCTAAAGCTCTTTGTAAAGTTTGACAGGGCACACGGTCCCAGCATCTCAAAGCCTCACTGAGATTTTCTCAGTCTTCTACAAGGCTACAAATAAACAAACACAGCATTTTACTGTCTGATTTATGTATGTTTTTTAAGCGGTCTCACTTTGATTTTTCAGGCAATGGATTATGGCCTTTATAATCTGCAAGTGTAGCTGATGAGTAATAGATCCCAGGCAACCAGCACCAGAACAAGAGGACAGTCTCAAGCTGCACCAGGGGAGGTTTAGGCTGGATGTTAGGAAGAAGTCCTTCACAGAAAGAGTGATTTGCCATTGGAATGGGCTGCCCAGGGAGGTGGTGGAGTCACCATCACTGGAGACGTTTAGGAAGAGACTTGATGGGGTGCTTGGTGCCATGGTTTAGTTGATTAGATGGTGTTGGGTGATAGGTTGGACTTGATGATCTTTTCCAACCTGGTTAATTCTCTTCTATTCTCTTCTAGCAGACAGCAGCTTTCAAAAGCAAACACAGAAAGATTGGACTGAGGTATTTTCTTGCAAGGTCTTATTTTCTGAGGTAGTGTGGGTACTGATCTAGTCCCATTCTAAAACCTTCACTAATCCTCTGCAATGCTGTACCTTCAGAAGGGTCTGCTCTCCTTTAAGGCAATGATTTTACAGCTCACCAGCACCAAATGTGACCTGCATATACAGTCCTTGTTGAAACAGGAGAATTTCAGGCTGAATGAAAAACATGCAGGCTAAAAGGTTCCTTCAAACACAAACCCACTCCAAAAGCAGCTGCAGATACCCAGTACTGCAAGAGCTCTAACTGGGCTCCAAGCTGGTTACAATTAAGGCATTGACCTTCCTTCTGCACAGCCTGGCTCCAGAACCAACACACAATCTTTGTGACTCACCCCAGCCTTGTCAAAGTGCCAGAACACCATATGGACAATTGCAGGATAAGAAAAAGTTACAAGTACTAGAACAATATCCAACAGGCCTCTTCTTTTTGCCACAGTCGCCAATACAAGGGCTTGAACAGGCAGGTCCTAAGTTGCAAGCAGCTTGTTACTGGGTGCTCATTACTGAGGGTGCAAAAGTAAGGGAATCCCAGAATCCCAACATGGTGGGGGTTGGAAGGGACCTCTAGAGATCATCTAGCCCTGTGTCGCCCACAGCAAGTTGCCCAGGATCACAGTGTCCAGGCAAATTTGGAATCTCTCCAGAGAAGGAGACCTCTGGGAAGAATGGTTGCCCCAGAAGACCACTGGCCTTCTTGGCCACAAAAAGCACGTTGCTAGCTCATGGTGAACTTCTTGTCTGTTCACAAGGCCTCCTCCACAGAGCTGCTTTCCAGCAGGTCAACCCATAACCTGTACTATTGGATTATTTCTCCCCAGGTGCAGGACCTTACACCTGCCCTTGCTGAACTTCATGAAGTTCCCCCCTACAACTCTCCATCCTGTTGAGGTCTCATTGAATGGCAGCACAGCCTGATGGTCTGTCAGCCACTCCTCCTAGTTTGGTATCATCAGCAAACTTGCTGATGGCACACTCCATTCCTTCACTGAGTCATTGATGCAGATGTTGAACAAGACTGAACCCGGTACTGAACCCTGAGGAACTTCATGAGCCACAGGTCTCCAACTAGACTCCAACAACACTCCTTTGTGAACCTAGTGAGATACCACGTACAGCCTTTGATACTACAATCCCTATTTCCCATTAGATCTCTGCAAGAGCAGGCTGAAACATGCTGATCTCTTGCCATTTTGTCTACCAGTGACAGGAAAACAAAGCAAAACTTCCACATGCCCCAAAGCTGCCAGGCACTTCACTCAGCTTGAGAGACAAAATGCAGACCTCACAGGCCAAAGGTACAAGTACTACCCATTAACCTTCAATAGGGTTATAAATTAATCATAAACACCATCATCTCCATCATTAATGATTTATCTTAGCAATAGGGAATAAAGACTCAAGGTAAAAAAACAGTTCCAGTTCTGCAACAGTACAAAACCAGGCTGCTCCCCAGATAATGGCATACAGGGTTGTAGCCATTGTTTCAGAAGTATCACTGAAAACAATCACCTTTACCCCAAAGCACAGAGATCTGCAGATTTTTTTCCAATACAAATATTATCTGTTGAGATTCTGCAAGTGAGAATTGTGGAATGAAATCAATGTAATT
The DNA here is from genome assembly GCA_033816785.1 of Picus viridis. Taxonomy (NCBI): domain Eukaryota; kingdom Metazoa; phylum Chordata; class Aves; order Piciformes; family Picidae; genus Picus; species Picus viridis. Next base: position 25,181,112 of record CM066588.1, read on the forward strand.
ATTTTTCATCAAACAGACTGGGGAAAAAAATACCAAAAGAAAACAATTGGAATGAACAAGAAAATTAAACAAGAGATCAAGTATTCTTCAGGCTTAGCCATTTCGAACATTTCCACTTTATTAACTCAATTTTTACTGATTTTGAGATTTTTAAAAGCCTTTTACTCTCCTTGAAACTTACAGCTTTTCCAGATGGGGAGTTTTCCACTTTACCTACTTTTATTAGCTCACTGGACAGATACCCTGTGCTGGAATAAAACTGCCTGAAGTGCAGTAACTTGTAAGTTACCTAAAACTAAGGCATTGTAATTCAAGAATGACTGTTTCTTTTCACTGTTTGCCTAAATATGAATCAATTTTGGCCTTCTGACAGTAGGAGTAAGAGGCTTTTTCTGATTTTGCCCTTATTTCCTTTTTTTACACACAAGCTCTACAGCATCAAACTTTAATATTTACACTCATCTTTGAGGAGAGAAGGGGGAGGGGGGAAATAATGGAATGATTAAGCTTCAAAAGCTCCAGAAATACAAGAATCTATAACACCAGTATGGATTAAAACCCTAAGGTATCTTCATTTAACATGCAGTCACACATCACTGAAAGTAGAAAGACAGATGAAACAGCAAAGTTGTTTGAAGAACTGCTGGATTCCATGGCAAAAACCACACAGACCTTAACAATGTGTCTTCAAGATGCTACTGTAAAACTCCTATTCACTTGATTTTTGTAAAGAACAACTGCAGAGGTGTTAAAAAGTTTTTTGACACAGTGTTTCCTTCCAGTAAAGAGCTTAATGAACTCTACAGTTGAGTCTGCTCCCCGAAAAAGGAAGAAAGTGAGACTGTCCCATACACATTGACAGATGAAATCCACAGCAGCTGACAATCATGCTGAACTGACTCAAACTTGCACTCATTGCGCTGACTCCCCCCTCCACACCACATGATCCTTTAAAAAAAGAACTAAAAAACCCTCTAAAAATAGTACTTTTGCACTAACAATACCACACAACAATGCACATGAGAAAGAGTGGTGACTTCACAAAGCTTATCAGATGTAACCAACAGTACTTCAAGCGTAGACACATCCATGTGCCCTTCTCCAATCAGTTCTTCAATGCTGGCAGTATTTAGGAGCCTTGCATCCCATGCCCTTATCCTCCTCTCCACAGAGCTGTCAGCCTGGAATGTCAGCTCATATGAGATAAAACTCTGAATGTGCAGCAGAATTTCCACTCTAGGAAACCACTGCTTGAAAGCCAGGAGCATTTGGGTGGCCAGATCTCCTGCAGACTCAAGCCAATGTGGATGCCTTTGCAGGAGCAGCTGCTTTTATCATACAGTGCACTTGGAAATAAAAACAGCTACGGAGCCCTCCACTTTTCTAACTCCTGTCCCCTCATTTTAGATGCTGCTGAAAAAAAAAGTCAGAATTCTGTATCAAACTCAGAAGTCTAAATAACTTTCTGAGCGCTTTCCTAAGATCTGACACCCAGGGGTATTCCTGAATTTCCAAAGCTCCACTCTTCTCCTTTCCCTTCTTACCACATAAATAACCTTTCTTGGCAGCAACCCAGAGCTTCCAGGACCAATTAATGCCATGATCATTACACAAAAGGCATTCTCATTTTCTCCTCTTTAGAGCTCACAGCCTGGCTGGTATCTGTCTGAAGAGCTGGCAAACAGTAACAACAAAAGCTGTGGGTCAGATTTAGAGGTAGGGGTGAAAAAAGATTAAAAATTAAACAAGTATAAAGGAAAAAGAAAAGGGGGGGGAAGGCAAAAAAAAAATTCGTTTTGCACAAATGCTGTTGCTCAGTTAGAACCCTTTCAACTCAGGCACCTTGCAGCTACTTTAACCACTCTGGGGAAACAAGAACCAACAGGCATACCAGGGTGCTGAGCTGTGTATTCTCACACCTTCTGAAGTTATGCAAATATCTACTCATTTGGGTATCAGTGAATTATATGTGGGACCAGCTCCAAATGAATCAAAGCAAGAGTAAAGAAGCCTAATTTACACATCACCTCTCATTGCATGCAACTAAAGGAGCAAGTGAATTAAGGAACTGAATCTTCAAAGAGGTCTGCATTAAAATGGCATTGTCCAGCTCTTGCAAACAGTAGGACTTATTCAGCCATGGGAACATACAAATTCCTCCTCTGAATGTGGCCCACTTCTTAGAAGCATATGTGCAGCAAGGGAATGCAGTCATATTGTTCAATGAGAAGCAAGTCCCCTAAGAGGTTCCCTATATGGCATACACAATTTTTCAAGAGGCCAAAATTCCCAACTCTAGCTATCTTGTATGTTTTAGGCACCAATCTTCACATTGCTTCTTACCTACATGAAGTTCTGTCTCACTCTGACTCTCACCTCTCTTGTCTTGTCTCAAGATAAACCTTCCCACCCTCTTCTCTTTATCTGACTTAATTTCCATTGAGTTAACTGAACCTGAACAATGAGATCGCTTAAACCTTTTTCATTTTTGCTTGATGTGTTTCACAGTTCTGCTGTTCACCACAGTCTTGCTCTCTTGTAAACATCCCAGGGACTTATCATTTTCATAAAAGGTCATGATGTGTAAATATTCCTTGTGATGGTTTTGATTGGACATTGAAGTTTAGGCAAGTTCCTAATTTAAAACAGAAAAGTAAGAAAAAGAAACCAGCAAGTCAGGTAAGACTCTTAGTCATGTGCATCTTACACTGTTTGAGGAATAGCTGTCATCAAATGACATTTACTAGAAACACTCTCCTAACCCAGCAAACAAACATGTCCTATATTAAATGTCTGTCCAGAGCCCTTCTATATTAGAGTACTACTTTGGTAAAACTCTTCATCCTCCTCTCTTCAGTGCACAGGAATACCAAAATGTCTAGTCACCAAACTAAGCAGTAAGTAAATGCTCAAACTAATAAACAACTAAGCAAGCAGGGCACCAGCCCAAAGGCAAGGAAAAAGGGTCTACTGCCCATTTCAGAAGTAAAATCAGCTTATTTTGTGTAATATTTTGCCTTCTGGAGATGAAAGAAGCATTACAGTGTCTCCATGAAAGAAGTGTTCTACACAGAGTATTTAGACTTGCATAAAGCAGTCAGTGATTAACTGTCAAAACTGATAAAGACTTTTACAGGTGTAGATTGATTATAGAGGGTCCCTTAGAGAGGGAAACAGGCAGCTGGGGCAGTTCCCCTGTGCCCCAGAAACAGCAAATAGTAATTACTGTTTCTGCTAACAACCTTTGTCTTAACTTCTCTTCCTCCCTCCCCACACTCTCGTTACTTCCATTTTGTCCTGGAAATTCATAGGTGCCCAAGCCTGCTTGCAGTTCCCAGGCTAAATTACTTATTAGGAACCACAAAGGAGAAGAGAATGTTGAGTCGGGAAAAACAGCACAAAAAAATGACAGACAGCTCAAATATTTCACTTGACTCTGAGCCAGCTTTCAGTAATCCTCACTACAGATGACAACAATGGCTGTACTATGCCTTCCACCTGAGGAGAATGAAGAGGTTAGGCTCACAGCACAGCAAATACTGTATTTACATACAGTAAGCAAGTCTCGGTTGTGATTGTCTTGAAAACACAACTTAAACCTTAATCAAGTAAGAAATTTTGACTGTTCACCACCCCAGAAGTTGTTATCCATAGGGAGTTTGGCCTCTCAGATGACAGTCTTGCAGGAAGAAGTAATTCTCTTGGGAGGTCCTTAAAAGGTGGCTCAAGAGAATCTTAACACTGGAAATTCAAGCCATGGGTATATTATCCCTGGATAGAGTCAAATGCAAGATCCCTGCATGCCTCAGATTTGCAGCCATGGAAGGTCAGGCTAACACCAACCTCTGTAAACTACTTCAGAGCCTATAGATGACCAGCACTCTACAGAACTAGGCCATATCATTTCTACACTGTGCCCACACAGCAGAAGTAGAAGACCACCAAACCAACCTAGCTTTGTTGCTGCAATCACATGATGAAAGCTAAAAGCAGCAATGAAAATATGACAAATCCATGCATTAAGCTCAGAAGGCCAGATGAGCTAGTGAGCTCATCCGCAAGGTCTACTGGGAGCTTGAAAATAAACTCTTACCAAAATGAAAACTTCTCCCCAGCTCTTCCTCACCCATTTCACTATCTTTGAAGGAATCATTTGCTGAAGTCAGGCAATATCAGTCAGTCTAGATCTTAATACAGGGTTGAAACACTGAGGGTGTTCCACAGAAGAGACCTTCCATGATCTTAGCTTCTGCACTGCTACCAAGCAACTGTAGAATACAGTCACAAGTCAACAACTAAGGGCAGAGAAAGCAAGGAGCAGCAGAAAGCCAGGTGCAAACAAATACTTTGAAAACAGGATACTGCCAAAAGTCATTGCAGTATTTTTGCTAAACATGACAAGCTGATATGCTCTGTAAGCAGCCAGGCTGAATACATGCAATGGGATTAATTTATTGGTGTGTAAACCTCCTACAGGAGAGCTAACTAAAGTCTGAAAAAGTGATGTGTCAACTTCCCAACTTGAAGAGCATTTCTAGCAAACAAGAACACGCACAGGTAATAATCTACCTTCCTCATTTCAACTGATCAGGCATCTTAGGTTAAATTATTGACCCAAACCCACACATTAGTCCCTTTTCATCCTTCCCAGACTAGTTTTGAATGCAAATATTAAAGAACTTTATACAAAGCAGACTGTGTAACGTGGCAGAAGTCAGCTCACCTGTCTCAACAACATGTGACAACACTGCAGCCTCTAGGCAGAATACCTTATTCTGTTTTAAGCTATCTGGATTTCAAATGCCTACCACATTGAACCTTTCTCCCCATGTTAACCACACCAATATCCTCCCAGGTATATAAAAAAAAAATACAGCTGCTAGAGTGATCATCTAGCCCATAAATAACTCAGTCTGCCTTGAAATCAAAAGCCTTGTTCTTCAAGCCTTTGTAACGCTGTCCCAAGCCTCATCTCCTGGTCTCATCCACCTCAATGTAATTATTGCATAACCACAACTTTAATATTGCTTCCCCTCCCATCTCCCTAATTCCCTTTTATTGCTAAATGAGCCTTGATTATTTTAACACAAGGCTGCATATCACAGCATTATTTCCAGTACAGCTGAATTTTGATGCCATCCTTCATACTGCCCTGGTATCAGCACAATGACACTGCCACTGCAGAGATCTTCTCAATTATCATCAAATTTCTAAGCTGCCTGAATGTTAAAGGTGACCACAACTCTGTGCCTATCCTAAGAAATATCAAAGGAAATGCTTCTTTCATGAAAAATGCTAACACAAAACATGTTGTCATTTAATAACCATCAAGCACAACAAACAGAAGGGATGATCAATATTACCACCAGCAGTCAGACTTAACACAGCAAGAGGAACAAAAGTTATAGGTCAACATGAAAAAATGTTGACCATTCAGAAACACAGAGATCATTTTCCATCAGTACCTATGGCTGCTAGGAGTAAAAAAATTCCTCTGAAGTCACACTGTATTTTCCCCTTCCAAGAATGTGATTTAACTTTATTATGAAAGTCATCATCACTTTCTGTACAGTCAGTAAAGACAAAAAAACATGCTTTATGAGACAGAAGGCAACAATGTAGAGCTCAAAACGGACTTAAGGATGCCCCAAGTAAGAATTCTGTTGCATAACAGTAGCATGAATGCACATCACATAATCCCAAACAGTTTTATTCATCCTTATTTGTTGGCTTTCCTTTCACACTGTAAAGCTAGCTCAAACAGTACACAGAAACTAATATTACACTGACTCAGGAAATCAGTGTAAAGTGCTGCTGCACTCAGTGTAAACAAGGCAAGATGACAGATTTTAATAGCATGAATAGCTGGAAAATAAAGCTGTAGGTGGAAGGAGATGAAACGCATTCCGACAGAGGAGAAAACAGTTAACAGAAGACTGAGGTTTTAAAATAAACTAAAGTTAAAACACAAGGTATTCTGGGGGAAGAAAAAATTATCCAGGGGACGTTATTACACGGTTCTTAACAATTACTGTGAGCAATCCCTATAGCCGAGCTTTATCAGCCTTTGCTAGAAGAAACAGGTCAGCAGTAAGTAACCATTTTTTATGACCACAGCATGAATATATAACTAAACTGCATTATAATCTTCGTTTTGATGGCTGCACTTTTTACTACCCTTTGTTTTGAAACTAAGAAACCTCTCCGGGGTGGGGTCTGAGTAGGAAAAGCGGCAACAGTAAGCCAATGTTACCTAATACTAAGGATTACCAGCTTGGACCTTTCTTAAAGTGCTAAAAGAGTCCAAAATCAATTGCTAGTTCAGGCCAAACTGCATTTTTACTGTATTATCTAGCGGTCACAGGGGATTCAATTATGGAACCTCTTAGATTCTTCTCTTGTACACATATAAAGAAAGGGAGTGTCTACCACAGAATGTTTTGGGTTAGAAAGGACCTTTTAAAGATGCAGTCCAACCTCCCTGCAGTCAGCAGGGACATCTGCAGATACAGCAGGTCGCTCTGTACCCCATCCAACCTCACTTGGAATGGTTCCAGGGACAGTGGTTCTATCACTTTGCTGGACAACCTGGGCAAGTGTCTCAGCACCCTCAAGGTCTGAATTTTCTTCCTTCTATCTAGTCTGAATCGCCCTTTTTTAGTTAAAACCCATCATCCTTGTCCTGTCACATGAGGCCCTGTTAAAAAGATTGTCCCCCATCTAAGTATGACCATGTGTGTGTCGCTGTGTCCCATCCCTGTGACAGCAACATCCTTGTGCCAATTCTTCTGTCTTCTCTCTGACAAATTCTGCATTTTACATGACAAGCTATGTACACACATGGCAACTAAAAACACCATGCCCACACAACTGTCTGCATTCTTCTAATGACAGCACCCAGCCATTAATCCACCTCTTCTGACACAGCAGAAAGCAGCATGGGTCACGTGAGCTGGCGCTGAACCCATTGCAGACATCTATGTTTTGGTTTAAGAATGTTGTAGTTGAATTTAAATCCTTAGGCAATGGACTCAAATCAAAGCACACATCATTATGGGGAAGAATTGAGAATGCAAAACAAGTACAGCTCACAAGTAAGGGGGAAGAAACAGCAAAATGCATCAAGCCGCAAGATAAAAGAGAAATTGTCCATGTTTGTGTCTGGTTTTGGGGGACCGTTGTTTAATCACCCATCAGGAGTTAACAGCATACTTATATTCTTCTCTGTCCTGCCCTAACTTTGTGACCACTTGATATTTTCTGAACAAAGCAACTGGTTTTGTACGAAGAACGTGAGCCTCGTGGTTTAAGGAAGCGTGTAAGAGTTCATTCACATTTTGTGTGCTGCTACAGGGAGCCAGCAGACTAAAAGCACAGCCAGAATCAATCTGAAGCACTCAATGGGAGGAATGCAAAAGCCTAAGATCTGACTTCCAAATGAAATACGTTATTGTTACTTGTGAAACATTTCCAACAGCAGCACAATGGCTGCCGTGTCTAAACACAAGGCACCAAGCCCTGCCCTAAAGGGTTTCCTCTCTAAAAATACAATGTGCAGTGCAGGTAGGGCCAGAGATAGCAACAAAACAAGCAAACAGACAAAAGGATGCGTAGGTTTACCTCCAGAATCATTTTCCTGTTTCATTTGCATCTAATATTTCAACTGGCACCTCAGAAGCATTTAATTAACTAACCTTGGAAGACAACAGTTAAACCTGAAGGGTTGCACTGATTTGTCATGTGCATCCCAACACCAACAAAGCTTTCAAACCTTACCAACCTCATGTAATGAGTTCTCTCCACACGAATACTATAAACAACCAAAGGTTATTCTGCACTTGAGTCAAAAGAGAAACTTGGTATGATTCAATGCATGCAAGCTTTTATGCAAGTTTATGTGGGGCATAAATTATATAGAGGAGGAAATAAACCCCTGAATTGTTCTTTAGCATAGAATTATAGAATATTTTGAGTTGCAAGACCTAAGATCATCTAGTCCAACCCCCCTACAGGCAGCAGGGACATCTGAAACTAGAGCAGGTGGCTCAGAGCCCCATCCAACCTGACCTGGAAAGTTTCCAGGGATGGGACTTCTACCACCACTCTGGGCATCCTGGGCCAGTGTCCCACCACCCTCACTGTCTAACATTTTGGTCTATTTCTGGTTTAGGACACATAGATACACTGGAGTTTAGATCATTGATTTTTAAGAGTCAGAAGGTGCCACTGAGATCAGGAAGTCAAAGCTACCACATGAGATGTATCACAAGTGACCAGTTTCAAGTCCAAGAGCTATGAAAATCTGAAGACATCTGAAAACATTGAGTTGTTCCATGTTGTTCAATCATTCTGGAACCTTCTCAATAGAAAGTGCCACTTTGTAATAAAAAACCTGTAGTTTGACTTGCACAAAGAGTCCTAGGAAGGAAAAAACAACTAATGACCGGGAGAAAAGTTTGTAAGGAGAAAGGCAACTGTACAAAACAGCTGAGGGGTTGGCAGGGGAAAACAAAACATCTTTTAAAATTGCTTTCAGAACAAAAAGGTGGGAAGAAAGTAAGAAGAAAATAGATGAACAAAATGGCATATAAAACCAGGATCAGTGTGCAAAACTGTTTTAAATACCTACACCTTATTAGGGCCATTATGGCCTGGTAGCAGTGTTGCTGGCTATAGTCCATAAGCCATCTGGTGGTGACCCACCACAACCCAGCCACCCACCCCACAGGAGAGCCACTCCTCCAAGTGTTGCACCCCCAGGTTTTAGGGTGAAGGTGGTAAACTTTGGTATCTCATCTGACACCTTTCTTTTCACAGACAAGATCAGCAGAGCCAAGTCTCTGCATCTGTAAACAGTAGAGTTTATTACTCTCCAAAATTCCAAGGGTAAAGCTGGGACCACAGTCACAGGGTGTATCAGGAGGATCTTGCTCTGCTACACGACTTGTCTTAAATGTCCAACACAGTAGACGACTTTTTTCTCTCCTAAGTTTGAATCTGTAGAGTTCTGTTAAAGTATTAAAGCATAAGAGTTTGCCTCATCACCATCACTAAATCTCAGCATGAGTAGCAAGTTATTACAGGTAAGAAAATGCAATCCTCAGAAAAAAGTCGGGCAGCTCAGGCCACAGCATGAGTCATTAACAAATTAATACTGAATACAGGCCTCCTGCTTTCCTTTACCTTTCTAAATCCAGTCTGACAATTGTCCCCAAATTGGTATGACAGGGCCATTATACATAACAACTCATGTGTTCAATATCACATGCAGCAACCAGTTTACTCTCAGTGAGGATTTTACATTAAGTCATAGGAGACAAGTGGAGCAGCAGCAGCTATGGGACAACCAACACAAATTTTAGTATGCAATAGCTTCTGCACCGATGCAGGGCTGAGCGACACAGAGATTACTGCAAAATTTGGACATAAATTGGTATTTGATCACCAACTGGTGGCAAAGAAAACTAAATAAAACCTCCCTCAGACTGTAACCCAGCAGCCTGACAGAGCAGGAGTGCTACTGTGCAACATGGCAGAAAGATTCACACCTAAGGTGAAGGCTGCCAAAGTTTCATTTTGATTGCCAAAGCTATTAAAGGGGAGCTACACTGATGGGCAACAGATGGCTTATACAACTACATGCAGAGAAATGTAAGAGGCCAGCTAAAAAGTCTGTTGAAAGTACTAGCCTCAAAGGTCACCCAGTGGCACACAAACCAGAGGGAAGATGTGAAGGGTTAGAGTAGGCACAACATTAAATCTTTCAGCACAACATTTGGAAGCAGCAACAAAAAGCAAACAATTCTGCAACATATAAATAAAGGGTACCAAAGCAAGTCAAAGGACATTATTCTTCCACTGCATAAAGGGTCTAATGAGACCACATGTAGAGCACCATACTCTCTTCTAGCTGCCTTATTTTTAAAGCAGCTATTGTGAAGCTGAATGGGGGAAAGCAAAGGGCAACCCACACAATTCCTACAGTTGCAGATTTGAAACCAGCAAGGACACAAACTTTTGTTTCACACACAGACAAAAAAAGCAGGATCTGAGCACTCACTGACCAAGGAGGAGGTGGCAGGACTACTGGAGAACAGCCCTACAACAAGCTTCCATATTATGTTGCAATATGGTCCTGACATCTTCTGGACATTAAAGTTCTCATGATTCTTTTCATGACAGCCTGTGTTCGGTTTTATTCTGCCTCATTAAATATGTGCCATAAACAAACTGAAACCAGAACTTTATAAACAGCAACACATAATAATTGTCATTTTAAACTAAACTTGAGGTTTTCCCCTCTGACAACGGCCAGATGCTATAGAGGAAGGTGAAGAAATAACACCCATAACATACAGAATAAGCATGGGGTCTGTGGTGACAGGTTGGACTTGATGATCTTTGAGGTCTCTTCCAACCTTGGTGATTCTGTGAACTGCAGGAGGTGCTTGTTTTATACCTACATCACAAAGTGTCACATGTCTTGTGCTTCTCATCTCACACAGTATTCATTAATTTCTTTTCATTATTTAGATAAATGCCCAACCCTTTCTGAATTCTTCCAGACTCACCTGGACTCAATTACTTCTTCCAGCAGCAAGTCTTTCAGGTTAATTACATGCAATGTAAAATTAACACATTTCTTCACCCCTTCCCTTGCTCTCAAAACCACCCAACATCCCTGCAGTGTCCCTTCTCTACTCACTGTTTTAAGTATCTCTGTATATCCTCCTATTCATTGCCAATATTGAGCCTCAATCCTGTGAAAATTGAACAAATGCACCTTTCTAAACCTGCACATCAATCTTGGTTGCAAATTTATATCCTCACCCTTTCAGTGTCTCCAAATCCCAGCAATCCTTTCCCACCTGTAGATCCCTTTTCTACTTCCCTTACCTTTGAGGTGAGGAGAAAAGCAGCAAGAACAAGGGAGGTGCTACTGTCATCTTTTTAGTGCTATTTTCTAAGTTTCACTGCACTCTCCAGCTTTGTATTTGAGCTTGCTTTCACAACTGCTCTCCTGCCTGGTGGGCAAATGCTTCCACTGAACTCCAAACTCTCAGAAGTCCTGGTCTTCTCAAGTAGTTTTGAATTAATTCACTTCTGGTCCTAAATTGTTTCAGTATGCTGCTGTGCATTGTTAAGCAGCTGCCCCTTGTGGCATGTGTCACATGGGGAAAAGATACCCATGTTATAACACTATGAAGCCACTAAATAAAGTTCACCATGACATTTTGACAATCTCCCCCTGAACTTTATCTAATGCTTCAAACTCAGCAATCTCCAAAAAATCTTTTTAAAGTCACATTGTCCCAGAAACACTTTTTTCCCCCCATCTTCCCAAAGAAAGGGGGACTCACCAGCAGAAAACTCAGCAGTAAAGCCCCACCTCAATCATACTTTTGTACTATGTCACATTACAACATATTTCTCATAGTCTGCCTGGTGAAAATTTGTGGCCAGACTTTGACAGTTATTTGGATGAAAGATGCTGTAAGAATGCAAGATCATTATCATTTTACTTGGATAGGGTTTTACTTTCCTTCCGGTCCCTAAATTATTGGTGGCGTGGTGCTGAACTGAGCGCTGCAGTGCAGCTGTATTCAGGCACTAGCATGAGTCCATTCTGGGTCTAGGTAAAGTGACTTCCATAAATAGCAAAGAGATTTCGGAGTCCAAAACACAGAATTCCTCACTACAGCTTCAAAACTTAATACAATAATCCCCCAAACAAAACACATCCTCACACATCTCAATAAAATTCTTATTCCAGGAGGTGTGAAAACATAAAAAACTTTATAGTTCAGCCCTTAATGCAAAGCCACATGCTAGTATACCACCCAGGAAAAAGTACAACTTGCTTTAAGAGCTTGTATGACCACTCAGCATGGTAAAAAAGGGTATTTTGTGGGTGAATCAGGGTCAGAAGAAGTTCTGGGAAACTGCAGAAGCGAAGTATAACAACTCCCTGGAGACAACTAGTCAGCTACTCAGCCCCTTAGGAACAACGTCTAAACATATCTGCATTAACTATGAGGAGATAAAGAGAAGTAGGTAAATAAAACATGCCCGAGTATCATCTTAGGGTTCAAAGATGGGTGCATCAAAGTGGTCCACCTCCACTGGATATGAGCAGCTTTCCTCCTGTCTGAGCAATCACACATCCATTGCAAGTTTCTGTCCTACTGGTGTTTTTTACTAAAAACTAAACCACTAAAACAAGTCTCATCCTAATAATTTACAATCTCTGATATGATCTTACTGTGGTGAAGATGCTAAGACATCCCTAGAAACATTCCAGGACAAGTTGCCTGGGGCTCTGAGCAACCTGTTCTAACTGGAGATGCCACTGCTCACTGCAGGAGGGTTGGACTAAATGACTGTTGAAGTTCCCTTCTAACCCAAAATATTCTATGGTTTTATGGTCTTGCCTCTGGTTCACAAGCACCACACAAACACAAGCAAGAACAGGACTTGCACTGAGTTAGGGTTCATATACCCCTTCCAGAACTAGTAACCCCATTTTCTTCAAGGGGCTAGGCCATGATCTGATCACTCTGTGCTCAATCCTTCACACAGATGTAGCCCCTCAGAGCTGGCTACAGGAGGCTGTGTGTTTAGAAAAGAGATTCCTACACAGTAGTAAAAGATGCAAGTCCAAAGCATGCATTTACACACTGTCACTAAACATAGTTTTAATTAGCTTTGCCGAGGCTAAATTTAAATCCAAGCGTGACTAACAGGCTTGCAATGCCTCAGCCTGGTTCTTAAATGAAAACATCAAAACCCAAACTGTAAAGCTAATGGTTTCTCCAGGGCTATTCCCTTCACAGCATCTCAGTCCAGTTCATATGCTGCTGCTCCCAGGCTTTCTTATGACACATAACCACATTCCTCACCAACACTTCTTTGACCCAACAAGTGACCTACATCTTCTAGCATTCAGAAAGAAAATGCTGGTTTCTTTGCAGAGCAAAGTGAGGGTTTTTTTGTGCCCTTCCTTTCAATTCTTGAAAAAGCAAGCAAGATAACATTCAGCTGCAAGACAATGAGATGCTATAACTCAGGAGAACCTCAAGCATCCAAGAAGAGTAGTTTAAAAAGACAGGCATGCTGGATAGCAGAGGAATTCCCAGTGGAGATTAATTATAGCACAGGATGTCATTATATTCCTGCATGTCAGAGGTAAACTGAAAGTGTGCCAAAGGCAAGTTTTTGTCCATTAAAAAAAAACCCACCAAAACCAACTCATAGTCTGGCTGTGAGGTTTCCAAACATCCAGCCACATAAAACCAGTCCAAAAACACAACAGTGTAGTCCCCAGCAACTGTCTCAGCTCATTATTCCACTGAATCAAGGGATCATTAGTGAAAGATGCCTCTGCACAGCCCCATAGGAAGGGAGGCTGCCCGTCTCTCCCTCCCTAGCTCCATACAGCCTCACAGGAGCATCGTCCAGCCTCGACTCAGTGTTAACACCACCACAAAATTAAAGCCCTGTCACAGCCTGGAATGGGATGTCTGAAACTCAACCGAGAGTGTGACACTGCTACAAAGCCAGTTACCCTTCTAATTACTCATGTTGACCCTGGAACTGGGAAAGTAGGAGACAGTAATCTTTCAGGCTTCCATTTTAAAACTCATAATAAGCTCAGTTTCCATTTCAGAGTGCTGTTCCACATACAGCCTCTATTACCCATCTGATGACTGCATCAAAGAGTGCTCCTAGGCATATCCCTGGAGCAGAGACCTCTGCCTGAACCAGGAAGGAAGGAGAAAAATATTCCATAAGAAGTCATTAATATGGGCTATGATGTTGTGGTACTAATATACCCACAACTGAAGGGAAGGGCAGGAGGAAAGAGCCTACTCAAAACCAAAAAGGCAAGCTGAGTGGGATGCCAAAGCTTTTTCCTAACTATGCACCTGCCTATAGGTAAAATCATCCAGTTTCCGCTGAAATCTCCTATATATTCACATTTTTGGGTCTCCAGTGGTTGACAGGCATCTTCTACCACACAAAATTGATGGGAACACACCCCATCTTTCTTCCTGCTCCAAGACAGTTTCTCAGAAGACAGCATTCGGAGTGGACAATAGCACAACATGGTTTCTATAAGAAGCCTGTCAGCTCCTTGGGAACTGCTTTTCTGCTTCTGCCAAACATACGGTCAGAACTACACCCTGGCCTTGGTCTGGGTGGTCAGGATGGGCTGCAGGAACCTGATCCAAAGAGTCTAATTTACCCAAAAAGGACCAACACATGCTATAAATCTAGAGACAAAACAGCAAGCTGCAGGAAGGACAACCATCAGCCGAGTCCTTGCTTGCTGATTCCACAGGAAACTACTTTTGACCAGAACATCTGGGACCTAAAAGTAAGATCAAAAAGAAATCACAGAGCTGGCTCAGAAGGGCATATGAGAGGGTAAGGAGCAGGCCCAGAGAAAATTTGAGGTTGTGCATGTTTAAATATCAACCCATACTTATAGGCCAACATTGGAGAGAGAAAAAATAAACAAACTAAACCTTTTCCAATGGACTGTTCAAATCAAAGGGATGGTGGTGTCCTAGGTCCTAACTGGGGTACAGACTACTTAGAAGTTTTTGTAGTGTTTTTCTGACTGAAGTCTCCAGTACAAGCTTCCTGCCAATGTGACTGTAGATGTGTCTAGAAGCCAAACTCACGGTCACACGCAGTGTGAAGCGCAAGACAGTCATTCAAAACTCATTTTTAACACACCACAAAACTCTTCAAAAATGTAATTATCAAATAATGTTGGTGTTAAAAAAAGACAAAAATATTCAACAAGAGTTTTGGTTCTTTGCAGCTCTTCCCCCTTTCAAAACTTAGGAGGTATTTAAAACCACCCTTCTACAGCAGTGAGTTTGTAGTGTTGGAAGAGCATATTCGACTACGCACTCAAAGTTACAGCATCAAAGAGGCTTTGAAACAAGCAATGTTTTGCATCAATCTCTGCCTGCACAAACCCCAGAGCCAGAAGTTCAGCTGTGGCCAAAAAAAGAAAGCAGAAAGAAAAAAAAAAAAAGAACATGGATCTAAATCCACCCTAGATATGGAATCAATGACTAACTAAAGCAGGCAGCAGTGGCCATGAGGGAGCATAGCATTTCCCTGCTATCTGAGTATCTAAGGCTCAGAGGAAGAGCAGTCCATGTCATCCATCAGCAGAGCAAGAAATGTGATGCTTAAGGACTGCCCATTTAAGATGTAGAGATATGGTCTCTGCAGGCCTCCCCTGGTGCACAGAGGCTCTGGGGAAGTCCCGTTCCTGGCTGCTTTTCCTGTGACCTGCCCCACTGAAAACTCTGGAGGCTGAGTGCAGGTCTCTTTCTCACTCCTTCCCAGATAAAGGATTCCAATAGGAAAAACACTGACAAGCCTTAGGGAGCCTCTCCTGTCTCAAAGACTCATTCCTCATTACCAGGGCAGGACACCAGCCACTCACCCCTCCCGAAACCCTGGAAGGGTGAGATAAAGCACTCTGGACTGGTTAACAGGAAGGTCTACAAAACTCACTCCACAGCATCTGAAACACTTTGCTTTTCCTTTTTGTAGTCGTGTCATTCATCTGCCCATGCCACACCCAAGCCTTTCACTCCTTATTTTTCGTGGCACTGATTCTGCCCCTTCTTCTTACACCATTGTTGTTTCTTCTCCAACTTCACACCAACATTTTCCAACACCTCTTTGTAACTTTTCTGCGCCCACTTCCCCATATTCCACTTCCCAGTGAATATTCAGAGATCCACATAAACAAGGCACACTCTTTATCCATCTCCCACCTCCTCATTGTCTCCTCACTCCCACTCATCCTTCTCTCACTTCTTCTAGAACAACTCCAAACCGACATTTGGCAGCAGCCTCCTCTTCATATACTGGTCTCTGCCTGCTTTGAATTAACCAAAGTTTTTCAGCCACCCTTTTCTGCATCAGCTTGGGTAAGACATGCAGGGGACTCTACCACAAAACAGCTGCTTTCAAATGCACCCCCCTTTTACAGTGTGTCTTCTCCAGACCCTCCTTCATCCCTTACACACAACCAGCTCCACACTGCCAACTTCCCTCCCTCTGATTGTACACCAGGATTTCTTTTTGTCACAAACTCCCACATTTTTCCTCTCAAAAATGCAACTTCCACCCTAGTCCTCCCCTCTGTTGCACACTTTCTTGCTCTTACATTTCCTCTTGGCTTAGAAACACACAATTGGAGGATACTGTGTTCTGCTACCAAAGGAAATCAGTTTATAATCCTCTTCTTCAAATCATCCACCTTCAGTATTGGTGCCTGTTTGGTTCTTTGCTCCCTTCACTCTTGCTGGAGTGCGATTCCAGTGTATCATTGCTCTGATGATTTGAAACTTTCTTTTAATTGCTAACAATTTATACATCAGTCTATAGCTGGGGTGAACAGTGCTTTGCCCTCCGTCGTGCTTACTTCGCAATGTTTAGAAGGTATTAATCATGTACTCCCTAAATCTTCATTTTGTTAACCCAAGCTAAAGTCCTCAGATTATAACAAATTCATCATTTTCTCGATGATCCCAAAAGTCCTCTCCTGTCTCCCTTCCAGTTTGAATCAAGTTTCTCAAAAATGACTGGAATTACTACTGTGAGCCCTTTCTGGTTTGCGTCACATTTGCATCGATCCTGTGATTGGAAGCTGGAAAGCACAAGGACAAAAAAATAGCAGAACTTATTTCAATTCATTCACAAACATGCTTTTACTTGCATTGCTATTCAATTTCAACCCACTTCTGTCACACCAGTCCTGAATGCCAGACTGTAGGATATTTCCTTCCTCCGGGTAGAGCTCCCATAGGCGCCTGTCTCCAGACCAAAAGTCCTTCTTTCAGCTTATGCTGCAGCAGCTGCTCTTCAACAGGTCCTTCAAAATACTTTGTCAATCCTCAGCCTCTCCACAGACTAACTGTTTGGTTTTTTTTTTAGTGTTTTCAAGGGCAGATTTCCAAACAAACAGATTAAACCAACAGCCTTTTAAAACCCAGAAGATCATTTATCTTTGTGAGATTAGTATCTCCTCCTGCCTTAGTTAAATTCTTGCCAGTTACCAAGAACATTCACCCATCCAGGTAGCTTTAAACCACCCCCTCACTTGCCTCTTTGCTATTTATATGGCCATTCATTTTCTTCCTGCCTACTGTCTTATACCATTTATTCTCTTTTCTCTTTCTACCACTGTAAGGCCTATTCTGTAGGCTCCTAGCTATGGCGCATCTTCAACGTGTGCATCAGCTGGCGTACAGCACAAACACAACCAGATCAACTACCTTCACTAGAAAGTCTCTTCCTTCCCCTTTTCAATTTTGTGAGTTCCATAGTCAAGCAACTTCAGCATTTAAATTTAATCCCACTCCTTATCTGCAGTCCCAGCTGCTCAACTTCTATTTGTAAAGGTTCAAGGAGTCCTTCTCATTTCTGCCTGCTGCAAGTGCAGAAGTTTCTTTCCTGAGGTGCTCCTCAAATCCTTTAACTGGTCTAGAGGATCTCACCTCACCTTATAACTCTTGGACCTTCTGCCTCCCAGTCTCATCGCTCTCCTACTCAAAAATCTCTGTCAGTATCTCACCTCAAACATTCTCCCCACCTCTCCCCTTTTCTACCTGCCCCATTTTCCCTTCTCCTTCAACTAACTGTTTGCTTTTCAGTCTACTGTTCACAATAAATGACTGACTGGAGTTTACCTCTTCCAATGCCATTTATACTCCATCAGCATACTGCTCCTGGCAACAGAAATTCAAGTGTTCAGCAGCTGATCTACTTTTACAGCCACTGCTTTACTCTTCTTCTCTGCTTCTGGCTGTGGTATGATTCAGCTTGTCTCCGTTTCTTTTCATGAGTACCTGGGTGTCAGTTCAACATCACAAAAGCCCCACAGAACTCTAAATGTTTCACCTGTCTTTTCTGCTTTGTTGTCTTTTCCTCCTGGACAATAGTATCATCCTGTTTAAAACACAGAGTGCCAGACTCCCTACTGGCTGTCGTTACATCCTCAGTGACAAGCCACATCTTATTTTTCAAGTTTGTTCTGTGTTGTAGTTTTAAAGCACCACCTTCTCGTTCCAGCTACTCACTTAAATCCCCCACTGCACTCTTAAACCTTCTATTCCAGTTACTGATGTTCTCCTAGCCTGACATAATGCCACTCAAAATTATGCTAAATGTCCACTCAAACACCTGCTGCAGAAATCATTCTCTTCATCCTCTCTTCTAAGTGTGCCACCCATCTATACAAATCTTCAATTTTCCATCTTTCTCTCTCACAAAGAAGTTAGGCTATGTATCTCAGTTTCTGTGTCCTTTGTGGCTTGTTTCCAATCTTCACATCACCTCTCTCAAGATTTTGGAGACCCCCTCAAAGTCTATCCTGGAGAGACCAAAGCCCACTTTCACTTTGTCTCGTTGAACCAGTTGTGTGGGGGATGTATTCTCCCTCAACACCTCCAGAAGTCACATTTAACTTTTCAAGTTTTATTAAGATTCCCCATTACCCTGAGGTCTGCAAATAACCTGAGGACAATCAAACTGTTGCAAGGTTAATACCACTGCCTCAGATATCAATCATCAACTGAGACAACATATGTGTACAGCCAGGCCTCATTTGATACTTAGTCTGCAAGCTCTTTTCACTCAGGATAGTGCTTTCGTGCAGCATAAAATCACCAAATGGTATGGGTTGGAAGCAACCTTTAAAGGCCACTTAGTCCAACCTGCCTGCAGTCAGCAGGGATAGCCACAGCAAGGTGCTCACAACCCCAAACAACCTGACTTAGAATTTTTCCAGGGATGAGGCATCTAACACCTTTTATTTTCAACCATCACCCCCTGTCCTGTCACAACACATCCTGCTAAAAAGTCTGTCCCCAGCCTTCTTAGTGGTCCTTTTAAAGTACTGAAAGGCCACCTGAAGATCTCCCTGGAAACTTTGTCTTTCCCAGGCTGAACAACCCACTCTCTCAGCCTGGCCTCACAGTAGAGGGCTTCCAGCCTCAATCACAAAAAATTACATCTCAACATGAGAAAACTGACCATTCTCTCAGGGCCAACCATTCGAGAACTCTGCAGGAGTTCTTAGGACAGAGACTTTTAAAAAAGATTTATCAGACTTCTTGAAACGTAAAGACCTAGGTTCCTTTGCTTATTGGTACCTGTACAAGAACATATTTAACCAAGATTTCAAGTTTCCCAGTAATTAAAGGAATTGGTAATAAATCCCAACACACTCACAATAAGCATGATTTTTTTTATGCCTTCATCAGAGGTTCTAGGAAATTTCAGATCTGCATTTTTCTGACACATCCAAGAATTTACCACCTCACACTTTTCACCTGACTTTTCACACAGCATTACCGAGAACTAACCATTCTGGAGCCACTGGATCAAGCTCCTGCTCTGGTACCACACAGTATTTAACATCCCCATGCAATACCAAGGTTTTAAATTACTTGAGTATTTCAAGTCACCAGGAACTTGACCTGTGCTACTAAACCAGGAGGAGCTCGGAGCCGCAGAGAAGGTCAAAACTCTAATGAGGCCTCTACAGGGCACAAACTACACTGAAAAAGTAACTTTTTAAAAGAAAATCCACACATGCATATAATCAGTAACAGAGCTGCTGCATTCGTGTCAATGAAGGCTCGATACTTGCTGATGTACAAACAACTTGTTCCCGTACTCCTCATCTGACCTTGAGTCTTCAATCTAAGCCTGACTTAGAGCACCACCAACAAAAAAGGACACCAAGCCTGCTAAATCTAACAGCTTATTTAGTGCCATGAATTTCAAAGCATAGGAAAAAAACAATCATAACATCCAAGATTAAGAAAAAAAGTCACCTGATGACAATTCTAAATGAGACAATGATGCTTTTGAAGGCAAAACTGCTGGGGGCGGGGATGGCTATTCATAAATAATGTTCTGGGTTAGAGGCTATTTATTGACTGTAGGACCACAGCAAAGCTATTAATGAAACAAGATCACAAAAAAAGCTTAAAATATTTCATGTTCTGAAGACCTTAAGGGACAGA
Organism: Picus viridis; assembly: GCA_033816785.1. Lineage (NCBI taxonomy): Eukaryota > Metazoa > Chordata > Aves > Piciformes > Picidae > Picus > Picus viridis. Next base: position 25,201,181 of record CM066588.1, read on the forward strand.
AATAGCCCATATATTTCAAAATATTTTCAAATAATATGCATGAGATATTTCTTTTTCCTGATTGGAGACATCGGCCTGAAAGCTGAAGTCACCAATTTATGTCCAGAACAGGTGCAGACTTCTGACCCACTGCCTCCTTCTCCATAAAAAGGGCTCCATTTTGACCTACCAAAACAAAAAAAAAAAAAATCTAACACTAACCACAGAAAGCTAAAAGCCACCTCGGTGACCTTGCAGTCCTTTGTCTGCCTGTTAAGATCGGCACCATCAGCTGTGGTTGATGATCTCAGGAACACAAATGCACTCTGCCTTTGAGAATGTGACCAAGACCTGGCAAACTCCTCCTACACAAAAGGAACAACAGAGCCCAAATAGGGAATAAAATAAAAATAAAATCTACTTTTCTAAAATATGTTTATGGGACACAGACACGTTCAAAATGATCTCCAACTCTTACCACAAAATCACCAGCTGGTGGAATTTACAGGACCTCAAAAATACTTTCTAATATTTTTCCTGGTAGGAAACAGGAGGCAGAGATGGGAAATCTGCCACTCAAAGGAAGCAGATTTGAAATTATCTGTTCTGATTAGAACTCTGTGTACTTCTTGGAAACATGGGATGGGGAGATTCTAAGCACTATCTGTATGCAGGAGAGAATTTGCTTATCTTTTTTGACTGTGGTTTCAGCTCTGTCGGACTGCTTTTATGTCACAGCACATCTCCAGACATTTTTTTCTATAAAAGTCAAGGAAGTTTTAAAAGTCTTTAAAATACCAACCTGGATACTACATGAAACCAAATTCTCATACTATTGGCTTGAATCTTGAAGAAAATACATAAACATAAAATAATATGAAAGCTGTTAACGACCTCCTGAAGATCTGGCTCCAGCTGCCACAGCTGCAATAATTCCACCAAAGTGAGGACATGTTGTATCAGCTGGGGACTTGGTCTGACAAAGGTGAAGGCACTAAGCAGCGTTTCAAATTGAGTGTGCGTGCATTGAAGCTCATTTTACTTACCACTAAAGCCGTCCTGCTTTGAAATATACCTTTGCAAAACAGTAGAGCGCTGAAATTCTTGCAGAAATGCAGACAATTAATTTCTCAGCTGGCTGAGAAAGCAATACAAAAATAAGACCCAAACGTCTTGAGGAAGTTTGTACTAACTTTTCAGAGTCCTTCATTAATCAAAATGCCACGGCTATTTGTTTGGGAGCTGTGAGATAGATTTCTAGCAGCAGAAACGAGCTATAGCCCAGTCTGAAATAACTGTTAAATGTTCCAGCTTCTCAGGCCAGAAGCTAAGCTCATTATTTCTGCGCTAAGTAACAACTGAGCCACGGCCACAACTGGGAAAATCTTTTTTACACGTCAAGAGGAAGAGTCAACACAAGGAGAGAGTTATTTCAGATGATCCTGACAGACAATTTCAGTGTTCTGTTTTGCTTTTTTAAATAGTGAGAGCAGTCAGAGCTAAAAGTTAATATTGCAATGATTGGTGTGGAATTCGGCTTCCTCCAAAGTCCACGATCAGCCTTCCAAAATACCACACCAACCTCACTTACCCCAAGCCATCTTGCTCCTTTGCTGGCAGCCTGCTGAATCTGCACTCTTTTCAGGGTGACATGGTAAACAGCTCCCTCTTCTACTTCTTCACCCTCATCTTGAATTGTGGTCTACCAAGGAAAGGGGAAAGAAAACACGTAAGAGAGAAAAGAACACTCTCCCTCTTCTGCTAGCCACAATCTATACCAGGTGCTCGGCTGCTAAGGGCAGAAGACAGGCTGCACAAAGTAAATGCAACAATCACAGCAGCACAGGATTCTTTTAGATGGAGGGAACACGGGAGATATTCTTGGCAAGCTGTCCTTTCCTGTGGTATCAAGATACCCTGACTTTCCATTTAACCATTTTTCCTAGGCTAGCACATATTTTAAATAGTTGTATAAAGACTTTTCGAAGGAAACAGTTTGGTTTTGATTAGCAGTTCTCTCTTCCCTTTCCCTCCCTCCTTTTCCAAAGCAATTAACCTCTTCAGTCTTTCAATTATGGAAGAACTGCACTTTTTAAAACGGCTAAATTACTTAGGCAAGGCAGCCTTTAAACTTTGAAGTTAACAAGCATTTAAAATACAGGGACCCTTTATTTCTGTTGACAGGAGCAATCTAAAGTCCTTGTGGTTAGCTTTTCCAAAACCTATTCTTTCAAGTAAAAAAAAAAAAAAAAAAAAAAAAAAGTCAAAACAAAACAAAAAAACAACAACACCAAGACCGAACCCAAAACACAACTTGCCGGAGTCAAGGCTTTAAAACTCACAGCTAATAGAAAGCGGATGAAAGAGACAAGAAAGAGAAGCTGAACGCCTCCCCAACTTTAACCGAAGATGTGCTGCAGCAGTGACTCCTCACCGCCGAGATGATGAACCGTACAAAGAGCGCAAAGCCGCTGCCGCACGCACACTAAACAGGCGTCTGGATTTCTCCGAAAAGGCAACTAACTTCCCTCTCTCCATCCTCCCCTGGAAGACAAGCATCTCTGGGGAAGCGAGGGAGAGCGGCGAGGCTCCGGGAAGCGGCGCGCCCGGCCACCAGCACCCGCGGCACGGGCAGGGGATGGGGAGACTGGGACACGGGACGCCCGGTTACCATTTTAGCTCTCCACAGCAATTTCATTCTCGATGCTTTCCCAGGCGCCTCGGCGGGGCACGCCGCTGTCCGCCGTCGCCTCACCGATCCGCCCTGCCCTGCCAGCGGCTGCCGCCGCCGCCGCGGGCCGGGCCGGGCCGAGCCGTGCGGCCCCTCGGCTCCGCGGCGCGGGAGGGCGGGCGGCAGCGCCAGGCCCCGCCTCGGCCCGGCCCCGCCGAGGGGCTTCCTGTTTACCACGGGCAGAAAAGTTGTGCCGGCTTCGGTGGCTCAGTGTGCGGGCAGCAGCCGTGGGGGTGCGGTTCCGCGGGGCTTACAGCCTGGAGTGGGGCGGTCACCCACCCTCGCCCCAGTTGTCCCTGTGAGGGGGACAAGGTACGAGCGTTCTGCCCGGTTCCCCGTGGGGCCGGGCACGAAGGAAACGCCTCCGCCAGCCTCCTCCGGCCGGGTGCAGCGGCACTGCGGGGCCCGGACACGGCAGCGGAGAGCGGCAGGGGGTGCGGGTCGCCGGGGACCGGCTCCCTTCGGGGCACCCTGCTTGCCGGTCTCGTTCTGTCCTAGCCTAAAACCCGGGGTCCACAAAAGACGGGAACTCCAAGCCAAGCTTAATTCTAAGAACTTACTTCTACAGGTGTGAAAGTCGACGTTAAGAGTAAAGCTCGACACTCCGCCGTGTCCTGGTCCTGCCTCTGCAGGACCTTGTGCCTGCCCCGCACTTGCAGAGCAGAGGGAGAACCTTCCTCATCCTCCTGCTCCTCCTCCACCGCCTGCCCCCACCAGCCAGGCTGCCCTCTATGCTGGCCTGGGGGGGGTCTCTTGCAGCCCTCTGCAAGCCCGTGACCGCCGTCGCCTCACGGCGACATGCAAGCAGCGGGGACAGGGCATGTGCAGCTGTATAGCAGCAGGTAAGAAACAGGTGATAAACAGAGGAACCATGAGGAGCAGAGACGTTGCCTGTGAAGTCAGATTGCGAAGAGAACAGGGCTGAAGTCCTGGTTTGAGGAGATAGAAAATGGGAGGCAAAGGGAAAGCGTTCCTACACGTTTTACCATTAGACACCAGGAAACAAATGATGAGTGTTTTCACCTGTGTCTCGTTATGAGCGTGACCTCCTCTTCGAAAAGGAAAGGCTCTCATACTGATTTTGTAATCAAGAAGTTAGGGTCCACTATATTTCCCATCTACTGCCTTGGACACAGACTAAACCCACAGCACTGTTTTCCTTCTGTGGAGTCCCTTGCTCACAGACAAGCCTGTATCAGCTCTCAAAACAAGCTGTAGACATCAGCATGTGAACAGGATCTCAAGCTAAATGGTTTTAAACCCACTAACTTAAGTTGTCCATAGCAGGGTTTGGGGAGAGAAGTTGCATCCAGAAGATACTGTACAAGCCAATGACAGCAGTAAGACTTGGACCAGAGAATTCAGACCTGGACCTCAGTGCTAACAGCCGTTATATTTTTACACACAAAGTGTTACTACCAGTTATCTCAAGAGAGGGGCTGCTTCAGAGAAGCTGTTATCACTTGCAGCTGTTAAGATGAGGAAGCATGTGAAAGCAAGGAACATTATTTTAAGCTATGAAACCAAGACTGAGCTGTGCTGTCACAGGTGAACTGATCTGATTGTTTGCCAGGCTTTGCATTTAGTTTATTTGTCTAATACTGAAAGTAATCCAGAACATGCTGAGGCAGAGAAAGGCTTTAAATGTCTGACTAAAATGTATTATAGCATACAAATCAAACTCTAGATTTTCCAGAGCCCCTTGGTTTCTCCTGTAAAACTGAACAGAGCAGTTTGAATGCTTCGGATTTTGCAAAACACCTTTCCACATCATAATTTTTAGGTGCAAACCCAGAGAGCCTGCACTGAATTCTTGTAGTTAGCCCAGCAGGCATGCGAAGCAGTTTCAGAACAAATTGCTGTGGAACAGGAGAAACGTGAAAATGGATATCTAGCTACAAGGAATGTAACACCAAAGGCAAATAATTATTCTGTGTTGAAATAAAAGCTTTATCATGGTGTGGTGTTCTGGTGCACCAGTATATCAAACTGCATCCTGGTTTTGTGACAGTATACTTTGAATTTACATGCTGGCTTTCATCCTAAGAAACTGCACAAACAAGATACTGTACAAACTGCACCCCTGGAGTGTGGCTACACCTGGGCTGCTGAACAAGGACCTACAACACATGCAGTAAGGGGGGACAAAAATTTTGGCCAAGGTGATGAGGTCTATATGACAACAGAGACATCTATTTTACAAGAATAAAGAGCTACCTTACAGTCTTCCAGATGGGAAGTCAAAGCTTCACATAGCTTAAATCACACACAAATGCGCATCTTGGCCTCAATGATCTTAAAGGTCTTTGGCAACCTAAACAATTCTATGATCTTTTCATCCCTTGATCTCAGCTCTGCCAAACATGCACCTGAGATGGCAACCAGTGTTCTCTGGGGTTTTCCAGCACCACCCACCCTCTTCTGTCATGTGTGCTAAAAGAACCTATGAAGGTTATGCTTCAGAGGAAGTTATTTCCGGCTCAACAAATTTCTGAGTGAGCCTGGAAGATGATACTTTACAATGAGATGTCCTCAGTCAGCTGATGTGGGAGGAAAGTATCAGAATTAGCCTATAAGAAAAATTAATTGACTGTGCTAAGCATTAGTGCTCTTTAAGGATGAGGCAAAAAAACCCCACCAACCCAATACTAAAATGATCTGCCATTTGTAGAAACCTTCAGTATTTACTTGATTGAAATCTTCATCTAGTTATTATTTATCCCTTAAAGTAATTTGCACAATTAAGCTTCTAGAAATTGTTTTCAGCAACTAGTTTGGCTGCAAGAGGGAAACTGCAAAATGGCCAAAACAACACACAATACACCTTAGTCTGACCAATTTAGAATCTTTCTTTAGCCCGAGCCTGGGATGCTAGTTTAAAAAGGACGTAAGCAGTAGCTTACTTTAGCATGAGCTTAAAACATTCATGTCAAAGGAACTAAATTCTTCAGATTCTTTGATGAACTGGAGCCTAGGCCCTGAAATCAGTGAATCACAGGTTCAAGCCTCCCTGTGACCAAGTCTTCTCCCCACAAGAAGTACATCAAATGCAGCATTGCAAAAAGCCCAGGAATAACATTTGCAACAGCTTTTTGATGAAAAACTGTTTATCCAAATCCTCTGATAAGTCTAATACTTGCAGTTTTCTACTTTCTTGGAAGTCTGGATTCTGCTGGTAACTGTCTCACTTGGGAAAAGGCTCTTTCTTTGTTGGGGTGGTGTCTTCATTAAAGCAGTTGACAGGGGATGGAATAGTGTTTTCCAACATAGTGTGACTTTCTTTTGCTGCAGTATTTGCTTGCTCTCCAGCTAAACAAAGAGGTTAGTTTAACTACACTACTTCTTCTGACAGACCTTGTCTGTATTTATATCATCAGATCCCCTAGCTACAACAGTGTTGCTACATGGAATACAAGAGATTTCTCCTGAACTGGTAGACTTTTTCAAAGTGAATGAAACATATGGTACCGACTACACATTTCACAGAAGGACCTGTCTGAAGTCCAGTTCCTGTCATTAACTTGTACAGAAACATGCACATCTGGGTATGTATACTACCTAACATACATGGACTTGATGTTTTAGAGAGAAAGGATTATGCTCAGTCTAGGCTCCTAAAAATCTGCCTTGCATCCAACCACTGATTATTTCATACTGGAATGGAGGAAATGCGTATGTAACATTTAACTTCCATTTAAGCTGCATTCTAAGACCATTGTGTAGTATTCAACTACTTATTTGAGAGTGAGAGACAGGATCAGAATGCACAGGAAAAGATGAAGACAGCGCAGGCTCTGATTAATCTGAAAGATGTTCTGTAACGACTTCAAGGACCAATGGAAAAGCATAAGAACAGTCTGCAAGAAGGTTTAGTGGAACTGATGTTTTGCTCTTTTAACAGACATTAATCACAAAACTGATCCATCCCAACAAACCACACTCCTGGGCAATGCTGCATTAAGTATCTGGTTCATTCCAAATCATGTTCACATGCAATGACTACATGCCTGCATAACTGAGCTCTGTGCCTGCCCTTTCTAGTGAGTAAGATTTGCTCCTCTAACACATCTGAGTGTCCATTCCCTCCCCCTCACAACAAGAAAGAAACATAAATCCACTTGTGAATGCAACCTTACACTCCTTACAGTGAAATGTTATATAAGAGAATACTTTGAGGTCTGGAAAGCTCTCAAACTGCAGATCATTGACCACTTAGAGCCCAAAAAGAACTTGCCAACTCTCCACAGAGAAATAAGCTAGTCACAGAGTGATGATTTTTCCTTGTTTTCAGCTATTGCTACAGCTGGCCTGCAGACGCTTTCATGAGAAGACAAAGCAGAAGACCTATAAACCAGCTGGAAAGAAAGAGCAGCCAGTCTTACTGCTTCTGCTAGGGGCCTAACAGGAGGAGAAAAGGAAACAGAAGTCAGAGATACCCAAATAAGGGAAATAGTTGGGAGAGCAAAGGACAAAGTAACCAGGTGACATAGGAGGCATCCCAGATAGGTTCTCCATGAGAGAAAAGCATCATGCAGCCTAAAAGGACAGAAGCCAGGTACCAGAGACCTGCCTGCAAATTTGCTTCACTGATGCTCAATAAACACACAGCTGGCCCATTTATTTCTTTTAAAAAAAAAGGGGAAACACTCCTTGCATTACAAAGTATGTAAGTTTGGTCATGGTTTCAAGATGTTCCTTTCAATGGCAGTGCCAGGTCAAGCAATTTCCACTGCCTGGTGCTAGACTGTGCTAGCGATTAGAGTTTCTTGTTTGCACATTGGATATGCTGGACATTTCTAGTGGCCATGCTTTGCATTAAATGTTTTTTCCAATATTACCTTCCCCCCCCCCCCCCCCTTTTTTCCCCAAGAAGCAATAGCTATCACCTCAAGAGTGCTATCTGTGTTCAACTGTTCGTTGGAAGAGAGGATTCCACAAGAGAGACAGTTCATCCTGTAAAAAATATGAGCATCTATCATCTAGAATAAAGCCTGTCCAAAGAGACACCGTTGCAATGGATGATGGATTAGAAGTGCATGCCTCCAAAAGGAACAAAATGCTATTTCTGTTAAGACTATCTCATTAATTATTTGCCTGCTTTCTTTCTAACCACATTTCATCCTTCCTTTCCATTCAGAGCACACGCCCTCCACTTGATAACTAACAGGTGCTGCAGAATGTAGTTCTCGAGACTGAAGCTATTGTAAAAACCCAAACCACACACAGATGGGCCACAAAAGCTGCAGAATGCAGAGCCCATAGAAATACAAACACAAAACAGTTATCAGTTTTATATTGGGTTTTAATGGCTCTGGACTCTGACCTGCAACTTGGCTCTTCACCACAGCTCCTGTATGAAACTCACCTGGTAGTATTCCTTTACCTTGTGCACACCTGAGCTCCGGCTTTCCACTCAATTACAGTTTGGCAGGGAGCACCTTAGATCTGCTTAGCATTCAGCATGATGCAAGCTCACCTACGCTGAAGGTCCTTTGCAGCACAAAGCACCTCACAGACACATACCTCAGGCAGTCATTTCCATCAGTAGAGGGGCCATACTCTGCACATGCTGCGTGCTGATGTAGGGAGTAACGGGTGAGCCAGGTCCTTCACCTTCCTCATTTGGAAATAAACTAACTTGAATCTTTGTATTATTTAAATGTCTGAGATACACTGTCACTGCATGTCAACCAGTAAGAAAAAATTGGGAGGGTCAAAAGTTAAACTAGAATTTTAAACCACTAGCTATTCATGGAATCATTAAGGGTGGGAAAGACTAAAATCAAGTCCAACTGTCAACACTACCATGCCCACTAAACCATGTCCCAAAGTGCCATATCTACACATATTTTTTTAACACCTCCAGGAATGGTGTCCACCACTTCCCTGGGTAGCCCTTTCCAATGCTTTCAGTAAATAAATGTTTCCTAGTATCTAATCAAACCTCCCGTGGCACAACTTGAGGCCACTTCAATCAAAGCAAAGGAAATGTTACACTACACACAGTATGTCTGATCTTCCATTCTCTTCTACTTTTGCAATCCTTACTCCTGTGCAAAAAGGGAAAACCAATGTTTTCTGCTCACTCTGACCAGCATTGGAAGGTGTGACAATGTAGTAGGAGCTCAGGAAAGGACCAAATACACAAGTTCATCACAATCTGACTTCATTGACACTAGAACTGAAGAAAGGCCTTCAAGTAATTGGAAATATTAACCAGAATCATGGTAAAATGTGAGAGGCAATGCAGCAAAGCTCTCATACATAACACTCAATTAATGATTCATACAGCTGCATAATTAATGATGCCAAGTCAGAAAATTCTGTAGTTAAGGAAGCACATCCAGCCTTGCTGTGACCTCTCATTTCACATGTGATTGTGATTAGATAGGCATGCACTGTTTCACAAACTATGCTGTTCAGTAGAACATGGCATGCTTTTGTATAATCTCAGATCTAGGTGGAATATCTCCTTCAGGAACAGCAAGTCCTTAGACTTCCATTTGCTAAGACTTCAAAGCAACGCTGCTTGCAAAACCACGGTCACATTGCTGGTAGACTGCACCACCTGCAACATCATATGAAGAAACAACAGCGTGTTTTAGTCCCTGTCCACTGAGCCTTTTGATTCAAGAGGAGTGTACACAGTGCTAGTGTACCACAGAATCTAGACTTGTATCTGCCCCTACTCAGTCTGCAAAACTTCCCTTGGTTCTCTGGAAACAACCTGTAGAAGCAGAGACAGCAGGTCCTAGGAACTTGAATCTTATTGCAAAACACCCAGAAACTTTTCTTAAGCCAGAAGTGCTTTACAAGGTCTTCTGTTCCTTTTCCAGCCCCACGTGTCCCTGCTGCTTCCTTCTCTAGTTTCGTGCTACTCGGCTGTCTGCAGCAAATCCTCTTGACTGCACCCTTCACACGCTTTGAAGGAAGAAACAAACCCCTCAACTGCAGGCTGAGTACATGGGTTTCTGAGGCTTGTAATTCAGTCAAATCAAAGCCAAAACTAAGACACTTCACAGTCCTGACTATTTCAGTGCCAAACCTTAGCACACTCACGCTGCAAAGCTGTTCAAATGAAGGCAGCAAAAAGTCTTTATGGAGAGGAAAAATAGTTTTCCACTCTCCTCATACTCACACATGGATGAAATGTTTGCACTCAAACTTTCCAAAAAATTCACCTTTGAGCAGAGTCCAAGGGCCTCATTTGAACAATTTAAAAACTTTCTGCAAAGAATAAATACTTTAAAAAGGCATTGCTCAATTACAAATGTGACTGTGGGTAATTCTCCTGGCGTCAATTCCATTTCTCCCAATTTACATTGTCATGAGACTAGCATCAACCCCAGTGCCTACACAGAACTAATAAAAGTATTACTCTATTCTCCAACAAAAAGTTAAGGGAGACTGAAAAGAGAAGGCTAGTATATCCAGCCAGCTTTATACACCTGAAAGATTTGGATCCTGCAGCAGACCCTACCACCAGTACAACCCATGTCTTACTCAGCTGATGGTTTGATCACAGAGTTCTACCTGAGCTGCCTCTGATTTCACTACCCTTTCATGAGAATTTAATCATATCTGAAAAAATACCAAACCACCAAAAACAACCAAAGGAAAGTAAATACCATGTTGCATGGTAATGCCACTCAGCAATTTCTTTGTAAAGATGGTGCAAAACAGCTATGACATATCAAGGGTTTGGGGAAGAGACTGAAGCATTCAGACACTGCACAGTGCTTGAAACAAGGATATCTTGGGGGATAAAAGGGTGTCAATGAAATTAAAGTTGCTTATGCTGTTGAGATCACTCTGTAAACAATGAGACTGTGTTTGTTTCTTTCATTATTGCTTATTAAGGGAGAATACAGGGAGATGGAGCTCTCAAATGTCTTCCTCTCTCAAGGAAAGGACTGACTTTTCTATACTTCTGTTTGGTATCGTCAGTGCTGTAACCACCAAGTTGTCCTAGAGACATTGTGATATAAGCGGGTTCTTTTCTTTGCAGCAGTTGAATTAAGGAAAAGAAAATCCTTAATCCTTTCCCTGATTTGTGAATCAAATTTGTGACTCTCTTATACAGGTGTCACTCAAAAGATTGCCTTCTCTGTGTTCCAGATCTTTTAATTTTTTTGCAACTAAGCAAAGTTTAATAATTAAATTGGTGGCAGCACAAATATGCATTGGATTGATATAGCAAAGTTCTTATTTTCCCTGACTGCTTTCTCATCTCCATAAACAGTGTGACTCTCCATAAGCAGCTTCTGACTTCCAGTACATTTACAAATTTGTTATTTATGTTATTGGCTAGTTAGTACTCAATTATTCTCCTCATTCCCAAATTACCTGCCACAGTTCATGTTCTTTTCTAGCAAGTTTCAGTTTCCAGAACAAGAAGTATATTTGATTAAATGAGCTCTCAAAACTTCCTATTTAGAAACATAACTTTCTTTTTCCCTTCTGCTCTGTTTTGTTTTGCTTTGGTTACAGACATACTGCATATGCACCTTCTATGGCCCTGTTACAGTATGCTTGAACAGTATCACAGTATATTGGAGGTTGGAAGGGACCTCAAGAGATCATTGGGTCCAACCCCCCTGCCAACGCAGGATCACTTAAGGTAGTCTGCACAGGAATGCATCCAGGTGGGTTTTGAAAGTCTCCAGAGAAGGGGACTCCACAACCTCCCTGGGCAGCCTGTTCCAGTGCTCTGAAACCCTCACCCTAAAAAAGTTTCTCCTCATGTTGAGGTGAAATCATCTGTGTTCAAGTCTGAACCCACTGATTCTTGTCTTATTAGTGTGCACCACTGAAAAGAGCTTGGCCCCCTCCACTTGACACGTACCCCTCAGATATTTATAGACATTGATGAGATCACCTCTCAGTCTTCTCAAGACTAAATAGCCCCAGGGATCTCATCCTCTCTTCACAGGTGAGATGCTCAAGTCCCCTAATCATCCTCATGGCTCTTCATTGGATTCTCTCCAGTAGTTCTCTGTCTTTCTTGAACTGGGGAGCCCAAAAGTGAACACACAGTATTCCAGGTATGGTCTCACCAGGGCAGGGTAGAGAGATAGAAAACTTCCCTAGACCCACTGGCTACACCTTTCTTGATGCATCCTGTGGTAGTTTTAGGCACCACACATCCCAGGATACCATTGGGTCTTTTGGCTACAAGGGCACATTGCTATGGAGAATTTGCTGTCCACCAGCACTCCAAGGTCTTCCTCTGTGGAGCTGCTTTCCAGCAGGGCAGCCCCTAACTTGTACTGATGAATGTTGTTATTCCTCCCCGATGTAGGATCCTGCACTTGTCCATATTAAACTTCATGAGGTTTGCCTGCACCCAGCTCTATACCCTGACCAGATCTTGTTGGATGGCTACACAGCCTGACGGTGTCAGCAACGCCCCCCCCCCCCTCCCCTCCCCCCCCATTTTGTATCATCAGCAAGCTTGCTGAGGGTACTCTCAATCCCCTTATCCAGATTGTTGAACAAAACTGGACCAAATACCAATCCCTGGGGAGCACCACTGGCCACAGGCCTCCAAGTTGACTCTGTCCCACTGATGATGACCCTCTGAACTCTGCTGTTGAGCCAGTTTTCAATCCACCTCACTGACCAGCTGTCTATGCTTTTCTATGAGAATGTTATGGGAGACAGTATCAAAGCCTTACTGAAGTCAAGATATATGACAACCATTGCTCTTCCCTCATCTACCCATTTGGTCACAATTTCATAGAAGTCTATCAGCTTAGTCAGACAGGATCTCCCCTTAGTAAATCCATGTTGGCTACTCCTGATAGCCTTCTTGTCTTCCATGTGGTTAGAGATGACCTCCAGGATGAGCCTTTGAAGATATATATATATATATATATATATATATATATATATATATATATATATAAAAAATAAGGATTTCATTCTCCCTAATTTTGACTCTAAAGACTGTCTCATTTTACCTGTTAGAAAAGAAGGATTTCCTCCCCTAGAACTCTGTATCCCTCTGGTATCCTTTAATCCAAGCACTCCCCAAAGGACTCTGGGCTTAATAATTACATCAAAGTGTCTATTATTTAGGATACTAGGAGGATTTCCCACTCTGTCCAGGGCCTCCTGCTCTTCTGAGCAGATCTTTGCCAGCTAGGTCCATATTTGTATCTAATTACTTCAAAGACCAATAACTTTGTCCCTCCCACCCACTGAGTTACAATCAGATGTCTTCAGTTTGACTCACTTCACGTATACATGCTTACCAGAACAAGTTAATGAAGACTTTGAATTTAAATGCTGTTCCTATAATAAATCCTGGTAATAACATGTTTTCACTGGCATTATATATGTTAAAGATCACAAATAAAACATCAAGAAGTCTGTACCTCAGACTTAAAACATGAGGGAAATCTGCTTAAAGTGATCTTGTGAATTGTGAACCCCAACCCAAAGCCTGGCAGTTTTAAATGTTGTGCACAAACACTCTTAACCTCTGAGAGGTCATTAAAGTAGTAGTGATAAATTAATCATAAATCCTTTTCTTCCTATTATAATATTATTTGCTTACTTATTCTAAATGACCTATGTAGAGCTTACAAAATTTATCCCCCTTTATTGGTGAACAATGTATTTCAAAATACTTAGAAATCCTCCAAAAGACTCCAAAAATACTGAGAAATGCTCAGAAAAAGACCCCATTTTAAGAAGCCTGCTGAGTGGCAGTCATACACAAGAGCTGTTCTGGATGCTGAAGACTGCTGAACACCGTGGACAGATTTCTCAGGCAGATCTAAACCAAATTCTTGCAAGCTTTCACGTAAGAAGGGCACTCTGTGAGATTCTGCGGTCTCAGATGGCAGTGCTGTTAATCTGAGCCAGCAAAGGATTCCCACCAGCGTAACAGAAAACAGAACACAGGCTTCAGTTCAGCTCAGAGTGAAGACATGAGAATAAGCTCATTTTCCAGTTCACTTGGGCTACTGATCCTACCTTTTTCCCAGTGGTCAAGGAACCAGCAAGTTTGAGTTGTCCTTTTTTTTTTTTTTTTTTTTTTTTTTACATGGGGTTAAAAGGGAAATGATTGAAGTGAAGCAAGAATTCAGCTTATTTATGGGTCTCTTGTTTTCTTTAATGCTACATTCATTCTAACTGATTTCACCAAATCCTACAAAGATTGTATTACCCACTTCTAGCCCTGCTACAGAGCAAAGCAGGCACCACTAAATCAGGCTCCTACTGCAGGTTTCCTTTGAGTGCTATTTAGATTTGCAGAGAGGAGAAAAGAAGAGAATTGTAAATAAATATGTAACAATTAACCTAAGAAATATATCATCTGGTCCCCACATTATATTTTTTTTAATCATACATTTCACTGAAACAGTTACAATTTCAGGGCTTTTACTAACTATCACAGCAACCTGCAAATGAGGTTTCTATCTTTCGAGTTCAATGAAATCCAGGTTTGGGGAGGCTTTGATTTGGGGTTGAGTTGTTTTTGTGATGGTTTAGTTATTTTTACTGCTTCTACCTCTGAAATATCCCATACTCCAATATAACAGTCTGTACAATGGCAACTTGCCTTCTCCAGCCTGGCTGGACTCTCTCCATCTTGCTCAGGTCCTGGTGTGATCTCGTTCTTTTGTCCTCTACACGGTCTGCAATGGACTATATTCCATGGCTGTTTGAAAGCAATTATGAAATGTAACTAGCAATACATTGACTTTCAATGTTCATTATGTTTCTCTGTTGTGAAGCACAGCAACAGGATAAGGTCATTACACAAATAAAGAAGATGCTCAGTCAGGTTCATTAGACTTCAGTGGACTCCCTTGCAAGGGAAAGGTGACAGGATTAGACCACAGGCTGTAAACACTTCAGTCCCCTCTGGGATTATGTTGTTTTATTATTATTGGCACGTTGTGCTCAGACAGCAAAGACATTCATTTAAGGATTCTAGTTTCTATTTGCAGTTCTATTACATCTATTTTTGTTTGGACTTATTTAAAGACAACAGTATCAACTCAGAAACAAAAGACAGGAAGGAGATGGAAGTCCACAATGCTTGAGGCTCTAGACAATGACAGGAAACAGCTCGTGTTTTGACAGTTCCCCCAATTCTCTTCCAGCCGATCTTTACTGAAGAATTAGACAAAGTCCAAAAAGCAAAATGAAAACATAAACAGAGCTCCACAAAGGGAAATCCTCTTGTGTTCAGGGACCAGCAGAGTGGAAAATTTTAGAGGGAATCCAGGTCTAGAGAACTATGTTAGAAAAAGCATATAAATATAAAAGAAGGACTGGAACAGTACAGGACAGCGACAGGATGTAACATGAACAAATGATTCCGTGGTCCACTCCAAGCAATCCCATTCCTCCAAGCAAAATTACAAACAAACCAAACATTTAGTATGTTTTGTAATGGGTACAGTCACACGATACCTGGCTTAGGTATTTTCAAAGTACCTACCAGAGTGACAGCTGAACACAGGGCATGAATGTTTTAGGCATAGAAAGCTTCTGAACTAATTTGCCTCAGAGATTTCCACAAGCTCAGGCAAGAAATGTCCTTCAGCTTTATATTGATTATAAATATATGAGCATAAAACCTCAGCTGGGTTAAAGAAAAGGTAAGAAAACCTACATAGAATCATAGAATTATCTAGGCTGGAAAAGACCTTTAAAAATCAAGTCCAAACTAACACTGCCAAGTCCCTCAGCACCATATCTGCATGGCTTTTAAACCCCTCCATGGACGAAGACTTCACCAATTCTCTGGGCAGACTGTTCTGGGGCATGACAACCCTTTCAGGGAAGATATTTTTCCTGGTGTCCAACCTAAACCTCCCCTGGCACAACTTGAGGCCATTTCCTCTCATACCATCACTTGGTACTTGGGTGAAGAGACTAACAGCCCACTCACTACAACTGCCTTTCATTTCTAAATATGTGCTGTAGATAGAAAAAGATCTAACTGAAGTCAAACATAGTTTCTCTGCAGTAAAAAACAAGTAATGACTCTGAAACTGGCCAGGGCTGAGCATTGTACACTAAAGTTCCAGCAGAAGCCAACTGTTTCGCTGTCCAGAGATGGGCTGGAAACACACCAATAAACAGGAAGGAAGACAGC
This sequence comes from Picus viridis, assembly GCA_033816785.1. NCBI lineage: Eukaryota > Metazoa > Chordata > Aves > Piciformes > Picidae > Picus > Picus viridis. The sequence goes on from CM066588.1 coordinate 25,217,011, forward strand.
CTTTTCAAGGGAGTATTACAAACAGCAAATTAATTGTGCAATATGTTACTGTGTTCAAGGAGATGAACTGGATTGGAAATCAAGAAACAGAGCAGGTAATTCATAATTATACAGTTACAGTAAAAACCCAAACACTAACACACACACACAAAAGAAGTCAAAGTCCACCCCACTGTAGGTGAACCTGCTGTAGCAGGGGCTTTGGATTAGATGATGTCCAGAAGTCCCTTCCAATTCCCACTGCACTGGGTTTCTGTGATTCTGTGAAATTCTCTCAGTCTGGGTTATAAACTGAACAGTGACAGGAACCATGAGGATTTTGAGGCATCCTCAAAGAATGACATAAAACATAGAGTCTTTGATCCACAAGTAGTTTCTTGCTTGAAGCTGCCTTGATAGAGAGGACTATTCAAACTGCAAGGCAATTCTTTAGTAATACTGCCTGTAAGCATACCAGAAAGTGTCAAATGCAGTAAAGGTTTTTAAGGTGATCACCAGTGCAGTGAGGACTGGAATAAACCACCCAAGCCAGCAGCAGACAGCATTAGGTGGCGGTATGTTTCAGTCATTACAGATATATCCTGGATTAAACCTCCAAGCAAGGAGCAAAATGACACTGTACCGTCCACTTCCCCCAGATATGTATCAATTATTCTTTTTGGCAGAAAGAAAGCAAAGAAGCCATAGCCCAAGAAAAGGAAAAAGCCAGAATTGCAGCTTAGTGCAGAGCGCGGCCAGACGTGCGTTTGTCACCGTAACGTGGCACAACGTGTCAGTTGATAATTTGGCACCCACTGAAGAGAAGGAATTCTGCTTATTTTTTGTTCCACTAGCTAGTCCAAAACCAAGTGCAACGTTGCACAATCCCTCCAACTTTGTTGGATGAGCAACAGACAGGAGAGGGGGGCGGAAATAAAAAATCCTAGTCCTCTTTTCTGGCTAAATGCTTATATGTTAAAAAAGCAAAGAGTTCCTCAGAGGAAAACACCGCTCTTTGGCCTTCCCAGGCAGCTCTCTTGCTCTTCCAACTGGGTTCCAGACTTCATGGATTTCTTTCCCCCTCTTCCTTCCCCCAACCCTTGATGATAGTATTTGGCAGGAACTTTTAATTAAAAATAAATAAATAAATAAATAAATAAATCCAGACTGCCTTTGTGCTACCCCAGCAAACCTCTCTGGGGGAAATGATGTTCTTTGCTCAGCAATTCCCGTTCAGCACAGAGTGCCAACACGAGGAAAACAGCTGGAGTGACTTCCTATTCTCCATTCAGGCCTGGCAGCTTAGGAACAGACACTTACAGAAAGAAACAGAGGCTGAGACCAACAAAGAATCATTGACAAAGAAATGCACCATGACTTTTGTAAGATGTTATTTCCAGCTTGTTTTTTTTAATGAATACATTCAGTCTTTCAAAATAACACTGAAAGCATTAACAACCTGACCTGTCTGCCCACCAAAGCTGTGGAAATGCCTCACATCAAGTGGCAACCAGCACCACAATGAAGAAAGTGGATCCCTTGTAAAGACCATGCAGGAATGACCTGGGCTTGAGCAGCCCAGGTCACAACAGCCTGATATTGGGCACAGCCTCCAGCACTAACAACTAGCAATAGCAATGCAAAGCAACAGATACATGCCTGATGTCATCACCGCATGAATGTGCTGGGGCTTGAGTGTACATTTTCTGGGACAGGCATGTCCCACAAACTGCTGCAGAGTCCAACAGAGGTTACAAAGATGCTGAGGGGCCTGGAGCATCTCTGTGAGGACGAAAGTCTGAGAGATGTGGTGCTGTTTAGCCTGGAGAAAAGCAGACTGAGAGAATCTTTCTCAATAGCTAAAGGGCAGGGGGCAAGAGGATGGGGCCAGGCTGTTTTCAGTGATGCCCAGCAACAAGACAAGGGGCAATGGGCACAAATTCGAACCCAGGAGTTTCTGTCTGAGCAGGAGGAGAAAATTCCTTCCTGTGAGGATGCTGGAGCCCTGGAGCAGGCTGACCAGAGAGGTTGCAGAGATTGCAGACCCACCTGGACATTGTGATCCTGGGCAACCGGCTGTGGGTGACCCTGCTTTAGCAGCGGGGTTGAACTGGATAATCTTCAGCAGTCCCTTCCATTCCCTACCATGCTGTGATTCTGTAATCTGCAGTATTACAGCACATTCTTGACGACTCCTTTAGCATCTAAAATATGACAATAATGCAAAGATTGTTACTTTTTAAGTCTTGTAGTTACACCATCTTCACACTGAGGAGAGAGGAGCTTGCCAAGATGAGATTGATAATTATGTGGCTGAAATCCTAACAGCTGTCAGACACATAAGGATATTGTCCAGTCTAATCTGAACACCAAGAGATTTACTTTAAATCCCTTTCTACTCTCTAGAAAACCAACACTGACTATGCAGCTATCACCACATCTCCCCAGGCTTCAAGATTATTTTGATGGACATTATTTTTATCCAGAGAAACATGATGTCTAGTTACAAAAACATAGAAGGCCAACATTTCAGCCAAGGAGCCAGGAAGTCCTGCTATTCTAAATCAAACTGCTCCATGGGCTTTAATTTGAAAATCCATATATTACTTGCTAACTTCCTTACATTTAAATTTCAAAATGTAAAGCATCTGAGATCTGGAAGACACCCAACAGTTAAATCTCCAGGGAAGTCATGCAAGGCTGATAATTGGGTTCAGATGAGGGTATATATATTTATGTTTTTACTACACTGATACTGGATAACACTCCAGCTTTGCATTTCCCCCTTTTTTCATCTTTGTTCCTTTATTCCTTTTAAGGAAAAGTAACCTTTTTAGTTGTGTCTCATCACTAATCACATCAAGATAATACTAACCAACCCTTTACAATAGTCTGGCTTCTAATGGATTAGTGAGGAGAGGAGGGAAGGGAGTGGAGAGCAGTGCTACACCGCTAAGGCAACAGACTTCACAATCTGAAGGTCTGTCCTTTTCCTGGGGCTGTGTCATCACAACACTGAATGCCAGGATGGGTCGCCTTCCTTCTTTCCTCACCTCCTTTTCTTATTTTATTATGGATTTCCTTCACTGTAACTTTGTGACCAGCTCTCAGCCTACTCAGTGAACAAACAACAAATTCCTCTGGTTCAATCTGCAATTGAGGAAAGAGGAAAGAAGTTCCTCCAACAGTATTTAGATGAGAAGAATGGAAATAAATATTCCAAAGTCATATTCAAGCCATTATGCAAATGTTGATTAATATAAGACTACATTAAAAGCAAGTGCCCTGTGTGTAAGGTACAGGGCATGTAACTTGTCTTTTCCTACAGGTTTAATCAGAAGACTTAAGGAGAAAAATCATGATGTGTATCACAGTCAAGTCAGGAGTAGTTTCAGGATCAGAATACAGCACTAGCCATCTCCCAGAACAGTCGGATGGCAGCGAATCTTTTTACCTGTTCTAACCTGCCCTCCATCATCTTTGTTGGTCTCCTGTGCTAGTACATGAGCAGAGTACAAGCATATGCAGATCAAATGCAGGTATTATACAGGTATGCTAAAAAAGAGGATCCATGGCTAAACTTAATTAGTCTCCATGGGAGATAGATACCAAAGAGATTATGAAGTTCTTCTTCAGAACTTTATCATGCTTATTTATTGTACTTGTGAAAATGTTTCTTATCTAGGTCACTGTTTTACCTTTTCCTGCTCAATTATTTGAGGAATTGTTTTACAGCCTCCTTTGATCTTGGTATCCAGGCCAGCAACAATACAAGTAGAGTAGGGTAAATGGTATCTTAAACAATATCTAGCAAAGACCATAGAGAAATTCTTCCAGTTTATCATGTTTCCACTGCAAAGAAAGGTGCCATTAAAACCAAGAGATCACCTACACCACAGTAGCTTGAGAAGGCTCTCGAGATAAGCAACTGACCTCTTTGAGCCCTCTCCCTGAGGTACAGAAGTGTTTGCCATGTATCATCTATCTAAATATCTGAAATCTATTGAACAAGGGATTGAGAGGATGTGACAACTGCAAACTCATTCTTCATCAGACCTGAAGTTAGAAAGGCATTATGTACATGTTGAAGAAGAAACTCTAAGTCTAGAGATTTATAAGTTAGTAGCAAGTCATAAAACTCCTAACCACAGCCATCAAAACCTGATGAGATGTTGGGAAGGATCAACCTTACTCCGAGGGCTCAGCTGGCTAAGTCTTTAAAATAACACTGAAGGAATTAGCTCAGTATACTCTTTCTTTTTTTTCAGCCTGATTTCCCAGGCAATTGCATTGCCTGCCACCCTCTCCCTTAAACCAGTGGATTCAAGCCAGGTTGGACAGAAATTTAAACTGCTGTGTGGTTGATGGAAATCTTCTACAACTGAAGAGGAAAGGCTCTTCTAGCTTCTAATTGATAAAAAAATGACCCCATCCTGGGAAATACTTCATTCTGAGCATGCTGATTCCAGATTCTAAGGAGCTATCTCCAAACACAAACTATGGGAAAACTAGACTTTGGTCTCCATGGACTCCATGGTTGAGACTGCCTGCAAAAATCCAGGGAATACTCAACAGGTCTCAGAAAACCTCCTGTGTGGGGTCTTGGAACAAATACAGAGAAACTCAGACTTGGATTATTATGAAACCCCATAATACAGACCTGAAACAAATCAATCATTCTTCTTCTCACAAAACTGAAGCCTAGCTTCTAATCAATCTCTGAGCTAAGTAATTTCATCCCTTCCTCCACATATCCCAGTTATCCAACCCTCCCTCCCATGCAGCCCAAGCGAAAAAACAGTTTGTGTTGTAGCTGGTCCTCACCACCACTTGACTGCCCAACCAACGTGTCTGTGCCAACTGGCCTGCTAGAAAAAGGAGAGAAGAAAACAATTGGAGCCCCAGTGGAAGCCTTTCTCACAGAACCAGACACATTTGGGCATTTTTGTTTATAGGGGCAGTAGCTTCAAGAGAAGGTCATGCAAGACAGCTAAGGACAGTAGCTGCATCGGGCTTCCCAATAAAATGTACTTGCCATCATCAATAGCATTTTTTTTTTTTAACTTGAGTTTTAGCACAAAGTCAGAGCATTCCTTGATTGACTTGGATGAAGAAATAATGCTGGTAAGAAAGATGGTGGCAGGAGGATACCCTGCAAGCTGAGCAATGACAGAAGAATGTGGGAAAGGTACCACCTGGAAGCTGAAGAAAAAAAAACCTCGTGGCAGTTTGATTCCTCCTCTATGCAAAGTTGTTGCTTTGAATAAGATTTTTCATAAACAGGTGAATGGAGTTTTTAAAAAGCCACAAACTGTCTGGCTCCAATGATTTTTTTCTTCCTAATGAGGAAACTCTGTAAGAACCCAAACTACTGGCAAGCTGCTTGGGTAAGAAGGGGACCAGTACAGCAGGAACGTAATACAGTCGATTACTGAGGATTGGAAGTCAGGGCTTGGGCACTGCCTCACATAATTTTCAGAAACCAATATGATTTTAGGAACTTTTCTCTGGTGACTTGTGTTTAAAACACAGATAATACATAGAACTGCCCCAAAATATTACACATGTTAAGTTTTGTGAATCAGAAAATGGGGAATCGATGCAGTTCATTAGAAATACCTTGGGTTGGAAACATCTTTACCCCAAACAGAGACTTCCCAGCAGAATTGTCCCTAGACTCCTACCACCTTTAACCTCAGCCAGAGACTTGCAAGTGCTCACAACTCTGCCAGCTGTGAGTTGCTGAAATAAATGTGTTAGTGGTGTTAACAGAAATGAGAGTGGCATTTGAAACAAAACAAAGCAAAAAATCCCACAGGATCTCGGGGCAAAAAAATCCTGCAGGATCTAGGGGATGTCTCATTTATGTGGAATGCATCAACTAGTTTGGAGCAAAGTGAAGCTCTGAAATAAAACGAAGACTTTCTGATATTTTAAGGCACCTCTTACTTTCCTCACACAGGACATTATGAAACTTCAGTTACTTTACAGCAGGTTCTGGTCCACCTTCCACCATTCCTTCCCTCTTCCAAACCAGACAAAACAAGCATGTCACGCTCAAGATCCTTCCGTCTACAAAAGGGTAAATATTCAGCTGAGGCAGTGTCCACAGAAAGGAATAGATGTCTTCAAGGGTTTCCCATTTCTGCTCACCAAGAAAATACAGTTGTTTCTTACACATATTATGACAGAATCCATACAGCAAACCCAAGATCTAATCCCGTGTCAGACACTTGATGAATAAATGAACTGGACTCTTCCTGCCACAAAGAGTTTAGTTCCATATCTGTAGAGCACATTGAAGCCATCAGACTGAAGGTGCTACTGAAATAGTAAATAATTTTTTACATATTAAAAGCAAGCAAACCAGCAGGTTTGCTTTCATGTAAGGAAATATGCTTTGTTATCACAATACAAGGCATATGTTGGGTGGAAATCCAGGTGTTCCATGGCTCAGGATGACACCTGGCCCAAACCAGAAACCAGCTACATGCTTCCTGTGCAGAGCTCTGTTTGTTTTCTGTTTGTATTTCGAAAGCATTTTTTCTAAACATCTATTTTTATTTTAATTTATCAAGATCATTTTAATTGTATTTTTTCTTAATGGTAAAATACACAGATTTTTGGAGTACCTCCTCTCCTAAAAAATTCAAAGGGAGAAGGGGAGAAAAACCCCTATTGCTCTAGAAGACTAGAACACAGGGAAGAAAAAAACAGCAGGGGGGGGAAGTTACAAAGAGTATAGGTTAAAAATGCCCTTCTCAAACAACTTGGATTAGAGAATATAAGAGGTAAACACAACTTAAAAAAAAAAAAATCTAATAGATGTTCAGGGCAATAGTAGAAACTTTGATGGTGGAAAGTGAAATAAGGAGTTATGGTACTACGGAGCACAAAATGTGATACAGCACACTGTGCAGGCTGAGAAAGTCAAGAGGCAGCAAAATATTTCATCTGCTGCATTCCAGACTGGTATCGAACTGGAGACCTAGCATTTTATAACCTTACTTATCACGTACTTGTACATAAAGTAGAGATAGAAGAGGTCTGATAGGTGGCAGTCCCAGCTGTGAAACTTTAACCCTTAACCTATAGATGTATAAAGACACATTAAAATGTATAAACATCAAGGATCAAAGCACCAACACCCAGCAAACACACACAAACCATTCAGCATTGTCTTCACAAGTGCTGTTAAGAATTGTCCAAGGCATTCTTAAGATGTGATGAGAAATCCAGGCACAGCCCTGCTAAAGCATTTGAAAACCTAAAGAAAATTGCAGTTCCTTCAGCATTTCCTATAACACAGTAAGATTTGTTTTCTCCCACCCTGGGATACAAAAGTCCAAGCTCTTTGCAAGAGACATAGCTATACCAGATGTTTGTTTTTCTCAATCAAATCTGTTTCAGTTTCTCTTTTAGGGGGATATGGGTTTACACCACAGCCTGCATCCTGAAGTATATCAAAAAGTTGTACAGAACAAGGAATTACCTTCAGTTATGATTTGGCTTTGTAGGCAAATCCCATGAGTACAAAGGACCCAGTATGAACTCCAGCACAGTTTGGGACATTACGATTTGTTTTTATTTTCCAGCTTTTAGCACTTCTGTTACATACTTATCAGGTCTCCCCACGTTTCACAGACTTACTGAATCAAACATCCCAAAGTTCTCCAAGAAGGTGAGGGTGAAATGTGACAGGGATGAGTATCAGTTAGCAGGAACTAAACCACTGGCAGTTAAAACAGTGAGAGGGACTGTCTCTGTGCAAGAGCCGAGGTGGTATTTATCATGGAGTTATAGAATGTTAGGAGCTGGAAGGGACCTCCAGAGATCAAATAAATTCATTGGTATTTATAAAGCCCTTTTTTCAGGACTTTAGGTTTAGAAGTCCTGAAATAAGGTCCTATAGCAGATCAGGGCATCGATACTTTGAAAATAATCTTTAGTCAGAATAAAGACAAAAAATAAAGACAAAATAACAAGACATCCCTTGACCACAAGTTTATCCATCTAAAAGACTGGCAATCATTAAACCTGAAATTAAATCTGTCTGAAATATCTGTACAAGATATCACAGCAAGGGCTTTGAGGTATTCTCAACACAACCAGAAGCAGGAAGGAGCAGATTGCACCCCTATGAGATTTAATTCCTAAAGATAACTTCACTGCTTATCTGATCAACATCTGCAATCTGAGCCCTTGGAGGCTTGCCCACCACCACTAAACATGACATGAAGCTGAGAATGCAGGAAACCTCAACTGATTGAGTCAAGAAATCATATAGGCAACAAAATGAGGTCATACAGTCCTTGCAATTTCACAAGGGGAGAAGGGGCAGAGAAGGAAAAGGAAGTCCTCTATCCTGTGAAAGCAAGACACTCCACAGCTAGTGGTATTCTCACCTTTTTGTTTGTTTTCATCCATTTTCCTGTCCTGCTTTGTCCCTTCCTCACACAACTGCTTATCAACAGTGCAACTAACATAAAATAACACAAACTTCAAACTTCCCTCTGTCTTAAAACTACCAATTATACAATACAATACAATACACCAGGTTGAAAGAGACCTTCAAGATCATCACGTCCAACCCATCAACCAATCCAACCCACCTAAACAGCAAAACCATGGCACCAAGCACCCCATCAAGTCTCCTCCTGAACACCTCCAATGAAGGTGACTCCACCACCTCCACGGGCAGCCGATTCCAGTGGGCAACCACTCTCTCTGTATAGAACTTCCTAACATCCAGCCTAAACCTGCCCTGGCGCAGCCTGAGACTGTGTCCTCTTGGTCTGGTAATGGCTGCCTGGGAGAAGAGACCAACCTCTGCCTGGCTACAACCTCCTTTCAGGTAGTTGTAGAGAGCAATAAGGTCACCCCTGAGTCTCCTCTTCTCCAGGCTAAGCAACCCCAGCTCCCTCAGCCTTTCCTCACAGGGTTTGTGTTCCAAACCCCTCACCAACTTTGTTGCCCTTGTACCGGAAATTATACCGGAAAATGTCTCATTCTCCCCTAAATGATTCTGGCAAAAACCAGCTCAGGCTGCACAATGCACACCTCTGGAAACAGAATATTATTTCTTACTGCAATTTTTACTGGATCTTGAGATGACTGGCAGAATTTAGGCAGTTTATATGAATTTTAACCACACCAGATAAGAGGCTTCAGTGCTGTACACAGAAATGCCTTGTCTTATTTGTGAGCTGCCCTACACGTATCAAAGGAGTCTGAGTGAATTCTCATCATCCAGACTGAATGCATCACTTTATCCAGCCATGGCATAAAAATGCTGGCTCTTCTCTCATACAAAAGAAAATAGCAATACCCTGAAATCACATGTCTTTTAGGCAGCTTCCCAAGCACACTTTGTTTTCATTGACGAAAATAATGCCTAACAATAGCAATTGAAAGCAGATTTTCCTTCACTATAAAAAGTCTTATTCTATTAGGGGCCAGCAGATCTGAAATTATGTTATTTAGCTAGCACTCATCTCTGCATAGTGAGAGAACATAGGTCACCTAAATAGAGAAATATTATTGCCTTTTCTACTGCATTAATGACAAGATTAGAGCTGGAACTGGCCCAAAACAACATTTTGAGGCCCACCAAACCATTTGGCAATGTCTGCCACATCATCCTATTTATTGGTTCCCTGATGACCATTCCTGTAAACCCCAGAAGTCACAAGGGCTGTAGAGGCTGTTTTGGATGCCCAGGGTCAATACCCACAGCTAAAACATCCCCAGGCACCTCTGGGTATTCCCAAAGAACACCAAATTATGGCCTCCTCCTCTTGTCTTGTACAGCCATCTTTTGTCAGTCTGTTTGAGCTGAGTCACCAGGCAGATAGTTTGGAAGGAGGAGTTGATATAGGTGTAAGCATTCTTTATTGCACTGGCTAATTTTGATTGGCCTGGTTATAATGTTAACAGAGTGGGGTCACAACTCCAATGGGGTTTATGTCAGTGCCGCTCCATCTATTTCAAAAGAAGGGCTCTGAAGTAGACAAGTAGAGGTGAGGTCAGAATTGGCCTGGATATTGGTTCAATATTCTACATGTACACAGCTCATAGCTCATATGAAAATTAAAAGGAGCATTCCTGCCTGTTTCACGACACTTATGCAAGAAGCTGGTAAAACTTTCCCTGGCTTTATGCTTCTGGAGACCATCCTAGCTGTACTGACTTTCACTGAAGCTCATTTTTCCACACATTAATAATTTGAGCCTAAATCTCACATTTTCTGAGCTGATATTTTCTAAGAATGAATATGGCTCTTTGAGTCCCAAGAATTGTCCTCACTTTAAAAGGAAAGGAGATGAAGCAGCATAGTACTAACAGGCATGTAGTAGCTGGTTTCAATAATTTTTTGGTTATTTCTACATGCTTCATGCGTTTCATATGAATTACAGCCAGCCCTTCTTGTTCCATCTCTAAAGCTTACATTCTGGGTTTCTATTTTCTATCACTAAACACAGGCTCTTGGCAAGTTTGCTGCCTTTTGCATAGGTCAGGAGGAAAGCTGTCCTACTGCCAATAAACAAAGCTCACTGATAACACTTCATAAAGTGATATGGAAGAATTTCTCAACCTAGAGTCTGTGATGTGACCACACTCAACAGAATGGGATTTTAAATGAAATAATAAAAAAACCCTCTGAGTTACTTAATCTATAATTTGTCTTTACTGCTTTTTGCTCTCCTAAAATTTAAAGAGGTCACTCTGCCTATGACATTTAAGTACTCCTTATGCCTCATTCACCTCACTGCTATGGGGCCCATCTCCATTTCAGCGTAAGAGATTGCTGTCTCTCTCCCTGACTAACGAGGAAGCTGCCCATTTTCAATGTCAAACAGGAGCAATCCCCAGTCTAAGAGCCATCAGGGGAGAAAATTTACATTTCAGGAAGAGAAGAGTAGGAAAAGCACTGAAGAGATAGGTGTCAGGAGGAGGAAGAGGAGTATGATCAACTAATTCACCCCAATGGATGTGATGTTATCTCAGAGTTATGCAAAGACCATGAATTAGGATGGAAGACTGCTGGCTTTCCTCACTCCACAGCATTTACAGCTTCTTCTTGACTCAACAGTTTTCTGCTTTATTCAAGATGGATGATATTCCAAAGCCAGCAAGCATTTGTCTTTCATTTTCTCTGGTTTTACCTTTGTCCAATCCAGACAACAGCAATCCTTTTTATTTTCAAATAACACTCTTGCCTTCTCTTCAATATCGATTGGAAACAACCCGACAGATGGAGGGTTTGATCAGTGCACTAGGAAATCTATCTTTTTCATTTTTATGACCTGGTTAATCACACTTTTTAAGCCTGTGAAAATGATCAAAACAGGGCCAGATTTCCCCCATGTGCAGGCACAGGGGTAACCTATTGTAACGTACAGACTATACACAAAAGCTGGGAAACCACTAAGCAATTCATCCTTACAGAACTAGGGGAAAAAAAACAAGCCAACAAAAACCATCCCCAAACCAAACAAACTAACATCACTACCAACCTCTCCCCAGTCAAATTCACCCTCTTTTCAGAATATCTGCTCTTAACTATCATGTGAAGTTTCCACTCTGCCTTTAATGCCAATAGCACATCTTATTCTGCAGTCTCCAGTTAAAGAGCTGTGCACGAGTTTATGAAACCATTAATATTAGATTAATTGCTGCTATTTCACTTTATATTTCCTAGGACAATATATATACAAGGACAGCATTTTTCTAGCCCAAAAGAAAGATTTAGATTTTTTTTTATGTATATATATATATATATATATATGTATGTTGTGAGCTTCACAAACTGACACAACCACCTTTATGTAGATTATTACAGAGAAGAATAAAGCAAACCTCTTATTCACCATGTCCACATGGTTCCCTGAAACCTGAGCACATGAATGTCTGGTTCTGATCATTCACCCATGTCAGGAGCATGTAAATCATACCTTACCCAGGAAAGGATGAGCAAAACACAAACAAATTATCAATATGCTGGGGTTCTGTGACTTTCAGACATGATGTGTACATTATGTGCTTACGATTAAAGCCAATAGAGTAAAAGTCAGACAGGAAAAAGAGATATGAACTTCCCCTTCCTTCCAGTGGGCTAGAAGGAATCACAAGAAAAAAGCTTGACTAAGTCCTGAAAAAAAAGAGAAAGATCATCCTGTCTATCTGGAAAAAGGACTTCAGAGCAGTGCTGCTGGTTTCCTGGAAGAAACTGAATGAATCATCTCTTGGAAAGAGGTAAGTCAGAGGATGATGATAGCAGGATAGTGTAGATCAGCATTGCTTAGAAAATACGCTTTTTTCTTTTGGGAGCCAAAGGGTTGAAAAGCCTTGAAAGCCTTGAAGAGGATAGCAATGCTCATACTTAGCCTTTGAGACAGGAGCCCAGCTAACAAAACCAGGTTACTGCTGAACAACTTTAGAGCTTTTCACTTTCTCAGGGTATGAAAGATTTGGGGTTGAAGGCAGAGGAGCCCTTCCTTTCAGTGAAAGGGGCTTAACTTCCACGCCAGCCTCATGAAGGGCTGCAGGCTGGCCACGATACCAGCAGGAATTTTGGATTCTAATTAATTTGAGGGTGCATTTGTAGCTGCTGTGTGACCTCTCTCTTTCATAACCTCTATTTAAATTTTTCTCATCCAACCACATATCAATCCAAATTCATATCTGTAACAGTAACAGCAGGTACCATTGTGACCAGTTTCATGCTATGCTAACCACCACCCTTAGCTGCCAGTACCCTAGCTGTACAATAACTAAATCACCTTTGGCAGCTGTTTCTGTTTTAGTTCCATACCCTGCAAAGATTTATACATCTGCTTAACTTTACCCATGTCAACAATCCCAGTGCCATCAGTAGGAGCCTTCCTATTTGTAAATTTCAACTCTGTAGAATCAGGACATTCCCCAGAATTCTCACAAGCAAGGAAAAACTGAATTTGAAATAAACATGATTAGAATTTCTTAGGTTTGTGTTTCCAGGTTCCCATTTTTCATGACGCCTTCTCAAGTAGCCTTAGATACAAATATGTGTCTCCAAGCCCAGAAAATCTTTTGAGAGCCCTTTTAGATGTTTGCTTGTCTCTGAGTGAAAGCCAGCAAAAGGAACAGCTGAAAAGAAAACACTTGAATATCAGTTAAGGCCATTTATCTCAACAGGTTTATAATCACACTGAAGAGTAATCTACAGAGACTGTTTAAACTGAATGAACCAGAGGGTAACTGGCTCACAGGCCAGTCTAGCATATGGCAGAGCTACTTATGCCCATCTCAACCTAATTCAAAAGCTAAATTCTATTTAATGCCCACATCCAGGTTCACCAGCACCTACCTAATGTAACAGAAGCAGAAGACACACTGCTGTTCTTTATGCTGGTCATTATCAAAGGCATCATAAATTTATCAATGAATAAAAGATTTAAAACCAACCAAGCTAAAAATTCCACTCTGAATAGACAGACAAGGGGAAAAAGCCTTAATTTTAGATGTAAAGACAGAGAAAAGGAAACAAAAAAGGAGCAGTGGAACACTAGAAAACATTCTGGATGTGAGGTGATGATATAAATCACTTTGAGGCTGGACAAGACAAGTGAGGAAAGTTTGGTGGAACCGTTTGTTGAAGGTCTGACTCTCACAGGAGCTCAAGCAGGAAATGTTCCAAACTCAGCAGCTAAATCCTCACTAATCTTTACGGCCCAGTGGCAGAATGCAAAATGCCAGGGTTCTGCTCCTGCAGTGCTTGATAACCCAAACTCACGTGTTAAATGAACTTGAGATTGTTGGGTGTGGAGGCAGGTTATGCCACTGCACCTCTGTTTTAAATTGTCCCCATGGATGGGTTTATTAGCAGCTGTGGACAGCATCCTGCTTCTCCCTTCCCTTCTTTTGCTCCTTATGTTTCAAATCTTAGGACTGCTGAAAAATGTCAAGTCTCTGGCTGTTTAAAGGGCCATGTGACTGCTCTGGACTATGAACTCAGATAAACTTCTTACTGAATGAAGTCATGTGTAAAATGCTTTCCAACAGAGATTATTTTGAACCAAGCTGTACTAAGAAATGCAACAGAATTTCAACACTCCTATTTCAGCAGGGAAAAAAAAAAAGAGGAAACATTCTAGTACTCAAGGCAAGGCTTTGCAGGGAAGCACCACATCCCCTCCCAGAAAGGGAACTGCACTTGTACTGGACTGGGGAGGCAGATGATAGTTTAGTCTAGGGAATAAAACCCATCATATTTCCATATAATTACATGTCAGAAAAACACAGCTTTTGCCTAATTGGTTCATGCAACTTTGCTTCCAAAAGACACCTTCATAAATCAGGGTATCCCAAGTTTAAATCAAAAAAACCAGTGTCAGGTCCAAACTGGCCATGGATGGATCAGAATTTCTGTGTTGCTTCTTAGCCTGAAGAGTATCAAGCTTTACCTAATATTTGGATTAAAATCATTCACAGCCCTGCTCATTAAGCTTTTGGGGTTTTTTTTTTCCCCAGGAGCAGAACATATGGCTTGTATCTTGGCTGACTTCCAACCTCAGTAATTACGTACTGACCACAGAAGTTTCCCCTGTGGTTTGAACTGGATAAAGCATTCTTCTCCAGTTCCTCCTGTGAACATTTGTACCTTATTGAGGAACACTGTTAAACAGCTCCTGCCCCAAAGACTGCTGCATTTTAGTCACAAGCAAAACTATCCCTTAAAGTTATATCCCTGTCCTCTCCAAATACAGTTGGGAGAAATAAGGATATAATTATAATTTTAAATATAATTGGATCTGTTAACTCATGTTTTGAATTTCGGATCACATCCAGTAAACAGGATCTGCTGGATCAGGATGATGTTTTCAAGCAGTGAAAGTGATAGATGAAGATGGGATTTTTCCTAATGACATTAAGTGTTAAAATTCTCAGGTTCATACAACGTATTTAATATCAAGTTTCTCCTGAGGATGAGCTCACGAAGGGCTTAAGATCAACATTAGAGAAGATGTGGCCAAGCTTTCTGCTTGGGCCCTGGGACAACCAGTCAAGGCCCAAGGAACAGTTTGAATATCTTGCCTTAATGGCATCCTGGCCTGCATCAAGAATAGTGTGGCCAGCAGGAACAGGAAAGTCATTGTGCCCCTGTATTCTGCACTAGTTAGGCCACACCTTGAGTACTGTGTCCAGTTCTGGGTCCCTCAGTTTAAGAAGGACAACGAGACACTTGAACTTGTCCAGAGAAGGGCAACAAGGCTGGTGAGAGGCCTTGAGCACAAGCCCTACGAAGAGAGGCTGAGGGAGCTGGGGTTGTTTAGCCTGGAGAAGAGGAGGCTCGGGGAGACCTCCTTGCTCTCTACAACCACCTGAAGGGTGGTTGTAGCCAGGAGGAGTTGGTCTCTTCTCCCAGGCAACCACCACCAGAACAAGGGGACACAGTCTCAAGCTGTGCCAGGGGAAGTTTAGGCTCAAGGTGAGAAGAAAGTTCTTCACAGAGAGAGTTGTTAACCATTGGAATGTGCTGCCCAGGGAGGTGGTCGAGTCACCATCCCTGGATGTGTTCAAGAGGGGATTGGACGTGGCACTTGGTGCCATGGTCTAGTCATGAGGTCTGTGGTGACAGGTTGGACTTGATGATCTTTGAGGTCTTTTCCAACCTTGGTGATACTGTGCTCTTTACTGTGATCCCAAGGTATTGACTACTTTGATGTGTTGCATTTGAAGGATAAAGAGAATTAAAATGAAAGAGCTTTATACAACACTGCAGCCCACCACGTATTTTGAAGGTCTCAAGGCATTTTACAACTGGTTAGTGCCACGAGAAAGCACTAGAATTGTCTTATAAAGAACTACACTAATTTTGTATTTTCACTGTATTTTCACAGTCTCAGGCTGCACCAGGGCAGGTTTAGGCTGGATGTTAGGAAGAAGTTCTATACAGAGAGAGTGATTGCCCATTGGAATGGGCTGCCCGTGGAGGTGGTGGAGTCACCTTCATTGGAGGTGTTCAGGAGGAGACTTGATGGGGTGCTTGTGCCATGGTTTAGTTGTTGGGTGGGTTGGATTGGTTGATGGGTTGGACGCGATGATCTTGAAGGTCTCTTCCAACCTGGTGTATTGTATTGTATTGTACAGACTCAAGCTAGGTACCTGATCAGGTAGAATTCTTCCTCCTCCCCACTCAAGATGAAAATTACCAAAAGGGAGAAGCCATTGCGAGTACCTCAATTTTTCATTTCCCATCTTGAAACCATCTGAATTCCAAATTCCCAGTGTGTGTAAACTATTAATCTTAGCTGAAGTCTGTAGCATTTACTGCCTCTGTAGATGCATCAGGATTGCTATGTGCCCTCTAAGTAAGAAGTCCCTTTACCTATTTCTGCTGCACAATGTCTAGGTGGCACTAAGCAGGAACAGCTGCAAGAGAGCCATTTAGACCAGTCGAGATTTCAACCACTTGGCCGGATTTACAAATTCTTTTCAAGACGACAAGAGAGCTGAATGCTGAGGGCTTTTAGCTGCCTGATCCACAGGGGAGTATACACAGAGAGAGAGTAGATTGGGAGAAGATTGAACGTGCTGGATTTTGATCAGGCCAACAAACAAACAAAAAAGGCAAGTTGTAGAGGAACATATAAAATTTTAGGTGTATCTAGTAGCACCCTTTTAAAGACACTGAAACAGAGTTCACGCCGGTGCTTCTTTCGAGGATAAAATGAGATTTATCCCCGGTGACCAACATTGCCATCATGCGGCCATTGGAGCTCTGCACAAGCATCAGCAGCAACGGAACTGGAACCTTGCTCCGTATTTGCAGCTTTGTAAATTGTAATGATACTGGCATCTTACAGGAGAGCTAGTGAGGTGGCGATAACTCATAACATCCAGCACTCCCTTCTTCAGACCTCTTCTTTTTGATGCCAGGTAGCAAAGGCATTTTTCCTTTCCTGAGACAATCTGCTGCTACAGTGACGCTGCACCATACAATACAAAGTGAACATCAAAACCGCAGAGAAACATCAAAAATTACAAATGGGGCATCCTCGATGCCAGGAAGTCAATCTTTAGATGTAATCCGAATGAGAACAGCACAATAGCCTGACTCAGGAAAGAGCTCCAACACAGGAAAATACATGGAAATTGGCATAGAGTCAGGAGTGGAAAACAAAGCAAATGAATCAAATTAGTAATTTAAGAAGAATGAAACACACTCAGTCAGAGGGCAAAATACCATGGAATGCAGAGTCAAGCTGTAATAAAATATGCAGGCAGAAAAGCTGCATCTAGTCAGAAAAAGTAGTAATGGAATCAAATCAGATCCAGGGATGATCAGTGCCTCAATTAGAGCAGCAGTGAAGAAAAGCAATTATCTGCTCAAATCAAAAGTTCGAGCAGTGAGCTCGAATCCTGCCCAAGCCAAGCAGGCATGATTTAGTTTAGCCATGAAATTGTCCAGTGCTTGCTTGAATTACAGCCTCAATGAGGGACACACAAACCTGTTAAGGACGGGCCAGCTTCAATGCCTGCATACGAGGGCAGAAGCACAAGAGGAGCTTTCTGCTCAGCAAGCACCACAGGCAGATATGCACAGAAATAGCAACTGTCTGCAAACAAATTCAGTAACATGCTTGTTAGAATAACATCCATCTTTTAGCTATAAAAACCTTGTATCAGAAGAGCACTAAAGAAACAAAGGATACTTAATCACTAGAGATAGGAAACAAATATTGACAGGCAAAGAACAGCAGCATAACTGCCACCGGTGGCTGGCTGTACAAAGAAAATCTTGTTTGGATTCTTGTCTCCTAGCACTTGGCACCTGTAAACACCAAAAGAAGCCTGCCTGCCTTCAGCATTACAACTGGAGCAAAGTTACCGTGCTGAGGAAAGGTCCTTCTACAGCTCAGCTTCCAGAACTGTGGAAGCAACAGTTCTTCTTTCATATTTTCCTGAAAATAAAGCTTTCCCTATCAAAGAACTGGCATCTCTGAACCAATCCTAAAAAGCTTGTGAAGGAAATCAGAGAAATGTTTACTACCCTCCTGAACTGGAGCTGCTGAGATGGTAATTCTACCTTTTTTGTTGTTGTTTTGAGGGTGATTATACCTTTTGTTTTGTTGGTGTTTCTTTGCTTGGCCAGATTACATGAGGCTCATCTGCTAATCAAGTCCTGAAAGACAGCTGGTTTTATGATGCAGTTTCTCCTGTCTAGGGTATGAGGACAGAACCCTAAGAAATGCTTTTTGATCATATTTTTAGCCTTCAAAAAAGGCTACTTTGTGAAAACTAAAACTGCTCCCAGGCTGCAACAGAGCTTTGTTCTTTGTGTCATTGCTCATGTTTCGGTATGCTGATATAATCATAGAATCATTGAGGTTGGAAAAGAACTCTTATAAGATCATCAAGTCTAACTCTCAATCCGATACCACTATATCCCAAAGTATAATGTCTATGTGTTTTTGAATGCTTCCAGTGATGAGGACTCCACCATTGCTCCGGGCAGCCTGTTCCAGGGCTTGATGACCCTTTTGGGGAAGAAATTGTTCCTAATTTCCAATCTAAACTTCCCATGGCATTATTTAAGGCTGTTTCCTCTTGCCCTATTGCTTATTACCTGGGAGAAGAGACTGACCCCCACCTCACTACAGCCTCCTTTCAGGGAGTTGTATGTCACTACACGTGTCATTCTGAAGAGACTATTCCCTACTATTTTTGCAGCTTAAGTGCAATGCAAGTTGAATTGTTGAACTAAAATATTCCTTTTCTTTCATTCAGGATTGTCAGCTATGAAGCACATAAACATGAAGAGTTTTCAACAGGACATGAATGCACAGGAGGAAAGAGTTTTCCAAGAATACCTGACAAGCCAGGGGACTGTGGTAAAGCCCTACTATTGGCAGAGGCAGAACCGTGTCTGTGCTAAGTGTCCCTTCCACATACGGACTGGTGAAGAGGCCAGAGTTCCTTATGCAGAATTTTGCAGGATCTTTGGCTTCCCCTACAGATCAAGAGCAGCTCTCCAGACCAAACACCTTCTCTTCTATGAGCTGAGGAGTTTTGGGGGCAAATTAGTCCAAAAAGGCCATGCTACAAATTGTACTGCCCAAGGCAGCCACCCTGAATCTATGCTGTTTGAGGCGGGTGGTTATCTGGATGCAGTCACAGGTGCCTATGAAAACCGTGGCTGCATTATCCTCTATTCTAATTACTCTCCTTGTAACGAGGCTTTCTACTGCTGCATAAGTAAAATCTACAACTTCCTGCTGAAGTACCCAGAAATCAAGCTCTGCATCTACTTCTCCCAGTTTTATCACACTGAGGACAGTTTCCCCACTGCCACGTGGAACTGCGAAGCTCTGTGGAGCCTCTCCAGCCTGTGGCCTCAGGTGACCCTGCAGAGGCTGCCGGAGGAGGCACGGCCTTACCTCCTCTGCAATTTTGTGTATGGCGTCCCAGGGTCAATCCTTTCTCACCCAACTCCAACATCAAGAACCTCAGCAGATCAACAAAATCTGCATCAAATGAATGACTTCACAGGAACAAAACTGTATTTTAGGGAAGCCTTTCCACGAGGGATGCAGGGAAAGCCTGCTGCATGGCAGAACTTAAAGGTCTTTTCTCCTAGCCTAGCCTCCCATCAGCCCTTCCAAGGGACAAAAGGCAGTCCACTACCCCCCACATCTCAAAGCCACTTGGTGCATTACCCAGGCATGTTTTTCCCCTTTCAGAGGGAACATCTCTACCCCAAACCTAAAAATATCATAAGGCATTTAAGAATGCCAAAGAAATTATTGAATGAAACTTGTAATTCTGAAATTACTCTATGACCTTAAAGGTATTTTACAACCAAAATGATTGGAATGTTTTCAATTCTATGTTTCCAAGTGGCAGATCCCTGCTCTGAAGATGCTGCAAACTGAACTGCTTTGAGGCTGTAAGACCTGTGTTTTACATGGATGGCAACCCCCCTGCACCAATCAAGTCACTTCCTACCAAAGTTAGCCCAGAGAATAACTGTGGGTCGCAAATATCTGATTATGAACAGAAAATGCTTTTGGTTTAGTCCCACACCTTTGAAACCTAAACCCCTAGTAGTAAAACCAAAATCTCAGTACCTCCCAATTACCTCCTGTGATTATTTGTTGGCCTTCAGCCAGTTTCTATCAGCAAAATACAAACAGTTCACAAGCTGCAGCCACAGCTACAAGTGGGCTGTAGCCTCTCAGCTGAGATAGCTGTGGTGGAACATGTAACTTACCCTAAATTCCTCCTCCATCAGAAAGATGGTTCAGCAGTTAATGCTAATACATGAATAAGGTTTTGCCACCAGCTGTTTCCTTAATAATATGGGGATTTATATACACATGTGTGTGTGTATCTATGTTTTTTAGTGGGTTTGGCATTGGTTTTGTTCTTGTTTTGTGGGGCTGTTGCCTTCCATTAAGAGGAACCTCACAGAGCTCTGTAATTTTCTAATGAGTAAGAAATATCTAATAGGAGATCTACACCATTTAAAGCTTTGTGTTCACTTTATGATTCAATATAGAACCAGAGACTGCTTTGCATTGGAAGGGATCTTTAAAGGTCATCTAGTCCAATCTTCCTCCAGTCAGCAGGGACATCTGCAACTAGAGCAGGCTGCTCACAGCCCTGTCCAACCTGACAGGGTTCCCGTCATAAGGCATCTAGTACCTCTCTGGGCAGCCTGGGCCAGTATTTACCACCATTATTGTAAAAAAAAATGGCTGAACAACCCCAAGTCTCTCAGCCTGCCCTCATAGCAAAGGTGTTTCAGCTCTCTGATCATTTCTTGTGGCCCTAAATATATTTGTTACTATACTAAAGGTATTCAAGAATGGGGCAACTAAAGTAAAGAACATGTTTCCCAGCAAACAGAGGTTCCTTCCCAGGTGGTGTTAGTTGTATATAAACACACTGGTTTGCTTTGTAACATCAGTGCTTCTACTACTTTTTCACTGGTTTTGTGGTCACAAATGTTATGTACCTGAGTAATAATAAAAAAAAAGGGTAGTAGCTTGGTTCTCATCATGACCTTAAACACCCTTCACACCTCAACTGGTAAAGGTTTTTAAATCTCTCCAGGAATGGAGGTTCCATTACTGCTCTGGGCAGCCTGTTCCAGGCCTTAAAAAACCTTTTGGGAAAGAAATTGTTCCTGATACCCAACCTAAACCTCTCCTGCTGCAATGTGAGGCCACTTCCTCTTGCCCTGTCACTAAAATGTTACCAAATATGTTCACAAGAAGCTTTCTAAGCTGAAAAGGGGTTGTAGTGAGGTGTGTGTTGCTCTCTTCTCCCTACTATGAAGTGACAGAAGGATAGGAAATGACCTCACGATGCACCAGGGTAAGTTTAGGTTGGATGTTAGAAAATATTTCTTTACTGAAAGAGTGGTCAAAGCCTGGAACAGGCTGCCCACAGAGGTGGTGGAACCACCACCCCTGGAGGGTTTCAAAGAATGTGTAGATGTGGCATTTTGGGACATGGTTTATTTGGCACAGTGGTATTGAGTTCATGGTTGGAGTTGATGATCTTAGAGGTTTTTTAGCAACCAAAATGATCCTGTGATTATCACTTAATTTGCCCAAAATTGCATAGAACCAATGATGCAATTTCTTTTTTTTTTTTTTTTTTAATTACAATCTAGTTGCAATAAAGTGGTGCTCAATCCTCTAAATTCAGGACCAAACTGTAGTTGTTAACCACGGGGCTAATAACTGTGATTATTAACCATGTTGTATTGACACTGTGTTGCATGATATGTGAGCACTTTGCGCCCATGAAAAACCTGGGAGGGGTTGGCAGGGTCCTGCCTTGTTCATACCCGTCTGAAAAACAGGCCAGAGTTGAAGCATGGCATCGTGGCTTGTCGGTGTTTCCACAGAAATAGCTGGTAGGAGAAGCTGGACACTGAGAAATGAAGGTGGACACGGGCACGCAGACTGCATAAGGCGAGGCTGCACAGCCCCAGATGGGGCTGCACGCTGTCAGGTGAAGCTGGCCGGGGCCCAAACAGACCACCACACACCACCAGACAGACTCACTGCACACCAAACCCCACCACAAACCACCAAACTCCACAACAAACACCACAAACCCTCAGACCCCGCCACAACCACCACACCACAAACCCCCAACCACCACCACAAACCACACCCCAAAACCCACCAGGCACACACAGGCCAGACAGACTCGCCGCACACCACCAAACCCCACACCAAACCAGCAAGTCCCACAACAAACAGCACCAAAAATCACGGCAAGAAAGCCACCCAAAGGCACCGAAAAGCAAGACGCGCACATCACCACCACCCCGCCGTGGGCGCTAGCAAGCAGACACCCACCCTGGTAAGGCGTTAACGGACTCGCCCACAGCAGTAGTCCCGCCCCCGGCCCGTGACGCACCTCGCGGCCCACCAATGGCAGCTAGCCTCTGGGGCCGCCGCCGTTTCCCAGGGCGCGCCTGCCGCGCGCGCGTGTCCGCGGCAGGCGCGAGCGGGGCGGCCATGGCGAAGCACACGGTGTCCTCGGCGCGGTTCCGCCGGGTGGATGTCGATGAGTACGACGAGAACAAGTTTGTGGACGAGGAGGAAGGAGGCGACGGGCAAGCGGGGCCCGATGAGGGCGAGGTGGATTCATGCCTGCGGCAATATCCTTCCGCCTGCGGGTGAGAAAGAGTCTCGTCAGGAGCGGGCGCGGCGGCTGTGGGAGCCGGGTGCGGCGCCCTGCGGGCAGGGAACGGGCACGACACGAGCACGGGCACGGCACGAGCACGGGCACGGCCTGGCCTGACAGGAGGGCGGGAAGCAGCTGAGGGCAAAGGCGGCCGGGGCTGGCAGGAGGAAGGGTACAAGGCTGATAGTGGGGAAGCGACCGGGACTGACAGAAGGAAGGCAGCCCTACTTCCTCCCCCTCACGGCAGAGGAGGCGGTGGCTCAGGCCTGCCGTATCTGGGAGGGGCGACCAGGATGGAGGAAGGGGTTTTCCTGTGGAAGAAAGCCGCCGGCTTCCCTGCCTGGCTCTTGCCACCAGCCACTGCTGAGGCGCTGTCCCTGAGCCCTGTATTGGAGGGCTACCA
The DNA here is from genome assembly GCA_033816785.1 of Picus viridis. NCBI lineage: Eukaryota > Metazoa > Chordata > Aves > Piciformes > Picidae > Picus > Picus viridis. The sequence goes on from CM066588.1 coordinate 25,240,085, forward strand.
ATTAGAGACGTGGTGGAGAATAATTTATTTTCCTTGGATCCTCGTTCACTGGGGAGCCTAAGAAGTATGCTCCAACGCTGGAAGTGTGCAGCTTCTTTTCAGTGCTGCTGCTTCCTCTAATGAGTGCAACGTTACAAGGTAGTCTGTGTTGGCTGTTGAGGTAATCATTGCAGCCACCGTTAGTACCGTTAGGTATTTTTCAGTTGTACACAAGCCAGCTACAGGTCTCACTTCCCTGCAGCTGGTTCTGTTTCTTCTTAAATACTTGGCATCTGGTCCTTAACCATCTGGCACAGGGAACATGATGGCTGCACTACAAGCAGCTCTGAAGAACCCTCCTATCAACACAAAGAACCAGGCAGTGAAGGTGAAGAACTCACTCACTTATGGCTTACTCCTCCTCCTGGTTTGAGCTAGAACAAAACACTGACACTCCTTAAAAATTGGTTTTTGTTTCTGTAACCCAACCAACCCTGCCAGATGCACTCTGAGGAAGCCAGGGAAGGTGGTTTTAGGGTTTTCCCTGATGTCAAAACATTCATGACTTCCAGTCATTCAATCTTGTTCAAAATATCACAGCCTTGGGTGTCACCTGTGCTTTAGATTGGTGCTGGATCAGGTTTTATGTGTTCTCCTACCTGGGCTGCTGGTATGTTGTGTGCCTTGGGAAACTCCGCACAGCACCAAGTGCCCGTGTCTGATCCAGAGCTGGCAGCACGTAGATGTAGTTGTCACTGAACAACCAAGGAACCACAAGTTGTCACCTCTGACTAAGGAAGCTGCTAGCACAGCCAGAGCCTGAACCTACAAAAAAGGAAGAACTGGAGGTTAATTACATCCAATCAAAACTGAGCTGTTCAAAACCTCAGCAGCGTATGCAAGCACTCCCCCTATGACTCAATGTAGCTGCCTGCTGCATGCCTGTATTTCTGAACCTCTGCAGACTAAACCTTGAATGGCTCCTGATTGCAGTAGCAGGAGGAACAGGCAGATAAGACATGGAATTGCCCAGATGGCAAGTGCCTGCAGAGGTCTGTTCTCCCTGCTTGAGAGTCCCACGGGCATGTTTCTTGTGCTGCTTACCAGGCTGCCTGTGGAGACTTACTCGCCTTTCCCAAGGGTTTTAGCAGGGTTTTGAGATCCAACTGTTTGTAAGAAGTGTGGCCAGCACCAGGTTGAGGGAGGTGGTTTTCCTCTTCCTCTACTCTGCCCCAGTGAGGCATCTGGAGTAACTGTGTCCAGTTATGGGCTTCCCAGTTCAAGAGAGACAGGGAACTACTGGAGGAAACCCAGTGGAGGCCACAAAGATGCTGAGGAGTCTGGAGCATCTCTGTGAGGAGGAAGGGCTGAGAGATTGGGGACTGTTTAGCCCCAAACCCCACCACGCTGGGATTCTGTTACAGATAGTGCCGTATGAAAGGCTTAAAAGCTTTGTTCTCACATCAGTGACTTGCTTCCATTAGATGCATATTGATGTACACACTGTGAAGACACTGGAATTGAAGAGGGCAGAACAACTCAATGTTTGGCCTCATTTTTAGTTGGTCTCATGGAACACCCAAATTTTTACTTCCAGTTTTTCACATGAGGTCCTGCTAAGCGAAGTGGCTATGTGATATTAAGCAGACCAAACTTAACATCCTTAATTTCCAAGGAATGAAGCTGCTTGAAGTATTTGTATAATGGAACTATTCAGAAGTCCAACATATATGAGACCTTTTTCTTTCATCCACCCCCAGTGATGGATGAGCAGGAAGAGTTGCTCTTTGCTGATTACATGGCTAATTGCTGCTGTAATCACGCCCCACAGATTTCTGGGCCTGAAATGGCATTGAGATAGACTTGCAAATGGTTGTTAATGCAAAATATTAGTGCTGCAAGTTTGTGTCTTGGGACAGAAGCTGACTGTGTTGAAAAGATGTGGATTCAAGCTGTCACCACTTCCAGGCTGGGCAGTGGCATTTCCATGGAATAGAATAATAGACTGGTTTGGGTTGGAAGGGACCTTTAAAAGGTCATCTAGTCCAACCCCACTGCAGTCAGCACGGACATCTGCAACTAGAGCAGGTTGCTCAGAGCCTCCAACAACCTGACCTGGAGTGGTTCCAGCAATGGGGCATCTACCACCTTTCTTTGCCACCTGGGCCAGTGTTTCACCACCATAACCTAGTATCTTGTTAAATGTCACAGAGAGGCTCTGGTGACAAAAAGAGAGCTGGCTTCTAGAATTATTTGGGAATTTGCCAGACCTTGAGTTTCAGAATTGAATTATTATTCAGCTGTTACCTAAGTTGATGGGTGGAGAGCTGCAAACACAAAGAGGGAGGGAAAAAACCTAGAGCAGGACAAACACAATTCAACTCTTCAATGCTGTTTATCTGTTACATGTTATTATCACAAGCTTTGTGCACAACCTGCCCTTTTCATTCAGCCTTTAGAATTGTTCTCAAATGATGAATGCACCCTTACATGGGAGTGAGTGTATCTTTGCCTGCCTCATTTCTTGACAGGACCGTGCAGAAAGCATTGTCCTGAAGGTCCTCATTTCCTTCAAAGCCAATGACATTGAGAAGGCAGTGCAGTCACTGGACAAGAACGGGGTTGACCTGCTGATGAAGTACATCTACAAAGGCTTTGAGAGCCCCTCTGACAACAGCAGTGCTGTGCTGCTGCAGTGGCATGAGAAGGTGTGTTTACAGGCATGCTCTTGTGGGAGTATGTTCTTGGGTCTGGGGCATGCTCACCAAGCCTGGTAAAACTGAAATGTCACATTTCATGCTCTAAGAGGTCCTGTCAGCTCTTGTGCCTGTTTCCAATTCCTTAAGTAGACATTCTGCAGTTAAAGTTGGGGTTTATGTTAGATTGAGGGAAACAAAACCCTTCAGTCCAGTGATTCATATGTGTGGAAGTAGAATTTCCTTCCCAGAGGGAAGCAAAATTTGCAACTTAGAAATAAAAGCTTGTTAAATAACTGCCTTCAAAGCAAACATGGTCCTTGTTCCCTGGCACCCTGAGTTTAAGTGTAGTTTTGGTCTCTGCTGTACAAAACAGATGTGGACAGGCTGGAAAGTGTCCAGAAAACTGGTAACCCTGCCATGGAAGGAAATGCTGAGCACGCTGTGTTTGTTCAGCCTTGGAAAGAGAAAGCTTAGGGGAGACCTTATTACCAGGGTCCAATACATAAAGGGTTGCCACCAGGAGGATGGGTACTCTGTCTGTAAAAGAAGTCCCATGGGAAAAACACGGGGTTGATGGGTACAAGTTACTCCTGGGAAGATTCTGATTGGACTCCAGAAGAAAATGTTTCTCCATGAGCACAGTCAGACATTGGAATCATCTCCCAAGGGAAGCAGTGGATTCCCCTACGTTGGTCAGTTCCAAGACTAAGCTTGACAGGGTGCTGGGCCAGCTCATTTCAACTACACTATTACCTAGAAAGGTGGGACCAGATGATCCTTGGGGTCCCTTCCAACCTGGCTTCCTGTGATTCTCTGTGATTTGCAATGTAAAAGGCAGGGAAATGCTCATCTGAAACATAGTCAGGAAGGTTTCCTGATCAGAGGTTTCAGCTTGTAGTTACCTTGACCTGGGGTTCATTCCCATGTTTCTGTTCCCAGGCACTGGCTGCTGGAGGAGTGGGGTCCATCGTGCGCGTTCTGACTGCCAGAAAAACGGTTTAAATCCAGCAGCGAGCACCTGTCTGTCCTCCAGGGCCTGGGAAGTGCTGGTGCAAACCCCAGGCCACCGAATGCCGTTGCTGCCCCGTGGACAGTGCCTGTCTCTCAGCTTGCCTTTTGCTGCTGCTTTCATACCTGACCAGTAATGCATATCGTGATCTCTTATGTTTTTTGGGTTAAATTCAGGAAAATTATGAAGGTGCAATTTTGTTTCTAACAGGAATATTTGGTACTGGTGAACATTTCAGTGACAGCATCTAGCAACATTCACAGCTTTGTCTTTAGGGTGACTGGCATTTGTGTGTAATTATGGCTGATTACAACCTGACTTTCCAATTAAGTGCTGAGAGACTGAGGGCAAAGTCTTAATTCTTTCTGCTAGCCAAGCTGTGTTTTGCCCTAAGATCTATATTTGAGAAGTGAGGCAGCTATTAACATAGGTAATGGGACCATGCTTCCTTTGGTGAACCTCTGAACCTACTGCCTTGAAAAGCCTTGAACAGGACAGCAAGCAAAAACTTTCTGACCCCAATTATCGTTCCAGGGAGCTTACCCTCACATCTCACAGCCTGCTCAGGTTCCTTGTGATGAGTCAGGTCCACAGCAGGGAGGTCATGAAGTTGTCCATCGTGCAGTTAGGATGATAGAACCTAAAAGGCTGATGTTCCATTTATGCTGGAGCCAAGCCCAGTGGGAGCAAAGATCCTGAAATGAAGGAAAAGCAGCTTTCACACAGCAAATCCCCTTTCAGCAACTTGAAAGAGGTTTAATTTTGTCAAGCACAATGAAGAGGCTGCTTGGGGCAATTTGAGAAACACTTATTAGTGTCCACTTGGTCCTTGCAGAGCTCCCATATTTTGTTTCCTAGTGTCTTAAGGGACACCAGAGAGTTCACATTGCTGTTGGGTTGAGCCACATGTTAGCTAGTGGGCACATCAGGTTCCAAAATACGGAGGAGTATCTCACAAAGAATTGGAAAAGGCCAGGACATCCCAGACCTCAGGTCACTGTTGACGGTTTAGGGCCAGGACTAAAACACGTATTTTCCATTCACCATTTTACTGCAATTCACTTGTGTAAAACTGTTTGGGAACTTGTGAAATCTTTGCTGTTTTTTGATACCTGCTTTTTTGGTTTTGTAAAAATAACAAAGACCAGACAATAAATCATTGCTGAATATTTACTTGGTGTCTGACATGCCTTCAGGTTAACTACGGGACTGACTATTTTCAGCAGGCTGCTGTTCCAGGATGGACAACACTGGAAAACAAAGCCCTAAAACATTATTTTTCTTGATAGTTTCGCTTTCTAGCTCTTATTTGTAGCTGTAAGTAATAGTGACAGGTGGGCAGCTCCTCCAACTAAAAGATCTGTGATTTACCCAAGGAGGTGGTGGAGTCACCATCCCTGGAGGTGTTCAAGAAATTACATGGGCATGGCACTTTGGAGCTTGGTTTAGTGGCCATGGCAGTGTTCGTTCGACAGTTGGACTTGATGTTCTTCACGGTCTTTCCCAACCAAAGCAATTCTGTGATTTAAGGAACAGTATCTTCCAAACCAGGACCACTAGAGATGTCTCTGCCTACGCTAAAATTGTAGTCAGAAAACAAGATCCTCACAACCATTAATGCCAGAATTCATTAACTGGCATTAATGTTAGATGCTTTCTCAAGAACAAAGGAAGGAGAAGGGTAATGATCTATGCAGGGTGGTTGTGGAGCAACACTCCTGATTTCACAGTGGGCTTTTGGTATGTCTGTCTGCCCCAGCTCCAAGATGAAACATGTAATTATTGGGTTTAATGACTGAAGCACAGATACAGTGCTGGGCTTGTCCTGTGGGTGGGGTGACTGCATGTGCCTGCGTCATCGCTAATGGCACGCACACTCAGCTTGAACTCCTGAAGGGCTGAGTCTACAGAAACCAGGTGTGGGGCACTCCAAAGGCACTTCGTTACAAACTAGAACACAAGAGATTTCACTTCAGGAGAAGCTTCTTTGCTGTGAGGGTGCTGGAGCCCTGACCCAGGCTGCACAGAGAGGTTGTAGAGTCTCCTTCCCTGCAGAGATTGCACATCCACCTGGACATTGTAATCCTGGGCAACTTGCTCTGCGTGATCCTGCTTTAGCAGGCAGGTCAGACCAAGTGATCCCCAGGTCCCTTCCAACCTCTGCTATGCTGGGATTCTGTGATGACCCAAGTCATCCCTTTGGAAAAGTGGAACTAGTGCCTTCAGAGAGCTTTGACCAAAGCGTTCCCAATGCACTGTGTTCACTCAGGAGTCAGTAAGACTGCTTCACTAAAGCCTTTTTAACCTCCATCCCACCTCTTCCTCCCCTAGTTTCCCCCAGGACAGTTCAAGACCTATACAGCTGCTGCTGTCACGTGGTGGATACAAGCAGCACGGTGCCTCTCCACAGGACAGTAAACCCCTGTCACCCGCCACCGCTCACTCACCCAGGGTGCCCATATCCTTCATGGCCTCAGCACAGACAGGAACCAGCGTGGTGACCCCTCAACTGGGTGCTTTTTCTCGCTTACCTTCTTCAGAAGAACAACCAGAGGCACTGGGCACGCAAGGTGGAAGACATGGTCCTGATGCAAAGACCACAAAAAGGGTCCAGGTTTCAACCACACATACCACCACGCCTTGGCCTCCTGGGCACGTGTAGGGATGGCTCTGTCCTTGTAACCCTCCTGGGGATTGTTTGGCTTTTCTGTGTCCTTCTGTTCATCCAAACCTGGTTAAGACTCCAATCAATCTTCATTTAAAAAAGAAATAACTGATAAATTACTCTTTGTAAACCTGTTGTATAAATGTATTGTTTACAAATGCATTAAATAATTAAATGTATTAAATAACATTAAAAAATAACAAGAATTAATAAAACTAACCAAATCCTGTGAGGAGAGGCTGAAGGAACTGGGGTGGTTCAGCCTGGAGAAAAGGAGGCTGAGGGGATACCACATTGTTTTCTACAACTCCCTGAAAGGAGGTTGGAGCCAGGTGGGGGTTGGTCTCTTCTCCCAAGGAAAAAATGGTAGGACAAGAGGGAATGTCCTCAAATTGCTCCAGGGGAGGTTTAGTTTGGACATTAGGAACAAATTCTTCTCCCAAAGGGTTGTCAAAGCCTATTCAGAGCAGTGGTGGAGTCCCCATCCCTGGAGGGATTTCAAAGTCATATAGACATGGTGCTGAGGGACATAGCTTAGTGGTGGCCTGGCAGTGCTGGGTTTGTGACTGGGCTTGATAACTGTAAAGGTCTCTTCCAACCAAAATTATTCTGTGATTCTATGTTTTTACAATGAAAAGTTGTGATGCCAGATAAATAAAAGTATTTTCCAAAACAATTGCTGTTGAAGCAGGCCAGCTACCTCTAGATGGCATTAGATAAATGGAGGCAACCAGAAGAGCCATCCTAAGAGGTTCAGAAGCTTCCCCTTGGCTAGGCTACGAGGTATTTAGAACCATTTACAAAACAGACACACCTGCATTCAGGGATCTGCAGGAGGGCATCTCTCCTGGTACCTGGGTGACATGAATCTGAAAAGTAAATCTAGTTTTTAACCAAGTTAGCTTCTTTCCTCCAAATCCTTCCTTGTTCAGTCTCATGGACCACATAAATACCACAAGCATCCCAGCAGGCACATGGCAGAGGACACCAAGTGATCAAGGCACAGTCAAAATCCACCAGCATGGTGTTCACAGGAGCTTGTGGGGATGGGGCCAGCCTGTAGGATGGAGAGATCTTCACATGGGAATCACCTCCAGACAGAATCTGTCTTGTAGCAGCTGGGGCTGGTGGAGGCCACCCTCAGCTCACAAACCCAACTTGTCCCCAACAAGAGCAAACATTAGCGTATGCCCAGGCACAGGAGGTGTTCTAATCCTTTGAGTAATATGGCACAACAGGTTTCTAGGTCAGAGAAAGATGACAGGCAGGGAAGGAAAAAAACATTCAAAAAATCCTCAATTTTGCAACCCACATTTCCTTCCTATTACAAGAAGGAAGCCTTCAATGAAAAGTACTTCACATGCTGACTGGATCTACTCAAAGGGGACCAGCATTTGCAGAGCTCTCTAGGAAGGCTCAGTGCTTCTGAGCTTGGCTTGCAAACCTCCCACCGCTGCTTCAACTTGCCTAGAGCATGTGGCAAAAGTACCTTACCAGTCACATCCTGCTTTTGTAACAGCCAAGAAAAGCTGCTGGCCTCCTGGTGCCCCAGGCTCCAACTCCAGCTAAGCCCTGGCCTCCAAGTCATCCATCACTTGGCCAAAGAGTTCCTGCAGGCTCCTACTTTGCTCCCTGCCACCACCTAGGGCTATGAGGATGATTAAGGGACAGGAACTTCAGTCTGATGAGTAAAGGCTGAGAGACCTGGGGCTGTTTAGTCCGGATAAGGGAAGACTGAGGGAAGATCTTATTAATGTTGATACATATTTGAAGGGTGGGGGCCAGTCTCTATTCAGTAGTGTCCTGTGATAGGACAAGGAGCAGGAGACAAACTGGAACCCAGAAAGTTCCACTTCAGCAGGAGGAGAAACTTCTCTATTGTGAGGGTGTTGAAGCACTGAAACAGGCTGTCCAGAAAGCTTGTAAAGTCTCCTTCCCTGGGTGGCCTGCAATAGGTGATCCTGCTTTGGCAGCAGGGTTGGACTTGATCTCCAGAGGTCCCTTCCAACCCCTCCCATTCTATGACTGTGATTTAGGGAATGAGCCCTGCTGTGAAAAGTGACTGCTGCACCTTTGCTGGATTTGGGGCATTTCTACTTATTTCCTACCCATCTCTTGGCAATCTGCATCTGTGCTGGACTCCAAGAATCTCTCGTGGGAAATGCCACCATCTTCATTACCCACTTCCTCTTGGACTTGACTATAGAAGAAAAGAGTTTGCCAACTAAATAACTTGGTAAGGTAACGGGGAACAAGAGACTGACTCTGACTAGAAGGGGTTTGTTTATCACAGCTTTGAAATTGCCTAAATGTGACCTTAAACAACCCAAGCAGATGAGCTGCTCGGAGCACCTGCAATGCTTACAGTTGCTGTGAAAGGCATGGGTTAAAAAGCAACACTTGGCATAGGAGTGATCTCACATCCCCCTCCAGCTCCCCTTGTAGCAGTTTTGGGATCATCCTGACCCCACCAGTGTGCCTGTTCAGATAATTAAATGGCTAAAAAATGATCATAGAATACTACAGTAAGGTGAACCAATTCCCATGAGATAGGACCTCCCATTCCTCAAAGGGATGAGAAGAGGCAGCTCAGTGGGGTGTTTTCATGCTCTCGATGCTCCCATCCTCTGGTGTCACTTTGAGTGGCTTCATTTCCCTCTGCTCTTCTGGAGGTCAGAGAGGCTCTTTCATGCTCCTGTTGGAAGCCCTGGAAGCTAGCTGGGTACAAGGGGATGCCAAGGGCACGGTTACAGCTGGAGAACCAAACAGAGCACAAGGTTCAGGGGTAGAGCACAAGGTTCAGGGGTAGAGCACAAGGTTCAGGGGTAGAGCACAAGGTTCAGGGGTAGAGCACAAGGTTCAGGGGTAGAGCACAAGGTTCAGGGGTAGAGCACAAGGTTCACACAAGGTTCAGGGGTGCTCAGTCCTACTCTTACTGAAAACTAAGTCCTTGTTCTTCAGCAGCTTGGGCTTCTTCCCAAGCAGAAGTCAAAGTTTCCTCCATGGTCTCCCTCCTGCTGTGTCATTTGCTGAGGAAGCATGAGTAAGTGCACAAGGGACAGGGCTTGCTGACACATCTTGTGCATCACATCACTGGTACATGAGGCACAGGCAAATGGACTTCCAAAACTACTTAGGATCACATATGGAATGCCCAGCTCCAAATCTTCTGAGTCAGCAGGTCAGACCCCTGCCATCACTGTCTCTGTGGGTCCTCTCAGCAGCACTTCAGAACCATTTATGCTCCACCAGACACAAAAGCCCTCAACAAAAGTGATGTTGGGCTGAGGGTGAGTTACCACCACTACTGGGGCTCAGTGTGATACGGTCACTGGCCCCCGAAGCCCCATCCTTGAGCAACTCCATGTACCCTCAGCACAGCTGCTGGCAGGAGGTGATTGCAGGAACCATTGAGCAACTATTTTCATTGAAGACCACACTTTGGAGGCCACAAGGAGCTTTGCTACAGTGCTCACCCTTTGCCACCCTAAATTAAGCTTGGCAACCTTAAATTTGACCTGGCCAACCATCCTGCCAACAGCATCCATGGCTTTTCATGAAAAGCCCAGAGAAGCAAAACCATAAGAGGTGAGGAGTGGCTGCCAGAGAGGACCCAGTGTGCACCCCATGGCATCTCAGCGTGGAAACCCGCTGCAGCCTCTGCCCCACTTCCCCATCCCGGGGCCACGTTTCACTGACGTTGAGTGAGGCCACTTCCTGCCAGCTTTGCGACATGGGCAGAAGTAGTACAGGCAGAAGGGAGCTGGAGAAAGGCAGCGCAACACCACAAGGAAGAACGAGGAGAGAGGCGAGCCCCACGACGCGGCTGTGCACCTCAGGTCCTGCTCCCACCGCACCATGTCCCTGGTGGAGACGATCCGGCTGTGGCAAGAAGGGGTGTGTGCAGCAGACGAGAAGGAGTGGAGGGCAGCCCTGGAAGCTTTCACAGCTGTCCAGAACCCCCTGCCAAAATCTGCTTTAACATTGGCTGCGTCCACCTTGTTCTGGGGAGCCTGGCTGAGGCAGAGGAGGTAAGGTACAGCCCTTGGGGTCACTACTCCTGCTTGCAGACCTGCCAGACAGATGGACACGGTGGGGAAGGGAGGAACTGAGGGTCATGTTATGACCAGGGGAAGGATCTGGGGCCTTTTATAGCTCAGATGAAATGTGACACTCCTGGGCTCTTCCTGCTGAACTTGTTTCCCAGTGAAACACAGAATTGTTCTGGTTGGAAAAGACCTCCAAGATCATCAAATCAGAGGGGAAGCACCAGATGAGGTCAGCTTGCTGCTCACCCTCTCTCTTTACAAGAGGTGGCTGTGGAGGCACTAAGGTGCTGAGTGAATGGTGGTAGATGATTCCAGCTCAAAACAGATTAGAAGCCTGGTAGAGGTTCCACCACCCAGTGCCCAGCACTGCAGGGAGACAGCCCAACTTAGGTCACTTGTCTAAAGCAGGACAGATAAAACCACTCTACAGCCTCAGATCTTTAAAAGTCCTCCCTTTTTACCTCTTTTTTGACCCTTCCCTACCTCCATGCAGGCTTTCACCCGGAGCATTGGCTGTGACAAGCATCTGGCCGTGGCTTATTTCCAGCGGGCAACTGTATTTTACCGGAGGCAGAAGTGAGTGGAAAGGTTTAAAGTTTCATTCTTGCCCCTTGTGGAGATGCCAGCCTGCAGCTGAGGATGGTCCCAGGCAGGCTGGCAGCCCAGGGGCCAAACTGCAACCTCTTGAGGTAAACCAGGCTTCCGTTGGTCAGCAAGGTTGGATGAACACCAGCCTTGGAGCATCTCCACTCCTCATAAGGTGTCTGAAACCAGTGCAAGGAGACAGGAGAGACCCAGATAAACTCACACAAGCTTGCTTAAAGAATTAGAGGCAGGCAGATTGGCACCATGAGGTGGTGACACTCTTGTCCTCTCCTCCCCAGCCATGAAAAGGCCGTTGAAGACTTTAAAGAAGCACTGGCCCAGCTGCGAGGCAACCAGCTCATCGACTACAAGATCCTGGGCTTGCGGTACAGGCTCTTTGCTTGTGAGGTAAGGAAGACCTGACCGGTTGTTTTGATCCCAAAGGTCTGTTCACCAGCTCAAGAAACCTGAGGAGAAGACAGCCAACCTCCTTTGTACCTTGCAACAACCAAGAGAAGTGGTGCAGTGCCACCACCCACCTGCCAATGAGTTCTCAGAGCTCATTCCCTTGCTCCCATCCCTCTGGCAGATACTCTACAACGTTGCGCTGGTGTATGCCACGATGGAGGACTGGAAGAGAGCTGAGGAGCACCTGACACTGGCCATGAACTTGAAGAGCGAGCCCCAGCACAACAAGATTGACAGGGCAATGGAAGCCATCCTGGTATGAAAGAGCAGGTCTTACAGTTGCCATGCTTGCTCATGGCAGCCCCACAGCGAGAAGGGAGATGATCTCAGTGATGGAGACCACCTTGTAGGTGCAGCTTTAGCAGAGCGGGAGTAAAATACAGTGGGATGAACAAAATGTGGGTGTCATAGTGGCACGAGTTGGTGGGAAGAGCTTTGGGTCACTTGTGAGGCAGTTGATTGTTAAATGGAATGGACCGTGTCAGGGCCAGGGTTGGGCTATCAAGGTGGCATTTTGACTTTATGGAGCAAGATCTTAATCCCAGAGGGGTTAGAAGGGAAGGGACATTAAGCAGTCCCTGATCTCACCTCTGAAGAGCACTAAGATTCCTCTCTACTACAGAAGCAGAAGGTCTGTGAGCTGGTAGCCATCCCTGTGGGGAAGCTGTTTAGACCAAATGAAAAGCAAGTGGCTCAGCTGGAGAAGAAGGACTACTTGGGAAAGGCTACGGTAAGAAAGAAAGATCTTATTTATTCAGGCCAAGCCTGTGGGCTGAGGAGCGCTGCTAACCACCCTCTCACCACCCCTCTGAGTTGCTGCCTCGTGGGCAACCAGAGATGTGGAGCTGGTCCATGCCTCTGGGATCTCTTCATGCATGGATGGAGGGATGGTACATAGGGTCTCATGGGGAATAGGGACTCTGCAAGAATAGAGGAGCTAAAGGGATGTTTCAGCAGAGCATGGCCTATTTTCAGTTCCTCTCCTTAGTAAGACAATGAGGGACAGTCAGTCAGCAATGAGCTGGAAATGTCTCACTGGAGCTTCAACTCAAGCCAAGATTTCTTTGGGGAAGGAAACATAAGTTACTTAACACCTGACACCCACAAATGACCTCCAGCTTTCCCCCTACTCCATCTGAAAGGGACTTTTCTGCTCAGATCAGTGAGCAAGCTTTTTTTTTTTTTAACCCAGCAGTGTTAGGTCACCATTAAACCATGTCCCTCAGCACCACATCTACATGGCTTTTCAATCCCTCCAGGGATGAGGACTCCACCACTACTCCAGCCAGCCTATTTCAGGCCCTGACAACCCTTTTGGGGAAGAAATTGTTCCCCATGTCCAACCTAAATCTCCCCTGGCACACCTGAGGCCTCTTGTCCTATCACTTGCTACTTGGGAGAAGAGACCAACTTTCACCTGGATCCAACCTCCTTTACTCCAGGCAGAACAACCCAGTTCCCTCAGCTGCTCTTTATCAGGCTTGTTCTCTAGACCCTTTACTAGTTTCCTTGCCCTTCTCTGGATATTTTCTAGTACCTGAATCAGATGACTGACAGCCAAGCAGCAACTCAGGTGTCAGCTGGAGCTGGACATTTTGGCTCCCATCACTGTTTGCGATTAAAACATGAAGAGAAACTTTGAGCTTATAATGGCTGCAACCACAGTAACAGTGAGGCTAAGAGCTGAGAACTTACCATGGCTGAGAGGTGAACCTCTTGAACCTGAAGCATCCTGAAGAACTTGGCTTGGCAACAGCACAGGATGAGGGTAGACATCAAAAGCCTCAGAGATGTCTACATGAATCAAGTCACTGCCTGTCTGTCTTTGGCTCTAGGTGGTGGCATCTGTGGTGGACAAGGATGACTTTTCAGGCTTTGCTCCACTCCAACCACCGGTAAGGCACCATCAGTGAACAGCATCCTTGCCAAAAATTCAGGAGGATGTGGGGATGGATATCATCTCCATCTTCCTCAGAGCTCCAGCTCACAGTGGGAAACTAACAGCAGCATCAACACTGTGAACTTTCTGCTACTGCCATGGTGAGGAGGCGGATGCTGCCCCCGCATCTCAGATGCTCTCTACATCACTAGAGAGTGGAGTCCACACCTATGACTGTGGTTGAGGTTAAGCTGGTTCCTTGAACAGGGAAGTAGGGGCATGGTGGTACATCGTCTGGTCCTGCCACTGCTGTGGACTGACAGCTTTTGATGGGGTGCAGTCTCAGACCCTCCTGTAAGACCTCATTGTTTCTAGTAGCTTCTTCAGAGTGATCCTGAATCCACCAGAAACCTTAACTTACTTTGGCAGGAGAGACCATAAAGGACAATGATGGCAGGAGGGGATTTTACAAGAGTAATGGGAAGACACAGGGGGACACAACTTAGTTTAAACCATCTGATCTCAAATCCTTGATCTCAGCCCTCTGTGAGTTGAAATCAAAATCATGAGTGAAGCTGGGTCTGTGCCTCTGAAAACCAACTAGAGGGGGAAGAATGTGGAAACTGCTCCTCAGAAGGAGCAACACCACTGATAATCCTCATGGCACAAAAGGCAGTTGCTTTATGCATCTGGGTGGCAGAGAGATGAAAACTTACCACAGCCAGCTGCAAAGCAGCAAACCCCTCCCTTCAAATCATCTGACCTGACACCAGCCCAGCGAGGAAGGAACCATGAAGGGGTGATGGCAGGCATGGTAGAAGGCTGCAGGACATATCTGCAAAGCAAGTGAAATCCTCCTACTGGTGATTCTGTTGTCTTCTTGTTGGCAGGCCTCTGGTCCTCCCCCAAGGCCCAAGACTCCAGAAATCCTCAGGTAAGTTGGATGTAGCATAGACAATGCTGCTCAACCAAGCAGCCAGGTCCAACCTCAGCATGTACCACTGAAGCTGAGCTTTCAGCCACCACCCAAAACTCAGGGGAATGGAGGATAGAAACAAGGAGGTAGAGGGTTCCCCACAAAGTAAACCGACCATATTGCCCACCTTCCTGACCTGTCCTCTGCCCCTGCACCCAGGGCCCTGCAAGGGCAGCCACACCGTGTCCTGTTTGAGTTCATCCCTGAGACTGCTGAAGAGCTGCAGGTCCTGCCAGGAAACATTGTCTTTGTCCTGAAGAAAGAGAAGGACAACTGGGCTACAGTGATGTTCAATGGAAAGGTACCAGGGGTGTGCTTGGCATGAGAGGGCAGATGGTGGGGTGGACACTGTAAGGTTCTACAGGGAACTTGCAAGGCAATGCCTTGCATCAGCAACTAAGCAAACCTCTGCCATAAGACTCTTATGTCCACCTTGGCTCAGGCCACAGGTTTTGGTAAAACCTATCCAACCTTCAGCAACTAACCTTCAAGCCTCAGGGACTCTTCAGGGTTCAGGGCAGGGTGTGGACAAGTTCAGCTGCATCCTCCAGCAGTGGGTTGTCTCCTTCCCCCACAGAAAGGGATCGTCCCCTGCAACTTCCTCGAGCCCGTGGAGCTGCAGAACAAGCTGCACGTTCAGGTGAGGAGGGCCTGGAGGACAGACAGTGTCATGGGAAGGGCAAATCTCCACACACTCACCCACCACATATTGCGGGCCTTCCAGCAGGACCCATACCTGCAAGTCCCTCCACTTCACGATGCTGGGGTTGGGTCTTCTGCCTGGTGGTCATTCAACATAAGGTCAGAGACTGGCAAAATCAGTGCAGATGCCATGTGTGCCCCACCAGATGGTGGCTGGCAATGCCTGGGAGATAAGGAGCGGTGAAGGTGACACTCCCCAATTCAAAACCCAACAGCCCTTGGGAAAACCGGGAGGGGAGGCTCCACAAGGCAGCAGCATCTGAGCTCCCTTAGGAAAGGAGGATTGACATCACTACCTTCTTCCCACCTGGCACAGGAAGAAGCCTCTCTTGAAGCAGAGATCCCAGAGTCTCCCAGCTCTGCCACTCCAGAGAAGCCACGGCGGCCAGCACCGGGTCAGTGAGAGGAAGCTGAAGGGAAAGGAGTGTGCTAGGGAAGAAACCACTGGCAGCAGGCTGGAGTTGGCTTTCTTAGTGTTGTGCACTTAGGCTTTAACACCAGGGCTGGAGCTCTTCTCCATCTTGGTCCTGGACCTCTTTGTGGTCATGGATGGAGAGAGATTAAAGCAGGAGGCAGAGACAGCAACTGCAGTGCTCTGGAAGGAGTGAAATAGAGCACCTGGATCTCTGAGAACACCAAGGCCTTTTGTGCTCTTAGCTCAGCAACTAGTAGGAAAAAGGGCCTGGGGACAGGAGTGGGGCAAGTGACCCAGCTTGTCCAAGTCTTGGAGCAGAAGGTTCCTTACCAGCTTCTCCTTAGAGCAAGGCACCTGAGACAATTTTAGTCTTGGTGTGACTGGGCTGGTTTTGAAAGCACTGTGGTTGCCCTGGGAAGGTCATTCATGGCTGATGCTACCCAAAGTCCCATGTCCCCAGGCATGGAATAGGGATGGTACCACCAGGGAACCATCACCCCACAAAGGCACCGTCTCACCTCCACAACTGGTTTAGGATGATGGGAAGCCAAATCAAGGCTCTGCTGCCTGCTTCCCTGGGAATTCTCAGGTGCACAATCCAAAATTGTGGTTTGAAGCTGGGGAGCACCTGTGGGGGAAGAAGCATTGTGTGTCATCGTCATATCTCATGGTGCTTGGAGCTTGGTAGGAGCCTGCAGCTGAGCTGTGAGCTCCAAACTGCTGCAGGATAAGCTCATTTGCAGTAGAAAATGCCGCTGTGCAGAGACCATACTGCACGAATGCTGACCTGCTGCAGTGTGTTCTGGCTATCAATGGACAGCCTAGCAAACAATCAGAATATATGGACAACCAATTGCCAAGCCTTGTGATGGGCTTGAGGCAGCTAGCAGAGGGAAAAGTGGACCAAAAGACAACTAATGCCACCATAGGGCTCATGTCCCAAGCAGACGCAGTCTAGTGGTAAAGTTCAGGGAGAAGGTGGCTCATGGGAGTTAAGGGGCAAACAGCTCAGGGGCTAAACAGCCTCAAAATGCATCTTTATGGCACCAAAAGCCATTACAAACACAGTAGTGGGGCTGCATATTGCAAGGCAGCTCTACCTCTTGCCATAACAAGTACAGTTGTGCCAAAGCAGTGACAAAATGAAGACCTGCATGAAGACCCCCTGATTTGAGGTCTGAATTCAGCTTCACAATCCTGACAGAGGACAGCAACTGCCTCTGCTTTTGGTGAGGACCTAGGAAGATCAGAGGACACTAACTCAGCAGCTCAGCAGCAGCAGCTTTTGGTTTGGTTTTTCTTTTTAACTCCACCCAGGAAAGACATCTGACTCCTAAAGCTCCTATCCCTGTAAGAGGGAAGTCAGAGTCCAAGCCTCTGCTTGATGGTTCTACCTAAATCTTATGGATGAAACCCATGGCAGCTGCTGCTGCAGCCTTCCAAAGGACCACTGCTGGCTCCAGGGTTGGCTCTGTTGCTGCAGATAAAGATGGGTGTTGAGAAGAAGGGTTGCAGAAGATCTGAATGTGTTTAGGCACAAAGCAGTAGTGCTTACCTTGTCTCACTTGCTAAGCCACCCTTTTCTTCCTCCACAGACTATGTTCCTGCTACTGTGACACAGCTGAGAGACACAGCAAAGGTAACACCCTGTGAGCACAGACCCCAAGGTCCTGTTGGTGTTACAGATCTGCATTTATGGCATGTTGAAAGGTGCTGGCATGCCTGGCAAGCACCACAGCCCTCAAGTGTTTGAGGTTTTCATCATTCAGGAGCATAATGGCAGGGCTAGGAGCCATCAGGACCCAGCCAGATGACTAAGGCTGCTTTTATAGGAGTTGTCTTCAAGGGACAGTCTTTGGTGGACCCAGAACTGTCAGCAGAGCCCTTGTACGACTCTCATCTTGGTTGGCTTGTAGCACTGAAGAAGGGCAAAAATAGGAGAGAGCCTGGCTGTAATGGCATGTGCTCCTAGGCAGGGTCAGCACTGGGGAGAGAGGTGGAAAAACACAATAGTCTCAACTCAAAAATAAAGAAAGAAATGAGGGGGTTGGAGGATGGACAAACCTTGAATTTGGTCACCCAAAAGCCACAGTTTCTTTGCTAAGTGCCTGATACCACACTGTGCTCTCTCCTGGGACAAGCACAGGGCTGCCAGCCACCACAGCTTGAGTGACCTGCCCTCAGGAAAGTAGCAAGAGCTGCACATGCTAGAAGCATGGAATGGTTTTGGTTTTAAGATCATCAAGCCCAACCATTAACCCAGTACTGCCTGGTCATGAGCAGAGACATCTCCCTGACCAGCAGCCAGCTGATGCCTCACAGCTCAGCTCTGACTCACACAACTGCTGTTTCCACATCCTTGTCCCTCTCCCTACCCTCAATCACAAGCTCTGATACCCAACTTATCACTGGCAGGAGGCTGAAGCCACCATCACCAGCCCCCACATCCTCAAGGTGCACTACAAGTACACAGTGGCCCTGCAAGTCAAGCCAGACTTCTCTTACACAGAGCTCCTGGAGAAGGTTTGCAAGAAACTGGAGCTCCAACCTGAGCACACACAGCTGAGGTGAGGTGCTGGCTGTGGCATGGAGCTACAGGCATGTTCTCAGGGCTCCCCACCCTTACACCTCATGTCCTCTGCACACCCAGGTATAAGCCTGTGGAGAGCCAAGTGCTGGTGACTCTGAGCACAGACAACCTGGAGATGGCTTGGAGACAAAGCAAGGACAACTGTCTGACAGTCTGGTGTGACAGCACAGAGGTCAGTGACAGCAAGCTCTAGCAACCACTTCTGAGACCCACTCCTGGCATTTGCTTTCCCTGCTGTGAGTGCAGGTTTGTGGCTTTCAAAGCAAACCAATGACCTCTTGAAAGGCAGAGGAGCAGAGAGTGGGTGAAGAAGTAGAACTTGAGTCTCTTAACCTGGTACAAAAGAAAAACATCCAAAAGCTGTTATTTCCTGCCCTAGGGAGAGGGTTTTTTACTGGACAGCAAACCAGAGGAGTCACTGCAGGAGGCAACACCAGAGGAGATGGGACAAACCCAAGTTATAGCACAGTACAATTATGAAGCCACTCAACCTGAAGACCTGGAGTTTCAGGCAGGAGATGTGATACTTGTTTTATCCAAAGGTAATCATGCCCCATCTAGGGGAGGGGAGGGGAGGGGAGGGGAGGGGGAGGGGAGGGGAGGGCCTTCCCAGCTCTGGTGAGAGCATGGGTGTGACTATAAGATGCTAAGCACCTGTAGCAACTGCTGCTCACTCAGTGGATCCTGCTTTCCCCTTCACTGCTGAGTTTTCTCACTAAATGGTTGGTTCTAAGCTCATGTGCATGTGGAAGTTACTGTGCTCCTGTATACCCCTAGCATGCAAAAGTGGTGTCTATTTTATGTTGCAGTGAATGAAGACTGGTTAGAAGGCCAATGCAATGGGAAGATAGGCATCTTCCCATCTGCTTTTGTTCAAAGGTCTAACACTAAAGACCTCGAGATGTGATTTCAGAAGAGCTTAAAGTCATGGACATGGAAAGACATGAAGAACTAAGCTGTTGCAATCACTAAGTTTCCATATTAACCACTGCATGAAAATGAATGTTCAATATAATTGCTACTCCTATTAAAAGCTTTATTTGTGCTATTACCCATTGCACTGTTTTCTGAAACAGCTGCTTAGTAAAGAGCTGTTAATTGGGTTGCTCTTAGGAATATATCCAGTCCTAAAAGCGAGCACAGCCAAGAGAGATGTTCTGTCCCACCTGGCCTATCACACAGAATGGTGGGGGTTGGAAGGGACCTCTGGAGATCATCCAGTCCAACCCCCCTGCTAAAGCAGGGTCACCCACAGCAGCTTGCACAGGATCACAGTGTCCAGGTAGGTTTGGAATCTCTCCAGAGAAGACTCCACACCCTCTCTGGGCAGCCTGTTCTTAACAAAGCTTTTACACACACATCCTACCAGCTGGGGAAACCCATAAGGGTGGTGCCACTTGAATGCACAGCCCCTGTCAACAGAGACAGCAGAGGAACTGGCTTTCAAGAAGCTACAGACCAGGAAGGGCTGAACAGCTTTTGCTTGCTTAAAGCATTTCAGAATTCCAGCCTGGTGGGGGTCTGAAGGAACCTCTGGAGATCATCTAGCCCAACCCTGCTGCTAACGCAGGATCATCACAGCAGGTTACGCAGTTACTGCCAACCATATCACTCCGATAGACAGCTGGCTTCCAAACACAGTGACACTAACTCCTCCAGCAATAAAACCACACATTTTTTCATCTTTGGCAGCAGGTCATACAGAAATTAAATTGTCCCCAGTATAAATGCCTGCACAATTCTGATGGCCTCTTCCCTATCCAAGAGGTTTGCTCCCCTCTGCCTTTGCTGCTAATTTCACAGCATTTCAACTTCCCCAGCTGCTCCTTCTGATATTTAAAAATTACCTACCCTGCTCCTGCCCCTTTATCTTTAAAGGAACTTATTCTGAAGTCACCTGGATACAATGAATGCCTCTTGTTTCAAAACCAGAATATTGCTGTAGTTTTCGTATGTTCACAGAATGGTTTGGGCTCCAGACCCACTCCGGCCCACCATAGGCAGGGACACCTTCCCACTACACCAGGCTGCTCAAGGCCTCATCCAACCTGGCCCTGAACACCTCCAGGGAGGGGGCATCCACGACCTCCCTGGAAAATCTGTTCCAATGTCTCACCACCATCACTGGAAAGAATTTCTTCCTGATGTCCAGTCTAAATCTGCCTACTTCAAGCTTCAATCCATCCCCCTTCACCCTACCACTACAAGCCCTTGTAAAAAGTCCCTCCCCAGCTTTCTTGTAGGCCCCTTTCGGGTTCTGGAACACATTTCTTCAACACATCTGAAGCATGCTGCTTTAAAATTATCATAGATAAATTGTCACTGGCTTGGAAGGGACCTTTTAAGGTCATCTAGACCCATCTCCTGCAGTAAGCAGGAACAGAGCTCCATCAAGCCTGATGTTGAATGTCTCCAGAGATCCAGATCTGTTTATCTGCAAGCAGGCCAACATGAGGATCCATGTCCTCCAGCTCCCACTGCTTGTGCTCTAATGGGTTCAATCTGCAACTGAAGAGCTCTGCAAATCACTGCTGTCCCCGATCTTTGGTGCAGCAGGTAGAATACTGCACAGAGGCAGCACAAAACCACGATCCCATTATCTTCCCTGAGCCCAAGCCTGTACCTCTGCAAGTTTTTTCCTCTTTGAAACAGAAGACAAATTCACCTTCAAACCTTCTCCCGGTATCTCCAGAAAAATAAGGTGGTTTTAAAAGCCTGCAGCTGAGTGACGCAGGAAATAAAGGTGACACAGAGATCTGGGTGGAGAGAACATGGTTTAATTAAAGGCAAAGCTGATTTCAGCAGCTGCAGTTCTTGCACAGACAGACAAAAAACACAAAAAAAAGCTTACGACACAAACCAGTTTCTTTTCAGGGGCCCCTTCCCTTGCTCCCCCGGGCGGTGGAGGGCGGGAGGGGAGTCCCAGCCGAGTCGGGAGGCATTCCCGAGGCCAGATGCTCATGCACAAGTGGAACGGTGCAGCTGGAACCCTGGCACTGCCAGGAGTGAGATGGTGAACCTGGTTAGCTCGTCTAGGGTGCAAGAGTCAGTGAGACATTCAAACACTGGAATGTGGCAGCTGCCTGGGTGCACAGCTCGAGACACAAACCGGGAGGGCTGGAGGGAAGCACAGAGGGGTTTGGTTCAGGTCACCACTGGGTGGGAACTTCACCTGTTGGACTTTTCCAAGAAAATACAGGTTCGAAATGCAACACAGAACAGTGATGTTGCTAAGGTGGACACTGTGGGGGAGCTGCTCGCGTCCCCCCTCCCAGAGGGGTATCGTGTCTCCTCCGTCTTCCTTTTTCGTATTCTTTGGGGCTGCCCAGACTCCAGTGTCACTTCGGCTCCTGCATGTGCTTTGCTCTGCAGCTGGCTTCCAGCGCAGAGATCCTGAATCATCACACAAACCCCTACTGCTAAACACAGCAAACGGACATTGAGATTGTTTCCGTGACTTCCCTGGGAAACCTACCAAATCTGCTGTCCTTTTCTTGAAACGAAGCTTCCAGTCTTCCTTCCCCCTAATAAATAGCAAATAAAATGTTTCTCCTTTTTCCCTTCTGCACCTTTTCCATCTATGAACAGCACTATGCTTTCTTCCGTGCGTGGCTCACGCACGTGTGTCCACTTGGATTTCGTTCCAGAACGGAAAGCTGGGGGCTGCAGCTGGGGGCTGGGGAAGGGGGGACGGGTTTCTGCAGAGCTGATGCGTGTGCCTGCGGGGGTGCAGAGGCTCCGCACTGTCCAGGCTGACTGACAACTTTACCCAGTCCTGCTGGACCCCTGATTTCTCTTTTTTCCTCTTTTCTTTTGTGTGAGACGTTGCACGTTGGTAATGAAACTACTAGCGTCCAGCAAAGGTGGGAGGATGGAGAAAGAAAAAAATAAACCAAAACAAAAACCAAAAACCATTGAAAGCTTTCTACCTACCTATTAAAATGAGTCAGGCTGTGAATGCACAGACTAGCCTGCCCTTTGTGGGGCTAGCCACAATGCTACAGTAAAATGTACAGGAATCAAACATTAATTTAAAACCCCATAGCAGTTAACTTGCTTGTCCAGCAGAGTGCTGCAATGCCCCGTGTCACCGAGTCTAACTCAAACACCTACTGAGAGGAGGGCATTTCATGCTGGAGTCTCTTAATCCACCCATGGGCTGGCCAAAGCCTTTGGGTGAAAGGTGAAGTGGTGTCAAGTGCCAGACTCTCCTTCATGAAACTCCTTTGCTAGCCCAGGACATAGAGCCCCACCTTGCCACCAACCACCTCTGACCAGAGCAGCAACTGGGGCTTTCATTGCTACACACTGACTACGAAGCACGTCTGTGTACGGAAGATTCAGTGTGATCTTACTACTGAGATAGTAATAAAGATGTTTAGGAGTAATTTCAACTACATTCTCAGTCAGCAAAGCAATCATTAATGGATTCCTATTTTATCTCCCCAAAGAGAGGAAAAAGATTGAGAAGTTCTCATTGGCTTCTCCCATCTGCCCTTCGTTCTCAGCTTTTACTTCCCATGTGGCTGGGGACATGCACGATGGAGAAGGTGAGAGGCGGTGATACCGGGTTACTGAGTGAGCCAAACAGCAGTTCCGCTCTCCCTCCAGAGGGCCCAGGGATGGGAGAGTTCCTGGTGTTGGTTTTTCTTGCACTGCAGACATTTTGTGCACACTCAGCGGGTTGGTGGAGCACTTACGCCCTCCTGACAGCAAGGAACAGAAGAGAGGGCTGCCACCTGCACAGGACCGTGTGGGCCAGTCCTGCAAACCCAACATGCCATGGTTTATGGAGCCTTCGGTTGCAAAGGGTTGCCACCTCTGTCTCAATGCGGCGGGTTCATGGTGCCTTGTCCGCGTTGCTGCTTCTGCTTCTGCTGCATTAACAGCTGCTCCAGGGCTGAGGGTCCAGGGTGCATCATGGAACTGGACCAGATAGACTAAAAACAAACAGCCAACACTAGCACCAACTCGTATTAGACAACCCCCTCACACAAATGAGAATGCAGAGACTCGATTCTAAAGGTCTCGTCCAACCTAAATGGCTCTGTAACTCCATATCCTCCCTCTTTATCACACATACCTAGATTATCATGAAAGCTATCCAGACTTCAAAGAAGGTGTTCTAAAAGAGGCTCTCTGGAAGGAGCTTCTCCTCCTCCAGAATCCTCATTACCATAACAATTCATCCCACATTAACGATTCTTCATTTTAGACTAGTCAAAACAAATGCTACCATTTCTTCCAGTTCTGCCAGCCTGGGCTTGTTCCACAAAATATTCTAGAACAGCAAGAACTGGAAAACTGTGATGTCCTCCAGCACTGGTCCCACCTCCCACACTGCCTGAGTAAGTGAATCTGCACGAAAAACCTTCCTTTCCTGATGCTGAACTCTAGTTCCATAGGCTAAGGCCCATCACTGGAACTTCTGGCCCCACAGACAGCACCCATTCCTCAGCAGAGTTTTAAATAGAATTTACCTTCAGGCTCTCCACAAGCACAGCTGAGGAGTCTTCCATAGCAGGAGGGCCTTGGGCTGCCCAGGTGCCACTGGGAGTGCTGGACTGGTGCCAGCTGCTCTCTGAAGACGAGGATGTTGCTGGGAGATAGTCCAGACCAAACCCTCCCATTGCTGAAACAGGAGAAGGACAAGTTCAATGGAATGTGGCAAAACCAATGCAAAACAAACACCATCAGCTGGCTTCACCCAAGCCTGGAGCCCAGCACTTGCCTGGCTTATCTGTTTTCCAGCGGTCTGCAACTCTCCTGTCTCTGTTGTCTGGAGTCCCAATAGGTCCAAAATTGGAGAAGGGAACAGAATTGTGATTATGGGTTGGAGGGGAGCTTGGCAAGCTGCTGGGGTTGGAGGAGTGAGGAGACTGGCTGGCTGGTGTTGAATGATCTAGTGATTAGAAGGCAAGAGGAAAAAGGTCAGCAGAAACAGCAGGAGCCTCTTGATTTTCAATTTCTTAGAACTGATACAAATTTTGCCATTGCTCAGCTTTCTCCAGTGCTGAAGGTCAGTTTTTATTCCCTCAAGTACAATGCAAATTCCTAAGTTCTGAGTGACTTTTTTTTGTGTATATACAAGAAGACAATGACTGTTTAATGCACACTTGTGCTTACCAGAACAACCAAGAAATCTCAAGAGCACTGCTTAGTCAAAGTGAGCTTTTCTTATGTTTCTTGAAGAACTTTCCAGAGAATCATAGAATGTTTTGGGCTGGAAGGGGCCTTTAAAGGTCAGCTAGTCCAACCCCACCGCAGTCAGCAAGGACACCTGCAACTAGATCAGGCTGCTCAGAGCCCTGAACGATGTGACCCTGAATCTACCATCTACCAGCTCTCTGGGGAACCCGGGACAGTGTCTCACCACCTTCCTTCCTTCTCTCTAGTCTAGATCTCGCTCTTTTAGCTTAAACCCACCACCCCTTGTTTGTCACAATAGGCCCTGCTAAAAAGTCTCTCCTCAGCTTTCTGATCAGACCCTTCAAGTATCAAAAGGCCAACAGAAGGTCTCCCTGGAGCCTTATCTTCCACAGGCTGAACAATCCAAACTCTCAGCCTGGTCTTGCAGCAGAGGGGTTCCAGCAGTCTGATCACTTTTGTAGACTCCTCTGGACCCACTCTAAAAGGTCTTCTCAAACTGAAAAATTGCCTCCAAGCTTGATGAATCAGTGAAAAAAAAAAATTAAGACCTTGAGGAGTTTACAAGTCTAAAACCTGAATTCCCAAGTCTGGGAATGTGTTACACTTCTATGAGTTTTCAAAGTAACTCAGACCAGAAGCCAGTACTGAGCAAAAGAGGGGAGCAGGCATAGAAAAGCCTATCTGAAGGCAGGAGAATAGAGTGCCAGAAGACAACACCACAGAGCATGAAACTCCGTGATCTTGAATGAAGAGGTGAAGGGAAATAAAACTGCAACCATGAGAGCCATAAATCCTGCTAGAATAAAAGCACTTTGTAACTCCTCCCATTTCACCCATAATGATCATTCCTGGTTGGTTGCAGAAGTCTCAGGACAACCAAAAATCTTGACCAGTGCTGATGGTATTTAAAATTCACTCATTTCTTAGACTGATCTAATTCCTTCCCTTGTGCTCTTCTGGATTCTTAGTGAGAATATAATAAACTCATGACATAACAGTTACAGTTTATGCCTTTAAGATAAATAATTAAGGGAAAAGTTGGTTTACTTTGCAGGATGCTTAACAGTAAACAAACCACCTCCAATCCTCTCCCCAAACTGTCATATTTTCCTCCACACTCTTTAGCCACATAGCTTCTTTTCTCTTTTAAATACCTGCATTATGAAATCCAGTTCTTCCTGCTTTGTCCAAAGAAGCAACACTGACAGTATAAGGATGTTCAAACCCTACTCCCAAATGCTTGTCAGGAATCTAAAGGGATTTCATGATTTAACACCTACAACTTTCATCTTGTTCAACTACTTCAATTAAAATCCCGGTTCTTATGGTATATTAATTAGAGAATCCCCTCATTTTTCTGAGATTATATAAAGAAACCCAAGCAGAAGCCTTCAGTCACCTTGTCAAGCAGGTATTCTTTTTAATCCCCAGTTACATTTAACTTGCAGTAGGTTCAGAATTAGCTCAAATCCTCTTAAATCACTAGATACAAGAAAAACCAAACCAGGATTACCTGAGCTGGCTGGAAGGGATGGAGACCACGGAGTCCCTTCAAAGAGAGAGTATAGTGAAGTCTCCTGGTGGGCAACTGAAGGGGTGACTTCTGTTTTTGTGCTGGTATTCATGTTTTTCCCATACACCTCGTTGAACATGCTGTTGTTCGGGTATCTTTCCTGAAGGAACAAAACCAAAACACAGAACAAAAGACAAACAGGTAAGAGTTTAGGTATCAGATTTACTTCAAACACTGAGACTGTACAAGGGAAACAATCAGAGATTAAAATATTTTTCTAACTCCCTCTCTTCTTTGACCATTTTATTTAACATGAAGTCCATGACCTTCTGAATTAGGACAGATTTCCCCTGGCTGGACTACTGCAAAGCCTCCACAAAAACTTTAATTTCCCAGTAGTCACAAAATTTGAGAGGGACTTTTCATAACAGGGTCTAGTGATAGGACAAGGGGGGATGGTTTGAACCTGAGGGAGAGTAGGTTTAGAGCGGATCTTAGGGAGTTCTTCAGTACAAGGCGGGGGTAAGATTCGGGAATGGGCTGCCCAGGGAGACTGTGGATGTCTCCTCCCTGGGGGTGTTCAAGGCCAGGTTGGATGAGGCCTTGGGCAGTCAAGTCTAGTTGAGGGGCATCCCTGCCCATGGTGGGGAGGTTGGAATAGATGATCTCTGAGGTCCCTCCCAACCTAAGCCATTCTATGATCAACACCCTGCTCAGACCTCTGGAAGAGATTGGTACTGCGTTGCTCACAAAAATCAAAACCTGCACACCACAATACTTTGAGATGCACCTTTTCTGTCAACACCACGATTCTACTAGGAGCAAGAGGCCCATGAATTCAGCAAGAGGCAAGAGTGCATCTGCAGAACTACAGCCAGGGAGAATTTGGGAGGACAGCTGAGAAAGGCAAAGATAATGCTGCCAACACAGAAATAAGGCATCCATATGGATTCCCTTCAGGTGTTCCATTGCTTTGGGGTAAAGGCTGTCCCCAGATTTCTGCCAGTTTTGTGTCAAACTCAAACAGCAAAGGGCTGCAGACACTGCTCCTCACTTACCTGATTAAGAGAAAAGCCACTAAGGGACAGGAAAGACGATGACTGAGACATCAATTCTGACGGTTTTTCCAGCAGGGACTTCTTCAGAACCCAAAAAGGGAAAAAAAAATCACAGTTAGTGCTCAGCATAGCAAGCAGGAAGCCAGTATTCTATCAGAAGCTGCCAAGGTTGTTTTGGTCACAGTTAAAACCTTCATTTCATTTTAGCTCCAGCACCTTGGAGGACAGGGAGAACAAGCTAACAAACACAGAAAGTCAGTAGTTTCCATACCAACGATAATGAACACCTAAAAATCAATCTGAGCACTTCAGGCAAACCCCACCACCAGAAGAGCTTTTTAAATCCTTAGTGTAATACTCTGATACATCCAGAGAGGAGACTCCTGCCAAAAAACCCTATTGCTATGTAAAACCTTGTGAAAATGAGATAGGATCATTCCCAGTGATCGGAGGACTCCTTCAAACATGATTACTCTTGTGTATTGCTACTGGCAGAGTAATTCTCAGTTTTGAGTGCATCCCTGCTGCACAGACATTCTTAGACAGCCAAGTGTTGTGATTTTTTTAATTAAACAGTCCAAATTTCATGTGGCATTCTCTTATTTTCAGTATAAATTACTGTAGAGAAGAATAAACAAATGCCAGTGTTTAAAACAGAGGCACCAAAAGTCCCCTGGGGTTCCATGTTGTGCCAGTTTTAGGCTATGGATATTATCGACCATTATTTCATCTATACTACCCCCTCTAATACAGCTGTTATTGCCAGTGTATTTCTCAGCTTTCCATTCAGTTCCTACTATGAAAGCAGTGAAAAATCAGAGTCGCTCTGAAACATCAGGAAGAAATCATAGAATTTTCTTGGTTGGAAAAGCCCTTTAAGTTCACTGAGTCCAAACATTCTCTAACTCCACTAAGTCTGGTGCTAAACCTCTCCCTCAGCACCACATTTCAGTGTCTTTTAAACACCTCCAGGGATAGGGGTCCAACCACCTCCCTGGGGAGCCTGTTCTGGTGTTTGAGAGCCCTTCCAGTGAAGAAGTTTCTTCTAACACCTGGTGCAATTTAAGGCCATATGCTTTCCTAAAGTCGCTTGTTACTAGGGAGACAAGACCAACCCCCAGAATCAGTTATCAATAGAGAAGTCAAAGAACAGTTATAAAGCTTGGCTGGTAGAGAACAAACAGCACCAAATTTAGAGCCAGGATCACCAAGCCACAGAATTATAGAAGCCATAAGCAAAACTCTGTGTGATCCTAAGTGAAAGATGTGGTCTTGATCCTAATAAAACTCCTCTTGCACTCCTAGCAGCTCAGCATTTCGCATGTTTTTACGTGTAATGTTCAAACAACAAAACCCTGAACTAGCTTTCCTCTCTAACACGGTCTCAATATTTGGAATATCTTTGCTTTTATGCTACAAGCTTAAGACAAACAGCCTCATTTTCTTGGCAAGCAGCTCCCAGCTTGTTAGCTTTTCCAAGTGACAGCTCATAACTTTGAAAGCACATTTTAAAAGGCAAACAAAATTCACGCTCTGCATATCCACATAGCTTGCACAGAGAGCTTCCTTCAGTTTGTCAGCAGAGAGCAAGAGCAGGAGCTTCAAAGGCAGCTGCTGAAAGAGCAGCTATTAGTTTCTTAGCAAAGGTATCTAATGAGAGAGAAACGGCTGGCTGGCTTGCTCCTGGCTCCTTGGGATGACATGTAAGATAACTGAGGAATAGACTTAATCAGAGATTTTGAGTGGAGTCACAAAGAACTCTTCTTGGTTACTGTTAGTAATCTGAAATAGCAGTACTTAATGAACATGCTTGTGGCCATACTAGAAAGGCATCCTGCATTTTCAGAGGCCATTTACAAATTCAGCAGCTCCAAGACCCTCCAGCTAGTGAACCAGGAAGGTTTTAATACATAAACATAGTAAAAACTAAATAACAAATCTCATGGTATGCCCCAGATGACTGTATTTCTAGAGCAGTAATGGCTGTATTTTTAGAGGAGTCACCAATTACTTAGCCAGTTACTTGCAATTTTCTCCCAAAGCCACCTTGTCTTTGCAGTCTCTTCTGCATTTAGCAGGGCAGCTTCCCCCCTGCCTTTAGGGAATTTTTATATGCAGACTATAGTAAGATACACTTGCTCTGATGGCTTCCCACAGCAGAGTCTGTGCAGCCCCGTGCCCTTATCTCTAAGCCTGTACAACTGCAGAAGAGCGAGTGCATTAAACGACACATTGATGTCTCTCATGGGGACTTTACTGACAAAAACCCCTGCTATGCTCATTTCTGAACAAATTAGCAGGCCTGGGTTTGGCCCAAGAGCTCTGCCACAGGCTTTCAGGTGGTCTGAGCATGAAGCAGGGAGGTGGACAGGAGGGATGGGGGAGAGAAAGGAATTCTACATTTCTCATTTCACAGAAGAAAGATGCCAGTTCAGAGTGAGAAGCAGCAGTATTACATCAAATACATACAAAGAGACTTCGTCCAGGAAGAGAGGCGAGAGGCCCCAGCAGAGCTGGGTAAAGATCAGGAGGATTAGAGAAAATCAGCTCTTCCTCCTCCTCCAAGGCAGCCAGACTCTTTAACAGGTCCGGAGGAAGCAGAGGGGAGCTCTTGGGGTCCTAGTGACAGAAATTAGCACAGTGAGACAACAGAAGGCAGAAAGGGAACCAGCAAGAGATGTCAAGGAGAGACTAAGCCACAGCAGGAGGAGGGAAACCAGAGAAAGGCAGAAAGACATGCAGAAGCGCAGGGTGAGAAAGCGGTGTGGAAGTGTGCTGTGGCACACAGAGAAAACACTGAGCAGAAAAGACAACCAGCCCCATGGCCTAATGAGCACTGGGAGGAGCACTGCACCATCACCAACAGTGGGCAGCTAGTTGTCAGCAGTGGAGGGTGCACTTGCCATCCTAGCCACGCCAAACTCTGAACCTGTTGTCACACTCAGGGAGACGGAACACAAAATCCTACTATTTTTCTTCTATAGCTGAGCTGTGAGCAATTTAAGTTTCAAATAAAATTACAAATTATCCCTCCTCTATTGGTGGAGTTTAAATCCCATGAAACTTCCCTCCACTGCTAATGGCTGCTATGTCAACATACAGCTGACCAGACTACTGAGTGCTGGTCAGACTTGGAACCTTGAATTTTGTGAGGGATGCTAAAAACAAGAATCACAGGCTTCTGTCTGTACTGCACTGTGCTTCCACCAAGGCACAGTTTCCCTTTCAGGCAGGACAACATGGCTTAGACCCCATACCACAAGTTGATATCAGTATAGAGGCAGACTCCTGTATATTGTCTGGCTTTTTTCTCTAAAGGACAAAACAAGTGATCTCAGCTGACCTTCTGAAAACCATGAACACTTTTGCAGAAGCACATCTGACCGAAGATTTAAAGAAGCCTCTGTTTAAGTTTGCTTATAAACATCACCTAAAGCTCTCACAGACAACTCCAGGAGACTGTTAATAATAACAAAGACTGAAGGTTTTATAAACAGCAACATGCAGCACAGCTGCATGAACAGAAGCAAAGTATTCCATGAGAGCAACCAAGAGCTGAGGAAGGTGTTCAGCTGTATTACTGCATAGTGGGGTTTGTAGGAAAACCAAAACCACAATCCAAGACAGGACTGCTCCTGCCATCCTTGATTTCCAGCCTCAGTCACTCCAGACACCAACACACTATATATGTATTAAAAGTTCATCAGGCAGTCATCGTTCAATTGCAATCATCTGGATTGGTTTTAGAGTTTTCACCAGCTGCCAGGCAAGAACCTTCCTCCACAATTATCAGCTGCTCTGTTTCTCCACCTGACAGACACTGCTGAGATCGACATCACATCTACACTGAACAAGACTTACACCTACTTGCAACCAAATCTTCCAAGAGTTAGATCCCACACACAGCCAACTAAAAAGGAGAATCCATCACTGTTTACTGGAATTCCTCTACTCAGTTCCCTACCAAATAAGCTCACATTGACCTACTTGGGGCTACAGGGCATTCCTGAAGGAGAGAGACTCCTAAAGCTGTCAGGAATCTCAGAGCCTCATGGGTTTGCACCATTTATAGCATGGATCTTTACCTCAAAGGTCATCCTGGAGACAGCATCCTGCTCTGGGCGGAAGACTCCTTGCCTTTTTCCCCTGCGGTCCATGCTAGACTGCTGTGCCATCACCCTATTGTCAGCCATGCCATAGGAAGAGTCCCAGTAATATTCTGGCACTTTGACATCTGAGGGGTTCTGGTTATATGGCTCCATTGGGAAAGGCTTCATTTTTTTCTCCAGAGGTTGCTGTTGCATCACAGGAGGCTGCAATGACTGTTCAAATAATTTGAGAGGGTCCTGGGTGTGCAGGTAATAGGGCTGCTTTACAGGCATGATCTTCCCCAGGGAGCCTTGGACTTGAGGTGGGTTCCAGAGCTGCTTGGACGAATCTGTCTGAGGATACTGAGGCAGAGACAGGCAATATCACCAGTGAGCAGGAACAATTAATGCTACCTCATGGCTAACTCGAACTGACAGCCTGGCTCACTTGTGCTTGACAATCCACAAATATTTGTATTTTGCTGCTCACCAAAATGCAGTCTCAACAAGCACCTAACACTCCCTAGTCAAGCTTTATGCAAACACCCAAGTATAGTCCTCACTCTAATCCAGTACCTTATAAATACCTTTACTAACCTACTGAGCCAGCCTTTTGCTGCCCAGAGCACCAGAAGGGACCCACCAGTGGCGCAAGACATGCCTGAAGGGAGATTTTCCCCAGGACAATGTGAGTTATCCTGTAGGCCTCTTCACATCCTGGAAGGCAGCCATAAGGTCTTCCCAGAACCTTCTCTTCTCCAGGCAAAGACACCCATATACTTACAGGTCCCTTCCCAACTGAGATATTCTATCAATGCTACCATTATTTTAAACAAAGCTTAGCACATTGTGTTAGCCCAATTTACCTGCTGGAATCCAGAGTGGTGTGGTGGGCTCTTCCCCAGGCCCTGCACAGCTTTTGTAGGGGACTGTTGCTGCTGCTGCTGGGCCAGAGCTTGGACCTGTAACTGGCTTGCGGACTGTGCTGTTGCCTGAGCTGGTAAAGATGAGAGGGGTTGCTGGGAAGGAGGCGGTGTTTGCTGAGGTCCCTGGGTCATTGGCCCTGGTCCAGAGGGCCGTTGCTGGCTGTAAGGAATGTGGGACTGTTTCCCACCTTGCACCTGGTTTCCTGCAGGCGAGTGAGCTGTGGGCTGGAGGAAGGTTCCTGGGACAGAAACACCACCTGGGAAGGTGTACCCCGTGCTCATGGGGAAAGCCACAGGAGGGGGGACGACGTATGTTGGAGGTGGAAACCCTGGAAAAAGTAAAAACCACACCATTAATCCCCATTTGGCAGAGCAGATGGCTCTCTCCAGAAAACATTCAGAGGGTTGGGGGTGTTATTTATTTCTGGTTTGCTCTTTTAGACCATGAGGACAAGAAACATCAGTTTGCATCTGCACCGTAACATCCTTTCTCACCTCTGCATGAACAAGGCTGTGATGAGGCGGATTCAGAGTTTCTGCTCAAGTTTTTGTGCAATACTCCAGACACTGGCAAAAGTCAACCACAGCAGCAACGGGGAGAGTTATATGCTTCCCCTAGACATACCTCAATCTTTTCGCTGTTTTTCCTCACTACCTTTTTCCTTCACCGTGCTGTACCCCCAGAGTTTGCTCCCCCTCAAACACATGCATTTTCATGGACTAAACATCTGGAGTAATTGACAGAAGCAACTGATAAGTCTACTGTCTCTTACTCCAAAGGACCACCTGTCTCAGGATCAATTTAGGTAGAAACAGATGGTAAGCAAACAAATCCTCATATCTGCAAGATTAACTCCTTTCCTGGAGCTGACACTGAAAAGTCAGGTTTGGAAGGCAAGCTTCAATTCTGCATCTCACAGGCCAGATTTTAGGCTGACCCTGGGACAGAGAAGATGTCCCTGTGTTATTTTGAGCAGCTACACCTAAAAGCTGCAGAGAAACCACATCTTCTAGCTATTTTGTCAGCAAACACAGACAGCAAGGTATGACAGGAACAACCCACAACCAAATGGGAACGCACAATGAAACAGAAACAGCAAATAGAACCACACAAATTACAGCTTGAACCCAGCATCACTACAAAAGCAACTGAGCTTTGAAGAAGAAAGCAGTGTGATTGATCTTTTGTAATGGAGTCCTATGAAGGAGAAGTCTTCCTCCTGAGAAAGCAGAAGACTTTGTCATATTTTGACTAACTACAAAAAGAGCCTACTGGGAAGTTCCTTGATCTCGCACCCACTAACCAAGAAGAAAAGGTGGCAGATTTCATGACAGACCTTGATTCCAAAGCACAAAGCACCCTATTTATATTATTTCACTTCTGCTATGGTCCTTATTTACTACTTAGCAAGATTCTCAACATGAGAAGGCATGTTCACTAAACTAACTCCTACCTTCAGAGGCTCTAACAACCACCATTATGGGATTTTCTTTGCAGTTCATAGTAAATTACACTTCAAAAGAAGGATGAAAATTACCTGGCCGGCTAGGAAGGGGAGGGAAGGCTCCTGGGTGGTGAATGGGGATGAACTGAGAACTGCTGGCTTGACTTGGAGTCTGAGTTACAGGGGTTTTCCTGGCTTCAGACACCGGAGTCTTCCTCATTTCTGTCTGGGATTTCACCTAGTGCAAAAGAAAGCAAGAAGAAATCAGGTAGCTTGTCCTGTAATTGCCCACATCATGTCTCAAGCAAAAAATTAAAAACACAAAGAAAAAAGCATCCAGGTAGAGATTCATTGCCTTTCCCTAAGTAACTGGGAGGGGTTCGGAGCACAGAAACCCAGTTCCCTCCTCAGGTGACCCTGCCCGGCCTCAAGCACTCCTTGCCTCACAGAAACACCCTAGGGATATCTACCCAGAAAATGCAACAGGCCCCTACTCTAGCAAGAGAGGGAAACAGACCTAATGACATCCCCAGACCACACAAAGAACTTACCCTGCTGCTTGCCTGCAGTGCCTTCAAACTAAAGCAAAGTGCAGATGCTGTTTGTGCTTCTCCTAGGGCACTGCTTCAACCTAACTCCTACTACTTACCTGCAGCACCTTCAAAACCAAACACTACCCTCTTCTTCCTGGGGAACTCCTTCAACCTAATCCATAGGGTGGTGCATATGCGCAAATTCCTGCACACTATGGAATCCTTTGGGCAGAAAGCAAACAAGAGACAGCAGAGGTGCTTAACCCCTTTCAATTTGCTGTGTAACTGCTGTATGTTCTGTTTAAAAGAGCTGCACCAGTTAAAGGCAGAGAGAAGAATGGAATGGAATGTTTACCTGATTCTGAGTCTGCTGCAGTCTGGGTCTTCCTGGAGAGGAAGACAGAGGGGAAGACTACTTTCCCTTTCTGTTCAGCTCAGCAGAACTGCCTGGAATGCAAGATGGAGCAGGCAGGAAAAAGACAGCAAGCAAGGAACCTGGGCAATACAGAGAGGGCCCAGGAGCAGACCTGGTGATAAGCCTCAAAGGTGACTGAAAGAAAGGGGTTTATCAGTGGCCAAATGAAAAAAATCCAAACCAACCAAACCAAAACTGTGGAGGGTTTATTTCAACATCTAGTGCTGCTGAGTTGAAAGGAGTTAGAGGGCAGTCTTTTCTGCCAAAAAAGTACAGCAGTAAAGGGGTAGATGCATTCAAATGTGTGAGTTCTTTTCCAAATAATTTTGAATTTCCCCATTCCAAAGTTATGGGAGTGTAGTGCTGTGTTTAATTACAATCCTGTGTTTAATCACAAAAATAGATCAGAGACTGAGAAGTTTGGGTGCATATTTGACCTCCTGCTTGAAAAAGTCAGGAGGGAACTTCACCTCAAAGTTCTGGCCGATGCAAAGCACCATGAATGATGCAGCCTTTGGCTCATGCCACATCTTTTCAGTGCCCACCTTTCCCCTTCATCACATTCTGTATATTCAACTTGTATCATGCTGCCCCTTTCTTCTCCAGAACCCATACCAAGAGCTATGCATTCTTTTGTAGCAATGGTGGTGTATTCAGAGACACTCTTCCTGCTGCTATAACATATTCCCAAAAGGTGGCTTCTGGAAGACCTCCTACATGATTTACACTTAACTTTCAAAACTTAAATAACCAGAAATTATTGATTAAGACAGAAAATTTTCATTTGCTTCCTTGCTTATACTTGACCTCACTTCAGAGGTGTCAATGCTACCAAATATTTACTCCCCCAGAGTTCGTATGTGGTGCTTGAGAGATGCACCATTTCATCCCAGTCACTTCCTAGGAGTACATTACACCTTGAGTTAAGTCCACATGAAACCTTCCTTGGCATCTAACATTTTCCCTCCAGAGCAGAGAATCAACCTATGTCACACTTTCATGATCCTCTCTGAGTGGGGAATATTTACACTTATCTGCAAAACAGGACAAATTATTTTGTGTAACATTCTTAACATTTTTTGCTGACTAGGAGACATTTGTAGCATTTAGGCAATGAACTATGGAGAAGATAAAGCCTGCTATTTCCAGGAAGGCCAAAGCAGAGCACTAACAGACTGCCAATCAGTATAAAATCTATCCTGGTTTCTCAGAGGGGGAAAAAAAAAAAAACCTTCCCCATATTCTGGAGTAGCTCTGGAGAGTAAGTCCCACAAGCTATATAAACCAAAAAGAATTTAATTGGAACAGTTGCCCTAAATACAGCTGATGGAACTTAAAAAAAAAAAAAGTCAGATTTTACTCCTATGCAACACAAGGCAAAGAGTGATCAACCACATCAGAACAGATTCTGCTACAGCTAGGCTTGCAATGAGTTTTTCCTGGGTTTACCTCTTAAACAACTTTTTGATAAATCAGTGGATTAAAGTGTCTTCCCTATCCAATGAACCACAGATTTCTCAGAAGATCTGTTGAAGTTTACCAGCCTCAAGTCCTTATTTTGCATGACAGAGGCATAAATATCAAAACTGGGAGTTGTGTTCAGGCCTGCAACTACAATTCTGATGTATTCAACAAATGAGTAAGAAACTTGCTATTCTAACTCACCTATGCTGGTTTTTAGGTACTAAACTCTTGTTTGGTGACTCTCAAATGATTGCCACAGTTTCCAGAAGCTAACTCCCCTTTACCCCACCTTGGTAGGACCCCCTGCAAACCCAACTGCCAATTTAGATCTTCCATTTCACCCTGATGACGTTCAACAGCAAATAACTAGGAGGACAACAAGAAGAATGATCCATGAGTCCTAACACCACAAGCTGGCAAGACTGAAAGAGCTGGTTTATCTAGCCTAGGGAAAGCAAGACCTCAATTACAGAGGCCTCAGAGCAGCTGCAAAGAAGACGACCTGTCCTGTGAAGTGGTAACAGGTTTACACACAGGTAAGGAAGATAAAGTGCATTAGGAAATAATTTCTGCTTGCAAAACAGTGAAGAACTGACACAGATTCTCTAGTGAAATAATTCGAGTCTCCATCACTATCATTAAATGCCTCCAGATGTAATCAGGGAGTGACTGAGATGTAGCCAAACTATCCAAGTACAAACCCTATGACTCTCCACCCTTATTTACTACAACTGAATGAAAGGCAGACCAGTAAATTCACTATTGGCTTACGAGGTGAGCATTTTTGTATGCAATGCTCCCAGAAACAGAGGTAAAAAACATGCCTCTGAAAAAAATACAACTGATACAAGAGCAGCTGATGCAAAAATCAGCAATTTTGAGCAAGCACCTGAGCAGATTTATGGTTTAAGAGCAGTATGGCATTCCTTACTTCCACAGAGGGCCATCTGGCTGCATAGCCAGTACAGAGACTCTTACCCTACACCAGCAATGGGGTGCTTTTGTGATGTGTTTAATTTACTGAACATGCACAAGTCAGCTGGATCAAAATTGCAAAGCACCCATGTTCTTCACTAAAGACCAACATGATTAAGGCCTGGCCATGTGAATTGCCTTAGTGGCCTGAATGATTTTAGAACAACAGGCAGAAGTCTGGGTTTTAAGACAGTTAGCGTAGCAAAATCACCTTTAATTGTTCCCTACCTTCTCCCCAACAAACTGAGACAGCATCAAGAAAAAGGGCAGAGACCCAAATATCATCAATACCTGCTCTTTGAGACAGATGTGTTTCATTTTTCTGTGTGTGCAGAGCCCACAGTGAGACCTCTACTCTACTGCACAAGCAGCGACAGCCCTGACACAAACATGGCACTGCCTGGAAGGCAGCATCCCTTTGATCTAGAGGCTTACCTGAACTGCCACGTTCTGCTTTCCTGCTTCCTGCATCTTCTCCAAGCCACACTTCTTGGGCTCATTC
Organism: Picus viridis; assembly: GCA_033816785.1. Classification (NCBI taxonomy): domain Eukaryota; kingdom Metazoa; phylum Chordata; class Aves; order Piciformes; family Picidae; genus Picus; species Picus viridis. The sequence goes on from CM066588.1 coordinate 25,277,170, forward strand.
TTTCTTTTATTGTTATCCTTCTTCCCATCATTCTTATTGGCTACTATTCCCTTGCTATAGTCTCTCCTTTCCCTACTGACATCTTTAGGAGGATAGATTCGCCCTTGCTCTCGGTTCATCTCCCGGGGCTTGATGTTCTCTTTGAATGTGACCATTGGTTTTTCTCCTGTGTCACAGTTGTTGTTCAGGCTTCTGCCAGAGGACAGAACTGATTTGAGTCCAGGGCTTCCATCTGTAGATAGCGGCTCTGCAATGGATGTTTCCTGCGAGCTGAGACTCTCTTTGGCTTCACTAGGATCCTCTAGCAACAGCTCTGGGATTTCTGTCAAAAATAACAGCTTTCCTACCTCATTTTCACACTGAATCAACCTGAAAAGGACAGAAAGGATCAAAAAGCAAGTCCATTACTCCATATACATGCCTTGTCATAAATCAGTCTAGGAAACAATGACATGCTGACCCACAGAACATGTTGTTAGTGCTGTCAGTGTCACACGATATCTAACTGCTGTGTTGAATAGTGAGAAAACTCAGGCTTAACTCCAGCACCCACATCAGCTAAGCTTGCAGCAGCAAGTGCAACATGGAGAAGCTCTTTGCAATTACCTCGGCTGGTTATCAGCAATCCACTTCCCTGTGAAGATCAGACGCTGCTGTCGTATCCGACGCTGCTGTCCTTCCTTATCCCCTGTAATTGCCTGGTGGCCTTTGGAAAAATCCAAGTTCCTAGTATTGACAGAGGAGAGGGGAGCATATTAATTACAGTTACCTTCTGCATCATCATATTTCTTTAGAAATACAACTGGTCAGCATTACTCTATTCTACACTGTTAAATTTCACCAGACACTATTCAAAACATGACTGTTCAAAGATTTGTGATTAACAGATGTAATTATTTTCTGGTAAGATGCACCTACATGAATGAGGTTTGGTGGGTTTCTTTAAAAAACAAAAGGCCCCAAAGCTTGTCTGTTTGACAACCAAAATCATGAATAGCAGGGTGAATACATCTAATGTTCAGTCAGGATTTCTGCATGATGTTAGGCAGAGTGATACAGTTTAAAACAGGAAAAAAAACCCAGCCAAGTAAAAAACATCAAGCTGTTTGCATGGAAAACGATTCCTTTCCTCACTTAAGTTTTCCCCTTTCAATTCACTAGTTGGAAGACTTCAAAAGCAAAATAATTCATGAGCAGTATTATCCATCTGGCCAGGCTGGATCAATGGGCCAAGTCCCATAGGATGAGGTTCAAAAAGGCCAAGCACTGGGCTGTGCACACGAGTCACAAAACCCCATGTGTTCCCCAGGCTTCAGGATAAGAACCTTGGGGTGCTGGTTGACAGCCAGCTGAAGCAGGGTGGTGGTTGGTCTTTTCTCACAAGGAAGAAGCAACAGGACAAGAGGAAATGGCTTCAAATTGTGCTGGGGAAGGTTTTGTATTGGGTATTAGGAACAATTTCTTCCCCAGAAGGATTGTCAAGGCCTAGAGCAGACTGCCCAGAACTGTGGTAGAGTCCCCATCACCAAAGGGACTTAAAAGCCATGTAGGTGTCATGCCGAGTGACACGGTTTAGTGGTGACCTGACAGTGGTGGGCTAATGATTGGACTTCACGATCTTAAACGTCTTTTCCAAGCAAAATGATTTTATAATTCTATAAGCTCATGACTTCCCCTCAAGTTTTACTACATTGTCTGTAGTTTTGAGAAGATAGCTACATCAGTCCATTCAGCAGTAAGTATTCATCAATAAGTGTAGAAAACAGGTCACTGCCTATACAAGTAGTGACACCAGCAAGAGTACAGTCTTCTTCAGCTGTCACCCACCTGAATGAGGGCCTCAGAGCTAAGAATCCTTGCAACTCAAATTCTTCTGGAAGGGGGGTTGCTGGTGAACAGACAGTAAACAGCATTAAGCAAAAACATGAAAGCATTGAGAACAGGATCATAAATGGATACCTCAGCAAGGTTACTATGCATAGAAAGACCTCTAGTAACATGCTCAACTGTACCGGTGCACCCTGCAATATGAGGAGCTCAGGAATGATAAAGTAGAGCCAGGTCGGCTCAACACAAGAAAGCAGCATTTGCAGGGTGTTCATATGCACTAAAGCTAGAAGACATCTTGCTTTCTTATTTGCTCTTCAAATGCAATTCCCATTCTGAGTTCTTTACAGCACAGACCAGAATTACCATTATTACTGGAGAGATCTTCTTCATGAGGCTGGAAGCTGTTTAGCAGAGAAATCAGCCAGGGCCATATGCTAGAAATTAGAAAACAGACAAACAGTAAGTAAAAGCTACAAAATGTGAAATTTATTCACCTTACCAAGAAAACACTAATTTCTGTGACAGTCACAGCTTCCATTAATTTTGCAGACTCACAGATTGCATTGGGTTGGAAGGGGACCCTCAAAGGTCATCTTGTCAAAGCCCCATGAAGTCAGCCAGGACACCTCCAACTACATCAGGCTGGCCCAAGGCCACATCAAGTCTGATGCTGAATGTCTCCAGGGATAGGGTCTCAACCACATGCCTGGGCAACCTGTTCCAGGGTTTCACCACTCTCATTGTAAAGAGCTTCCTGATATCCAACCTAAATCTACCCTGCTCCAGTTTCAAACCATTGCCCCTTGTTTAATCACTACAAGCCCTTCCAAACAGTCTCTCCCCAACCTTCCTGCAGGTACCCTTCAGATATTGAAATGTAGGTCTAAGGTCTCCTCAGAGCCTTCTCTTTCCCAGGCTGAATAGCCCCAACTATTCCAGCCCCTGATCATCTTTGTGTCCTCTGATTGCCAAGAAAAGGCAAAGTTTCTTTGAAGTGTCAGGGAAAAGACCACTGTCTCAGAAAAAAAAGTATTTTAAAAGAGATAGTCTGAAGTTACCATGGAAGTCAGGCTCTCATAGCATAGTGTTCATCATCCAGCGAATCAGAAAGCCTGCCACAACTGTAATTAGATAAATCTACTGCACGAGCAAATGTTCAGAGCACCGGCTGGCAATCCATGTTTTCCAGTCTAAAGCTGACTGCTCTCAAGGCATAGCAAATTCATCAGTTGGGGAGCCAAACAAATTATTAACAAGCAGCCATACGCAAGCACTTCAGTTCTGCAAACTAACACAGCACTGAAGCACTGAAAGTTACCAGAAAGGCAGGAAGGCCTAAGTAAGGGCTGCACTGAGTAAGACCATTAAACTAGAGGTTAACGGGCAGTCTCCCTACCTTGCAGTGGCAATACCAGTACAAGCAATGACTGAAAGGCCCTGGAGCAAGTAGTTTAAACATCACAACAATTGCTGCCTAGGTGGTTAACATTTAATAGCCATCAAAATGCTGGTTTCTGCATTTTTAAAACCCAAAAAAGTCCAAGCATCCTTCCGCTTTAGTGATGGGCACCAAGTGCACACAGGCAACAGAAAGCTATTTTAGGAAGGTGACAACTGTGCTCGGTGTTAGTGAAATTAATCTGTCCTCCCCTCAGCAAGGCTTTCAGCCCCCAGCTAGCACCTGGATTGGAGAAAGCCTGAGGTCAGCCACTTTTCAGCACTGCTGCAGGGACTGGAAACATTGTGCTTTTCTCTACACTCAACTAAGCGATAGCTACTTCCCGTGACCGACAAGGAACAAAGAGTAAAAAAGGAGAGAGTCAGTCTGTTGCAAACTATAGCAAACTGCAATCTTCCTGAACAACATCTGAAATAATGACATTTCACAACAGAAGATCCCTAAAGAGCTGCAATGTAGTGACACACATGAAGATCTAGACCTAACACGGCTTCCACAGGGCAGGTTTGGGAAACTTGTTTCCAAAGAGCACGCAGAAGTATTGATGGATTTCTGTCCTTAGTTCTTGTCTTCAGATTTCTCTACTTTTCTAGGTAAACACACTTCTTTCCTATTTCAGCTGCTTTCTCAGTTTGGGGTTGGATTAATTATCCATAGGAAAATGCAAGCATAGAGTGGGGACAACTGAAAGTCTAAAATAGAATAATGGAACCAATTAAATATGAATGCAGAGGAAGGGAAACTTCAATAGAAAACAGACATCAGAAGATCAGAGGGACAGGGCTGGAGAACCTCTCCTATGAAAACAGGCTGAAAGAGCTGGGGTTCTTCAGCATGGAGAAGGTGACTACAGGGAGGCCTTAGAGCAGCCTTCCAGGATTTGAAGGGGGCTACAGGAGAGCTTAGGAGAGATGTTCCACAAAGGACCAGGGCTTCAAACTGGAAGAAGTTTAATTTAGATTCTTCCACGCGAGGGTGTTGAGACACTGGAAGAGGTTGCCCAGAGAAATTGTGGAGGCTCTGATATTGGAAGTCTTTAAAGCCAGACTGGATGGGACCTTGAACAACCTGGTCTAGCAGGAGGCGCTTGGAACTAGATATCTTTAAGGTCCCTTCCAATCCAAACCATTCTATGATTTTTTTTCAGGTTTACCTGTGCATTTTACAGCTGTCTGCTTCCCAGTTCACAACTCCTTTGTAGACTAAGTATCTGAGAGCATCACATTATCATGTCACAGACTGAAAAACAAGCGTGTTCCCTGTAGAGTCTGATAGTTTCATGGGCAGAAGGGCCTACTCTGCCTAACTCACAGACATTCACACCTGAAGATTCATTCTGATGTTCCATAAAGTACTGCCCCTATCTACACTCTGCAAGGACTACTTTATACCAGTATTTCAACAGAGAATGTTACAATCATCTAACACCTTCCTTCAGAACATGGACACACTAATACTCATTACCATCCCAAAACAAACTGTGAACTCTTATTTTCCTTAATCTTGCCTCCAGGAGCTCTGGAACTCAAGTTCCCAAGGCTCCAGAGCTTTAGGCTTTGCACATATTTGAGCAAATCTTATTACCCATTTAGCAAAATGAGGTTTTAGAGCCCCCTGCTCCCTACACATCAACGTAGAGAAAATGTGAGCCTTGGCTAGAATCTCATCTTGCAGCACACTGCCAAGAGAGTGCTGAAACCACTGTGGCACATGGCACAAGTTCAGCTAAGCAAGCTGTTTCACACTGTGTTCCTTAAAGTGGCCATCCTAGGAAAAATACTTGTCCAACTGTGTCAGTAACAGTCACTCTGATCTGAAAAAACACCTTACAGGTCAGTAACACTTTACTAGTAGAGTTGCCATACTTCAGGAAAGGTTAACAGGCTATGAAAAATGTTGATGAGTTTTCAACTATTTAAGCCTAAATTTATGAGATTAGAGGCAGAAGTGAAAAACCAGAGCAACAGGCCAGAATAATAATGCCCGTGCTGGCATTTAAAATTCATTCTACAAAATTCAATTTTATTCTTAGACGATGAGCCAGGAAAACTGGATTCCAGCACTGCCCAAGAGATGGCTTAATGCATGAAATGAAGTCAAATGTTCTGCCACCTACCTCGAGAAATCTGAGAAATCAGCACATGAGAGGAAGGGTACACTCAGTAGTTAGGCTAAAGTCAAACATTATAATGTAGATGACTCTCATGAAAAAACAACACCACTAAAGTTACACACAAACCTAAAGCAAATTAAAACACGGAATTTGCTTCAGGTAGCCCCCAAGACTACTTTTTAAGCACATCACATTCTCTGTCATTTTGATGTCTAATAATGCATTATATGATTACTTTTCCCATTACTCTGTTGGAATCATCAGTTATTACTTCATGCACTCAAATGGATCAAAAGAAAGATGAACACTCACTACCGTCTTTCATCCACCACTGCCTCCTGGAAAACACTGGGCCGAAGTTTCAGCCAGTCCATTGAAACTTTCACAGCTGGAAGAGGATATGCAGCCCCAGAGTCCTCCTGGTAGTCATTTTGTAAAGGACACTTGCACAGAACTCCAAGAAAGGACACTAGGAACAGAGCAGGAAACAAACAAACAAAAAACAAATCCAAATGATGAGCAAATGACACTGGAAAGTTTGACCAAATAACCTAACCAAACACACTGCACCCAGAGATCTCTATTTTTAATAGCTAGTTCTTCAGAACAAAGCAACCCCGTTTCTGATCTGCTGGTGGATTTTTAGAGATTAAGGGTGTTTTTTGTTGTTGTTTGGGGGTTTGTGTATTCTGGTGTTGTTTTTTTTCAATAAAGTTTTCAACCATAAAGCAGAACCTTGGTGTGTTTCTCCCCCTTTCCATTTGAAGTGTCATGGTAAATCATAGAATGCCAGGTTGGAAGAGACCCCAAGGATCATCTGGTCCAACCTTTCTTGGTGATAGTGTAGTTAAAATGAGAAGTCCCAGCACCCTGTCAAGCAGAGTCTTAAAACTGACCAACGTAGGGGAAATCACTTTGGTAAATGAATAAAATCCAGTGAGACAAGCCATATTCATTCATCATTTACTAGAAATTATCAACCCAACTTCCTATCTACATCGTACCCACTTTCCTAGGCCAGCAGGCACACAAATCCACTGCAGCTAGCTCTGCAGGCGAGCAGCCAGCTCAGACCTGTTAGAACACACATGCTGTGAAACACTGATTACACCAGTGTGACCATGGTGCTTTCAAGAATTAACTCCAGGCTGGAATCTGGAGAAATTCAGCTGTTCAGAAATTTAAGTGTTTATGAACAAGCCCAAGCTTACCATGGGCTGGATCAGGTTAGGCAAATCATTATGCAGCTAGAGTGTAAAATGCTTTGCGCTCCCACTTATCTCCTAATTGATATTCTCAAGGGCACCAGAACAGCTGAGGACCTGGTTCAGTCAGCTGCAACTTCAGTTCTACTGAATCAGAACTAGCTCAGTTCAAAGCAACTCAAAGCACACTCTGGCCAGCTGAAGAGCAGCCCCTCATGTGCAGTACCACCCACTGACAAGGTGGGTACTACTTGGAACCCAGGTTAAAACATTCTTCCAGAAAACAGGAAACATATGCTAAATTCTGCAAGGCTTTCCTACATACTAGGAACTGCAGGCAGTGGGAGCTTGAGTGACTGCTAGTGCTACACTAGGTACAAGGGAAGTACCCTCTGCTCTGGTGAGACCCCACCTCAAGTCCTGTGTCCAGCTCTGGAGTTCCCAACACAAAAAGAATATGGAACTCTTAAGAGCAGGTGCAGCGGAAGCCACAAAGATGATCAGAGGGCTGGAGCCCTCTGTTACGAAGACAGCCTGAGACACTTGAGTTCAGTCTGGAGGAGAGAAGGCTAAAGGGAAACAGAGCAGCCTTACAGGATTTAAAGGGGGCTACAGAAGAGCTGGAGAGGGACTTTTTACAGAGGCACTGAGTGACAGGACATGGGAGAATGGCTTCAAATTGAAAGAAGCTCGATTTAGATTAGACATTAGGAAGAAATTCTTCCCCGTGAGGGTGGTGAGGCACTGGAACAGGCTGCCCAGAGCAGCTGTAGAGGCTCCAAGCCTGGAAGTGTTCAGAGCCAGGTTGGATGAAGCCTTGAGCAACCTGGTCTGGCAGGAGGTGTCCCTGCCCATGCCAGGGGGTTGGAACCAAATGATCTTTAAGGTCCCATCCAACCCAAACCAGCCTGTGATTCAAAAGGAATAAGTCCAGGACCCATAAAACCAGTGCCAGCCCTGCTAGATAAATGATCCTGTGGGACCATCTTACAGAATCATAGATTTGTTTTGGTTGGAAAAGACCTCTAAGATCATCAAGTCCAACCATTATCTAACTCTGTCAAGGCTGGTGCTAAACCATGCCACTTACCTTCTCTCTTAACTTCCTCCCACAATGCCTGTTCTCATCACTTACCTCACCCAACCATTAAGCTAGATACCGACAGCAAAATTACTTGATGGATTCTATATAAAGCCAAAAGAGAAACACAAAAATCAATTAGTTTTCCTACTCACTGAAGAGAGCCAATAATTGTGTCCAGCAGAGCTGCTCATCCTGGCTGTAGCTGTGCTGCTCTGTTTCGTTGCTGAAGTCTCGCAGGTGATGCAGTTGGAACAGATTGATAACAGTAATATGGACTAACTGCTGAGAATTGAAGGCCTTCTGGAATAACAACCTCTGCAATAGACACACAGGCACAAAGGATTTGTTTTTATAGGGTAAAGCAAACGCTGGAAAGGCTTAGTAGCTGCTACTTCACTGTTTGTCTAATGCTTCTGCCTTGAGGCAATATTCATTCCAGATTTTATGTTCAGGTCATCCCTGTGAGCACAGCAATGGGCTTCCCAGGAGAACACAGGTAGATTTCTACTTTTAAGCCCAAGTTTTTGCTCGTACATCGACATATGCACACAACAATCAGCCCCACCCCACGGATATGGCTCTCTTTCAGAGCAAACACAGCTTTAATGAACAATGACAGCACTGCAGTGCAACTGCAAGAATCAGAGGCGCACACAGCCGTGGCCGTTTTCAGCCTCTCGAAGAAACAGCATGGAGAAGGTGACACTTCAAATCACCACCCCAGGCAAATCTAATGACTCCATGGTTATGTATTAAAGACTAACTCCACGCCTGACTCCAGGGGTCATGGGATGCCACGGTAGACTAAACCAGCATGAGCTACTTACAAATGCATCTCAGTAAATAATAGATCAGAGAATGGTTTAGGTTGGACAGGACCTTACAGGTCACCTAGTTCCAAGCTCCCTGCCATGGGCAGGGACACCTTCCAGTAGAGAGGTTGCTCAAGGGCTTATCCAGTCCAGCCTTGAACACCTCCAGGGATGGGGCATCCATGACCTCCCTGGGGAACATGTTCCAGTGTTTCACCACCCCCACTGTAAAGAATTTTTTCCAGTCTAAATCTGCCCTCTTCCAGCTTCAGTCCATTCCCTCTCATCCTGTCACTACAAGCCCTTGTAAGAAGTCCCTCCTCAGTGTTCTTGTAGGCCTGTTCAGGTACTGGAAGGCCACCCTAAGGTCTCCCTGGAGCCTTCTTTTCTCCAGACTGGACAGCCCCAACTATGCTGCAAGACACCTTTCTCTGAACAGAAAAAGAAACTTTAACACTCTTTTTTTGAGCCTTGTAAAGAAAAGGAGATATCCTTTACACAATCAACTTGCCTCCCTGCCTGTTGTCTGAAGAGAAGTGGATTAACCAGCATAAGCATCAGGAGCAGGTGTGAGCTTCATGTTCAATGCTGATTTTTATTTAAGAGCATGAAGCACTCCACAGCCTGAACTGGCAGAGCTGTCAGCAGTAGAATCATAGGCCTGGCTGAACACTCCTTACCCTGTGATGACTCTCCTCATTCAGAGGTAAAAATCAACCACAAAGTTTGAATTATCCACCAATGATTATCCACCATACAGCCAATTTCACATCCACATTCAACCCACCAAAGTCAGAAGTGTTGCTCTCTTGGTAAATTAACTCTTATGTTGCATAATATAAACAAAAAAGTCATCTAAGCAACAAAGCAGGGCTCAATTAGCTCTCTCAATACTGTGGACCAGTTCAGAAGAAAAAGACTGTTCCACATGCCTGAGTAATGCACATAATTATTGAGTAAAGAATGTGGAAGAAGCAGTAGCCATTCAACAGCCAACATCATGCACAGAGAGATGCAATTACTTAATTTTGGAAACAGCATCTCTAACTCCCAGGGTTCAAGCAACTCCCATTCAAAACTCAATTCATAACTTGTAGGGTTAGATTAGTTGGCATTTGTTTTATTCTAAAGAATGTTTGAACCAAGCTCTAGCAGCTCAATTCAGGGCAAAGAGGCAAGGAAAGAACATCTGTAATTCTTTATAGGGCTAATATCACCTCCTCCTCTCTTAATTTGGAAAAAGCATCTGTATTTGCTCTGTTGTACATATCCACACTACCTGCTCATTTATAGAATCACAGAATCATAGAATTATTTTGGTTGCAGAAGACCTCAAAAACTGAGTCCAAACACTGACCACAACAATGCTGAAGCAGAGCAGTTTGCAAAAGGCACCTAACAGTTAATGTAATCACAGAATGGCTCAGGTCCCAGTCATGGGTAGGGACAACTCTCAACTAGACTTGGCTGCTCAAGGTCACATCCAACCTGGCCATCCACAACCTCCCCACCCAACCTGTTCCAGAGTCTCACCACCCTTGTACTGCAGAAGTTATTCCTAAGATCCAGTCTAAATCTATTCTGCCTCAGCTTAAAAACATTTCCCTTTGTCCTATCGCTAGACACCCTTGGGAAAAGTCCCTTTCCAGCCTTCCTGTAGGATACCTTCAGGTATTGGAAGGCAGCTATAAGGTCCCCACCCCGAGTCTTCTCTTCTCTAGGATGAACAATCCCAGCTTCTTCAGCCTATCCTCATAGCAAATGTGCTCCAGCCTCTGGATCACCTTTGTGGCCCTCCTCTGGATTTGCTCCAACAGTTCCATGTCCTTCTCATGGCAACACCAGAGCAGTACTTGAGGTAATGTTCACTTTGATGTTCTTCTACCTTGTCTAAATACCTTACAAAATTCTCTTTGTCTCAATCTTTTCTATATAGTCCAACTTCATGAGCTGGCATCATAATTAATGGGTACAACTGGATTTTCCAGAGGAAAGGTGTTCTGAAGAGCTGCAGTCTACACACAAGTTAAAGCTGTACTGGAACACTGTTTTTAAAGGCAAACCACTGACAGGAAAGGCTGGTTGTCTGAGGAAGATGAAAAGCAGGCTGAATAACCAGCAGGAGAGAATGAACACCATCCAAAAATTAAACTCTCAAAGTTCCTTCAGCAACTGAGCCAAGGCTTCCCAGGTGAATCAAGTGCTTTTCACAGGTATACCAGAATCAGCCAGGTTAAAGACCAGAACATCAACTATAATCACTGATTTATCTTCACCGATAACACAGCACACATTCAAATGGGAAGTCAACAGAACACCCAGTGTTAAGCTACCCTGTAAACCTCCCATAACTGCCTGCTGGAACTTCCTGCATTTTAGCATGTCCAGAAGTTATTATGGAACTCTAATTTCAGAACCCAGCTGCTAAAAATACCCTTCTCAATACACTAATTGCTGTCTTGTTAGAACTAACCTTGAACTGTTCCTCCAGCTTTTCTCGAAGAGGGCTCAGCTTCTCCAAGCTCTTACTCAGGTACACATGGCCATGGAATTTAATGAATGCCTTGATGAAGTCAGACACGCTCCATCGAGTCTTCACCTCATCACGACTACATTCAGAACAGAAATACCCAGCGTCAGTCTCTGGAATGGGACACAGCTGCACATAACATTACAGGCCTTGTCTATGGAGATCAAGGAAGAAGGAACATCCATGCAAAGCTGCTTGCACAGTATGCTCATTTCCTACATTCACCATTCACACTCAGGAGGCATGCCAGACACAAACTATTCTTTGTTCCATACATGTGTAAGGAGGCTCTGACTGGACAGGGGTCAAAGAATCCCAGCATGGCGGGGGTTGGAAGGGACCTCTGGAGATTATCTAGTCCAACCCCCTGCTAAAGCAGAGTCACTCAGAGCAGGTTGCCTGGGATCACGTGTCCAGGTGGGTTTGGAATCTCTCCAGAGGAGACAACCCCATAGCCTCCCTGGCCAGCCTGCTCCAGCACCCTCACAGCAAAGATGTTTCTCCTCCTGTTCAGATGGAACCTCCTGAGTTACAGTTTGTGCCCACAGCCCCTTGTCTAGTCACTGGGTACCACTGAAAAGAGTCTGGCCCCATTCTTTTGACCCCCACCCTTTAGATATTGATCAGCATAGATCAGATCCTGTCTCAGGCTGCTCTTCTCCAGGCTAAACTGCCCAACGTGTCTCAGCCTTTCCTCCTCACAGAGATGCTGCAGGCCCCTCAGTATCTTTGTAGCCTCCACTGGGTTCTCTCCAGTAGTTTCCTGTCTCTCTGAACTGGGGATGCTAGAATTTGACACACTGCTCCAGATGCGGCCTCAGTAGGGGAGGATAGAGGGGGAGAAGAACCTCCCTCGACCTGCTGCTGGACATACTCTTCTGAATGCACCCCAAAGACCATTTGCCTTCTTGGCCCAAGATACCACTAGGTCAGGAATATCTGTTTCTACTACCAAATATTAATTACTTCTGACAAGGCAGCTACAGTTGGAAGAAATCTCTTCCATCTCATCAGAGCAGAAATCATTTTGCTTGTCTTACCTTTCCAGTGCTTTAGAAAGTGCTTTTTGTAGGTTAGTGGAGGCAGCTGGGAAAGGAAACTTCACAGCAATGCTTCTGCAGTAGTAGAAAATTGTGGTCAAGTGGTCTCCTTTGGAGGAAGCTAGAATAGCCAACTGATTATAAGGCTGACCTAAGGGAGAAAAAGACAAGTTGTCCAACAAGTTGAATAGAATAAAGCACGGTCATTTCAAAAAGGAGCACAAGGTCATAAATACTTCAATAAACTAGGTTCAGATTTATCTGCTGGCCATTCTACTCCAGCCTGGTATCAGCACCACTCACATGAAAAAGCTTCTAAATTTGCGGTACAGCATTTTTTGGCAGGGTGGTGGATGATGGGTGTGGGCTTTTGTGTTTGGTTTTGGGTTTCTTCTTACACACATACTTGAAAACCAAACAACAAATATGGCAGAAGATTTCAGACCAAATAAGAAGACACTGTCAAAACCAGGCTTTCATCACCAACATATTTTATGTATCTGGACATAATTCACCTCATGAGGCAAATGTAACCGTCAATGAATGTTCATACTTTTTGCCTAAAGAGTAAAAATTTTACAGTTAGAATATGAAGTATTTTCCTGTTAAAATAAAAAAGTTGAATTCCTGGTTTCAGAAGCCTGGCTCAAAAATTATTTATTCTTCTCTCACCATCCCCCCATTTTGAACCACTGTAAGCCAACAGCTAACAGCAAGGTTCCTGAACTAAGTAAAGAAGCCCTTCATCAGCATTAGGGCTACTAAATTTATAATTCTAGCTACTAGACTTTATAAACTGGCATGTGAACAAAACAAAAAAAGCCCCACACTGGTGGTAGGCAAGTCTTCATTAATTGTACTTTGTAGCATACAAATCTAAACTAGTATAATTAATACAGCAACAGTGAAGCCTTGAGTGAAGCTGTGCATGACCTTCGCTCCTAAATCTTCAACATAGACATAGATCAGGCAAATAGTTACTATTTAAATGATTTATTGATGAGCCAGGCTTTGTTGCACCATTGTTTGGGGCACTTGGGGAAAGAGTTTACATAAAATCCCAAGTTTCCAAGTGCCACACAAGAAAAGCAATACCTCAAATCTTCCTTTGGAATCTTAAACCTAAAGGTATCCCAGACTCACCATTAGAAGGGACAAGCTGAGCTGCGTGTCTGTAGTAAGACTCTGCCTGGCTGGTCTGATTCCTGTAGCGAGCTAAGAAAACAACAACAAAAAAGGAAGTTGAGGAATAAAATTCAACTCTCCTGAACTTCCCTTAGTAAAACCCAGCTAACCTGGAGAGTGTTTTACTATTCTACAGGTAATTTTGGGGTGGTTGTTTTGCCTCAGATGCTATGTCACTGCTTATCAGCTCTTATAGAATCACAGAATTGGTTGTTGAAAGAACTAAGATCATTAAGTCCAACCACTCTCTAACCCTACCAAGTCTGATGCTAACCCATGTCCCTCAGCACCACATCTCTGCCTCTTTTAAACACCTCCAGGGATGGGGATTCAACCACCTCCCTGGAGAGCCTGTTCACCTTTGAGAACCCTTTCAGTGAAGAAGTTTCTTTTAACATCCAACTTAAACTTCCCCTGGTGCAACTTGAGGCCATTTCCTCTTGTCCTATCACTTTTTACTAGGGAGAAGAAACTGACCCCCCGGCTCCAACCTCCTTTCAGGAAGCTGTAAAGCATCAGAAGATCTCCCCTCAGCCTCCTCCTCTCCAGAAATTTAGAAAGCTGCTGTGCCGATAACACCACAGACAGAGAGCTACAAATATTTTTGCCAATCACCAATTAGATCTACTTTTAGGTTGTTCTAAATGCAGTTGCAGACACCTGTTAAAAGGGAACTTTAGAGAGCACATAGTTCTTCTCTAATCAACAAGGAAATAAACCTGTTGAAATTCATGTAAAAAGGAAATCTTGTTTATGGAAGGTTGGATTTCTACCTGTTGCCTTTATATTTAAGTGGAGTTATATAATGATTGGATTCAATGTTTTTAAAGGTCTTTTACAACCAAAACTGTTCTATAATTCTAAGGTTTTCAAGCAGCGTTGTCAAATGGAGAAGTACACCAACCTGATGCAACGAGATTTTGTAACAGTTACTGGTGTGAACATGTCACTATGCCTATGAGCTACAACATGATTAGTATGCTAGAAGACAGATTCTAGCAAATCACTAGAAAGCTAGTGATTAACTGTCTCCACATGTTAATGTGTAACACAGTAAGTCCAACAGCATTATTTTCCAGACCTTTCCCCCGCAGCAATCACCAAATACACAATCACAGAAACATCAGTGCGTGGTCTGGGTTAGAAAGAACCGTGAAGATTACCTAGTTCTAACCCCCCCCAACATGGGCAGGGACACCTTCCACTAGACCAGGCTGCTCAAGGCCTTAGACAACCTGGCCCTGAACACCTCCAGGGAGGGGGCATTCATGACTTCCCTGGGAAATCTGTTCTAGTGACTCGCCACCCCAACTGCAAAGAATTTCTTCCTAATCTGCAGTCTACATCTGCCCTCTTCCAGCATCAATCCATTCCCTCTCATCCTATTATTACAAGTCCTTTACCAGCTTTCTTGTAGCTCCCGTTGGGTAATGGAAGGCTGCTGTAAGGTCTCCAGAGCTTTCTCTTATCCAGGCAGAACTGTCCCCAGCTCTCCCAGTCTGTCCCCACAGAAGAGGTGCTCCAGCCTCTTCATGGGCCTCCTCTGGACCCACTCCAACATTTCACTCAGCTAATGACTAATCATCTAGCAGTTGTCCATGGTATGCACAGATCCCTTTCTGTGAAGGCTAAAGTCAATGCCCAACCTCTTTTTCCTCCCCAAACTCACCAATATCTCCAAGATGGACAAGGCAGTGCTGGCAGATGTATGAGCAGGAGCTAGACTGCGGCTTCACTATGGCGCTGGTGTGCGTCTGTTTATTGCTAATGATTCCCAGTTGGGAAGACTTCACACGACATGGCAAGTCAACATTAAAAACTGTGCACAATTCCTGTAATAACTAGAAAAACAGGTCCAGCTTAGCAGCAGTGAGAGAAGCAGAAAAGCACTTAAACAATGGACAAAACAGCATCACTGGGAGGAATGGATTAGCTAACAACTTTCAAGTGAACAAATCCAGGTTATGCAGAATCCCAGCATGGTGAGGGGTTGGAAGGGACCTCTGGAGATCATCCAGTCCAACCTCCTTGCTAAAGCAGGGGCATCCACAGCAGGTTGCCCAGGATCACAGTGTCCAGGTTGGGTTGGAATCTCTCCAGAGAAGAAGAGAACCCTCTCTAGGCAGACCGCTCCAGGGCTCCAGCACCCCCACAGCAAAGAATTTTCTCCTTCTGTTCAGGTGGAACCTCCCAGGTTCCAGTTTGTGCCCTGCACCAGGTACTGCTGTAAAGAACCCAGCCCCATCCTCCTGATCCCCACACCCTTTAGCTCTTGCTGCCTGACATGTCTCAGCCTTTCCTCCTCACAGAGGTGCTCCAGTCTCCTCAGCATCTTCATAGCCTCTGCTGGACTATTTCCAGCAGTTCCTTGGGCTCCTCACTTCAAGAGAGACTGAACTGGACACAGTACTCCAGGCATGGCTTCACATCTCAGTCACATTCTTCATATGGAAGTCATTATGATTCATGCCGAATTATTTTGCTCAGACCCACAAAAACAAGTTTTACTTCAGTATGAAGGAGCTCTGCATCCCAAACTTGTAAGCAGCTCAATTGCAAGGATACATCAATTATTATAGATTCATGGAATAGTTTGGGCTGGATGGGACCTTAAAGAACAGCCAGTTCTAAGTACCCTGCCATGGGCAGGGTTACCTTCCACTAGACCAGGTTGCTCATGGCCTCATCCATCCTGGTCTTGAACACTTTCAGGGAGGTGGCATCCACAAACTCCCTGGGTTGCATCAGTGGAGACCGACTGTCAGATACTGGCAAATTTTGTTGCGTTTTCTGGAGGTCTTTTTTTGTTTGGGGCTTTTGGTGTTTGCTTTTTTGTTGTTGTTTTGTGTGTTGGGTTTGGGGTTTGTTTGGGGTTTTTTTTTGGGGGGTGGGTGTGTGTGTGGGGGGGGGGTGTGGTGTTTGGTTGTTTGTTTTTGAAGTAGGACACCCCAAAGCAAAGTCTTTTTTTCTTTCTGATGAAGTGGCACCATTCTTTGAAAAAAAAAGGAAAAGAATACCATTCTTTGTTCCAAAGTAGTTTGCTACAAGTAAGAAAAAGCACTACCTGGCCTTAAACTTTAGAGAGAAGCCAGAACAAAACCAAATTTGTAGGCAACATAAGACAATAGTGGCCAGCAGCTCGGTGCCTGAGTTGTCAGTAAATGTTTGTGCTGCAAGAGTGACTCATCCAAAAAGAGGGCATCAGCTACTTCATCAAATATCTCAAAAGCTGATTTAAGGAAAATCTGAACTTTGCTGTTCTAATTATGTTTTAGAGACATGTTTTAGTGGTGACTTAGCAGTGCTGGGGCAAAGGTTGGAATAGATGATCCTGAAGGTCCCTTTAACCAAAGATATTCTGTGATTTTGTAATTAGTTCTTCTGAAGCAACCAAGCAGCATGGAAAGGATGTGCTCCACTGCGTCCCAGGGGTAAAAATGCAAGTGGGAGCTGACAATTTCTCTTAGCTGGGAACATTCTCATTCTCCAAATATAACAGACCTGTAGTTCCACATCTAGATACAGGCATACAGAACACCCAGACTTAGAGATGCAAGCTCTGTCAAATGCTAAACACGCGATGAGGTGCTTCTGCTTGCTGCAGAAGGTGGTTTGTGTTACACCTCCCTCCCTTTTTGCTGTCTTTTATACACTAGATAAAAATCCCCAAACGAGAGGGATCTCATGGATGAAAGCTGGATAAAAGAGAGAAACTTGACATCTTCCAACACACTGCATTAGGAGAATTCTTGCTCTCTTACAAAGGTGTCACTTACGCAGGCCTCGCAGTCAGAGAGCAGGTATCTTGCCTGAGCAAAATCTTTAGAGACTGAAAATGGGACAATTAACATCACAGTGAACAGAAAAAGACAACTCAGTCTGGGGTGTCATACACAAAAAGAGCAAAATTCCCTGACACACTGCAGGGAAGAATGAGGCTTTTGCATGTCAAACAGTAAAGACAGTAGAAAACACTTGGCAACCACGTCATGGCCTGTCAAACCGTCTGCTTCAAATATAAAGCTTTCCAAAAGACAATACCAGAGGGAGAAAAAAAATAATCACACAGGTTCTGGAAAAGAACCTGAGGTTGTCTTGCAGATGTTCAGAATCAACACAGGAACTGATAGAGTAAGAATGACCTACTATACATCTTGTAACCCAAGCATGGTGCAAGCTAGCCATGAGAGAAAGTTTAGAGCAGTACTTGAAACAGAGGATTCAGTGACAATGCTGCTGAAGCATACAGCAAACAAGGGGGAAAAGGAAAGAAAGGCAAGTTATCTTGATTAAGGCCATTATCTCATACTGATTCTTATTGCTCATCATCTACAAGTAAGGCATAAACAGATGACTAGGAATCACATTTCTTTTGCAATTAACTGAAAACCTTGCAAAAGGTCCTTACCTCAAGAGCACTCAACAATACACTTTTTCTTAAGGGGAAAAGTTCCTATAACTGAACTCAGCAATCCTAAATAATTGTTGACAAAAATACAGAATTAAGACTGAAGGTGTGCTTGTAAGCCTGGGAAAAGATTGAGAGTAGCCCTGTGGAGAAGGATTTGGGGATAATGGACATGAGCTGGTACTGTGTGCTTGTAGCCCAGACCTAACCATGTTCTGGGCTGATCCCCAGCAGTGTGGGCAGCAGGTGGAGGGAGGGGATTCTGTCCCTCTGCTCCTGAGTGGGGCCACAGGACACCACAGCAATGATGAGAGGGATGGAAGCCCTCTTCTCTGAGGACATGCTGCAGTTGTTCAGCCTGGAGAAGAGAAGGACCCAGGAAAACCCCCTTGTGGCCTTTCAGTACTTACAGGGGCCAATCAGACAGCTAGTACAGGCTTTTTAGCAAGGCCTGTTGTGACAGGACAAGGGATGATGGTTTGAAACTAAAAGAGGGAGATTCAGAATGGATGGAAGGAAGAAATTTGTTTACACTGGGGGTGGCAAGACATGGGTACAGGTCTCAGACACTGCCACAGAGAGGTGGTAGATGCCCAGTCCCTGGAAGCATTGCAGGTCAGGTTGTTCCGAGCTGTGAGCAACCTGCTCTAGCTGCAGACATCCCTGCTCATTGCAGAGGGGTTGTATTAGGTGACCTTTCAAGGCTCCTTCCAACACAAACTATTTTATGTTGTAAATGCTACGTAATTCTCTTGGGGCCAACTACCCTACTTACATGCATGTTTGTTGGGCTTGGGCTTTTCTGTGTGTGGTGTTGTTACACTCAGACATTACAATTAAAATACAGAATTCTTCACCACAGATCAGTGCAGAGACCAGAGTAAATGGTGTTAAGAAAGACTGGAGAGTCAAGGAAGACTAGACCTCCTGATAGCCAGATGATTCAGATAAAAACTAGCTCAAGAAGGCTATAAATGTACAGCCAGAAAGCAAGAGACTAAGAGCAGGGAAGTATCATTCTACATTTCTCTGCTGCTTCTTGTTTCCCTGAGCAGTCACAGCAGACTGCTTTCTGTAAGAGACAAAATATGGGGCCAAACAGACCTTTGATCTTACCCAAGGCAGTGAGAGATAGGATGAGAGGAAATGGATTGAAGCTTGAGGAGAGCAGATTTAGACCGGAGATTAGAAAAATTTGTCAGCAAGGGTGATGAAACACTGGCACAGGTTGCCCAGGGAGGTCGTGGATGCCCCCTCCCTGGAGCTCTTCAAGGCCAGGTTGGATGAGGCCTTGAGCAACCTGCTCTAGTGGAAGGTGTCCCTGCTTATGGCAAGAGGGTTGCAGCTAGATGATCTTTAAGGTCCTTTCCAACTTAAACCATTCTACGAATCTATAAATGAATGAATCTATGAATCTAACACAGTAATAGTTTCCTATGCTGTGGAAAGAGCGTTTACCTACTCTCTGATCCTAACACCCTTCCTCAGTGAGAGGCTGCTATGACATTGGAGCTCACCTCCCATGAGCAGCTGATGGCGCAGCACAGGAGGTCTTAATCTTAAAGCCGAAGCACATTTGCTTCCAGACTACCCAAATATCCCACAGCCAACGTGTATTTTGCCACTCACCTGTGTGTAGAAGCCACTAGCTGCCTCTAAGAACAGAGAGAGGTTCGCCTGAACTTCGCTTCGATTTGGATTTGCTCTATTTTTCGCCTGACCCTGCAGCGTCGTGATCTGGTTTTTAAAGGCATGGTTCCAACTGAAAACAAAAGAAACATTGTCTTTCTTACTTTGAAAGTACCTTTGGCAGATGGCACAAGCAACAGCAAAGAACTATTTTATTACATGGATTCAGACAGGGAAATGAACATACAAATTCAGGCAGCACTCAGACAAGAAATTACGTTCAACAGAGAGGAGCCACCTTTCCTCACCTCTCAGAACTAGGGAACTGGATCCTCATACAACATAGTTAACACTAACAGCATAGGTATCTGCTTGAATTTATTTTGTTTTAAGATGCATAGCTCTCTCTTCTGAAAATAAAATGTAGGGTATAAAAATTCCAGTTCAAAAAACATCCAGCTTCTGGAGGCATGGACAGGACATCTTGCTTCCTTCATAGTGCTGGAAAAACCACATACTTCTCTTAACAAAATCTGTTCCAATTCATGTGTGTATCTTAAATAACAGAGAAGGGACTCCAGGTACGGAGAAAACCCATCAGGATCTTCCACTGATACTGAGGTGTTCATGGCTCATGTTGAAAAGTTGTCTCCTCACATTCCTCCTTCTGCCCAGCCCTCTACCTCAGAGTGTTTAAAGTGAGGGTCTTGGGCAGCTAATCAATTCCTGCTAGACCTTGCTCAAAGTTCCAAATGATTACATGGGGCAAGTTTTCTCCTTTCTGTAAAATCCAAACTTCAGCCCTCCCATGAGAGCACAAGAGCAGCCATGTTTCCTCCCCCCCCCCTTCCATATGGCTCACCAAAACCCACCCCTGAAGGACATAGCAGCCAGAGGTAAAATGCGAACACACTGAATGTTTTTCATGAACCCAGCAGCGCGTCCACCGTGCACAGCTCTCATTTTAAAGGAAAGACACCCGTTTCACAGGATATAATTGGTCTTCTGAAAGTCTCAGCTTTTCCTGCTCATCAGCCCAGATAACACATATACATACAAGATTACTGAGGTACTTACAGGTCCTGCTCCACTTTTTTATCTAAAGCATATTCCAAATCGGTCACTAGCATTTTCTGATATAAGTCCTGTAGAGCCTGTCTGGATGTCCAGACTTCTGCTGGACCCAGCTTCGAATCTGAACAACAGAAAAACAAAGACAACAGCTTTGGTAATACACAGACTTAGGGAATTATTCCAACTCATTCTTCACTCCCCCACCAATGGAGAGAACATAGCACAGTGTAAAATATTACTGCAGCCTTCTGGTATTCGAAGGGGGCATGCTACAGGAGAGCTGTAGAGGAACTTTCTAGAAAGGCAGGTAGTGACAAGATGAGGGGTAACAGCTTCAAACTGGAAGCAGTTCAATTTAGATTAGACATTGGGAGGAAATTCTTTCCATGAGGGTGGAGGGACACTGGAACAGCTTGCCCAGAGAAGTTGTAGAGGTTCCAAGCCTGGAAGCATTCAAAGCAAGGTTAAATGGGTCCTTGAGCAACCTGGTCTAGTAGGAGGCGCTCTTGCTCGTGGCAGGGAACTAGATGATGTCTAAGCTTCCATCCAACCCGAACCATTCTATGATCCAATGTCAAAAAGCTGTTTTCATCACAGATTCATCAGAAAAATGTAATGCAAGAACTACATAGGGACTGGGGATTTAACTGGTCACTGATCAGTCAGGAGAAGACCAGAACTAGACATGAGCACAGTTACGCTGCTGCTGGCAAGTTAAAAACAATAAATCAGATAGGAAATGATTCTCCACAAGTCCTAGAATCATAGAATCATTTTGGTTGGCAAAGGCCTTTAAGATCATTGAGTTCAACCATTATCTAACTTTACCAAGGCTGGTGCTAACTCATTAAGCACCAGAATTTCTTGGCACTAGATGAATGTAGAAAAAAATAATCAAGTCCATCAAGGGATGCTAAGCAAGACAGTCCCTAGAGCAAACACCATCAGTATTTAGGAGAATATTGCAGGCAAGTACAACTGCACGGTTAGCACTTCCTGACTCCTTGGTAGCCACTAAGCACAAATGCAAATACCGCTCCCTGCCACCTTGAGTTAGAGTCTGATTTCCCATGCTTTGCAAAACCAAGAACAGGTCTTATGAGGAGCTGTGGTGGTTTGGCCCTGGCTGGGGGCCACATGCCCACTAAAGCCACTCTATCATTCCCCTTCTTAGATGGGCAGGGAATAGGGAAAACATAAGCAAAGGCCCAGGGGTCAAGGTGAGAGCAGCCAAGGGAACTACAGTTGGAGAAATGGAAGCTGAGGGGAGACCTTGTGGCTCTCTACAACTTTATGAAAGGAAGATGGAGCTAGGTGGGGGTTAGTCACTTCTGCCAAGGAACAAGTGATAGGACAAGAGGAAATGGCCTCAGCTTGTGCCAGGAGATGTTTGGGTTGGACATTAGAAGAAACTTCTTCACTGAAAGGGTTCTCAAACACTGAACCAGGCTCTCCAGGGAGGCGGTTGAATCCCCATCCCTGGAGGTGTTTAAAAGACACAGAGATATGATGTGGAGGGACATGGTTTAGCACCACCCTTGGAATTAGATAATGGTTGGACTTCATCTTCAATTCTATGATTCTACGACCTGAGCTGGGGCTGTGGGAGCACAAGGGATAGGCCTCACTCCAGGGGATGCATTCTGCTAATGGTGTAGCTGCTCCTACTGGGTCAGATGGATCCAGGCAGCGGTAATGCTCCTATGGGGACTACACCAACCTGCTACATGTACAATAAGGTGGTAAGCAAGGCTGAAGTTCATTATATAAGCTGCTTGCACTATGTGTATAAACCATTTCCATTTGCCATAAACACACGGAGCTCAAAACATAGCCTGTAGCTTCTTATAGCATCTACAGGCTGCACTTCCATTACACATAACCGTGGTCAGATCAACATTTCCATCACCCATCTTTCTCAAGACCATCCAGATCCTTACTAAGCCAAACAACAGAGGGTCCTGGACAGAAGCTAGCCTGGAGAGGAGTCTAATCCCCAAATGGAGAATACAATGGGAGAGGAGAAGGGGTGTGATCTCCATCTCCAAGTGCTTTAACACAACCAAAGTCAACTTTAAAAACACCTCTGTTTTTAGATACAGGAGAAGGGGACACAGCTGTTAAATGCTATTTAGGAGGAAGACAAACCTTTAACATCATGTCACACACCTCCCAGAGAATTCCAAGGAACGATAAGCATAAGGAACAGAAAACAAGCCCAGGAATTAAGTATTGGCAGCTAGATCAACTATATAATAAAGGCAATTACCTGTCATGTCAGCCTTCAGGACTTCTGCCTGCCTGCAAGAAAGTAATAAAACAATAAATTAGAAACAGACCAATCAAAATAATTGAATTCTGCCACAGGACATTCATGCAACAGTGTGCAGATGAAGTGAGGCCAGGCCTGTAGAGGCTGCCTACAACCTACACTGCTATACTTTACCCCATGCAGTACAGATCTCAGCTACTGTGATAGGAATTCTCCTCATTCTTACCATGAACACTTCACTTTTGTTACTTTTTCCTGCTTAGCTCAAGTCCCTTCCAGAAATAAAAAAATTACAAACCACATCCTGCTTACATGACATTCTAAGCTTTACACTGAGAATGATAAGACACTGATCCAGGTTGCCCAGAGGTGGCAGATGCCCTATCCCTGGAAACATTCCAGTTCAGGTTGTCTGGGGCTCTGAGCAACTTGCTCTAGTTGCAGACGTCTCTGCTGTCTGCAGAGGGGCTGAACTACACAACTTTCAAAGATGCCTTCCAATCTAAAGCATTCTATGATTCTGTGGCCAACTACCACTCCTTTGCTGATCATCCTCTGCAAATCTCCACTGCAGGTAGAGGCTGGCAAAAAGTTTCTCAAATAAAGGAACATCAGGACACAATGCTCATTAAATAACTATTTATGAACAGTCATTGATGGCTGGATGGAGCAGTCCATAAAACTTCAAGGACCACTGCTGGCCCATCTGGCTAACAACGAATGAACATAAGGCAGTCAGAGGCAGAAGGGACACAAGTCTGCCTGGTCTGACTGGATTTTGATGGAACACATCCCTTTGCTTTTGCTACATTCAAATGTTTACATATATTTGCAGAGTGCAAACTTCCCATACCAGACATGGAATCCTCCTAGAGTATGAAATGCCCATCTCCACCTGCCTCCCTCAGCAGAAAAACTAGATGAAAGTCATCTGTGATTACATGAAAGTCAAATGCTAGCTTGGGAAAGAATGAAGAGCTAGGAGAAAGCACCACCTAATCCCTAAAGCAGCTTCAAAACTAAGCATATTCTCTTTCTTGCCAAAGTGAAGTTGTGGTAACTGTAAAAATTGGTTTTTCAGGTTGTTCTGGGTTTTACTGACTGGCTGCAAATTATAGGGAAGGTTTTGAGATCCACATCAGGATTAAAAGATAAAGTAGTGCCAATGCCTCACTAGAAGATGTATATTCACAAGTCCCTTTACAAAACTTCTATTTATTAAATGCAAGAATTATCTACAGCAACTCACCATAATCACCACTGTTCAAGAAGCAATGGGATGCACCTTTACTTGAAGTTAAGAAGTGCAAGAAATAAATCTCTACATTCCTCACCTGTTTTACTAATTTCATCTATTTAAGATAACTTCTAGTGTATTTCTTTCAAGGTGTCAATAAATTTTGTTTTCAACTCCTAATGACATCGAACACACTAAGACTCAGGAATATGCTGCCCAGGGAGGATGTGGAAGCCTCCTCCCTGGGGGTGTTCAAGGTCAGGCTGGATGAGGCCCTAAGCAGCCAAGTCTGATTGGTGTCCCTGTTCACAGCAGGCAGGTTGAAGCAGATGATCTCTAAGGTCCCTTCTAATCTAAGCCATTCTATGAAGAAAATATAATCTAATATTGCTGACAGACAAAAGAGTAAAAATACATATACTGTGTCACCAGAAAGCTGAAAGCCCAAGAATGGGTCTGCCTCATCCACATGGAGGTAAGGACAGCAAAGCCCTCCCCACCACTGCATCTAGAAGGATAGGAAATAGCAGATCTTCTCCCCTCCCAGCTTAGAAAAGCTGATGAAGGATGGCAACCTGAGTGCTGCGCCTCGGAAGCCACTGCGATGCTGCCCTGCAAGTCTAGTCAAGCACAAAACTGAGCTGATCCTGCAGTGCTGTGACTTGGCAGCTGGAAATGCTGCTGCTGCTCAGAAGGAAAAGCTGACTTGCTCAGGTGCTCAGGTCTCTTTTCGGAGTGACCAGCCAAGTTAACAGAGTTTGGCTCATACTTTGAACATTTGCCAGTTGTGCAAACATGTCTTTGAGCGGAGATCATGATCTCTGTTGCCAAAGCCAGGAATCCTACCGAGAGGCTCAGCCCAAGCAGGAAAAGCAGCACTGCTCTGGCAAAAATGAGCTGAAAATTATCCTCCAGGCAAAAAGCCTTTGCCTTTTAAAAGGCCAAGAACCACTTCTCTCAAAATTACTTGTGCTGAACTACGGCAAGTACTAATCTTTAAAGGGGGAAATACACAGCACCACCATAAAGGATTTCTTTCCATAAAGTTGCCTGGAGAATTTAGATGAAGAAAGCCTCAGCCCTTCCATCAGGACAACCACTGACAGATGCTCTCTAAATGTACAGCCCTAGGAATATGACTGGGGCTGAACTTTTACCAGAAGGATTTCTTTTAGAACATACTTTTTGGAAGACAGGACTCATGGGCTCACAGAACAAAAGCCGTTAGTGCCAAACTCTTCTCTAACGGTAAAGCAAACTGTCTTCTTTATTTAACAAGCTTGCAACACCACCACCATCCATGGAGGTGTTTAAATGAGACAGAGATGTGGTGCTGAGGGACATAGTTCAGCACCAGCCTTGGCAGAGTTAGAGAATGGTTGGACTCAATGATCTTAAAGGTCTCTTCCAACCAAAATGATTCTATGATTGCAACAAGATTATCCCTAAACATATATATAAATAAAGTAATTTCAATACTCCCTTGAGGCCAAAGGAATTAGTGAAGCAAGTCTAACAACAACATGCTGTTTCTCACTTCCATTTAAAATCAACTTTGAAATAAACCAGCTTTATCTACCATGGCTAAGCCAGGATGAGAGAGGGCAGCATGGGTACCAAACACCTTCTGCATTGGTGACACAATAGCAGCACAATATCCCACCATGGTGGGGGGTTGGAAGGGACCTCTGGAGATCACCCAGTCCAACCCCCTTGCTAAAGCAGGTTCACCTAGCTCAGGCTGCACAGGAACACAACCAGGCAGGTTTGGAATCTCTCCAGAGAAGGAGACTCCACAACCTCTCTGGGCAGCCTGCTCCAGAACTCCAGCACCTTCACAGCGAAAAACAGAAGCACTGTCTGTTCTTTGAGCAGGAATCACTAGAGAGCCTTTACTGGGGCTCAGAGACTCCTAGCGGGCACAAATCAGAGCTCACTGGTAACAGCAAGAGATTCTGACACTGCAAATGGCTCCTTGTCAAACATCTTTTTAACACACCTTTTTGTTCCTATAATTTCTTGCACCTCCTCATACTGAATTTGCATTGTAATCACTCGCTCCAGTGCCAAAATATGTGGCCTGCCAACAAACCTGGAACAACCTGTCTATCATTTTATCATTTCAAGAATATTCTCCAGCACCTCCTCAGAATCATAGAATCCCAGAACTGTTTCTCTAAGACCATCAACTCCAATCACCCTTGCCCAGTTGGACTTAGAATTTCAGTCTTCAAGTTTATTCAATACTTGAAAAGTTCCAAACCTTTAAGAGACCGTGGTCAGGACTTTCTTTTGAAGTTCTAAAGGCATAATACACATTCAAATTTAAGTACACCCAGATGGCAAAGGAAACATTTATTCTCTTCAGAACCTGGCTGTATATGGAGTCCAGTTCTGCTGGAAGTCAGGGGACCTCTGACACTGCTTAGCCCAGAATGAACCACTGGCTTTAGCAAAGTAAGATGGATACATTTTGGTTTTCTGAGTTTTATCCTGAGAAGAAAAATAAAGCAAGCTGTTCCCCTCCAACTACACTACTAAACACTACAGAAAGGAAACCCCACAAATATGGGGATCACATTGAGAGGTTGAAAGGAACACCAAAAGATCATGTAGTCACATTTACACTTTTACATTAAGAGAAGTGTGCTTAAACTGCTCTTAAAAATCTTACTAAAAAGACCATACAAACTCCTTGGTTACCGACTCTATTGCTAAGTTATATTCCAGATTTTGTTTTAATGCCAACCTAAGGCCCTTCCACTGCAAGGCAATTCCTCCCAACAGCACTCCCAGCAGAGCTTCTGTCTTTGTACAATGGCCACTTGTAAAACCAAAGCTTTACATGCACACTCTGAGCCACCACTGCTCTTTTGAAAGCTAAAATGTGGACCTTCATAAACTTTTCTAATCCTTACTGCTACCTGACTTGGAATTCCATCCATAGAATCATCCTGGCTGGAAGAGTTCTTTAAGATCATCAAGTCCAACTGTTACGCAAACACTGCCAGGTCACCACTAAACCGTGTCTCTCAGCACCACATCTACACAACTTTTCAATCCTTCCAGGAATGAAGACTCCATCACTACCCTAGGCAGCCTGTGCCAGGCCTTGACAACACTTTTGGGGAACAAATTGTTCCTAATATCAAATCTAAACCCTTCCTGGGGCAACCTGAAGCCATTTCCTCTTATCCTATAACTTGTTATTAGGGAGAAGAGACTGGCCCCCACTTCATTCCAACCTCCATTCAGGAATTGTAGAGAGGTGGTCTCCCCTCAGCCTCCTTTTCTCAGGGCTGAATACTCCCAGTCCTCTCAGCCACCTCTCAGAAGACTTCTGCTCTGAACTTCTCATGTATCACTAAACTACATGGAACTATTTTAACATTGCTCCCACAGCAGCTCAAAGCACATTCTTCAGTTCTGCTCCAATTCAAAGCACACAGAATACAACTTCCAGTTCTGCATGAACCATGCTGCCTCTGGAAGAGGGCAATACGAGTTCTACAGATGCACAGCTTTCCTAACAGGCTGTGTTCTCAAGCACAGAAAAGCAAGTAAAATTAAGCCCAAGCTGTCCAAGCAGCAATCTTATGTTACCTCCACTAACACCCACCACTTCTGAAAGTCCAACTGATCAAAGTCAAGCTTCACTTACACCACTTCCTCTCATTTACACAGTGAGCATGAGCCAGGCAAGACCAGGCTCAAAAAGTTCTACAAAAAAGGTGGGGAAAAAACAGACCACAAAGTCCCCCTGAACTCTGCTCTCCACCATGCCTAAAAGGGAATTCCACTTGGTTTCCCCTAGCAGCCCTGAAGCATCACCAGCTGTATCAGTTCCTTTATCAAACTTCAGTAACACAACTCTCCTGAAAAGGAACTGGGGATTTAGAGCACTAAAATGGGTAATGAGTCCAGGCAGCTGGCCTTATAAAAGCAGTCAGAATCCAATCACTTCTGTGAATACTATACAAACTAAAAACCATATGAAGTGGTCAGGGTAGCTTCATTCAAAGCAGGAATTTATATTCCTTCACTTGTCTTCCCCAAGGTACCTGCAGTAATTGTACCACAATGAAGTGCCCACAGCCTAGAGAGTCTTAGCAGGAGGTGACTGATCCAAAGGCTCATCAAGGGCACTGCCAGAAAGTTCCTTTTTGTCTGAAAGGGAAATAAAGAGAGAACACATGTAGAATAAATAGGCAAGCTTTTCATTTTGGGTGGTTGCCTTCTGAGCATTTTCCATGCTGGCATACTAAAAAGAAAATAAAATGCACTTGATTAAAATAAAATAATAAATTCTTTTAAGTATGATTCCAATACATGGCAAGGCTCACACCCAGAAGGAATACCAAAGCAACAGCCTCAGTGACTCTCTTTTGGATTTTCCTCAAACAAAAAACTTCAACAAAAATTGATGAAGACTAATACCTCACTTTTTAACACAATCACAGACTGGTTTGGGTTGGAAGGGGCCTTTAAAGGTCATCTAGTCCAACCACCCCTGCAGTCAGCAGGGACATCTACAACTAAAGCAGGTTTCTCAGAGCCCCAAACCGCCTGATCTGGAATGGTTGCAGGAATGGGGCATCTCCTACCTCTCCAGGGAACCTGTGACAGTGTCTCACCACCTTAGTAGTAAAAAAAATTTTCCTTCTGTCTAGTCTAAATCTATTTTCAAACCATTATCTCTTGTCCTGTAACAACAAGGCCTGCTACAAAAGTCTGCCCCCAGCTTTCTGACTGTCCCCTTTAAGCACTGAAAGGCCACCAGAAGGTCTCTCTGGCACCTTCTCTTCTCCAGGCTGAACAACTCCAACTCTCTCAGCCTGGCCTCATAGCAGAGGGTTTCCAGACCTCCCATCATTGCTGTGGTCTCCTCTGGCCCCATTCCAACAGGTCCATGCCCCTGTGCTGAGGACTCCAGAGCCAGCCACAGCACCGCAGGTGAGGTCTCAGCAGAGTGGGGAAGATTTGTTTGCATTTTACTATACCCATGCTGATTTAGGGCAGGGGAAAGGAGTACAGAACACTAACAGTACAGGCAGTGAATATTCTACAGCATATTTAAGGGAGAGTTGCCTGCTCAGAAGCCTCAAAGCACCATGCACAAGACAGCACTCACATCAGGAGCTAAGCGCTGAGCAACACTTACTGTCTGATCTAGGCAGCTACAGAGTTTAATGGGAAATAAGTGTTCTTCCATTCCGTTCCTAAGAGTAACCACTAACAAAACAGACAAAGCTCTACTAGCAGCTGTTAGACTCACTTAGCACTAATCCTTTACAGCTTCCCTAAAGGTTGGATTTTGAAAGACAGAAATAACTCTGACTTCCCTGAACTATTTTGTAGACAGCAACTGTATCTCTTACTACCACTTGGAGTCAATTTTATAGTAGTCTTAGGATCATGTGCAAAACCAGCTTTTTACAATTCAGCAAAAGTAGCAGGGAACTTGTGGATGAACTTCACTTTCAGAATTCCCTTCACCTATTAATTCAATATCACCTAAATATAAAAAGCTTCAGACTGCAGCTCCAGCTAACAGCCTGCCACTATCCAGGGTAGATTTTACGTAATTATACATGTATAGACTTCACCTTCTCACTTGTGTGTCACCTATGTACCAACAACTTTAAGCACTTTTTCTACATGGAACAAATTCTTAATGTTCTACACTTGCCACCTAATTTAAATGATTATGGTTTTCACCAAGTGCTGGAATCACTTGCCTCAAGAGCAAGGCAGGTTTAGGTGATGTCAGCTCCTACTGACATAGCAAGAGATCTTCAAGCTGTGAGTCACTCAGTTAAATGTCTTTTATACCAAAAGGACAGTCTTCAGAGATTATGGCAATGAAAAACACCTCCATCAGTACCACCTTACCATCACTTTTATGGGCTGACTAGTTTGAAGCTTCTTATTCCTGTTACACGCAGCTGAAGTCAGGGTAGAGCTAATTTCTTTGGCCAGTGGGTTGATCAGATTAGAGCAGAGCTCAAAGCCAAGCAAACAATTAATTCAGCATCAGCATAAATGTGTAAGTAAAAAAACCTGCACCTGCAAGCAGATGCTAAAGCAAGGCCATCACCACCCAAATCCAAACTCTCTTCAGAGGGAATGCTGCTCTATTACTTTCTTGTTTCCACTTCAGCTGAGAGGGATGGGGAGAACCAGGGACACAGAATACAATTTTACTTTTAATCCCATCTTCACTCTTTCTTCTAGTCTGGGCTCTATTAGAAGCAAGTCATAATAATCATCCTCAAAAAACAACCATCAAAAGCAACTTGTTCCAAGTTTGATCAGAACTGACAATCCTCCTCCCTGGATAAGAGTACAAGTACCCTGGCAGTCAGCTCCATTCAAACTGATTTTTTGACTTGCTTCAAGCAAGTCAGTTCCTTTGTCTACAGATTTGGAAAAGATGTGTCCAACAGGTAAAAGCTACCCTAAGGGAAATGAAGACGTGCTTACACTCTGATTTAACCTACAAAGAGGGAAATATAATTCTCCTACCCTGCTCAAGATTCCAGGGTTCAACTGCCTCTACCACGCTCCCTCTTGTTACAGCCTTGAGTTTGCACCAAGCACAGAAGCAAGTCTAAGCCTCGTTAAAACAGCAGTGCTGCAAACATCAGTTAAATGCCTCAGAAACAGGATCCAGTCTGGGCAGTTGCTCAGGAGCAGCAATGTGCCTGTCTAACCCAAGGAGTTAGTTGTAAAATTTGCCAGCAGAGTAACCTGCAAAGTAAGTACTCAACAAATTGTCGTTCTCAGATCAAACAAATATAGCTTAGAATAAAGGTACGGTTCTATGACTGGCTCATAAAAGCTCAGGTGTCTGGCCCACAGGTGCTAATTTGTAAAGGTATTTTTAAATATTATGCTGTTCATCAGCTTTCCTCAGAACGTAAGGAAGGTTGGAAGTAACCTCTGACGATCATCTAGTTCAACCTCCCTGCTAAAGCAGGGTCACTCACAGCAGGTTGTCCAGGATCACAGTGTCCAAGTAGGTTTGGAATCCCTCCAGAGAAGACAACTCCACAGCTTTTCTGGGCAGCCTGCTAGGCTCCAGCGCCCTCTAAGCAGAGAATTTCTTCTCCTGTTCAGAAGAAACCTCCTGGGTTGCAGTTTGTGCCCACTGCCCCTTGGTCCTGTCACTGGGCACCACTGAGAAGAGTCTGGCCCCATTCTCCTGCCTCTCACCCTTAAGCTATTGATCAGATCCCCTCCATCTGCTCTTCTCCAGGCTAAACAGACCCAGGCCTCTCAGCCTGTTCTCCTCACAGAGATACTCAAGACCCCTCAGTATCTTTGTAGCCCTCCACAATGACAGCTCATTCCCTCAAAAATATCCAGATTTTGGAGAGGGGAAAAAAACAATTACAAAATCATAGAGCTCTGCTTGCTCACTCTCCAGGAGGAACTTTTGGTAAGCACACAGAGGGTTATCAGTTCTTACAACCACAGTACCAAGGAGGATGTGAAAGGTTTGCATCCAAACTGTCTCACTTCCCCATGGTAATTCCCACAAGGCTTTGAGATTAAGCAAGGAAAAGCAACAGAACACCAACAGAAAAAAAAATTCACACCCCAATAAATTATGCTCCTGTAATACTACTGTTTTTTTTTCTCTTTCAAATCTGCTCTGATTAGAGTGCACATACCATCAAGTTTCAGCTGTGATTAACACACAGTAACACCAGTGATCATTTGTCATAGCTACGGTTCCTGACTTCACTTGTGCTAAAGGCTGGAAATGGCAAATAACAGATTTTAAAGCAAGTGAACATCATTTAACTTCTGTTAACAGCTTTTGCATTATGAAAACCACATCCAGAACTAGGGAAAATGCAGAAATCAGAGCACTGAGGTCAGGTGCAAATCAATATCATCATGTTAGGTTCAGAAAGTTATGCTATTAAAGCCAGCCCTACAGATAAGCCAAGATCAGGCAGCAACACCAGCCCTTCCTGGACACTGTAGGAGACCTCCCAGGTAAGTTTTCAGAATTCAGTCCCAAGGCTGGTACTTATAGCTTCAGTGCCATACTCATGCAAGACAGAGAAAACATTTTGTTTCCTCACCCACGTGTGGGGTTGATGAGCAGAGCACCTGCAGCTGGCAGGTCTAAAAAGGTGACATACACCACCCCTGGAAAATCCACCCCACTGTGCATGAAGAGGTAAATATTTGTACCATGAGAAGTCCTGATTTTTATCTCCAGCAGTTTCCTGACACCTTTAGCCTCCACTAATAGCTTAGGTCATAACACCAAGATACCTTGATGATTTTTGGTGTTTTCTATGGCCTCCCCTTCCTCTCAATCCCTTGTTTTAAAATCATTCCTTGCCCAGTAGCGAGCACTGCTTCTCAGGCTCCAACAAGCTGAGAAAGACTTGGGATGGATGGAATTACCATTTCAAGAGTTATTTGGAATTCAAGATGCTGTCTCTCTTGCTGAGCAGCAGATGGAGAACAAGCAAATATATAGGAAGTCACCATCAGAGGTGGCAGAAATAAAGCACAAGGAATCCCTGCTCATATTGTGCTTGCAGTAAGTTAACCACAATAAACGCAGTGGAGTTCAGCATCTGGAAATGTGCTTTCCAAGCACTAATACTGAGATCTATGCTCAGATAATCAAGACCTTCAAAACCATAAGGACTACATTTGTATAAATTATCAAATGTGGTCATTCAACAATTGTATAAAGCTGGGTTTTGTCCAACCTCATTCATTTTATAAACTCACAATTATGTAAGCATTACACAAAACACTACCCATGCATAAATGGGACATACCCAGAAGTCTGAAAACAGCTTTTCTTAATTAAGAGACTTTTCGGTGTGAAAGGACACTGCAGAGTTTAGACAAGCTATGGCAACGCTCAGGTGACATCAAGTGTGATCCTGACTGCAAGCTGCAGCTTCACAATTATTTTCAGTTCTCCATCTTGAAACTAATTATCAGCCATGCTCCAAAAGCACAGCAACAGCACAAAGGCTCAGCACAGAATCAGAGAAATGTTTTGGTTGGAAAAAAACCTTTAACATCATCAAGTCCAACTATTCTCCAACACTACCAAGTCTGGTGCTAAGCTGTGGCCCTCAGCACATCTCTGCCTCTTTTAATCACCTCCAGGGACAGGGATTCAGCCACCTCCCTGGGAAGCCTTTTGCCTTTGAGAACCTTTTCAGTGAGGAAGTTTCTTCTAATGTCCAATCTAAACCTCTCCTGGTGCAAGCTGAGACCATTTCCTCTCATCGTGCCCCTTGTTAACTGGGAGAAGAGGCTGACTGCCACCTGGCTCCAAACTCCTTTCAAGGAGCTATATAGAGCCAAAATGTCTCCCCTCGGTCTCCTCTTCTCCAGACTAAACAACCCCAGTTCCTTCAGCTGCTCCTCACCAGATCTGTTCTCCAGATCCTTCATCAGCTTCATTGCCCTTCTCTGGACCTGCTCCAGCACCTCAGTGTCCTTCTTGGAGTGAAGGGCCCAAAACCGAACTCAAGGTGTGGCCTCACCAGTGCTCAGTCCCCACCCTGGTCCTGCTGGTCATACTACTACTGATCCAGGCCAGGATGCTGTAGGCCTGGATGGCTACCTGGGCACACACTAGCTCATATTGTGACAGCTGCTGATTAACACAGTTTGTCTCTACTGGGCAGCTTTCCAGCCACTCTGCCCAAGCCTGGAGCATTCATGGGGCTGCAACCCAGGCACAGGACCCAGCACTTCACCTTGTTGAACCTTGAGGCCTCAGCCTGTCCATATTCCTTTGGAGATCCTTCCTACCCTCAAGTAGATCAATACTCCCTCCCAGCTTAGTGTTACCTGCATTATTACTGATCATTCAGATCATAGATTTAATGCAGCTCTATCACATACAGCAATTAAAAATAAACAAACCCCAAAAACACCTCACCAAAAAAAACAAGGCCTGGTCATTAAATTCTCACCTCACACCACAGCACCACCGCTCTTTACTATGTGGACAGAACACAAGATACAAAGATGCTCATTTGAACTGGGTGAAACTACTGGGAGGGAGTCTGTTAATGAACATCAGATTAGACTTCTACTTTACTAACATCCAACTCTCCCACAGTCCTCTCCTGGTTCTCTTAAGTTAAGGAACAGTTCAACCACACAGGCTGTCAAATACAAAACCCAAGGGTCCCCCACCAAAGCACATGTAAATATGTAAAGTTACTCTCTGGTCTGTGCTCAGCTAAAGGAGCAACTATGACCAATCCAGCCAGTTCAGATCAAGCAAATTTTATTAGCTCAAGAGGAGAGAAGTGGCCTAGACACAGAGACATGTCCCTCTCTAGGAAGGGTGCACCTTGAAGCTTTTGAGCCCTGTGGAACACAAACGGGTCTGGAGGGAAACCAACCTGGCTGAAGTGCTGCAGCACATTTGACCAAGTCCTGTTGACCTGTGCAGCTGACAGCAGGTCCAATCTGTCTCCAGACAGAGCTGCCACTGCTGTAGCACTCTCAGGTACTGCCAGTTAACCAGTAACCTACCCTTCCCATTTGGTTAGGAGCAAGCATCTGAGCAAATTTGTAACTTCCAAGGTTAATCCTGCTTTTGCAGATTACGTGTTCTTAGAAAAGTAACTTCACTTCAAATTTAAAACTCAACATCTTAAGACAGAGTCCTTTTTAGTTCTGTATCTAGAGAAGTTCATAGTGATGTTCTGCCAACTAGAAATTGGTATCTGCTTTAGAAGTCATGTATGGGAAAAAAGTCTGTGTTTAAGACATCTTTACTGAACCTAAACTCCACAGAAAACAAAGATCTGAATGCAGTTTTCCACATTAGTCTCCCTTTCAACAGTCACACCTGACCTATTCATCTCACTCATTTTACCTCCTGCAGTGGCAGAGGAGCAGGCTTCACAGCATTCAGCTCCACAGCTGGACTAACTCATTCAGCCAAAAGATAGGTCTTAAGGCTGGAAAGATCCTCAAAAGTTTATGTAGCTGTATTGGGTTGAACTGAGCTGGAGTTAATTCTCCTCACAGCATCTTTCTAGTGCTGTGGTTTTTTGCAGCAGTAGTTGATAACACAGCAGTGTTTTGGCTACTGATGAATCCAGTATCCGGGCTGTGTCCTTTCAACATTTCCCTGCCCCAAGAGTACATTGAGGGGTGGGCAAAATCTAGGGAGGGGACACAGCTGAGCCAGCTGGCTCAGACTGGCCAAAGAGGTATTCCATACCATATGAGGTCAGCTCAGGTATAAGAATAAAGTGAAAGAAGGAAGTGTGGGGATTCGTCCATGGTGTTTATCCTCCCAAGGAACCACCAAGCTTAGAGAGCCCTGCTTCCCGAGACCGACCATGGTCCTGCTGATGGGCAGTAGAGACTAACAGCTCTCTGCTTTTTGCTTCTGCACCATCTATTGCTGTTTGCTTATTAGTGTTATTACAGTATCACAGTATCACTAAGGTTGGAAGAGACCTCGAAGATCATCGAGTCCAACCTGTAAATTGCTCCTATCTTATTCCTGGCTTCTGTTATGTATTTCATTCCTTTCTTCCCCTGTTCACTTAAGAGGGGGAGTGATAGAGCGGTTTTGGTGGGCATCTGGCCTCCAGGCCAGAGCCAAACCACCACAGTAGCCCATTCCTCACCCTGATGTTAATGCTGACAAAAGTTTGCATTTATTGAGGTCTTCCAGAGGCAGTCATCTCCATATCCCAAAGCAGCCTGTTCCAGCCACCTCACTAAACCATTTCTGCATGGCACTACGTCATGCCTTAAAGAATCACAACATACCTTGGGTTTAGCCTCTCCAGCTCCCTTCTCCTACTAAATCCCTCAGCAAACATAACTAGCCTTGCTGAGACCACCACCACCTTCACAAGGTGTTCAAAGTGGCAATGAATGTCCTCACTTGGTTAGACTGAGAAGACATTTTCTAAATCTTCCCCACACGTTAGAATAACAGGATCACAGAATCACGTTGGTTGGAAAAGACCATTAAGATCAAGTCCAATCATTCTCTAACACTATCAAGTCTGGTGCTAAACCATGGCCTTCAGCACCACATCTCTGCCACTTTAAAATACCTCCAAGGATAGGGATGCAACCACCTCCCTGGGGAGCCTATTCCAGTGTTTGAGAACACTTTCAATGAAGAAGTTTCTTCTAATGTCCAACCTAGACCTCCCCTGGTGCAACCTGAGGCCATTTCCTCTTATCCTATCACTTGTTCCTTGGCAGAAGAGACTGCCCCCCACCTGGATCCAATCTCCTTTCAGGTAGCTGTGGAGAGTCAGAAGGTCTCCCCTCAGCCTTCTCTTCTCTAGACTAAACAACTCCATTTTCCTCAGCCACTCCTCACAAAACTTGTTCTCCAGACCCTTCATCAGCTCTGTTGCCCTTCTCTGGATCTGCTCCAGCACCTCAATGTCCTTCTTGGAGTGAGGGGCCCAAAACTGAACCCATTACTCAAAGTCTGGCTTCAACAGTACTGAGTACAGGGGAACAATCCCTGCCCTGGTCCTGATGGCCACAGTATTTCTGATCCAGGCTAGGATGCTCTTGGCCACCTGAGCAAACTGCTAGCTCATGCTCAGCCAGCTGTCAATCAACATCTCCAGGTTTTTCTCTACTGGGCAGCTTTCCAGCCACTCTACCCCAGGCTTGGAGCACTGAAGGGCGTTGTTGTGACCAACATATTAAGCAAGAAGGGATGATGCTGGTAAAAGACTCAGCGTGTGACTACACCATTGTTGGCTGTTAACACTTGTGTGGTATTCAGGTTGCACAAGCCAGCTCAGCCCTGACATTTCACGTTGCAACCACAACAGCTTGGATCTTGTCATCCAATGTTTTGTGTAGCACACCAGCATGCCCAAAACTAATTTTAAAACAGAATAATTCTGGCATTGTATTTCAGCATTTGACAGTAAAAGATGGAAACAACGTAGATTAGGCTAGGCTGCTCTGCCCCAAAATCTGAAATCCATATGGTCAACCTTCCTGCCATGGGCAGGAGCACCTCCTACTAGACCAGGTTGCTAAAGGCCTCATCCAACCTGGCCCTGAACACCTCCAGGGAAGGGGCATCTACAACCTCCCTGGACAGCCTGTTCCAGTGTCTCACCACCCTCACTGTTAAAGTATTTCTTCCTAGTATCTAGTTTAAATGTGCCCTCTTTACCTCTTTCTGATTTGTCATTCCTAAAGACAAGACACTCTTGGGCTACATCACTCAACACTCCAATGCAGAAGTTTCAAGTTTTATAGTCCTCAGTTCCTTCAGGCATTAATAGAATCTGCTGTATATAAAATATTATTCTATAACCATCTTTAATGCAGAGTGTACAGAATTTTACCTGATTTTGAAACAGTATCTCAAAATTCCAACTACATAACGTCGTATCACAGGCAGACATATGACTCCTTTTAGCGTTCACTTCTGCTGTCTATCATGAAAGCTACCAAAATAGTCTGGGAGCTGCACAAGCAGCATCAACAAGCATTTGATGTCTTCATTACAAAGATACTGGAAATATCTTTCTGGATAGTTTCAAGCTTTAGAGGTTATTTTAGTCCTTGGTATCAAAACCAGGAGAAGATGAGTACTTCAGCTAAAGCTGGACTGCACTCTCAGCAAGCCACAATCCCCTGCAACTGTTTCGGCCTCAAGTCCCCTAACTCCTACAGTTTACCTCAAAACAGAATACATCTCTAAAATGAAGTATTCAAGATATATTCAGACTGTGTGGAAAACTTGCCAGAAGTTCATGCCCTAATATGATCTGTGTGACATGCTTCTGTATTACATCAAAGGAATGTTGACAATGCATAGTAGGAAGTTTATCCTAGAATTGTAAGACTGGTTTGGGTTGGGAGGGACATTAGCAGATCATCTAGTTCCAACCCTTGGCCATGGGCAGGGACACCTCCTACTAACCAGGTTGCTCAAGGTCCCATCCATCCTGGCTTGGAACACTTTCAGGCTTGGAACCTGCCCAACTTCTGTTCCAGTCCTCTCTCCAAAAGAGCCTTGCCATCCTCATGGGGAAAAATTTCCTCCTAATGTCTAATCTAAACTGAGCTTGTTCCAGTTTGAAGCTGTTACTCTTCATGCTGTCACTCCATGCCTTTGTAAAAAGTCCCTCTCCAGCTCCCCTGTATCCTCCTTCAAATACTGGAAGGGTGCTCCAAGGTCTCCCCAGAGAGTTCTCCAGGCAGAACAACCCCAACTCTCTCAGCCTGTCCAGTGACCATCTTCATGGCCTCCTCTGGACCCACTCAAATGTCCCCCCTTGATTTGTGGCCTTCAGAGGTGACCCCAGCACTGCAGCAAGGGTGTCACAAGAGCAGAGGGGAAGAAACCCTTCTCTCAACCTGCCAGCTATGCATCTTTTGAAGCAACCCAGGACATGGTTGTCTTCTGGGCTGCAAGCACATGTTCCTGAGTCATGTTTAGCTTCTCATTGCCCAGCACTGCTCTTCATCCATTCTCCACACAACCTGTACCTGTACTTGGGATTGCCCTGACCCAGGTGCAAGACCTTGCACTTGGCTTTGTTGAATTTCATGAGGTTAGCATTGGTCCACCTGTCAAAATCCCTCTGGATGGCACCCCTTCCTTCCAGCATGTCAACCACACCACACAGCTTAGTGGTGTTAGCAAACTTCCTGAGGATGCTCTCAATCTCACTGTGCATGTCACTGGGAAAGATGTCATCACTTCTTTTCTAGTTGAAGGTTTCACCTATATGTTCAACTTTCCACACACTGGTGGTATTAAGACAAACTTGAACACCTTCTAAATTTTCATTGCAAGCTTATGCTGCATCTTTTAATTTAATTTATAATCATTAACCCATACAGAAATCTCACCTTCTGCTTCATATTGAAATAACATCTCCCCTCTTTTACCAGTAACTCCAGCTGGATGTTGAAGGTCTAAGAGCTTTTTCTCATCTAAGCAGTTTCCATACATACTTGGTGGCTGTGGGTTTTTCTTTAATAAGTCTGGCTTAAATCCTTTGGACACTGTCCTTATTGCCAGTCACAAAAGTCAGAGACTCTAGTAGATTAGCTTGTCCCAGGGAATGGCTGACTAGATCAAGCCCCTGTGCCCAGAAGTTTGGTCACAGCATTATTCTCTCAAGTGTTTACACTACTTCCAGACAGACAACTACCATCTACTCAACATCAGACATCTTGCCCATCCTCCTTTCTCCTTCTCTTCCAGGTGTAGATGATTTGCATTTCTATTTCTAGTTGTTATTAGGAAAAAAGCCTACTCTAAAGATCTCTTAATGGCACAAGTGTACAACAAACGAAGAGCGCAACTACTCGAGACACTGCCAAAATCAGGACTGACTGCAGAAGGAAATGAAGCTGGAGTCTCAAAAGTTGATTGCTGGCTACAGGAAACCCTGGTTTAAAAAAATATTATCACAGAGTGGCAGCTGTTTGACACACATGTGCCTTCACATTATGGTGAGACCA
The DNA here is from genome assembly GCA_033816785.1 of Picus viridis. Classification (NCBI taxonomy): domain Eukaryota; kingdom Metazoa; phylum Chordata; class Aves; order Piciformes; family Picidae; genus Picus; species Picus viridis. The sequence goes on from CM066588.1 coordinate 25,316,546, forward strand.
ACAGGACAAGGCAAAGCAAACACCCAGGAGACTTCCCATTGCAATGGTAAGTAGCAGAATCCAAGGATTATCATAAAACAAAGAGACAAAAATGGTCTTCTCAAAGGATTTATCAAAAATTAATTCCTTTGATTCCCTACAAGTGTGGTCAGGAACAGAAACTGTGAGAAATAACACAGGACAGGTGATCAGGGAGTCCAGGGGAGCCTAGAGCAGGCTTGTTCCAAACAAACTGCCCTGATCAAACAGGAACAACTGTCAAGGCCTCATTAAATCAAGAAACATTGAAGTCAGTCTTGAATGAAGCCTCTTGATGCCCAAAAGATCCATTTTACTTCATCCAACAAAAAAGACTAATCTCTGCCTAAGGTCCTAATAAAGTAATTGAAGAAATTGTCCCCAAGTTCATTTGGCAGAACCAATCCTAAAGGTTTGATACATTCAGAATTAATTCCTCACAGCTAGAGAGCAGCTCTCTGAGATAATTCAGCCATATGACAAGTGGGGCTTGCAACTCAAAACAGACAATGCTTCAGAGAACAGGGGAGGAAATAAAATAAAGATCAGCTTACACAGACCAATATTAGATGAAGCAGAAAACTTCAATAAGGCTGACACTAGAGGATATTTTCAACACCACAGACAATGCAACTAATATATGAGATATAGATTGCTGATGTGTTAGAGACATCATAAGTATGTTCAGAAAAATGACATTTACTTTCCCTGAAGGTGGAATTGAAAACTAACCCTAGCAGGACTCCTAAGTACCTCAAGGGTATCTCTGATCTAAGTCCCATAAGTGAAATTCAGTCTGTAGCCCACAGCTGTGTAACAATCCCAAGAGACTGATTGGCCTTTTGGTTCCTTAGGATAATCCCCTGAGTGCAGACACCAGTGTGAATAATCCAAGAAAAGTCCTACTGGAATATAGAAAAAGGAGAAAACAGGCCTAGCATTACTCAAAAAAAGCTCTTATACCACTTCAGCTCACAGCATTATGTAGATCTGAAAGGGCAGCCACTGCTTTAACACTGAGGAATCAAAACACTGCTTAAGCCATTTCCCCTCTCATTTGGTTGTCTAGGAAGTCCCCAAGCTTATGATCAAAATTTCTTCCATTCAAATGTGAAGAAAAGCAGCAGACAGACAAGTTCAGAAATGTGGCCTAAAGGCAGGACTCCGAGTTCAGCTGCACAAGCAAAAGCTGGTGATGAAACCATTACAACTGTACAGCTACAATCAACAAGATGCTGCATGCAACAGCACAAGTGCTCAAGAGGCACATATGAAAAAAGCCACCTGCCCTGCCTCCTGGATGAAACAGTAAGAAACTGCAGCCCACGAGTCAGCTTTGAGTCCTTGTGTCATACCACAACAAATATTCCTCTGTTCTTACCACTGCAGTGAGATGGAGAAATAGACAAGATGCCATATCCCTCCCCAAGCACAGGAAAACCTAAGACCATAGAAATCTGTGATTTCCTTTAGTAAGGCATTAAGGACAACAGGAATGAAGTAGGCAATTCTGATGATTTCAGGAAATCAGTCTGTGGGTTTATTCCCCTCCTGCTTGACAGCAGCTGAGGAGCATTCAAGTGAGATGAGGACATGCCTCAAGTTCAAAGTAACGAAAGGAATAACTAATGTCCTCCCACATATACTCCTTATACATTAGAGCTGCATTCCTTAACTGCTCTTCCAACATTCCTTACTCTGAAGACTCTGCTCCTACTACTGGACTTCTGCTGCTGTTGCGAACACACAATGGCAGTGATGAAGGACCCTTAAAACTCTACAACCCTCAGCAGCTCCTCGTCCAACAAAATCAGACATTACAGCAAACCATCCTCTTCTCCCTCCCCAGCCACCATGCACTTGATCCACAATTACTCCTCTTCCATACTGATTTTTGCTGGCTGAGCAGGGCAAGGAAGACATCAAGGCATCTATCCATCAAGTCACTGTCTTCTCCCATCACACCAAGTGATCCTGAGCAGTGGCTGCAGACAGCCTTTACTTCTCATGTGGGAAGCACCAAGACATCTGAAAACACATGCAATAACCATCACGGCAAAGTGAAAAGCAGGGCAGCTTGACATTCCATATGGACTGATGTAAATAATGTTCTAAGTCACTTGGTGTAAAAGTTAATGACATGATTTAGTGCCCAGATCAGCTTATTGGGAGGCAAAAAAACATCTGACTGGAGCAGACCAGGGTTACTCGTTATGAAATTGCTATATGGAAGAGAAACTCTTAGGCCAGAAGGAATAGATTTTGACTAGCTTGAGTATCATGCATGCTTTATATTGAGCACTTAAATAAAAGCTAAGCATTCATCAAGAAAATTTTAACAGGTAAATGTATCTTACCATGAGCCAATATGCAGGAACTCAGCAGAAAAGAAAAAAAAAAAGGAAAGGAAAAAAAAAACCACACAGCTCCAAACCCCTATATTCAGAGGACAGCCTTCTGAAAATGCCTTGCTGCAGCCTAGGTGCCCCATCAAAACTTCAAACATCACCTGTGTTCACTGCCAAACCAGAACCTTCTTCTCAAAAAAGATCAAACTACATAGGAATACACAGGTTAGGACAAGAACTAATTGCTCCAGGAATCAACCCTGCAATTGGAAATAAATACATAAAGGCAGCTGTAACTTTACTTACACTAACCTGCACTTCTAGGTCACTGGAGCAGTGTTTGGCAAGTAACCTCAAAGCACAGCACAAAGAGCAGTAATAGCAGCCACAAGAAGCTGTGCTCTGAAGCATGGGAAAACAAGGGGGTACTCCCAGACTAAGCTGAAAATGTGTACATTTGTGACAGTGATACCAGTTACATTCTATACAGATAATATTCTACATGTAGCTACAGACAGAAATGGGGCATTATTTATTCCTGCTATGGGTCAGTGAGCACTCTAGTGATAACCAGTGCCATCACTAGAAGAAGCAGTCCCACCCTGCCTTTACCATTAGCACCTCATTCCTGCTGCACTCAACCTCACCCTTTTTGTCAGCACATGAGAAGTAACATAATGGACTGAGGACACCAACTCAGGCTACACACTGTGGGTAAAAAAACAAACAAACCCAAACCAACACAGCTTTAACCTAGTCTAGCTCCCCAGTCCAGTTCACTGAAGATCTGGCCATAAAACTACACTATCAAATCAGGGCTAAGCAGGAAAGGCTGAGTGGGACATGTCTGTCAAAAGAGGTTCAGAACACACCCTTTGCCTATATGGCCAAGCAAGAAGATTCAAGATCTTGGATTACTGCAGCCCTCTTGCCTCCAGTGTACACTGACAGAATCACAACCTGGTAGGAGTTGGAAGATCTGGAGATCATTCAGTTCACTCCCTCTGCTAAACCAGGGTCACTCACAGCAGGCTGCCCAGGATCACAACGTCCAGGCAGGTATGGAATCTCTGCAGAGAGACACTCCACAACCTCTCCAGGCAGCCTGCTCCAGAACTCTCAAAGCAAATAAGTTTTCCCTCCCGTTCAGATGGACCCTCCAGACCCCCTCTCAGGCTGCTCTTCTCCAGAACAGCCCCAGGTCCTCAGCCTTTCCTTCTCATACAGATGCTCCAGTCTGCTCAGCATATTTGTAGCATCCACTGGACTCTCTCCAGTAGTTCCCTGTCTCTCTTGAACTGGGGAGCCCAGAACCAGACAATACTCCAGACACTTACTAGGGTGAGTGGAGTGGGGAGGATAAACTCCCTCGGCCTGCTGGCACACAAAGTGCATTGTAGTGATTTAATTCCTTGTTTTGCTTTGCTTGCATGGCTTTTGCTTCACCCATTAAACCTCTCCATCTAAACCCACAAGCTTTATCCTTCCAATTCTCACTCCATCCCACTGGGGGAAAACAAGCAAGCAGCTGTGTGGGGGTTAGTTGACAGCTAGGGTTAAACCATGACATCCATGAACAGAAAAAAATCACACACCATGTTTGACATGAACCTCTGCATGTGCTGAGTTACACCAGCCAAACTCTGCCTGCTTCCCTTCCAACAGTATCACAGTATCACCAAGGTTGGAAGAGACCTCAAAGATCATCAAGTCCAACCTGTCACCACAGACCTCATAACTAGACCGTGGCACCAAGTGTCACATCCAATCCCCTCCAGGCACACAATCAGGCTCTTCTAACCAGATAACTTCCATGAAGCCAATGGCAACAACCAGCTCTGGAACTCCTATCCTTCTCTAGAAGACTGCCAAAATGTGTCACTTGAGAACAAGAAGGAAAAATAGTGGTACCAATACATTGGCAGAAGCCTTGTTTCCTTCAGAATCTAGGCCTGAAATCAGCATCAGTGCTGTGATGGCCCTGGGTGGCAGGAGGAAGTTCAATAATCCAAATCCCCATGAGGGAACAAGAAATAGCTGCACAGAGACCCAAAGGGTATAGCACATGTATTGGGGCTCTCAGCATGATGAATTTCTTTCAGCAGAAAGCTCAGAGGGGAATTGCTTAACACGTTTTTTACTGTAATTCTTCTTACTCCATAACACATTTTTAACTGTAATTTTTCTTACTCCATGGGTCACCACAAAAAGCATGTTGATCAGTAGTAAGTAGTAATCATCATCAATCTTGTTTGCCTTTTTAAACCCTTACCCCTGAAGAAAAAGAAGTGCTGCTCACACTGAATTTTGGCAGCAATTCTAGTTATCAAATGTTAGAAACACCTGATATGGAGGAGGAAAAAAAAAGACAAAATAAGAAGAGACACTTTCCCTTTATGTTCCCCCCTGCAAAAAATCCCACAGTGCTACAAGGAGCCTCTTGAAAGGTCAAGGCAGTGTTTGATCTCTCCACTACTCCTCCCCCTGTTTAAAATGCAAGAGTAAACAATGTAGGAAAGTATCATTAATCACTTCAGCACGTAAAAAAGCTAGAGGGAATATTTTCCAAGACTGACTGGCTTTGAGCAGGAGGTTGGACAGGGCATTTCCTCAGTCTCCTCCAGCACAAGATAACTCATGATCCTACCAACTCCTGGAAGCACACTGCAGGCAGATATTACAAGACTCTCAATTAAGAAGTTACATTTACCTTTCCTTCCATACACCCTCGGGATAATTAAATAACTGCCTCTGCGTGTCTCACAGACTCACTCTGGATTTCAAACAGCATTCTGGTTTGGGCCTTTCCAGCACTGACAAGCATCAACTCTGCATCACATGCACAGACTGCAGCACTACATTACCTCTGCTCTACCCTCCTCCATCACCAGTGAAGAAACACTGCAAGAGGTGTGTCATGGGCTGGCAGGCAGCAAAGGAGCAACAATGAAGAGACAGGGCAGATGCAGAAGTTAATGGAGCTACAGATGAGTCTTTGCAAAAGAGCCACAATTTAAACTATTAGAGCAGTCAAACCTTTAATGAAGTCGGTTATAGCCTCATCATAAGACCACAGGAAACTACCTATTGGTTTGTCAGAACTAGAATTTCTGAGTAGTGCTCAAGCCCTATAATTCCAAGCACTTTTCATTCCCTGTTTACAGAGTGCTACAAGCCACAATCTACCAGGGTAAGGCCACGATTAACTAGTAACTACCGTTCACGTCCTTGTGAGAGGCCTGGGAGACAGGCCTGCCTCAGTCCAACTGCCAAGCCTTTGCATCCACAGTAACTACATTTTGAACATCAACATACACAATTGGCAGTGAAGATCACCTGTTTTAAGTGCACATATGTGGACCTAATAGTGTCTTACAAAATTATGCACTCAGGAATTTCTCTGGTATCATGTCAGAAATCCTATCAGAAGAGATATTTTGTTTAAAAGTGACGACTTCTGTACCCAGCAGGACACATTTTGTGTTTACTGTAAGATGATTGCCCCAGGAGATTCATTCGATTTATGGGAGTATTTGGAGATTCCCAAAGCAGCACAAACTGTCTGGGTACTAATATTTAGCCAGCTGAGATGAACATACTCACCTCAAGAGAAGTGTGAACTACGCCCCAAGAGCTCTTTGAACAACCTTCTGAAAGTTCTATTCCCCTGACTAAGTGTAATGCAAATCTTTTAAGAAGTGACTCAAACAATGACTTGAGAGGAGTATCTGAGAAACTAGATGGGACAAAACACACTCCAGTAGTCCTGAAAGGTCACCTTGAGAAGGATAAGACTAGGAAAGGAAAAATCCCAATGCTTTCTTACAACACGTGAAGGTCACTTAAAAACAGATTCTCCTGAAACTTTTAAAAGACTCATTACATGAAAGTCTGACTTTCTTTGTTCTTTCTGGAAGACTTCTGTAGTAGTCATGGGTCTTCATCAGTTCCTGCACTTTGATTGAAAGAGCACAATCTTTTAAGGGCAGCATTTGGGAACGGTTGATTCATATACATTCGCACACTAGCGGCGGAGGAGTTACAGCAGTCCAGCTAAAAGTCCTTCCTGCCCTGCTCTTTTTTTTTCAGTGTCTCAATTCTTGCAGAGTCATTATTTCTCTAGTTATTCAACCATTACATGGGCACTTTAGAAATTCAGCTCCCTTCTGTCTAAACTTTCAATATACAGAGAAGGACTCCTCACAAAAACTCTCCCATCCCTCCTTAGTCTTAAAGGATGAAAAGTAGCAGAGATAATTTGCTCCACATCTTCATCTGGTTTAACCCTTACTTTTGCCTACTTACTGCATAATCACACTCAGATTGAGCTTGTAATGCTATAGTAAGAAGGAGGATGATGTCCTCCTTAAGACAGAAGACTAACAGAACTGGCCCTGAGAGTTTGAGGCTCTATTCCCAGTTCCCTTTATGAGCTTGGGCTGCAGTAATCCACAGCTCAAATTCTGCCCTATGCATATCAAACAACTTAAATATACATTCTGAGGAGCTCTCAAGGAAACCATCCCAAAGCTTACCTTCTATAAAGAGGAGCAAACCCAAATGTTCTTTAGAGGGAGAAGGTGAAGATCACTGACTACACAGGGCTTGAAAAGTGTGGGAGGGGGAGTGCTGGGTTGTTTTAGAAGATAAGGTTCCTGGTGATAAAGATAGGACTTGTTACTTATTATATGTTAGTGCAGCAGAACACAGAAGGTTAAGAAAGAATTGAGCAGTACAGGACTGGGGTAGGACAAGGACTTCAGCAGTACTGCCTTGTACTGGCACAAGGCAGCCCAAGACTTGGAGAAGGAGAGGGGACCAAAAGGTCACAACATTAAGATACATACTAGAATACAAAAGGAAGTCTTTTACTGGTGGAGGAGAGCTAATAATGAGGCATTTAAGAATGGGAAAGAAAGAACAAAGAAGTTTTTAAGACACCAGAGGTTAGCAGCTTGGATGAGAAAAAGGCTTATAGACCTGTTATGAAAGAAAAAATATTTCTTTTATTTGAAAAGCTAAACTTGAGACAGGATGTGGACTACCAGAGAGAGACAGAGATACAAGACAAGATCAGGAAGAAGAGGAGGATTTGGTGAATCAGTAAGGGGATACAGTAAGTGTTTCAGAACCCTGGATAGAAAGAGGTTTGGAAATGTAAATGCCTCCTTAAATTCACCCCTAAGAAATCCTTCTAAAGCCCTAAACTCCTCAAGAAGCGTGTACATGCCCTTTTGGCATAGCTACACCTTTCCCATGAGGTGCTCAGGAAGGACGGAGTGGGAGGGGCGCAAGACGGAACACACAGTATTAAGCATTTCACGACTACTGAAAAGCCATTTGTAGCTCGCAATGCTCCGCTGCAAAATCCCTGGAGAAGCGTGCTTCATACCCTTCAGATAAGCTCACCCAAGAGCCTATCAAGTTCTCCTCCTATCACCATGCGGCATCAGCCGCTCTCTACTTCAGGGATTCCGCAACGTTTCCGTCCAGCAAAGCGTCTCAAAAAAGCACGACCCCAGCGGCCCCGCTTCCCTCCCGAACCTTCTGCTGACCGTCCCCACACCCCGACAGGCTGTACAAGCCACGGCGGAGGGCTTCCAGCAGGCCGCGGGCTGACTGGCGAGGGCTGGGATATAACTCCTGCTAGTCTGGTTCTTCCTAGAGCACCTCACAGGTTTTGCTTCACCGCCGGGGTCAAAGTTGGCTGTAGCTCCGGAGCGGCGGCTTAGCACGGCACCTATTCGAAAAGGCACGGAGAATTCCAGCGGGGAAGCCCGTGGGGGGCCCCTGCCCTCCTTGCCGCTCCAAGGAACCAGCTTGACCTTGCTGAGGAGCTCTCGTCTCACCAGACCGCCCTCAGCTAACCGGCAGCCAGGGCTGCCCGCCTGCGCGTACGAGGCTCCGTTCCGCCTCGGCCCCCGAACCTCGCTAGCGGTGCGGGGCTCGGTAACGTGGCGGCCGGGTCTCCCCACGCCCACCCCGGGCATAGCCCCCTCGCAGCCTCGGGTCCTTACTGCCGCCGTGAAGCCTCTTCACGCTTCAGGGCACCACGTGCCGTCCGCTCCCCGCCACCTCCAGGGCTGTTAGCGGCGGCCTCGCCTCAGAGCGAACGGCAACCCCCCACCTCTCCACCCTCCCCCTCCGGCCGCTTCCCGGCCGGCTCTTACCGGAGATACTGCGCACACAGCAGGCTCATCCTCCGCTGCTCGCCGCCCCGTCCCGCCGCGGCTCTCACAGCCCGGGCCGGCCCGCCGCCCCCGCGCCGCCGCCGCTGCTGCTACCGCTGCCGCCTCCGGCCGCCGCCGCCATCTTCCCGTGCAGGGCCTGCCGCCGCGGGGGAGGGGCGGCAGGAAGGAAGGGGCGGGGGTGTCCCCGCTCTCCGCTCCGGCCAGGCACAGACGGTCACGATCCGCCGGCCCGCGGCAGCACGGCTTCTAGCAATCTCAGCGGCCGCGGCGGGCCTCGACAGCCGCCACCGCTCCTTCAGTCGCCCTCCCGCCGCCCCGTTGAGGCGCCCTGACCCTCCCGCCGCGCCGGCCGCGCTTCCGGGCCCGGCCCCGCCCCCGCCAGCACTTCCGGCGGCGCCACCGGCAAAGCCTTCCCCCCGCCGACCCGCGGCGACGCCCGCTGATTGGCTCGTTTGCTGCCATAGCAACCGAGGGGGCAGCGGGGCGTTGTCACGGCAACCGCGGCGCCTTCCCGCCCGCCGGGCTGGGGCCTGCAGCTGCGGCATGGAGCGGGCCACTTCCGCCTCCCGGCACCGCCTCCTTCACTGGGTAAAACTTGGCTGATGGCCGGGCCCGAAGAGTGGTGGGGAATGGAGTTAAATCCCTCTGGCAGCCGGTCACCAGTGGTGTTTCCCAGGGCTCAGTGCTGGGGCCAGTTCTCTTTAATATCGCTGTCAATGTTCAGGGCAAGCAGCTCGAGTGTTGATCTGCTTGAGGGTAAGGAGACTCTAGAGAATGCCCTAGACAGCCTGGATCAGTGGGCTGATAGCAATAAGATGAATGCCAGGTCCTGCACACAAAAACCCCATGAAAACTTCAGGCTTGGAGCAGAGTGTCTGGAAACTGCCCAGCAGAAAAGGACATGGGAGTGCTGGTTGACAGTCATCTGAATATGAGCCAGCAGTGTGCCCAGGTGGCCAAGAAGGCCATGGGCATCCTTGCCTGGATCAGCAATAGTGTGGGCAGAAGGACCAGAGAGGTAACCATCCCCCTGTACTCAGCCACACCTTGAGTACTGTGTGCAATTTCACTCCAAAAAGAACATTGAGATGCTGGAGCAGATCCAGAGAAGGGCAATGAAACTGGTGAAGGATCTGGAGGTCAAGTCTTGTAAGCAACAGTTGAAGGAACTGGGGGTTTTCAGCCTGGAAAAAAAGGAGGCTGAGGGGAGACCTTCTGGCTCTCTGCAACTTCCTGAAAGGAGACTGGAGCCAGGTGGGGTTGGTCGCTTCTCCCAAGGACAAGATGAAATGGCTTCAAGCTGCACCAGGGGAGGTTTAGGTTGGATATTAGGAATAATATCTTCCCAAAAGAGAAGTGGCTGCCTACAGCAGTGGTGGAACCCTCATCTCTGGAGGGATTTCAGAGCAATGTAGATGTGGTGCTGAGGGACATGGTTTAGTGCTGATTTGTCAGCATTTGGTTAATGGTTGGACTTTGTGATCTTAAGGATCTCTTCCAATCAAAACAATTCTGTCATTCTATCAGTTTACCCTTTACACAGGGTACCCTTCAGGGAGGCAGGACAGTGAGCTCGCTGAGAGGCAATGGCCCATGCTGCTGTGGGGGAGCCCTTGTCCCTCAAAACTCTGGCAGTGGTGGTGGCCTTGAGCTTTCATGACAGAAGTGTTTTAGCAAGAACAGCACTGCCAGGCTTGAACTTCCAAATTAACCAGACTGCCCATTCCCTGCTGCTTGCTTGCTCACATAAAAGGATTCTCAGAGTTTGGTTGCTCGGGTGTCTGGACTCAGAGGTCACTGTGAAGTGTCCCGTATGTCCCTCATCTAGGTTCTCGTCTGTTATCCTCAGGACCTGGGAGGCAGCAATGCAGCCCAGAGCTCTACTGTCAGCTTTGCAGACAGCAAGTCTCAATGTGGATTTGGGACATGGGTACCTTAGGTGGTAACCTGGCACCTCAGTACAGCAGTCTATCACATCTAAACTTTTACAGTATTCACACAACGTGGTGCTGCCTCCTCTGCTGACTTGGTGACTCGTTTTATGCTCAAGCTTGTCTTTTAGGGCAGGAAAATTCCCACTGAGTTCAGTGGCCATTAGACCAAGTGGGCCAGCCTGAAGAAATGAGGCAGCTGACAATTTGGGATCAGATGACCACCAAGGACTCTGGCTAATGCATATTGTTATTTGATCGTGTAAGTGACCCTGGGGAAGGAAAAAAAATTTTTCAGGTTGAAATGAGAAAGTGTTTAGGGAAATAATTTTCAGAGCCCCACATGTTTGAACAGAACTGCTGCAGAATCAGTTTCCTGGTTTCAGTGCAATCAGGGCTGGGCAATGAGCCATGCTGCCAAAACTCCTTTTGACTCCTCAGGCAGGCACTGCAGGAGGGCTCAGGGCTCTGCTCCATCCCTGCAGGCTCTCAGCTGCAGAGCAGGAGTAAACTGGTTCAGTGCTGCACAAACTGGGGCTGCTCCTGCCTGCCTGGAACCTGTCCTGGGCTAAAACAGACATGTTGAGTCTGCACAGTTACCACAGGAATTCTGAGAGACTCTATTTCTTTTATCAGTGCACAAATGCAGGTCTTCTGAGCTGCATCTCTCAGGGCACACATTGCCCAGGACTCTCACCAGACTTCTTGTGTCATTTGCATGATCTGGACCCTCCCTCACTGGTTCTTGAGCCGTCACGCTTAGAATCACAGACTGGTTTGGGTTGAAAAAGACCTTTGAGCATCATCTAGTCCACCTGCAGTCAGCAGGGACATTTTCAAGTAGAGCAGGTTGCTCACAACCCCAGACAACCTGACCTGGAATGGTTCCAGGGATGGAGCATCTACCACCTCTCTGGGCAACCTGGGACAGTGTCTCACCACCCTCAGTTTCAAAAATGTCTCCCTTCTCTCTAGTCAAATCTCCCTTTTTTACTTTAAATACATTACCCCTTGTCCTGTCACAACAGGCCCTGCTAAAATGTCCATCCCCAGCCCTCTTATTGGCCCTTTTACATACCAAAAGGCCACAAAAAGGTCTCCCCTGAGCCGTCTCTTCTCCTGGCTGAACAAGCCCAACTCTCAGCCTTTCCTCATAGGAAAGACATTAGGGTAGCTTGCATCTTGGAGGAAACTCTCAGGCAGCATATACTACTGCACAGATACCTCAGGCTTGCCTGTACTCTTCACATATTTACCCATCTATTTCTTCGCCTATGGAGGAGCTGAGTAACCCAGGTTCTGAAAGCAGAAGCACCTTCGGTCAGTACCACTTCCCCTTCCACCCTTCCACTTCTACACCCTCTCCGCACCTGTGTCCTTCCCCGGTCCCATGTTTGCACCATCTCCTAGCAGCAGAGTGGTGCTGTGAGAACAGCTGACATGGGACTCAGCACCAAAAGCCCAAACCTGACAGGAATTCAGGCTTCCCATGAGCCTCCCCACCTCCCACAGAGCTGACTTGGAATTTTCCTGTTAGCTTTCTCCATCACTTTTTTCTCAGGGGCTGTTCCATTCCCCTTCCCTTCTTTAGCTTTGGCCAAACTGTTGCTCTCCTCCTTTTTTTGGCTTCTTTTGCTGGAGAGGATCCCCTGCAAAAATCCTCCCAGGCAAAATGATATTGCACAGCCTGACTCTAAGGTAGCCACCAAACTGCGATGAGCTCTCTAGCACATCCTCTGCTTCATCCTCTCCTGGCAGCAATGTTCTTCCTTAAAATGAAGTTCTTGAAGTAAAATTAATGTCAGCCTGCACTGGTATTGCTTATTCTTTATCTTCAGTCCACCTGAGCATTATGCTGGACCTTAGCTGGAGTCAGTGGAGAATAGGCTGTTGCTGTTTGCAACTGTGAATGCAATTCTGAGCTCATCTATGCAAACTGGAGTTTCCAGGGCTGCCTCACCATGACCTCTACATTGTATGAGGACAGGAGAGGGGAACTTCGGAGGTAGAAGCTTGATTTGGGGTATTTTGGTGAGGTGGCACATTCTGCCTTTCTGCTGTATGGATGACAAATGCAGTTCTCATTCAGAAGGCTACAAAGTGCTCCCTCGAGGTGTTACACTCATGCCACATCAGCCAGAGGTGAGGAGCAGGCAGCATTGGCTCAGAGGCTGTCGTGTTTGGTCTTGTCTGAGTCCAGGCCACCTCCAGACCCACTCCAAAAGACCTGAGAGATTCACATGGGACAGAACTGACTTCTGAGTCTTGAGCATCTGGCTACAGGCAGCCCCAAGGATTTTCAGGTGGATCTGATGAAGGCTGTTGCCAGCATTATTTAACTTATATAGTGCAAACACAAATTGCTGAGCAGAGCTGTTCCTTGAGGCAGTTACATGAAGGAAGCTATGGCCCATCAGGCCAACCTACCCATCCACAAAGCCTCCTTTCCTCTTTTCTCACTCCCCTTGAACATCTTCCAGCCACAGAAGCAAAGGATGCAGACCCTACAGAGGTTTTTTCTGTGTTATTCAGGGCTTTTCCTCCAAATTGTGGAGTCCTTTGCTTCTCTCTGAGTTTCTGTGCTGTTAGAACAGATTTTTCCATTAAGACAGCGTGTCCATGAGTTCCTCTGCCCTGCCCACTCTTGCCTCTCAGAGGGCTCTTCCAAATTCCTGTGTCTCTGGATTTGGCCTCAGTTTCTCCCACACAGCATTATGGAGCACTTGGCCTTGCCACTGATTCCTCTGCTCTGCTTCTTGTCAATTTCGACTCCAAACGTTTTGGTGCACACAGCAAAGGGCTAATTTCATTTAAAGGGGAGTCACAAGTCATCCTCCCCTTAGGTTTGTTCCATAAGTGATAAAAGTCTGATCTTCAAAGAAGCAAATAGAGGTCTGTGCCTATTACCATTTCTGTCATGAATGGGTCAACTGTGGCCTAACTTTGTATGACTTACAGAGCACCAGGAAGGATTTGATCCCCGGATGATGAGCAGAAATACTGAGTACAGTGAATAAACTGGCCCTTAGCCAGCCACACAGCCAAAATACTCAGGAGCAAAGCTGCTCTGCTCTCCAGAGGGAAAGTCTCTTAATTCCAAATGTGAATCTGTTTTACATCCTTTGACAGCCTGTTACTGTTCATACTCAGCATTTCACAGACCTCAGATGTGTTTATCCTCAAAGCACTGATCTAAGAGGAGAGTAAGTGACCATCTCCACTTTCCAGATAGTCAGAGGAGCAGAAGAGATTTCTTCAAGGTCATTTATGGCAAGAATGGAGAGGTGGACGATCTCCCATCCTTTTTCATTAACACTAACATCTTTAATTGTTCAAGAGTATCCTTGGGGTTTTGCAGAGTCCAAAGCCTCCCTTTTGTGTGTGTAAACTCTCGGGTTTTCACATGCAGATGTGGCTGCTGGACAGCCCTCTCAGAGCCAACCCAGAACAAGGGGACACAGTCTCAAGCTGCAACAGGGGAAGTTTAGGCTCGAGGTGAGGAGAAAGTTCTTCACCGAGAGAGTGATTCGTCATTGGAATGGGCTGCCCGGGGAGGTGGTGGAGTCGCCGTCCCTGGAGGCGTTCAAGAGGGGACTGGATGTGGCACTTGGTGCCAGGGTCTAGTCGTGAGGTTTGTGGTTACAGGTTGGACTCGATGACCTTCGAGGTCTCTTCCAACCTTGGTAACACTGTAATACTGTACTGTAATACTGTAAACCCTGGCTTTTAGGTCTCTGAGACATCCCATTTTCCTGCTGCTCAGGTTGAAAACCTGAGATCAAGGAAAGACAAGAGCAGAGCTCAACAACTGAATGATAAAATACCAGATTCTCTGCAGGTTTGGTGATTATTTCAATCTAAATGTTGTGGATGTGGGAAATTAGCTCTCAAAAGCAATTGAAGAAGGAAGAAACAAAGTATGAAGATACCTAAACAATCTTCATTTTGCCCTGTATTCATCCCCTCTCAGTAATTATATTACCATGATTAAAATGTGTTTGTTGTCACCCCAGATTATACTACTTAGGTTTTTAATTGTTAGAGACAAAAGCCTCATCTCACCTTAATTATACCCTCATTTCTCCAAATATAGCCTATACACAGAACTTCAGGAATTTGGACTGTCTAGAGGTTTGTCAAGTCTTCATTATTCCCTTGCAAATACCACCCAGAACAAAGAAAAAGGAAAAGAAAAAAAAAAAAGTGAAATAAGCTGCATCTCTTAAAGAAATCCCTTCGTAATCCTTGTAATTCACAAGGCATCTAATGGATTTACTTTTCATTCTCCAAAAGTGCTCCACATTCTGGAAAGGAGAACCCTTTCAGCTAAATCCCTCTTGGAAGGGGAAGAGAAAGCAGCTGTTCCTAGGGAGTGGAGTGCCTCCACCTCACACCCCCAGCCCGCATAACCCAGCCTGGGTTGTGGCTGCGCACATTGATCCATCCTGCATGGCTGAGCTGTAACCTCAGACAGAATTAGAGACATTAAAATGCCTGCAGAGAGAATTGCGTCTGCGGCCAATGCTCAGCTACTGAATATGGGTGAGAGGTCTGTGACCAAGCTGACCTTCCTGAGGAGATATCTTGAAAAGCCCCTCCAGTGTCCTAGAAATGCTGCACAACACTTGGGATCAGTTTGCAGAGGCCACTGCACTGGGGTGTGAGGACCACAACCTTGATACGTCCCCAGGAGCTTTATCCCACAATGTCCTTTGGCAGCTTCTTCCAGGAAATGATGAACCAAACCTTGAGGAAAGCTCTTGAGCTGGAAGAAGCAGCTACTAGTTGGTCCCTGACCATGCTCTCCAAGCTACTCATGAATTTTCAGACCTCAGTTATAAGTCATCTCCTTCACTGGCTGCTCTTCAGCCTTGCTCACTCCTTTAATGTTTGAATGTCTGTCCTGCCTTGGGCCACTAGAAATGGAAGGTTTCTCCCTTTGAGCTAGGCTGTCCTATCCCATGTGGCCTCAGACTTGGTCACCACAGGTTCAGCAGCTCCCTCCAGCTCAACCAGTGCTGGGGTGGCCTCATGACTGATTTAAGCTCCTCCAACTCCTCAGCTGAACCTTAATACCACTTGGCTGTGGATAACACAGCCAAAGGACTCAATTTGATTTGTGCTTGCCAGGTCTTGCAGAAGAGAGATGGTGGAGAGGGGGACACCATGAAAGGGTGCCCAAACTCGGGGTTGCCTCTCATAGGACAGGTCCAGTCTGGGGTCAACTTATGGGGAAAGGTGGCAGGAAAGAAGTGAAGAGCCTCCTCAGGGCCTGCATCCTCTTGCTTGGGAGATACTTTTAACATTATCTTCCTACTTGCCTGCCCTTGCAGAACAGCCTTCTCCCACTACCCTCCCCCCGACAGAAATTACTTTTTTCCAATAGGTTTGCGTTATTTTGCAAATTGTCAACTTAAAAGCTTAAATCTGGAAGGTTTTCCTTCCCTTGTCCCAAGCCCAGGGGAAAAGACAAGGTAAATAGCAATGCCAGGAGGACCAAGGAACCCCCATACTTCACCCCCAGCAGTCATAGGCATGATGCTCCTTCCTTCTGCTGCACAACCCCGCTGCTGTCTGAATGGTGAAGAGCTCACCAGACGTTCATGCAGAAGCCCCCTTGGTGTGAACCACAGGTGACGTTCAAGGTGTGTTTCACAGGTCTGGCCTGGCTTCTCAAGTCCCATAGGCAATGATTTTGCAGTGCTGCTACAAGTCCCCTGTGTCAGGGTGGGCAGGTCACTGCATTCCTCTGTGCTATTTTCTTCCTCTGAGGATAAATCCAAACTAATCATCCTTCTGCCCTCTCTCTGTCCTGCTGCACCGGCTCTGCAGATGGCAGATGGCTGCTTGCTGGCATGGGCTGGGTTGTTGCCCAAATCTGCTGGGGGTCTTGAGGCGCTCCAGCCCTGCCCAGCAATCACAGTGTGGGCTGACAGGGAGCATCTGGCTCCTGCAGCTGGGGCTGTTGTCTTCTTGAGTGGGAAATTTGCACCTAATGCATTCAGGGAAAGCAGCAAGGAAAAGAAAATAAAGGCTTGGTTGGAAAACATTGTGGGGGAAAAGGTGAAATAACCTCCTCCTGCACATGTAGTCTGTGTTGGAGGCAAGCTCTGTCTGCACCCCACTCTCTAGCAGGAGCTTGGTTCTGGATGCACATCTCAACGAGGTGTCCCTTGGGCTGGCTGAGCCACCACACAGCCTGGCAAGCGTCACTCCTGCACCAAAACCCAAACCAGCAGCGTTGCTAAGTGACAACTGATTTACCACATTGCTTACCCACTCCAGCACACAGTAGGAAAGCAAAAGAAGTACAGGCAGTGCCGGTCAGACTTCATCCCCACCAGAGCAAGACACTGCATGACCCAGCTCTGGACACGCAGCCTTAGGTTTTCAGCGGTGCCAAGTAACAGGACAAGGGACACTGACAAGGAAGCCAGGAGGTTCCATCTGAACAGGAGGAAAAACTTTGGTGTGAGGGTGCTGGAGCCCTGGAGCAGGCTGCCCAGAGGAGTCATGGAGTCTTTCTTTGGAGAGATTCCAAACCTGCCTGGACACTGTGATTCTGGGCAAGCCGCTATGAGTGACCCTGCTTTAGCAAGGGGGTGGGGTTGGATGATCTCCAGATGTCCCTTCCAGTTCCCACTGTCCTGTAATTCTGTCTAGTGTTGAAGGTTAAACCCCAGCTTGAAGTGGAGCAGGTAGAGATTTGGCTGTGCATGCTGGCACCTGGTGGGCCTGGTATGTAGTGATGGGGATCACCAGGCAGGAGAGCTTGATCGCACATGGTTTTCTTCATCTGTGCCTTCTCCTCCAACAGCTGCAAGTGGTGCAGCCTATGAAAGGCTGAAGGGAAAAGATGCCTCCTTGCAAAATTTCCTATGCAAAATCAGTGGGGCATGGGGTCAAAATTAAAAAAAAAAAAAAATCAATTATCTCACCTGAGCTTCAGTCTCTTCGGTACAAAAGGAGTCTGTAGAAGAGTCTTCTTCTAAAAGGCAAACCCCACATTTCACATCAGTGCAGGGACATACCACCTCAAGGGAAGGACACATCTTAGGTGGGAGCCTGCATTAGAGAAGCACCATTGCAGTTCTGAGCTGGAGCAAACCAGTAGCATCACAATGCCATTCCCATCCAAAACCTGTGCTGCCAAGGAGCTCTGGGCCCATCTCCAGGGGAGATGATTGTGCCTAGAGGAGACCGAGGTCAGCTCTTGTGCAGGAACCATGGTGGCTTGCAGTTTGTTCTACCACTTCACAGGAATGATGATGGCTCTGTCTGGTAAAGGCACTGGAGTATCCACAATGGAGAACAAGCACCATTATCCCCACCTTGCCAGTGTGCAAACCACCTTACCCAGAAACATCTTGTCACTCAGTACCAACATCGTGATAACTCAGATTTCCAAACCTCTGGTTTCCAAAAGCAAAGAGGTTTCTGTCTCTTGGTGTATTAGACTCCAGCACTTGAACCAGTTGGTTGATTTTTAATACAAGGTTTGGGAAAAGAGAAAAAGAAAGAGATATGTGCACACAAGGAGCAGTGAGGCAGCACACATGTGACCAAGGGAGGCTTGAAGAATGGCTTTTTCTCTGCTGTTGCCTTGAGGCTTATAAATGCTAATTGAAACATGTGGGTTTAAAGACAGAGTTACACTTGCAGACAGCACCAGTATAGAACTTCAGGGAGCCACAGCTTCTTCCAAAGCAGTGAATCTCTGCCTTTTGGTGTAAGTTCAGAAAAGCAGCACAAGGAAATCCCAACACAACCCTCAAAATTCAAAGAACAATACAATCATGGAATGGTTTGGGTTGGAAGGGACCTTAAAGATCATGTAGTTGCATCCTTCCTGTCTTGGGTAGGGACACCTCCCACTAGACCAGGTTGCTCAAGGCCTTGTCCAACCTGGCCTTGAACACTTCCAGGGAGAGGGAATCCACAACTTCCCTGGCTAAGCTGTTTCAGTGTCTCATCACCCTCACTGTAAAAAACTCCTTCCTAATATCCAATCTAAAATCTGCCCTCTTCCAGCTTCAAACTATTTCCTCTCATCCTATCACTACAAGCTCTTGAAAAAATTCCTCCATTTTCTTGTAGGCCCACTTCAGGTACTGGAAGACTTTTAAAAGGTCTCCCTGGAGCTTTCATCCCATTAAACCACCAATCATAGAATCAAAAAACATATCTGGTTGGAAGAGACCTCAAAGATCATCCAGTCCAATCTTCAACCCAGTACTGAAAGGTCAACACTAAACCATGTCCCTAAGTGCCAGGTCCACACACCTCTTGAACAGCCCCAGGGATGGTAAATCTGCTACTGCCCTGGGCAGACCATTTCAATGTTTGAAAGCCCTTTCAGTGAAGAAATGTTTCCTAATATCCAACATAACCTTCCCCTGGCACAGGTTGTAACCGTTTCCTCTAGTCCTGTCTATTGTCATCAAGGAGAAGAGACTGCCCCCTCCTCGCTCCAATCTCCCCTCAGGTAGTTGTAGAGAATGCTAAGGTCTCTGTCATCATATGTCCATACAAGAGGTAGTAAGAAGGTAGAGCATCAAACTTTTTCTAACGTCTAACGTCACGGTGTTTGTTTATTTATCACCCTCTCTGCTTCCTCTGGCCTTTCTCACAGCCAACCCAAGCAGGCTGTGGGTGCCCTTATGTGTGCCTGTGGAGATGGATAATGGCATATAGGTGCCTTCACGTCTTATTTGGCTATGTATATGCATATAGAATAGACTAGACTAGACTAGAATAGATTAGAATAGAATAGAATAGAATAGAATAGAATAGAATAGAATAGAATTAACCAGGTTGGAAGAGACCTTTGAGATCATCAAGTCCAACCTATCATCCAACACTATCTAATCAACTAAACCTCCCCTGGCGCAGCTTGAGACTGTGACCTCTTGTTCTGATCCTGGTTGCCTGGGAGAAGAGCCCAACCCCCACCTGGCTACAACTTCCCTTCAGGTAGTTGTAGTCAGCAATAAGGTCTCCCCTGAGCCTCCTCTTCTCCAGGCTAGGCAACCCCATCTCCCTCAGCCTCTCCTCATAGGGCTTGTGCTCCAAACCCCTCCTCAGCTTTGTTGCCCTTCTCTGGACACGTTCCAGCAAGACAACATCCTTCCTAAACTGAGGGGCCCAGAACTGGACACAGTACTCAAGGTGTGGCCTAACCAGTGCAGTGTACAGGGGCAGCATGACCTCCCTGCTCCTGCTGGCCACACTGTTCCTGATGCAGGCCAGGATGCCATTGGCCTTCTTGGCTGCCTGGGCACACTGCAGGCTCATGTTCAGCCTACTATCAACCAGTACCCCCAGGTCCCTCTCTACCTGGCTGCTCTCCAGCCACTCTGACCCCAGCCTGTAGCACTGCCTGGGGTTGTTGTGGCCAATGTGCAGAGCCCGGCACTTGGGTGTGTTAAATCTCATGCTGTTGGACTCCACCCATCTGTCCAGCCTGTTGAGGTCCCTCTGCAAGAGCCCTCCTGCCCTCTAACAGATCAACACCTGCCCCCAGCTTGGTGTCATCTGCAAACTTACTGATGATGGACTCAATCCCCTCATCCAGGTCATCAATAAAGATATTGAACAGGATGGGGCCCAGCACTGATCCCTGGGGGACGCCACTAGTGACTGGCTGCCAGCTGGATGTGGCACCATTCACCACCACTCCCTGGGCTCGGCCCTCCAGCCAGTTCCTAACCCCACACAGAGTGCTCCTGTCCAAGCCATGAGCTGACAGCTTGGCCAGGAGTTTGCTGTGGGGGACAGTATCAAAAGCCTTGCTGAAGTCCAGGTAGACTACAGCCTGCCCCACATCCACCAGGTGGGTCACCTGGTCATAGAAGGAGATCAGGTTGGTCAGGCAGGACCTGCCCTTCCTGAATCTATGCTGGCTGGGCCTGAGCCCTTGGCCATCCTGTAAGTGCTGTATGATTGCACTCAAGATGACCTGCTCCATAATCTTGCCTGGCACTGAGGTCAGGCTGACAGGCCTGTAATTCCCTGCCTCATCCAACCGGGCCTTCTTGTGGATGGGCATCACGTTGGCCAGCTTCCAGTCTTCTGGGACCTCTCCAGTGAGCCAGGACTGCTGAAAAATGATGGAGAGAAGTGTACATCTCTATGCATACAGACATGTGTTTCCCTGTACTTGGCACCCATGAGGCCACACATTGAACAATGGGTTCTGTTCTGGGTCTCTCACTACAAGAACATTGAGATGCTGGACTGGGTCTTGGTTCCAGATGCTGGGTCCAGAGAGGGACAACAAGGCTGGTGAAGGGTCTGGAGAGCAGGTCTGGTGAGGAACAACTGAGGGAACTGGGATTGTTCAGCCTGGAGAAAAGGAAGCTGAGGGGAGATCTAGGTCTCTACAGTTCCGTGAAAGGATGTTGGAGCAAGCTGAGGGTTGTCCTCCTCTCCCTGCTAACAAGTAATAGGACAAGAAGAAATGGCCTCAAGTTGCACCACAAGAGGTTTAGGTTGGATGTGAGAAACAATTTCTTCCCAAAAAGGTTGTCAAGCCGTGGAAGAGGCTGCCCAGGGCAATGGTGGAGTCCCCATCCCTGGAGGGGTTTTAAAAGCCGTGTAGACGTGGTACTGAGGGGCATGGTTTAGTGGTGACTTGGCAGTGATGGTTAATGGTTGGACTTGATGCCTTTAAATGTCTCTCCCAACCGAAACAACCCTGTGACTCCGGGACTGTGTCACGTTCACAGGGATCTGCAGTGTTCCGGCACTACCGGCTGCCAGTGCCATCCTGCCTGGCCATCCTCTTGTGCCCGTGGGCAGAGCCTGGCAGGGGGAGGCGGCCCCCGCCCCGCTCCCGCAGCCGCGGCACCGCCCCCGCTCCCGCCCCGGCCCCGCTCCCTCCTCCCTGCTCCCTCCCTCCCTCCCGCCGCCGCCGCAGCCGCACCGAGACACAAAAAGCGGCTGGGGCCGGGCTGGGCTGGGCAGGGCCGGGCAGGGCCGTGCCGGCACCATGACGGAGACCACCAAGACTCACGTTATCCTGCTGGCCTGCGGCAGCTTCAATCCTATCACCAGGGGCCACATCCAGATGTTCGGTCAGTCCTGGCGGTGGGGCGGGGCTGCACTTCGCGGGGAGAAGGGGAATGTTTAGGGTGTATTTGGAGCGAGGGGGTGGGGGGGTGGATGTCGAGGCAGCTCCCGGGGGGTGTTTGGTGTACTGGAAGGGGATGGTTGGCGCTGCGTCCTAAGGGGTGTGTGTGGCGTTGGGGTGTATTGAGGAGTGGGGTGTCAGCCCCGCTCCCGGGGTGGGGGTGTATGTGAATCAGCTCCGCTCCTCGGGGATAGTGGATGGCGGGAGTCAGCCCTGCTCCCGGGAGATACTGGGGAGGTGCCATCCCCGCTCCTGGGAGGTACTGATGGGGGAAGGGGTCAGACCCTCTCCCTGGGGGTACTAAGGGGGCGTCAGCCCCGCTCCCGTGGCTCCGGGGCCGCCCCGGCCGGGCGCTGTCCGCGGCTGGCGGTGCTGAAGGCGCGGCGGGCGGAGGCCAATCCGGGCCTCGGTCCCCGGGCACAGCAGCAGGGCTGGCGTCCAGCTTTGGGTTATGCTTCCCTTGAGATAGCGGGGACTCCGCCGGCCACACACACTCTCTGCACTCACCTCCTTTACCACCCCACAGCCCACACATACCCCCAGGGTTGGTCCTGGCACAGGTTCCTGGCAAGTGTTTGTACACTGCCTCCTGCCCGTGGGGTCTGGGAGGCTGCAGTTGCTGCAGCACTTTCATATCCTCTCTAACTGGGGAGGGAGAGACTGAGCTAAGCTGCTGAAGCCAGGTATGGCCGAACTGAGCAAAAACATTGTGTAAGTCAAAATATTAGAATGCCCAACCTTTAGATTGATAATGGGTCAAAGGAATTGGCATTGTTTGTGTGAGATGATTGATATTGTTGAGCATCCCTAAGCTGTTTCAAAGGATAGGGATGCTGGAATCACTGCTAGAGCCTGCTCAGGCAAGAGAAGAGGGAGGGAGAGATGGGTGGAGGAAGGGCAGTCTCTGTCAAAGGCAGTCTGACATGCCATAAATACTGGCAGGTTGGGTAAAGCTTGAAATGCCTGGAGATCCCTGCAAAAACAGCCACTTACCTGGAGCATGGGAGTCCTTGGAGGGTTGAAGCATCTACTGCAGACCACCAAATAAAATGGGAGTAGGAAGAATCAGCTCCTCTAACATCCCTTCTTGAAGTGCAGAGAGAGGAACTATCCTCGTTGACTGATCGGAGATTTCAGACAGGGGAGCAGATGCTAAGGGTCTCATGCTACAGCTGGAGATGCACCCCTGGGGATTCTGAAAGCTATACATGAGTTTCTAAGCACAAAAATAATTTAAATCAGCTTGGGGTATTTGTGCATCAGGCCTTGTTTTCATGGACCATAATGAGTTGGGCAGCAGGCTAGAAAATGATGATTTTCTAAATGCAAATGACCGTGCTATTCCATTTCATAAATGCCAATAAAATGTAGTCCTAGGCACCAACAGACCTGAAACTTGGAAAAATCCTATTCCTTAAGCAACAGAAATTGTGACCAACAAAAAACAAAATGAAAAATGGAGTTGGGGCTGTTCAGCCTGGAAAAAAGAAGGCTCCAGGGACACCTTATAGCAGCTTTCCAGTGCATAAAAGGGCCTACAAGAAAGCTGGGAAGGGACTTTTGCAAGGGCTTGCTGTGACAGGGTGAGAGGAAAAGGATTGAAGCGTGATCAGGGTACATTTAGACTGGACATTACAAATAAATTCTACATGAGGGTAGTGAGATACTGGAACAGGTTGCACAGGGAGGTTGTGGATGACTCCTTAGTGGAGGTGTTCAAGGCCAGATTGGATGAGGCCTTGAGCAAACTGGTCCTGTGGCGAATGACGCTGCCCATGGCAGTGGGGTTGAAGCTACATTATCTTTAAGGTCCCTTCTAACCCAAACCATTCAATAATTCTATGAGTCTATTTAAAAATAAAACCAATCTGCCAATGAAATTACAGGGACTTGTTTGGTAGAAGCAGCTACTGAGAAAGCGGATTTCTGGAATCCACATTATTTAGTCCTAGGTGAGATCTTGATCAAGAAAAGTAATACTAAAAATGTCAAGGTGGCCCATATTCGGTGGACTAAAAACCAGTAACAGGATGTATTATGGAGAATGAGGATTACTGAGATGTGGGTATGAGGTGGGTGTGTTTAGTAGACTTCAGATGAGATATTTTTTTCTCCTCAGTACTGTTCAGTGTCTTTATCAATGACCTGGAGGAAAAGATATAATCCCTGCTGGTAAAAAGTGCCAAATAACCCCAAAGTGGGCAGAATAGCAATTAATGCTGGTAATGAGTCTGTTGTGCTGCCTGCCTCGGGTTGTTTGATAAAAAGAGCTTGTTCAAACAGCGATGGCAAATGCAAAGTCATATGTCCAGCAAGGAGGAACACACGTCGAGTATAAACAGCCGGGAAATGTCTTCTGCCAAGCAGCGACTGTGTCAAGGACTGAGGAGTGATTGTATGCAGCCCACTGAATACAAACCCTCTGTGCTGCTGTAAATAAAGCAGCAAGTGCAGTCCTGATAGATAGAAGCAGGGGGATGTCAAGCAGCAGAAGAGAAGTTCTACTATGTTCATATACAGCATTAGCACAGCCCTTCTTGGAGGAACAGTAACAAGAATTACATTTGCTCCAGAAGCCAGACTTTGTGGCAAGACTCTAGACAGGCTCAGTCTAGATCCATCCTTACAGAACAACTTGAGCACTACATATCTGCCTGAGGGAATGATGTGTGGTATTTGATGGAAAGGGGCTCCTTTATTCAGCAGAGGAAGGAATAGTGAGATGCCAAAAGCAGATTTAGATACCACACAGCTTCAAACTAGAAATACGGTGTGTGGGTCTGAGAGAAAGTAAGCAATGAGCCCCTCATTACAAGGACATTGAGATGCTGGAGCAGGTCCAAAGAAGGGGTTGTTTAGTCTAGGGAAAAGGCTGAGGGGAGACCTCGAGGTTGCAGCCAGGTGGGGGTAGGTCTCTTCTCCTAAGTAACAAGTGATAGGAAAAGAGGAAATGGCCTCAGGTTGTGCCAGGGAGATTTAGGTTGGCCATTAAGAATAATATGTTGCCATAAAGGGTTGTCAAGCCCTGGAAGAGGTGGAGACCCCATCCCTGGAGGGATTAAAAAGCCGTGTAAATGTGGTGCTGAGGGATGTGGGTTAGTGGTGACCTGGCAGTACTGGGTTAATGGTTGGACACAGTGATCTTAAAAATATCTCTTCCAATCAAAACGATTCTGTGATTCTTTAAGTAGTAGGGAAAAGTACTTGAGTATTTGATGGATTCTCCATTCCCTGAAGGCTATAAATCAAGACTCAGACATAGTTCAGGAAGCTCAAATTAGTTGTCTGGATGTGGACATTTTCCATGCACATGTCCTGTGGAGATCCGGGAATACAGGTCTTGAGATACCCGATAGGGACGAATGAGACTTCCACAAAGAAAGGACACAGAACTTAGCTTCTAAATCCCTGCTCATATTTGCTTGAGGAACTCTCCCTCCCAACTCTAAAAGAATAATCATCTAAAGCCATGGGAATCTCAACCAAAATCTGTGTTACTCGTTTAGCTCTGTGCTATGCAAGTCCAACCAAAACAGTACTCCAGCCTGTAAATGTTGCCTTTCAAACAGCTGAATTTGTGCAAAAATATTGTCTTTCTCTTCCAGACAAATATTTGGGCTTCGTGAGCCCGATAGGAGGATTTTTTTGCTGAACACAGAGAGATACAATTTATCTATTTAACACATGGCACTAATTAAGCCAACAGAAAGTATAAGATCTGCACGGGTATATGCCAACCATCATTTTTCTAAGTATGGATCTTACCATGTTTTATTCAGGCCAAAAGCCAACCTTTTCCCATAGGATTTTTTTCCTGAGTATGAGATGGATTCATTATTTGGAAGTCTCTTCTAGTGGGGAGAAAGGTTCCCACCATGTTTGTTTTTTCTATCAGTGATGTAAGATTAAGAGTCAGTGTCATTGTTATCCTTGGGCTTCCAGAAAGCTAGGATCCTTGCTACAACCCTAGAACTGCAACTGCAACGCACCACTGACCCTCACATCAGTGAGGAACTGGACTTACTGCAGCAGGGCTTCCTCCATCCTCTGCCAGATCCAAGGGTGGGTCACTGGGCCTCAGCAAATGAAGCTGTTCCATGTCTGCACACAGAAAAAAGAATTAATATACAGAATGAATTAATTATTGACAGAAGACATATAATAAAAAAATAGGTGAGATACAGTTGCTGTACAGCCATCAAAACCAAGGGGTTGAGGCAAACACCCACATAGTCCTGAAAACACTCTGAGTTATTTGTGGCATCAGATGTGCTTTGAGCTGTATGTATGTTCTGAGTCACAATTTTGAGTTGTATTTTCTAGCTGTGTGTGGCTATGAGAGACAGTTTAGG
Source organism: Picus viridis (assembly GCA_033816785.1). NCBI lineage: Eukaryota > Metazoa > Chordata > Aves > Piciformes > Picidae > Picus > Picus viridis. Next base: position 25,342,517 of record CM066588.1, read on the forward strand.
ATGCCAGTGTCAGGGGGAGGACAGGAGGGAAGAGGACAGAGGTTGTTTCTGAAGCGTGACAGAAACATTGGTAAGCTCCAGACTGAAATAAAGGTTAATTTGTACCCTAAAGAGGGACAGGAACAGCAGATCCCAAGCAAAAAGTCTTAATAACTGGAGAAAACTGAAATGACACAAAACCCCACCACTCTTCAGGGCCAGGGAGCCCAGCTGATTACCGTGGCTGGCACACACCCAAAATCAAACCACTTGAGGTTCTTGCTGACACATGGAGAAACACTGAGATGTTTAGATGCTTAACACTTCTTCACTGCAGCCAGCTCAGGTGGGGAACCACTGAGATGTCCCCACACTGGCTTCAGCATCTCAGTGCAAACTGCTAGGGTCACACGGAAAGACACATCTCTGTTGGCAGAGAGATTTGCCGCCTAAAGGACATCTTCCTCCATCTTGGCTTCACCACAGTTCAGCTACAGCTTCCTGCCTGTGTAAAAAATGCCACCCAAAGGACCAAAGCCAAGTAACTAATGTCAAAAGCAAAACCTAATCCACACAGCCCTGCTAATGCACCAAAGCCTGTGCTGCTGCTCTTCCAGCTGATGAACTTCTGCTTGCTTTGACAATTACCTCATCTCTCCACCTTGCCCCAGCTCAGGGAACTCCAGGACAGCCATGTCCTCCTGCTGCCTGAGTTTCCAAGCATGAAAACCAAAGGGCAGCCCTGCAGAGCAAGGTAGAAACTATTTTTTAATAAAACAAACAAACAAACAAAACAAAACACCCATGCAGTTAATTTTAAAGGTGGTCTTGGGAGAAATAGCAGGGTTAAAGACATCACCGTGCAAGGTCAGAGGCTTCAGGGTTTGTGTGGTTCTCCCTCTTGGTGTTTCAAGATATGAGACAGGGCCAACAAAGAGGCCAACAAACTGCCAGAGCTGGAAGTAAGATGCTGAGTGAGCTTCTTTGTAGTTCTGCAGGGGAAAAGGCTTGTGCTGTCCCGTGGGTATGTGACAATAGGAGGGTTATTCTGATGACTTCTGCAAACTGAAACATGAGGAATTTGGTGGGGGAAGATGTTATCAGGTCTGTCAAGATACATTGTTTCAATATTGATTTCTTTTTCTATTTTCTTTTTACCCACTTTTCTTAAATTGTAGAAGAAAAGGGCTCTCTGTCAGTGCCCACGTTCTCCACTTTGGCACAGAAGACATTTTTTTCTTGGCTTTTTCAAGTTGTGAAATTCCTCGGCCCATCTTTGCATGTGCAAATATCTGGCACCAAGGAAATGGCCTTGCTCACCCAACACTTTTTTTTTTTTCTGCCCAGCTCTGAGAGCAGCCTAACACAGCTTCATCTCCTATCAAACCCAACCCCTTTTGACACATTTCCACCCTCCTTTCCAGCTCTGGAATTAGCAGAACTTTATTAGGGATCTCCATGCCTTTGCAGAAGATACCCTCAACCCACCTTCACCTCTCCCAGCTGCATTATGCCCATGAGGTCTAGCAATATGGAGGCTAGGGGCTGTGGGGATGCTGGGCTCAGAGGTAGCAGTTTGGTTGACTCCCAAGGAAAGGGTAGGGACTCTGCCAGAGGCACTTGGACTTTTTGCAGCTATTTTTGGGGCACTTTCAAGCAAATAGGTGATTTTAATAAAATCTGTCATGTCTGTCTGTATCCAGGGTATCATCTTCTGAGTGCTGATTTATGGAATGATGGGCTGCTCCAGGTCTGCTTGTGTGGGAGAAATGGGTTTCATGATGTCATTCTGTTGCGGCCTTCTTCTAGGGAGTCTTGGTACCTTAGATGTTTTAAACCTGTTTTTCCACCTACTGCATTTCAAACAGTGCTAGGATCGTGGAATTGTGCAGGACAACAGCTTGTAGAATTCTGAAAGCCAGGAAATCTCCACCATCTTCCCTTTCCTCAGCCTTTTTGTCTAACTAGAATTAAATTGTCCCTATATCCTACATGCATCTGTTATTGAAGGGAATTTATATCCCAACCAATAGCCAGGCAAAAAACCATTTCTGATGGACAACAGGACTCTGCTATCGAAAATAAAACTCTCTATTACATGGCTTCCTAAGAAAATATGAGCAACTAAAGCTCCCAGCGGGCTGCTCTTTGGTTACTCCACATAACCCTTGTAGAGGAGCAGCACTGGGGTCTGTTGCATCACCTAAAGAGGGTCTTGGGATGAAGCAACAGAGTGCTACCTGGTCTAGTGGAAGGTGTCCCTGCCCGTGGCAGGGTTGTTGAAACTAGGTGATCTTTAAGGTCCCTTCCAACCCAAGCTATTCTATGATTCTGCAGGTAAAGAGGAAAGAAGAGGCAGGAGCTGAGGCTTTTGTTACTGGTGGGTTGTTTTAATGTCCTGAATTCCAAGACTCACTTTTTCTTACATTGTTTTTTTCTCTTGAGATGACTGAACTGCAGGGCAGTTTCATGAGAACATCATTGCTTGGGATAGAGCTGGGAGAAATGTTGTAAGCAGAGTGACAGTTCACCCTTTCCCCCTTTGCTTAAATGTGACTGTAGCTGCAAATGACTAGAAGCAAAATTCACCCCCACCTCACCCCATCTAGCAAAAGCTCGTCAGGAGCTCAAGAAAGGCTTTGCTGCCTGCAACATGAGTAAGAAGTCAAGGCCTCTGCAGGGCTGCCTTGCATTTCCATTTCATCTCTGGGCTGAAATCTGAATGCGTAATTAGTGAGAGCGATCGATGGAGCAAGAGGTGGGTAATCGGACTCCAGGAGGGCAGCATGGATTCAGCCTTGGCTTTGCTCCCCTTGAGATGCACAGGCAGAGCAGCAGCAGGAAGGATCCAATCTGGGGCAAAACCATGAAAGATACCCCGGGTGGCTGATTGGACATGGGGAGTTGTAGCATCTGTGCTCACCTCTCAGCAGCTTTTAAAGTTAATGCTGGTTGGGCTCTGCAACACCAGAGGAGGTTCCACTGACATTCGGGCTGCTGAAATTACAGCAAACAGCCCAAATCTTTCGTGAGTAGGATGGGTCTTAAAGGGCAAGACATGCCCAGCCTGGCCAGGTGCTCCTGGCTCAAAGCAGTGGCAGATGGCAAAACCAGTCAGCCCAGCCTTGTGCAGTGGTGGGTGAGTCACCCACACGCCTCCACTCCCAGCATTTCCCCCAAACATGCTGAAACTGCAGTTTCTTGGCTGCTGTGCTGTGAGGACAGAGCAGTACCAGCAGGACTGCAGCACCCGTGGGTGCCAGTGTATCAGTTAATGTCATGTTCCCAACACTGCACACCAGACATTCTTTCTCAGGGCTGTTATCACCAGCTTCCTGCATCTCAAGCATCTTATCTCCACTTTATGACCCTCAGAGAGGAGGAGCTTTCCCAAGCACCGGATTAAACTCCATCAATAACTACTCAGGGAGTCTTTTAAAATATTTATAAAGCTCTTAAATATTTAGCAGTATTTATTACGGTTTGTGAGACATTGCATTGTCTCCATGACAATGCCACCCTTCAAAATATGCCATGTACCTTCTCTTACTTCCAGTGACTATAAACAAACCTGGCAGTGAGAAATCCAGTCCTACAACCTCATTCAAGAAAGAAACAGGGGCCCTGCTGCTATTTAAAAACTCTGCCCTCGCTAAGATGCTCACACCTGCCACATTGTCTTCACTAATGCTTTCTAACAGCAGCCTATGCGAATCTGAGGGTATCAACTAGCTGAATGCCAAAGCCCAGCAGCAGCAGCTCACATCTCTCCCGTGACCTTGGGCAAGTCATTTAATCTGTCCCAACTGGTGCAATGTAGGGGGACTCACATCTCAGCTCTCCCTGCCAGGCTGCTGTAGGTTTGTGTCAGGCACTGCAGCAATGGGGAATATAGGTAGGCTGAGCTTTGTGAATTCCAGCAGCAGACAGAATCACAGAATTGTTTAGGTTGGAAGGGACCATAAAGATCATCTCATACCAATCACTTGCCATGGACAGGGATAGCTCTTACCAGACCAAGTTGCTCAGAACCCTGTCCAACCCGGTGTTGAATACATCCAGGAATGGGACATCCACAATGTCTCTGGGCAACCCGTGCCACTGTCTCACCACCCTCACAGGGAACTTATGATATCTAATATCTAAGCTAAATCTACCCTCTTTCAGCTTAAAGCCATTACCTCTTGTTTTATCACTACATGCCCTTGTAAAAAGTCCCTCCCCAGTTGTCTTGTAGACCTTACTTTTGCATGCTTTGGCCCTCAAAACCCCTTCTTTCAGCAAAGCAAGGAGGCTGTGAGGAGATCAGGAAGAAGGCACAGAGATGCGTTGGAGATGAGGCTGAGACTACACACCACCACTTGTGGCCAGGGTACAAGGGGCAAGCAGAAACAGTCCAGCTGTGTTGAATATGCAGCACAAGTAACCCTAACCTTAGCCTTAGTGCTAACCCTAAGCCCCACCTGGCACCAGGGAGCCCAAAGCAGATACAGAAAGTCCTGACAACCTCCAAGCCAGAAATTGTCACCTAAGATGGAGATAAAACCAGAGCACCTCTGGCTTTTGAGATGAACCTGTCCTCTCTGGCATTTATAACCCCTGAATCCAAGTGCTCCTGTGGTGCCACCTGTGCACAGCCAAGTAGGGTTGGATTTTGGGGGTGCCTTTCTTGGAGAAAGCCAGACAAAGTCTGCAGTGTCCATAACAGCCCTGAAACCGAACCAAATTCAAGAGCACAGCTCTTGTTGCCTGAAGCAGCATTGCTTGCACATGTTGATGATGTGCAGTCACCCCTGGAGAGGACAACCTATGTCAGGAGCATGATTTTTATCTTGCCCTTTCCAGCATCTCCTAGTTTCCTTCAGTAAGCCTGAGTTGCAGGACGTAGCTTGGTCATACCAGCAGAAATCTGTCAAATCTGTATTCTGGAAACAGAAAAACCTACAGCCTTTAGAAATATGTTTTTTCAAGAGCTGCTATGGGCCTTGCCCCAGGAGATGAACTGAGATAAGTCTGGTTTGAAGCTGGAGTAGGAGGCAAACACAGAGGAGCTCCCCATGGGATTGGTGAAGAGCCTGTGTGTGAGCCAGGCAAGGAAGAACTTGCCCAGCCTTTGCTCTACAAAGATTTCTATTTTCACTGAGAATCCAGCAGCCCCTAACGGAGCTTAAGCCTTCCCTGAGGACATCATGTTCTGTTAGGGCTTATTGTCAAGGGAAGTAGGAAAATCCAGTTTTCCCAGTACAATCTCGTGAGCTGGGCTGCAGGTTCTGGCAGGCATGGCTTTGCTTTCTAGTCCCTTTGTGCAAGGACATAACTGATGTTTCTCTGGTGAGGAAAATGGGGTCTGGGAATAGATCCACAAAGACAGAGGGTTTCACTGAGCCATGGAGCTGAGTGAGATGCAGCTGCACTAATGGGAACATGACATCCATTTGCTGTTACTGTCGTGGCTGCCTCTGCTAGCCTATGCCATCACCAGCATCCCCCTGCCCTTCCTGCATCTCTGTAGACAGGATGCTTTCTGTCTGGACAGTCCTGGTTCAGCCAATGCAGATCCCTGCCAGTGTCAGCATCTTCGGATGCTTTGCTGACAAAGCCAATTCCTGGGGCAGACTCACAACGTGGAGGTCAGCCCCATGTAGAAGCAACCCAAGACCAGCAAGGAGCCACCAGGCAAATGTTCCCCATCTCTGCTCCATGGGAAATCAGGGATTGTAAAGCCTCCTCTCCTGGTAGGGTTGTGATCCTACTGTGCGTCAGCCCAGAGGAGCAGCACTGTGTGTACGGAGCTCTGCCTTTGATGTGCTACAACGGCTTGGGAGTGAAAACAAACACAGCACTTGGTAGAGAAAGTAGGGCAGTGGAAAAGAAGCCTGGAAATCCCCTGGGTGGCTTTTTCCCTCTCCACATTCAAAGAAAAAGGCACTGGATGACACTGATTTCCCAGCCTTTGGCTGACTGAGATGGGAACCAAGTCCTCCCCAGGCATGAACACTGAGGTGCCTGTCCTATTTTGAACATGCCACTTGCAACCTAATGGAAGCAAAATAATAGACCATAGAATCACAGAATGTATTGGGTTGGAAGGGATCCTCAAAGGTCATCTTGTCCAACCCCCCTGCAGTGATCAGGGACACATGCTACTAGATCAGATTACTCGGAGCCCCATCACATTTGACCTTGAATGTCTTCAGGAATGGGGCTTCTGCCATATCTCTGAGAAACCTGTTCCAGTATTTGACTGCTCTCATCATGAAGAGCCTCTTCTTTGTGAAGAGCTTCCTTTATCCTGAAAAATTTCCTACTGCAGCAGGATAATGAAAGTGCCAGTCTCTGCTGCTACCTATGTCCCATCTGACTCTATCCATGGGCCCAGGGTGATAAAAATCAAAGCAGAGCAGTTGGGATTGTCTGAACACCCTCATCCTTTCTTGCCAGATAGTTTGGGCTTGTTCCTGATACTTAGACTCTTGTCAAAGCTCAGATACAGCTGCAGAATACCAACTCTGGGTCAGATTCACCCCACAAATGGATGTGTCTTTACACTGAAAGGGAAAAACTCATTGCCATGAGTTTGCTGCAGCATGCAAAGCCCTTTCTGACTCTCGTGGCAGCCAGCTAATGCACCAGCCAGGGAAAAGTGTACAACATCTCAGTTTTCACTTCTCAATACCATGCATACAAACACTCCTCTTACCTAGAGACATTTAATTCTTCTTTGAGGGTTTCTAAGCAAGGTGTTTTGGTGCTGAGATCCAAACACATCCTTCTTCATGTGAAGCCGTGTTCTGAATTCATTTTTATCTGCTAAGAGTTGCTCTTACCAGGTTAGATGTTACCCTCACCTCATCAGCCTCAAGACCTCTAAGAAGCCCAGGCAATAGCTCTGAATGTCAAATACCATGTGAAGAGTGGTTCACCCTGGCAGGACTTAGCTGCCTGTACTTCAGCTGAGACCCAGCAAGGTGCTGAGCATGTTCCCTCTCCTTGTGATACCAGGATGGAGACCTCTGGACAATAAACTATATACTTCTCCTTAGAAGCAGTGAGAGTGACAACACTGTGCTCACCCCCTGCCTAACACAAAAGCAGATCCAGTTCCTGCCTGCAGGAACTTTTGCTGTCTTCAACTCAAGAAGCATCTTCCTGTACTTGTTGCTCACCTGATATGCATTGCCTGCTGTACACCACATGCTCTGATGGAGAAAAGTGCTTCAGCCCAGGTTGCTTTGCCAGACTCTTCCTCAGATGCTTGTTCTCAATATCTGGGAGCTGGAAGGTTTCTTCCAGGGCTCCTATGTGCCTTCTTACATTCACCACCTCTTGCAATACTCCAGTACTGAAAAGAGAGAGGAAAACAGAATGTCTTCAGTTTAAATTCCAATTATATCAAATAGGCTATTCCTCCATGGCTTCACCTAAGAGACCCAGCTCACCTGAGACCAGTCAGGTCCTCTGCCAAGGCCCCATCTTGCTGAGTCTCCATGCTCTGCTGTTTCTAGGTCAGCCTACTGTAACTCAGTCTTCAACCTTTTGTTTGTTTGGGGTTTTGGCGGGTTTTTTTGTTTGCTTTAAATGTCTAATTTCACTTTTCTGCCATGAAGACACGAGTGGTCAACAGATGGTGCTGGCAGGAATCTCATTAATCATCACTCAGGCAGCTCTCAGATTTGGACACTGGTGGAGGAGGCCTTGGTGGGCTGGGAAGTGGAAGGTCAAGTGGTGCAGCATCTCTTCTCTGGAGCTTTTCACAGCTTTCCACCATAAGCCTTAAGATATTTGGTGGCTAAATGCTTTGTTGTGCACATGAAAAGCCATCAAAACAAACATGCAGCAAGGACTGAAGCCATTGAGAGTAGAAGTCCCTTCCAACTTTGTTACTTCTACAGTGCTCAGGTGCTGTATGGACTGATGAGCAATTAACTCACAGATGAAAATCATTAAGCATTTAAGGGGGCTTAATGGGATTTTTTGTACCAATCAAAAGCCTGCTGGGAGTCTGACTGAGATCATCTAAGAGGCACTGAGCCTGAGGTGGGACAGGCTGTGGGATACATGGGGATCACAGAATCATAGAATTGTTTGAGTTGGAAAAGACCTCTAATATCATCAAGTCCAACCATCAATCCAGCACCACCATGGCCATTAAACCATGTCTGAGTGCCATGTCCATGCATTCCTTGAACATCTCCAGGGATGGTGACTCCACCACTTTCTGGACAGCCTGTTCCAATGCCTGACCACTCTTGCAGGAAAGAATTTTTTCCTAATCTCCAACCTGGTACAATTTCAGGTAATTTCTTCTCATTCAGTCACCTGATACTAGGGAGAAGAGACCAACCCCCACCTCACTGCAATCTCCTTTCACATAGTTGTAGAGAGCAATGTGATCTCCTTAGAAACAGTCAATCTCATGATGAAGAACCACTCTCTGCCATCCCTCCTGCTTCTTTCCAAAAGAGAAACCTCCCTTGAAGAGCAACCAGGACTTCTAGTAGAAATATCCTCTTGTCCCTCCAGGAAGTCCAGAGAATGGAGATGCCAGTGGCTTCCCCAGCTCAAGGTGTGGCTGTCAGTGATGACACTGGTGAAGACACTGGCTGGGGCAGAGAAAGTGGCCCTGGGGCAGAGAAAGTGGCCCTGGGGCAGAGAAAGTGGCCCTGGGGCAGAGAAAGTGGCCCTGGGGCAGGCCTGGGGAAACTGGGCTCTGAGATGAGGACATCTCCAATGAATGCATCCATTATTTGGCTCTCAGAGTTATATATATATATACTAAATCTTTATATATACACATGGACACCACTCAATTAGACTGAGAATATCTTCTGGCTCCTTGCCTGGGTTGGACTCAGGGTAGGAAGCAACATTTTAGTCCTGCAAGTGCTGCTAGCTCCAGAATAAAACAAAGACTGCTGGCATATCTGAGCCACTGTCATCTGACTTTAGACAGTGGGAAAGTGCCTGCCTTACCCTCAGCTGTGTTTCACCTCCTATCCAAGGGTATCAGAGACCAAATTGCTCAAATGGAAATCAGACACCCAGGAAAATGTTCCACCTTCTCCACAGAAAAAGGTAGAAAGGAGGACTGTGGGAACTACCAACCTGGCAGCCTCCCCTCTACCTGGGAAGATGATGGAATGGATACCCCTAGCAGCTCTGCTAAGGCTCATGGAGGTGATTCAAGACAGTCAGCATGGATTTATCAAGGGCAAACCTGCTCTAGTTCAAGATGGTCCGGCTCACTGTAGGGTAGTTGGACTTAGAAGATTCCTTCCCACCCAAACCCTTCTCTGATTCTATGATCACTCATGGCTGAGCACTCTCCTCTAGCTCAGATCACAAGGAAGAGCAATTAAGGCCTTGAAGAACTTTCTTGCCCCCTTGCTACCTCCTGTGAGGTTGGGGGCAGGGCTGCCACAGAGGGTGAGCAGCCTGCAGCTTCAATCCCCCATGGGGAGAAGAGCACAAATCGGAGCTGGGCACTGGCATTCCTCTGTAAAAAAACATACGTAGGAGGAGAGAGGAAGTGTTAGGGGTGCAGATGAAGCAGGTACCAAGGCAAAGTAAATAGAATTTGCAATTACACCTTGAAAAATTGAACCTGAGGAAGATTTGATTTGATTAACGTCAATTTGGGTGGTGGAGCAGAGCCAGCGGAGCTGAAACGTTGCGATTCAATAGACTCAGTGAGACTTGCCAAAAAGAAATGTCTCTCAAATAAGCACTGATTTCCTGCTGGGGAAGCAGAAGGGGGAGTTCTTCATTCCTTCTGGGCAAAATCATCACTTACACATTTGTAGCCCTGGGCTGTATCATCTAATTGGTCTTTCCTCACCAGCCTCTCACAGGAATTATATAACCATTGAAGGAACCTCTGGAGATCATCGAGTCCAGCCCCCTGCTAAAGCAGGATCACCTAGGGTAGGGTCACACAGGAATGCATCCAGATAGGTTTTGAAAGTCTCCAGAAAAAGGAACCTCCACAACCTCTTTGGGCAGCCTGGACCAGTGATACTTCACCCTTACCACAAATAAATTTCTCATCATGATTAAGTGGAACCTCCTGTGTTCCAGCCGGGGAGGTGTTCAGGATGGGGTGCTTGGTTGCATGGTTTAGTTGATTGGGTGGATTGGATAATAGGTTGGACACAATGATCTCAAAGGTCTCTTCCAACCTGGTTTCTGTTTCTATTCTATTCTATTCTATTCTATTCTATTCTATTCTATTCTATTCTATTCTATTCTATTCTATTCTATCCTATCCTATCCTATCCTATCCTATCCTATCCTATCCTATCCTATCCTATCCTATCCTATCCTATCCATTGCTCCTTGCCCTATTACTGGACACCACCAAAAAAGGACTGGCACCTTCATCTTCACACCCACCCCTCAGATATTTATAGACATTGATAAGATCCACTCTCAGCCTTCCCTTCTCCAGACTAAACAGCCCCAGGTCTCAGTCTTTCTTTGTAGTAGAAGTCCCTTAACTATCCTCATAGCTCTCCATTGGACTCTCTCCAGTAGATCCCTGTCTCTCTTGAACTGGAAAGCCCAAAACTGGATACAGTATTCCAGGTGTGGTCTCACCAGGGTAGAGTAGAGATGGAGGAGAACATCCCTAGACTTGCTAGACAGGCAAAAATATTTGAAGTTCATTTATAGAGGTGAGCAAAGCTGGGCTGAGGCAGCAAGAAGGTGTCACCAGTGCTTAAGAAGGATCTGTGTGTCACCTTTGTCCCTTTCTTCCAAGCACAACACGGCTAAGGTCAACCGCCAGCCCCTGCAGAGGTGCTGTGCCAGGAGGCATGGAGCTGGGGAACCATAGATGAAAGCTCTCTACCACATAAGCATGCTGCCAGTGGACTAGTGCATGTCTTGTCAGGGTCCATCACTGGTAGGTTATTTGTGTCATGAACCTGGTCCCAACAAGCAATATATTTTGCATGGAAAACAAGACACATTTTGTAAAAATAGGTCTTTTCTGACAGCATGGGCCGGGGGTTTGGAGGAAGCACTGTGATATCGGAGCAGCTGCAGCAGTTCAAAGTGATGACCCACCAAACCCAGCATCCTGTTTCCAGAAACTCAGAGTGACCAGGGCCATGTTTGGACATGGAACTTGTCAGCTTAGCTTCATGCTGTGCACAGCTCTGCTTCTTCAGCTTGGAAGACCAAGGACAGCAGAAGACCTAAAGGTAGAAAGAGATGCAAGGACAGAAAGAAACGCAAGGACAGGAGGAGTCTCACCCTCTTTGCCCTTTTGGTGCCAGCCATTACCTCCACCCCATCTCCCTGCCCTTGCTGCCCAACTCCTAGTTGCTCCTGACACGGAGCCCCATTGCTGACCACCCATCATTTCAAGATGCTGAGACCCACACCTCCTCCTGCGCATGCCAGGAGAACATGCTTTGGCAGGAGGCACTGCAGCCTCAGCCCAAGGCAGGGACTGAACCACCAAGATCCCCAGGACATCTTAAAAGAGTAAAGGGGTTTTGCGTTGCCTTGTGCAGAGGATGGGGCTGAAGGTTGCCTGAGCTAACTCATGTTGACAGGCTTGACTACAGCTGCCTGTCTCCTTCCCCATGTAGCCACTGCAGAATGCACCACGCTAAGAAGATTCTATCTGAAAAAGACATGGAGCATCATTTAAATGGAGCATCATGATTACAGTATGGACACAAACTAATGCCACAATCTCGTGCCATGCTGCAACCACAGTGCCACCTGCCTCAAGTGTTCTGCCACTGTCCTGGCAATGAGGGTGGCTGCTTCCACCATGGCAAGGAACTGTGCCAGAACCAAATGGGATTTGAGATGCTCCTGAGGACCAGGGAAGTGATCTTACCCCTGTGCTTGGCACTGGTGAGGCCACACCTTGAATACTGGGTTCAGGTTTGGGCCCCTCACACCAAGAAGAGCATTGAGGTGCTGGATGTGTTTGAGATTCAGTGGCATTTTTTTTGCTTGGAAATTTCCTTCTTGTTTTAACTTGCATTTTAAATTGCATGATGATATAAAGGTACACACTGGTCCACTGGTCTTGGCTCCTTTGCACACCCAAAGCTCCAGCTTTCATGCATCAGGGGGCTCTGCTTTGGCTTTTCCAAACATCAAGCCTGGATTATGTCCCTGCATGGAGGCAACTGCTCTATGTGTTTCAGTTGTCTTCTGTGCTCTTCCAAGGCAGTCAGGATAGCCTTCCTGTTATAGAAACATAGAATCATTTTGGTTGGAAAAGACCTTCAAGATCATCGAGTCCAACCATCGACTTAACACTACCATGACCATTAAACCATATTCCTGGGTGCCATATCTACATGCTTCTTGAGCACCTCCAGGGACAAGTGACTCTACCACCTCCCTGGGCAGCCTGACCCAATATCTGACCACTCCTGAAGGAAAGAAATTGTTCCTAACATCCAACCTAAACCTTCCCTGGGGCAACTTGAGGCCATTTCTTCTTGTCCTATGAACCTCCTTGGTTTCCAGGCTGAGCCAAACATATTTCCTCACTCCTTTGAATTCCTCTTTTGACATCATGGCTCAGTGTTTTCTTTTTTTTGCTATAAACGTCTCTTGATACCATTTTCTGTAACATATCCTATGCAGTCTTTTTGTTTCTCAATCTAGAAGAGTCTCAGGATACACTTTCTGTGAAAGATGCCTGAAAGAGCAGAATCAGGAGGAAAAAAAATTACTTATTCTTCCCCTCTCCTGGGTAGATTAACCTTGAAGTCATCTATGAGAAAACCAGTAGAGTCAATAAAATAAGAGCACTGGAGAGAAAGAAGTGCTGCTGGTACCCCCAGTTCCTCTTTATAAAATGCAGAATGGAGAAGAAAGGATTTTTCTTGGAACACTTGGCTTCTTGGACAAGTAGTTACAAAGGGTTGTTGTGGTGGGCTGTAATGAGAATCCCACTACCCATGGAGTTTTTTTGCTTTAATTTATGATGCTGATTCAACCTCAAATGTCTTTCGTCATGTGGAAAAAAAAACATCCCAAGAACCCTGGCTTTTTCTACATGATGATCCCCCACAGAGTGCTTCACTGGGTACCACTTGCAGCACAGATAAACACAATCAGGGCTATATTTGGTCCCCTTGCCACCCCAGTGAGACCCACTGATGGATGGAGATGGTATTACATGATTTACAGAAAACACAGAAAAATACAAAAAATGTAGCAAACACAAAAAAATGTAGTTCAGAACAGACTGTTGGTATTAACCCCTTTGGGCTCAGTATGTAGTCAACAGCATCCTGGCCTGTAGTATGGCCTGATGTGATTGTAGTGATTGTCCTGATGTACTCAGCACTGCTGAGGCTGCAACTCGAATACTGCTTTCAGTTTTGGGCCCCTCGCTTCCAAAAGGACATTGAAGTGCTGGAGTGTTTCTAGAGAAGGGCAATGAAGCTGGTGAGGGGTCTATAGAACAAGTCTTGCGAGGAGCAGCTGAGGGAACTGGGGTTATTTAGCCTGGAGAAAAGAAGGTTGAGGGGAGACCTTCTGGCTCTCTACAACTCCCTCAAAGGAGGCTGGAACAAGGTAAGGGTTGGTCTCCCTAGTAAGTAGTAGGGCAAAAGAAATGGCATCGAGTTGCACCAGGGGAGGTTTAGGTTAGACATTGAGGAACAATTTCTTCCCCAAAAAAGGCTGTCAAGCCCTGGAAGAGGCTGCCCAGGGCAGTGATGGAGTCCCATCCCTGGAAGGGTTTCACAGTCGTGTAGATGTGGTGCTGAGGGATATGGTTTAGTGGTGACCTGGCAGTACTGGGTTAATGGTTGGACTTGATGATCTCCAAGGTCTCTTCCAACCAAAACTCTTCTACAGTTCTCTGATTTTATTTGAGCTAAGGGAAGGAAGCTTACGTACATCTGATGCAGGCAATTGAATTTTACTTCAAGCACTGATCAAATGATTTAAGCCCATTTCTCTCTCTCTTGGGGCTAGCACACCCAAGGCATAAAGCTGGGAAGGAAGCCAGGGAAGGATTTCAGGTGAGCTCTGAGGAATAGGTTTTATTGAGGCTGGCAAACCTCCCCCAGGCTGTCACGGCAACCTGGGGCTGCTCAGTGCCCTTGGGGGTTAAAAATGATCTTGGCAATTATAGTTCCATAATTGACTTTTAACTGACCCAATAGCTGAATATTCCCCAGCAGAAATTTCTACATTTGGAGGAAAAGAAGAGCTGGCCCAGGGTCTCATCACACTCATTGCAAAGAATTTTTTCCTTCTCTACAGTCTGCATCTCCCTCTTTTAGTTCAAACCATCACCCCTTGTCCTGTCACAACAGGACAATTCTGTCCCCAGCTTTCTTAGGGGTCCCTTTAAATGCTGAAAGATCACAAGAAGATCTTCCCAGAGCCTTCAAGAAAAGCATCATGGCACAAAAGTGTGTGCTCTGGGGCAGGAGAGGTTGGTCAAACATGGTGCAGGAGCCCACCAGAGTTTAGCAGCTCTTTGCCAGCATTTTTGTCCTTGAACATCACCTTTTGGGAATACCAGCTGGAGACTGCATATCAGGCTGGAGGGATTCTGGCAAGTTTCTTGGCCTGGTGGGACAAAGATATCGCATGGTGGGAGGGAGAGGTGTTAAGAGCGATGCAGCTGCTGAGGGACTAGCTGGGGTATGGGTGGTGAGTGCCACAGGAAAAGGACCTGGGGAAAGCACCACAGACAGCATCACTGACATGTATGTACGATAGGATGTGTTGTGGGGAGCAGTGAGAACTTGAGGGAGAAAGTGTTGAAGGTGAGGGAGCTGTGGCAGGCACCATGCCATGACTGACCTTGCCATTGCTGGAGGTTCTTCCGGGGTTGCCAGAAGAGCCCATCTCTGCCAAGCAACTCTCATCGGTGGTGCAGGCTCTTGGATGCCCCTCTGGTGCCCTGGAGAGGGAGTTGAAGGTGATTCGGGGTCTGAATGTGATTTAGCTTTTGCTACAGACCTGCCTTCTTCACCAACCCTCATTCCCACAAGGGGTCTCTGGGAAGGTCCATGCTCAACATCGCCAAGGAAGGCGCCAAAAGAGAAGAGCATTAAAGACAAAGCCAGCCCTTCCCCTGGGTAACCAGGACTGCTCAAGTCAGGATGAGCTTCTCCGTAGGTGTTGGGCAAACCTGGGGGGCGGCAGCAGAGTATTATGGGGCTTAGTGTGTCCAACTGAACCTGCTCTTTTGCTTGTCCTCTCCTCCAGAGCGAGCCCGGGATTACCTGCACAAGACCGGACGCTTCATCGTCATCGGCGGCATTGTCTCGCCTGTGCATGACTCCTATGGGAAGACGGTAGGGTTGTCCCTGTTTTCCCTGCCTGCCACCTGTGTGCAATGGTACCTCTGAAGCCAGTGGGAAGCACTGGGCAATGCTGCTGCACCCGTGGTCCTTTCATGGATCTCCTCCATTCAAGGCAGCCTTAGACCACGAGAAAGTCTTCTAGAGAACGGAGAGGATGAAATCATTTAGTCTTTAGATAAAAACTGCAGCAAGACCCTGCAAACACCCAAAGTCCTGAACTGCAAAGAGAAACAGTCTCACCCAAAATAGTGGTGGTCATCTCCTCGTGTTGGGTTTTGGGGTGGGATTTTTTAATCATTTCAAAGACAATTTTAATGTGGGAATGGTGACTATGCGAACAGGGACCTTCAAAAGCACTTCCTGGGGCAAGGGAAAATCCAAATTAGGAGAGGAAAGAGATTCCTCCTCTCCTGAAAGCTGGAGAAGTTTCATCAAGACATCACCATCCCCAGTTCTGGCCCCACTGCAGCACAGGGCTGAGCATGGTGGTGCTGGGCAAATCTCACTGAACAGAGTGTGATGGGGACTGAAGAAAGTGCCCCTGCAAACTGGAGCTTAAATGCATTTTTGTGGCCAGTCCTTCTTATCTGTCCCATCTGAGAATTCTGCCCCAAGAAGGTTTGCAAGCCCTGACTGGCCAGGACATGATGCTTGCCTCCCATAACCATTCCTCCATCACCCTTCTCTTGCAGGGTCTAGTCTCCAGCCGGCACCGCCTGACCATGTGCCAACTGGCCGTCCAGTCCTCTGACTGGATCAGGTGAGTGGCAGAGCTTACACTCACCACGGCACCAGCAGCCCCCAGCAGCTTTCCCTTCCCCAGCATGGTTGTGGCAGTCTTGCATGCAAATTGGATATGCTGCCAGCTGCTAGAGCTCCAACCAAGGAAAACCAAAGGCTTTCCTCTCTTTGTCCAGTTGAGGGTCTGTAAGGAGGGTTTTACTTCAAGGCTTCATGGGGGCTTGCAAGCCCCTGCTGCATCTGTGGTGTCTGGACAAAGCCCCAAGTCACCCAGCCCACCCCAGCCTTGTGCTGTGGCTCTTTCCCTTTCTACACCTGCAGCATCACCCCATAGACCAACCCTTCCCAGCATGGCCATGTGACAGCTGAGGTGGGACCAGAAGCATTTCTGGGCTGCCCTCAGGAAAGAGAGTTGTAACACATGTAGTGACATTCAAGTCAAAGGGAAGCTGGTTAGCTGGGCACCAGGAATGGAAAGGTGCCCAGACATATGTTCAGGGGCCCAAAGCTATTAGGAAAAGCAGGATGGAAGGACATGGTCCATGACAGAGCTAGGGGAGAGGCAGTGTCTGCTCAGGGCACTGCACTCAGGGCCAGTGTGGAGAAGGTAGCATGGCCAGAAGGTCCAGCTACTGACCATCAGCCTACACTGTTACCTTGCTGTGCTCCTTGCAGGGTGGATCCCTGGGAGTGCTACCAGGACACCTGGCAGACCACCTGCAGCGTGCTGGAGCACCACCGTGACCTGATGAAGGTGAGGCAGCCCCTGTGCCATGGGTGCCCTCACCCTCCTAGCCCCAGGTCCACCCAAAGAGGCTGGATGGGATTGGGGATCCTCAAGTGAGCTTGGACTTACCTGTCACTAAAGATGACCTTCAGCCTGGAGGCTCAACGTGATGATCATAACAGCTGTGGGAGTTAGGCAGCTGGGGTGAAGGCACTGTCCCTGTTACAGCTCTCCCTCCTTGCAGAGAGTGACTGGCTGCATCCTCTCCAACGTCAACACGCCCTCCATCACCCCCGTGATCGGCCAGCCCCAGAACGAGTCCTCGCAGACCATCTACCAGAACAACAACAACGTCTCCAACAAGCCCACTGCAGGTGGGTGGCAGTGGGGTAGGGAAGAGGGGGATGATCATCCTCACCTCTCAGCCAGGGCTGCCAAGAGCGTTTCGTCAGCTTATTTTTGGGTCAGGTCACTCATCAGGCTCCATGCACCAAGTCCAGGGTGGGGTGGAGATGTGATGGAGAAGTGAGAGATCAGCACAGCAAGGGGAGCCAAGAACAGCTTAAAATGGCTGTCTAGTCCCACTGGACTTCGGCTGGATGATATCCAGGTAGCAAGATCAGCCAAGAAAAGGGTACCTGGTATCCACTGGGTGTCTGCCAGGGATGGACTTGCTGGGTCCTCCACAAGCTGGTGGGATATAGGACATTGAGCTATTAGCTGGAAAGAAGAGGGGTCATTACTTAAATCCCATAAAACAAAATATCTTGTGAGGTTTCTAGTCATTTTAGCTGTCCAGGTGGTTCCTTCAAGACACAGTGTAGCACTCTTGGGAGTTAAGCCCTCAAATGGATGTGGTGGGGAGATGCTGAGAGCACTTCCTGCACATGGGTGTAGAAGTATCTCATGGGACCAGGCTGGCTGAAGCATCCATGTGGGTCAGTCTGACAGGCACTGTCATCTCTCTGCTTAGTTTTCATTTTTAATGGTTGGACTTGATGATCTTAATTCTCTGATTCTTCTTCACCTTTAGCAAAGATCCTGGGGAAGGTGGGAGAAAGCCTGAGCCGGATCTGCTGTGTTCGCCCACCCATGGAGCGCTTCACCTTTGTGGGTATGTAGAAGAAAGATCCAGCATCACCTTTGCTTTAGCTCCAGCTCCTAGATTTCCTCACAGCCCACTATCCTAGGCTGGGGACAAGCATCTCTCTTTTGCTTCCCTTCTCCAGATGAAAATGCCAACCTGGGGACAGTGATGAGATACGAGGAGATTGGTGAGTACCCAGCTCTGCTCCATGTCACTCCAGCTCCTCTGGATCAGCACTGTGCAGCTCAGGAGTAGCTTTACAAGTCCAGTGGCACGTGAAGGATGTTGGATCATTCCACCCTGGTGCCCACTGTTGGGAATGAGGGGTGAAACAGGAGCAGTGTTCAACTAGCCTGAGCCCCTTTCCATTGGCAGACAAGCAGCCTGAAGTAAGGGAGCAAGCAGCAGGGACCCAGCTCCCAGTGCTGCCATGGACCCGCCATGGCATTATGCTTTGAAAGTCACCCCAAGTGCCATCAAACATGCCCTCCCATGGTGGTGTTACCTACATCCTCTCGTCATTGCAGACCCATCAGGCTGAGCTCAGCATTACCATACATCACCCAGGGCTCTGCATGGGGAGCTTGTCAGTTGTTTTGAAACTCATCTCATGGACTGGCTCACATGTAGCCTGGAAAACACCCATCTTGGCACTGGTACCATGCAGAGCCCAATGGCTTTGGCCAACTTAGAAATGCCAACCAGAGAGGCACCTTCCTGTGCAGTTGCATCTTCCCACTTGTGGGTGAGTTTATGGCTTTCTTCTGGTGGTTGTGGAAATAAATTAATCTTTTTATGATCCTGTCAGAGCAGAAAGTTTCTCCCTGTAGCATGACTATGGAGCAGCAAAGCCAGCTCTCATAGCAAGCTGTCAGCAAGCAGCAGTCCCAGCCTGGGGAGAGAAGGATGAGCAAGGAAAACTTCTGGTGCTTCACTGTTAGCTTTGCTAAAGCAAACACAGCCATGCCCAGAGCTCTGAGCAGTCCCCTGGAATCTCCTGGTGCCCCATGGCTGGAGTCCCTACAGCAGATCACAAAGCAATTTGTGGATGCTTGCAGCACGGAGAAGTGACTCCTGCCCCAAGGGATGCCCCATCTCCAGGGCTGGAGCACAGCCCCACTTTGACTGTGTGCAGCAATACTAACAACCCAGTAGTACTGGAGAGGAGTTGGCACAGAGTAGGCTGGGAGGTATTTGACGTTTGGAACCAGTAGAAATGCAAGAAGGACCACAGAATTGTTTTAGCTGGAAAAGACCTCCAAGCCCATTGAGTCCAACCTTCAACCTAAGACCAACATGGCCATTAAACCATGTCCAAGTGCCTTGTCCACACATTTCTTGTTCACCTCCAGGGATGGTGACTCCACCATCTCCCTGGGCAGTCTGTTCCAATGCCTGATCACTCTTGCAGGAAAGAAATTCTAGCATGCTTTCTTTTGGCAGAAGTCTGTGGAGATGAAGATCTCCCTGAGCAGGAGAGTGGAATGGGGGTGGGAGGGGGAGGGGGTCAGTGGTGCCTGCTCAGCCTGTTTGCTCCCACCTTTGACCTTCTCTACTTCTTTTTTCAGAGCTTCGCATCTTACTGCTCTGTGGCAGTGACCTGCTGGAGTCCTTCTGCATCCCTGGTCTCTGGAATGAGGCAGATGTGAGTCACCACTGCTGTGCAACCCTCCATGCCCCTCTTCCCCAAGCTCCCTCCCTCCTTCTCTTCTTCCCATACCCATCACTCTTGAGAGCCACTCAGGTCCCATGAGATGGCAGGCGCCCTCTGCCCCCACCTTCTCTTCCATCCCAACTCTGACCCATACCTCCTCTACACATGGTCAGCCTGCAGGACAGTGTCTTCTGCTCAAGAGTCACCAACTGTGTCTCCTGTAAACCCAAACTCTGCTCCCACCCACCACTCATGCAGAGGACAGCACCCAGGATTCAGGCAAGGTTTCCAAAAGCTATACCCTCACTACTCACTGCTTTGAAGGAGTATCAAGTAGCTGCCAGTCCCAGCAGCTCGAGGCGTGGAGACAGGAAATAGGAGGTTTGCAAAAGCTGGCCTGATACTAGAAATGAGGCACCTCACAGCCCAATGGACAGCTTTCACCACAGAAAAGTTCTAGCTCTAACTCTTGTGGATGAGTCAGTTTTGGCCTGAGATGGGTGAGACCATGGGAGCCATTCCCATGTGGTGGCAAATTTGGCCACCAGCCTTGGCACAAACTCAGGTAGGACAACTCCAGTCTTCTAAGATGATACTTCTGTCAGGACAAACACATCCATCTTGCTCATAAAGTCTTCCAGCAAGGCAGAGGTCATGTATTCTTTGGGCAACTTCTGCTGCTTCTACCCTCTTTCTATCATGACAAGCCCTTCCTAAAGCTTAACTTCAACATCTATTAGTAGGATTTATTTCATCCACCAAGGACCACTCACTACACCTTGATAAATCCAAGTTTCTGCCAAAGACCATCCAGATTACCTCTGATTCGCTTTCTACCTCCAATCCTGACCCCGGCCTAGGTTTCAATGGGCAGTGGGATTGACAGACAGAGGCAGGTTTTGCATGGCATGGTCATAAAGCTCTCTCCCTTTTGGGTTGCTCCTAGATGGAGGTGATCGTTGGGGAATTTGGGATTGTGGTGGTTCCCCGAGATGGAGCAGACCCTGATCGGATCATGAACCACTCCTCCATACTTCGCAAGTACAAAGTAAGTGGCTGCATGCCTGGCCAGGGAAGGCTGAAGAGGGACCCACAGCCTCTCTTGACCCAGAGGTGCACTTCGACCCAGGCACAAAATGTCTTGAGGCCAGATGCTCTCAGCTGCTGGTGGAATGGGGCCACCATGCAGCAGCTCCCTAAAGCCACTAGGGCAGGCAGTCCTGGCAGAGCTGATGTCTACCTCTGGCCAGCCCTTTACTCCTCTCTTCCTCTTTCCTCTCTGCAGAACAACATCCTGGTGGTGAAGGACGACTCAAACCACCCCATGTCTGTTGTCAGCTCCACCAAAAGCAGGTGGGTCATGCAGGAGGACTCCTGCTATATGTTGGGGAGAGGGGTGCCCCTGGGCAGCTCCTCCATTTGTGGGGACAACAAGGTGCCACCCAAGCAGCCTCTGAACCCTTTTTCTTCCCCTGCACCCTCAGACTGGCTCTGCAGCATGGGGATGGACATGTTGTGGATTACCTCTGCCAGCCCGTCATTGACTACATCCTCAAGAGCCAGCTCTACATCAACGCCTCTGGCTAAGTGCTGGAGGTCCTGCAGCAAGACAGCCCTTGTGTCCCACCTGCCTACAGCTCTCCATCACTCTTTTCTCTCTCTCAGTCCATGTCTCCATCGCTCCACCCCATGGCCTCCTGCCCGTGTTTTCCTCTTACCCCCAGCGCCAACGCTCCATCATGCAGCAATGTCCAGGGAACCACAGCATGGCCCCGAGGGGAATGGTTTGGTCTCTTTTCTGGGGGAAACCATTCTCCCCATCATATGCTGGGAGGGTGGTGGGACCAGCAGAAGAGTGATGTGCTCAGTGCACTTGACGGGAGGCAGCTCCAGCACTCCCCTCCCAGCATGTCACTGGGCTATAGCCTGCCCTGATCTGTCCTCCCAGCATGCTCAGTGCAGGGCCCTCCTCTTCTACATCATCTTATGGTACTTAAGCTCAATAAATCTAGGTGGACTTTTTTTTTTTCCTGGAATAGGTTTAGTGTGAGCCCTTTGGACCTCTCAACTTGATGACCAAACAAGTCCTGGTTGGCAGCAGGCAGTTGTTACCCAGCTGACTCGGTGCCCCATGGCAGGTGAACCTCCTCAAGCCAGCAGCAGGACAACCCAGAGAGCAAAATCCCCTCCTGGCCCTGAAAAATGATAGAGAGGGCATTTCTGAAGGGGAGCAGAGGCCTTGGCAGGCATTGCTGCCAACACATTACTACAGGGGGTGTTATGTCTAACCTTTCCTTGGCTGAAAGTGAACCCAACTCACCCCAAGTACCCTCTAGGCAAGCAGAGTTGGGGTGGTGCTCTGCTCTGACCCAGTGTTGGAGGGAGAAACCCATAACACCTTGAAAGGGACCTGACACTCATGAAGCCAAGAAAAGAAGGAGGAAGAAGCAGGTGGTAACCCAAAGCCCCTGGGTGAGAATTTGCCCCAGGCCTGGCTGTGCTTTATGGGGGCTGGGTCCCTCCCTTTCCTCTAGCCTCCAGACCTCCATCTCTATCTGTAAACTTCCCCTTTTTCCCTCCATTCCTTGAAGAGTCTATCTGATGCATGATACTTCCCCCTCCAAAACCAGATGTGGCTGCATTGCACATCCCTGGGGACATGCCAGGCTCCTGCTCTCCTGCCTGTGATGTGCCCCAGATGCTGGTGATGAAGTCTAGTGGAGATGCTCACTTTATAAAAGCAGGGCAGCTACCATGGAGCAGAAAAAAAAACAGTATCCGGGTCTTGTGAAGAGGAGGGTTGCTGAAGCTCCTGCTGAGCTTCCCCAGATGGCAAGGACCCTGCACAGCCCCTGGAAAGGTCACCACCATGAGAAAGAAGGTACAGTCCTGCTTTACTCCTTGCCTTTTCCTCTCCGTAACCTCGTAGTGCTTTGGCTAGAGCCCTGCTGGCTGTAGCTCCGGGGCATGTGCTCACTTCTCACAAGTTTGGATAACTAGACTCACTAGCTCACACCACCATCCCCACTCCCATTGCCCATGCTGGCTTTGTTGCTTTCCTAGGGTGGTGCTGATCCCCAGGAAGGGACAGTGTTGAGCTGAGACACCTGAAGGCTGGGAGTCCTCCTTGGGTGTTTCAGGGAAAGATTTGAAATTACCTTTTTTTTTTTTTTTCCCCTTAAACATCTCTGAAGGGTCACGAGCTGCTTTCATGGAAGCTCCAAAGATAAGACATTGTGCTAAATCTGGTGACCAACTGGATGCTGGCATCTCTGTAGCAGCAGGCAGCTTTGGACAAAGTAAGGTGGCCTGCAGTCACAGGTAGCAGGCAGGGTTTTATGAGCAGTTAGCTAACAACTTCGCAATGAGGGCACAGCCTTTCCCAGAACACAAAACAAGAGACAGAATTGATGTGACTTGCCCAAAGGCCAGAAGAGGTCTTTTCTTGCCAAGGATTGTTTGGGAACTCCAGCTGAATCCCTCAGTGCCAGCTCTGGTAGCTCCAGGTGGTTGGTATCCCATGGGATGAAGAGATACAGAGACAGGAAAGCAGAGAGTGGTGAGAGCATGTGGGGCTCAGAGTGCAGGAACGCCTCTGCTCCAGGGAGGTCTTAAGCTAGTTTGAGCTGTTTGCCAATACCCTACTGAGTTCCCTTAGCTACTGCACTGGGCAGGTGCCTGTGGTGGGACATCTCATCTGTAAGATACCCAAGGTACATAAGCCAGTAGCTAGACTCCAATCCACCCATTATTTTCATGCATTCATTTTTTCAGCCTCTCCTTCCTCTCCACCTGAACATAGAAGTTGTTTCAGACAGCAGCCTCCTCTCCTTGCTGGCCATCACCCATGTTTCTTAGCTCCAAGCTGGAGGAGAAAAAGCAATGGTAGGAACCAGTCTCCAAAACACACAGAAACACAGAGAGGGAGTTTAAACTGCTGGGGGAGTGATGCCTCTGTGAAAGAGGAGGAAGGGCAGTGGCTTTAACTGAGGAAAAGACACAGGGAAATAAAACAAAGGAGATGGAGAAGGCAGACAAGTGGTGTGTCCAAAAGCCACCTCAGATCCACCCTCACTCCTTCAGGTAACATGAGATGGGACACAGGAGAAGCCAGCTGGCTTCCTATTCCACCCTCATCATGGCTAGGACAGCATGCCTTAGAGACATTGTTGTGGTACGGACGATGAGTACGTTCTGCCTTGCCTGCACCTTGGTGTATCTGCTGAGTAACACTCCCAGTGTTGAGGGGTAGGATAGGGAGGTGTAGGAGGTTGGTCCACTCTGGGACTGCTTTGGAAAATGTCTTTGGGTGGGCATGGATAAAAAACCCAATAAATCATCCCTGAAGATCCATGTGACCGCCGGGGAAGGTGAGGACTGGGGTTTGCAGGGTGCAGGGGAGGGGGAGGAAGAAGCTCATGGGTTTTGGTCTTTGAACCTCCACTTTTAAATGGTGCAGTTTGCTGAAAAAGACATGAACTTCCAACACCTTTGGGGAGAACAATAAAATAAAAGGGGGGGTGGTGGGGAGGGAAAGGGGTTGAAGATACCATGCCACCAATTTCACCTTTGTCAAAAGTTTTGGAGCCTAACTTTGTTTGTTGGGGTTTTTATTTTGTTTTGTTTTCTTCTGCTGCTATATGAAGAAAAATGGTCATTGACAAGAAAGAAAAAAAAAAAAAACCTTTATCAGCAAAATGTTTAAATTATGTAATAAACAAACCAAAACAAAACCATGTTACTGGTGTCATTTCGAAACAGCCCCGAGCCTGAGTCACAGAATCATTATGGTTGGAAAAGACCTTTAGGATCATTGAGTCCAACCATAACCCAACAACCATGACCACTAAACTATATCCTGAAGCAAGTCAGTCCAAAGAGCACAAGTGGCTGCCTGGCTGGGACAACCCATGGCCAAAGCTATCCCAAGCAGGGAGCCAGAGATTATAAACCAGTAGGCAAGATCCAGCCATAAAAACATCCATTATTTATTGACCTTCTCCTTTTCCAAAAGCCCAACTCATAAAAAACAATGATGTCAAGTCCACAGTACCTGACCCTGTGCTGTACAAAGGGAGAAGGAAGAAGTGCCAGAGGCCAGGACGCATCTCACTTAAATAAAAGCATAGGGCAGACATATTAACCCCTGTGTCCTTATCAAGCCAAAGCATGGGTGCTGCTTTATCACAAAATCACAGCTAACAAGGAGTGACTGTGTCCCTCACAATGTCCTCCTCCATCCAGACCTCTTCTTTCACCACCACCCAGGTCAGGGGCCTTCAGCATAGCTGACATCCAGCATCTCCTGGCTTGTTTTGCCCTGAAATGGCACCTGAGGGAAGTTTGGAACAGTGTTAGAAGGGAACTGGACCCACAGGAAAGCCACAAGTGGATGATGGGAACACTGTGATCTTCAGCTCCTCCAAGCTCTGTTCAAACGTATGATGGGAAACCCTGTGGACAATTACTTGAGCCTCTGAGAAACATCCAGCACCACATAGGAAGGAATGAGGGGGAAATGGACAGCACCAAATGAGATCATCAATATCTTCACATGGACCAAACCAGGACACTGGCATTCTGTCAGGATGGGACATGAGAGCTTGTGGCTCTTGGGCAATCTCTTGGACATGAGAGTTGTGGGTGCAGATCCCTGGAGAAATTCCTTGTTCCTGTGACAAGTGCTGCAGGGTCCTGGGTGCTTGCATAGAAGGGACACTGCCTTGATTTCCCCAGCTCTGGAACATCCAAGAAGCTGCCCAGTACCTAACCAACTGGTCTTGGAAAGAAAGGTTGTATAAGGGGATGCGGTAGGGAGGCTTGTGCTTCTCCCAGGAGGACCTTTGAGAAGAAAGCCATCTCTCAGGGACTCAAAAAGAAGGGTGGGAGAAAGAAAGAGAATGCTCTTCTTGCTGAGGAGAACAGGTAGAAGAGACTTTCCACTTGAGGAGTCCCAGCAGTTCTCTCCTCCGCTGCTAACCTGCATGCCAGACCAGGAGGGGAGATTCACAGGAGATGGAGAAACTCTCAGTCATGAACTTTGGCTTTGAACCATGCAAACTCCTAAGGTCAACACGAGGCAACCCCCACCTGCCCCTCAGAAATGCTGTAGGAGTGGGATGTTCTGTAGTCAGCATCACCTTGACACAACTAGGCATCTTCTTCCTCCTGTGACCAAGGGATGAACCACTTGGGTAAATGGGGGAGTCTCCAGGGCCAGCATAAGGATGTGGCCTTCAGCCACCACACCAAGCTTGAGGGTAAGGATCAGTTCAACACAGTCAGACACAGCCGGTCCTGCCAGGTTTGGAGAGAGCAGCTGGGCCAGCTTCTCCTGCCTTCAGAGCCTGGCAGGTGCTGCAGCCATTCCACAGCTCTCTCATGGCAACTCAATGGCTTTTGTGTTGTAACAGCCTGGAGGAAGACTCTTCTGGATCTCCTCCAGGTTCTTAATATCTGCCAGGATCTCGTCAATGCTGCTCTCCAGCGTCCGCACCCGGGCCTTCTGCAGCGCAGCTGTCTGTTCCAGCTCCAACATCTCGTCCTTCAGCTGGTTGGTTCTGGTTTTGGCTTTGCTGAAATTCATCTCAAGCTGCTTCAGGCCATCCTCATCCACAGCACCAGGCTGGTCTGTTGCACAGGAGGAAAACAAGGAAGAGGGAATGATTCATGGAGTCTGAGCACCAGATTTTTCTAGATACTTCTCTGTCCTGCTGCCCAGGCCTCTTACAGGCACCACCTGAGGCAGCTTCTCACACAGCTCCCAGCCTCCCTGTCTAGACCCAAGTGAGGACCTGTGTCCATCAATGCCCTACAATAGCGGTGCAAAACCTACTCATAAGACGCAGCAGCTCTTCCAGGGCACTCAACGTCTCCTGCACGACCAACCCTGCCTGGCCAGCCTTGGCGTGGACCATCTGAGCATCCTGAGCTGTCTGAAGAAGGCAAGATGGCAGCTGTAAGGTGAAGTCTGGCCCAAAAGTCAACAGGGAAGGGGTCAATGCAAGGGAGATGGGGACCCACCTCCTGTATCCCAGCAGCATCTGCCTCAACCTCTGAGAGCTTCCTCTCAAATTCACCATCCACTTCCTTGGCTTCACGCTGCAGAGTAGCCACTGCCTTCTCCAGGGCAAGGACACCATCAGCTGTCTTGTTGGCTTCTACCCTCAGCCGTGTAATCTCCTGGGGAAGGCAAAGGCACTTTCGGATGGGCAGAGCACGGCCAAAATCACTCTGGGTGCACCAAGGTGTGGAGCTGGTGGAAACTGCTTCTTTCTACAGGGACTTAAAATTGCCACAGGCTGTCCCGCATCCTTCATGTTCCCCTACCAGTTGCTCCACAGTTGTTTCCATGACCATGGCTCAACCCCACCTGCACACATCAGCAAATCCCTGGGAATTTACAACACAAATTAAGGAGTCAAACCTACCAACACCAACTCTGGGAGCTTACAAGCCTGCCAGTGACTCCAGCTGTAGAAGTAGAAAATCCCCTTGATCTCCAAAAGCTGGCTATGGTGAGATGCCACAGATACCTCATGGGGCAGATGTGCAGAGATCCACACACACCCCTCTCATCTACAGCCAACTCTGGTATCTGCAGGATCCACTGTGGACAAATACCAGCCTAAAAGTCAACACATCAGATCTGAAAGTCATAGAACTATAGAACTGTTTAGATTGGAAGAGACCTTTAAAATGATGAAGTCTGACCATCAACTCAGCACTCCCAGGTCACCACTAAACCATGTCCTCAGCACCACATCTACACAGCTTTTCAGTCCCTCCAGGGACAGGGACTCTACCACTGCCCTGGGCAGCCTGTTCCAGGGCTTGACAACCCCTTCATGAAATAAATTGTTCTTCAGTGTCTAACCTAAACCTCCCTGGCAACTTGAGGCCATTTTCCCTTGTCCTATCACTTATTACTTGGGAGAAGAAACAACCCCCACCTGGTTCCAACCTTCTGGGGAGTTGCAGAGAGCGATGAGGTCTCCCCTCTTTTCCACACTAAACAACCCTTTTCTTCAGCTGCTCTGCACAAGACCTCCAGATTTTCACCAGCTTTGTTACCCTTCTCTGGACAAGCTCCAGCACCTCTATGTCCTTCTTGGAGTGAGGAGCCCAAAACTGAACCCAATATTCAAGGTGTGGCCTGTCCGGTGCTGAGCACGTGAAGACCATCCTAAGTCCTGCAGGCCACACTATTGCTGGTGCAAGCCAGGATGCTGTTGGCTTTGTTGGTCAAGTCAATGCATCGTGCCCACCATGAAGCTATCAACCATCTCCTTTCCTTCCATAGCCTTCTCTTTCAAACCCCTTTCTGCAACAGCACCAGCACCAGAGTCTGTCCTCACCTGCTGGATCCCCATGGTGATCGCCTTTGCTTCCTCTGCTGTGCTGCTGGCTGCCTTGGATTGAGAAGCAGCACTGCCCAGAATCCCTTCAGCTCGGTCTGTCTTCTCCCTGGCACTTGCCACCATACTGCTGATAATCTGTAGCCTCCTCATAGCATCTTCTGCCTCTCTTCTTTTATCATCTGCCTGAAGGTTAAACTCTGGAAGAAGCACAGGTAGAAATGAAGCCACACCAGCTTTATGAGATCCCATGAGGGAGGGGAAGGAAGGGTTTCTAGGACATTACCCCTGAGGCTCTTCAAGATCTGTTCCACCTCATAGAAGGTGGCATTGCCAGCACTCACAGCTTGCAGGGCTGTGCTCCTGGCAAGGTTGGCTCGGGACAGCAACTGTGTCAACATCTGTAAAAAGCCAAAGGCACACAACAGGCAGATGAAGGGCACAGTATGAGAGCATCAGACAGTCCCAGAGCTGTCCACAAGGAGCTGTGCTGGGAGAAGACCCATCAGCCTGCCCCCAAATGCCTGTTGCAGCCCCTGAATCAAAGACATCCCATCCTGGTCTGTCAGCATTGGTTTGTGCTGGTGCTCCTCAACCAGCTCCAGCCATCCTGAGTCATCTAAGCTCTGATCTTTCCAGGAGCAGTTCTTCAATCTGCCTTATATGGAGGAGACCCTACAGCAGCAGCTATGCACAACATGGTGAGGTCTGCCAGCAGCTCTAGATGATCAGCCCCAAGCAGAGGAAAGGGACTGCCCTGTATCAGGTTAAGCAGAGCTACATCCCCTTTGGTGAAGAAGTTAGGACAGCACATTGCGGTGCTGGTGCCATAGGCATCCCACCAAGGCTCCAGCTCATGCTGAAGGGGACTCAAGTCATAGCCCCCAGCCAACCACTTACTGCTCTCTCGCCCTCTCCCCTCTGCAGCAGCTGCTTGAGGTCCTCCTCCCAGCGCCCCGTGCGGCTCTTCAGTTGCCTGTACTGTGCCATGTAGGTGTCCACCGTGCTCAGGAGAGTACTGACATCCTGCTTCAGCTGGGTGGCCTCCCCCCTGAAACACAGAGATGAGATGATTGCCTAGGAGTCCCAGCATCTCCCCAGTGTTTACTGGGAACAACCATGGCAAGCAGCAGTATGGTGGCACAGGCAGCTGCAGGGGCAAAAGGGTGGGAAGATGCATATCCAATGGCTCTCCAGTGGGGATGGACACCTGGGAAGGGCTGAGCTGCTAGCAAAGTATCAGAGAGGGCACAGGGGAGAGCAGGAGATCTCCTGGTCCAGTAGTCATGAAGTCCTCACCTCAAAGGATCCAGTGCTGGTCTTCATCAGGTGGGACAGGGAACTGAGGAGTTCCCGACTGCTCTGATAAGCCTTGTCTGCTTCAGGGGCCATCCCATCAGCTTCAGCCTGCAGGCCTCCAGCCAGTGACTTCAGCTCTTCATACCTGCACAGATACGAGGTTGAAAAGCATCATCACAGCCAAGCTGGCAACCCCCTACCACAGCACATGTCCAACACTAACTTGTTAACTCTCTCCAGGGCCTCATGCAAGCTGATCAGGCAGTGAAAGCTAACCACAAACATCCTCACACCTCACCCCCAGGGACAACCCTGGGGTGTACCCTGGCTCTTTGCTCCTGGTGCAGAAACAAAAGGTGTTTCACATGAGCTGAACCCTCACAGACTCCATGGTAGCTCTGTTAATTCTTATCCTACTACTGGATGTTTCCTCTTGTACATCCCTGTTTAGCTTCTCCATTTTGTCCAGGCTTGTTGCTCACACCTCACCACTAGTGTGCAAAGGCCCAGCACCATGGTGGAACCTGAGGAGACACCAGTCCAACCAAGAAAGCCATCCAGGCAACAAGGGGTTAAATCTTCCCTTGGGCTAAATCCAACTCAGGTGTGCAACCATACCTAGAAGTTGGTCCCAGCAGCCTGTTAACACACATGGTGTTAAACCTCTTCCCCATCTGCAGGCAGGTCCCCAGGAGCATCAGTGGGAAGCAGATGCTCCACAGAGCTGACAATCATAGAATCATAGAATTGTTGCATTTGGAAAACACCTCTAAGGTCACTGAGTTCAATCATCAATGCTCCATCTCCATTGTTCAGATCTGCCAGTGACCAAAATCCAGACAAGACCCTGCTTGCTCTGTCACCAACAGCTTATCTCTGTGTCCTTAAGGGCCAAACCCCAAAACATGCCCTAGCCCAGACAATGAGCTAAGCACCTGTGAATGTGCTAAGCCACTCCTGGGGTCCAGATGGTCAAGGCAAATGTGTAGCATGCATGATTAACTTTGTAACACAGCTGTGAACTCTGTGTGTCCCTGGCCATGTTTGGATATGACCCATCTCATAGGTCCAGTGATCAGGGTTCTGTGTTACCAAAGGGCATTAATCGTCTTGGGACAGCATTTTAACCAGATGAGAAGTTAGGCAACTTGCCTTGTTCTCACCCAGCAAGCAGCAAGAGCCAAATGCTGCCCGAGTAGCAGCTGAGGAACTTGTCCTAACAGGCAGCAGCTACACCCAGGCCTTGCACCTGGAACAAGGCAGTAAGGAGAAAAGCTCCAAGAGAAATGAATCCCAGAGGAGGCTACAATCTGGCAACAGAGCACACAAGAGAGGTCCCCTAGCCCTCTCCGAGCCAAGGACTGCTCGAATTATAGCCACAGCATCTGGGAAGACACCGCACAGACGAGCAAGTTGTGAGTCCCTGGCTCCTCTGCCACAGAATCCCATCTGCCGGAAAACCACAGATCACAGAACCTTTATTTCCAACTTGAATCACTGTATTGGAAACGTTCGGTCTGTGCTTAAACCATTTAACTGTCTTTGTATGTGGAATGCAACACCCACAACCGAGTAACTGCTCCTGAAACCACTCTTTGTGAAGAAGCTCCGGCGGTGTTTGAGGGTAACACTGCCCGAGATAGCAAATTACCAAAATGTGTTCAAATATACGTTTTATTACACTCGGTCACTCAACCAGGGAGGCAAGGAAGGGGGCATGGACGCTTGGCCACACCCTGCCCCCTCCCAAACTCCCCCGCACAGGCAGCCTGCACTCACATCTCCAGCAGCCCTCGCAGGGAGCTGGCAGCAGCCTCCTCTCCGCCAGCAGCGGCGCGCACCAGCTCCAGCGCCTGCTGCGTGTCCTCCCACGCCCTCGTCGCAGCTTGGTCAATGGTGCCGGCAGCTTGTGAGTGGCTGCAAAACACAGAGGGGGTTATGGGAGAAGTTTCCCACCTGAGCTTTCTCCACCTTTGGAGCTTTCTGCTTTACTTTTGGAGCTTTCTGCCTTACCTTTGGATTTAGTGATTCTGGATCACAGAATCAGAGTCATGGAACTGTTTAGGCTGGGAAAAACCTATAAGATTGAGTCCAACCTTTAACTCAGTGCTACCGGGACAACACTAAACCACGTCCCTCAGCACCACATCTATACAGCTTTTAAACCCCTCCAGGGATGGGAACTCCACCACCACTCTGTTTCAAGGCTTGACAACCCTTTTGAGAGAAGAAATTGTTTCTCATGTCCAACCTAAACCTCTTCTGGTGCAACCTGTGGCAGTTTCTTGTCCTGTCACTTGCTACTAGGGAGAAGGGACCTTCACTCACCTCGCTCCAACCTCTCTTCAGGGAACTGTAGAGGGCTAGAAGGTCTCTCCTCAGCCTCCTTTTCTCTGAGCTAAACAACCTTGGTTCCCTCAGCTGCTCCTCACAAGATTTGTGCTCTAGATACCTCACCAGCTTTGTTCCCATTCTTGGATGCTCTCAAGCACCTCTATGTCCTTCTTAGAATGAATAGCCTAAAACTGAACCCACTGTCAAAGGGTGAGCAAGGTGCACTGGTACTGGTGCATTGGTGAGCACCAGTACTCAAGGTGCAGCCCCACGGGTGCTGACTATAGGGAGACCATTGCTGGTCTGTTCCTGCTGGTCACACTATTGCTGATACACACCAGGATGCTGGTGGCCTTCTTGTCTACCTGGGCACACACTGGGTCATATTCAGCTAGGTGTTGATCAACACCTCTAGCTCATTTTCCATTGTGCAGCTTTCCAGTCAATCTGTCCTACGCCTTAAGCATTCCTGGGGTTGTAACCCAAATGCAAGACTCAGACTGAACTCTCTTGGAGCATGCAGCATGTTGGAGAAGGGGACACATATTTGGCTTGTCCTTCCTGCATGTGCAATAGGGAGAGGAGCACCAGAGGGGAGGCAGATACTGCCAGTTCCAACCGGACATCCACGAGAAATTCTGACCCCAAAGATACTTCTACAACACATCCAACACCACCTTCAAAGGTAACCAAGGACAGCTCTCTAGGGCAGTGAAGCCAGCCCAGCAGCTACATCTTGCTCTGCTTTAGGGCTGGCACAGGAGTTCTGGCAGCTTCAGCCTGGTGACTGGGGCAAACACTCACAGAAAGGACCTTCTAGGTGTCTAGCAGGATCTTAGTCTCCCTCCCATCTCTCTCAGGTGACAATGGGAGCAACTCACCTGTTGGCCAGTCTCAGAGCCTCCTGGGCCAGTGTCAAGAACTGATTTGGGCCTCCAGGAAGGTTTGAAACAGGAACGGACTAAGGAGGAAGGAGGAGAGGGCGTGAGTGTTCTTCCCTGCTTTCCATCCAACTCATCAGCAAAAGATACAATCACAGCACAACCTAGCCCCTCAAAGACCCCTGGCAGCACCTCTTCATGTCCCAGTCCTGCAGAAAGGACCACCAGAACACCTTGGCACTCACAAAACAAATGCAGTAACAGGGGTACATTAAATTCTTGCTTTCTCCATGGAAGTTTCTTCAGCCCTGGGCCAGACTAGGGGCACGTTGCATGAAGATGCTCTTACCACCCGCTGCAGAGCAGCTCCGCTGCGGTCCAGGTCCAGCTTGGCTCTCTCCAGCAGCCGCCGGGTCTCCTGCACCTGCTTCTCATACTGGCTTCCCAGAGATCTCAGCCTTCCCACTGTTGCCTTGACCTCGTCCAAGCGGCTCTGAGAGCTGGACCCTTGTCCCTTCATCCTGGCCACACGGCTTTCCAGAGACCTGTCAGAGGCTGGTGAGAAGGAAGGAGGAATGCTGGAGAGAAATTCGTCACTGAGCAGAAAGGCACAAGCAGCAGAGCCTTTCCCTGATACAGCACAGATGGCCCCATCTAAAGGCAGCAAATGAGTGGTACCTTGTAGGCTCAGGGCTTCCCCAAGGATAGTCCTCATCATCTCCTCAGCCAGCTGCATCCTCCGCTCCAGCTCCTGACTCTCAGTCCCACCACCAGCTTGCACCTCTGAGAACAGCAGTTCCAGCTCTGACAGTTGCTGCTGGTACAGGTCCACCTGTAATCACAGTAGACCAGGCCATCAGTCTCCTCTCAACCTTCTCCAAGCTGAACAACCCCAGTTCGCTCAGCTGCTCCTCACCAGACCTGTTCTCCAGACCCTTCACCAGCTTTGTTACCCTTCTCTGGACACACTCCAGCACCTCAGTGTCCTGTAGTAAGATGCCTAAAACTAAACACAATACTCAAGGTGTGGATTCGCCAGTGTCCAGTCCAGGGGGCAATCCCTGCCCTGCTGCTTCTGGCCACACTATTGTTGATGCTTGAGGGTAAGTGTTTCTCTGCAACCCTTGCCTTTCAGTGGTCCCAGGGCTGCCACAGATACTCACCTGGGCTTTCACCTGGTCGTAGCAAGCAGGGCACTCACTCTCTTCACAGTTGGGGCCCTCAAAACCAGGCTTGCAGATGCAGCTCCCATCACTCCTACATTTCAGGGGCTCAGCACCCAGCGAGTTGCATTCACAGGCTGCAGGTTGGAGTGCCACAGGGTCAGAAGAGCCTGTTCCCACTTCAGGTCTCAGCACATCCATCCATGCCCTCCTGCTTTTCTCCCACTGTTTAAGCCCTGTGCACCCACTTTCCAGTCTCAGCTTTTGCAGCTTCCCCCTTCCCATCAAGCCACTCTGCACTGCCCCTCCCCAGCTCAGAGACGGTGCCCAGCTCTCACCTCGGCACTTGTGGGCAGGGTCGGGGGCCAGGGGGTTCCCGAAGAAGCCATCCTTGCAGCGGTCGCAGTAGAAGCCGGCGGTGTTGTAGATGCACTTGAGGCACTCTCCCGTCCGCCGGTCGCAGTTGCCCACGGCGTTGGGCTCCACGTTGCCGTTGCACCGGCACAGCTGGCAGGGCTGGGAAGCCAGCGGGTCTCCGAAATAGCCATCAGCACAGTACTCACAGTTGGCTCCTGGGATGAGGGAGGATGAGGAGAAGCTCACGTCCTTGCCCCGCAGAAACAAGAACATCAGCTCCATCAGGGTTAGCACAGCAACAGCTGCACTCTCCTCACCACCACAGCAAAGTCACCGCACACCAGGCAGGTTCTCAGAAGCTTGGTGCAACAACTGACTTTGGGCAAGTTCTTGCCTACTTTTTTTTTTTTTTTGGGGGGGGAGTTGTCTTGGGATTTTTTTACCCCTGTTTTTCTGTTCTCTGCCCTCTGCACCCATCCTTTTCCCCTCCATATTATCTGGTGAGATGAGAACCTTCCCTGGGACAGGGTGATGTGTGCTTAGCACAGCCCTTGGGGCCAAAACACCATGTTACAGGTGGGAGCAGTGGTGCTGTAGGCTGAGAAGATGGGATGATCCCCTCAGCCTCAAGCATCCCGACCCACTGGTGCCTTTATCTCCCCATACAGTGGGCAGAAGCTCTGGAGATAAGCAGAGCAGAAACAATGTTTAGAAGGGCATTACCAGTAGCTCCAGGAGGACAGTGGTCACAGATGACGTCCTCACTGCCAGGCATCACCAAGCAGCCCTGGCCATTGCTGCAGGGACATGGTCTGCAGCTGTAGGGCTGCCGGGGGTCTCGGTAGGAGCCAAAGGGGCAGCTGACAATGTTGCCCACGTTTTCATCTCCTGAGTAGCATTCACCTGAAGAAGAAAGGAAAGGGCTTAGTTTGATCTCACCCCTGGTAGGACATGCTCCATCAGTCCACCTCCTGGACATCCTTTGCTGGTGGCTCTGCTACCCACTGCAGCACAAGCACCTATGGTCCAGCATCCTCCACTGGATCCTTTGAGATGCCCACACCATACTCTGCTTATCTGCCTGTTAGTCCTCCACCATGTGGGAAGGACCAAGTAACAAGTGATAGGACAAGAGGAAACAGCCTCAAGTTGTACCAGGGAGGTTTAAGTTGGACATTAGGAATAATTTCATCTCCAAAAAGGTTGTCAAGGCCTGGAAATGGCTACCCCAGGCAGTGGTGGAGTCCCCATCCCTGCAGGGTTTTCAAAGCCATGTAGATGTGGTGCTGAGGGATAGGGTTTAGTGGTGACCTGGCAGTGCTGCATGAAGGGTTGGACTTGATGATCATAAAGAACTCTTCCAACTAAAATGATTCCATGAATCTATGATTCTGTCCATGCAGACAGAACCCGACTGGGTCCAAATCACCTTCCCTCTGCTTCTGACCACAGTGCTCTGGGCAGTTCTGTCCATGATGTTTCTCCACAATCCAGTCCCCCAGGTCAGTGATATTGCCCCATTAAGTGCCCCCACAGCTGCCTGTAGCTCAGTTCTTGGGACACAGACAGCCACCCTGCAATCCCACACCCCTTCAAACACAGCATGGTGGTGGCTTCTCTTACCAGTGTCAGGATCACAAATTCCTCCCCCTTGGCACCTGCACAGCACACAGGAGCTGAAGGGCCCCATGCTGGGGACATCTCTGTGGTAGCCAGGGGCACACCTCTCACAGAACTGGCCCCTGTAGCCCACCGGGCACTCGCAGTGTTCCACCCAGGGAGCAGGGACTCCAGCCACAGGCTGTGCTGACACCAGGGTGACATTGTCGATGTAGCCAGTGCCTGCAGGGAGATACAGCCAGTCACCTGTGGGGACCAGCAGCTCCACCCCCAACACCCCTGTACCCAGGACCTCCAGTGCCTGCATGCTTCACCACAACACCCGTGGGCAGAGAGACTGGAGATGAAGCTTTCCTGTCCCCACTTTGGCCATTCTGCTCAATTTGTTCATGATTTAATTTTGCCCATTTTAGAGCACTTCAAAAAGATCAAATGTATCCTGGGCTGCATCAAAAGAGTGACTAGCAGGTCACAGGAGAGGATTCTTCTCCTCTACTCTGTTCTTGTGAGACCCCCTGGAGTAGAGCATCCAACTCTGGAGTCCCCAGCACAAGAAGGACATGGATCTGTTGGAGAGGGTCCAGAGGAAGGTTGCAAAGATGATTAGAAAGCCACAGCATCTCCCCCTATGGGGGCAGGCTGTGAGAATTGGGGCTATTCAGCCTCGAGAAGAAAACGCTCTGGGGAGACCTTAATGTGTCCTTCCATTACCTGAAGGGGGCTACAATGGGGAAGGACATTTTATAAGGGCCTGTGGTGACAGGATGGGGCAGAAACTAGAGAAGGATGGATTTAGATTAGACATTAGGAAGAAGTTCTTTGCTGTGAGGGTAATGAGACACTGGAATGAGTTGCCCAGAGAAGTTGTGGATGCCTCATCCCTGAAAGAGGTTAAGCCCTGGCTGGATGTGTCTTTGAGTGATCTGGTCTAGTAGGAGGTGTCCCTGCCCACAGCAGGTGGGATAGAACTAGATGATCTTTAAGGTCCCTTCCAACTCAAACTATTCTAAGACTTGTTAATACCTTCCAGCAAAGGTGTCTCCATCTGAAGACTTGGCTTCTCCAGCAATGAGGAGAAGCCAACCTTGGGCTTGCAGGCTCTCCCTCCACTTACTGTACTCCCCAAAGGTGGCTCTGACCCAGAGAGCTGTCAGGTTTCCCAGCAGCCTGCGATATTCAAAGCGATTCAGCCTTGGGATCCACTTGCTGCTCGGGTGCTCATCCAACCTGGGGAGAAGTGGAACCAGTTTCAAGAAGATGAGTTGTCTCACCTAGAAAATGCAGCAGCTCTCATCCATCTTCCTCCTGAGCTCAAGGTGCTGGGAAACAGCTTCCATTCATGTGTCTGACCCCCAGCAAAGTACCCAGCTCAACCTCAAGCCAGCTCTTTTACTGCCCCTCTCACAAAGCAAACTCCTCATCCAGGAGGGAAGGACCTGAGATGCATCCAACCCAAGCGAGGCAACCCTTTGGGATCCTGAGGGATCAGAGCTGAATCCAGGAGCTCCTTGAAGTCACAGCCTTTCTTACTCACCCTTCCCCAAATGCAGTAACACCCCTCTTTACCTGAATGTGTAGGTATGGCTGACACCACAGGGCAGGATCTTCCCCTGGGGCAAGAAGGGAGCTGTGACTCTCAGGCCATCTCCTTCCAGGACCACATCATGTGGAGATGGCTCGCGCCCCCTCGGTCCAGACGGTAATCGAAGGAGAGTGTCTGACCGTAACTCAGCTGCTGGTTCCCAAGGAATTTTGCTGCAAAGGGAAGGAAGGGAGAAAATTCAAGGCTTAAAATGATGCTTTCCTCCTAAAGGTTGGCTTCATGGTATTAGGTCAAGTAAAGGAGACATGATTGCCAATCCCACACCTACCGGGTGCGACGAAATATATGGGCTCCGATCTCCTTGCCGCTATGAAGGCATCCTGATGGCGTGGGGACCACTGGAGGTGGGCTGGGGAGCCACTTTCATGGACACCTCGCCATCCTTCAGCACCTGGAGCACAAACCAGGAGCAGTCAGGGGGACAGTGAAGGTGTTTCCAGGACTAAAGCAACTTCCTCAAGTTGTCTCTTATCAAATTCCTTCAGCTTCCTACCCCTTGACCTCCAAGGGGGCAGCACAGATGGCCCTGTGCTGAAAGAAGCCAGCCTGGACATAAGGGTTTTCTCCCAACTGGGAGAAATGCATGATGAAGCTTCCCTCAACATTTACACCCTACTTCTACCTATGATGAAGCCCTCCTACTCGTCAGAAGGATTCCCAGCAGAGCTTCAAAACAGGAGATTCCTCCAGTATATCAAAGAGAAGGGAGGGCAAACTCTGCCTTACTGAAGCCACATCTGGAGTACTGGGTCCAGTTCTGGGCTCTCAAGTTCAAGAGACACAGGGAGCTACTGGAGAGAGACCAGCAGAGGCTATAAAGATGCTGAGGGGCCTGGAGCATCTCTGTGAGGAGGAAAGGCTGACAAACCTGGGGCTCTTTAGCCTGGAGAAGAGCAGCCTTAGAGGGGATCTGATCACTGTTGATCAATAACTACAGGCTGAGGGTCAAGAGAATGGGACCAGACTCTTCAATGGTGCCCAGTGACAAGACAAGGGGCAATGGGCACAAACTGGAACCCAGGAGGTTCCACTTAAACACCTGCAGGAGCCACAGGGAATGTCCTGCTGTAAGAGGTGTCGTGCTTGGGCTTCACCTTGCTGGAAGGTGGTGGTGATGTTGTAGACACTGTAGTTGTCTGCACTGACACACACAGTGGAGTGCCCATAGCAGAAGCACGGGGAGCATCCCGCAGGGTTTCCAACGTCCAAGTTGTAGAAGTTTCGCTTGCACCTGGGAAACACAAGGAGATGACAGCAGCCAAGTCCATTTTCTCCTCCTCCTGACCAACACAACCAGCTCTCTAATGACAGCCATGCAACATAGTCATGGTCCAAGGTCACTCAAAGGCTGGGATGGCAAGATAGGGATGTGTAAGTCAGGGAGATGGAGCACAATGATTTGGACAGTCCTCCTCTCACCCACCTCTCACACCGCTCTCCGGTGGTGCTCTCCTTGCAGACGCAGAGGCCGGAGAGGCAGCCCCCAGTGCTGCCAGCCGGGTCACACTCACACTGCTGGCTCCTGCAACGGCACAGTGAGAAGCTCTGTCTGGATTTCCAGCTCAGCTTTGGAGTCCCCAGGAGTCAGACGAGACCTGTGAGAACCTGCCAGCTACCAATCCCATACCAGAAGGAGAAAAATAATCGGCAGAGCCACGTCTCCAAGCAATCCAGCTGCAGCAGAATGGATGCCAGGTTGAGGCAGCATCCAAAGCTAGCACCCCAGGATACCCCAGAGCACCAGAACCGGAAGCAAAGTGAACCTCTGCTCAGATTAATAAACCTTGACTGAGTTTAACAGACCTTGGCTGAGCTCCAACAGGCAGCAGTAGTACTGGAAGGCTCAGGCAGGTTTGGCAGCATGGCTGCAAGCAGCCACCCGTTGCCCCCACCCCCTGTCTCCCAGGGGCCCCAACAAGGAGCAGCAGCAGGGTGAAGGCCACCAGGATCCTGCCTTGTATCAACAATAGTGCAGACAGCAGTAGTAATGAAGTGGTTGTCCCCATGTTTTGGGCCCTTACTTAAGAAGGTGCTAGACCATGTCCAGAAAAGGGTAATGAAGCTGGCAAAGGGTCTGCAGAACAGGTCAGGTGAGGAGCAGCTGAAGGAACTGGGGTTATTTAGTCTAGAGAAGAGAAGGCGGAGGGGAGACTCTATTTCTACAAGTCCCTTGAAAGAGTTTGCAGTGTGGTGTCAGTCAACCTCTTCTCCCAGGTAACAAATAATAAGACAAGAGGAAATGGCCTCAGGTTGCAC
Source organism: Picus viridis (assembly GCA_033816785.1). NCBI lineage: Eukaryota > Metazoa > Chordata > Aves > Piciformes > Picidae > Picus > Picus viridis. The sequence continues at coordinate 25,381,883 of CM066588.1, forward strand.
CAGGGGAAGCTTAAGTTGGAATGGAATGGAATGGAATGGAATGGAATGGAATGGAATGGAATGGAATGGAATGGAATGGAATGGAATGGAATGGAATGGAATGGAATGGAGCAGGTTGGAAGAGACTTTTAGTAACAAGTTCTTCCCCTAAAAGGTTGTCTAAGTCTGGAACAGACTGCCCAGGGCAGTGGTGGAGTCCCCACCCCGAAGAGATTTCAAAGGCATGTAGATGTGGTGCTGAGGGACACAGTTTAGGGGTGACTTGGCAGTGCTGGGTTAACAGTTTGGCCATGATGATCCAAGAGGTCTCTTCCAACCCTGATAATTCTATGAAGCAAAGAGGAGGACACAACACTGAGGAAGCCAAACCAGCAGCATTCAAAAGGTGTTCAAACAGGGCCTCCTGCAAGGAAAGGAGTTGATCTTTGTGTGCACATCCTTGCATGGGGACAGTCCTTGGAAGGGGCACCAACACCAGGCAGGCCCACCATGGTTATTCTACATCCCACAGCCTGTCTGTTGCTTGTTTGACTTCAGATGGAAAATAAAGCCTCAGAGAGATGTTGAGCTCTGATTTTGGCACTGTTGAGTGACAGCAAGTTCTGCAGGCTGTAAGAGAGGTCCAGCCCCTCTCAAGCCCGCTTCCAGTAAGGTTAGCTTAAGGCTGCTGGTGTGCTGCCATGAGATAATCTCCTTCTGCCCTTGCACAGGCTCTTTACAGCAGCTGAGAGAGCTCTGGAGGCTGGCCCTCTAGCTGTCACCATGCCACTGATAGTCACGAGCACTTACTGCCCGATCCTCTGGCACCCAGCACTGGAGAGGGACTCAAAGCCTGGCTGGCACTGGTCACACTTCTTGCCCATCACTCCAGGTTTGCAGCTGCACCAGCCATCACTGTCACACTGTGGGCTGAGGGAACCTGTGGAAAGAGGGGAAGGAAAAGTCGGGATGGGCACCTCCCTGCAATACTGCCAGCAGGCAACCCAGACTCAGCAACAGGTCCCCCTTGAGATCCTGTCATGGGGCTGAGACACCAAGTCTGGCTGTTAAAGCTGCTCCAGCCTCCTTGTCTGATGCAGGAGACCTGCAGGATGTAAATCCTATCAGGCATTTATCAGATACCCAGGGCAAGGTTCCTCTTTTCTACCATAAAGGTCATTGTAAAGGACAAGATGAGCTCCAGGACATAGAACCACATATATCAGAGAACCATAGAATGGCTTGGGTTGGAAGGGACCTCAGAGATCATATATTCCAACCTCCCTGCCAGGGACAGGGACACCTCGCAACTAGACTCAGCTGCTCAAGGCAATCAAGCCAGACCCTCTCTAGTAGGCATCTCTAGACTTTGATTTTGGTGCCTCTACAAGGACCCTATGGGGCTGAGGGCCATGGCAGGAACTTTGATTTCTGACCCACTGTACAGGAGAGAAGATGCCAGAGCCACCAGCCGCCATCCTGCTACTGGGTCCTCCTTGTACACCAGTATGGAGGGCATTTAAAGGGATATTCACCCTCTCACCACATCAAAGCTATTGTTCTGTCCTGTTGCACCTGTTTATCATGTTCAGGTGGTGCTTCTAGTGATCTTCCTGCACTGGCAGAGACCAACATGCATTTCAGTATCTACAGCACCTCAGTGCAAGATGTATGAGCTACCTGCTTGTGGAGCAATACAAAAATCACAGGTGAGGGAATCATCCTATGTACTGTGTACCCTCCTCAAGGCCCCCAGAAAACACCTCAGAGCTAGACATCCCATCTCAAAGTCCTGCAGCCTGCAAGAAGCTGCCAGAGGAGGTGGAAAGGGTGAAGCCTCCTGTTCATCTCCAAGTGCTGCAGTACTTTGCTCCACCTCCCTTCCCAAGGCACACCACCATAAACTTGAGAATTACCCTGTTGTTTTTACAAGACAATTAAAAGCCTTTGTGGGGCCTTCCAAGCACTGTGACACCCAGGAAGCATCAGCCTGACTCAAAGCCTGTGAAAGCCACCATTGCCTGCACTGGGGTTTGGCTGTCGTCCTCAGGAGAAGGGTGACAGCTAGAAGAGGCAAGCATCTCCCCACAGAGCAGGTCCTTGAGGGCATCAGCAGGTTCATGGACACTCATTGAATTCAGGGCAAAGCAGAGCAGGGTCCCTCTCAGCAAGACAGGGATCGTTGGCAGAGAAGCTGGAAGGGATACCATGCAGGGGGACCCTGGCAGGCTGGAGGAATAGGCTGATGTGAACTTCAGGAAGAAGATCAAATGCAAGGTCCTGCACTTGGGTCAGGGCAATCCTGAGTATCAATACAGGCTGGGGGGGGATGGATGGATGGATGGATGGATGGATGGATGGATGGATGGATGGATGGCAGGCAGCCCTGTGGAGAAGGACTTGGATATAAACTGGTAGGTGTTTTAAATTAAAAGATGGCAGATTTAAATTGGACATAAGGAAGAAATGCTTATGGTGAGGGTGGTGGGACACTGAAACAGGTCACCCAAGGCACTTATGCATGCTCCTCATTATTGGAAGTGTTCAAGGACACATTGGATGGGGGTTTGACCAACTGTATCCAGTGAAAAATGTCCATGCCCATGGCAGGGGAGTTGGATTCAGTGACCTTGAACGTCCCTTCCAATGCAAATTGTTCTGTGAGCCTGTGATTATTTTAAGGTGCAGGTGGGTCTAGAAGTCTGGATGAAGCCTGGAGCTGCAATTCAGAAGTCCCAGCCTCAAGCAATGAAGAACCCAGGAGGAGGAGCTCCTGTGACTTACAGTGCAGTAACAAAGTGATAAGCTCTGGCAGCTCTCCAGGTAGTCCCACCTGGAGCCAAGCTGGCCCCACTCACTCCTCTTGTGATGCTCTGGTCTGGTGTGTAGAGACCTGGACCCTAGGGTTGTTTGTCCTGCAGAAACGGAGGCTGAGGGGGAGACCTTCTCACTCTCTACAATCCCCTGAGAGATCAGAGTGAGGTGGGGGTCAAATTTTAGGAAATGGCCTCAGGCTGCCCCAGGGGAGGTTTAGGTTGAACATTAGCTATTTCTTCCCACAAAAGGTTGCCTAGGGCTGGTTGCCTGCCCAGGGCAGTGGTGGAGTCCTCATTCCTGGAGGAATTTCAAAGTCATGTGGATGTGGTGCTGGGGGACATGGTTCAGTGGTGACCTGGCAATGCAGGGTTAACAGTTTGGCCATGATGTTCTTAAAGGCCTCTTCCAACCAAAACAAATCTGTGATTCTGTAAGCCCCCTATCCCCGTGACCCAGACCTGTCTCCTCCTGGATAGCAGCCACCTACCGTGTGGGTGGCAGCGGCAGGGCAGGCAGCAGTCCTGGTCCCGCTGTCGGAAGAAGCCTTCCTTGCAGCGCTCGCAGTGGACACCCTCCGTATTGCCCAGGCAGCCGAGGCAGCGGTACCCATTCCCCGTCTCCCGCAGCAGGTACCAGTCAAAGATGCACTGCCTGGACATCCCGTTGCAGTCACAGACTGGGGGAGCAGAGACGTGTCAGGTGGTGCTTCCAGATGAAGGCACCAGCTATGAAGCTGTAATCCCACCCCGATGAGCAAGGAGCAAGCACATGCAATGCAAACCTCCCATTCCTGCTCTGCTAACACAAGCCCTGTCTCCATCAGCCACCCCTGTGCCACCAGTGCCCACACCGTGCTCCTCATCCTCACACTTTGGAGCAATGACTGCTTTCACTGCTGGCACAGCTCAGGATGGGCAAACCACCCCAAGCCAAGCAAGGTTTTGGCAGGATGACACAGGTCATCTCACCCCACCATCCCCATGAGGCAAAGCTGCAGCTGCCCGTAGTGCTATGTGGTGGATGCCAGGAAGGACAGGTGTGAGGTTTTGCATCCCACCACAGCCAGGACAGGTGAAACCTTTGGAGAGCAGACTGGCAGGTATCACCAGACGTGCCTGCTCTAGTACTGTTCTTCATAGACTTACCTAGATCTTCTCTTGAGGCCTCCTCTCATCTATTTGCCAAGCCCCTGGCAGACAGTTCTAGAGTGTTTAAGCCTGAGGACCTTTATTTCTGATGAGTTCCTTAGCACCACCGAGGAAAGCAGACATGGTTCAAAGAATGGCAAAGACAGGCAGGAGAAATAAACACTCTGAGGGAAATACAGGGTCTGCAGGGGTGCAGAGCCTGCTGATGAGCTGTTCTAAACCATCCTGATGCTACATGGGATCCTCAACCTCCCTCCAAGAAACTCTGCTCACTGCTGACCTCCTTGGCACATGAAATACTGTCTCCAACTTCCCACTCCTAGCTTAGGTCACCTCTGACAGCATAGGGACATGGAGGAAATCCAAAAGCAAGCAGAAACCTGCAGCATGGTTGCTCTTGACACACACAGAGGCTCCTCCTTCCCACTGCTCTTCTGGCACAGCTTAGCCTGAGGGTACAAGGTCCCTGTTTCTCTGCATCTGTGCCTTCAGGGAGCAGAAGAAGCCTCCTGTACTCACCACCCAAGCACGCTTGCAGCTGGGCACTGCCCACCTCCCTCACACACCCATCAACACCCACATACCAGACAGAGGCACTCAGCGAGCGCCAGCTGGGCCTGCTGCCAGGAGCAGAGGTGACCTCATGCTCCAACAAACAGGGAGAGAGATTTCTCCAGCTCTGGCAGATGCAGTTCTCGCCTTGCAGCCTGGCTGTCTAGAGACCAAGACCCATCTGTAGAAGATCTACTGCCATTCCAGCCTGCTGGGAGAGGACCTATGGGTGCAGAAGTCCTGCCTCTTAGTGTATCTAGGGCCTCAGTGGACGTCACCAGCATGAAAGGGCAGAGAAAATACAAACAACCTACCAAGAGCAGCTGTGTGGGACTTTCCCCAGGTATTTGGGCTCAGGACTACTTGGGGTCAGTCCCACCCCTCATCCCCCTACATTAAAGCTGAAGTGCCTCAAGCTGGAAGGGATCCATAAGGATCATCAAGTTCTCCATGAGGATCATCTTCAGCTCCACCCACGCATCACCAGTCTACGTAATCTGGAAGCTTTACTGTGCTGCTAAATTACAGGTGTGAGCAGCACCCCTCAGGGAACAAAAACCTTTCTTCAGGTCTTGCTCTAAAGCTGCAGCATGTTAAGAGCCAACTCCCCACCTCTCCAACCCCAGCATGGATACAGATCCAAAGCCATTTAAGATGTTGGTGCAGATTAGTTCCACCACCTTACTGGTGTAGCTGTTCCCGTTGCTGGTCTTCTCCTGGACGCCTGAGAATTCAGGCAGGTTAATTTTTCCCAAGAGTGAGGCACTACAGTTGCTAACAAGATGGAGCACACAGGAGCTGCTGGAAAATAAGGACCAAGGAAGGACAGGATCATCTTTGTATCTAGGTACCCTGAGATTCTGTCCTGACTTCATGAAGTTCTCAGACAGCTGTGGAGAAAAACAAGCTTCGCAAAGGAGAAGCCTTGCAGCTGGATTTCTGCAGTGCTCTGTCAGGATGAAGGAGGTCTATGGCATACATCCAGCAGGATATCACTCCTCCAGCTCCTGCCCAGCAGCATAAGGCATGAAAAATCCTTATTTGCTGTACTGAAAAATTCCCACATCAGAAAGGCTTGCAGAAGAATATAGACAGCTTCAGACCCACTAGGTTATCTACTGAAAACCACAGAACTGGGAAATGAGGTTGGCTCTGAGTCTGTGAGGAGCAGGAAAACCTGCCTGGAGCTCCAGGGGCTCCAAAAGCATGGGCAGGGAGGAACTACCCACCAGGACCCAAACCCTTGGTGTCTTCACCTTTTCATCCACACCCACATTGGCCACATGGTATCCTGGGTGCATTAAGAGTGTGACCAGCAGGTGGAGAGAGGTTCTTCTCCCCCTCTGCCCTAGTGAGACCACATCTAGAGTACTGGGTCCAGTTCTGGGCTGCCCAGTTCAAGAGACACAGGGAACTAAAATGGAGAGAGTCCAGTGGAGGCTACAAAGGTGCTGAAGGGTCTGGAGCATCTCTGTGAGGAGGAAAGGCTGAGAGACCTGGGGCTGTTTTTAGCCTAGAGAAGAGCAGCCTGAGTGGGTATCTGATCAATGCTCAGCAAGAGCTAAAGGGCAGGGTTCAAGAGGATGGGTCCAGACTCAGTTCAGTGACAGGAAAAAGGGCACTGGGCACAAACTGGAATCCAGGAGGTTTCACCTGAACACAAAGGAAAAGTTCCTTGCTGTGAGAGTGCTGGAGCCCTGGAGCAGGCTGCCCAGAGAGGTTGCAGAGTCTCATTCTCTGGAGAGAATCCGAACCCACCTGGACGTTGTGATCCTAGGCAGCTTTATGTGGGTGACCCTGCTTTAGCAGGAGAGTTGGACTAGGTGACCTCCAGAGGCCCCTTCCAACCCCCACCGTGGTGGAACTTTGTGCCTCAGACTGTCTGCTGCTGCACTGAAGCCTGGCCAGTTACCAACTGTCACTTTTAGGTAGGTGCAGAAACAGGTTTGAGAGTCCATGGAAAAGCAGCAATTCCCAACATTCTGCCAGGAAGGGGGTGGGAAGAATACACAGCAGTAGTTTAAAATGTGCATGTAATTAAGCCTGCTGTGATAATTATCCAAGCAGCACATCAAGCAGATCAGGTCTTTTTAACAAGAAAACAAACACAAAACACTTAGTCAGCATTTCTTTCCCCTATCACGTTGCACTGCACTTGAAAGAAAACTGAGAAGAGACCAACTCCAAGCCCCAGGGGTCTGTTTCTGACCAAAAAATACCCTGAAATCACTCAGCATTTACAAAATACTTGTGAAAACCCAGTTTTGGCCAAGCACCCCCATCTCCAGACTATAAGCCAAAGCATCCAAAACCTAAATGTCCCTGCACTGCATCTTCTGCTACAGCTGCAGATCCAAGAGGATGCTCCATGGTTTTTAAGTTTGTGAACTGTGGGAGAGTCACCACCTGCAACAGGGTGTGATGAGGCCATGGGCAGCTTGCAAGCCCCACAGACTGGCACAACACGCAAACACAGCACGTGTTACTACAGCAAACTGGATGCTTCCAGATCTTCCTCAGGCTTTGTGAAAGTTCTGGGTTCAGCCACCTGCTCCCTGGGTAACACTTATCCTCATGCCCAAATCCCACCCAGGTAGAATCATCTAGGCCAGAAAAGATCTTTCAGATGATCAAAGAGCAATAAAGAATCACACAGAAATGAGACATCTAAAGGGGATACCAGAAAAAAAAAAAGACCTTATGGGATATTTAATCCCAGGGGAAGCATAAGGAGAAGCACCGAAAGCCCCAATTTTAATCCCAAAGGTGGGAGGGGAGAGCATCCCAGAAGCACCCAGCTGGCTCCCAGTTACTCTCAGGCACTGGGGCAGGGCTGCAGGTCAGGATCGCACATCAGCATGCAAGAAGGAGCAGCCAACCTTCCCAAAGCCTCACCTTCTCCTCCATTGGAGCTCAGGGCTGCAGGCAGGAGCGACATCACGAGGGAGCAGAGGGGCAGGAGCCAGCACCCAGCCATTTCTGGAGCCAGGGAGCACACGGAGCTCCCGACCCGCTGCCTACTGCTTTCTTTCCGGGTGGTTTTTATCTGCTGCTCCACCTGAGTCACTCCCAACAGGAAGAGCGCCTGTGCCGTGGGCTGACTCACCCCAAGCAAGGAGAGCCCAGCCCAGGGAGCACAGACAGAATCATGGAATCATTTAGGTTGGAGAAACCCTCAAGACCATCAAGTCGAACTGTTAACCAGCACTGCCAGGTCACCACTAAACTACGTCCCTCAGCACCACATCTACACAGCTTTGAAATCTCTCCAGGCATTATGGCCCACCTGCACCACTGACAAAGCACAACACCCCAAGGACCTTCTGCCTGCATCCTTCCAGGGGTTCTAGCTCACAGGAAAGAAGAAAATATAGCTGCAGCCCCTGCAGACACTCCTCCTGCCCATCCTGCTCACCCAGCTCCATCCCAGCTGCTGTCTCTGGAGAGCCGGGCTGCCCGGGCATGCAGGCAGCTTCCAGGGAGATAAATGAAACATGATGAGCTCACGGGAAGCATGGGGAGGGTGGATGGGGGCTGTTTGCTCACAAGCCAGGACCAGCCAACCAACCTGCAAGAGCAGGGCTTAAAACCAGCTGGAAGAGGTGACTAGAGCAACTCACAACCAAAGGCTGCTGGAGATGCAAAAAGACCCCGAGGACAGTTCTGGCATGTGCTTAGGAAAACAAATCTGTTGGGATTTTGTAGTCACAGACTGGTTTGCATGGGAAGGGACCTTTAAAGCACATTTAGTTCAATGCCCCTGCAGTCAGCAGGGACATCTGCAACTAGAGCAGATTTCTCAGAGTCCAAAACAACCTGACCTGAAATGGTTCCAGCAATGGGGCTTCTACCAGCTCTCTGGGCAACCTAGGCCAAAGTCTCCTCAACCTCAGTGTAAAAAAATGTCTTCTTTCTCTCTAGTCTCAATCTCCCTCTTTTGTTGTCCTGTCACAACAAAAGTCTGTCCCCAGCTTTCTGACTATCCCCTTTAAGCACTGAGAGACTGCAAGGTCCCATGGAACCTTCTCTTTTCCAAGCTGAACAACCCCAACTTTCTCAGCTTGGCCTCACAGCAAAGAGGCTCCAGCCCTCAGATCACTTCTGTGGTCTCCTCTGGACCCACTCCAACACATAGATGTTCTCAAGAGGGGATTACGTGTGGCACTTGGTGCCATGGTTTAGTCATGAGGTCTGTGGTGACAGGTCAGACTTGATGATTTTTGAGGTCTCTTCCAGCCTTGGTGATTCTGTGATTCCTTGCAGTCCTCAGCACAGAGCTGGACACAGAATTGCAGAGCAGAGATTTACCAGACAACAATCAGTTTCAGTAAGTCTCCAGACCTAGAAATAGGGTTGAGGCCAGGGGTCAGCGCACACATTTGTCCACTTTGGGTCCTGAGATAGAACATGAGGTTGGATAGGTCCTTGGCCTTGCCTGGTATGACCACTTCTATGCTGGAAAGAAGATGAGAAGTGAAACAAAGTAAAAAGGCTTGTACAGGGGCACTGATGGAGCTGGGCTGCACAGCTCCAGGTCCATGCACATTTTAGTCTCAAGGGCAGCCAACAAGCCACACAAGACATGAAGGCAAATCCTATCATGCCCCTCACCTTTGCCTTGGAGGAGAACACAATGCTTCTACAGGGAAAAGGGAATATGGAGGCAGGAGACCTCCTAGTCCTGCATGTATCAGGATAAGTGAGATTTTGCAGCTCGTTCACCTGACCTCCAAGAGCAGCCCACCAGAGAGGATCACAAGGAAGGATGGGGCGTTGTGCAGCATCACAGCATCTGCCCTACTTACTGTCATGGGACACTGCCACAAGTGACCGCGAGTGCTTCATAAGCACTTTCAGATGGAATGAAGACATCTAACAGATTTGTCCCCAGCCTAAGACCTTTCAGGTGACCTTCTGCATTCAGGTCTGAAACTCAGCCCAGTGATGCTGACTTGCTGCTCATTTCAGAGGTAACAAACTCACAGTGATTAACACTCAAGTCCTCGTCTAAGTCTCTTATGCTGCCCAAGAGCCTCCAGACAGTTGTGCACCTGGAGCTGACTCAGAGGGCTTTCCTCCACAGTTCCTGGTGATCTCATGGGTGCAACCAGCCTGAATTCACCACATCTTTGCACCTCCCTTGGCCAGGCTGACCTGCCTCCTCTGAGTCAACTCTCTTTTATCGACAGGCTGCTTCCTTTTAATCTCACACGATGGAGTTTAATATAGATCTCAGCAAGGAACCCAGCGTCACATACACACTGGTGGCATGTTGGGGTTTGGCACCCAAGGTTGTCTTACCTACTTTAGGGGTTTTTAAAGCAAAACTATTTAAGGTGTTCCCACCGATTTGGCAGGTTTTAGGGTCTACTCATTCCTCTAATGAACCACAAGCTCTTCTGGGGTTTCAGGGGTTGGCCTGGTGGAAAGCTGCTCCAGTGAATAGTAAGTTATCCATGGGACAGCAATGTACCCTTGTGGCCGAAAAGGCAAATGAAATCCTAGAGTGCATCAAGAAGAGCGTCTCCAGCAGCTTAAGGGAGGTTCTCCTCCCCTGCTATGCTGACCCGGTGAGACCACATCTGGAGTACTGTGTCCAGTTCTGGGCTCCCCAGTTCAGAAAGAACAGAGGTGGCCTCTGTTGGACACTGTCTAGTATATGAGGATGACTAAGATGAGGAAAGGCTGAGAGACCTGGGGCTTTCTGAAGACGACAAGAAGATACATATAAATATCTGAAGGGTGGGTGTCAAGAAGCAGGGGTCAGTCTCTTTTCAATGGTGCCCTGGATTAGGACAAGGGGCAATGGACATAAACTGGAACACAGGAGGCACCACCTGAGCGTGAGGTAAAAGTTCTTTGCTGTGAGGGTGCGGGAGCACTGGATCAGGCTGCCCAGTCTGGAGTCTCCTTCTCTGGAGATTTTTAAGACCCATCTGGATGTGTTCCGGTGTGATCTGCCACAGGTGATCCTGCTTTATCAGGGGGTTGGACTGGATTGATGTCCAGAAGTCCCTTCCAACTCCTACCATTCTATAACTTTGCTCTAAAGTACATCACTTGCTTCAAATGCCTCTGCTGCACCCTTCCTACCCACCAACACTGCCCAGCTCAGGAAGCTCATCTCCTCTAGCAGTGCTGTCAGTACAGCAATTCACTTGGACCATGGTCCTTCGCTGATTTCTCTCTTGGAAGACCAGCTCTCACCACCAGGAAACTTTCCCCTTGTCTGGCTCCTCAGTGCTATCCTTTCTGTCTCACAGTTATCACCCCACCTCTTCCTTCCCTTCTGCAAACAAGACACTGACACAGCTCTCTCTCCAGTCACTTCTGCATATTTACTCATGTTACTCTTACCTTGTCATCCTCCACCATCCCTCAAGTTCACCACTGAACACCAACACATATGTGCCACACCAAAATATCTATTTTCTGGGGCCTTGATATTCTACACACACCAGATCTGGAACAAACAGATGCCTACCACCCTCCACAGAGAAAATGTTGCCTATCACTGTGGCAGGACTGTTTAGAAAAGGTCTCATACAAACATGGTTAGCAAAAGTATTACCTTCCAGAGCAAACACAGGTGGAAGAGATGGGAGACATGAAGAGTAATGGTGCTCATCAGCCACTGCAATGAATCAACACTTCTCCACCAGAGAACCCAAATCTTAAACCTCCAAGTCCTTCTGAAGATGCCCTGTGCTCATTCTTCAGCTGCTCCACAGGGAAATCATTGCAGTGATTGGCAAAAGTATCAGTCCTTGAGGATGTGGCCATGGCAGAAGGAACCACTCCGAAGAGCCTGAATCCACAGAGCAATCTGAAGTATGCCAATGGCTGCTGGTGGGAAGTGACAGATAGTGAAAGCCCTGAAGATATTGATGTAAACAAGGAAGAAAACTCTTTTGGTGCCTCATAACAGAAAAGTGACTCTAGACTGTTGCCCATGTTATCACAGCTCAGCTCATCCCTGATACCCTCAAACCTCCCTCCACAAGTGATCGCCTGAGCTGCAAGATTCTCCTTTACTCCAGTCCTGAGCTGCTTCTGGGGACAGGGTTTGTTGAGAAGTGGCTTATCTCAAGCTGTTTTCTGTTTGCTTGTTCACTGGCCTTGCTGCCACCTACCTGCACACACCTGCTCAGCACCAGCCTCTTTGAACCCAAGGAGTTTCTCCTGAGTCTGGCAACAGACCTTTATCCTGCCACCTGGGACTTCCTCAACGTGGAAAATCCGGAATTCCGCCCTGTCAGTATCACCAAACACACTGTGCAGCCATAAAACCTGGACTTCAGTCTCTCCTCAGCCAGACGGGTGCCCTGGGCTTCTCAAAGCAGGCTGAGGGGCAGCACACCGAGACGCCTTCCTTGTGGTGGTTCCCTGGTGCAGCTATTTCAACATAGAGAATCTATCACCCAGGACTGAAAGCACCATGACACTGTTGATCCTTCACACACACACACACACAAAAGGACATATAAATGTATGTCTCTTCCTCACTCAGTAACATGTGGCATTCCTTCTGGAGATGACTTCGGGGATGTTTTAAGCTTAGAGCTGGCTTTGGTTTCACAGCTGCTTTTGGTGGGTCCAGAGGTGCAGTTAGACAGCTGGGATCAAGCCTTGTTCAGCAGCAAACTCATGCCAGCCAAGGCCACTCAGAGCAGGAGAGATTGTTCCAGCAGGACATGCAGGAGAGCAGGACACCAGGGTTCACAGGAGAGTAATGCCCTGCCTGGGACATGGTAGGAGAGGTAGTGAGCAAGAAGGGCAGGGCTGGGTGGCAGCAGCACAGCAAGGAAGCGCTGTCACGTCTGGCCTTGCTTTGCCTGTTCCAGCAAAAGGGTGAGACAGCCAGCCAGCCATGAGCAAAGGCAGTGCCATCCCTCTGTGTTCCCCTGCTTCTATGCCCTGCAGAAGCAAACCTTAAAAATGAGATGTCCAATGACAGGAAAAAGGGCACCAGGTGGAAGCAGATGATGTTCCACATGAACACAAGGAAAATCTTTTTCCCTGTGAGGGTGCTGGAACCCTGGAGCAGGCTGCAGAGTCTCCTTCTCTGGAGAGATTCCAAAATCCTCCCCCGGGATGTGTTCCTCTGTGTCCTGTCCTAGGCAATCCTGCTTTGGTGGGAGGATTGGACTGGATGATTTTCTAAAGGTCCCTTCCAAACCCTACCATTCTGTGAGACACATCTCCATCAACACGCACCCCACACCTCCACACGCCCTCCCCAAGACGCAACACACCAAAAGAAGGCCGAGGTGTGAGGGGTTACAAATATTCAGACTTTATTATAAATAAGAAATACTGTTTTATACATAAAAACTGCAAGTGTTGCATTTTGTTCACCGCCCCAGACAGCAAGACCACAGAATTAAGGCAAAAAAAGCTGGAGTGAAGGCACATACTGAGGGGGCCACAGTCAGGAATAAGGTGATGAAGGGTCTGTCACGTGTCGCCCGTGACACCCAGCACTCCACCAGCAGCTGTTGCAGCATCACATTACGTAAAGAAATAACTGGACTTATACACTGAGTAATGGCTGTAATGCAGCAGTGATTAAGAGATTGCTTATAAAGATTTTTTTTTTCCATTTAAAAATAAAATTCTGTTAAAAACAGCTTAAGGGGAAAAAAAAAAAAAAAAAAAAAAAGGAAGAGAGGGGAAAGCAGGAAACCTAAAGGCCTGAGGTCAGCCTGAGGTCAGCCAGGGCATGCACGCATCTTGGCGTCTGCTCTTCTCACAGCCTTGGCAGAGAGGTGACGCGGTTACAGGCAGCCATCTGACCAGAGCAGCCAGCCAAGGCACCCAGCTCAGCAGCCCACAAGTGTGGCTGTGCACAGGTAAGCTCTTCTCCAAGCACTGGACACGTTTGCAGGTGGGGGAAAGCCCAAGCTGGTCAATCATCTCCAAGAAAAAGGTACAAGAGTGAGGCAGGGTTTGCTGGGAACACCCCTTGCCCAGCAGTGCCCTTCCCAAGGGTTCACCAAGCCTCCTGCCTCGTGCAGTGGTATCGAGATGTCCCCCAAATCCAGCTCTCCAACCACCTCAACACTGGTATCCCAGCAGTGCTACAAGTTCCTCACAGCTCAGCTGCAAAGCCACAGCTCCCACTCTCCACCTACCACAACTTCCCTGGGGGACACAAAATGGGAATGCTACAACCACCATGCATCAGGGCTGGCTTTGGAGGGAGGGCTAGGAAGCAGCCACTCAAGGGGCAAAGTGGTTATTGCTGGTGCCCATAAGAGTGCTGAGGGCATGGGAGAGGGAGAAAGCAGGAGCCCAGGTAGGAGGAACAGCAAGCTCCAAGGCAGTAAGGTGGAGAGAAGGGATGTGCAGTGCCCACGCCCTGATGGCTGCTGGGGAGAGGCAGAGAGAGGAGGGAGGTCAGGCTGTGCCACTCTGGAAATGTGGCTGAGGATATTTACACACACACACGTACACACGAGAGACTTCCTCACACTGTAATCATGATTTAGGAAAAAAAAAATAAATCACATTCACACAAAAAAATATAAATTTGAAATAATTAATAGCACCAGTGTGTGTCAGGTAATAAATTTCTTCCCCGCTACGCAAACGTACAAAGTTGCATAGTGTTTAAGGAGAGATATATATGGGGGCCTGAAGGAAGGGGGAGGGATGGCAGGCTGGAGGCAAGAAGGAAGCTGCAGAAGATGTCAAGGAGGAAGAGTGAGGGGGCTCCCTCCTGCTCCCACACAGCACCAGTAAGGAGCCAGAGGCACTAACTGGGGAGGGAGCCTGCAGGGAGGTGCGGCAGCGGTGAGAGATGCAGACCTGCCACCCCAGGAAGTCCCTGTGCTGCGGTGGCATTATGGTGACTGGGAGAGTGGTAGGCAAGAAGAAAGGAGGGCACTGGCAAACTCCAGCTCTTTCTGCCAGGCAAAAGCTGAGAGCAATGCCAAGAGGTGTAAAAACACCACTGACCTCCTCCAGAAAAAAAGATGGAGCAAAAGACTTGGCATTCCCCCTTCCTTCCCCATCCAAAGACAGTCAACATGAAGGCCAGCGCATCTGTCAGAGCTCTCTGTATGGCAGTTCCCCTCTCCAGCAAGACTTCTGCTCAAACAAATTAACCTGCCCATCAGACATTCACAGCCTAAAAACCAGACCCTCTGGCAATTCAGTAGCAACACCTACAGATGGGCAGGCAGCTCGCAGCTTTCTAACTCCTCGGTCAGGAAGATGCTTACACACCAGACCCAAAACTTCTCCACAGAGCAGGAGTGGGGAAGCTCTCTTGCTCCTCCTCGGTCGGGAAGCTGCTTACACACCAGACCCAAAACTTCTCCACAGAGCAGGAGTGGGGAAGCTCTCTTGCTCCTCCTTGGTCTGGAAGCTGCTTACACACCAGACCCAAAACTTCTCCACAGAGCAGGAGTGGGGAAGCTCTATTGCTCCACCAGAAAAGGCCGACCACTCTACCAGTATCCCACCCTCCCAAAAAGCTTCTCTCAGAGGCTGTGGGTTTGAGTTTTTTTTTCCCCCTCAGAGCACTGCATCACAGAAAGCATTTCAGAAAGAGGCTTCACCCATTTTGTCAAAGGCTACCAACTCTGTTGGAGTGGCCACTAGTTAACCATTAAAACAGTAACAATAAATTCACAGGGTTAGAAGTTGGGAAGAAGGATCTGAATGAGTGCAGCTATACTGGCCATTACAGTAATACTTTGGTAGCCATCCCCTTCCTTCAAAGGGACAGAGAGCTCTGGGACTGAGGATTTTGGAGTGGAGGGGAGAAGAGAAGAGAGGAGTGAAAGGAGGGTTAGTTTTGCCTTGCCATACCCAGCTCACATGGGTATTTCTGAACCACAGCATAGAGAGTCCAGAGCACCTCTCGTTCCTGTGCTAATCCAAGGGAAACTGTCTGAGAGGGGGGCAAAGGTGGAGTGCTCAGGAAGACAATTTATATAAAAACCCCTGTGATGCCCAAAGACGGAGATTTAATTTGTTTCTCTTTAAAAAAAAAAATAAAATAGAACTTTCAACTTATCCTGATTGGAAAAGAAAACAGTGGCTGTGAGCAGCAAGGAGTCAGGGGTCTGAAGAAGGCAGCTGTGTGGTAAGGCACTCCATAGTCAAACCACTGCTCCACTGCTCACCAGGGGAGCCTTCCCCACCCCAGAGCACCCTCAAGGTTTCTCAATGGACGGGGTATTAAAACAGCCAGAAGGCAAGGTCTTCTTGATGTCTTCCAGGTTGCTAATGTCCTTCAGGATCTCTTCAATATCCCTGTTGTAGGCCTGTATTGCATCATCCTGTTTCCTGGCTTCTCTCTCGAGGAAAGACACTTTCTGGTCCAGGTCGCTATCTTTCATCTGGTCTTTGGCACTGTTCAGGGTACCCTCAATTTCATTCAGTTTGTTCAAGTCCACTGTCTCCAGTTGTCCTGAAAAGTCAGAAGCAAATAGCAAAGGTCATTAAAAAGCCTTTGATGTTCTAGGTATGAGTGCTTACACAGCTAAGCCCACACGAAGACCTCCATCAGGCCACCTCTGCATTAGAAATGCCATTTAAAACAAGACCAACCAAACAGGTTATACCTCCAGTGCCTCAAACATGGTCTGTAGCTTGCAGGAAAGTGATTCTGAACGTTGCACCAAATGTTTTGAGGCTATCCCAGGAAAGAAAAAGTTCCAAAGTCCTTGCTCAACAGATACAAACCCCGTTTCTAGAAGCCCAAAGACCCATTTCACAGAATCCCAGCATGTTGAGGGTTGGAGATCCAGAAATAACCTAGAGAGTCACCTCGAGCAGGTTGACCAGGATCACATCCATGCAGGTTTGGAATCTCTAGAGGAGACTCTACACCCACTCTGGGCAGCCTGTTGCAGTGCTCCAGAACCCTCAGAAGAAAGGTTTGCTCCCTTGCACAGCACCAGCAGGGAAGCCATGGCAGCTGCTGGCACCACCACATCAGAGACTACTCAAAGCTGCACAGCACATGAAGGAAGGCATTACCTAATTGATCCAGCAGGTCATTAATGACAGTGAGCAAGCTGTTCACAGAGTTCTTCGCTTTTCTTGCATTGTCTTCTGCCTCCTGGGCAGCCTGCGAGGCCTGCAGGGTATAAAAAAGGACAGCACACAAAGCTTGTAGGGATTATGAAAACCTTGCCTCTCCTTTTCACCTTCCCTGGCTCACCTCTCCAAGATCACACCCCAGCATGGAGATCATCACTGATACCCTTCAAATCACCAGGATGGGGAAGCCCTGATAACTGAACAGGATTTTGCAGGATGAGTCAGAACATGGTCTAAAGGGCTACGTTCAAGGAGCCTACACTAATGCCACCAGAGGAGCTCTTTGGCTTGTCTCATGTTTTCAATCCCACTTAAAACTTGGAAGAGATTGAATCATAGAATTGTTTTGGTTGGAAAAGACCTTTAAGATCATGGAGTCCAAACATTTTCTAACTCCACCAAGGCTGGCATTAAACCATGTCCCTCAGCACCACATCTCTGCATCTTTTCAAAACCTCCAGGGATGGGGATTCAACACCTCCCTGGGGAGCCTGTTCCAGTGTTTGAGAACCCTTTCAGTGAAGACGTTTCTTCTAATGTCCAATTTAAACCTCCCCTGATGCAACTTGAGGCCATTTCTCTTGTCCTATCACTTTTAACTAGTGAGAGGAGTTCAACCCCCACCTGGCTCCAACCTCCTTTCAGGGAGTTGTAGAGAGCAATGAGATCTCCCTGCAACCTCCTTTTCTCCAGACTGAACAACTTCACTTCCCTCAGCTGCTCCTCACCAGACCTGTTCTCCAGACCCTTCTCCAGCACCTCTATGTTACTCTACAAGCAAGGGGCCCAAAACTGAACCCAGTATTCAAGGTGCAGCCTCACCAGTGCTAAGTACAGGAGGACAATCACTGCCCTAAGTCCTGCTTGTCACACTACTGCTGATCCAGGCCAGGATGCAGGTGGGCTTCTTTGCCACCCAGGCACATGCTGGCTCATCTTCAGCCAGCTGCTGATCAACACCCCCAGGTAAACTGAATGTTGGCTGGACCCAGTGCTATCTTTGCAGGAGGAGGAGAAGGAGAACACGTTGCCAGCACAGCAGGGAGAAGGCAGCTTCTTGTCACTGCTGCCACCTGCCAGCATCACTTACCATGCTTGCCATCATCATATCCTGCTCAGCATCCTCCTGCTTCTGCTTCAGCTCCTTCTCTGCATCCTGCAGTTGCTTCATCATGTCATCCACCTCCTTGGCCAGCCCCGTTACATCAGCAAAAGTCTTGTCAGCCTCAGCTCTGGTAGCAGCAGCACTCTGCAGCAACAAGAGGAACAGGATGGTAAAAGGTGTGAAGCTGCAGAACTTCCTTGGATCTTTTCCATCAAAATGCACCCACTTGCTAGCCTGCCACATTCTGCATTCCCTGGTGAGGAACGAGGCAGAAAGCACGCAGGGCTCAGCAGTAAGTACTGGAACAGAGTGGGTTGTGCAGTTACACACCACTGTGTCAGGAGAGGTGGCTTCACAGGGTGCAGGCCTCACCTTCTGAACAGAAGCAGCGATTTTTTCGGCATCATCTGCTTTAGCCTTGGCTTCGCGAGCGTCGGCAGCAGCATTGCCCAGAGCCTGCTCCGCCTGGCGTGTCTTACTGTTGGCTTCAGCGATGGTCTGGGTGATGGCAGGAATCTTCTTCAGTGCCTCTTCGGCTGCCGTCTTGTTATCGTTCACCCGTTTATCGAAATCTAAGAAAGGGCAAAGCAGAGTCTCATCACTTAGAAGTACAGAATCAGTAAGGTTGGAAGAGACCTCGAAGATCAAGTCCAACCTTCTACCCAACACCTCCACGACCACTAGACCATGCCCAAAAGCGTCAGATCTACTCATTTCCTGAACACCTCCAGGGATGGTGACCCCACCACCTCCCTGGGCAGCCTGTTCCAATGCTTCCCAATAGCTAATCTAAACCTCCCCTGGTGCAGCTTTCCTCTTGTCCAGTCATTAGTTACTTAGGAGAAGAGGCCAACGCTGGTCTCACTACAACCTCCTTTCCAGTAGCTGTAGAGAACACTTGATCCAAAAGGGTCTTGGGATACTTCTTTGGCCAAGATACCCAAGACTTCGTCACCTTGAGCAACCTCATCTGGTTGCAGATGGCCCTGCTCGCTGCAGGGGGGTGGACAAGGTGGCCTTTAAAGGTCCCTTCTAACCCAAACCATTCTATGATTTATTCTATGATATCAGAGGGACAAAGAGCACAGTGTGGTGACGAGGAAAGGTATATGCTTACAGCTCTCCCTATTACCTATCTTCTGACATTAATTAAGGAAGTTAAACAAAAGGTGATTTCTAGTCACTGAAAACATACCTATTTTTTAAATTTACAGTTTTAAAAAGAAAAAAGAAAGCCAGAAGAACCCACTCAGCACTTAGGAACTGTCAATAGCACAGCCCATTTAACCAAGATGCCCTACTGCCAAGTGACTTGTCACACAGGAATTGAAAGAGTCACTGCAAGCGCTTTCTCTTTACCTTTCAGGTTGCTGAGAATGGTGTTGGCCTCCTGGAGAGTGCCATTGCCCTTCCGAGCAGCTTCTTCAGCCATAGCTTTTGCTGCATCTGCTCGAGCCAAGAGCTGGTCTGCAGTCTAAGGACACATGGCATGGATCAACATATTACACAGAATCCCAGCATGGTGGAGGTCAGAAAGGACCTCTGGAGATCAGCAAACCCAACCCCCCTGCTAAACCAGGGAAACCCACAGAAGGTTGCTGACAATTACAATGTCCTGGTGGGCTTGGAATCTCTCCAGAGAAGGAGACTGCGCAACCTCTCTGAGCAGCCTGCTCCAGGACTCCAGCACCCACACAGGAAATAAGTTGTTCCTCCTGTTCAGGTGGAACCTCCTGGGTTCCAGTTTGTGCCCACTGGCCCTTTTCCTGTCGCCAAGCACCACTGAAAAGACTAGCCCCATCTCTTGCCCACCACCTTTTAGCTACCGATCCCCTCTCAGGCTGCTGTTCCCCAGGCTAAAGAGCCCCAGGTCTCTCAGCCTTTCCTCCTCGCAGAGACACTGCAGGCCCCTTGGCATCTCCATAGCCTCTGCTGAACTCTCACCAGTAGCTGCCTGTCTCTTTTGAACTGGGGAGCCCAGAACTGGAAACAATTACTCCAGATGTGGCAGAGTAGAGGGGGAGGAGAACCTCCCTCAAACTGCTGCTGGTCACACACTTTTTAATGCAGCCCAGGAGACCAATGGCCTTCTTGGCCACAAAAGCAGATTGCTAGCTCGTGGCAAACTTGATGTTCACCAGCACTCCCAGGTCCTTATCCATGGAGCTGCTTTCCAGCAGGTCAATCCTTCATGTGCAACAGGGAGTTATTCCTCCTTCAGTAGAGGAATCATATTCTCACCTTTTGAAGGATGACCATCTGGGGTACCAAAACCCACTGTTCAGTCTGAAGCTCCAATATCATACAGAAGAACATTCACCCCTGAGTTGCAATAATTTTAAGTACTTTTGGAACACTGTTCTGAACAGAAATAACAGACCTGGGAAACATCACCTGTTCTCCCAGATAACCTTGGTGCCTTTGCTTTTACCAGTTTTGGGGATCTCTTTTCCAAGACCACTCTTCAGTATTCTCCTAAGTAACAAAGTAGTGCTAACCTAAGACTGAGTCAGACCAAATCTATCTAATCTATCCAGGTACATGTTTTCCTCTGGGTTTGTTTATTGTGTGTGTTCATGGTGGGGTTTGTTTTTGGTTGGTTGGTTGGTTTTGTTCTGGGGATTTTTGGTTGGTTGTTTTTTCCCCCCGCCCAGGGAACAAAAGCCTGAACACAAACCAGAACTGACCTGCTGCTCTGTTTTCCCTTTCTCCAAGAGGTTCTTCACTTCTAGCTCCTTTCCTTTCATGTCTTCTCTCAAGTCCTCATAATCTTTCAGCTTCCTGGCAATTAGCTGATCTAACTCCTCTGCTTCTTTCTTGATCTTATTTGCTTCATTCTGCAGGTGGAATACAGAAACAAACGTGGATTCCTGAAATTAAAAGGACTTCTGAAGAGGTGACAAAATGCAGTATAGGTTCTAATGCTGATAGGAGCTCTGATGGGCTCCTATCTCTTACAACTATAATTGTAACTTGGTCTTCAAAGATCTGAATGCCAGGAAGGTCAGCACGATGAGAAACAGAAACTGCAAAGTTCCACATGCCAGAAAATCTACTGCAGTACAGTGAGCACAGGAGAGGGAGCAGTCCTGGAGGCTTCAGAGGGCACCAGGATTTTGCACTCCTCTGTTCAAGCCAAGGTGTTTGACAAACAATACTTCACTTGGCTTTTAGTCCTTCAGATAGTCAGAGGTGTGGCTTTAGGGAGCTACTTGCATGCAAGTCTCCTGCATAAGAGCTGAAATGCACCAGTTTGGATTAAGCCTGGATGGACAAAAATTCTACAGACTGCTCTTATGCAGAGAAACATTATCAGAGCACAGGCAAGGCATGTCAGCAGCCCAGCACTCTGCTGGAATGCTTGTCCTTACTGATCTTCAGAAAACGCTGTGCACGATGCTTCCCTTACCTACCTCTAGCCCCGTTGAGTCGACAGTAGGCAGACTGGTGAGGTTAGCATAGATCTGCAGGGCTTTGTTTCCGGCTTCCTCTGCCTCTGCAAGCACCTTGTTAGCCTGCTTCTCTAGGTCTCGAGAGATGTTCCTGGCTTGATTATACCTAGAAGGCCCCAAGGATGCAGTTACACAATTTTCTTTGCCAAACTGAACTTACAGAGTAGAGAGGTTAAGAAAGAGAACCCCATAAAGGCCAAAGCAGACAACATTATAGAATGCCTCTTAGTTTTCAGCACTGCTCCGAAAGCCAGGATAAACCCCCAATATTTAGGTGACTGACTCACTTCAGGTTGAGCTCCTCAATGTCATTTGCAGTTTGGTTTTCTCCAGCCAGGGTCTTCAGCAGCAGCTGATATGCTTCTGTGGAAGTATCATTTGCTGCCTTGGCTATGCGAACAATCTCATCAGCTTCTTTTTTGTGTCTGGACAAGATTACAGAAGAGAAAGAATATCACAGACTGGTTTGGGTTGGAAAGGACCTTTAAAGGTCATCTAGTCCAATGCCTCTGCAATCTAGTGCTCAAAGCCTTACCTAACCTCACCTGAAATGTGTCTACCACCTCTCTGGGCAAGCTGGGCCAGTGTTTCACCATCCTCATTGTCATAAATTTCTTCCTTCTGTTTAGTCCGAATCTCCCTCTTTTAGTTTAAACCCATCATGCCTTATCCTGTCACAACAAGCCCTGCTGAGATGTCTGGCCCCATCTCTTTCTGACTGGCCCCTTTAAGTCCTGAAAGGCCATCAGAAGGTCTCCTTGAAGCTTTCTATTCTCAAGGCTGCACAACCACAGATCTCTCAGCCTGGCCTCACAGCAGAGGGGCTCCAATCCTTGGATCATTTTTGTGGCCTCCTGGAGTTAATGCCATTAGAATAGTCAGCCAGTGGTTTCAGTTCCAGATATTACTCTCTCTTTTCCCTCCTTCATCCAGGTTTGCTGTTTGAAACCAGTTCTGCAACCAGAGCATCACTCCAGCAGTGCTCACGAGATCAGCTAAAAGGCACTGCTACAGTTGTAGGTGTCCCTACCAGTCTTTGCTCTCAGTGATACATGGCCACGCACCCACAGTGCCAGTTTCTTATTCAGCAAGTGGCCTGTCTTTTAGATCAAGCAAAGTCAGTTTTGCTTCCTCCTTGCAGAGGAGGGCAGGGCCCTCACTTGGGCTGTGAGGAGCACTTCTTGCCACAGCCTACCTTTCAGCCAGCTTACGGGCCTCTTCTGCCAATAGAGTCATGTTGTTAGGGTCCCCAGTTGACTCTGGAGGTGTAATGGACTGGGAAAAAAGAGAGAGAAAAAATCTTAGAGCTGTTTTTTCATCTTTTATTCATCTCTGCTTGAAATATTTATTGTCATGATCTAAATGCTTAGAGACATGTCTAACCTACTTCTGACTTCCATAGATTTTTTTCCTTAGGCCCATGCAGTTTCCACTGCTGCTTATCCCTTAAAAACAAAGGTGCTGGTGCTGCTGTTTATTTAGGAGTTCTTAGGATAGGTTCTTCAGCCAGGAGCTCTGATACAATCTATGGCAGACACTAGTGACCTTCCATTATTTATTTCCCATGACTTTAGGTAAAGATATTTCCATAGGAAATTTGCTATAGAAGAGAGAGAGAACAAGGGGAGAAGCACACCAGAGGGCACAGCAAGGAAAGGCCCTCTCCTCTCCTAACTAGGTGGAGCCTGAGCAGCATACTCACCACGTTGTCAGCAGCCATCTTTGCCTTCTCGAGCATATTAGAAGCTAAGCTGATTAGGTCTTCGGTATCCTCCACCCGCACCCGGGCTTGCTCCGCCAGGCTCTCCGTCTCCCGCACTGTGCCCTGAATGTTCCTCAGCCTGTTGAGCTGACTCACTAGCGTGCTGTTGATGTCCTTGAGGCGATCCATGAGGTCCTGATCTACATCTGAAACACAAAGTATAAAAGAGAACAAGCAAAATTAATTACAGTGGGAAAAGAAGCTGGAGAAACAGCTTACCACTGCAGGCAACATGGAAGCACAGAATGGTCTGGGTTGGAAGTGACCTCCAAATGTGTGACGGGTTGAGGCCGTTGGAGATTGTGACCCCCTAGTCCAACTCCCCTGCAGTAAGCAGGGGCATCCTCAACTAGATCAAGCTGCCCACCGTGGCACAGGGCCTCAACTACCTCCCTGGGCAACCCATTCCAGTGTTACACTACCCTCATGGTGCAGAACTTGTTCCTAACACCCAGACTAAATCTTCTCTAGTTAGGACAAGGGGTGATGGCTGCAATCACTGCAGGCCTTTGTAAACAGTCTTTCTCCATCCTTCTTTTAGGTCCCCTTCAGGTACCAGAAGGTTGTTATGAGGTCTCCCTGGAGCCTTCTTTTCTCCAGGCTGAACAAACCCAGCTCCATCAGCCTGTCTTTAGCACAGGTGTTCCAACACTGTGATTATTTTCATGGCCCTCCTCTGGACCTGCTCCATCAGATCTGTGTCCTTCCTGTACTGAGAGCTCCAGACCTGGATGCATGCTGGTACATGTTGGTAGGTTAATCCCCTCTTGAAAGGGGACCAAAGAAAGCTGTTTCATAAGTCAGTCAGGTGGGCAAAGTCATCATCAGAATGTGCACCAAATATGAGGAATGAAAAGCCATTTAACTACTAACTAATAAGACAAACCTGCTAGGTGTTGGAACCAACTCTGATGGGAGATTGTGTTCAGAATCATGTTGCACCTCTGTCATTGACTTAAAGGCAACACAGTTCTCAAGAGCACTTTGTGAATTCTCTTTAATTTAACTCCTAGAAGGTAGGGAGGGATGAAGGAATAGTGGGGCTGTGTTTTACTCCTAGCCCTGGTTGATGGTGGCAAATCTTTGTTTTGCACATCTAGAGAGCAGTGGGGGAATACAGGCATAAGAGCACAGTCATTGCTGTTTAGATGATCCCATGCACATCTCAGCACCATCTAAAGTAGCTGTCTGTCCTGATGCACAGCACAGGCTTGAAATAAAACACCTTGTGCTCAAAGGGAACAAGAACATCAAGCAAAGAACTCATTTCCCTTCAGCCCACATCTGATCAGGTCAACTCACCTTTGCTCTTTTGTGCTTCATGGAGCAGCTCTGTAACATCTCTTTCTGCTTGCTTCAACCTCTCTTCAAAGGCTTGATCAGTTACGGCATCCTCTCCTGTACCCAGATTTGCTATAAGATTTTCCAGCTCCTTCAGCCTCTCTCGTTGCTCTGCCACCTAAGCAAGAGGGACAGAGCACAGCTGTGAGAACACAAAGCACCTTGATGCCTGCTGAAAGCAGAGAGGTTCAGCCAGCCAAGGGTGCTACAGTGGCTGCACAGGTGGGCACATGCCACCATCTCCAGTGGCACCAAGAGAGGCATTTGTGGCCTTACCTTGTCCTTCACTAATCTGTAGCAGGCTGGGCACTCCTGGCAGCCTGGCCACGAGCGGTTGTAGAAATAGTTCTCTTCGCACTGGTCACAGCGGCTGCCCACGAAGCCTTCCTTGCACTCACAGCGACCGTTCTCCCGGCACTGCAGGGAGCGGGACCCCTCGGGATCACAGTCACAGGCTGCAGGAAGTTACACCTCGGTCAGAAATACCTCACAGACACAAAGGTCCCAAAATCCACAGAGAGAGAACACCCTCAATACCCTGAGATGTCTGCCAGATCAATAGGGCACAAACCCATAGCTGGAGCCGCGCTCCTCACAGGGATGCTCCTAGGCACACCAGAGCACCCAGGAGATAACATTCCTGTGTTCACGGTGATGCTACAAAGCATCACTGTCCACAAAGCATTATCATCTTCTACCCCATTTCACTGGAACTAACCGCAGTTAATTCTTCTTGCTCTTTACAAATAGGGTTATCAAGGAGGAATGTTTGGATCATCCTATTTTTCAACCACGTTTAGAAAATCTGTTGCTCCTCAACACAGAGTCTGGATATTCAGGCCCTTTTCAGAGTAGGTGTGCAGAGATTTAACATTACGAAACAGGACTGTTGCAAGATTCATAGCAAGTATTTGAGAGTTGGACTACTGAACCTTCAAAGGTCCCTTCCAACCCAATGCACTCTATGATTCTATTTACACCAAAGCAGGTATGTCATAAGTTGGAGTTCTTCCTACCCCCAGTTAAACAGGAGGAAAAGGAGCTAAGCTGTTGTATAGAGATGGAAATTCCACCACGCAGGGTGCAGACACACCTGCCAGCTTCTGCTCTGATGAAAAGCAAGGTGTCAATGTGCCTTCCCAGAGACAGAAGCAAGGGCAAGGCAGGCTGGGCAACGTGCTTCCCACCTGCCTTCCTCCAGCCTCTCAGACTTACGTTTACAACCTTCAGAGCCAAAGCCAAAGTGGTTGACCTCGCATCTGTCGCAATGCTGGCCAGCCACCCCAGGCTGGCACTCGCACTGCCCAGTTTGTATGTCGCACTGGCCATTGGTGGAGCCCAGAGCATGGCAGTTGCACCTGGAGAAGACAGCCACACATCAAGTGTTAACACAGAAGGGAGGAGACACTGCAAGTGCCTCCCTGAAGAAGCCCTAACAAACACAGCTCAATGTTTCCCTCCATTCATTGAAAGTGACTTTTCTTGCTGTGCAGAGAGAGGGGAGCCACTGAGCCTTTGAACTGTGCAAGGTCACTTGGTGCCTGCACTAAAAAAGGAACCCACGAGCTCCTGCTACCAATAATCACACAGTCATGTGGCACTTTTCTATTTAAAACCCTAATATAAAACTATTTATAAGTCAGGCTTTTTGCACAGCCTTCAAAGCCCCCCCCGCCTTGAATGCTGTTCTTCCCCACCCACAGCAGCATGGAGGCACACCAGTTATTTTTGACAAACATCACATTTCTGCACAAAGTGAACACAGCCCCCCCCCGAGAATCAGGCTTTTTGCCACAAGCCAAGGCAAACATCACCTCTCACAGCCACGTCCACTCTGGAGGTTGAAGTAGCCGGGCTCACAGGCACTGCAGTCCCTCCCAGTGACGTGAGGCAGGCACTCACACTGTCCAGTCACTTGATTGCAACTCGTCTGCTGATTCACCGTGCCGTAGGGACTGCAGTGACAAGCTGCAAAGATAAAAAGGATGGGGAAAAAACGCAGAAAGTTAGAAAGTCCCTTGTGTGGGCACTCTGCTAGCCAGTCCCTAAACAGGGCTGGATCCAGAACAGGAGGAAACACAGCCCTGCATCACACAATGCTTTTGCTTCAACGGCAGTAAGCACCCACAAACACAAGCACTTTAGCAAGCTACAGCCACCAAACCAGGACAAAGCCATGCATTGCTGCTGATGGGGACAAACAACAGCCTCACATCGTGTCCTGACAACGCAGCAGGAAGCAGCAGCTCTCAGGGACACCACCAGCTTTAAATGCAAGAGGAACTGGCTCTCACCTCGGCACTTGTGGGCAGGGTCGGGGGCGAGGGGTTCCCAAAGAAGCCATCCTTGCAGCGGTCGCAGTAGAAGCCAGCAGTGTTGTAGATGCACTTGAGGCACTCTCCTGTCTGGCGGTCGCAGTTGCCCACGGCGTTGGGATCGATGTTGTCATTGCACTGGCAGAGGCGGCAAGGCCTGACAGCTCCATTGGCACCCAGTGGGTCTCCGAAATAGGCATCATCACACAGCTCACACCTCTTGCCTGGGACATGACAAACACACGTGCTGCAGCAAAACGCCCTCTGCTGCTTTCTCACGCAGACCCCACTGCAGCCCCTTCTGCAAAGGACACTCTCCGGCTTCCTCCTCTTGCATCTTTCTCTTGGGGCCAGAAAGGTGCAAGAAACCAGAAAACCACAGAACTGAGGTTGGAAGAGACCTTTAAGACCATCAAGTCCAACCACTCACCTAGAGCTCACACTCCCACTGTTACTGCTAAGCCACTACCACTAAATCATGTCCCTCAGCACCACATCCATACACCTTCTAAATCCCTCCAGGGATGGGAAATCCATCACTGCCTTGGGCAGCCTGTGCCAATACTTGAGAACCCTTTCAGTGAAGAAATGTTTCTAATATCCAACCTGAACCTACCCTCGCACAGCTTGAAGCCATTTCCTCTCGTCGCATCTGTTGCTGCACACAAGAAGACCAACCTTCATCTCGCTGCAACCTCTTCTCAGTTAGTTGTAGAGGGTTAGAAGGTTTCACTCAGCCTCCTTTTCTGAGTGCAGCACTCAACACATGACTTCATTGAATCTCATAATGTTGGCCTCAGCCCATTGATCCAGCCTGTCCAGATCTCTCTGCAGACCTCCCCTGCCCTCCAGCAGATTGACATGTCCACCCAACTTGGTGCCATCTGCAAACTTACTGAAGGTGCACCTGAACCCCCTAATCCAGATAATTGATAAAGCTGTTAAAAACACATACAAACCCCTTCCCTTAAACCTAAGCTGCTTTTTTCACTCAAGCTTTGCATGATGAATTTCAGCTCCTCATTTCCCTCCTATCCCTTTAAGCCAAACCTACTTGCTGCAGTTTGTTGCTAATTTAAAAGTCCAAGCAGGTAGAGCTCTGTGGGGTGTCACTGCTCCACAAAACCTCACTGCCAACAAGATCTGTCAAACCTCCATGGGCAGCCAGTGAAGCATCCAACTCAGTAGCTCCCTATGCTTACTGCAGGTTTGACCTCCCCAGCCAGCTACTAGCTCCATTTCTTAAGCAATTCTTGCACACATGAACTGTCTTTCCCTTCATTTTCCCTGTCACACACCAAGAAGGCAGCAGGAAACAGGAGGAACTCTTGTGCAATCATAGAGATAGAAGCAAAAAATGAGCTTGTACGGACACCTGAGGTACAGGGAAACTGGAGCTCTGGACTCCAGTTAACTGAGCAATGACATCCATGGGAACCTCCATGACGTGCCTCTGTGCATGGTCAAGAGCTTTTCTAAGCACTTCAAGCGTTTCTGGGTATTCTCTACTTTGGACACTGCCATGCCAGGCTGAAAATCAGGAGAGAAGCAAAGGAAACTGCCTAGCTGTTCACTGGCAGAACAAAAGGCTCTTAATGGCTCAGGTAGAAGCTCAGCCTTCACAGTTCATTGCTAAGAAAACGATCTGAATCTGTTCACATATTTCTCTTTAAAACCACTGAGCATAAATTCAGTTTTTGAGTCACTGCAGCCTTCCTGCTTTTCCTAGGAGGGCACTGGCCCTCCCCTGCAAGCATCCTGCAGTGCCTCTTTGGCTGGCAAATTGCTTCTTCTAATTTTATTTCAGCCTGACCCACCTTCCTGGCTTTTTTCATTCTACTCTGTTTTCTGCCCAACACCATGCAACTGACAGAACTCTGTTAGAAGCTATCACAACTCACCTACACAGCACACAGAGCAGACTGCTTAGATGAAGCCTTTGTTCCCCTTTTGTTCTCAAGGGACAGACACAAAGAAGATCAGCAGCCCTGATCCCCACACAGGAGAGAAGCTAGGGCTGAGGAAGGCAGAAGGATTTGAACCAGAAGAGACAACAGCTTTCAGTGCTGTTTACTGCAAGTCAGAGCCCCAAAACTGGTTTGAGAGAGGTTTCCGCAGGCATGTGGGGTATAGGTGTGTGTGGGGGGAAAGGTTGGTGTAGGAACACACCTGTAGTGCCAGTCTGGCAGCTAGTGCACACAACCTCCCTTGTGCGGGGCACGATGGCACAGCTCGCTGCCTGGGCACGGGCAGGGCTGGCAGTCTGAGGCTGTGCCTGCTGTTGCATCTCCGTAGTAGCCATCGCTGCACTTCTCACAGTGAGCCCCCGCCGTGTTATCCCTGCAATGGCACACACCTGCAACAGAGAGGAAGATGGGTTTTGCATCACTGTCCAGCTCCGAAAGAAGAGCAGCCCTCTTGCTACTCCCTGTTTTATGGTCCCCTCTTACCTGTCTCAGGCTCGCAGGTCTCACTGTGCCCATTGCAAGCACAAGGCACGCAGGGGCTGTAGGGCCCGAGGCCCGGTGTCTCTCGACGGTACCCGGAGGAGCAACGCTCACAGAACTGCCCCTCATATCCTGCTGGACAGGAGCAGCTCTCAACCCAGGGCACAGGCACGCCAGGTCCAGGACGAGCACTTGTGATGGTAACATCATCCAGGTGACCAGCACCTAAAAAGCACCAAGAGAGGGGAAACGCTTTGTAACCACAAAGGCTCTCAGCACCACTCCACCAACCACACATCTGAATGGTCCCAGGGACAGACAAGTGGATGCTTGCAGCTGGTAAAGTGAACCAAGAAGCAAAATCCTTCAGGAAGGTTTAGACAGATGAGAAAAGATGCAACATAGCTCAAGAAGGGGATGCACAGGGCAGGAAAGTTGATTATAACAAGACAGAGAAGGATGCTGGGAACAGCATGTGAGCTGTTAGTTAAAGTACGTTACATTTTGCACGTGCGTGGTTTCCATTTCCAATGCAAACACCAAACCCAATTCCTGTCTTTCCAAGGTGGACAAACCATTTTCCCAGCAATTTTAATGCACCAGCGCTGACACAGCGCCTGCACATCATGCCTGCGGGTAAACTCCTCAGAGCAGAGCACTGAATAGAGCCTCAGCTCCCACATAAGAGCAGCGGCTACAGCACTTAGGGGATGGCTTGTTCCACACCTTTCCTCCCCTCCATTTCACAGCCCCACGTTCCTCTTTGTGAGCCACCTCTGCTGAAAAACACTTGCAGCTTTCCCACCTTCCCCAAATGCAAATTTGTCCTTTGCAGTTTTCTGAAAAAAACTTCTTCACACAACAGCACCCAAGGACAAAAGCTACTTTCGCTCCAAATTTATGTGTGATTTCTTAAATAAATCCTCATTACAAGGAACTTAAACTCCAGTTCAGCACAGGCAGTGCTTTTGAGACCTTTTCCTTCCCATTTGTCAAGCCAAGGAAGGACCAGGCAACAGGGAGGATGTAACCATTCCTGGTGTGGCAGAAACTGAGGCCGAAATGCACACTCCGTGCAATTCTCCTACATGTCATTCTTCAGAACCCTCTGCTACACATTTCTACTGATCTGGAAGACACTGGCTGTGTAATGCAGCAAAATCCCCACGTTTAGAAGTAAATGATCAGCAGGGGATGGGTGCTCAGCTTCTAAACTTTCAAAGGGCAGCACATTTTATCCCACATCTTCTTCAGGAGGCCTGGGAGAAGCTGTTACACAGAAAAGCTAGGTAAAAAGCAGTCTGCACGAGCTTTACCAAAGAAGCTGCCACAACTATTTCTGCAACATTCAGCTGAGTGACTTACTTCTCTCACTGTACGTCCCACGGATCTTGATAGAAGTCAAGTTGTGCAGAAGCTTCTGGAACTCAAATGCTGTAAGAGCAGGCCTCCATGGGTAGTCTGCAGCCTCGTGGAGCCTAGGGAGAAAAGCCATATATCATCAGCAAAGCCTTCAGATGCTAACAGCTGCACCCTTTTAACACACCCTTTCCAGCAGCGCTGTGCTGTTGCAACATAGTTCACACACACTTATGCAACGCTGCTGGACAGCAAGCTTCAAATTAACCTGATAAGACCACTCTTCTGAGCTAAAATTCATGCTGCTTGTTTCCTCAAGAGCTCAGAGGCCAAGTGAACTTCAGGGTAGGTCTCAGCTGCTCCCATCACATTGGAACTGTGAGTCCCCAACACATGAATAACATGAAACTGCTGGAGCAGGTCCAGAGCAGGGCCAGAAAGACGATCAGAGTGCTGAGGCACCGCCTCTAAAGGGATGGGCTGAGTTGGGTTTGTTCAGCCTGGGGAAGTAAAGGCTCTGGGGAAAGCCTTCCATAACCTGAAGGGGGCTACAAGAAAGCTGGGGAGGCACTTTTAATAAGGGCTTGTAGTGATAGGGTGAAGGAGAATGGATTGAAGCTGGAAGAAGGGCAATTTAGACTGGAGATTAGGAAGAAATTCTTTATAACAAAGGTGGTGAAACACGGGAACAGGTTGCCCAGGAAGGTCACAAATGTCCCCTCCCTGAAGGCCTTCAAGGCCATGTTGGACAAGGTCTTGAGCAACCTGTTCTAACGGAAGATGTCCCTGCCCGTGACAAGAGGGCTGGAAGCAGACGATCTTTAAAGTCCCTCCAACCCAAACCATCCTCTCACCTGAAAGTGTAGGTCACCACGTTCTCGCTGGGGTAAGGGTTGCCCTGGGCAATGAGCGGCACCGACACTCTCAGCCCAGCCCCTTCCAACACCAGGTCCTCTGCAGAGAGGCGCGTGTCACGCCTGTCCACGCGGAAGGAAAACGTCAAGTTTTGCCCATAACTCAAAACCTGGTTGCCCAAGAACTTGCCTGAAAGGGGCAGAAATGGTTGCAGTTAGGCAACAGAACAGACAGGGCACAAACAGCACAGAAAGCCTCACTTCTCAAATGACCTACGTGGGGCAACAAAATAGATGGGGAAGTAGCTGTCCGAGATCACAGAGATATCCTGGCTCTCCGCGCTCCACTGCAGCGAGACTTCAGAGCCATCGCGCTGCTCGGCACGCCACTCGTCCTCTCCTGGAAAAACCAAACGTGCAAGGATTAACACCCTTGGAAGATGTAGCTCTGCACACACCTCTCATGCCAAGCTCTGTGAGCCTGTACACCAGCACTACCACATTTCTGAAAGCAGCTGTGCAAGAGGACATAGACAGCCATCGTCACCTTTCCATGTTAAGCCCCTAACTCAAGTGCTGACTTGAACCCTCTGAACTTCGAGCCCTATCACAACTATTTGTTCAAAATCTTCTCTTCTAAAGAGTTTAAGCGGGGATGGGGAAACCCGCAGTCCCCTACAACTTGATAAGCATTTTGGCCTTTGTACAAACTGTTCTGCAGAGGAATTTTAATTAAAGATATGTTCTTTTCAGACTAGGCAGCATGAAAAAATGCAAACAGAGGAAACTATGAAAAAAGACTTTTGCTGAGCTTACAGACTTACATCAGAAACACAACTGCATTTTATTCAGAGGTATATAAACACCAAATCTCAAGTGATTATAATCCTGTCAGAAACTCTCAATTTGGTTTTATAGCTGAGGAAATGCTTCCTTTGCCAGCACCTCTCTCAAGCCCTTTATATTTGCAATTCCCAGTTGCACCTGCATGGTGTACATTAGTGCCTGAGGCTAGGGCTGTGAATTCATTCCTCCCTAACTGAACAAGTGAGCTGTAGACATGGAAGCTCCCAGGAACTTCAGAATTAACTCAGCACTCCCCAAAGAGAGATCCCAGTTCTGCCTGCTCAAGGTTTGTGGTCTTGCACAGTGAGGAAGGGGAAGATTTTTTTAATGGCTTCTGACTTGAGTCTACAGCTCAATCTGCAATAAAAAGCAAAGTTCCACTTTACCAAACTGGAAGTTGGAGGTGATGCTGTAGATACTGTAGCCAATGGCATTGGTGCAGACTGAAGAGTGTCCAAAACAGAAGCAGGGGGTACAGCCTCTTGGATTGGAAGAATCCAGATGGAAAAATCCAGGTTTGCATCTGAAGACGTGAAGGAAAGAGAACTCATTTCCTTGATGCTCACCTCAGGCCATCGCTTGGATGTTTCTCATTCTTGAAACAAAGCCCTGGTAATTGAAACTCACCTCTCACAGTGGAAGCCTTCAACATTGTCCTTGCATGCACACCGTCCCGTATCAACATTGCATTCCCCTGTGCTGCCAGCCAGATCACAAGAACAGGGCCTGAGAGAGTCAGGAGAGAGGATAAACCATTAAGGGCCACACAGAGTAAGTGAAAAAGCATCTAGTTTTAATTCTAGAGAGTAGCAGTCCTCCTTACCTGCACCCAGCTTCAGAGAGAGAGTGGAAGCCTGGCTGGCAGCGGTCACACTTCTCACCCATCACGCCAGGCTTGCAGCTGCAGTGGCCATAGCTGTCACACTGCGTGCTGAGGGAGCCTGTGGGGAGAGCAGGGACAGGCACCTCAGCAGACCCACATGGCTCTATCAGCCTGCTTTACACTATGGGCAAGAAACATAGGGAAAGAAAGGAAGAAACACAGCTTACCTAGGGACTGCCTGCCTGTAGCTCACAGGGATTTTTCCCTTAGGAGCAATAGAGATGCTGAATCATTACCTGACCTTCCAAACGACAGACCGCTTTCCAGACTTTTTGTCAACCTTTCCTGGTTTGTCCTCAGTGCTACCTTTGCATGCCCCTAAGTCCATGCCTGTTTTACCCTGCAGCACACCATGTCTGAGATTTTATTCCCTGAATCCCCTGTGTTCTCCATAATCACCATGTCCTCTTTATCAGGGAATATCCTGATCTCTCCCTTTCAAGCTTTTATTTACTCCTTGGTTTACTCCGCTTCCTTGGAGCAAGGCTGTGTGTGTCACTATTATCCCTAATAAACACTTGAGCAAACCTCTCATTTTTGGAAGGGTATCTTCCTCAGTACTGCTCTGATCAAGAGGACTTGAACAAAAAGCAACAGGTTCTTCAATCTGTGGCAGACAAAATGCTTTCTCCCAAGCACTGACGCAGCCTACAGCCTAGGAATTGCCAGCACTGCAACAGTTAACTACCAGAAGAAAAAGTATTTTAATATACAGAAATAGTTGCTTCTTTCCACTTCAGTCCACACCAGAAGATTATAAAGTGAAGAGTTATAAAATAATTAAGCTGGACAGGAGAGAAGAACTCAAAAACCTTTACTATATAAAAGCCAAAGTTCAGATCCCCTTTACAGTTCCAGGAAAAAGCAGTACTTGGACAAAAAAGAAAAGGCAATCTAAACCTATCCAGGGGTTTCAAATGCGCCCAGGGTGCCAGTGTGCCACGGGATACAAGCTGATGGCTAAGTTAAGGACAAACTTCAGAGGGCTTTATAAAGACCTGAGAAGTCACCTCCCTGTTTCTCAACCCTCTCAGCTGACACCAACCCTCTTAAAATAAGACATGACACGAGGACCTGAGAGAGCAAGCAGAGAAAGAAAGAGGCCTTTCTTGGTCAAAAAGTCACAACTGTGCAACTCTCCGACCAAATTAGATAGGAGATGTACCCTGGCAGACCTCTTGCTGTCTGCTTATAGGGCATGCTGCAAGCAATTACTTATTCCAGCTACTCTATTTTGGAACCTCACATCTTACTATCTGTTACCCTTTTGTCTCCTTTCCCCCTTCTTTGCGGTTGGCTTGTGTAGTTACAGGATTACTCTATCCAGGTCAAGTGGTCCCCTTGACTACAAAAGATTTGCTCTCCTACCAGAATTTTGTCCTTCTTGGTTTTTTCAAATTTATTTTTAATGGGTTTAACTACATATTTTGAGTTTACTTCGATTTTTCTCACCCCCACCCCTTTTTGTGTTTAAGGTTTCACTGGTTTGTATTTATAGTGCTTGGATACTCAGTAGGAGAAACTGATTCAGATGAAGTTCACTACAATTCTTCAGTATGACCAACCTCCAGAAATATCCCCTCACATCATCTTGTTTAAGAATTTAAATGAGCTCTTCAGTGCTGGGAGCGTTCAGGGTAACACATACACAATGGAAAACAAAACCCAACACATACACAGATAAAAACCCCAAAAACAACACAACAAAATCTATTTCAGAAGACATTTTTGAAGGAGCAAATGATACAGAGATGAACCATCTGCCCCTGCCATCCTGACTCCAGTTGTTAGATCCAAGGATAATTTAAACCAATGTACAACCCAATAAACATTTCCTACATGGGAGGGAAAAAGTAAAAACAAAAAGTAAACAAAATTATCTGAAAGGAGGTTGGAGCAAGGTGAGGGTTGGTCTCTTCTCATTAGTAACAAGAGACAGGACGAGAGGAAGTGGCCTCAAGTTGCACCAAGGGAGGGTTAGATTAGACATTAGAAGAAACTTCTTCACTGAGAGGTTTCTCAAACACTGGAACAGGCTCCCCAGGGAGGTGGTTGAATCCCCATCCCTGGAGATGTCTAAAAGACACAGAAATGTGGTGCTGAGGGACATGGTTTAGCACCAGCCTTGGTGGAGTTAGAGGCTGGTTAGACTGGATGATCTTAAAGGTCGTCTCCAACCAAAAGGATTCTGTGATGATCCTATGTATTTTTCACCCTGTACTTTGCACTTAGCTGTGTAACCAAGAGAAATGCAAGCTTCTGTGCACAGGAGCTTGCAAGCAGAAGCAATTGCTGCTGGTCCTTACCAACAGGGTTGCAGCTGCAGGACAGACATCCCTCCTCGCTGCCCAGACGATAGAAGCTGTCCCTGCACCTCTCACAGTGGGCACCATCAGTGTTATCTGAGCAGCCTGTGCAATGGCCCCCGTGGCCTGTGGAGCGGTACAGCTCGGGGTCAAAGTAGCACTCCTGCGACCTCCCATTGCAGTCACAAGCTGTGAAGACAAGGGTACCATCATTACAGAGCATAAACAGTCACACAAGCCCTGCAGTCACAAGACTCACTACACAGATATAAAATTGTAGAGGAGCTGGAGCAGGAGCCTACAACCACCCCGAGATACATGCACAGATCGCCTGAAGCTTTTGTGCATCAATGAGATGAAAAAGGGGGAAGCATGGTTTTGTGATAGTTGAACATGGGCAGGTGGAAGTAAAGATACAGCAGTGAAACAGGCTCTTTAAAACCGCTCTCATCCACATCCAGAAGAGAACCAGCATTTTCTAACCTACTTTTTTCCTCTTTAGGCTGCCATTTGCATCTGAAATGCTGCCCTCCTGATCTCAGTTGTGCAAACAAGCAAGACAAGATAATAGCAAGGCTGATTTCATGCTGTGAGGAGAGTTTCTCCCCTAGATTACAGATCCTCTCTATCCAAAAAGCAGGAGACATGGGTTTCACTGGCCTGTTGAGGAAAGCCACAGGTCTTGACCAGACAGCTGGGACTGATCAAAACACCCAGAGGTCAGACAGGAAGAAAGCTTTGCTGTCTAAAAGCTTCCCCATAAAGTAAACTACCAGAAGCTGTGGTCCGCGACAGAAACCCAAACAAAATAAACTGGCATTCAGTCACAGAGATGCACGTTTGTGAATCACAACTATTGCAACAGCCTCTAAATTGGACAAAATATTCAACAAGCAACTATAAAAACCAGTAATCCAAATACAAGAGGACGTCAGTGGATGCTAAATGAACTTTCTGAAGGTCAGTGGTAGTCTAGTATACTAAATGCAGTAAAGTATAAGCCTGTACATTTTTTGTGGCACATCTCTTTCACAAAGGTCACTCCTATCTTGCTTCAGAAAGAAGATGCCCCCCTCTAGGGATCTACCAGAAATCTCCTACAGGACATGAGTGAAATGATCAGCAGTCCTGCAAAATCTCTGCTGAAAACCACCAGAACTGTGCTTAACACTGACTAACTGCAACCGAGACAAGTTAAAGCCATGGAGGGCCAGCTCCTGGATGCCAGCAGAGGCAGAAGATTCAACCTCTGAGAGGTTTCCCCTCGAGCACGGTCGCACATACGCAAGCATTCGTTGGCACTCTCTGCTGTGGCTCTCCTCCAGGGACGGTCATTGAAGAAGGGAAGACACTTTTCACAGTCGACCCCGAAGGTGTTGTGTTTGCAGTTGCAGACCAACTTCCCAACCTCATTCTTCATGCACTCGCTTGCATGCCCATTACATTTGCATCTGGTTGAGGAGGCAGAGAACAGGTAGTTAAACTTCAGGGATCCAGGTGATTCACAGAGCAACCCCAAAAGCAAAGCCCAGATCTGAAAATATGAGATAAGACAACAGCAAAGGTAGATGGTCATAACAAAACTGAGAAGATATCTGCTGCTGTTCAGCCTGAAGAAGAGGAGGCTCCGGGAGGCCTTACTGAGATCTTTCAGTATCTAAGGAGGGTCTTACAAGAAACAGACTTTTTACCATGGCCTGTAGTGACAGGACATGGGGCAACCATTTTAAACTGAAAGGACACAGGTTTAGATCAGACATAATGAAGGGAATTTCAATAATGAGAGTGAAGAGAGAGTAGAACAGGTTGACCAGAGAAGTTATGGATGCCCCACCATTGGAAGTGCTCATGGTCAGGCTGGATGGGGCTCTGAGCAACCTGCTCTAGTTGCAGATGTCCCTGATATCTGCAGTGGAGTTGGACTTGATGACCTTTAAATGTCCTTTCCAACCTGAACCATTCTATGAAACAAATAGGTGTAGTATGTTTGCTTTAGGCATTTACAAATGTGAGAACATCAACCAACTCTTTCACAGTCTGTCACTGAAACAGAGTAAGCTGAGTAGAAGTAAAGAGGTTTATTAGCTTTAGGTTAACATACTCTCCACAGTTTCTCTCTCATGAGAGTGTAGGAGAAGGCATGCATGCTGGCGGTGTGTTTGTACCATTAAGAAATCACATAGCACAAAGGTGATTAATACAGGTGCCCAGGGATCTCCAGAGCGTGGTGGTGCAGCCAGTGCAAATCCCCACATTGTCAAATCCCAGTCTCAGGACAGCTCTCTGTAAACAGTCTAAAAACTGTTCTGGCCTCAGCTCTTGTTTAGGCAAACAGCTTATGATCAACAGCTTCAGATTTAAGCTTTCTGCAACATGTGCTGGCAAAAGACAACCAAGAACAACCATGACATTGTCCAAAGCTTCAGATCTTCCTAGGGGATACCTCCCAATAATAGATGTGAAGCAGAGGTGCTGAGATTTTCTACTGACTTATTCTACAGATCTAGAAAAGAAAATTATTAACATGGTAAAAACCACACAAAGCGTGGGATTAAAAAAGTTGAACATTTTTGTCACTCTTTTCACCCCTCACCCTCCCAAACAGCTTCACGTTTGAGCTAATCAAGGTGGGGGGGGGGGGGGATATATATATCATAAAACTCTGTCTGCCCTTCAATTATAAATACAATAGGTTATCCACAGGATTTGCAAGCATGCTAAGATTCACTCTACTGCATTTTGGGTTTAAGACAGTCAATAGCAACTGGAGCTTACTAGTACCATGTGAGCATAATCAAAATGTTTAAAGCACTCTAGTCACCCTCACCAAAAGCTTTGAATGAGTACAAAGGTTTGTCTACTCACCTACCACCCACAGCAAAATCAGAAATTGCATAGTAGTAAGACTTGAGAACTTTGGGGTCATTGAAGACTTCATCTCCAAATGTGTTCAGACGATTGAGAGTCACCCTAATATCTGTAGCTGTCACCCATTCCTGGAGGAGACAGAAATCCCATCAGATGAGCTCTGTCATTAGAAGTTGAACTCACAAAGCTGAATGGCTTCCTCATTGTTTTCCCCTCTGCACCTCAGAAGCTCACACATCCTGCTCAAGAGGCCTTACACCATATACTCCTGGGTTTGGTTTGTTTTCTACACCCTGATCCTCTCTGGATACACTTTCCAATGCCTCTGCACATCTGGACTGCTCTCAGCTGGGAAGCAGGGGGTAATGTCTCCAGCAAGAAGCTCAGTGGAAGCAATTAAGCAAACACACTAGTTGTACACATCCACCCAACCACAGCTTTCCTGCAAAGCTACATGGCACGAACGGGAAGAGCTTTAGGGCACATTTGTCCACAGACATACACGACCAGGTGAAGAGACACAGACAGGGGAATAAGACTGCGGAAGCAAAACAGACAGATCTGGCTTGCAGCACAAGAGCTCTTCATAATATTTACACAGCATCTTCACCACAGTACCCTGCCCTCCTTGTCCCCAGATTCCATACCACCTAGAGCCAACAACTGTCATCAGTAACTCCTTGGGTTTGTTACAGGTTTTGCAATGTCACTTTCCTTTGCTCATCCCTGTGTGTGTATGACTGTGCTGAGCTGTGTCACTGCTTACCTAGTACAGTAAGAATCACAGAACCATAGAATTGTTTCAGGTGGAAAATGCCTCTAAGATCGAGTCCAGTTATCAACCTAAGACCACTATGGCCATTAAACCACATTCCAAAGTGCCATGTCCACACATTCCTTGAACAGCTCCTGAGACAGTGACTCCACCACCTCCCTGGGCAGCCTGTTCCAATGCCTGACCACTCTAATATCCAACCTAAACCTCCTTTGCCACAATTTCAGGTCATTTCCTCTCATTCTATGACTTCTTACTAAGGAGAGGAGACCAATCCCCACCTCACTCCAGCCTCTTTTCAGGTAGCTGTAAATGGCAATGAGGTCTTCCCTCAGTGTCAACTGGTGTTGTGAATGCTAACAACAAAAAACCCCGAGGTAACACGCACTGTGGGTAAAACCAAGCTCCCTGCAGCACATGTGGAAGAGAACTGCTCAGGGTTTCCAATAACCTTTTGTTTGTTTAGAACAACCTTACATTTCCTGAATTTTTGTGCTCAAAACACCCATGGATGCCTCAAATATTTAACTGAGGTTTTACCTTCCTTATTTCTAAAGCAACAGCAAAATGCCCACAGCTGCTTTCTAAGTAGGCAGAGATTTGCATCTATTCGCTGAAGATCTCCATGATATCCAAGGACAAAACATCCTTAATGGAATAGTTTTGCTTTTTGTACCAAAAACCTAGTCAAGAGTTCACCTCTTCCTTCAAAAGCATCTCTTTGGGATGTCCATCCCAACTTCCCTGTGCAATGGCTTTTCAATATGAGTATGGGTCATAGTGCAGCCCACTGTCAGCACAAAGCCAGCATTCACAAGGACTGAACAGACTCAACTCAGACCACCCAGCTGATGTTCTCCTGCTCATGTACCTGTAGCACAGGGCTGTTGTCAAAGTTATAGGCACTGGGACGACCCTCCAGCGTTGAGAAGGCCACGTTGCCCCCAGTGAGGGGGGAGATGTCACTGAACTCATCCGTGCAGAGGGCCTGCTGCTCGTCCTCCCCAGTCCGAATAAAGCCCCGATTGACTTTGCGGTACGTGCTCTCGCAGGAGCCGCTGTAATACTGGTAGGGCACCCAAGGGCCATCTTCCCTGGTGCGTTTGTAGATGGCGAAACTCTCCGGCCGACTGGTGTGGAACTTCAGACGCACATAGGTGATGTCAAAGGCCTTTCCTGTGAATGAGAGAAGAAAGATGTGAGAAAGACTCAACTCAGAGCTGCACTGCAATTCTCTCTTTGGAAGAAACATCTCTTCTAGTGCTCGTCGGCAGGATGAACAGTTCCCAGTAGCACCAGACTTCTCTCTTTCAATCCTGTGAACTATGTCTCACAGCAAAGACAAAGGAACAGAAGGTAGAAGTTGAGGGCAGGCTAAGTAGATAAACAGACCTACAGAATTCTGTACAGCCAAACATCTCACATGCTGCAATTCTCTTCTGCAGACATCACCACAGGTGTCCTTACCCTAACAGATGACAGAGTACATGAGAGCTATGAACAGTTTGTGTCTAAGGCCATCTCCAAGTTATCCATACCATTTGATAATATTCTTTTCCCAAATACATGTATGGGAGAAATGGGATTACCAGACAGGCTGTAGAGTCTGGTTTGTACCTCTAAATGCTCCCTAAACAGACAATATCCCAAACTTTCTACTTCTCAGGAAGCCTCTCTTCCAGCGCTGAAGTACAGAGCACACCCTCTTCTACTCATCCCCCAGGAAAGATTAAAAAAAGTTTCCCAGATCATATGATTAAAGTCACCATGACACTTCTGAGATCAAAGTGTAATAACTTACACATTAATCATATTCTCCCTCCCCTAGGAAAAATGTAAACCCACTTCCCTGCCCTCTATTCATCTCCTAACAGGTTTGGGGCAATCAGTGGATTGTTCTTCACACATTCTTCTCCAGGGTCTGGAGCATTTAACCCCTAGCAGGTAAAACAGCTGCCTGGGGGATTCAAACCCCTGAGGGGAAGAGGGCCATAGCACATTTCCTCTGCCATCCCTGCCAGCAGAAGGACATGTTCCCAGGAGGAGACATACAGCTGTGTGCCAGCTGTTCTTGCTCCACCTCAGCGAGCAGACTCTCTACAACCAGGACACCCTGGAGCACATACAGAACTTGCTAAAACAACACGAGGTTTGCATGGCACAAAACCTTGGGTGTTTAGTCCTTGCCAAGCTCTTTCATGCTCCCACCACCTCCAAAAAAAAGAAAAAAAAAAAAAAAAAAAAAAATCACTGCTTTACTCACAGCCTGCAGCCATCATTGGTCCCTTGCTTGAGTAAAAAAAGGCTGCTAGAAGAGTTTCAGCCAACTGAGAAACAGGTTTTGTCTGCTTATAGAAGACACATGGATTTAACCTCAACTTGTACAATCTATTAACTCCAGCATGTTAATTTTTAACATGAGGCTTTGCACCTGCTGCAGAGTGGCTCTCTTCACAAGTTAGAGCAGACCAGATGGCACCAGGTAACAGGAACAGCGTGGCTCTCAAAGCACACATAAAACCCGATGGCAATGAATCAGGTCATGAACCACACCTCTCGCTCTTGGGCTGCCCACTGGTGAAACTGGGACCAGCGTGCATGAGACATCATATCCAGAGCCCAGCCAGAGCAAGGGAGCAACCTCTGTCCTTCCAGGCTGCTGGAAACATCAGAAGTAGCAGGAAAAGCATGGGAAAGGGGCTAGAAATCAACATAACAGAAAAATAATGAAGTAAAAATCAAGGCATAAAGCACCCAAAAAAACTAAAGCAATTTCCATCTTGTGTTTAAAGCCAAAAAAAAAAAGCCAACAAAAGCCAACAGCCCAACCTACCAAGGAGTATTATCTGTGCATGACATGCAAGGCATGTATCATGCAGATACACCCCTCCCAATGCTTCCCACAAAAATATCCTTTCCTATTTATATCATGTGAGATGTTACAGATGACCTAAGTGCAAGACTGGAAGCCAGATATCTAGTCTTTACTGAAGTAGTGATCAGGATTTGGAGCAGGCAACCCAGGGAGGTGGTG
Organism: Picus viridis; assembly: GCA_033816785.1. Classification (NCBI taxonomy): domain Eukaryota; kingdom Metazoa; phylum Chordata; class Aves; order Piciformes; family Picidae; genus Picus; species Picus viridis. Next base: position 25,423,783 of record CM066588.1, read on the forward strand.
GAGTCACCATCCCTGGAGGCGTTCAAGAAATATATGGGCATGGCACTTAAAGATGTGGTTTAATGGCCATGATAGTGATGGGTTCATGGTTGGACTCAATGATCTTAGAGGCAGTTCCCAAAGGAAGTGATTCTCTAACAATTCTATGATAACCTGTCTCTTGCTCAGTAGTAGCATGCCATTGGTACGGAGTCCAGATCTTCTTACACGCAGAAGACAAGTGGAAGCAATCACACTATTAATGCCAAACTGCTTCCTTAAGAGCTAGAAAATCTAAAGGACCAACACCTAACAGTATAATGCAGCTTCAGTGTACCCTCCCCCTTGCCATCAACACAAGAAATGAATCCTGCTTCTATTTATTTGGAAATATTTTTCTTTTGAATCTCAATGCAAAGCAAGAAGAAACATCACATGTACAAATCAGAACCTCCCAGGTTTCCCATTTCTCCTGCCACACAGTCTCCTCTCAAAGATAGAGCTCCTCACTGAAGGCAAAGTATGCTTCAAAGGTGAAGAGTTCCTTCAGGAACTCAAGGTGAGCACACCAGACACAAACCAATACACCAGGTGTGCACAAGTATCTTTTTCAGGCCCATGGTAAACAAACCCAAGGGCCTTGAGCAGTCTCGTCTATTAGGAGGGGTCCCTGCCCATGGCAGGGGGTTGGAACTAGATGACCTTTAAGGACCCTTACAATCCATACCATTCTATGATATACTCTCCATCCATCTTTTCCAGATAAAGGCAAGGAGCCCCTGAAGCAAATGACTCATTTTTTGGTAAGAAAAACCCTAACAACCATATTGACTTGAAACTTGCCTGCCTGAGAACTTCACCAACTTCACCCTTGGATAGGCAGCAACTGAAAAACCTGCTAAAATTGTTTTGTCACTAATAAAACTGTCATCAGCATAATGAGACAGTTTTCTTTGAGCTTTGTGCTGAAACAAAGCAAAATGTGAGGCTGAAAGTCTGCCTGGGTGGGATTTCTTTAGGCAATCTTCATGACAAATGAGAACAGTGAAGGCATCTGGCAAGTGCACCCACTCCATGAGTCAAGAGGGGTAAGGAAGTAAGCCAGAGCCAACAGCATGAAGAACATTCAATTAAATGGTGGCAAATGAACTGTCAAGAATACCCTGCTACTTTGATTTGGAGCAGCTAGTGTTCTACTAGCACTGCATTCCTTTGGCATTGAGGAAAAAGCCATTCAGGCTTCACCAAGATGATTTTTGGGGAGGAAACACTTTGAAAGAATCCTGGGAATGAAGAGGGGGCCGGGCATGCGCTCTCACTCCACACAAAACCTTCTGCTCTAGCAGAAAGGCCAGGTCACAGCCTGCACGTCCTGAAAAGGAACTATTCTTCTCCTCTCTACTACAACTGGATTATGGTCCCTGCTCCCCAGCAAAGTCTCTTACAGTTTCCTGAAAAAATTCCAGCTCAGCTAAAGGCACAACACGTGCAAACTGCGCTCTGGGCAGCCAAAACATTTTTCCACAGAAATCCCTTGTGCTAAATGGACAGGGCCCTCCCTTTTTCAGCTTGGGTTTTACACAGCAGGCAAGAGGAAATGCATTCAAAACCCACCAGACCCAACAACCTGGGTGAAAAAGACATTTATTTCAGCTGGGAGAGTAACTACTTGAGAAATCCTGATAATGGCATTAAAGAGGAATGCAGTTAATGCACAGAGAGGCTGTGTGCTTGCCACGTATCAGCTTGTCCTGGGTAAATACTGCTAGGACAATGGAGTTTACCCAAGACCAGCTGACACAGGGTTGAAATGTGTTTCCCCACTGTTCATATCCAACCTAAAAGCTGTGCTTAGCAGCCTAGCAGCTCACAGGGCTCTTCAAGATTGCAAAGCCTTTTTCTTAACAAAGATAATCTGCCCAGGTTGCTTTCAAGTTTTGCAGGGCTAAATAAATATCTACTGCTACACTGTGAGAAACGGCAACAGCAATAACCAGGTGAAAGGCAGCTGGGAACATTTCACTGGGAAGACAAAAAGCCATTGTTCCCCTGTTCCTAGAAACTGCTAATTATTTTGATCTCAGTTTGGCTTAGAAGTGTCTGATAGTGTCAAGTATCAGATAACATTTCCCTCTGTGAACTGAGCAGTGGCAGGTCTGCTCTGCAGGAAGAACTGCAGATGTCTACTATAAAAGTTCTTTAGTACAAAGACAGCGTGGAGCAATTAGCAACCATGAGCTCAGCACTTGGGCAGTGCAACCTGACACGTCTTAGAATCATAGATTTGTTTCAGTTGGAAAAGACCTTCAAGAGCAGAGTCCAACCATCATCCCATCACCACCATGACCATTAAGCCATGTCACAAAGGACCATGCCCAGACATTTCTTGAACACCTCCAGGGATGACGACTCCACCACCTTCCTGGGCAGCCTACCGAAAAAGTTTTTCTTAATGTCCAAACTAAGCCTCCCCCAGCACAGTTTAAGGTCATTTCCTCTCTTCTGTCACCTGATACAAGGGACAGGAGACCAAGCCCCCCACCTCGCTCCAACCTCCTTTCAAGGAAGCTGTAGAGAGCAATGAGGTCTCCCCTCAAGCCTCCTTTTCTCTAGACTAAACAACCCCAGGTCCCTCAGCTGCTCCTCACAAGACCTGTTCTCCAGACTCTCAACCAGCTTTGTTGCCCTTATCTCCCAGTTGCCTCCACAGGTAACTTACTCAGAGATCGAGGGAAGCCACTACCACACAATCTCAACTGTTACTCTTCATGGATCGCTGTTACTAAAACATCAAGGTGCCTTTCCTGAGGCATGAAGCAAGTGAGGAGGTGACAGAATACCCAGCTTGTTTTGGTAAGTCAGGGATGTAGAAACCCTCCCCCCCCATGGTATCTTTCTTTAAAGCAGGCAAGCACACGTCTGAGCCTTCCAGACAGCACTGCAATTACAGATTGAACCAAGGGGCAAGTCTGGGTGCCTGCAGAAGCATTCAGCATTGTTGTACAGGGGATGCTCCTACCAACAACCCTCTCACAATATTGGGCTGACCACAGCTACCAGATGTCACCAGCAATTAAAGCCCTTCCTCAGCAGGGTTATCACTCACTCCAGGATCTCAGGGTCCCCCAGGAAATGCCACACACTCAAAACCATAAAGATACGCTGGAAAAATGTAAGCAAACGCTATTTAGATCTTCAGAAACTCCTCTCTTTCCCTCCAAGTAAGGAATATTTCCCCTACACACAAAAGGCCTCCTTGTATTCAGACCCCTGAGAAGGAATGGCTAATTTACATCAGGAAAAGGTCCCGCCAGCTGGCACGCCAACCAGAAGCACTGGATTGTGAGCAGATGCCTGGAAGAGATAAGCCCAGAGACACTTGCTGCTTCCATTATGTGAAGCAAATATATCCTTGTGGCCAACAGGGCAATGGTGTCCTGGGGTCCATCAAGGGAAGTGTGTCCAGCAGGTCTGGGGAGGGTCTCCTCCCCCGCTGCTCTGCCCTGCTGAGACCACACCTACAATACTGTGTCCAGTTTCAGGCTCCCCAGTTCAAGAGAGAGAGGTCTGCTAGAGAGAGTCCAATGGACAGTTACAAGGATGATTAAGGGACTTGAACATACCTTCTAAGAAAGACTGAGAGACCTGGAGCTGTTAGTCTCAAGAAGGCTGAGAGGGGCTCTTATCAACATCTATAAATATCTGAGGTGTAGGTGTCAAGATGAAGGTGTCAGGCTCTTTTCAGTAGTAGTGAGTAACAGGACAAGGAACAACAAGTATAAGCTAGAGGTTCCACCTCAACATGAGGAGAAACTTCTTTACTGTGAGGGAACAGTACTGAAAAAGGCTGCCCAGAGAGGTTGTGGAATCTCTTTGAGACTTCCAAGATGTATCTGGATGTGTTCCTGTGTGGCCTGCCCTAAGTGATCCTGCTTTGGCACAGGGATTGGACTCACTCTCCAGAAGTCCCTTCCAACTCCTAACATTCTATGATTCTGTGATTACTGGTCTACTCACATTCCCTGCAAGAAGATGATATTGGGCAAAGAACCAAACCTTTGCAAGTCATGAAATGGTTAAACTTTGTTCTTACTTGACAGGTTTCCCCACCATTCCCACGAAGAAAGGCCAGCTTTCCCAGTTCACTAGGCTAGAATGTGCCCCATGCCATTCCTCTATCTTGTCCTTAACTCGCGCCTCAACTCTGGCCCTTCTTGAACCATCAACTCTCCCCACCACCTAGCACAACAATGCTGGACCAGCTACAAGCAGACAGACCTACTTTGCTGATTAAAGACACTCATCTGCTACTCTCTGACAAATTAAAGAGCTGCAGGCGACAGCATGAGGCAGCTTCTCCCACTTTTATATTACCACCATGTGCAAATGGTGGCACAGATACTGGAATCTCACAAGACTAGTGAATTGCAAAGGATGGAGACATTGATGTCAACAGACATCAGCTAGTTCACAGGATCTTGCTCAAGACTGATCAGCTTCTTCAGTCAGCCAAGCACTCCAAGTCTTCAGCTACTGTGATATTTAATTCAGCCTCCTATGTTAGAACCCCTCCTAAAGGCTCCCCTCTTGTAGCACAGACACTGCAGGTAAGAGAGGAATATTTAAGGATAATTAAGTTATCCCATCCTGAGGACCTGGACAAGATTTTCCAGCATGCAGATGGGCAACAAAGCAGGATAGTGCTTCTAAGGAGAGAAAGAGAGAAACATCCTGAGCAACTTGCTCTTTTGGAATGAAAATGTCTGTTAAACAACAGCCCAACACCTGCAAGACACATCAACAGCAAGCTATGTCGCTTGCATCACATGTGCATGAAAAAGCCAAACTTGTGACAGAAAGCAAGAAATCATTGTAGTTCCAGAGCAAAATGTCCTTATAGCTACACCCTGGTCTTTCTGGGAAAATTGTGGAGGAGGAGGAAGTTGAAAGCATGAGTATTGCACAAGCAAATGGAATATCCAGCATCTGAAGAATGAAAATGAAGGATTTCCACTGTCTGATGATCTTCACTGGGGAAATAACTCCACAGAGGAGCATGGATGACAGCTCTTAAATGCTGAGTAGTGGCCAACAGGGGAACACAAACTAGCAATAAGAAAGCTTAGGTTTATTTTCTTGTCTTCACCTAAAGAGCTTGGAGATTCACACACGTATCTCATGAATGAGAAATGCCTGAATGACCCCATCACAATCCATGTTTCACCAAACCACAGATTTTGGCACACAGAGCTCCACCACAGAAGGGCACCTGGGTTTTAAGAAAGCCCAGAGATAAAAACATGGGCTGCTTTTTCTGGGCTCCTGTACTAAGACAGGGAAAGAGGAAGGAAACGAGTTTGGGACACTGGGGGAAATGAGCACAGCCTTGAGTGAGCTGGAACGAAGGCGAACTCCCACCACCCCATTAGATCATACATTCTTCCAGCACTCCCAAACAAAGGCACCATTGACTCGCGCGCGTGGGCGGCTCTGGACAGCAAAAGGCTGCCCAGTAAATTACAGCGTGATAACCCAACATCGATAAGTCATTGAGGCTGCTTGTTCTAGTCCCGTTTCCAAAGAGGGGGAGGAGGAGGAGAAACTCATTTTCCCCCTTCATGGGCTGAAGACAGCCTCCTAAGATACGCTGTTTTTTCATTTGCTTGCCCCTAAATCGGTGTAAAAGTCAGAAAACACCGTCTAGTAATTCGGTCCAGCTTGCTGCCTTATTTGTACAGCTTGGATGCAAAGATGTTAAATCCCTTTCCCAAAACAGCCAGCTGTGTTTATTCACCAGGGACTGGAAAGATCCCATATACAACACAGAAGTCCTATCTGCACAGGAAGCCTCAAAGTCCTTTTTCAGCACAAACGATAAAAGCACGCTTTAAAAAGACACTTCACACTTGGCGAGTGCCGCCAGATCATGGATGATCAAGGACACTACAGGCCCTTTTGAGGAGGGCTCCACTGCATTTCTGGATTGCAGAGCTCCCTCCTGCCATCAGTGTTGCACCAAGGTGAATGGGATCTGGGTTATGGCAGATCAGGATCCTTGGGAAGTTCATCTGCTTGTACTGAATGTCCAGAAGATGTTCCATGTCCTGTACACAATAGGTATAGTGCAGAGGGGACTGGACATGGCACTTGGTGCCATGGTCTAGTCGTGGGGTCTGTGGTGACAGGTTGGACTCGATGATCTTTGAGGTCTCTTCCAACCTTAGCGATACTGTGATAGGTGAAACTAAGATACTCCTCCAACTGAAGGACTACAGAAAGGTGGGAGTTTACTCTCCCAAAAGTGGGGGTCTACATAGGAAATAAAAGAATTTAAGAGTATTGATCTGAAGAGTCTGTTTTTCCAGAAAAGGCAAAAGAAGCCATCTTTGCCTTTTATTACCAGCAAAAGAATGCAGAGCAAAAAGAAAAAGAAATCACTGTTTCACAGAATCTCTGCAAGGTAGGGGCTGGAAGGGACCTCTGAAGATATCTAGCCCACTCCCCCTGCTAAAGCAGGGTCACCCACAGAAGGTTGTCAGTGATCACAATATCCAGGTGGGTTTGGAATCTCTCCAGAGAAGGAGACTCCTCAACCTCTCTCTGCAACTTGCTCCAAGGCTCCAGCACCCCCACAGCAGAGAAGTTCTTCTTCCTGTTCAGAAGGAACCTCCTGGGTTTCAGTTTGTGCCCACTGTCCTTGTCCTGTCAGTGCGAATCACTGAAAATTGCCTAGCTCCATCCTCTTGCCCACCTTTTTGTTATTGATCAGTATTGATCAGATCCCCTCTTAGGCAGCTCTTCTCCAGGCTAAACAGCCCCTTGCCTCCTCATGTAGATGCTCCAGGCCCTTCAGCATCTTTGTAGCCTCTGCTAGACTCTCTCCAGCAGTGCCCTATCTCTCCTGAACTGGAATCACAACAAAGCAGTCTTCGCCATTTTCAAGTCATTCTCCGAGCATTCAACTGAAAGTGACAACACAAAGAGCAAGTTGAATTACATTTTAATTTCCCCTCAGACATTTTGAGAGTATCAGGTGTAGGAAGGAGTATTCCTGATGTTCAGCTCCAACTATAGCTATTCAGAGGTGAAGATTAGGAGATGGAATTATAGAATTGTTTTGATTGGAGAAGACCTTTAACATCATCGAGTCCAACCACACTCTAACTGTACCAAGGCTGGTGCTAAACCATGTTCCTCAGCACCACATCTCTGCAGCTTTTAAATACCTCCACGAGGGGGATTCAATGACCTCCCTGAGGAGTAAGTTTCAGAGTCTGAGTACCCTTTCAGTGAAGAAGTTTCTTCTAATATCCAATCTAAACCTCCCCTGGTGCAACATGAGGCTATTTCCTCTTATCCTATGACTTACTACTAAAAAGAGATCCACCCCGACCTGGCTCCAGCCTCCTTTCAGGGAGTTTCAGAAAGGTCTTCCCTCAGCCTCTTTACCTCTAGGAGAACGACTGGAAAAAAGACTAAACATTACTTTCAGCCTTTCAAAAGTTTTAACAGCTAAACAACAGCAGGTTTAGATACCATATTGGGCCAAGTGGTAAACACAGGACCTCTTGTGAAAGAAAGTAAGTTTGCTAGCCTGTAGTGCAGTAACCTTGCCAACAAATTTAACATCAGGTAATCTAGTGAGGATTACAAACCCATTTATGTAAAGGACAATTAGATCTTACTGACTTGTGATGAAAAAAGAAGGGGGGAGGAAAAAAGATAAAAAGCATTGTGCCAATGTGGTAGTTAGAGTAGGAGTGTTAACAGGCTTTCCTGAAGTCTGTTTTCCTTCTGCGTGGCCTCCCAGGGGTCTCACCCTCTAGCTCCATACCCTTTCCCTTGCTCTTAGGACACGTGCTTTCAAACAGCACATTTCAAGCATACAAAGAGCAATGAGGTGTCCCCTCAGACTCCTTTTCTCCAGACTGAACAACCCCAGTTCCCCCAGCAGCCCCTCTTGAGACTTCTTTGCCAGACCCTTCACCAGCTTCATTGCTCTTCTCTGGATACTCTCCAGCAGCTCAGTATCTTTCTTGTAGTGAGGGGCCCAAAACTGAACTCTGTATTTGAGCAAAGAAGATGCTTCAGTTGAAGTTCAGCAAATCCAAAGGGCCAGAGTCATCCTGGCCAAATGCAGCCGAAAAGAAATTTTGGGTGGTGTCTGTGTGCATGGGTGAAAAGCCAAGACACCCTTCACTCCAGCCCCAGCACTCCTGGAGGGGAGTCTCAAGAGCTCACACCAGAGCATTGCCTCTCCTCGTAGTTCAATGGCTCCATCCCTCATGATCACCCACGAGCTTCTGTGAAGTGCTATTTTGACACCTTTCCCCTGCCTGTTGAAAGGTAGCACTTGCCCTACTCACCCTCTTCCCTTTCCCTGCTCACCTTCCTTCTCCTCCACATGTGCTCATAGCCCACAACAGCTCCAATGCCTGGCTTGGCTCCTATCTGAATATCAAACACACACAGCCTGTGTTGTTGAGCCTAATTAAGAGCAAATTAAGTGACAGGACTCTACACCAGCATTCTGAGCAGTGACTGCTTCAAGGAGCTCTGGGAGCAAGGCAACCTTCCAGACTGGCTCCCACACCGCTGGCTCTACAGCCACAGAGAAGACAGAAACGTTCCTGACACAAAACACTGAATTCTCTGGAATTTTGATGGTTTAATCTCCCTCCTGCCCCTGTCCTTCCACCTCCCACTCACCAGCCACAGCTCTTTTTTCAGACACAGGCCCTAATGAACACGGCGGCTATTTGGAAGCAATCCTGTTGCTATTAGCATCCATCACCTGGCCCCGGTGCAGACAGAACAGCTTTCTTTTCTCAAGGATTTAAGGAGTTTCACATTCCTCAGTAAACATTTAAGAAAACTAACTTCCAGCACATCTGAAGCCCAGCGTTTCATGTTGCACAGCTCCATTCCCCCTGAGAAATCTCCTGCTCCTCCTGACTGACCGCTGCTAAAGATTTTAAGTAGCGGTCTGAGTGCCTCCATGCTATCTTTTAATGCATTTTCAGTCGATTACAGGCTTATGGACCAACTGCCATTATTTATGAAGCACAAATTGCAACAATATCCATATGGACCATTTTCAGCCACCCACCCACACAACGGCTTTACTTTCTCAGCCTATTAAGCCAGGGAAGGAATTGGGATAAACAGACTTGACAAATCCATTGCTGGAGTGAGGCCACTTCCAAAACAAAGCCTGCCACTGAGTTATGTTTCAAATATGTTTTGGAAAGCCAGAAGCAAAGCTCTTCCAAATGCTTCTTGAGGCAGAGTGGGAATTGCACTCCGGAGTCACAAGTAACTGCTAGCATGTGCCTTCAGCTCGGTCTCTGGAGAACAAACTGCAAATGCTCATGCAAGTTACAAAGGTGTATTAAACACCTGACTTGGCAAGTTCATGTTCATCTATGTGTTCTGGCTGGAGATACACAAAGGACAGTAGTGAGGCTGCTGTTGGTCTCTTCTTCCAAGTAAGCAGCAATAGGAAAAGAGGAAACGGGCTTAAGTTGTGCCAGGGGAGGTTTAGGTTGGAGACTAGGAAAAATTTCTTTCCTGAAAAAGTGGTCAGGCATTGGACCAGGATGCCCAGGGAGTTGCTGGAGTCACCGGCCCTGGAGGTGTTCAAGAGGTGTGCAGACATGGAACTTCAGGACATAGTTTAGTGGTCATGGTAGGTGGCTGGACTTGATCTTAAAGGTCTTTTCCAACCATTCCATGAACTACTAAACCCAGTGACGATTCCTTCTTAGAAGAAAATACACATACTCAAGAAGTTACCATGGCTCAGCATGACCAGTTTCTTACAGAAGCAACTCTGCAAGATTACTTTGGAACACCACAGAGTATGAAGAATGAAAGTGGATGCTCTCTGCTGACCCTTCAAAGATAATATTAACTGCAGGCTTCTCAAAACTTCCAGCTGCAAAATCTGTAGTACGTGGCTTAATTCACAGACTAAAACTGAGCCAAATCTGCTTTTCATCTGGCTCCAAAACACCTCAATGTATCCATGCCAAACCTAGATTTGGAAAGTTTTCTGTAGATCTAAACTACTTCCACTCAGGTGGCCTTTGGCTGCCCATCCAGGAGCAGAGAAATTCTGAGAAAGCAAAAAAAAAAAAAAAAGGAAGAACTGTAAAGGAAGAACTGAAAAGAAGGTACCAACATAGCTACATAGCTCCTGAAATGGGACAGAACAACAACTGGGATACCACTGAGACAGTTTGAACAAGTCTCCCACCAAAGCACGTTCTCTTCCAGCAGCTCCAGCACAAGCAACAACAACAAAAAAACCAACCCACTAACATGTTTAGAAGATGTTCCACAGAGACTTTAATTTGTGGAGATTATCTGCTGGTCTTGAAATATGGGCCATGGAATATGACAAAGTCAGTGCCTGGTTCCCAGTAGCAGGAATGCAACTGAACCCTGGGTGTGTAATTCATTCACCTTCAGGCAGCAGAGAAGCCAGGCAGTTGTGCTGTGAGAAACAGACTGGGTCTGATGGAAAAGGGCAGGAGGGGTGGGGAAAGGCAAAGCAATACATTTTATTCCCAGATGGTCAGAGATCATGGTGCTCAAAAACTCAGAAATGCATTTAAGTAACAAACATGGATTAGGAACAGCTGCAGAAACACAGAGCACAGACCAGACAAAGCAATGGGAAACCCACAAGCTCTTCCAGAAGTAGGTTCATCAGCCCCTGGACTGCTGCAGAGGACATTTCCAGTGAGGTCATTACAGAAGAGCACCCTTGTGAGCAACCTTCTAGCAACCATCTAAGAAACATCTTGCACATCAGAAGACAAATCTACCCCCAAGCTCCATGTCTCGAGGCATGTGCTATGACCTCCCCAGTCACACACAGGTTCTCTGGCAGGATATGAACAGCTCATGATTCCCTTAGGTAGCAGCACTGCCTAAAAAGGGGTGATTGCACAGAAAATTAGTTTCACTATTGGCACTGAATGCCAAACAATGAGTCTTCCTTTGGGCATGCTACACTGCTGTGAAGCCTACATGAATTCTACCAGAAGGGGCTTTTCTCAGGAGATAAGTTAATAGAAATTCTGAGTAGTGCTGCTAAGGCAGTGGCACGCCTTCAAAAATCTTAAATACCTCTCCCACAAGAGGGCCTTTTGTGGAGTTAAAAGACAACTCACCCAACTCAATTAGTAGCATAAACTACCACACATTAAAACTTCAAGTAATTAGTTCACCATCAGTGTAGCAGCCTATGAAGCAGGAGTCAAAATACTTCTTACTCCCTCTGCTTTCAGGGTCCTCAGCTTTCTGATCAGCCCCTTAAAATACTGAAAGGTGACCAGAAGGTCTCCCTGCAGCCTTATCCAGGCTGAACGACCCTAGTCTGGCCTCACAGCAGAGGGTTTCCAGCCCTCCCATCATGGCTGTGACCTCTTCTGGCCCCACTCCAGCAGGTCTATTTCCTTCTTGTGCTGAAGTCAAACCTAGCATCTGTCCACATTAAGGAAACACTGTAAATGTGCAGAACCATTGAGGAAGACCTTCATTCATCAGAAACACATGTAAAGCAACAGTACCTTCTAACTTCAAACCCACTCGCACCTCACACAAAATTTAGTGAAAAACCTTGTTTCACTCGGTTTTAGTTTGAAAATAAGAGTTGCTGAAGAACAAAAGCTCACCAAGGATTTCAGTGTTAGCCTGAAACACAAGGTGTTTCCTTACCACATAGCAGCAGATAAGCACAAGACAGGCAGAAAGACAACATCTGTTTATATCTGCTTGGGTGAACTGAGACATTTAAAGCCACTTCACTCAGAGCCCTATACAATACTTGATACTGCTAAGACAGGCATGGTGGCACAGAGGAAGCTCTGTGAGTAGAGAAATTAAGAATGTATGTCTTCCTATATGCAAGCCTCTTGGAGGAGTTTTGGAAGGGAAGTTTTGCATCTTCTGAACTCCTTGACAGGGATGCCTTCAGAGATGCATCTGCTTGCAGATGCAGCTGAAGATGTATGTTTGAAACTTGCTTCCCTCTTTGGTCAACCTTTTTCATGATGCTAACAACTGTCATGAATGTGGAGAGTTTCTTCCTTCTACCCACCCAAGCACAAGAGCAGCAAAGGGTTCAGAACTATGTGGGACATGACAGGGCACAGACTACATTCTTAGGCAAGTTCTGCTTCCATAGGACAACGCATTCCAGTAAGAGAAACACAACTGCCTCTTGTTTGCAAAAAGGGAATGAACAGCCAGGCCTTCCTGAGTCACAGTGAAGAATTCCATGAGCCTCTCATGACACTGCCAGAAAAAGAAGCTTTAACATACAAAGTTAGTGGAGCAGTACCAGACAGAACAGCCTCCCTCTGGTTGACCAAATGAATGGGATGACCTTCTTGGATGTCTCACTCCTCCAAAGGCCTGGAGAGCAGATTCAGTAAATAGTTACATCACCAGTTCAAAAGGAATACCTGAAGTACTTCAAACACAAGGACAAGTTGCACTCATCCAGGTTTCCTTTCTCCAAGGTCTGATCATCTTATATTTTACTGTACATTATTTGGACTATAAAAATCTTATTTTATCTGAAAGAGTCCATTTAGGAAATATACATTCTCTTTGCTTTGAATTCAGGGGAAAAAAAAAGTATTTTTTAAGCTCTAGTATTTGAAGGGGGCTACAGAAGAGCTGGAGAGGGTTTACAAAGGCATGGAGTGACAGGACCAGGGGGAGGGTGTTTCACCATCTCATTGTAAGCTCTACATCATAGAGCTTAATTTCACATCTGCAAAGTGATGCAAAAAATAGCACTGCTATAGAAAAAAAGGCTCAGGCCACGATTAGAGACACCAGATTTTACACAGATGACAAGAACTTTAAATCAATACCAACATTAATGCAATTGTTTCCAGATCACACTGAACTGCTTTTTCAAGCAGTTATTTGAGCTTGTGATCTAAATGACTCTTTGCAAAGCTAAGGACAGCAGCAAAAAGTTCATTTTCAGTTGATTGAAACCCAGCAACATACACATCTTTTAAGAGGTGCATTAAAAAGTCCAGATCTGTGCTGCTGATTCCTGAAATACTGTGATGATGGTGGGAAAGACACTGAGACAAGAAGCTGATTGTACTGACAAACTTGATAAGAAGAGGGGGATCCTGGAATGACTGATGTTGCTGAGGATAAGGAAGCAGTTTTCCCTGTACCTTAAACTGCAGTATTACTGCAGAGCTTACTTTGGATGAGAACTGGGAAAAGATCCTTCAGCAGTTTTAAGACGCATTCACGCTTAGCCTCCTACATCTTACTTCAGCTGAAAGAGGGCAATTACCTTCCTTCTCTCTGTCCTCCTTTATCTAGACCACTGAGTACTGAAGATAAGTAAAATGTGAGCAGAAAAAAAACCCACCACAGTTTGAGAGATGGTAGCTAAATGTGGACATACCAAAGAAGATTTTACCAAAGGTCATTGCTACAGAAACAGTCACTTCACTGACCAGTCCCTGCTTCATTTACCTCAGGTGGTAGAGTAAACCACCTAACCAGGTCTGGTTACTTGTTAATTTATGTTGTAGAAAGAGAAGGCAGCTAGGCAGATGGGCTTTTAAGGCCATTCCCATCTCCTAGGAACATGAAGTACATAAATTATTCACCGCTTCATTAACCAAGTGATCAGATAGTAACAGCCTTCAAATTTAAACCACATTGCCTAACATGAGCATATCCTCCCTCAGAGTCACTGGTTGAAGAGTAATCTATTTCCCTCCAGTTCATGGGAAAACAAAGCCAGGCTGTTCCCAGCCTTTTCATGCACATACCAACAAGCTTTGGAAAGAAGATGAACTTCAGAGGGTAAAGCTGTGAACATGAACATGCAGAAGAAGAAAATCATTGTGCCGGCTAGTTGCAGCTCTATACTACATTGCAAGTCAGAAAACATCTTTTTGATAATCAATTCTTCTCAGGACTCAACTCCTCCTCTCCAAATACAGACCTCACAAACATTTCATACTCCCTCTGACACAAACAATTTTACTGCTAAAAAAAAAAACAAACCACCAAACAACAACCCACACCCCAACAAAACACCACCAAAAAACCCCAAACAATTTACTCACTTATTTGCCAAGCAAAGTTTCCCTAAATGTTTGTATCTGAACAGCAAACAAGCATGAAGTTGTAACAAGTGTATCTGTATAAGAAAGTCTCCACATAGTGGTTAAATGAGAACAAAACCCAAAAAAGGCAAAACCAACAAAACAACCAAAACCCCCACCAAAAAAGATGAAGCTCTGGTTATGAAACCTTCGAGCTTCTAAGGCCTGACTGGATGGTCAGCACCAGCATGCAGAAAGCATACAGCTCTGCTTTTTCCCACACTGATTTTGAAACCCCTTAAAAGCAACTATTCCACCCAGTTCCTACTTCTAAGCTTAACAATGAAGAGCTGCAACAGCTTCCTGGATAATCTCTCTATCCTAATGTCCACTGTGAATCTTGAAATGTACTCAAACAAAACATCATTCGGGAGAAAAAGAACCACCTTCAGACTTATGTAGAAGAAAATAATCACAGTGAAAGCTTGGAATACAAAGCTGTAGACAAAGGGTTGGGTTAATCCTTGGTCTAATTAATTTTTTGTCTAAATGCAGGGAAAGGTAAAGCCAAGGTATAAAAGATTCTTCAAAGAATCCCTCTTTCTTCAGTGATTCTGGATGTGTGTCATCGTCAACAGCACAGCTACTACTTCATGCTCAATTCCCAACAAAACTAAACTCCAGGTTTGTTCCCCAAGACATCAGCCACTCTCTATATCACAGAATGGTAGGGGTTGGAAGGAACCTCTGGAGATCAAGTCCAAGCCCCACTGCCAAGGTAGGTTTGCCTGGAGAAAGTCACACAGAAACACATCCAGACGAGTTTTGAATGCCTGCAGATAGAGACTCCACCACCTCTGTGAGCATTCTGTTCCAATGCTCCATTACCCTTTAAAGAAGTTCCTCCTCATGTTTAGCTGGAACTTCTTAACTTCAGGTTTGTGCCCATTACCCCTAGTCCTGTCACTGGGCACCACTGAAAAAAGACTGTCCCCATCCTCCTGACAGCCATGCATTTATGAGATCGACCCTGGTCTTCCCTTTTCCAGACTAAAAAGCCCCAAGTCCCTCAGCCTTTCCTCATAAGAGAGGTGTTCCAGTCCCCTCATCATCTTTGTAGCCCTTTGCTGTACCCTCTCCACCAAGTCCTTCTAAGAATTCTTTCCTTTCTCAAGCTGCATAACATCTTCAGCATCACGATTATTCCCAGTAACTTCCCCAATGCTCAAAAGAGAGGGAAAAACATTAACACTGGCACTATATTTGAAGTCCTCTGGCACTACCACAGACTGGAGGAGAGGCAATCCTCTCACACTGGTACCTGCACAGCTTCAGGGATGCTGAGTTAGATTTTTCTTATTACACATTAAGTGTTTGTTGTTGTGGAAACTGATCAGATAAACCACTACAGCTGCTCAGTCATAGAATCACAGAATGATTTGGGTTGGAAGGAGACCTTAAAGATGATCTAGTTTCAACTCCCCCTGTCACGAATAGGGACATCTTTCATTAGACCAGGGTGCTCAAAGCCCTGTTCAACCTGGTCTTGAACACTTCCAGGGATGAAGCATCCACAAGTTCTCTGGACAACCTGTACAGTGTCTCACCACCCTCAAAGTGAAGAGTTTGTTCCTTGCATCTAATCTCAATCTACCCCCTTTCAGCTTGAAAAGACAGTCACCATTCTCTCTCTCACAAAGGAAAAACACTAAAAAAAGGAACAACGACATTAGTAAAATTCAGGTCTGCAGCACATCTAAAGGCAGAAGCACAGAGTGTCCTGCATCCAGCTGAGCATGCAGGCCTGGGGAAGGGCCGTGCTCCCTGAGCAGGACTGCCAAAACCACACAAACCAGATACACCACATCTGCTCCACTGGATCGCTGAGCGCCTGGACAGCACCACCGAGCACAAACTGTACTAACAGTGTTGTTTTGCCTCCTGTTTACCCCTTAAAACTCACAGCTGCACTGGGAAGCCTCTTCTCCTCATCACAGAAGCCCCACTGGGCCACAAGTTGCAGAACAGCACGTAGAGCAAGTCCAGCTCCTCCACCCCCAGGCATTTGATGCCCACGCAGAGGAGTTCCAAATCAATGGCTGACTCCACCCCACTGAGCTCTGAGGTCCAAAGCTTCCCACGCCAGGGTCCAGGATCCATCCTGGCAGCAAGGGACTACATTTCACAGGCCAGCTGTCAAGTGCAATGAATAAAAGCACACCTGTACTTCAAAAGAGCATCTCTGGGGATTAAATGAAACAGATGTCAGCAGGAAGGACATGCCCCATCCCTCTTCTGCCCACGAAAAGCACCTGCTGTTTCTCTCTGCCTCTTGCTCTAGTTTGCAGGTCTTTGCCAAATATGCAGAGAGCTGCAGCCCTCTCAAGCTGCAGAGGAGGGACAAGAAAACAGCCAGCACTTCAGAAAAAGTAGGCTTCAGGCTTGCACATTCCTGAGATGAGTGGCAGAGTGATCAAGAGAAATTTCTATCCCTGCCCACAATATTAATGGGCAACCTCTTTGATGGAGAAGAATTTCCAAGGGGTTATGAAGCTGACCTTCTGCCCCCTCAAAAAAAAAGAAGTCATAAATGGAAGATTTTTGTATTTGTCTTAATGCTTAAAATTTATTAGAGCATTATCCAACATCTCAGAAATCAACCCAAAGTGCTTTAACTGTTGAAGCTCTGCTGACTTTATGCTGAATAACAATCTACAGCAGTGGTCCATGTTGAATGAGAAGATTTTTGCACCAGTTGCTCTTGCTGAATAGAATAGACCAGGTTGGAATGCTACTAGAACCAAATAATGCTACTAGAGCCAAATAATCTCAGCAGTGGTGCCACAGCAATACCAAATTTCATTACAATATTCCCCAAACCATCCTGCAGCAACAGTGTCTACACTACAGCAAAGGATGCTGTTTACTACACCAGCTTTTCCATCTCAAACCTTTCCTTCTCTAAATTTTTCCCTCCTGTCCTCCAAGTTCTTGAAGTTTAACCCATGCTGTCAAGCCCTCCTCATTACTCCAGTAACTGCTTAAATTTCATTGTCAATTCCACCCAGCAGAGAGGTCTTGAGAATCACTGAATTCATACAAGGTCTGTCATTGGGGATTAACTAGAAATAGGATTCCTAAGGAAAAGAGATCATTGGACATACCTGTTCTCACTCAATTATATCTTCCATTACTAAAAGGTACTAAGATGGAATTAGTCCCACCAGTCAGAGGTGCTCCCAGTAATACATGGCTGTTAACCACACAGTTAATTCAGACCTCACTGTAAGTGAGCAGCTCAAACGTTTCCCTTCCAGCATGACTGCATACTAAACACATCCCTGGGGTTTTTATCTGCTAAGGTCCTGCTGGATAACCTCATCTTGCTGCAGCCTTTTGAAATTCCTCACTAACCACATAACCAATTTCATTACACTAATTTCAGTGGCTGTGTCATCTGAAAACATTACCTCTTCACTTTTTAAAGAGATTAAAAACCACAGGTGCCAACAGAGGCTCTTCAGAAATCATGTTTCCAAGCTCTGATGAAAACTGACTGCACTTGCTCCCCTCTCCCCCCCCAAGCAAATCCTGGAGTGTCACAGCTTTCCAAGCCTACACCATACTCTAGCAGGTGCTCTCATCATTTTGTATTTTTTTAATACTAGGCATGCACCTCAGATGACAACTTTTTTTTTTTTTCCTTTCACTGCAAAGAGATGAGTTGAGTTTAGAAGCATCACTGCATCGATGTGCCCTATACTCTACTCCCAGCTCAAGATGGCCATGAGCCTCTTACCTCCCTCCTGCCCAGAAAACCTGCAGATCACCAAAACTCCCTTGGCTGTAGATGAAGCACACAAACAGGGCTTTTCTTCTTTCATTTTGAAAGACCCTAAGAACACTGGAACAACAGTCTGAGAGCTCAAAACATTTATGAATAGCTCAACCACCTCACAAACTAAGCTCCCATGCTAAAACTTTGCCCTTACTTGGAGGTGATGCTGCTTCTTTCTCTGGACCACAGCTGTCCTGGGATGGGTGACTCCATCCAAACCCTGTTAAACTTATCAGGAGAAACAGTGTCTTCCTTTGGCATCATTGGAACCTAGCAGAATTAACTACTTGAAGCTCAGCAGTGAGGACCAGAAAATAGGTTTTACATCACTTGCTCAAACTAAACTATCAAAGGGATCTAACATGCTCAGTGGGGCTCCTCTCAAGCTTTCCTGTGCAGAAGTGGTAGAAACCCACTTAACTGATAGCATCAACACCAAGATTTCAACATTCCCAGCTACAACTAAAAGATAATAAAACCAAGGATGCCACCCTGGAAAGGCAGACTATCACATGGTGAGCCCCCCACCAAGCATGTTGGAAAGCAGATGAAAACACAGAGTTCATTCCCACCCCAACACAGCAGCTCAGTTTGCTCCAAGCTCCTACAAAGCATATGGAATTTTAAGATTCCCAGTCCAGCAGAAATGGTAGGAAGGGCTGCCATACCAGCTCAGGGTGATGTTCCAGAAGACCTGGACCCAAGCAAATACATGAAGCAACCCAGGCCTGAGCTTCTTCCTGCACTCCTCCTCTTCTGCCTGGAGGCTAGGAGCACATTTTGTAGGACACTGTTCCCAGACACATCAAGCAGAGCAGATCAAGCACAAGTTTCTATGTATTTACACATTCTGTTTACAGAAGGCTCTGGAATTAATAAGAATGGAATCATTTAATCTGTCTGCAGGGGGTGGAAACAGAGGAGGAAACACTGCAAATTCAGAAATAAGCACCATCTGTTCCTCCTGGCTGCCCCTGCACCCTTGCAGCTCAGATGAGCTCTTTAAAACAGGCTTCACTGGTGGAGTGGAAAGCTGCCTTCTGCATCCCCCTCACCTTCACACATGCACAAGCCAGCAGCTTCCACCCAAGAAGCACTGGCCATGAAAGTGCCATACAAACCCTGTCGGCAGAGGACAAGGGAGAGAATCATAGAACTGGTTTGGTTGCAAATCACCTTTAAGATGATCGAGTTCAACTATTACCTACTTCTACCAAGACTGGTGCTAAACCACATCCCACATCTACACAGCTTTTAAATCCCTCCAGGAATTCCACCACTGCTCTGGGCAGCCTGTTCCAGGGCTTGACAACACTTTTGGGGAAGACATTTGCTCCTTACGTCCAACCCAAATCTCACATGATGCAACCTGAGGCTGTTTCCTCTTGTCCTGTCACTAAGAGCCTTGAACAGGCTGCCCAGGACAGTGGCAGAGTCCCCATCCCCAGAGGGACTTCAAAGCCGGGTAGATGTGGTTCCGAGGGACATGTTTTAGTGGTGACCTGGCAATGCTGGGTTAACATTAGACTCAATCTTAAAGGTCTCTTTCGAACTATTCTATGATTCTGTCAAATCTATCAGTCTTCAGGTTATTGATGTAGAATAGAAATAACCCGGTTGGAAAAGCTCTTTGAGATCACTGAATCCAACCTATCACCCAACAGCATCTAATCAACTAAACAATTGCACCAAGTGCCTCATCCAGTCTCTTCTTAAACACCTCCAGTGGTGGTGACTCCACCACCTCCCTGGGCAGCCCATTCCAATGGCCAATCATGCCTTCTGTGAATAACTTCTTCCTCACATCCAGCCTAAACTCCCCCTTGAGACTGTGTTCACTTTTCTGCTGCTGGTTGCCTGGGGGAAGACACCAACTCCCACCTGGCTACAACCTCCCTTCAGGTAGTTGTAGACAGCAATAAGGTCTCCTCTGAGCCTCCTCTTCTCCAGGCTAAGCAACCCCAGCTCCCTCAGTCTCTCCTCATAGGGCTGGTGAAACTGCATGTACCCAGTGGTACAGTAGGGAATAAGACTACATAAGGACATGCCAATTTCTGTACACACACCCCCAGGTGCCTGGCACATGTGTGTAACCTCTCCAGCCTACTTTTCTTGAAGGTTAATTCTACTACAATTTCTGCTGTACAACATTGTGGCAAAACCCAAAAATCAGAGATCAGCCTGCTACTAGCAATAGTAAAACAAACACACACACACAAAAAAACCAGCCCAGGGAAGATATGGCAGGGAAAGGGCTTTACAATGGTCTGAAGGGACAATCTCATTTGAGAGTGTGTTCCTACCTACCTTTGTTTACATTCAACCCTTTTAAAATGTCAAAGCTCTACAGACCAACGTGGATTTAAGGCTTTTTTGGTACCACTGTACAACTCAGGGCCTTTCCAAGTCCTGTGGCAGGATGTAATAGCTGTTGCATCACACTAACCCACAGGACAGGTCAGCTCTACACATTCTTAATACTGAGTGATGTGGAACTCATCTTGCATGTCAGCTCCCACCAGGTATCAGAAGCATTTCCTTGCTCTAGGGTCCAAACAGCAGTGGCATCTTTCTTTCAGATGTTGGTTTTGATAACCAGAAGAATGGTGCAGTGAGTAACTGCACCACTGCACGCAGAAACAGTATGAGGAGGACTTTGAAGTTTTCAAAACCAGACTGGGCAAAGCCCAGACTAAGCTGATCTGAATTCAACAGCGATCATGCTCCAAGCAGGATTTTGGACTACAGGACCTCCTGAGGTCCCTTTCATCCTACTGAATGGGATGAAGGTCCAGACTGCAGACAAACTTAGACATGCCTGACTTCCCATAACAGTCAATGGTGCCCCAGTCAAAAGACTTTGGAGAGCAATCAATCACAGTACTGCAGACACCATGACAGTCAAGAGCTCTGAAGATTCACTGGCCAAAAGCTACTCCTAAGCACCACATGGGCACCCACTACTGGGTGGGCACCCAGCCCAAGCCAAAACAACCAGAGGATAATATTACACCTGCAGTTCCACATGTTTTCCTGCGGCAGCCTTCAATACAGAAGAGACTTCTCAGTACACAAAGGGGTCCAAAAAGGAGTTAGAAGCACACAGAGAGGTTTCCTCCTTTAGGCTGTTTTCTTTAACTGCATAGATTTGTTCTAGGCTGATTTTTACCCAAATTATCTGAAATGAACAGGACTGCTGCTGAGCACCACAAATGGGAACAGATGCTGCTGTTCTCTGTGCGGGCTCCATGTCGTTCAGCTAATCTTCACTGTACAAATTCAAAGCCTCCCCTGCAGAAGTCTGTGTGGAGCAGGCACAGCAGAAGCATCTGCAGCGTCACTAACCTCAGGCTGGACAGGGAATGGACAAGGCGATGTCTCTGTTTGCATGGAGCTCTCTGCAAGCAAGTTATTAAGAAATCAGAAACCCTTTTGAGCAAACTGTGAAAGCAAGAAGGCTTTCTGTGCATGAGTTGTATTTCAATATACTTATTTTAGTGAAGGAATTAAAAAAATTGAAATACTGTTCCTCCACCTGCATAAAACAGGAGCAGAAGACAATTCAACTCTGTACCAATGCCACAGGACAAGCAGCACACAGCGCCCTAATTCTGCCTGAAACCATTCAGAGTCCACAGCCAAGGAAACATCTGGTTACAAGAGGTGTACCTATGCCAAGGAAACATCTGGTTACAAGAGGTGTACCTATGCCAAGGAAACATCTGGTTACAAGAGGTGTACCTACCAGAGCCCCACTAGCAGTAGGAAGGGAACTCGGCAATGAGCAATATTTAAAGCTTTTATTAACAGAGCCAAGGGGAAGAGAGTTCTGTTCCATAGCAACCTCCAAGGTTTTGAAGTTTGTTTCTGTTCTTTTTTTGGGACAGAAACAAACTGTCCCTGACATTTTTTCAGGAACAAAACTGTAATGAATTATCAGAGCTGGAGATCACCACCTTGTCCCTTCCAGAGGTATCATCCTGTGAGGAGGTTGGGCAGAGAGGTGCAAAACATTTCATGCTCACAAAGTCGGCACCTTTGCTATCAGTTCCCTTTGGATCAAGAACTTAAACCCCTCTCTCTGAAATCCAGGCCTATGCTTTGGAGAAATAAATACATTAAAATGTTATCAGGCTACAGTGTCCAGAGCAACTTCTCTTCCTAAAGCTTTAAAGCCACAAGTGCTCCTGCTGATACACTACTCTAAACAAGAATGCTTATTTTGGCAAGACTTCATTTAGCTGAGAGTATGCTGCTCTTCTCAAGAGGTTAGGAAGGAAGCATCTAGCTGAGAGCCCCCAGCGCTCTCTGTTCTCTGAAAAAAAAAAAAAAAAAAAAAAAAAAGAAACCCAACTGGTTTCAGAGCAAGGAGTGCTGCAAATGAAGCCACACACATCACCTTCAGAGGAATGAAGAGATCTTCACTCAAAGCCCACACCACTGCAGTAGGCACAAACATCAAAAGCCCCCTGAGGCTGCTCCTCCTGGCACAAGCCCACATGGAGCAGCACAAGCACAGCATTCTACAACAGCTTCACAGTGCTGTAGAATCTAGAAGGATAGAGGATTTTCTTTCCCAAGACAGAGCAGCCATCCAACTGCAGCTCTGTGACATCACCAACCTCTCCTCTCCCACACAGCTCAATACTATCAGAGGGTCAAAGGCCATTTTGATGTTGAGTTACTAGACAGTCATGGAATCGTTTTGGTCAGAGGAAACCTCTAAGATCACATCCACACAGCTTTGAAATCCTTCCAGGGATGAGGCCTCCACCACTTCCCTGGGCAGCCACTTCTAGGGACTAACAACCCTTTTAGGGGAAGAAATTGTTCCCATTGCCAAACCTAAACCTCCCCTGGAGCAACTTGAGACATTTTCCTCTCCTCCCAATGCTTGTTATTTGGAAGAAGGGACAGACCCCCAACCTGGCTCCAACCTCCTTTCAGGGAGCGGTAGATAATGTGAAGGGGTCTCCTCAGCCTCCTTTTCTCCAGTCCTAAAGGCATCCCATGCCCCAGCTTCTGCTACGAGCCAAACCCAGACAACCTGCAGGTGGGGTAATCTCAATTACCAATTACTACTAATTAGTATCACAGTTTTCTAACCCAGCACAGCATTTTGAAACATTTTAATACACCTCAGAGGCAGAAAGCCTCAAACAGACCCATGATCAACACCTCTGCAAACTCTCATTGCCAGGGGCTGTGCTGCACTTTGGAGATAAACGGGGGGGGGGGGAAGGAACATATGAGAAAACTAAATACCAGTTTGGGGGTTTTGTGGACTGTGTGTCCAGCAAAAACCTAAGCTACCTAAACATAGGAGAAGCTTGTTTGCTGTGAGGGTTTCAGAGCCCTGGAGCAGGCTGCCCAGAGAGGTTGTAAAGTCTCCTTTTCTGCAGAGATTCCAAACTCACCTGGACATTGTGATCCTGGGCAACCTGCTGTGGGTGACCCTGCTTTAGCTGAGGGGCTGGACTGGATGATCTTCAGAGGTCCCTTCCAATCCTACCATGCTGGGATTATGTGAAAAGGGAAGCAGAGGGGGAAATTGCCAGTGTTTTATTTTTGCATGCTCAGAGACAGGAAGGAGAGGTTTCCCTCTGACACATGCAAATTGATGGGAGTATTTTTAAAACTAGGAGACAAATCAAAAATTGCATGAATAGGACAAGCAAGAAGCCTGCAGATCAGTGTAAAAGCACTTTACTTAGAACAGGAGAAAGACTTGAAAGCCAGGCTGAGTAAACAGGAAAGCTGTAGACCTCAGGAAACAATAGTATCAGCCAGGTTCCTTTTCTGGGTTTTACCACCAATTGTTTCCCTGTGCTTTTGGAGAGATGTTTAGTGTTTTCTGCTTTGAGAAACCCTCTGGAAAAGCATATTAGCTTTCAGCAGCACCCTGGAGTACAGCAGACCAGCTGGGCTGGAGAGCAGACTCTTGGGGCACTTAACCCTGCAAGCCCCTGAGTGTCACAACCCATCAACCAACATTAAGGTAGACATGAGCAAGACAAACTGGGCTGCTGCTGAGGTGAACTTGGGAAGGAGTGTTCCAGCCAGCACAGGCCAGTACTTATGTCATTATAAATAAAATTATTCCAGTTTGGAGGAGTTGGGTGTTTTTTGTTCAGGTCTATATCATGCAGCATCCAAAAGATGGCACCTTGGGAAAACCCAGGAACAGAAGTATATAAGGAATTTCATGCAGCACACTTGAAGTTTCAACACCATGTGACTTAGGCACCAAGGCACAGACAGTAGTTTTCTACTCACCATCCACTCTTAGCCTAGACTTGCCTTGAGGTTTCAGGCTGGTCTGGTACCATTTCCACCCTTAAACAAATTCACTAAGTACCCTTGAAAAAAGGTTTCACACTCAAGCTTCCCAGGTCGCTCACAAGTGGACCATGTGCTACCTCTGACATGCAGCAGCTGGGAGCACTAACCCAGCTGACTGATGGCCCTTGCCTGAAGGGCAGATAATCCACAGACCTAGTGGGTCACATACTTTGTTGTGTTGAGCATTTTTCTAGCCAGCAGCATTTGATTTTGGAGAAAACATCAGTAAACAAGAAAAAA
The DNA here is from genome assembly GCA_033816785.1 of Picus viridis. NCBI lineage: Eukaryota > Metazoa > Chordata > Aves > Piciformes > Picidae > Picus > Picus viridis. The sequence continues at coordinate 25,448,287 of CM066588.1, forward strand.
GCATGAAAAACAGCTTGCCTTTCCCTACTGCTTTTGCAAGAGAGGTCACATCATTCGACATGATTGTTAAATTCCAGGCACTAGCAGCCAGGTGAAGACCAGAGTTGGACCCAGCTCTGCAGCTGAGGTCTCAGCAGTGCAGGTAGAGGGGCAGAATCCCCTCAACACCTCCTAAGCAATTGTGCCTTTGTTGCACACCAAAAGCAAAGAGTAACTGGGGGGGGGGGGGGGGGGGGGTGGTTGGTACAAAGCCATAGGCAGGAAACAGGTCCAAAATACAGGGGTTTGGCAGAAGACAATGAGAAACCACAAGGAAAGGGAGCCTCACACACAAGAGGCAAGACAAACATGATACTGAAAACCAAGCAGCTGCAACAGCTCAATCGCTTTGAATGTTGACTTCTTCCAGGACAGTGGAAAAGGCAGTGAAGCATATAAATGAAGCAGTGGAAGCAAAAAGAGAAGACTAAAAAATTAGAAGACTCAAACTAAGAACCTCTTCCCCCCAACAGCTAAGCAGCTAAGGCTGTACCAACCTGACAAGAAAGTTCCCAGGGAAAAAGCAAGCTGCCAGCTCTATTCCCAAATTTAGCACAGAAATACTGTGACCTATGACAGGGAATATTTTGTAAGTTACAACCACAAGGATAAATAGAAACTTTTGAAAACAAAAAGGCTTATAGAAGAATGCTACTCATTTGAACTCCAAAAGAACCTTTGAGCATAACAGCATTTTCTCACAAAATAAAAAAAAAAAATCTATAGTCTTTTTTTTAAGGAAAGAAAAAAGATCACAGAATGATGAGTTGGAAGGGACTTTCAGAGATCATCTAGTCTAAATCTCCCTGCCAGAGCACGATCACCTAGAGCAGGCTGCACAGGCAGGTGAAAACTACTACTGTTCTTCAATTAAAAGCCTCCAGAAATGTTAAAATTGTTTGCCAGCATGTACAATTAACTTCTGAAGATGGAAAGTAACTGTATGCACTCTCTCTGACACACAGTTTAGCTGTGCACCCATGTCATGGAGGGAAGCTCCCCATCACACTCCCGCACTGCCCCATCCAATAAAACAACAAACTTGTGCACATTTGGAACACAGGCACCACCAGAAAGTGACATGAAGTAACCTAGAAGTTATTTTTATATGTACTTTTTAGGATCCCTTTGTATTACCACAAGCATCTGCTGCCCATGCTGGAGATGAGCGTCCTCCCAATGAGGATGATGTATGATCTGCTTTGGGGAGCATTCTGAGCCTAGTAAGGAAGCACCATTAATTGCTCCTTATCAACATACACATTCCCTTGTTGGGCTGGGTCTTGGTGATTAGAAGATTCTATTAATCAGGGGAATCCTAACCATGTGAGGAGGAGAGGAGGAAAGAAAAAACAAACCCATCTTTGCAGTGCAAAGGGAGAAAGAAAGGAGCAATTGCTATGTTTGAACATGAGCAAAGACCCTCCCTTCTTCCTTCCACTTTAGGAAAACAAAACCAAGCCCAGAGCTTTTTACCTTTCCCTTATGCCTGTCCTACATCCCCGTTTCCTGCAGAACTGCAGTCCCATGCAAGTTACAGATGACTTTCACAGCTGCACAAGAGACAGCTGGATACAGAATAATACCTGGCAAGTGCCGTGCAGGCTTGAGATAAGCCCGTGCATCTGCTAACACCATCACAGCAAGGGTGCAATAAAACCCGTGTGGTCACCATCAGAGTTCTGTGATGACAAAATGCAGGTACCAACAGCTGACTGCAACTAGAAAGAAGCCAGCTTGAAACTCAGGAAACAGCTCTCCATCATTTCATGCACTATTTACATTTGGAAGCTTATCTGCAACCACTATGTCCAGAGATACTTACGGTTGAATTCCATATTTAGGGTGCTGAGGGACATGTTTTAGTAGCAGTCTTGGTAGTGCGGGGTTAATGGTTGGACTTGATGAAGGCTGCCTTCAGTTTGGGGCAACCTCAGCCAAGTTAGGTGTCCTGAAAATTTGGGGTTTACAGTGGTTACAACTACCAGGAAGAGGGAAATTGCATAAACTTATTTGCTGCATGGTACAGATCATTACAGTGTCATTATTTTCTCTGTATCATCCCTTGTGCTTTATGCTCTTATATACCTGGGCTTGCCTGCACAGTGACAGGATGAGGAAACAGATTTTCAGTAGCTGAGTTGTATCAAAACTCAAATGGACTACTGGATATCATTTCAGGTTCTTTCACAAACAAGCTTTGCACTCGGTGCTTCTTCATTAGGAAAGCCAACAAATCCATAGAAGTCCCAAGCTCAGCCTGTTACTGTAATAATCACCCTAATTAGTGAATGGTAGCTTACTAAGAACCTCATTCATCCAAAGGATGGTCTCCTCTTAGCTCAGAAAAGCAGCTCCTCCATGTGGGGTCAAGAGGACATCAGAAACCAACCCCTTTCAAAACCTGGTGCTTCTTAAAATACAAGGCACAATTCAGCTTCCAGAGGCCCTGTCAACACCAACACAAACAGCCCTGCCTTGAGCACTTCTATTTTTAACAGTTCCCACCCATCCAGAGGACAACCACATAGTAAACCTAAAGGAAGCATAACTAACAGAGAGAGATGATCAACAAAACACCTTTTCAGGGCCATCCTGATGAACATGAGTCCAAGCTTAACAGGCAGCTCAAATGCGTTGCAAAGATCACTGAATTACCAATGTAAACCAGTCTTACAGACAGGAGAGATGCCAAAACCTGCTACCCCATCACCTGGGAGCATGACAGCACACGGAGCTGATTCTGATGCAAAAGGTCAATGCATGATACGCTTGTGTGATGGAATAAGCATTATCTGGTATGGCTGCTATGGAGAATAGGTGCTACAAAGGATACAGTTGACCTTAAGTAGCTCGTTCTTCATTAGATGTGCCGGATCCCTTTAATTTTCTTTAAGATCTTTAAGATCACACTGCAAATCAGAGCACTCTCAGAGAGCCTTAAAACCTCCTAGACTATGTACACGTGTGCACACTATCTTTAGCCAACAAGCCTCTGCCTGCCTTGCTGGCGGGACCCAGCTTGTGTTCAGGCTGAAGACAGCTTGCTCCAAAACAGTCATAAACTTGCAGCGCTGGAAGGAAGCTACACGTTTAAGCATCAGAACCAAAGTGACCCGGAGGTGTTTCGGTCCTTCTCCCAGCAGGAAGGAAGGGCCGAGCACTCCAAAACCCCCAGCAGGATTCCATGATTTACCCACCAGAACGACTTCGTGCTACTTTGGAAGCCAAGCCCATTTTGGACAGCTTTCAAGCATTATCTGGGGAAGAGGAAGTTGGTTATTCAGTGCCTTTCCCCCCAAATGGGAGCGGAGGGGAAGGGTGAAGTTGCAGTACACAACTGTGCCTGCACTTACAAAGGAGCTTTCAGTCATCTGACAAAGGGGCTCTCCCCATGCTGTGCTTTCAGGCACCATCTATACATCCCTTCAGGGATAAAACAGAGATGAGCTCAGTGTGTGCTCACCCCCACAACCTGAACTCCCCACCAATGATCCCCACACCTCTTCCCAGCACATCAGAGGCAGTGCCAGACTGGCAGATGGGCTGGATCCTTCCAGCAGGAATCCTTCCTGGGCAGGAGCTGCTGCATAGCCACGCAAAAATGCATAGCTTTAGGGCCCTTCTTGCTCATCTTGATCTCTGGGTGGGCAGGACACATACTCAAGGGAAACCTCTGTAAATAAAACCCTCAGGTATGCTAAACTCTTTTTCCATTCCCTCAGGCACCTGCAGATTAGGCAAGTAGGTGAAAGTTGCAATGAAAAAAAAAAAAAAAGAAAGAAAAAAGAAAACTACAACACAATGCTCCTTAGAACTAATGAATACAGTTCATTTGCAGGCTCAAAGAGTACTTTTTTGTCCCCCAAACTAGAAAGCATAACCATTTTTCTATCTCCATTCCACCGAAATTTAATCAGCATTCATTGGCTGACTGCTGGAGGAGCAGCTCTATAGCTCTGTACAGGTGGCAGGTGTCTTGCAGGAAATCCTCCTCTTCCAAGATGCAGAAGCCAACTTTTCATCTTTTTGGAAGCTTCTGAACAAAAGAACTGCTGACACAACATCCGCCTGGCCAACCTGACACAATCATTCTGCAGGGGCTCTTCTAGTTAATTAACCCAAATTGCCGAGGCACTTCAGCCTCCTTCTCTCCTCCAGCCTACATTTAACTCTTTGATATGTGATGAGTTATCAGCAGCACAGGAGTTCTTTATGGGTTCTACTCCCTCCCTTACTATGAGAACTCCAAGCCCAGAAAGAGAAAAGCAAGTTATTACAGCGTTATTAATTCCAAAATGAGTAAACCTATAAATTTAATTGCACCGGGATGTACTATCTCAATTTTCAGCATCATTTACGAAAACCAAATCTAGCTTTACACCGTGGTTTTTTTTTCTCTTGAATAACTCTTTGTGATGAAAAGCTTTTTAAAAGATGAAGAGACTGTTTAGCAAGTGATTTTTCCTCTCTAGATCAATGTGCTGCCCTTGAATCTGCTTCCAGGATGGTCAAGCAGCTGCATAAATATCAGTTTGCCCAATTACTTTAATGGGGTATTAATTTTCAAAAGCAAATTTCATTATTGTGTTTTACTGCTTATGCCAAGTCAGCTCCAACAAGCCAGGACAGCTGAATCTCCAAATAAAGATGTTTTGCATAAAACAAAAAAAACCTACAATAACTCAGATTTTTTTTTTTTTTTTAACTTAAAACTTTCTTCTCTATGAAAATCCTCCCTCGGGAACAGCTCTCTAATCTCTCTCCATCTTTTTCTCTTGGGTGTTTTGTTTTTTTTTTGGTTGCTGGGTTTTGGTTTGGTTTTTTGTTTGTGGGTGTTTTGTTTGTTTTGACTTCAACTAAGGAGCTTCATCCATCTGCGAGGCAAAAAGGTGGAAATTCCAAATTAATTTTATTCCTTTCTAGCCAAGATTCTAAGTCTGGGTTATGAGAAACTACTGTGAACTTTGAAAACTCAAAGTCCTCCCTTTGAGCCTTATCATACGGGTCCTTAAATGTTTTAGAGCGCGCTCAAAGCTGGCTGCAACTGGTGTAAAGCTTGTCCTCCCCCCTTTTTGGCTGTGCATCCCCCAGTGCCTTCTTCCCATCAACCATATTTATGTGGCCTCAGGCACACCCCAGTATCACTAAGGCCACCAAAAGGTTATCTTTCCATCAGATTAACTGCTGGGACTTAATCAAGCAAGCTGATACACCCAGCCAAAGGCTGCATGATTCCTCGCCCCCAGCGGCACTGAATGATGCAGGGCTGAGAGCAGACAGTGTGCCTTGAGGGACCACAAAGCCACACCTTCATTCCTTGCCTCTCCAATTTTCAGCACCCCACTGAGCTACAGGACAGCTATTCTGCAAGGACACTGTGTGATTCACGCACACAAAACGCTTCTGCCTTGTCATCTGTTGCCACAGCAACCGGGCACAAAACACTGCCGGCATGAAAGCCTTGAGGCTGGTGGAAGAGGAAAGACCGGGAAGCAGTAACGCTCAAGAGAAAATCAATACACACGCACCAACTTGAGCACCTCCTGACCACTGCCTGTTAGTCAAACCCAGAAGATAAAAGTCTACAGATTCCTGCAGCTCATCCCTGCAGTTTATACTCCATTGTGGACAGTTATGGAACGGTTTGGGTTGGGAGGGATCTTTAAAGGTCATCTAGTTCAACCTCTCTGCAGCGAGCACTGACACCCGCAACCAGAGCGGGTTGCCTGGAGCCCCTGACCTTCAACATTTTCATGGCTGGGACTTCTACCGCCTCTCTGTACAACCTGGGGCAATGTTTCACCATCTTCAGTGTAAAACATGTCTCGCCTCTCACTAGTATAAATCTCCCTCTTTCAGTTTAAAACCAGCACCCCTTGTCCTGTCACAACAGGCTCTGCTAGACAGTCTGTCCACAGCTTTCTTATCAATCCCTTAAAGTACTGAAAGAAAGAAGTTTAATGGTGATTTGTTTCTTTCAGCTTGGTAACACTCTGCAAAGAAATGTAGCGGTGTGTGTCCTTCAGGTGCAGTAGATGGCACATGCTCCAGGAATGCCTGACCAATTACTCATTAATCCCTTTTTAATTGCTGATTCAAATGACCATAATCTTTTCCAACTTTCCTTCAAAGTCTTTAAACACACCTTTCTCAAAGCCAGCAGCCCTTGTCCTAGAGGGTCTTGTCTTTCCCATCTTGTCTCACACCTCAGAAGAAAGATGCAAGAACATAAAAATCACAGTGTTTCAGGTTGGAAGGGACCTTTGAAGGGCATCTAGCCCAACCCCCTGCAAAGAGCACGGACATCTTCAACTAGAACAGGTTGCTCACAGCCCAAAACAACCTGACCTGGAATGGTTCCAGGGATGGGGCATCTACTACCTCTCTGGGGATCCTGGGGCAGTGTCACACCATCCTCAACATAAAGAATTTCTCTCCTATCTAGTCTAAGTCTCCCTCGTTTGGCTTAAACCCATCACCCCTTGTCCCATCACAAAAAGACAACCTACTGGTCTTAGCATCTACCTCAAAAAGTAGCAGTTAGCCACCACAAAGTGTTTTTCTTTCTTTTTCCCTTTGTCCTTTTTTTTTTTTTTTTTTTTTTAAGCACAGTGAGGTTGTCCTTACTTTAGTTCTGCCAAAACACCCTGTAGAAACACCTGAAGAAACCTCCATTTCTTTACAAGAAGCACAATGAATAACTGCTCTCTATAAAACCCTCTTCACAACCACCATGCCTAGTTTTCCAACTCAACCTTTTGCAGTCCTTTTCTGCTGAGTTACCTGTGCTGAAAGCCGGTCCTAAATCATCAGCAGGATAAACCCAAAAGCTGATAGATCTCAACTGTACATTAAGATGAGCTTCCCATGAGCAGCCAGCACAGCTACCTGAACAAAGAGCTTCTGCAGACCACATACCACTACAGGAGCGCATGCGCCCTGTGCCTTTTGGACTAGTACCAGCAAATGTCTTAAGCAAGTCTGGACAGGCGTCACTCCTCAGAGGGGGGTGATCAAGAAAGTTCTCCCCTGTTAGCTAATTACACACTGAGCACAGAGGATGGAACAGAACACCCCACACTTTCACATCCTCCAGAGTCCCAGGGGCAATACCAACTCATTTTCTTGAGCTTTCTTCCAGCCAGGTCTCTTGTGGTTTCCCCAAAGCCATGAGCACTGTTGGGGAGCAGGGGAAGCAGCAAGGATGCCAAGCACACAAGGATGCCCAGACCATGCAGCTGTGTGTTTGCAGGGAGGACAAAAGCCAGCAGGGCTGCCAGCACTGCTGTGAATTTCAAAGACTCACAGGATTTAGCCAGACACAGCTCAAAGTTTGTAGCACACAGCACTAATGACGCAGATTAAGGACTCACAACTCTACTCCATTTGCTGAACCCTGCTCTACACCCTGTACTAGCACTCAACATCACTCCCATCGATGGGATCACCCTTTCAAAACACTATTCATTCCCTCCCACTGTTTTCAAGCTAACGGTGACTCTTTAGGGTTGGGAGCAACACAAAAAAAGCAGGATTTGGGGGACAGAAAGGCTGGCAGACAGGGTCCATCCCATCTAGCAGAGCAGCATGTTAATTATCTACTAAGTATTTCACAAAAGAACATGCCACAGCCTTGGAGTTGCAAAACAGACTGTATGGATGACATGAAAAAGCCAATTAATTGTCAGACAAGTTAATGAGGAGATACATTTTGCAGGAGGTTGTGCAATAGGAAGAACAGAGCTTTGAATAAATATTTGTAGCCTCTTCCACGCAACAGCTAGTGACACCTTCCAGGCAAAGATCAGTGTAAGCAGCCCACACGAGAGCATTGTTGGAGCTGTGCATCCAAGTCCTTGGTTAATTAACCATTAATTTGGTGAATAACGATGTACAAAAGAGACCAGAGCTGCATACTTGGAGTGCACCAGAAAACCAGTTCATTCCCTGACACAAATAAGAGCTTTACCAGCACTGCAGATGAAGCTCTTGACCTCTGATGACGATCATCAGTGCCACAGCTGCTCCAGACAGTTTGTGGACACCACAGGTAGGTGCTAGGAATTAGAGTAAAACATGATTTGTCATCCAAAAAAAACCCACCAAAAACAACAACCCAGGATTGCTACTGCCATGTTTTTACTTGAACTCACAGAACTCAAACACAGAAAGGCAACAAACCCAACTTGGCCAATCTCCTGAAGTCTTTCCCTAGTGCTACCCATCTTTCAGAGCTGCAGACAAATGCATTTTCCTAAAGATTTCCAGAACAGCAGATCTCAAACTGGATGCCCCTCAGAGAGTGCCTCTTGGATAATTTTAATCAAATTGTAAGCTCCATACCCAAATAAAGACCAGCAGCTGCCTGCCAAGGACCAGACAGAACCATCCTGAGGTGCAAAAGGTGTCCCAAGTTCAGGATTTTTGGCCTTTCCAGCATCTTCCAAGCAGTTATGGGCTTCTCCTGATAAAGCTCCTACGTCTTACAAGGAATGGAAGTACACAAAAATCAGGATAGAAGGAAATCCACAGCAGAGAAAATGCACCTTAACTGTAACTGCTATACCTGCCTTCTTGCCAGAGATAGATGAGCAATATGGGCTCAACCTGCAGACTTCCAGCCAGATGCTCGCTCACTCATCACACTGGTGACTTCTAGCACCTTTTCTTCACACAATAGTCTTGACTCTTTGATTTGAAGAGACTTGATCCTGGAGAAGAAAAACTTAGGCATTGTTTATTCCTGTCTTCAGGGGATACTGACTGACAAAAATAACTAAGGTCACTTGCAAAAGAACTGTGGATTCAGAGATGTAGTTCTGTCATCAGTTAATTGTTTCCTAGACGTATTTATCATGATTTGAAGTATCAGTCCTTCATGGAAACCACAAGCTTCCCTTCCTAACCAGGAGTCAGGGACTCTGGCACAATCTACTTGAAATGGGTTCAGAGAGACAGCCAAAAAGAAACAGGCAACAGTAAATACACTGGCTCTTAAGACTTGCAACAAAAGTGAAAACGGCCCTTATTTGCTGAAAGTGCTATGAGGCTCTTGGAAAAGCTCATCTCTGTGCCATTACTTCCAGAATAATCCATACTTTGTTCCCCAAGGAGGGAGGGTGTGAGAAAGGGGCAACATGCACATACGGGTGTGTGCAGAGTCACTCTGCTTAGAAAGCAGAAGAGCAGTGACTCGTGTAATGCTGGTAATTTAATCTGTTAACTCATGCCTGCAGAGCACAGATGGAGGGGACTGAAGAGCCATCCCAGTTACAAGCACTGCTCTCAGCTCCACCAGCAATCCCAGCTGAGTGGGGACAGGAGAGGGAGGTGAAGATTTTATTAACTAACCACCACACGATGATAGTAGAATGTCACTTTATTCAGAGCTCATGTTTCACCCTGGCAGCAGCACTAGTCCTTGCAGCAGCTGCTGTATCCCCAGAGCCCCAAATCTCTTTACTCCACTCTGTGTATTTTCTTCATAACCCTGCTGGGAATCAGCAGTAAAAAAAAAAACATTCCTTTTTATGACAAAAGAAATTACTTTGACTCAGGAAAACCTGTAACTGTATTTCAGTGAGGGGCTTCCTCTCCACTCCAAACTTGAATGTGTGCAAGAGAGGAAACCACAGAAAAATCTGAAGCATTGGACAATTTTGAACTTGCATTGCACTTCATAACTGAGCATCACCAGAGTGACTAAAATGAAAACCGCCAGCCTCTTGTCTGAAGACATGTATAAAGCAGCCAGCACAGGAGAGTCATGCTACTCTTGCAGGCTGAGAGGCCACTGCTGGGACCTGAAGTGTAGGGAGATTTCAGCTGAACAGCCCCATTCAAGGAGAGAACCATCCCAAATTTGCCAGAAATAGGTCAGGTACAAGGGAAACAGGAGGGAGATGAAGCCAAGGCAGGTTGCAAGGAGCTTTAGGAAGAAGGGAAAGGGGCCAGAAAACACAAGTAAAGCAAACAGGAGGTCAGCGAGCTCACAGCAACCATAGCATTAAGCATCAGCTTTTAAACTAGCTCACCAGGCAGATGACTGTGTCCAGAAACTGCATGCCCTAGGTTACGCCAGCCAGGATAGCTGGACCCAAGAGAGCTGTGAAGGCAGATAATGAAAGCAGAGAAAGCAGCAGCTGGAGGGAAAACATCAGCTGCTGTGACAAAATAAAAGTAGGTTGCTGGGCCAAGCCCAGCACCCCCAGCACCACAGCCAGGAAGCAGGGCAGAGGGATCCCCACAAATAAATCCCATTTGTTTCAGAAGCTGGGAGGCAAGGGCAGCAGGCACGGCAGCCTCTCCACGGCCGCTCCCCAGGGACCAACCCCGCAAGCTGCCGGGAAAAAAATCCCACTGCAAAATCCCACCGGATGGGAGCATGTAAAGGGCTGGAGATGAAAGGACTATAAATAATCATCATAATTAGCAGTGCACAAGAGAGAGCCCTAGGATGAGAACATTTTCTTTTGACTCAGTCAAGCAGCCTCATTTAACACCATGATAGCAAGCAGCATCCGATGGTGGTTTTTCCAGAAAGGACTGATTTTTTCATTCCACTAATCTCAGCAAGAGTTACTCCCAGCACACAACGAGCCTTTCAGAGCTTGGCACTTACACTCCACAACCTTATAAGTACAGCACAAGAAAGTATCAAGGAAACGGCCCACTTAGCCCTCTTGAAGAGGTTCCATTTGCTTGAAGACTCTGAGACACGTTATCTTTTACTTCAAAGACGAGAAAGATTTACTTTCCTGAAGCCAAATATACAGGGAAGAGAAAGAAAATATTTTTTTTAACAGAAAAAAAACACCTGTCTGGGACCCTTGATATTTCTCCTCAAAAAAACCCCAAAAAACCCCAGCTACACCAGGCCAAGTGCAACAATCTGCACAAGCAGCAGCTCACCAAGGCAGGAACAAGGTCTTTTCTGATGCCAAGTAGGTTGAGCTATAAAGCAAACCCTGAAAAATAACTCCCACAGTGAAAGCAGTGTGCTTAGGACTGGGCTGGTACCAATCCCAAACTCCACAGCACTCCCTTGGTCCTGGAGAACTCAAGACAATGAGCATTTTGGGCAACTGCTGGCAAGACAAGGGCTTGTCCTTGTACAGTCAGCCACTGCCTACTTGAACACCATCATGCTGGGGAAGAACAGCTCCTGTCATCAAGCAGGTTTAGATGTTTGGCAGGTTTTAGGGAAGTTAGGGGTGTTCCTTTTAAGACACTCCTCCAATGCAGCTGATCTTTCTATTAAAAACAGCTAAAAAGCAATGCAAGGGACAAGTCTTCCTCCTTTCCATTTCAGGCCACTGGTAGGGGCCAGCTGCCAATCCTGAAGACAATTCTACACTCTGATCTTCCCAGACGAGCACTTCAAGCCTCTGAGGGTAAATTAGACACAGGACCCACTACAAAGCCAAATGAGATAAGCAGTTCTCCCAGCACACCAGTCTGCAACCAAGACTGCTACAGAAAGCTGACCCAAAACCCCAGGGTATCTTTGCAAGATGTCAATATATGAACTCCACTAAACACCTTAAAAATATTGCCCTACTCCCACAAACCCCCAAACCAACCATAAAAAAGAAGCCCTCTAGCCATCTGGAAATCTCTCTCCCATGTACAAGATGGTACTATCTTACCTACCAAAGACCAAAAAATCCAGTAATAGGTTTTGGATACTGTTTCTAAAAGAGGAAATTCTGAAGTCCTCCATTCCTGAATCCAGCTGTGTTGTGTCAGAACTGCAGGCATGATTAACCACTGGAAACAGCTCTTTGATGACTATCCCACTGGAATATCTAAAACAAGTAGAAGCATGGAAACAAGTGCTTTGCCACCCAGTTTCAAAACAAAAAAAGCTGAAGAGCACTGAATAATACGTAAGGGGGTTGGTTGGGGGATTTTGTTTTCTCTTTTGGGTTTTTTTTGGTGAAAGATCTCTCAAATAGGGCTGGGCTGGTAGGGAAAAGAAAAAAAAATGATTAAAGGCTGAGGTTTATTTACTTACCTATTTGAGTAAAATCACTTTGCTTTTTCAAAGTTGATGAGTTCCTACCATTTTCCAAGCTTGGGAAAAAGCTCTGAGGAATCAGTGTTCTAAATCAAAAGAACCTAACACCCCCTCAAAAGGTAACAGCAGCTTCTACCTGTAGCCTGACAGTCTACAAAAGGCAGCCTCTCAGCTCAGTATTCCTGATCCTGTTGACAAGTGTACATGTCTGCTAGTTACAGCTCTCTAATCTCTCAGAGCAGTTGCTTTGTTAGCAGCTGTCCTGAACCTCTTGTCACTGCTGATGTGACAGCCAACACCACCATCACACTGCTAAAAACCCATCCTTACTCAAGGGATGCTGCAGGCCATGAGAAGAGTCTCAAGTGCTTCCTTTGCAGATGGATCAGCGTTAAGAGGTTGTCCTAATATTACCAAGAGTTTTCAACACAGCCAATGATGCTACAGGTCCTCAACGCAAGCATCCTCATTCAACCCAACTTAAAGCTTGTAAAGCTTAATTTGAGACACATAGGGCTACTCTGTGGGTAAAAAACAAAAAAACAAAAAAACAATATGCTCCTGTTTGCCTGGCAGGACAAAAGACCCAGCAAGATTTATGCAATTTATCAGGAAACTATGAAATTCATTTTATTTTCTGATCAGAACACATTGTGGTAGGCACCAATCAGCAAGATTTCATAGTTAAAAGACATGTTAAAGCAGGGTGAAATGGTTCTTCTAGGGGAGGAGCTCACAAGAGGGGCTGCAGCCCCAGGCTGAGCTTCCAGAAGTTGACATGAGCCAGAGACAATGAGGTTAGATGTCACTAGTTCAGTTTAACACGCCAGGCCTCATACCCCAGGTAGGAACCAGAGCCAGACAGCAAGCCTGCACGAAATCACTCAGCACAGCCCCACCGGCAGCAGTCAATGATGAATTAGGGCCCTGAGGACACAAGCAGGAGGTCTTGGTCTGACAAAGGTTGTGTGATTGAGGACAATGCTCACAGTCCTGTTTTTAAGAACTATGATGAATTGAAGATCCGAGTTTCCTATCCATCTGTGCTGGAAATTATTTCCTCTATGTGCTGCTTGCAGAGCAATCCTGTTTCTCAACTCCCTGGGAAGCAGCGGCCTGGGATTTTTTTTTCTCGCAGGCTCAGAGAGGCCGGCAGAGCCTCCCAAAGCCTCAGGATGCAAGACGAATGCTACCTAACACTACTGTGCAAGCCAGACATTTTTCTGCCAGTTAACCATTCCTACCAGCAAACCACAGTTTCTTTCCAAGGTTTGAACCTACAAAAGCAACGACCTGACTGTGCCAAAACCCTCATTTCATCCTTCTAGCAGCCCAGGGCAAGCCCCACAAAGAGCAGCTGGTTTTGCAGCAAGATACCACACAATCCCAGTTCTCTCCATTCCCCAAAATAAGTGCTCTGCTGTGCATAGGAGTCACAAAGGCGTCACACAGTGGCATCAGCAGCCCAAGACAGACGCGGGAGAGCAGAGCTGGAGAAAACCCGGGAATGTACAGGGTATGCGGGAAGCGATAAAGAGCTTTAAAGTGACTTTATATAACTGCACTGAACAACTGCTGGCCATTAAAAGCCCTGATCTCGCAACTGCTCATGTTGAAACCTGCAAAATGTAAATTAAGCCAACTAAAATAGAGGCCCCCAGGGCTCCTCCACAAATACCACAGCTAAGCCACCATGGCCAGCCTGGGCTCAACACGCCTGCAAGGGCTTCCTGACACACCGGCCTAGGAGCCGGAAATGCTCTTCCCAGTGCCCTTATTACCATTTCTTGCAGTTTTTAACTAAAGCCAGGCAAAGCTTCATGTGCCTGCACCCTGCATGCTTGCAGTCAGTTTCACAGTGGTTCCTTTAGAAGGCAACCGACCAGAGCCTTGTAAAGTTTTAACAGGATAACCAGCAAATGAAAGACATCACTCTGCTAAATCACAGAATCACAGACTTCGGGGCTGGAAGGGACCTCAAAAGATCATCTAGTCCATCTGGCTTCATCCCATACTTCATTCTAAGGTCTGTTTTATAGCCCTCCCTTCAAAAACCAAAATGCTGCTTTTCTGCAGTAAGAAAAATCTCGTCTGCTACAAACAACTGGCAAATCAAGCCAAGGCTGAACAGAAGAACTGGCATCTTGCCTGGGTTTCCTTGTAAATGCTTCAAATGGCAGTCGTGCCCCAAACTACGCTTCACGGACAAAGTATATATAACCAAGCATCATCGCTCTCCTCAAAGCCAAATAAAGGACTGAGCAGTTAGAAAAGGGGAGGTGAAGGAGACAGGCATGCCACATCTCCTAACAACCAGCAGCTTTCACAAGGTTTTCTTTATTTTCTACATACAAGCTACCATCCTGCTTGTTGAGGTGGGTTTCTGGGCTGATCTAAAGTAGGGACTTGAGAAGAATTCAAGAGTGGGAACACTCAGCTCTAACCATGGTCCATGCCCATAAACACAGATGATGCTTTTAATGCAGGCAACCAGCAAGTTCATTTTTATTCTTGAAAGGCAGGTTAGCAGAGGGTTGTGTTCCAGCCCCGTGTCAGATCCTCTTCCCAAGCAGTGAGAGAAGAGCAGTGGGAATCAGTCAATCATGCCAACAAGACAGTTCCAAATGCACAGAGCATCTCCTGGGCATTGTCCCTGCTGAGATGCAGTGGCAGTGACTAGCACTGGGAAAGCCAAACCAGAGTGCTCGTGGCTTGTAGGCTGTTGATAAAAGCACAGCTGCCCTCAGTGGAGATGGGGCCACCCCACCACCAGGAAACAGCCACCAGCATGCTGAGGACGCTACCTCTTTGTCCCAGGAACAAAACACCAGGATCACAATTGCTGAAATCAAGCAGATTCAGGCAGAGAAAAAGCAGTGGGGAAAAAATGAGAGGTGGCTCTAGCAGGGCTGGTTGGGAACAGGGAGGGCACATGTAAAAGCGGTGTAGAAACAACAGAAAGGACACAAATGAAGAGCTGCAGAAGGAAAAAGTGAGAATCTGCTCTGAAAAAAAAAGATACAACATCTGAAAAAATACAAGCTTTTGCCCAGCAATATCACCCATCACCAAAAATACCCCATGCATCTTCACTGCTGTTCCTTTACCCCTTTTTCCAGTGTTCAAAGGAGCACACGGCTTGCTTTGGGTGAGTCAGGGGTCTGAAGAGCCAAGCTGTGCTACAGTACATGCACACAAAGTGCTGGGGAGATGCCAGAACTACCCCAGTGCCCCCAGCAGAAGCGAAGGGCACAAGCTGTAAAAATAACGTGATGCTCTGCCTTCAAAAAGAGCAGACAGCTAACTCCACTCTGAAATATCTCCACTTCCATCTTCAATTTAAAAGTTGGCACTGCTGCCCCAAGATCCCTTATTCCTGAAATATATGGGAATATGGTGGGAGGGCAGCTTTGGGGAAAATGAGACTGGTTGAGTCAAGTCTAAGCTAGAAATAATTCAACCTGAGACCTGGGAAACTGGGGGAAGCAAAGTGATAGTAGTAAAGGACACAGTGCTGCTCCTCCTCCTCTCACCCACTAAGCTAATTACCCAGACACCACCCTGAAAATGGGTTCATCTCCCTTCATCTCCTGATTTACAGCGGCAAACCTCTGTCTCCAGGCCTCACAGGGGAGGACTCTTACTTAAGGGGTCTTAATATCCTCTCATACAAAGAAAAACAGCTTTTATAACTCCAGATAGAATAAAGCAGGTTGGAAGAGACCTTCAAGATCATCGTGTCCAACCTATCATCCAACACCACCTAATCAACTAAACCATGCAACCAAGCACTCTATCAAGTCTCCTCCTGAACACCTCCAGTGATGGTGACTCCATGACCTACCCAGGCAGCACATTCCAATGGGCAATCACTCTCTCTGTGTAAAAATTCCTCCTAACCTCCAGCCTAAACCTCCCCTGGTGCAGCCTGAGACTGCGTCCTCTTGTTCTGGTGCTGGTTGCCTGGAAGAAGAGACCAACCTCTGCCTGTCTACAACCTCCCTTAAGGTAGTTGTAGAGAGCAATAAGGTCACTCCTGAGTCTCC
Organism: Picus viridis; assembly: GCA_033816785.1. Lineage (NCBI taxonomy): Eukaryota > Metazoa > Chordata > Aves > Piciformes > Picidae > Picus > Picus viridis. The sequence goes on from CM066588.1 coordinate 25,464,394, forward strand.
TCCTCTCCAGGCTAAGCAACTCCTTGTAACCGGCAATCACCGTAATTCCCTTCTCCCAAGCAGCAATTACCCCAATTCCCTCTCCCTCTCTCCAAACACTCCCAAACCTTTAACTCAATAATAGTGATCCGCATTTCTCTTTCAGACTCTTTGCTAGCATCCAGTACCAACACTAAAGGTTTTTAAGTTCATTTCAAACTTCAAATCATGCAAAGATTCAAAGAGACCCACATTCATGTGTCGGCAACAACTTGTCGTTCTGACTGACCTGTTGCAGGTTCCTCTGAAACTTTACAGTGACCTACAAGGACTAAACATCACTGAATGCTAATCAAGACATCCCAAATTGCCAAAAACTCAGCACTGGGCAGCATTTGCATGCTGGAAGCTCGCAGAGTTGATGCCACTGGGGTGCAAAGCACCATTCAGGATACCAGTGCTTTTAGAAGGCAACTGCAGCATCAAACAAGGATACAAGTTTGAGCACACAGCCAAATCCTCAACAAACATGCAGAACTAACCGCATAAAAGGGCTTTGTGTCCCAATATTCATTTACATCCTACCAAGTACACCACTACTTGTCAGGCTCTTTGCCTCCTCTTTGACTGATGTCAATAATTAAGTGTCCCACAGACCGTGATGAGCTGTGAGGAACAGCACATGGGCACGCAGAACACCAACATGGTACCCAATAGCTCATGCCAACAAAGATGGTTTGAACACTTGACAAAAGTGGAGCAGAGCAACACTGCAGAGGGATTTGGGGCATTTGAGACTAACATGGTAGTTTGCAGTACTCGACACATCTTTAGCTCCCAGTGAACTCAGTGACGCACACAGAGCCACACAGGAATACTTACTGCTTGCACAGCACGTGCACAGAGAGCTTAATCCTTTGCTGTGAGTCTCCTTAAAACTAACTCCTGCCACCACCATGCCCATGACAGGCTTCCAATTCTTAAAGTGGGGGTGAGTGGAACACTACTCAAATATCTGAAAGTCAGCCAGATGACTTCTGCTTAAAAATTATTCTCTAATCTAAAAATATGCCTGAGCAAATTCACGAAGCTACAGGAAGCCTGCAAACCAACCTGAAACGCAAATGATTGACACTGTTCACGTTGCAGTGTTACTGCATCTTTAAAGATGCAGTTGTTCTCCTCAAAGGAACATGCCCATGTCTGCTCCAGTACGCTGGAGAACCATCCTATTTCCAAGAACACCCACACACATGCAGGTGCAAAGACTCAGGGACTGCAGCAATACTTGATAATGAAGATGATGATTTCTAATAAAAAAGAAATTGAAATAAAATCTTAACTTACTGTTGTTTCCAGGTGTTCTGAATAAAATATTCCCAACGTACAAGAAACCAAGAGGCTTTAGTAACTATTTCCCTTTTGTATGAACAACTCAACACGTTTACATGGTGTTTTTATTGCGAAGCTCCCAACACAAAGAAACACTTTAGGGTGGTGATACACTCCTGGCTGCTGAGGCAGATGGATGTGGTCAGCAAACGACCCCCTGGTACATGACTCAGTGACATCACCTCTATCTCATGAACATGGGTAGGAGCATTCACACCTATTCTCCAGTCATGAAACCCAAGATCAAGCACAACTTCTTCCTCTGAATTACACCAAAACACTCAATGCATTATTGACAATTAAGTTCTAAGTGAGCCTTTAGATTCAACAGCAGCTCTCCAACAGACACCAGGAATAGTTACACTGTTGGAAAGAAACCATGGATGGTTACACTGAGGCTTTTTTTCAGTTTTACTTTATTTAAGGGCAAGAGGATACAGCCTGCGGTTTTAACTTTCTGCTGGCTGGCTTGTCTTCCAGTTCTAAACAATTACCCTGCCTCCATGTCATGACAGCTTAAATTACTGAATGAACAGAGTAAAACAGCTTGTCCACAAACCAAACTGAGAGCTAATACATTATCCCAAAGGAACTTCTGGGAATGCCAATTAATCACAAAATTCACTTTTGTTTGTTTGTTTGGTTTGGTTTTGACTTGATGTCATGGAGGATACAGAACAGACATGCCCCTGGCACGCACGTTTTCCTGCAGTGTTTGACACTTTTCAAATAACCTTTCCCACCTGAATCTAAAGCCTGCTGTGTGGAAGACTCCAGGATCAGAACTTCCCAATGCACAAGGCAAGACACTTTCACACACCTCACACCACTGCATGTTCTGCCTCCTGCAGCATGGGCTAGTTTATTTCACACACAGATGGCACAGCCAACACAGACTGCAATGAGTGATAGGACCAAAAAAATCACAGACTGATTTGGGTTAAAAGGAACCTTTAAACACCATCTAGTCCAACCTCTCTGCCTTGAACAGGGACATCTGCAACTAGATCAGGTTGCTCAGGCCCAAACAACCTCACCTGGAATGTTTCCAGGGATGGGGCATCTACCACTTCTCTGGGGAACCTGGGACAGTGTTTCACCACCCTCACTATATTTTTTTTTTCCCCCTTCTGCCCAGTCTAAGACCTTTTAATTTAAAACCATCACCCTTTGTCCTTTCTCAACATGCCCTGATAAAAAGTCTGTCCCAATCTTCTTACTAAGCTCCGTCAAGCATTGTAAGGCCACAATAAAGTCTCCCTAGAGCCTTTTCTTCTCCAGGCAGAGTAACTCCAACTCTCTTAGCCTGGTCTCACAGCAAAAGGGTTCCAAGCACTTACATCACCGTTAGAGCAACAGGTCCCTGTCTGTCAGACAAGCAATGAAGCAACATTCATTTTCCCCTTCACTTCTGGGGAGAAGGCTGAAACTCAAGTCTATACAGCCCTGTTCTGCAGCTATCATTAAACACCAGCAAGCCAAGGGGCAAAGAGAATCATAGAATTATTTCTATTGGAGACGATACCTAAGATCATCAAGTCCAACCATCGACCCTATGCCACCATGGCCATTAAACCATGCTCCTAAGTACCCTGTCTACATGCAGCATCCTCCTCTGCACAATTAAACCTTTGGCTGAGGCAACCCAAGCCACAATAGGACCTTTGGAGCAAGTATTTGCTTGGGACAAAGGGAATCCATCCAGGCTCATGGAATTATTTTGATTGGAAAAGACCTCAGGGATCATCAAGTGCAACCCTTAGCCCAGCACTACCAGGTCACCACTAAACCAGTGCCTCCGGTCTCTTTACACACACCGAACGAAAACCCACTTTGGCCACCAACCCACCCCCCCAGGGCGTTGGTACAGCCGCCTGTAATTAAGCAGAGCCCAAGCAGCGCCTGAAGGCAGCGCGGCGCGGGGCAGAGCAGGGCGGTCCCTCAGCCCCCGCCCTTGGCGCCATCTTCCTTCCGGGCGGAGGGTGCGGTGGGGTGCGGGGGTCCCTTACCCAGGTGGAGGGTGAGGTTGACGGCGGTGGGGTGCTGCACGCCCGCCAGCATGGTGCGGCTCTGCCACCAGGTGGCATCGGCCGGGCTGTTGTAGTCAGTGAGGAAGGCGGCGCCGTGGCTCAGGTGGGGCTGGGCGGCGTCGCAGAGGTGGCAGGACTGGGTGACGCCGGTGACGCCGGTCTGTACGCAGTACTCCTCGGCCGGCGTCCCACACGTGTGGGTGGCCAGCACCGTGGCGTTGAAAGCCGCGTTGACGAACTCGGGCATGCAGCGCTGAGGACGGCCGCTCCGCTCTTCCGTGCATTCGTCCATGGCGCCGCCGCAGCGCCCGGGCAACCACAGCCACAGCACCGCCAGCCACAGCGCCCGCGTCCGCCGCTCGCCGCCGCACGCCATAACGCTCGGGCCGGCGGCGGAGGGAACCGGCCGAGCGGCGCGGGGCTCGGTCAGTCGCTCGCTGGCTACTGCCGCCGCCGCTCCGCGCCTGGCCGCGGGCTGGGAGGGGATGGGCCCGGCCCGGGCGAAGAGAGGCGAGGCAAGGCGGGGCTGCCGGCGCAGAGCAGGCCGGGAGCGGAGTCCCGCCGGCGAAGCGGGCCCGGGAACTGCTGGGAGCCTCCCCCTCGCTGCCGGAATGCGGGAACTTAAAGGGGCGATGCCGGCGGTGGGGACCGCGCCGAGGGAAAGTACTCTCTGCTCGCCTCCTGCCCGCCCGCGCTGCCGGTAGTCCCATGGAAGGGCTACCAGGGGTGTATCCCCCTCACAATACCCCTGCCATTGCCTGTCGCAATGTGTCCATTCAACCTCTGGCGCCGACCTAGTCACCGCCTCTGCCCCTTCAGATCCCAACAGAAGCCACCCTTTTCCTTATTTTAAAGGCTTTTCCCGGGAGGGAGAAGGTCAAGTTTCTCAAAAAATGTGACAAAATTGATGGTGCCGTTCTCAACCCAGTTAGTTTTGTGCTGTCCAAGGGTGCAGGCAGAAAAGTGAGTCTGAGGGGGCCCCAAAAGTGGGTCTAGACTCATATTGCCACCTCTGCTTCTTCAAGTTTTAATTAACTGAGACTTTCCTGTCTCAGTTTAGATCTCTGTGCTGCTTAGGGACATTGGCTCTGTCAGAAGTGGCCAAGGACTAGGTTACGATTTCAGCTATCGCTGTAAGATCTCTCTGTGCCTTTTCAAGTTGAGTAACTGTGCAAAGATTTGTGTAAAATCCAAGAATCATGTAAAGCCAAAACTGCTTTTATAGGAGAAAGTGCCTACAGAAGCCTGCTCAGGAAACAGGAAACTACTCCTGGAGATAGAAATCGACAGGGAGAATCATGGAAAGACTATGTAAACTTGGTGTTTGTTATACTCTGAGAAAGCCCAAGTGCAGCCTGTGGCCAAGAGAAAAAAATACAATCTGTTCTGGGAAAAATATGCAATTTCTTGCTTTAAAGTAAACACACGCATCCTATAGAAGCTGCCCCTTTTCTCCTCACATTAAGAGCAACACAAGTTGGACTATTCACAAGGTCTGTACAGCATGTACTTATAAGCAAGCCTGGAAACTTTCTTACTGCTGGTAGATTTTATTACATTTGGTGCTACACATTAGTGTGTTCATTCCTCCTGTTGCCTCCCAACTGAGTATTAACCTGGCTGTGATGACATAACCTCTGTGCCAGGAGTCCCCTGGACATCCCCCTCAAAGTCATGGTTGCGATATGGAGTCACCACTGCACTGCTATTGTTCAGGATGGAATTACACATGTCCAGTGGAAAGTCTGGTTTCATCCGCTTCCCCCCTTTTCCTCAGTTTCTGAAGACATATCAGCTGCTGTGAAAGTGATGCTGAGCTGACGCTGGCAAGGCAGAAGCTCTGGAAAGAGCATGTTGATGGAGCTTCTGAGGTACAGTAACAGCCTAGTTGATGCCTGCTGCTGGGAAAGAACACAACAGGCACAGTAGGGCAGGCAACCATGAGTAGGAAGCTACATGGAACAGACTGATGGGTGGGAAAGAAGGATTAGGACAGAGGTAAAATCAGAGGGCGTTGCCACAAATCCCACTCAGTGGAGCAATGGGATCATCTGTCCAAGTGTGGGAGGTTCCCATGAATAATGGAAAAAATTCTGCTTAATGGAAAATTCTTGGGTTTAAAGATACTCCATTTTAGTACCTAAAAAATAAATATTTGCTTGAGGTTTTTAACTAATCATTTTCCAACATTTGAAAAGTATGTAGGACCATACTCAACAGATTATGTGCTTTAGCCCTTCTGTCTTTTCTAGGTTACTGATTCTAATAAATTCTGAGAAAGACATATCTGCTGATATCAAAATCCATTTCATGCTCATAACTGCAATTTAATCTTTGACATACTTATTTAAAGTACTCAGATGAAGTGATGCAGTCATCTTTCATTTGGTAAACCTGCACTCATCTAACTAAAACCAGAACTAAATCTCATATCCTTCTAAATATATGACCTGTGCTTTCCTTTTGATGCCTTACCTGGTGAAATGCTCATTGAAGCACTGCAGCGTAATTCCCCACAAACCTATGTCCTTCCCAGCACCAAAAAAAAGCATCCTCATGTAAAATATCTTAATAACTTAGAAGCACGGAACTCGATGACTTAGAACTCTGCCATGCTTACAGGGGTGAAGGACAGTAAAAATACCTTGGTCCATAAATTCTTACAACTGGAAACTCCCACAAAGCAGTGAGTCACCCTGCACAGCAGGAGTGGCCCAAAAGGAAGGAAGGAATGTTTGATAGATAAGATGGGCACAACGACAAAACATTCAGTTAACCATCCATAAAATGAGAAAAATATCTGTGGAAAAGGTTTGTGACTCTGCTGGGCTTAAAGAAACAATGGTGAAAAAATGATGTGACTGCTGCTCCAAAAGCAGGTGCAAATCTTCAAGCGCTTACTGCTCTGAGTTGTGCTAATCACAAAGATATCAAGTCTCAAGAAAATTTGCTTTCTGTTTAATAAGGAGGTAGTTGAGGAGGAACTTAAATATATGAAGTGTAGCAATCAGCACTTTGTTACCTCAGTTATTTTTTTAAGTACCTGGGTCAGGCTAAATGAATGAGAACAAGCTGGGAGAAAGAACAAAGAGAAGAAATGCAAAAAAGGAAAAGCAGCATAAAAGCCTGAGAGGAAACAGCCTTTATAAAAGCAGCTCTAACAGGAAATTCTGTCAGCTTTCAGAAGGCCAGAACTCCTGAAGCTGGCAGTCTCAATCTTCAAACAGACCTCTTTTAGGAGAAAAGGGAAAAGAAAAGCAGTATTTTTTTCCTTTTGATCAAGAAACAAAAAAATTGCAGCAATGTGGTGTGAGCCCACGAGCAGTTTGAAATAAACTAAGAGCAGTTAGCCTCTGTCCTTCCACAGCAGCTTCAACCAAGTACAAAAACACCTATGTACAGAGACTTCTGACCCGTTTGGGGCTTAGGAGGGCTAGGATAGTATCATAGTATTGTATCAGTCAGAGTTGGAAGGGACCACAAGAATCATCTAGTTCCAACCCCCCTGCCATGGGCAGGGACACCCCACACTAGATCAGCCTGGCCAGAGCCTCATCCAGCCTGGTCTTAAACACCTCCAGGGACAGGGCCTCAACCACCTCCCTGGACAACCATTCCAGGGCTTCACCACTCTCATGGTGAAGAACTTCCTCCTCACGTCCAGCCTGAATCTCCCCACCTCCAGCTTCATTCCATTCCCCCTAGCCCTATCATTATCCTGATAGCCTGAGAAGTCCCTCCCCGGTCTTCTTGTAGGCCCCCTTCAGATATTGGAAGGCCACAATTAGGTCACCTCAGAGCCTTCTCCTCTCCAGACTGAACAGCCCCAACTCCTTCAGTCTGTCCTCATAAAAGAGGTGCTCCAGCCCTCTGATCATCCCCATGGCCCTTCTCTGGACACCTTCCAGCACGTCCATATCCCTCTTGTAATAGAGGCTCCAGAACTGTAAGTGTGACAGGACAGAAAGTACTCTATATTCAGTCTTCTCATACTGATTTAGCATCAGCATCTGCTGACAGACAAAATTTGAGTGGATACCCTACAGAAGACTGCTCAGGAGTTTCACACTGGGGTAGCAGAGTTTGGTTGCTCTTTGGGTATCAATTATTAAAACAGGTTGATAAAAGTACACACACACACATACTCCATGGATAAAAACAACCTGCCTTTGCTGGTAAAAGGAAATAGGTAACTTGGGGATCCCCACATGAAACTTGCTGTGCACCCAGACATTTCATTACCAGTATATTTATGCCAGTTTACACTAAAAAATAATGGAGGACAGAACCACCCATGCTTGCCATCAGCTTTACAAAGGTTCCAGCCACTATATGAAATGCCACTTGTCACCATCTGGTTGGTTTGGGCAGTGTAAGAAGCAGCTTCCCGCCCTGCCCTCCATCACACAGGGGCTTTTCCCTAGGCCTCACTGCTTCTGTCAGTTGGCACAATCCAAACAACAGTAATTGCAGCAGACATCCATTCCCTGGCCACAAAACAGCCAAAAACACTTAAAAGAAAGCAGCGAGTCAGCAGATCCTCCAAAGAGTCAGTGCAAAAGGGACAACGTTCAGCAAGACTGGGTGACCAATTCAGATGCTCTTACAAGTGGATGTGAAAAGAAACCACACTGCAGTTTGCAGTAGTATACTGAAGGACACAGGAAAAAGCCCTGCTCTAAACTGTTTCTTTTATGAAGATAAAAGCCTCAGGCTTACTTGGTTTTCTCTCTTGTTGGGTTGTTTGGTGGGGTTTTTTTTTCCTTTTCCCTTTTGATCTTTCTTTCTTTTACCAAGTTGGATTCAGTATTTTTACTCAGTCCCAGCTGGGACAGTCCCTGTGATTCCACTAAAGAACATAAACCACTGCAAATTTAATTGACTGATCCATGATGTCTTTCTAGTGTCCAAAGTGAAATGAGCAGAGTGCCCATGTGCTCTGAAGGTGGTATTTCAGTGCCCTTCTTACCACCTGGGTGCTGCTTCAGTCTCAGTATCAAGGACAATGATGACAAAGCTTGACTTCTGCATGCAATCACCTGTATGTGTGGCTAAAACCAGAGAGAAAAGCTGTGCAGAATTAAAGCATCTCATATTTTATTTCAATGGGCTGGCAGAAACTGCAGATGGGGGGATGAGATTGACAAATCTTTCCACACAGTGCAACACATGGAGCTTAGGATAAGAAACACATTTCTGTATTAAAACTTGTTTTAAAGACATCCTGTTTAGAGGAGTTCTCCCATGATCAAAAACTCAAAGCCAGGGTAGATGAGCAGGCTGGTTTAGTAGGGTGTGTCCCTGCCCGTGGCAGGGTGGATTAGAACTAAATGATCTTTAAGGTCCCTTCCAACCCAAACCATTCCATGAATCTACAATTGTGTGATTCAAGGGTTGGTGTTCAGAGAATGTGAATTAGTTTGGTAAATGCTTGAGGTATCCACTACCAAAAGCACAGAATAGATCAGAGAGCCGTACCAGATCTACATACAAACCTGCCATGATTTTATGGGAGCAGGAAGTTCCTGTGATCTTATAAACAGAACTGGAGAGCTACTAGCCATGAAGGCAGAAGGTGTTTTGTGAAATAGTCTATTTAAGTTTGACTTTCTTATTTGCTCTTTTGCATTCTCCTAGACAATCCTGTGCAGCAGCTATGGGTAGGTGACTAGAAAAGTGCCTCTGAACCTGTTGGTGAGAGGTAATCTGCTTCTTAAAAGTTTCTGCAAACCCAGGAGAAATTAAAGATGTGAGCTGATTATTTTATCTCTTTTCTGGAGTGGGTTTGGGATGCATCCTCCCTTTCTCTCCTTAATACTGCAGTGCTGGGAAGAAATATGCTAAACCAAACATAAAACATGAAAGGACTGTGCAGCTTTTCATCTTCCTACTGTGGATTCCAGCAGAGCCCATTCTTTTAACCAAAGCCCATTTTGGTTGATGCATGTCTGGTAGTGTGCATGATATGAACTTGCAATCTTTGATTCCTAGCAGGTAAGATTTTTGTCTTTACTCTTTTTATTCTGTGGTGTAGTCTTGTGCTGAATTTAAGTGATCACATTTTGCAGCCTGTGTTAGACCAACAACCTGAGCCAGTCCTAACTACTTTCCCTCTACAAGACCTCCATTTGCCTGTCCAAAGCCACCATGAACAACTTGCCTTTGTAAAGCCCACCAATGAGGGCATTTGGAACAGGACATGCATGGATGGGTGCATTTGGCCTTAAAATATACAGTGGGCTTCTCGGAGATGAGATGTTCCTCAGCACTCCTCTTCTTCCCTTCCAGCACTCCCATTCTCCTCAGTACACCAGCAGTGTACTGCATAGGGAACTTTTGCTAGAGGAATTGATTAGATCTATTTCTATTCACTCAGGCTCAGAGCCACCTTCATCCTTGCACCACAGGGTCCACTGAGGGATGCTCTGCCACCCAAAAATTCCAGTAATATTTAGGTTGCCAATGCACTGAGGGAGTTCCCTCTGAAAAGAGCAGGACTTGTTTATCCAGATCCATTTGGATAAGGTCTGGTTCCTGTTCTTCACAGACTTGCATAGCTATGTAAATTCTCCTCCTGTGTGAGCTTGGGCTGTTTACCCTAACTCTAAAACATTCCCAGTAGAACTATCCTCCTGATAAAATGCCATCCCAGAAAGTCCTGCCTGTGCCGGGGGTGCTCACGGGTATCTCACCATGCAGGATGTGGACTTGTGTGACCACAGCCAAGCTGTTTAACACATATCCTTCCTGAGCTTCCAGCAGGATTCCCAAGATTGTTTTCAACAGAAAACTGGATAACTTCTTTTGCCCAGTGCCAACAGGGCTGATTTTTTGTTGCCAGTTAGTCCATAACTATAGTTTATGGTCACAACCTTTTTTTTTTCCTCTCATAGCACAGCTGGCCACTCAGTCTTGCTGTGGACATTATTTATGGGCTTAAGTTGTGCCAGGGGAGGTTGAGGTTGGATATTTGGAACATTTTCTTTACTGGAAGAGTGATCAGGCATTGGAAGAGGCTGCCCAGAGAGGTGGTGGAAGTGTTCAAGCGTGTAGATGTGGCACTTCAGGATGTAGTTTAGTAGTCATGGTAGTTGGGTTATGGTTGGACTAGATGATCCTAAGGTCCTTCCCAACCTTAATGATGCTATGACTCTATGACTATTTTTATTAATAGTAAATTGTGTTGTTCTTTTATCATTTGCCAAACCCTTCTTTTCTTCATACAAGGTGGTTATTGAAAGCAACATTAATTTCCTCATTATAAGAGCTTACCTTTTTTAGTTTAGTGTTCTCTAAGCATAGTTTTTATGAACTTTCCTTTGCTCTTCAACACCAGCCTGATCCATAAGGCAGAGTGTTGGATCCTCCTCCATTTGGAGCAACTGAACTCCCATTTCCTTCTGTGTCTGTAATTTTTGTTTAATTATAAGAGAGTCTGTCCTCCTCGTCTGAAGCATGCAACATGCTGTGTAAACACTCATACCGCTACTTATGGATTATCAAAGCAAAGAGGTAAATTCAGGTTGTTAGGGAAGGAAACAACATTTTTAAACTCATCAGTGGATACCATAAACACTGGAAAAATGTCTAAGATTCCTTATAAATAGACTCTTTCCTGCTGAATGTCTCCTTTTTCCTTTTTCTTTTGAAATACCAGTGGCAAGACACCCAAGGAGGAGATTTGAAAACGTGTTAAAATAAGAACTCAGTAGGCAAGAAAAAACAGTTTCCCTAAGTGTAGGCTGCATTTTGCTTGCTGGGAACCTCAGCAATACTACCCACATTTTCGTCCCTGCCACTCAATTCATGGAAATATCAGCAAGACAAAATCAAGTGTTCAGAAAAATGCAGTGGTGGGAAGTTCTAGGACCTGTATCCTGTACGTGTTAGATCTTTCAAAAATAGGCAATCTGCATAGCTCTTCAGCTGTCATTAATTTCTTCCAATTGGAGATCAGGAAAACTATTATATCAGAGAACCATAGAATGGCTTGGGTTGGAAGGGACCATTTATTCCAGATATTCCAGATCATATATTCCAACCTCCCTGCCAGGGACAGGGACACCTCTCAACTAGACTCAGCTGCTTAAGGCCTTATCCATCTTGGCCTTGAACACCTCCAGAGAGGAAGCATCAACAACCTACTTCAGCAACCCATTCCAGAGTTTCACCACCCTCATACTAAAGAGCTTCTTCCTAACTTCCAGTCTAAACCTGCTCTCCCTCAGCTTAAAACCATTCACTAGACACCCTTATGCAAAGTCCCTCTCCAGCCTTCCTGTAGGATCCCTTCAGGTACTGGAAGGCAGCTATAAGGTCCCCTCAGAGTCTTCTCTTCTCCAGGCTGAACCACCCCAGATCCCTCAGCCCATCCTCATAGCAGAGGTGCTCCAGCCCTTGGATCATCTTTGTGGTCCTCCTCTGGACTTGCACCAACAGCTCTGTGTCCTTCATATGATGGGGAGACCAGAACTGGATGCAGTATTCAACGTGTGATCTCACCAGAGCAAAGGGGCAAAATCACCTCTCCTGAGAGAATTTGATATCATTAATGTAGCCAAAATTAATTGTCAGCTAAAAATTGTAGTTCATCTGCTCAGATCTCTGAGAAGTAGATTTTAGGTACCTTAATTAACCTCCATCTATAACTAAGGCTATTGTAAAACCTATGGAGAAGTCAAATCAAGAATTAGTGTGCTGATTTATTAAACAATGAATTCCAATGGTCTGTGATGTGTTTAACTTATAGTAAACACCAAAAGAAGCGACAGAGGACAGGCTGCATCTCTCCTCCTCCTGCTTTCTCACAATGATTCAGATGCCTGTCAGGGAAAGGCTGTCATATTTTAATCACATTAGAGATGTAGGTATCAGCACATGCCTCTCAAAACTGATTTCTTCTATGATTTTAAACCACAGAATGCTCTTTAAAATAGTACCTCGTTGTGACTGCCTGGTGTTGTTTTTAACCCAGAATGTAGTTTTTATTGATCCACTTTTTGCTTTGAGTCATTCTCAAAACACATTTCACACCTCCCCACCAGCCATTGGCTTGTGGCAACCGAGTTTTTGCCACCCCAACTGTTTAACTTCAAAGGTTAAGCAAACAGAAAGGCTCCAGAACATAAACATCTTTCTATAGTGATACATACCTAGCATACCATTATCATCAATGCTCCAGTGCAGCTCACCAAGCTCTCAAATGCTCTCTGAACGTTTCTACAGGTTTGGTCATTCCCATGCCAGACTCCATGGGGTTGGAAGGGACCTTGAAGATCATTTAGTTCCAAACCCCCTGCCATGGGTAGGGACACCTTCCACTTTAAAACTAGTATGTGTCCCAGGATGTGTACATTAGGAGGCAAGGGTGCCCTAGTGGATATTAGTGATTTATCAAACACCACCAGGTACCACTGCTATTGATTTTGCACCCTTGTTTAGAGTCTTTACACAGATACATTCAGTTTCTCTTTGATTAACCAAAGAACCTGTGCTTCTTCCTACAAGGAAGCTGGCTGCATACTGGGTGAACTGGATTTAATGGGTCTTACCAGGTGGGTGTCCCTCTAGGGTACTCCCTTCCAATCAATTTACACAAAGATAGAATAATAGAATCATTAAGGTTGAAAAAGGCCTTTAAATCCAACTATAACCCAACTACCATGAGCACTAAACTATATCCTGAAGCACCACATCTACATGCTTCTTGAACCCTCCAGGAATGGAGATAAACTCTCCACATAGCACCTGAAAGTTTGGTGAGTTTCCCAATAATCACTAGGAGTTCTTTCCAGCTCAGCTTAATTTAGGAAAACATTTTTTTCTTTTTCTTTTTTTCCCCAACTCATGTTTGTGTCTTCCAACAATTCATTGCCCTCCCTGGATGTGAGGCTTCCATTCCCAAAGGAGCTAAAATGACAGAATCATAGAATGGTTTGGGTTGGAAGGGATTATCTAGTTCCAACCCACCTTGCTATGAGGAGGGACACCTTCCACTAGTCTGGCTTGCTCAAGGCTCCATCCAACCTGGCCTTGACCACCTCCAGGGAGGGGGCATTGGAGGTGCAGGAAACATTGCTGGTTTGTTAACACATAGGACAAATTAGGCTTAAAAGCTTTTACTCATGTTCACCCGTGGACAGGTATGGGTGTCCACAGTTAAACTACTTCCATCTCTCAGGGTGAGAGGCAATATTCCCTCCCTGGAAGCCACATGGTCCCAGTTTAGCAATATCTGGCTTTCCAAATGGAGTAATAAGAGTGAATAAAGCTGCACAAAGAGAGGACACAGAACTCTGTTACTCCCATAAAGTGTACAACAGTTAGCCTTTGCTCCTGCTGAATCCAAATACTCACGGACATGTTTTCTTCCAGGTCACAGTTGGGACAGCAGATGTTCTCCCAGTGTGTAATGCTCCTTGCATCCTGCTGTCAGGATTGCCAATTTATTCAGGTTCCAGAGGATAAAGAGAAGTTAGCTCAATGAAGCAATTGTTCCTGCCACTATGAGGCATCTCTTAGATCCTTTCTTTAGGGGACCTAAAATGTGAAGGGGTGAGGAACAAACCTGGTGGCACCAAGCAAGATGTGCAGATGTACTGGTAGATAGCCAGCAGTACAGCAGCTATTTCATTGCTTTTCTCTTTCAAACTATGGCCCTCTGTAGGAGAAGACTCTTCCAAGCCTGTCACAGTTTCTGTAGCTGTACATCAGAACTTCCTGCATTTTTCACATTTCCTTGAACTTTGTGGAGCTGGAACTCTCCAGTAAATGGCTGAAGAAAGGTTGCCAGATGGCACAGAATGTTAGGTAGGTCCAGTCCTGAAGCTCTCAAAAGGCAGAACCTGCCTTTGTACCAATGTTGAAACAGTGAGGCAGCAGCTGGTTAACACCACAGCAGAGCTGCAGAAGATAGTCTGTAGGCAAAGGGGGGCAGCAGTGCAATGGACAAACTGAAGCTGAAAGAAACCAACTGGGTTGGGATCTGCTAGACTAAATCAGAGCCTTTCATCATCAGTCCAGAAGATTTAATTCCACTTTTACTGAAATATCTCTTGAGGTAACTTCTCTGGCTATCTGTCTTGTGTATCCTTGATGCTATCCATGATGGTCTTGTGTCCTGATGACCCCTGAAAGCTCCTGTTAAAATCAGCAGGCTCATGACCCATGTAGTGTATTTAATAGAATTTCACCCCAGGTGTCTCTAAGTGAAGAATGTTCTCTTTCCACGGGGTAAAAAGAGCATTACTAAGCACAGTATGTTGTGATCAGGGATATTTTTCTTTCTTAGATAGCCAGCTAATGTTCTCTTTTAAGACTTCGGTCATGTAAACACTTCCCACTCAAGATGAAGTTCCCAGCCTTTTCTTGGATAAGCTAACTAGGTTGCAGTCTTTTCATTAGACCTATTTTGGGCTTTGGATACTTTGTGACCACTTTGAACTCTCTTCAGGCTTCTAAAACTGTAAAAATGCTGGATGTGAGAGTTGGGTGTGTTTTAGAAGTAATCCTTCCTTTAGCATGTACAGAAATAACAGAACTGCTTTCACATGCACATGTCTTTGCAACCAACATGTGTTCACTTAATTATTTACAATGACTTTGAAGTCCTCCTCAGAGACAGCTTTCTACATGGTCAGCTGTGCAGATCTAGCTGTGCTAAACTTGCATTCCTGACAAAGACCATTCACTCGGAACCTTTTAGAAGGTAGCCTTTTAGACCTAACCAGGTTGGAAAAGACCTTTGAGATCCAGTCCAACCTATCATCCAACACCATCTAATCAACTAAACCACGGCACCAAGCGCCCCATCCAGTCTCTTCCTAAACACCTCCACCACCTCCCTGGGCAGCACATTCCAATGGCCAATCACTCTCTCTCTATGAAGCACTTCTTCCTAACATCCAGCCTAAACCTCCCCTGGTACAGCTTGAGACTGTGTCCTCTTCTTCTGGCGCTGGTTGCCCGAGAGAACAAAACAAGGCAGACCCAAATCTGTACTGACCTTTACAGTAACTCTTCATCTACTGGGGAGTCTCCACTCAAAATCTGAAGGTCACCTGGAGGCTGAACCTGGAAAGCTTCAGTCTGAAAGCAAAGGCTCTGTCAAAGCTGGAAGCAATTCAAAATAAGTTATATAGTGTGGGAAAGCTCAGCAAGCTACTTGCATTGTTTAGATAACTTTGAATATATGAGTCACAGCTGATAGGGAAAGGAGCCATCCTTTAAAATGTAAATTGAGAAAGCAGCAGCTTAAATAAAGCAGCAGTTTAAATACATTGCAGGTGCCTGGTGTAGCTGTTGGCAACCACAGCTCCCTGATGCAGACATTGTTTTTACGTATATGGCACAGAGACTCAAAAACATTCTGCCTGGAAGGTATCACAGGAGGATAAGATGCTTTTCTCACCAATACTGGGTCTTAGTTTAATATTCAAAGAATCCCAGTATGGTGGGTGTTAGAAGGAACCTCTGGCAATCATCCAGTCCAAATCCACTCCTAAACCAGGGTCACTCACAGCAGCTTGCTCAGGATCACAATGTCCGAGTGGGTTTAGAATCTCTCCAGAGGAGACTCCACAACCTCTCTGGCAGCCTACTGTAGGGTTTCGGCACCCTCATAGCAAAGAAGCGTCTCCTCACGTTCAGGCTGAACCTCCTGGGTTCTAGTTGGTGCCTATTACCCCTTGTCCTGTCACAGGCCACCACTGAAAAACTTCAATCTAAAATGTGGCAAGGCTGAATATGAGTAAATCTATGTCACACTGCTAGGAGCCTTGTCTGGCTGCGATGACCTCACATAGAATCATTTGTCAGCTTCCAGTTGCCCCATCCTTGGCTCTACAGAAGTCTCTGTATGTCCTTCTTGACTTTACTTAAGTTATTCCCAGAGGTATTGCTCCTTGCTGCTTTACTGTTCTTGGTGCACAGCCTTTTTACGGCTACAGCCACTTACCTCAAGAGCTGACAGGACATTCAAAACATCTTTTAATCAAAAACATCAAGTAGGCAGCATTATGGATCCTGATGACTTCTGTGATTGAGAACCACTCTGGGATATATGGTCCCTGCAACACAGTCTTTGTTCTCAGTGATAAATCGAAAGTAACAATTCAAAAGCAATCAGTTTGAGGTTTTACTTTGGAACAAATTAAGACTATATTGAAAACTTTGTTGAGTCTTGGCGATTTGGAACACTACAAGGCAAAACTCTTTGTTTTGAAAAACACAGCCTTGGACTTTGTCCTGAGTGAGGGAGGAAAAAAAAATCTTAAGCTCCAGCTCTGGAGAGCCTGCCAACATGAAAATGCTTTTGCATGTATCTGTTGCTTTGTTTTGCTTCACTTTTGGTGCCTCACCCTTAGATTAAAGATTCTCAAATGGCAGCCTGTAAGTCATAAGCAGATTTTTCTCCTCATGGTCTGTGCCCTAATTTTTCTGTACCCTACTCCAAAAACTGCAGACACCTTTAAACAGCAGAAGAGGTGAGGGCTACAGGAGCACACCACTAGAGGTACCTAGTGAATCTCTGGCTCCCAGCAGAGAACAGCAACATCTACTTGCACAGTGAGTTCTTATCTGTTGAAGGCTTTCCCATGAATAGTATTAAAAAGTATAATCAATAGCATTATAGATAGTATAAAGTATCACATGTGTAAATCATCTCCAGAATGGTGGTATTCCTGTCTGCAGGATGTGCTTCCAAACCACTGCAATATCTGCTTGTTTTCTGTCCTGCACAAGATTGCCTCTTGCAGCTTTACTTAGACCTTAAACATTAGTGAGAAATTTGTTGCTGGTTTGGGGCTGTTTACTATGAGCTTTGGGGACAAACTGGTATTAAAGCCAGAGTCTAGCTCTGATTCACCCACTGTTTGATGATGATGGTGATCCTTTCCTTAGTATCTGCAGAAGAACATATTTATGCATGCTTTAGTCCAACGCAAGATCAATGTCTGTTGCACCTTCAATTTCTACTTGATATCCATGTTCTTCACAATGATAGTGGTAAAACAGGCTGCCCAAGGATGTGGTTGAGGCTCCATCCCTGGAGACATTCATGATCAGACTTGATATGGCCCAGGGCAGCCTGATCTAGTTGGAGGTGTCCCTGCTGACTGCAGGGGTCATGGACAAGATGGCCTTTAAGGGTCCCTTCCAACCCAATGCATTCTATGAATCGGTGAACAGAGCTGCCCAGCTTCTGTTGGGCTAACACAAGAGTACCTCTCCTACTCAAGTGTACCAGGACAACTGGCCTCACAGACAAAGGTGTGGTATTTTTGCAACCCCTCTCCTCTCTCATTTGTTTCAATACAATACAATACAATACAATACAATACAATACACCAGGTTGGAAGAGACCTTCAAGATCATCGCGTCCAACCCATCAAACAATCCAACCCACCCAACAACTAGACCATACAGCCAAGCACCCCATCAAGTCTTCTCCTGAACACCTCCTGTGAAGGTGACTCCACCACCTCCACGGGTAGCCGATTCCAATGGGCAATCACTCTCTCCGTGTAGAACTTCTTCCTAACATCCAGCCTAAACCTGCCCTGGCGCAGCCTGAGACTGTGTCCTCTTGTTCTGGTGCTGGATGCCTGGGAGAAGAGGCCAACCTCTGCCTGGCTACAACCTCCCTTCAGGTAGTTGTAGAGAGCAATAAGGTCACCCCTCAGTCTCCTCTTCTCCAGGCTAAGCAACCCCAGCTCCCTCAGCCTTTCCTCATAGGGCTTGTGTTCCAAACCCCTCACCAGCTTTGTTGCCCTTCTCTGGACACGTTCCAGCAAGTCAACATCCTTCCTAAACTGAGGGGCCCAGAACTGGACACAGTACTCAAGGTGCGGCCTAACCAGTGCAGTGTACAGGGGCACAATGACCTCCCTGCTCCTGCTGGCCACACTGTTCCTGATGCAAGCCAGGATGCCATTAGCCTTCTTGGCTGCCTGGGCACACTGCAGGCTCATGTTCAGCCTACAATCAACCAGTACCCCCAGGTCCCTCTCTGCCTGGCCACTCTCCAGCCACTCTGACCCCAGCCTGTAGCACTGCCTGGGGTTGTTGTGGCCAATGTGCAGAATCCGGCACTTGGATGTGTTAAATCTCATGCCATTGGACTCTGCCCATCTGTCCAGCCTGTCGAGGTCCCTCTGCAATGCCTCTCTGCCCTCCAGCAAATCAACTGCTGCCCCCAGCTTGGTGTCATCTGCAAATTTACTGATGATGGACTCAATGCCCTCATCCAGATCATCAATAAAGATGTTGAAGAGCATGGGGCCCAGTACTGATCCCTGGGGCACACCACTAGTGACAGGCCGCCAGCTGGATGTGGTGCCATTCACCATTACTCTCTGGGCTCGGCCCTCCAGCCAGTTCCTAACCCAACGCAGTGTGCTCCTGTCCAAGCCACGGGCTGCCAGCTTGGCCAGGAGTTTGCTGTGGGGAACGGTGTCAAAGGCCTTGCTGAGGTCCAGGTAGACCACATCCACAGGCCTCCCCACATCCACCAGGCGGGTCACCTGATCATAGAAGGAGATCAGGTTGGTCAGGCAGGACCTGCCCCTCCTAAATCCATGCTGGCTAGGCCTGAGCCCCTGGCCATCCTGTAAGTGCTGTGTGATCGCACTCGAGATGACCCGTTCCATAATCTTGCCTGGCACTGAGGTCAGGCTGACAGGCCTATAATTCCCGGCTCATCCAACCGGCCCTTCTTGTGGATGGGCACCACGTTAGCCAGCTTCCAGTCTTCTGGGACCTCTCCAGTGAGCCAGGACTGCTGAAAAATGATGGAAAGTGGCTTGGACAGCTCATCTGTCAGCAATCTCAGCACCCTAGGATGGATCCCATCCGGTCCCATGGCCTTGTGGGGGTCCAAGCGGCTCAGTAGATCTCTAACTTCCTCTTGGAGCAGTGGTAAACTATGCAGCTCTCTGGCTCCTTCTGCCAGCTCTGCAGGCCAGCTGTCTGGAAGACGTTCTGCCCTGCTAGTGAAGACTGAGGCAAAGAAGGTGTTAAGTACCTCTGCCTTTTCCTCATTCTTTGTTACAACGTTCCCCTCCGTGTCAACCAAGGAGTGGAGGTTGTCCTTGCCCTTCTTCTTGCTATTGATGTATTTATAGAAGGACTTTTTGTTATCCTTCACAGCAGAGGCCAGTCTAAGTTCTAAATGGGCTTTTGCCTCCCTAATTTTCTTCCTGCACAACCTAGCAACATCCCTAAACATTCTGTAGGTTGCCTCCCCTTTCTTCCAAAGATGATACACCCTCTTTTTTTCCCTAAGTTCTATTAAAAGTTCATTGCCCATCCAGGCTGGCCGTCTGCCCCGGCGGCTCATCTTCCGGCACACCGGCACAGCCTGTTCTTGCACCTTCAATAGTTCTTCCTTGAAGTAGGTCCAGCTCTCCTGGACCCCTTTGTTTTTAAGGGCTGATTCCCAAGGAACCTTCTGAATTAGTTCCTTGAGCAGCCTGAAGTCTGCCCTCCGGAAGTCCAGAGTGGAGGTCTTCTTGCTGCCCCTCTTGGCTTGGCTGCATACTGAAAACTCTATTATGTCGTGGTCACTGGTGCCTAAACACCCTCCGACCACCACATCACCCACCAGCCCTTCCCTGTTGGTGAAGAGGAGGTCAAGCATAGCCTTACCCCTGGTAGGCTCACGCAGCACCTGAGATAAGAAGCTGTCCTCCATGCACTCCAAGAACCTCCTAGACTGCCTCCTCTCTGCTGTGTTGAGATCCCAACAGATATCAGGCAGGTTGAAGTCACCCATGAGAACGAGGTCAGGTGATCTTGAGACAGCCTTAAGCTGCCTATAGAATGCCTCATCGACATCCTCCTCCTGGTTGGGTGGTCTATAACAGACGCCAACCAGGATGTCTGCCCTGTTGGTCTTCCCTCTAATTCTCACCCACAAGCACTCAACCCGATCATCCCTGATCTCCATCTCTACAGCATCCAGTGCCTCCCTGACGTACAGGGCCACCCCTCCACCCCTTCTTCCTTGCCTGTCTCTCCTGAAGAGCCTGTAGCCATCAATTGCAGCGCTCCAGTCATGCGAGTCGTCCCACCACGTCTCTGTGATGGCAACTACATCATAACTTTCTTGCTGCAACAAGGCTTCCAGCTCCTCTTGTTTGTTACCCATGCTTCGTGCATTAGTGTACATGCACTGCAGCTGGGCTGCTGGTTTCACCTCTAGCTCTAGCTTATCACCTCCAGACTCCTGCCTAAGGGCACTGGTTTCCGACCCTCCCCCTTCGAAGCTAGTTTAAAGCCCTGTCAATGAGACTTGCTAATTCCCTTCCCAGAATCTTTTTACCTTTGGGGGACAGGCCATTCTCATGTATTATGACCTTTCCCCTCCTCTGGGACAGATGTACTCCATCTGTTACCAGCTGACCTGGTGCAGTAGAAAGTTGCCCAAGATCGAAAAACCCAAAATTCATTCGTCTGCACCAGCCCCTAAGCCACTTGTTGACTACAGCGGCTGACCTGTTCCTTATTGTGTTCCCTCCTGCAACTAACGGTATCGATGTAAAAATTATTTGTGCACCTGACCCCTCAACCAGATCTCCCAGGGCCCTGAGGTCATTTTTGATAGCCCTGGGAGGCCTGGTACCAACATCATCATTCCCTAACTGCATGACCAATAAGGGATAATAATCTGAGGGCTGTACCAGACTGGACAGCCTTCTGGTAACATCTCCAACTTGGACTCCTGCTAGGCTAATAACTTCCCTATGAGATGGGTCCGGCCTACATATGGGACCTTCTGTTCCCCTCAGGAGGGAATCACCAATTACAATTACCCTCCTTTTCTTTTAGGGGAGCAAGTCCTGATGCCAGGGGAAGGCTGTTTAACCTTAGGCTGCGTTGCCTTAGGCTGCGTTGCCTTAGGCTGCGTTGCCTTAGGCTGTTTAACCTGTTTAACCTTAGGCTGTTTAACCTTAGGCTGTTTAACCTTAGGCTGTTTAACCTTAGGCTGTTTAGCCTCAGGGAAGACCCCAGATGGTGTGTCCTCCGGCATCAGTATCACCTCACCCTCGATCTCCAGCGCCCCATACCATTTGTGGCAGCCTGCTGCCTTGCTCCATCAGTGAGTGCAGCCAAACACCATTCCAGAAGCGTTGCTGAGTCTTTGCCTAGTCCTGCAAGGAGCCTGCCAGCTCCACTGGCCAAACCCAATGTCTGTATCAGCCCCTACGGAGGAGGGGGAACCATTTTATGACAGCTGTTGAAGGTCACACCGTAAACACCAGTGCTACTGCTCCTCTCTTGTCCCAAATGATCCCAGTGGTTTGGATGAGAGTGTGGTATGTGAGCAAGCAGTTCAAGGCTCATTCCCTGCTCTTCAAAGTTCAGGTTACAAACTGGAGAATTAGCAAAACTTAGCTGATGAATTTGGGGCTGCTCTAACCAAATGAGATAGGTCTCAAGACTTGTTACTTGTCTTGAACACATTCTGCCTTTCCTGAATAAATCTTTGCAATGTCCAGGGCTTTGTGACTTTGTTTGCAAACATGAGGGCATCCCAAGAGATCAGAAGTAACTAACGTCTAATCATATGCTGTTTCACAGTCAGGATGGATCAGAAATCTGCTGCTTTGGGTTCTCCAAAGAACAGAACCAAGCTGTTGTCATCACTGTGATGAGTTTTCCTGTCATGGGTTTCATAGCTCTTTCCTCCTGCTTCCACAGTTGTGTTTGCAATGTGTTTACACATTCTCATTCCCTTTAACCTTCTCTCTCTGCAAGGCTGTGTTCAGGAGAAGCCTCAGAACACCCCATAGTTCCACTGATCTCAAATTCTTGTCTTTGCAACAGTTTTGCTTGCTTTCATAGAATCATAGAATTGTTCCACCTGGAAATGACCTCTAGGATCATCAAGTCCAGCTGTCAGTCTAACACCTCCATGGCCATTAAACCATGTCCCAAAGTGCCATGTCCACACATTTCTTGAACACCTCCAGGGATGCTGACTCCACCACCTCCCTGGGCAGCCTGGTCAAATGCCTAACCACTCTTTCAGGAAAGAGAATTTTCCTAATATGCAACCTAAACCTCCCCTGCACAAACTGAGACATTTTCCCCTTGTTCTGTCACCTGATACTAGGGAGAACAGATCAATCCCTACTTCACTCCAACCTCCTTTCAGGAGGTTGCTACTTGTATGCTCCTGATTATATTCTGCAGGAGAACAGGCCAGTTTAATCGTCCTGGAGTGCTTCCTACTTCTTCCCTCCCCCCACTTCTAAATAACAGTTATGTCCAAATTTTGTCTCAGCTAATTCTAATTTTTTTGCATTTTTTCCAGATTAGGAACATTATTTGTGAGTTTAACTCACAACTTTTGTGAGTTAAAAAACAACTTTTTCCTGCTCTCTGTTGCTGCTGTATCCCCTTATGTACCATAACATCAAGATACCCTTTCCTCAGGAGGGGCTGGGATGATGATGAGAGTTGTGTGGGGTGGTCAGCTCTGGCTGAGGAACTATTCATGCTGCAGTGGGTTATCACTCCAAAAATCATCTAGAAGCATGTAAAAATCTTGTTTGGAAGTGGTTCGTTATCAAAGTAACACTAAACAAGAACTAGCAGCTGGAGAAGCTCATGGGCAGAGAAGTAGTGAACTACTGAGTCTCTCTGAACTGCTGAAGGCACAGAGGACCCCTGGAAACACTTCTGGTTATAAGCTACCTACATCTTTAGGGGGGAAAAAGTAACTTTTTGATATTAAGTGCCATGGCTGTGAATTACAGAATGTGTCCATTTTGCTCCTGGTGCTTTTAAGGAGAGCCAACCGCATCCTGGCCTAGGATCAGCACTAGTGTAGCCAGTAGGACCAGGGCACTAATTGTGCCCCTGTACTCAGCAGTAGTGAGGCCACACAGTGAACACTGGGTTCAGTTTTGGGCCCCTCACTACAAAAAGGACATTGAGATGCTGGAGTCTGCCGAGAGAAGGGCAACAAAACTGGTGAAGTCTGGAGAACAGGTCTAGTGAGGAACAGCTGAGGAAACTGGGATTGTTCAGCCTGGAGGAAAGGAGGCTGAGGAGAGACCTGGTTCTCTACAACTCCCTGAAAGGAGGTTGGCACCAGGTGGGGGTTGGTCTCTTCTCCCTAGTAACAAGTGACAGGACAAGAGAAAATGGCCTGAGGTTGCACCAGGGCAGGCTTAGATTGGACGTAAGAAAATACTTCACTGAAAGGGTTCTCAAACACTGGAACAGGCTCCCCAGGGAGGTGGGTGAATCCCCATCCCTGGAGGTCTACAAAGACATGGGGATTACATGGGAAATCTGGCAGTGTCAGGGATTCTCATGCAAATGAGGGTATAAATTCCTTAATTCTGACTTGGGTGATTATGTACCAGAAGTACTCATGAGCAGAATGACTTCAGGAGGAGTGGTGAGGCAGATGTTCTATTGGCTATCAAATACAGGATAGTACAGATTTGGTTTTGCTTTTCCCCATGCTGGGTCCTTACATTAGGTAACACACTATGTTTTAGTCCTAACTTCTCTATCGACAGTCTTTGATCATCCTGAAACTTGAGCTCTGATCAGGACACGCTCTTCATGCCCTTTTGGCTGCTTAAATTCACCTTCAGTTGGATTAGGAGATCTCCATGCCCCCTTCCTCCCACTGCAGATGCTGTCCTCCTACAGCCAAGCTCATACTTTGGACACTGCCAAATTTCTGAGTCACTCCAAGATTAAAAAAAAAAAAAAAAAAAAAAAAAAGTTTCTAATAGTGCCTTGGAAAATGTGACATCACTGGGAAGTACTCACAGTTTTTCTGCTCTGACAGGCTGTGCTTGCACAGTTCCCACCATGCTAATTTGGCTAATCTTAACTCCTCAAGTTCCTTCTTGCCCCCAAATCCCAGAACTGATCAGAACTGCAGAGGAAAGGGGTGAAAAGTGAGGATGAGAACAAAATACCTTCAGGGATGTCACTTAGCAGTGCACAAAATGAAGCAGAGCTCCTTAATATGAAAGCATAGAATTAAAATGACAATAAACCCACCGTTAAACAGTGGTCTAGGTTATATGACACCTAAACTCCAGCAAGGCAGTTCTGACCCTATCTGTATTAGTCAAACATAAAGGCAGCTATGCTGGGAGCGCCATGTTTAGACTTCAGCACTTGTCTTCCACCATGAGTCAGAGCATAAAGCCTTGACATTTCAGGAGACTGAAGTTTATTTTGAGGATTTGGATGTAGTCTGAGCAGCTGAGCACAGAAGGAATAACCAGCTGAAGTGGTTGCTGCACTGGAATTATCCACAGTGAAGCATGAAAGTAAATGGGCAATCAGTTGAAAATGGAATTAGCTTTTAAAATAAGTAACAGCAGCAAAAAAATCAAATCCCAGCACTTGAGGTATCTTTCCTTCTTCCTTAGAAGCCTTCCTAAATGCCTACATACCACTTACTATGGATCTGTTCAGGGAAGGACCTTCAAACTTTGTTCTCCCTCCACTGGTAAGAATTTGGGGCAGACAGCACAGAGCTAGATGACCAAATACATATTCTTTATGCTCACCACAGTTGAGAATTTTGTTTTTCTTGCAATTTCTTTCCTTAGTAAGGGTCCTGAGGCACTCAGAAAACCATAACAGAACAGCTCAGGTTGGAAGAGACCTCAGAGATCACCTCCTCCAATCCCCTCTGCCATTGGCAGGGATACCTATCAACTAGACTTGGGTGCTCAAGGCCTCATCCAACCTGATCCTGAACACCTCCAGGGAACGGGCATCCACAACCAGTCTGGGCAATCATTCTTCACTCTACAGAGAAGTCTGTGTCAGCAGAAAAGCCTGGAGCTCCCTGCTCCAAGCCATGCAGAAGGTGGTAACACACTCTAAATGAATCCTAGATTCAGGTTTCACAATGGAATACTGATACACTTGATGGTATTAAAGATCACAGAATCACCAAGATGGCTCTGTAAGTCTTCTCTGGATATTTAAACACTGCCTCACTCTTATCTAGTTTTTAAGAACACTCCATTAGAAATGCAAAAACTGTTGGACTTGCTTTAAACTTCACTCAGACATGAACATCTCCCACACCCCAGTAAGCACAACTAATTATTGGTTCTGAATAAATGTTCCAGTTGGATTAGTGGAGAGGTGGAGAGGTTAATCTCACCAGGCTTAGTAACACAACAGGATTCACACCAAGCTGCGCCCACAGACATCATGCTCTGCTGCTGCAAGTACCAAGTGTGTGTGACAGGCAGAAGTTGCCCATGCTGTAACAAAGGGAGAGTTTGGGCCAGAAAAGCCCAAACCATTCAAATTTACACATTTGTTGTCAGCTGGAGCATTTCCCGCATCTTGCTCACACAGCTTTTCCTACACAACACAGCCTAGCTGTAGAAACCCCTTGAGAGTAATCTGTACCTGCAGGCGTCCAGTATCATCAGCCCCTGGCTCCAGGTCACTCCCAGGTGCCAGCCTGGCAGGTAGGGAGGGCACTATACCTTGCTGGAGGCTCTTTATTCCCCTCTGTGGAGATACACTGCTGCCAGCACAGGGCAGCCAGCGGAGCTCTGAATGTCTGGAATCCACAGGCTGCAACATCAATGCATTCTCATTAAAGACTGGCTCTTTCACATGAGTTGGGAAGAAGGAAGCGTGACTGCTTTGGAATGGCAATGTCAATGAAAGCTGCCTGTTTCAGGTGAAGGGCACACTTTGTGTGCCTGAGGTCCCTTCAGGTTCTGCAGAGACAAGCAGCATCACATCAGCCTGGAAAAAGGTATTGCCACATCCCCATGTTACCTGGATCAGGAGTGTCATGCCAGGAGGTGTATGCAGCAGGCCAGGGGTGGCTGCAAAGGCACCAAGTGCTGCCTAGCAGAGGCAGCAAACCACTGCGGCGAGGCTGATTTGCACAGGTTATTGGGCAACGAAGCAGCATCCCCGCTGAGCCCAGGCTCTGCAGCTTGAAATTTGTTTGGCAGAGATGGTTTGTAGGCACTGAAAAGATTTCCTCTGAATGCTGTAAATCTCCTACAACCAAACTAACAAAGAGATGGCTTCAAAATTTGAATGCCAATCCCAAATGAAACGCAGAGCATGTAAGGCTTTAATAACAAACCCTTTATTAAGAACAAAATCATACAACTGGCAGGAAACTCCCTAAGAGCACGATATATTACAGAGCTGTACTGGTACTAAGGGACTGAGACGGCAAAAACAGAGTGCTAACAGCAAGAGAGGGACAGGGGACAGCAATACGCATTTGGTGCAGTGGGAAGACTGCCCAGGGCTCCTGCCACTACCACCCACCCACCCCCGGACTCCCACAGCCCCCTCGATAGCCACCGCCTGCTCCTCGGTAGCCTCCTCCTCCATAGCCTCCCCCAGGGCCACCTTGGTATCCTCTTCCTCCCGGGCGCCTACCGGAGTAGCCATAGCCACCATACCCTCTACCTCTGTAGCCAGAGCCACGCGCGGAACCTCCCCAACCTCTGAAGCCGCCTCCGTTGTCATAGCGAGGCATTTTCGGGGGACGAGGACCGTCGCCGAACCTGGCAAAGGGAAACAGGGGTGATTTGATGCAACCTTATGGATTCTATTGTTCTGAACATTTAGAGGAATAATCAATTGCCAAGATTTTCAGTTAAGATGCCGCTGCTTGAGAAGGTCCACTCTAGAGTCCAGCAGAGGCTACAAAGATGCTGAGGGGTCTGGAGCATCTACGTGAGGAGGAAAGGCTGAGAGACCTGGGGCTGTTTAGCCTGGAGAGGGGATGTGATCAATGCTGATCAATTGCTGAAGGGCTGGGGAGAAGAAGATGGAGCTAGACTATTTTCAGTGGTGCCCTACGACAGGACAAGGGGCAATGGACACAAACTGGGACACAGCAGCTTCCATCTGAACAGGAAGAAAAGTTTCTTTGCTGTGAGGATGCTGGAGCCCTGGAGCAGGCTGCCCAAAGAGGTTGTGGAGTCTCCTTCTCTGGAGAGATTCCAAACCCACTTGGACATTGTGATTGTGGGCAACCTGCTGTGGGTGACTCTGCTTCAGCAGGGAGTTTGGACAGGCTTATCTCCAGAGGTCCCTTCCATCCCCACCACGCTGGGGTTCGGTGAATTGCAGTTGCACTTTTGTGCCTTTTTCACTTCAGTAAAGCAAAGCTGGGAATGGCTGCTGTGCCGCATTAGCAGTCTCTCCTCCAACCCTCAGCCAAGTCTACACCTAGGACAGAAAGCTTTCCCCTCAGTCTCACTTTTCCAGCTCACACAAATGTGCAGGGAGCCCTGTTCCTGTTTGGGTGAGCACAGTGGTGTTTATCACAGCCCTCACAAAACACTCTGATGTGTACATGAGAATTGGGCTCTGTTTTGTCCCTTGTCCCCCTTGTGGCACCTCACAGATGCTTTCTGTGCTTCAGAAGCATGTTATGAAAACAACGGCCAAAGGAGAGGTCTAAGCACAGCCAAACATTTATCTTGTTTCCAGAGGCAGATGATTAAGACTGACCAAAATAAATTTGGATTATCTTTTCTTCACTGTGTTTTGGAAGAGCTGATGACAGCTATTATTGCTGAGAGCCATTTGCCATTCCTGTGGAAACAGGCAGTGATTTATCCATATCAGGCTCTGAACACGACAACTTTACATACACTCAGGTTACCTGGAAATGAAAGCGGGTTGCATGTGGGACATGACTCTCCTGGTGATTTTAGCTCGGGGATTCTGTAGGGAGGAAGCTGTGGAGCTGACAGACCTTACCTGCTCTGTTCAAGCCCTTGCTGCCCTGAGAAGTAAAAATGGTGCTGTTCCTCACTCTAGAGCTACAACCACAAACCCACAGAGCCCAGCTAACCTTGTGGTGCCAGCCAAGAGGCTAAGGCCCGAGGCTGAGGGCCTGGAGAGCTGGCGGATGACATTCAGCATTCGCTCATTCGCTGGGTCCAGCTGCTGAATGAGCCCAGGATCTTTAGTTACTTCCACCACAAGAGCCTCCATTGCCGCACGCAGAGCAGTGATGCAGGCAGCTGCATTGTGAGGCATCCTCAGCTTGATCCTAGAGCACAAAGAATAATGTTAGGATGAGAGAACCAGAGAATCATTTAAGTTAGAGAAGACCTTTAAGATCATAGAGTCCAACCATTAACCCAGCACTGCCAGGTCACCAGTAAACCATGCCCCTCAGCACCACAGCTACACAGCTTTTAAATACCTCCAGAGACAGGAACTCCACCACCATGCTGAGCAGCCTGTTCCAGAACTTAACATCCCTTTTGGGGAAGAAATTGTTCCTCATGTCCAACCTAAACCTCCCCTGGTGCAACATGAGGCTGTTTTGTCTTCTCCTATTACTTGTTACTAGGGAGAAGAGTCTTACCATCATGTCGCTCCAGCCCCCTTTCAGGGAGTTGTAGAGAGCAATAAGGTCTCCTCTCAGCCTCCCCTTCTCCAGACTAAACCCCAGGTTCCTCAGATGCTCCTCATCAGACCTGTTCTCTAGACCCTTTACCAGCTCTGCTGCCTTTCTCTGGACACACTCTAGCACCAAAATGTCCTTCCTGGAGTAAGGGGCCCAAAAGTGAGCCCAGTACTCAAGTTGTGGCCTCACCAGTGCTAAGCACAGGTGGACAGTCTCTTCCCTACGCCTGCTGGCCACATTATGGCTGATCTAGGCCAGGATGCTGTTGGCCTTTTTGGCCACCTGGGTACACACTGGCTCCTGGTCAGACAGCTGTCAACCAACACCATTAGATATATTACAACTTCTAGGAGAGAACTTACAACAAAAGATGTTCTCAGATGTTCACTGAGTGCTGCACACACTAAGGCAGAGCCCCATATTCCCATCTTTGAAATTTGGTTTGTAGATAAGGAAGGCAAAATTGCAAGATCCCTAATATCTGACATTGTTAAAACAGAACTTCCCTTGTATTTAATTTTGCTCTTGAGGTTTAACATACTCAGGTAACACCAATATGTAAGCCCCAGCATCAAAATAAAGATACCAAAGTATGAAGCAAACTAAAGAAATGAGGCTCCTTGAGATTTTTAAAGCTCCAGGACACCCTCAAAAGCATTAATGACTTAATCTTAAATAATCCTTCACCTCCAATTTATTGACCTGGGAGGGGAAAACAAGCCAGACATCCAGATGGTATGTGGTCATGGCCATAAAATGCATGCTGCCAGAGGCAACCAAATCCTCAGCATTTCTCTCCTGCAGCCTGAAGAGGAGGTCAAAAATACACAGTACCTCCCATTCAACATTCCAGTTAAAGGGAATAAATCCATCAGGTTTTATGAAACTGGAGCAATGTTTTCAGCTGAAACAGCTAATCTGCCCCAAACAGTGGTGGCAATACAAAGTCCTCCCTTCCTCGCAGGAAGCATAGGTAGTGTCCTCCCCATAACCTGCACCCCACAGCTCCCACAGCTTGCTCTGGGCTTCCTGCCCTATAAAGACTTATGTCTTGTCTTAGCAGTTGCCCCCTGTGTCCTTTCAGAGACCTATCATGAGCCACAAGAAGGGTTCATACCAGTCATCCACCAGAATGAGCTCCCCATCTGACAGGACCTTCTTGGAGGCAAAGAGCAGCAGCTGCAGCGGGCTCACCATGGTCATTGCTTTGGCAGAGATGGCTCGTGTTCGGATCTGTGGGTGGAAGAGGAACACGACTCCAAGTGAAGAACAGATCCCTATGTCCTCCTGTGGCTACTCAAACCAGAGGACTTTGCAAACAGTAACACAAAAAGTCCAGACACAGTGCTAGGAAACCCTGTGTTAGGTACAGAGCTGTGAAGAAAAGCTCCCGTTGCTTCCTCAGTAGTGTCCTACAGATGCCGATTTGGATGTTGCTACACACCTGTGCAACCAGCCCACTTTGTCATTTTATAGACACAAGACCTTAAGTTCATTGTGAAGTGAGCACTTGGACAACACTGAGCCATCTGACCTGAGCCAGAGATAACACCAACAAGTACATGGGCTACAGCCCTTCATCTGAAAGAGGAACTCAAGAGCAGTACTTGGGATTTCAGCCTCCCACCCTTACAGCTGCCTCACTCCCTCCTTTCTTTCACACTGGATAGTGATGGGCAGAATCTGTTGTACTTTGTCCTCAGAGAGAAGATTTCCTCCTGTTTGGAAGGTGTTACACATTTGAAAGAGAAACTTGTGGCAGAAAAATGGCCAGGGCAGGGAACTTTCAATGCCAAACTGCAGGAGGAAGTGGAAAACCAGCCCTGAGAGAGGGACTTTCTTTTAGTAGGTAAACAGCGAGTAGGGAGACAGTGGAATCCAAATCCTGCTTTCATCCCAATCTATACCCCAGTGCTGTCTCAGCTACTATTAAGCCACTGCCTTACCCACTCTTCGTTTTCCACAAGTATTTTATAGAATCCTTAAATTATTTGGGTTGGAAGAGACCTTTAAGATCAGAGAGTCCCAACTATTAATCCACCACTGCCAGGGCACCACTAAACCACGTCCCTCAGCACCACGCCTATATAGACTTTATACCTCTCCATGGATGGGGACTCCACCACTGCCCTGGGCAGCCTGTTCCAGGTCTTGACAACCCTTTTGGGGTAAAATTGTTCCTAATGCCCAACCTAAACCTCCCCTGGTGCTACTTGAGGCTATTTCCTCTTATCCTACTGTTTTTCACTTGGGAGAAGAGACCAAACCTCACCCAACTCCAACCTCCTTTCAGGGAGCTGTAGAGAGCCAGGTCTTCCCTCAGCCTCCTTTTCTCCGGGATAAAAAAATCCCAATTCTCCCAGCTGCTCCTCACAAGATTTGTGAAGCAAAACTTACTAATTTTGATCAAATAAAGCATAGCTTTTTGAGTTCAAAAGCCTTTTGGTGTTTCTAGAAGAGTGCACTTATGGTTGAAGTAGACCAAAGCTCTGACCCATGTGGGATCCTGTCATAAAGGGTGAAGAAGAGACAAAGCCTCACCACAGCTTTAAACTATGTATGTGGAAATCCAGAGTATCCAGCTGAGTCCTCAGCCTGTGCCCAAAGGAGTCAAGACTCCATTTATTAGAAATTAAGTGGTTACCAAAATAAGCTGCATGTCAGCAAAAAGGACTGAAGATATAAAATCAGCACAAACAAACTGCAATTCTGAACTAACCAGCATGGACAAGGCAACAAATAAACCCCTCCACAGCACCCCCTCTGCTATGATCTCTTAAGAGGCTCTTCTTACAGCAAGGGGCTTTGCTAATTCAACGTTTAGTCTAAAGAACATCTTTACAGCACTTCCTAGGCTGAAGGAACAAGGATGTTGTGCACAGCTGGTTTCAGCTACAGACAACACACTGCAGGGCCTGGCCAGCACTGTGCTGGACTTAAGTGCTGTGTGTACAGGCTGGCAGCACAAGGACTGTCTGCCAGCTATGTCCTACACGAAGGCACTACCTTCATCTGCTCCTTGAGCAAATGGTGACCTAGGGCAGCTGCCTTCTTGATGGTCAGCACTAGAGGACACAAGAGCACACAGGGGTTTATGTGTACTCTTATGTGTGCTGAGTAGACAAAATTAATATGGGATGGAGTAAAAGGCCATGGGGCCCTGGGGAAAGCATCTCAGGGGCTTTGTGAGATGCTTAGGTAATGTGAGCTGCCCTCAGGAGCCAGCTCACAAACAACCTATCTGCCATAAAAGGAGCATCTCACTGCTGCCTTATGTATTCCCATTTTCTCTCTGGATTCATAAGTAGCAGAGGTGATAAGGGCAAAAATTCTGCAGTGCCTAATAAGTTTAGAATTGCTCTTAAAGGAATCTCTTAAAGATGATGATAATGTAGATCTTTCTCTATCTTTTTCTATCACCTGGCCATTTTCACACCACTCATAGCAACTTCCTATGCAAGTCAGCTTCTACTGAATAGGGTTGACTGGAAGTTACTGGAAGGCTGAGTGACACCATGACCACAAAAGGTTCATTTTCTGAAAACCAAAACAAACAAAGAAAAGAAACCCACTCCAAAACCAAACCACCACCACCGCCCCCAACAAACTAAATACTGCACAGTGTAGTTTTTCTCTTACAGTTTCTTTACCAAGAAGAGCCTCTCAGCCAACTCAGCAGCATGTGATCAAGAACAAATGCCAAGCCTTTACCTTCTCTCCAAACACAAAAAGGGTGATGGATACTTGATGTCCTGGCTGCTGAAAGGGCAGTTGACAGATGACTTGTGGATGAGTGCACTGTGCCCCTCAGTGGTAAGAATTTTCCTTTTCTCCTTGTGGTAGCAGACATTGGGGTAGACCCCAAAAGCAAGCAGGGAGATTACAACATCCAGGTTATTATCTGGTCCAGTGTTGTTAAACGGCTGAGTAATCAAGCACTCTGTTGAGAGAGAACAGAAAACTGGCTCACATCCACAAGCCATGTAGGACAGCAGAGCAGAGCTGTTTAGGATCCTGGATCAATGCATTTTTCTGAGTCAATCCACTGGTAGATGTGCATCTGTTCTACAAATGACCTCTGCACTGGAAGCATTTTGGATCTACATTCACTGTTCAACGCATTCACAAAGAGCAAAAAGCTGAAAACTACTACTACAAAGAGGTATTTTTCTCTTCCAGGCTCTTCAACAACAAGGAATGAGGGGTTTGCCCAGAATGTGCTGTACCATAGCGTGTTTACTGACATTTGTTTTGGAGACAGATCATTTGGGGAGGTCAGAACGGCTGTTTTGGTGAATTTCTTTGTTAGAAACCTCCCCAGAGTGTCTGGTAGCTTGTTTCCAGGTCATCTTGCCCAGAAATAAAGTTAAGGATAAATGCAGCAATGATCCTAGCAGCATGAGGATTAAAAAAAAAAAAAAAAAAAAAAAAAAAAAAAAAAAACAAAGGAATTTAAAACAACAGAGAAGGAATAAAGAGAGGGAGAGAGAAACATCTGCTGAATGCAGCCAGCCATACCATTTAACTGAGTAAGCTCCTCAGGGATGGCAGGCAAAATCAGAACCTGGTCAGCTTTAAGAATTTGGTGTTTTTAACTTAGAAAATCGAATATATGACACCACTGTACAACTCTCCTCCAGCACAAACCCAGAAAATCATAGGGTGCAGAGCACACTATTCAGATCACAAAGACTCCTCGCTAGGGCTAATGAAAAGGAGAAGGAAAGCACAGCACATTTTGGAGACACAACAAGTGAAGGAGGAAGAAAATCAAAGAGGTAATTCTCTAAAGGGAGTTGTTTAATAGATTTTTAATCCTGCAGCCCTAAATTCAGCCTCCAAAATCTCCTTGTGTTGCAACACAGTCACCACAACTGCTCTGGTTCAGACAGCTCCAAGAGAATGAGACAGCACTAAAATGCCAGCTGAACACAGCTGTGAAGGCAGAGCAGCTTTATTGCAAACCCTGTCAGCCCCTCTGCTTCTGTGCTCATCACAGGTTATCCTGTTTCTCATCTCACAGTGAAACATGCAATCATTCAGTTACTACATTTGAGCAGAATCACCTTCAGGGAAGCCAGAACTGATAAGTATATCCTTCAGCTGGACTTTTGCTTCCCAAGTCATTCTCAGAGTAGCCATGCTGAGCCTTTTGTGTTCACAAAACCTTTTTTCTGCTTCTTCACCGCCCATTCTAGAAAACAAACAGAATGCATTAGAAGTCTGTGCAGGAGGAGAAGTGTGACAGTCTAGCTGTCTAGTCACAGAACTGCTCACCCTGTTACCCACTTCTCACCAAATTTTGAGTCAAGACACTATACCTTGCATCATCCCAGGCCTGGAAAACTGAGAGCAAGGCAACATGATCTGAAAACCTGCTCCCAGCAAAATTCCTGTGGACATAACCCAGGCGTTTGCCTTCATTGATGAAAGGTTCAGGGAAACAGGTGGCTGCCGAGATGGTACAAATAGCATCTCCCACACTGAAAGAAACCACAGAAGGCTCAGGATCAGATTCATTCACAGTGTTGCTGCCAGCAGCTATTACAGGCTGGCGATACTAGAGAAAACTTCTCTGCTAGACAGCTCAGTAATTTGGTTCTTATCTACCAGAGTTCTTCCAGAAACACTCCTCTGGAAGTGGTGACAACCATTAGCTCCAATCCCAGTACTTTCACAACAACTAGTGTTCACAAGCATCCATCATCCCTCCTCTATTCCTGTCCACATACCATCTCCTTCCAGTGAAAAGGACCTTGCAGCCATCACAATTACAAATAACAGATCTTCACTTCTGCTAAAGCAAAACATGGGGGTTCACTTTTCTTATCTAGGTGTCAGATTTCACATCTCCTCACCACTAGCTCACTGCTATAGTAAGTATTTAGTATCTCATTCTTAATTCAGTATTCAGCCTTTCTTGGTCCCTTGCAGTTAACTCTCAACTTACTGATTAATCCCTCTGCTCCAGAAGTTATTTGCATTCTGCTTTCACAATTATTCAGTTTTCTATCCCCAGTTATAGCGTTTATTGCTTGTCTAGCTGTAGAGTGCATGTCCAGAGGCTCAGGAACTCAGAGAAACAAGACCACCACCACTGAGAGAACTCAACTTACTAAAAAATACAGCCCATTATCATCATCTTGCCAAGACGAGGTTCAATGGGAAGCTTGGCTAGGATCCTTCCAAGAGGTGTCAGCTCATCATTGGAATCCAAGGCATCAAGTTCTGCAATGAGATCGCTTGTTATTGAAGATGGTTACCTAATCCTAGAAATACTTAGATAAGAAAGCCAGAATGTTAATAACTGGGTTTGAATACGACCTCATCTATACTCTTTACAGTACTGCCAACCTGATTTTCAACACTGGTCTGAGGCTTTACAGATGTTTTATTACCTCCGTGTGAGAGACTAAAGCTTGTGTCTCCTGGTGACTCAACAAAGATAAAATCACTTGCTGTTTGTCCAGACAATAGCTGATGTGCTTTGGGCAGAGCCACTGGAAGGACTCTTGGAAGGTGCAAAGATAACATTGCTCACGGGACTGCAGCTGGCCTACAACAATGGTCCAAGGGCCCAGCATTCACACCTTCAGGACAAGATCATTTCCAGCCATCAGATACCCCAGGAAAGGACAATGGTTCCTGATATGTAAAGAGTGTGTGGGTAGCTAGATGGAGCAGGAGGAGGTGGAGGCCTTCCCCCCTCCATCCAGTGGCTGCCCAAACTCACCTGAGTACACAGAAAGATTTCCTGGGGAGCGATACCTGGACCTAAAGATGATTTCCCAGAACGATATCCTGGGGAACAACACCTGGACACTTGCCTAAGGGCTAAAAAACTGTATAAAAGACTGGAGCAACTGCTGGCTTAGGAGGAGAAAATTGGAGAAGCAAGATGCAGAAGAAAGCTGACGGCAGCACACGCTGGAAACATCCCGGGGCCAACACAATGGATCTTGGACTCTCCGTGCCCTAAGTTCCGCCTGCTGCAACTCATGGAGCTGAAGAAGCTGCCCGGAGGACCTCATCCCTTCTACAGCCAAAGCCTCAGCACCCTTCCTCTACAGACCCAACATCTCCTGCAGCACCGTTTCTCTACAGACCCAACATCTCCTGCAGCACCTTTCCTCCACAGACTCAAACTGTCTTGGGGGGTGAGGGGTGTGGTAATATAATTCCTTTCCTTTAATCTCCCTCTTCTCTCTTCTCTCTTTGTTTTCTCTCTCTCTCCACCTTATTTATGTAATAAATAGTCTAGCTGTTGATATTTTGGCCTCGTTTGTGCCTCTAATTTCACAACACGGGAATATTCATTAAAAACCTCAATCTCTTTCCCTCTCCGGATCGAGACACTCCGTCACAACTGCAATCATTACATACTCGTTTTTCCATTTCTTTTTAGTTCACTTCTGTACAAACTCCTATTTCACTATTAAGCTTATTTCAAGTCCCTGTATTTGCCATGATTGACCTAATTTCTGCCTCATGAAAATCAGAGCAGCCTTACCACAGCCAACTGCAGTGTTTCCACTGCAACTGTTAAATCACACAGCCCTCTGCTCATCAAAAGGAGAACACCCACAGACTCTCTCTTCCACAGACTTTGCCTCCTTCCATTACCTAAGGATTTTCACTTGAGCTCATCTTCAAAATGATCAAAGCACTGCCAACAACTGGAGTTAAAGATGTCATCTCTCCAAAGAAGAGACTCCACAACCTCTCTGGGCAGCCTCACATCCTCTTCAGGGGAAATCTCCTAGGTTCCAGCTTGTGCCCACCGTCCCTTATCCTGTTGTTGGGCACCTCTGAAGAGTCTGGCCCCATCCACTTGCTCTCCACCCTTTAGTTACTGATCAGGCTAAATAGCCAGAAAATTGAGGCACACACAGAAAAACCTTCTTTATGTTAAAGCTGACAGTTGCCTTTTTCCCTGGCTCTGCATTTCTTGCCTGCAGGGTAAGGAAAGCACTAAAAAGCTTTAGACCAGGAAATGATTAAACCTGAATACATACTTTCAGCTATCTTCTTCACTCTGATCTCCCTCCTGTATCCAGGCAATGCAGGCTCCTCACACCATTTTTTCACGAAGTCAACAATCAAATAAATATTTCAGTTCTCAAGAAATTTAAGAAATACTTATTTAGTGTTTTGAGATCACTGTTTCAAATCTAAAGCATCGATTCAAGGTTCTTTCCTGCTTCATTTTACTCATATTCTAGACAGTTCCTTGAAGAAAACTATGGAGACAGCTTAACCCCCACCTCAATTTCTCCTGTTTTAGAAGGACACAGATGATTGCATATTCATAATCTGGAGTTTTAATTACTTGTCAAAATGCTGAGATGAGGTCAGGGAATTGTACAAAACTGTAATTAGACAACAAACCACTAACTTCTCTTTTTCAGTGCCTTTCCAGTCCAGTGCCTAAGGCAAAATTACTGAGCCTGTGTCATACACAGCAGTACCACAGCTGGAAAACAGGAAGCCGGAAGCCAGTGTAAGTAGAATAACAAAACAAACCTTAAGTTTAAAGGTTCAAGTTTCTTAAAGGAATGACCTTGCACTTGGGAATTAAGTATTTCTTCAGCTGCAGAAGGCACTGCCACCCACACGATGCATCCAGGAAACACCTTGCTGTTCCAGACAGCAAGCTACTACACAAAGAACCTCACCAGAGATGGTAAAACCCTTTGTAAGTGATCATTATACATAAGAAACCACTTGGAGGCAGCCTCATCAACACACAGACTTGTGGGCAAACATCAATACCTCTTAGTGTGCGTTCTGCTTCGATCACCGCATCCAAAGGTGGTGGCTCTATTGCTTTGGCCAAAAACTGGCCAATTCCTCCCAGCCGCAGCAATTTGATGCTCAAAGCGATTTCGTGCAGCGGTGTCCGAAACATTTCCGGTGTCATGTGAGTTTGGAGTCTGGAACGAGAAGGGAACCAAAAAACTCACATTTTTCTGAACACAAGTTTTGGCCATCATCACAGGTCATTCCACTGGCATCATCTCCCTCCCCCCAAAGGAAATACCACCTCCCAGACAACTCACCAGCTATCACTGTGCTCCCATAACCATCTTCTGCAAGTATTTATCTCCCATGCTTCTCAATTCCCATCTCAGGGTAAATTTGCAATGGAAATGCAGATGGTAGAGAGCTGCCATCACCGCTGCCTGGTGTGGATTCTAGCATAAGCTGATCACACAGAGAATCTGCATAGCTGAAGACCCTGATTCTCAGCATGGTTGTGTTCAGCCCCACACTTGCCCCCTTGCTACTTCTACTTTGCTAAAGAAGGTCTTCCACTTCTGAGAGAACCTGCTTTCAACCTGCCTTACTCACATGCACTTTTCTACTTGTCCTTCTATCAACTCCAGACCACCCAACTCCTTGTGCACATTTCTCCTTTGATCACTAAGAAGAGTAAGTATTTTAGCTGGAAGCTTTCCAAAGATGGTCTTCTGGTAGCAAAAAGACCTGAGAGAGTGGGCTCTTAAAATCTTTAGCACAGTATCACTGGTGGCCCTGCAGCTTGCTGTCTGAAATATCAACTCCTAGGAATGACCGCACTGAGCAACAGACAGCTAGAAGAGGTTTCAAACCACCTTGAACAGGAATCCACATTCAGCTGGCACCCGATTTAGACAGTATCTCTCAAAAGATTACTTAGAGAAGCCCACAAACTCTTTCCCAGACATCATGGAATTAGTAGTTTGGTTTTGTTCTTTAAAGGAATGTAACCTTAAAAGTCATTGAGTTCCATGATTATTTCAGTAGCCTACAACAAATTCAGTGTCAAAAATTCTTAAATGAAACCCACTCCACTGTGCTAGACAGCTGCTCTGAATACATTAGAGCAATTTAAGGAAAGTTTTTGACCAACAGATGCTTTCAGAGGTTACAAAAAGTTGAACATCAAAACACTGCTATGCTCTAGGCAAGCTGTGAAAAGGGTACTGACATTTCCATGAGAGATCAAACACTGAGTGTAGCAGCTGTGTAGACTTCTGCAACCAGCAAAATTATTTCCATGGCTCTGTGAACTGAGCAAGTGCTTGGCAGATTGAAGAGGACAAAACCTGCAGCAGCAGGGAAGGTGCTAGAGCAGCATGAAGGGGGCTTCCTGGCTACAAAGTGGGGATGGAAGGAAAAGTAACATTTTTCTTCCCTGCTTTTTAGCACTTCCATGACAAAACTGCCTATTATGTGAGGATGCCAACAATGACTGAAAGCATACTACAGCCTTTTCCTCATTACAAGGGTCTTTTCTGCCTTGTCTCATTTCCTTTCCTCATTAAAAAGGCCTTTTCTGTCTTCCCTCATTTCCTAAGCAGCATTATTTTTCTCCTGAAAGATTCTGTAGGTTGCAGGGAAAGCCTTCATAATAAATTAATCTCCCTCACACTACGGGCAAAAGCACAGAAACATTGGTAAATTTCTTTAGAGCAAAAGAACCAAGGTACCCATCATGTACTGACTTTGTGCCTCTCCTCTCAGTTCCTCCCGAAACCATTTGCCCAGCTGGATCAGAAGGAGCAGACAACAGTTCTGGGAGAAATCTCAGATTCTTTTCTTTCTAAAGATCACAGCCTCACCTTTCAAAGCGAGCTCTGCTGCATAAATAGAAACAAAACCCAGCACGCACACGTCCAGCTCTTCCTTTCCGCTGCTCCAAGTTAGTTTTGGATGCCCAGACTGTGGCATAGTTTGTCATGTTGTTATGAGCAGTGAACAGCTTCACTTTCTGTCTGTTAAAAGAAAAAACCCACAATACTGAAGATCAGATGTTCTAATACACATAAGATTACATTTCTTCATCTTAAATCCTGCCACATCTGTTCTTACTTCACACCTTGCAGCCACACTGCTTTTAAGATGCAAGCCACCCGTATGACTAGCTAAGCTTTGAGTAATTTGGCATCTCTAGAAGCTGAGGTATCACAATCTTTATAGAGCCCCAAAACTTCACTCCATGCATAGTCTTAAGCTATGCACAGAGTGAAATTTTCACAACTGACTCAAAAGTTTGGAATTCTCATGCAATTAATGAGGACCCTATGTGTAATCTGCTCAGAGAACACACACAATGAGACAGGATCTGTAATGGACTACAAAACCCTTACTTTTTTCCATCAGTCTGCACTGAATGCTTGGGATTCCTTTGGCAGACCATGTATTTCAAACAGGCATGGAGACCCAGTGACACCTCACATCAACAATGCCAGCCTGAACGTGGCTGACCAAAGCCAGCCCACTGAAATGCCAGTGGGGTTTGTAACTGTGCTGGACAGCTAAAGACAATGCTAATTTGTCTTGAGTCCTCAGTTGTGTGGCTACAGGAATACAAGCAGTTCTGTGTGCTCAGAAAACTTTTTTTGCATGCCAAAGAAAAGGATTTACAAGACAAACAGCTGCCTCATGAACTCACTTGCAGGAGTCTATAACATAGACCACATCGTTGATAGTAATGCTAGTCTCAGCAATGCTGGTAGATAAAATAACCTATAAAAGACAGGAAATATTGAAGTATATTTAGTCTGAAAAAGGACTACAAAACAGCCAGCAAGACATTCCACAACAGCACAAGAGAACAAAGCGTGCCACCCTCCACACACAAAAGGCTCTCGTACTTTTGTCACTCCCGCAGGCACAGGATCAAACACTCGACGTTGCTCCTCCAGAGGAATTTGAGAATGCAGAGGTAAAATTCTGTACTGCTGGCTTCCTACAACATGAATAGGAGGAGGTCAGTTTCTGCTCTGAACAACATAATCATTTCTACCCATTCATTCTAGGGATAAATTAATCCATCTCCCTAAACCACACATCTAACTCTCATCTTTGCACAGGCAGTTGTTGCCTTTGGAAAAGGCAGAGAATGATTTGGGCTGGAAGGGACTTTAAGGATCATCTAGTTCCAACCCCCAGGTTTTCCACACTTTCAGGCTTGGAGTCTTCACTACTTCTCTGGGCAACCTGTTCCAGTGCCTCACCACCCTCATGGGGACAAATTTCTTCCTTATGTCTAATCTAAATCCAGCTTCTTCCAGTCTGGAGCCATTACCCCTCATCCTATGAAACAGAATAGAACACAGTTGCTTGTACCAAAGCGTGGATTCATTTCTAGATGCTTCTGCATTGTGTATATCAAGTTCCATCCAGGCAAGAAAACAAGCACAGCTCCTGGGACATTCAGGGTCTTGATATAAATTAGCAGTGCCTCAATCAGTTCAAAAGAAGTTTCTCTCTCACTCAGCTGAGCCATGGTGTGCTTTGTTTCTGGGCCATATTCATCGCTGCAAATGAGGTTGCAATTGGCCTACAAACAACATTAAAAGTAGTGATATAAATTATTTCACTTACACTGTGAAGACTGACTGGCCAGACAAATAGTTAAACAATAGATGAGTAGTTGATAGAGAAGATCAGGCACAGATCACAGTGACTCACAATAAGCACTACAAGTACTGCCTCCCCAGTTTTCCAGTATCAGAATGGAATTCTAATTCCATTGCACTGAGTTCCAACTTAATGCAAATTGGCAGCAGGAAGCTATCCAACTATTTCTGTCCAGATGAATGGGCAACATGTCTTGGGGAACATGACCTAACAGTAGTTTCAGATCTACAAATTAAAAGATATTATCATGAAAGCTACAGTTTCCTGGCAGTGGATATAACCACTACCAATATCAACTGCAAGAGAAGGGAGAGAATCTACATTGTCACCCTGAAAACACATTACCAAGCTAATTTGTCTGTTTCTTCTTCCAAGGTCATCTTTTCACTTTTAAAAGCATTGCAGTTCTATCTTGAAAGAGAAGTAGGCTGACAAAACATGAGAATTTTAGCCTCAAAGAGCAAAAATTCTCCAGTTTACAAAGGCAATGAGAAAATTCAACTTCTGGAGTTAAGAGCCATCTTCGAGACTAAAAAACATGAAGGCTGCTAAAAAAAAGCCGAAGTTCAACAATGCTGAATGAATTACACTTGAGATACAAGCCCTAACTGGCACTTGTTTAATTCTAAGTATTAAAAAAGTCAAACATACATCATCATCTTCATTTTCTTCATCTTTATCTTTCTTCTTCTTTTCTTTTGGTGGAGGAACAAACTTCGTCATTTGAATGCAATCTTCCAGAAAATAAGCTGCAAGGACAAACAATAGTTACCAGGACTGACCACTGGTTGGTTTGTTTCCACAGAATCACCAAGGTTGGAAGAGACCTCAAAGATCATGAAGTCCAACCTGTCACCACAGACCTCACGTCTAAACCATGGCACCAAGTGCCACATCCAATCCCATCTTGAACACCTCCAGGGATGGTGATTCTACCACCTCCCTGGGCAGCACATTCCAATGGCTAACAACTTTCTCAGTGAAGAACTTTCTCCTCACCTCCAGCCTAAACCTCCCCTGGCACAGCTTGAGACTGTGTCCTCTTGTTCTGGTGCTGGTTGCCTGGGAGAAGAGACCAACCCCCTCCTGGCTACAACCTCCCCTCAGGTAATTGTAGACAGCAATAACATCTCCCCTGAGCCTCCTCTTCTCCAGGCTAAACAATCCCAGCTCCCTCAGCCTCTCCTCGTAGGGCTTGCGCTCAAGGCCTCTCCCCAGCTGTGTTGCCCTTCTCTAGACATGTTCAAGTGTCTCGATGTCCTTCTTAAATTGAGGGGCCCAGAACTGGACACAGTACTTAAGGTGTGGCCTAACCAGTGCTGAGTACAGGGGCACAATGACCTCCCTGCTCCTGCTGGCCACGCTATTCTTGATGCATGCCAGGATGCCATTGGCCTTCTTGGCCACCTGGGCACACTGCTGGCTCATGTTCAGCTGTCAATCAGCACCCCCAGGTCCCTTTCTGTTTGGCTGCTCTCCAGCCACTCCGACCCCAGCCTGTAGCTCTGCATGGGGTTATTGTAGCCAAAGTGCAGCACCTGGCACTTGGATTTGTTAAATGTCATCGTGTTGGACTCTGCCCATCTGTACAGTCAGTCGAGGTCCCTCTGCAGAGCCCTTCTACCCTCTAACGAATATTGGCTCATTGAAAGCTATTTCCATTATTCCTAGTCTCACAGACAACTCTCTGAAACAACAAAGCCTGACTATTACCATCTCATTCTCCAATAGAATCTACCCCAAGTGGCAGTGTTCGAGTGTTCACGTTTTGTGCTGGAGGGTTTGAAGATTCATAGGTTCATACAATTGTTTGGATTGAATAGGACCTTAAAGATCATTTAGTTCTAACCCTCTTGCCATGGGCAGGGACACTTCCCACTACACCAGGTTGCTCTAGGCCCCATCCAACCTGTTCCTGAACACCTCCAGGGAGGATGCATCCACAACCTTCCTGGGCAACCTGCTCCAGTCTTCATCTGCCCTCCTCAAGCTTCAATCCGTTTCTGCTCATCCTATCACTACAAGCCCTTGTGAAAAGTCCCTTCCAGCTTTCTTGTAGGCCCCTTCAGATACTGGAAGGCTGCTCTAACATCTCCTTGGAGCCTTCTCTCAGCCATAATCTTAAAGCATATGGCTGATAAAAAAAGAAGGCAGTTTTTGCAAGTTCAACCAATCATTTACCTTGGACAGGAAAGGTTCTTCCGAAGACCTCAATGATAGGACAGTTGAAGAAGTATTCACAAAACATAGTAGTGTCAATGGTGGCAGACATAAGGATAACCCTGATCTCAGGATATGCCTGGACAACATCTCTCAGCACCACCAAGAGAAAGTCAGTCTGCACAGAAAGAGAAGAACAGCAGCATTCATTTCTTACACATAGGAAGCAACATCTTCCCAAGAGACCAGAATTACACAGCCATGTATTTAGCTTGGAAAGAGATGTAACAATTATCACACCAACATTCTGTAACTAGAAACAGATGTAGGGCTTTATTTTGCAAGTACTGCAAATCTTGGGATAGGTGAATTTTGGAGCTCTTCTTTTACCAGAATGAAACATGCTCAAGAAAAGCAGTCCAAAATAGTTTGATTCTTTCCTAACAATGCATTGCAACCTGAAGTCTTCTTAAACTTGGTTCATGTATGAAGGAGCCAGAGTTGATAAAACAAATATATACAGGTGCATATGAAGTTTTATAGTTCTGTTTAAAGACATTAATTTTGTTCTGCCATTGAGTTAGGCAGGCCCTTAGTTCAACAGATAACATTACAAGCACATTTTGAAGTTGGGAACTTGTATTTTACATTATTCATACAAACTGAAGAGATGAAGAGATCAGAAAAATCTGCATATTCTGACAAAACAAGCTTAAACAGCGTGTCAGAACTGAGCAGCCTATCTTGTTGGTGTGGCAACACTATTCTACTCTACTCTACTCTATTCTATTTCAGTAAGTCCTTGCTCTCTTAGCCAGGTAATGAGAAGAACTGCTAAAAAATCTTTCCAAAGGTGGC
Organism: Picus viridis; assembly: GCA_033816785.1. Classification (NCBI taxonomy): domain Eukaryota; kingdom Metazoa; phylum Chordata; class Aves; order Piciformes; family Picidae; genus Picus; species Picus viridis. Next base: position 25,508,632 of record CM066588.1, read on the forward strand.
AAACACACATAGATGGTATTTAGCAAAATGCATTTTCCTTTCATGTTTATTATTACACCAGAATGCAGGCAGTGTTCAACAGAACAGAAGCACCCAGAGAAACAGGATAATCATCAGTTAACTCACATTGAGGTCTCTCTCGTGGATCTCATCAACAATAACATGACTAATGCCACGGATCCCAGCCTCCACCTTTCTCAGAAGAACACCTTAAACAGAGTAGTTAAATGTTGCTGTAAGTAATAGCTCTATCCTTCCCATCCCTGCCACTTCATCGAGAACATCAAGATTTAAAAATCAAGGAGTGTGCAGGCTGCCCAGCACCTTTTACAGCACCATCTCTAACTGTCAGGCTTCCATTTGTACAAACAATGTTGAGGGCATGAAGTACTACTGCTAGAAAGACTCTTCCTTTCAGTGCTGCTTCCACTTCTGTCTTTTAGGACAATCAATATATAGCAATTTTATCTCCAGGAGATGATTTCTGCATGGTATTAGACCTGTATTATCACACTTCTGAACAGCAATCTTAATCTCTCATTGCACAACACTGTGGCAGCAAACTTCTACCCAAAGCACCATTTTTAATCTCTTATGCAAGCTTTCTAAAAAATGTAATCTAACCACTAACAGAATCCCAGCACAGTGGGGGTTGGAAGGGACCTCTGAAGATCAGCCAGTAAAACCCCCTGCTAAAACAGAGTCAACCACAACAGGCTGCCCAAGATCACAATGTCCAGGTGAGTTTCCAATCTCTCCAGAGAAGGAGACTCCACAATGTCTCTAGACAGCCTGCTCCAGGGCTCCAACACCCTCACACCAAAGAAGTTTTTCCTCCTGTTCAGATGTAACCTCCTGGGTTCCAGTTTGTGCCCACTGCCCCTTGTCCTGTCACTGGGCACCACTGAAAAGCATATGGCCTCATTCTCTTGCCCCCCACCCTTTAGCTGTTGATGAGCATTGACCAGATCCCCTGTCTTCTAAAAGCCATGAGCAAAGAGCCCCAAAGCCAAATCAAGCCATACAGACCTACAGTGCAGAAGAGCATGCTGCCATGGGGCCGAGGCAGCACTGACTCGAATCGCACGCTGTACCCACAGCTCTGCCCAGGTTCTTCTCCTCTCTCATACGCAACACGCTCTGCTACGGACACAGCGCTGATCCTGCGGGGCTGAGGGAGGAAAGAGGTTTCTACACCTTCATGACCAGCTTTTATCCAATCCAAGAAAGTAAACTATAAATGCTCTAAGGGTCTTGTCCTAGGATTTCTTTACATAGTAGTCGTTAAACTGCTATCTGTAACAGTAGGGTTTTTCTTCTGAAATGGTTCATTCTGCACATCAGATCAGAGGAGGGATGGGCATAAGGATCTATGGAAACCAGGAGCTGGCCTTTGCCAGATGGTTTATCCTCAGTCTGCAAAGAACTTTTCACCAGGGAAGCTACAAGCCAGATTATCCCAACGGTAGATAGATGAGAGGAAAACATTCCAAATGAAAACATACATGATCAGGGATCACAGAATGGTTTGGGTTAGAATGAACCTTTAAAGTCACCTAGTGCAACCCCCTGCAGTCAGCAGGGAATGACACTGAGCCTTCTTCTACACACAGTACTGCAGGATACTCTCATGACTGACGTCCTGCAATGATTTCTCAACGCATCCTGATAGGTGTTTGATGTTTGTAACAGACTCCTCACCTGTGTCACCACTATGTTGCACTCTGCAGCTCTGTTGGTTCTGATGTACTCATCCAGGATGTACTGGGGCACTTGTGTGGTTTTGCCACAACCGGTGGCACCACGAATGACGACAACAGAATTGTTCTGGACCGCATGCAGAATTTCATTCTCAAAATTCTTCACAGGTAAGGAGTCTCTCTCCTCCTGGATCTGGAAAAAAAAATCCAGCACATTTCCAAACAGCTTCAAATATCAACCTATCCTGCTCCACACCGATGTTTTGTCTCACTCATCAAACAAGGTAAATATGTTTAAGAACAAATCAGAGTTGGTTTTGTTTTCATTTCCATAGAATCATTATGGTTGGAAAAGACCTTTAAGATCATCAAGTCCAACCACTAATCTAATGCTGCCAAGTCCACCATCACTAAACCACATGCTGCAGCACCACATCTACACATTTTCTGAATGCTTCCAGGGATGGGGATTCCACCACCTCTCTGGACAACTTGTTCCAGGGCTCAATCTCACAATGAAAACATTGTTCTTCATGTCCAACCTCAACTTCCTTGGCACAGCTTGAGGCTCTTTTATTCTATCACTTGTTCCATGGGAGAAGAGACCAATCCCCAACTGGCTCCAGCCTCCTTTCAGGGAGTTGCAAAGAGCCAGAAGGTCTCCTCTCAGCCTCCTTTACTCCAGGTTAAACAACTTCAGTTCCCTCAGTCTTAACAGTGCCACATCCATCCCAATCTAACATCCAGCACTTCTGAAAATTTAGTGCATGTTAACACCGAAATCCAGTCCGACACACTTTGTACTTAGTATCTTCAGCCTCTTCTAGGAAATAAGCAGCAGCATGTCCTGCCACAGGAAGCACTTACTCTTTGCAGTTCTTCCTCATGCTCCAAACGGTACATGAAAACACTCTTCAAATCCATGCTGATTTGCTCTGGAGCAAGCTGCAAAGACAAGACATTGTTCAGAGGTTTTTTGACTTCTCTGCTTATCTGTATCTTAACTTCAATACAAAATCAGGCATACAGAATCCCAGCATGGTGGAGGTTGGAAGTGACTTCCTTTGGACCGTGTAGAATTTTAAATCCCAGGGGGAAAAGCATTTACAAGTTCTGGTAGCATGGGGAAAACAAAGAACAAATTGATTTTTAAAGTTATCTTACATTTGCCAGAGGACCCTCATCAATATTGCAGCCAGTCCAAGGGTTCCAGTTGGAATGAGGTGGTGACCATGGAACAGCTTCCATGTAACTCTGTCTCTGTGATGGTTCAAAATGGGCCAACTTTCCAACGGTAATCGAAACTGGATTACTGGGATCTTCAGGCTATAAATCCAAAAGCAAAGTGGACAAAGAAAGATAAATGCATTAAGCAAGCAGGCCTGAGGTTAGATCCTGGAGTACCTGAACCACACACTCACCAAAGGTACAGTCTCCAGAGACAGCTCCCGCATAGTTTTTTGCAGCTGACTTTCTAAGTCAGGGGACAGCAACACATCATAGGGTTCCATCTGTTAAATGTTTAAAAACTACACGTTGATATACACAAAGACAAATAGAAGTCACAACTGCAGGCTACTGGAGAACATACTGAGCCATCACATAATTCCTTTGAAAGAAGGCCAAATAGGGCCATTGGTTCAAAATGCACATTCTTGAAACATTTTTGCCACTTCTCATGCAAGAGGAATCTGTAGAACCCTTTAAACCCCTGAGTTTAATTTCAGAGGAAAACATTCCAAAATTTGTAACTGAAAAGAAAAAAAAAAAAAACAACACATGCCAGAGAATGACACCAAATAGCCACAAACTGCATGAGGCATAAAGAGAATTAAGCTTCTAGAAAACATACACTGCAAAAAGCAGTTGGTACCAATCCTGTTTCAGAGACTGTACAACTAGTTTACTGCTCCATTCACCCATACACAAAGTTGTATTTCCCAAGTATCAAAACCATGATTAACTTGTAATCCGTTAAATATGGAGAGCAAACCAGAACTCATCTTGACAAGGGAGTACTTGTGTTATAAATGAAAGCAACGATTTCTAACCTTTCTACCAAACTCACCGATTCTCCTTTTTTCTTTGTCTGTCCAGAATAAGGTTCTATGACACCAAGATGGTAGAGTTGTCTAACCAAGGAAAGGGCACAGGACTGAGCTGCCAGCTTCTTGTTTGATCCATGCTCACGACCGAAAATTCCTGCAGCACATAAAGTTCAGAGCTGCAACAGCTGAATGGTCAAACAGCTTCCACACAAGGTACTGCACTGAAATGGGCCTCCTGGTTGTTCACACTGGACAAGTTCCATAGGGAGTGTCTCAAATCTCAATCAATCCTTTCACACTGTTTGCCACAGCACCCTTCCAGAGAAACTGGCTGCACATAGCCTGGATGGGTGTACACTTCGCTGCATACAAAAAATGTCTGGATGGCCTCAGCCAAAGAGTGGTGGGGAATGGATTTAACTCCGATAGGTAGCCAGTCACAAGTGGTGTTCCCCAGGGCTCAGTGAAGTGGCCAGCTCACTTTAATAGTCCTATCAATTACCTGGATGAGGGAATTGAGTGCACCCTCAGTAAGCCTGCAGATAACACTAAACTGGGTGGGAATGCTGATCTACTGAAGGATAGGAAGGTTCTGCAGGGAGACCAAGACAGGCTGGATCAATGGGCCAGGTGAGGTTCAACAACGCCAAGTGCCCAGCCCTGCAACAACCCTGAGCAACACTAAGCTTGGGGCACAGGGGCTGGAAAGTTATCCAGCAGAAAAGGATCTGGGGTACTGGTTGACAGTGAGCTGAACATGAGCCAGCAGTGCTCTCAGGTGGCCAAGAAGGCCACCATCTTCAGCAGTGGTGTGGCCAGCAAGACTAGGGAAGTACTTGTCCCTCTGCACTGGTGAGGCCACACCTTGAGTACTGGGTTCAGTTTTGGGCCCCTCAGTCCAAGGACATTGAGGTGCTGCAGCACATCCAGAGAAGGGCAATGAAGCTGATGAAAGGTCTGGAGAACAGATCTGGTGAGGAGCAGCTGAGGAGCAACTGAGTTTAGAGCAGAAGAGCGTGAGGGGAGACCTCATTGCTCTCTACAGCTCCCTGAAAGGACAATAGAATGAGAGGAAATGGCCTGAAATTGTGCCAGGGGATGTTCAGGTTGGATATTAGGAAATATTTCTTCACTGAGAGAGTTGTCAGGCATTGAAACAGGCTGCCCAGGGAGGTGGTAGAGTTACCATCCCTAGAGATGTTCAAGAAACGTGTGGACATGGCACTTCAGGACATGGTTTAATGGCCATGGCGGTGTTAGGTCAATGGTTGGACTCCGTAAGCTTAGAGGTCTTTTCCAAACAACACAGTTCTATGATTCCATGAAATTCAGAGTTCTAACAGAAAATTGAACCAGGTCCCTTCAGTAGTTGACTCACACTCACTATGTAACGTTACTGACTTCCCAGGGAACCCCCATGAAGTTTTTTCTACATTCAGTGTCTAAGGAACAAAGATTATCCCAAACCACTCATCAACATCACACAAATTTCACAGCAAGCTCTATATAAATGGGTAGGGTATGGATAACATGCTTATTACCTCAGAACTATCAGACACCTGCCTTCTCAGACATGTGAAGAACAAGTAATTAGGACAAACAAAACCTACTGTATCTAACAAGCATTTCTTTGTGCAAAGAAAAAAGGTCAGTGGAAGCACATAGGCAGTAGAATGTAACAAGCACAGCACACAACTCGTATCAGGAAACAAACACGAACCTTCACTCTGGAACTGACTCCAACACCTAACTACAAAGACTCCACCCACAAGCTGTACCAATACTCACCTCCTCCTAAGACAAAAACCAACTAGGGACACTTACTTCTGCCCAGCTGCTTCACATAAATGTTCATTTCTGCAATAAAGCTCCTGTAAGAGATAGAAAGAACACAAAGGTACAACTATCAAGAGCTGACATGGGGAAAATATCCACTCTTCCCAATTCTTCTAGGCAAAGATCACTGTGTCCTCAGTCAGAAACTCTCAACTCATCAACCACCAAGGTAAAACACTACTGTTATTAGTCCCCCTAACTGTAGGTTAGTAGGTAGCAGACTTGCCATCAATAGATCTGTTTAAGTAGAGTCCTGCAAAAGTCACTCTTCAGCACTGAAATTTAAAGCCACTTTTAGGAAATATGCTCCAAGCTAAGGCCACAATTGTAAAGCAAACACTAAGTTAAAGTAACATTCACATGCACCCCTCTGCACCATAAACTGTCCCACGTTATACTAACATAACCCACTAGCAGCCTAGGTTTATTAACTCAGATGCAACATACAGCTACCCTGGCCTTTGCCACACATTTGGCCAGCTAAGAGCACAGACCAAACTAAACCAGGTTATTTTGTCAAAGACCATTGAATGTATCTGCACAGAAGGAGCCAGAATACTTGAATTTTCATGCAGCCCTCACTGCCATTCTCTGGGAAGAGCATACAACCCAAAGCAACTCTGTGCCGCAAATGCAACAGTTTGCCCAGGAGGCACATAACCAATTGATTCAAAGGTCACTGCTCTTTTAATTTGCGTTTAAAACAATGGGAAAGCCATACATCAGCAGAGAACAATGGAAACCAAGATCCATGTTCTTAAGAATCACAAAATATGTATTTGCACAGATGAAAAATCAAAGCTGAATTCTTGTAAGCCAGCATTTAAACTGACAAGTGTAACTTGAGATGTGTGACTGTTTTTTTTTGCCTGAGATCCTCTCTGAACTATGCTTTGGCACTGGCACAGCTGCAGGCAGAGCCTTGCATCTGTGTCATTCGTTTCTTGCTGTAAGCAAATAAACAAACAAAGGTTAAGTGAGGGATTTAAATTTCAAGTTAGAACTCCTTCCTGTACTAGCAGTGAACTGACCTTCAGGCACAGTGGCTTCATGGGTCAAAGGCCACTGGCTTTCAGGGACACAACAGCCAACTAAGGCACCGATGACAGTATGTTTCTCAGCCAGGCCTACAGTCAGCATTCAATCTCATTCTCCTCCACCTAAGGGGAGAACAGCAACACCAGAAATCAGTTGGCAGCAGAATCCCATGTGATTGCTTAGCACAGCCTCAGCAGCCCATGTGTGAACGTGCACAGATCTTTGGTGTCGCTCACTGCTACCATCTTCAGTAGGAACACAAGGAGGCAGAGGCATCCCATGCTACGGATGGAACCCCAAAAGAGCAAAGCCATGTCCCATCCCCTACTATTCAGTTCATACTTGGGTAGCAGGAGAGCCAGGCTTATATTTACAGTTCATGCTCTCCTCTCTTTAACTAAAGCAAAGTTTCCAAATTCAAATTCTCTAGTTATTACTGAGTTCTTATATCATGTGCTATGGCTAATTGACAACAAAAAACCATTTCTCCTTTAAAAATCTCTGAGAGCAAGGCTGACATTTGCTATAAAGACCATTACTTTTAAAAAATAATCAGGCTGGTAGGATACATGCAACTGGTATTTCTTTAAAAACCCCAACTAACCATATTGCTGTCCCCAGAACTCCAAAATCATCTGAAATGATGTGTCTCCTGTTACACCAAAAGCATTAAATCCAATAGTCTGCCCTCCCTCAATGGACACCAGAACACACATGGATTGTTTCATGCCTATCTGATCATTTGCAGCAGACTGTTAGTTCCCCCTTCTGCTACTCCATCCAGGGCACTTCACACAAGCTTTCCTGGATGGAGTAAAACTGAATGCTCTCTGGAAGAACAGCAAGTGGGCTGAGAAACATACTGTCATCAGTGGCCATCTCATTCTGTCCAAGCTGATACGGGTTTCAATATCGGGGCTTAATGCTTTACCTGAAGAAGGCCTAGCAAAATGAGCTGCACAAATCATCTTGAGAGTTGCAGAAGAAAAGAAGCCCTCAAGAACTATGAATTCCTACTACTAGACATACTAATTTATGTTTCTCATTTAAGGGAAAGAAATGTCTTTGCTTGAGGACATAAATGGAGATGAAGAGACTTGAAGAAAGGTTTTATGCAAGAAATTAGAGCTTTCTGACACCAATACACATATTTTTGATGTTCTAAATGCCTGTAAAATTCCACAACAAGAGAATACCAGAAGTCCTGCAATTGAAACTCTCATGAAAGACTGCAATTAGAAAAGTCACTTGTCTTTCAAAAACAATAACTCTCATAGAACACAAGTTTTTATAACACAAATACCCCAGAATCCAGCGGTAGCAGCATGTCATTGTTCCTGACCAGAACATTTGATTCTCTTTCACAAGAAATAATACAATGTCATCCAATGATGATTTGTAAAGACTATTGCAAACAGGGGTATAAACCCTAGAAAGACCAATCCTTCCTGCACAATCTGTTATGTGTTACTTCCATTTGGCAGGAACACATGTAATTTTTCTAATGGAATAGACAGAAAGTAAAAAAAAACAAAGTAATACCCAGCTGGTTTCAACCAGAATTAAAGAGCCTGAAAACTCCTTTGGGCAGATTCTGCTAAACTATTTTTTCCAGTGGAAGATTCCACTACCAAAAGAAGCTAATTCTAATAAAAATATAAGTAAAATGTCCTTAAAGCACATTTTTACATAAGCAAATGTAAGCATATTCCAGATTTACTCAAAACGTCCAAAGGCAACTGCAGCCACACCATCACCAGAGCACTGCTTCCACTCAAAACACCACCTCAACAGTTAGCACAGCAATAATTTAAAAGCTGCACATCCATGAAAAGATCAGACAGCAAAGTCTTCAGTCACTCAGATCTCAGCAGCAAGGCTCACCGACCCCTACTTCAGGATTTAGGGCTGCTGGTGGCCCTGATGAAGAGCACTGGTTTCTCAAAAGGCACTATGGAGCAGCCCAAGTTAAATGTGATTACCACTGTCACCAAGAAAGTTTCTAAAACTCGATATGCAGGAGATGATTAAGCAACCAAACCTGTTGTGATCAGGCCCCATTTCAGTGTATTTATATTCTTCCTGAATCTTCTCCTTTTGGAAAAACTGGTTCAGACGTGCCTTGGCATTTTCCAGGTTCCAGTTCCCATGAAGATCAGCATTTGAGTCTGGTTCTGACTCTGAAGTCTAGTAGTGGGGGGGGAAAAAAGTATTTGTTTCTACTTTCTAGTGGATTTAATTCTTAATCATTCTTACAAGTTTTTGAAATAACTATCTAGATGCTATCAAACAGTTTAGACTTCATTACAGAAAATGCTCAAAACTTCTCAGCATTTCCTTACTTTCACAACAAAATGGCTGTACAACTGGATATTCACAGCATCTGCAGTGATTTATCTTGTTCCGAGCTTGAACAAGTTGCCTTTGTTGAAAGTCAACAGGCAAATCAGCAGCTTAAGTTACAGCCAACAGCAAAATATCAAATGAAAACTGCAAGCTTGATTATAAATGCTAATAACAAATAAAAGGGAGTGAAAAAATACCTGTTTAAGAAGGAAAGGAGAACTACACAGAATGACTTACTGCCTGCACTTCTTGCTCATCTTTCTTTAAGTAGTAATCACTCAAATTTGCACCCCGATCCCACTGAGCTCCGTGACTGCCACAGTTTCCAGGTGCTGCACTTGGGCCATTGCCTACCACGTGGGGAAAAAAACAAAACAAAGCCAAAATCACTTTCCCAGAACATGTTCTTAGCAATAGAAAGGTACTGCCTGAAGAGGTACTGCCTGGCAACCTTGACAGGACATGACCAGTCTCTCAGATCTCATGCAGTCACTCACACCTCTGCCTCACAACTACCATGACTTTTGATTGTCTTCTGTCTGCACAATGAGGCTATTTTGGAGGTAAACCCACACTCCAATCTCTACACATATGTTACATCCACGTACGTGTGAGTCAGTTTTCACGGTCTTACCTATTTCAGCCTCTAGAATCAAATGGGGAGGAAGAGGTCCACCCAAAGAGGAGCTGGAACCAGTAGCATCTCTAGGTGCTTCTTGTTCCTCAGGAGCATCGCCAGTTGCAGGCTAGGAGAGAGAATGAAGGGAATTATGAGCATATTTGGACAGAAAAGTCTTTTTAATGTTTAGCTAAAAAAACTGTTCAGGCAGTTTAGAGATCATTATGCAATAGTTACTCCCAGTAGTAACCTCTTTTAAAAAATGAAAGGAATACACTTGCTGAATATTTGGCTTTTTGTGGGTGTTACAGATAAGCATTTCCAACCAACACTGTCTCCCACAGCATCCTCCTGAAGAAGCTGGCTTGGATGGGTGGACATCTTACTGGGTTAAGAACTGGCTGAGAGCCAGGCACAGAGTGCTGGTGAATGGAGCTAAAATCCAGCTGGCATCCAGTTCCCTAATATCCTTATCAATGATTTGGATGAAGGCATTGAGTACACCCTCAGTAAGTTTGTTGATGACACCAAGTTAGGTGGTAATGCTGAGTTACTGGAGGGAAGATATACAGAGGGACCTGCACAGGTTGTGTGAGATGATGTTCAACATGGACAAATGCTGGGTCCTACACTTAGGTCACAACAATCTCATGAATACTCTAGGCTTGGGAAAGAGTGGCTGGAAAGCTGTTCAGTGGAAAAGAAGCCAATGTGTACCCAGGTGGCCACAAATGCCAACAGCATCCTGGCCTGTGTCAGCAGTAGTACAGCCAGCAGGAAAAGGGCAGGGATTGTCTCCCTGTACTCAGCACTGTTGAGGTCACAACTTGAATACTGGATTCAGTTTTAGGACTCTCAAGAAGGACATTGAGGTGCTGGAGTACATCCAGAGAAGGGCAATGAAGTGGGTGAAAGGTCTAGAGAACAAGTATTATAAGGAGCAGCTGAGGGAACTGGGATTGTTATGTCTGGAGAAAAGGAGTCTGAGGGGAGACCTCATTGCTCCTCTACAACTCCCTGAAAGGAGGCTGGACCCAGGTAGGGGTCTGTCTCTTCTTCCAAGTAATAAGTGATAAAACATTGCACCAGGGGACATTTAGGTTGGGCATTAATAACAATTTCTTCACCAAAAAGAGTGGTAAGCCACTGGAACAGGCTGCCCAGTGAGGCGGCAGTCACCACTCCTGGAGGTGTTCAACAAATGTGTGGCACTTTGGGAGATGGTTTAATGGCCATGGTGGTGTTAGACATCTTTTCCAACCAAAACAATTCTATGATTCTAAGAAGAAGCCCTGACTTACTGATGTGCAGCAACTGTAATATCACCCAGGGAACAAGAATAGTTAATGGTATATATCATATATCCAAGGGAAGTCAAATGCACCTTCCAACCACACCCCCACTCGAAAAGCTGTCAGAAGGCAACAGTACTTCCAGGAAATAACAAAACCATGGTTATCTTAACAATTTGAATTCTTCACATTCTGAGATGTATATGTTTAACTACCTGAACACACCACCTCTGCTTTTTTTAAGACACAGAACATGTTATCCCTACTTAGGACCCAGCCGCACAGCACATTGTGTTGCCAGCAAACAGGTACCTCAGAAACAGTATTGGCCCAGTTACCACAGAGCTTCACCTGACCTAATGAGGCAGGGATGCTGCTGCCACTGATCAAACTATTTATCTCATACAGAGATATCCTTGATGGGGTACTACAAAGAGGCTTCTCCCTCCTAATATGATAAAACACTGGAACAGGTTGCCCAGGGAGGTGATGGATGCTCCCTCTCTAGAGTTGTTCAAAGCCAGATTGGATGAGGCTTTGAGCAATCTGATCTAGTGGGAAGTGTCCCTGCCTGTAGCAGAGCGGGGTGGAACTAGACGCTCTTTAATGTCCTTTCAACCCCAACCACTGTGTGAATTTATGAATCTATAACCTGCAGCATGGGGACTCTAATCAACACATCACTGTTTTTACCAGACCCCCTGCAACATTCACTGCATGTACTCCAGCTTTCCAGCATGGCAAGCAGAAGTCCTGTATGTTCTGTCTTCTTCACATGGTGCCAGACTGAATGCTAGGGATAAAATGCAACTGGACACACAGCACTGCAAGGTCAGCCTGTGGAAAGAAGAAAGAGCAGCTTACTCCAAATGAAGGGACTTCTTCTCTCTTCATTTCATTCACACGAATCAAGTAGTTGACAAAGTCTCGGGCAGCGTTGCTCTGCGCATCTTTCTTGTTGGTGGAATTGCCCATGCCAACATAGTTGAAGCCTTCTACTCGAACCTGCAAACAAAACCACAATGCTTTGGCACATACAACTGAAAGGGTTTTGAAAACCAGTAATACTGACTGAAACACCATATTTCAGTTGCTTCTTTACAATACAGGAGCTACCTTAATCCCAAACCCTCAGACAACAAGGGACAGGAGTAGGCTGGTGTGTCCTCTGCTGTAGAGCCACATTACTACAGCTAGCAAGATGTAACAGATTGCACCAACTTCGAGCCAAGCTTTAAAGCAGCAGTTTTACAGCCTGCCAGCTAACCCAGCAGGCTGCTGCAAAACTTGATCAGAGCAAGCTTCTTCAGACTAAGCAGGTATTTTAAATCATGCTTTTCTGCCACTACTGTCTTAAACAGTTATTGTCCTTCTTCTATATTTACAGTCAGTAACTCTGTTTTCTTTCAGCTTCACTTACTACAAAATCCCAGCATGGAGGGGATTGGAAGGGACCTCTGGAGATCATCTAGTCAACTCCCCCTCTAAACCAGGGTCAGCTTATGCACTTCTGATTTTCACTCTTCACTCTGCTAACTATATGAGCAGTTTTTAACTATAGTTAGCTGTTTTTAAGGGGAGGGGAGTGGCTGGGGAAAAAAAAAAAAAAAAGACAAGCAGGTGTGTATGTAATATTCCAGCTAGTCCCAACCATCACTAATACCAGACTGCATCTGTCCTCTGGTACTGAAACACAACAGTACTTGTCACCCATTTTCTCATCAGACACCATACTCTGCTCATATTGTACTTAACAGGTTCCATCCAAACCATGAGCTTCCATCTCAGCAGACCACCAAATCTACCAGGACAATGATATCACCAATCAAATGGTAATCCTACTGGAGCTGGATCCTACTGAATCCAACTGTCCTATTAGACTGTGAAAACTGGCAAAAGAGAGGGTTTTAGTGTGACCTATCCTTTAATCTCCTAAATTTCTACAGATGCTCATGGGGCATCAACATATAAAACCCAGAAGAACATAACTGTCCACACTGCCACTTCATCCAAGTAATGCTCAATGTCTCTTCTAAAACCTTTTAAATTGTTTAAATATCATTGTGCTTCTCAGCTTTATTACTGCTGGGGAAGAGGAACAGAGAAGGATACAGCAACAAATTCAAGGTGCTCAGTACAAATCTATGGCATCCTTTGCAAACTAACCCCTTCTGCATGTGGCCTTGCACTTTGTGCCAGCTTCTTCTTAGAGATCTCAGAGCCAAACTGAATTCAAAGCTCTCTGCTGGCACACCCACAATACGTGGAGCCAGGAACAACATAGTGTCAGAGCAGTGCACAGAGCAGAGGCCAACGCAACAGGAATTTTAATGTCTTGCAATGCAACTTCCAGAGAGGATCAAAGCTTTTGGTGAGACATTGGAGCCCTCTGCCCGCAATTTTAACAGCAAGAAGGAGCACACACTAGGAAAACTGATTCCTTCTTGCTGCAAGAGCTCTGAACCAAGCTGCTTTACTCTCACAAACCCACCAAGTGCGCTTTACACCCACAGGCACAACCAGCCTGGACGCTTCGCCTGCAAAATGGCTGAGCCTCCGGCTACCCGCCCTCCCGAAGCGCTCCCGGCGCCCTCGACTGCGAAGAGCCTCCCACTGAGGGCCTGACAAAACCCATCTCCCAGCAGGCCCCAGACCCCCGGGCAGGCCCAAACCCTTGGCAAACCCCTGACACCCAGAACGCTCCGGTCCCCGAGCAGGCCCCAGATCCCATAGCAGGCCCCAGAGGCCCGGGCAGGGCCTAGGCCGCGACCCTCTCCGGGGACGCCGGCAGGCGGCAGGCCCGCACCTCGCAGAGGAAGGTTTGCCGGTTGCGGCCGCCTCCGGCGCGGATCTCGTAGGTCGGCATCAGCCTCCTCTTCCCGCACCAGGCGTACAGGTAGTTCTTCACGTCGCCCATGGCGCCGGCAGGCTATGAAGACAGACACCGAAGGGGCCACGGCCCTCCCGTTCCTCCCGGCGCCAGCCTAGCGGCGGACAGCACCGCCCCCGCCGTCCCCCCGCATCCTCCCGCACATGCGCAACGGCGGATGGACAAGGCGGCGCTGGGCCTGGCCGAGTCGAACGGCAGGGCCTGACCCGGGCCCAAAAGCGGCGGCGTCCAGAGCTCCGGGGCGGGAGCACTGGGTCGTACTGGTGCTGGGCTTCTCTTACTCAGTGCCGCAGCGGGGCGGCAGCATAGCGGGGAGCAGAGTAAAGGGACCTGATGGGTAAATTCACTCCCAGTTATGGGGTTGTTTAGCTTGGATGAGAGCTTTTAAGATGAAGTCCAACCATTAAACCATGTCCCTCAGCACCACATGTACGTGGCTTTGAAACCTCTTTAGGGACGGGGACTCCACCACTGCCCTGGACAGCCTGGTCCAGACTTTGACAACCCTTTTGGGGAAGGAATTGTTACTCATATCCGACCTAAACCTACCCTGCTGCAACTAGACTTTTTTCTCTGATCCTATCACCTGTCACTAGGGAAGAGGCCAACCCACACCTGACACCAACCTCCTTTCATGGAGTTGTAGGGAGCTGGAAAGTCTACCCTCAGCCTCTTTTTATCTCCAAGGTAAACAACCCCAGTTCCCTCAACAGCTCCTCACCAGACCTGTTGTCCAGACCCTTCACCAGCATTGTTGCTCTTCTCTGGACACACTCCAGCACCTCAATGTCCTTCTTGTAGTGATGGGCCCAAAACTGAAGTCAGTATTTGATGTGTGGCCTCACCAGAGCTGAGTACAGGGGCAAAATCACCTCCCTGCTCCTGCTGGTCATGCTATTTCTAATCCAAGACAGGATGCTGTTGGCTTTTTTGGCTATCTTGGCACACACACTGGCTCCTTTTCCACTGAGCAGCTTTCCAGCCACTCTTGCCTAAGCCTAGAGCATTCATGGGCTTGTTGTGACCCAAGTGCAGGACCCAGCACTTGTCCTTGTTGAACCTCATCCCACTGGCCTCAGCCCAATAATACAGCCTATCCAAGACCCTCCCTAGGGCCTCCCTACGTTCAAGGAAACCAACACTCCTACCTAACTTGGTGTCATCAGCAACCTTCCTATCTTATACATCATGGGCCCTGTACTGAAATACTCTGTGGGTTACAATTAGCATGGCAGCATTTGTATTTATTTTCCAAAGGGCCTAGGAAGCAACTCTCACATCCTCAGAGGACAAGGGTCTCCACAGGCATGGCAATGCACTAGCCCACAGGCCTCAGCTGCTTCAGTCCCAGGAATGGTGCACAGCAGCCTCTGCAGACACCCACAGCATCCAGGACTGAGTCAGCTCTTTTCCCCATCACTCAACAATGACAAGGTTTCCTAAACTTCTGTCATGGTTTGGGAGACCAATTCTCCCACCACAGGCAAAAGAAAAGACTCAGAAAAATGGATTGCAAAAAAAATGGTGGAAAGTTTAAATGGAAAAACAATGAAAAGTTTTACAGAAAACCACAAGCACCGTGACAGAGAGAGAGATCCCAAAGCATACCCAAGAGCGTCCCATCCCCACCTGGGGGTACACCCAAACCCTCCCAGGGCTCTTTCTCACCCCCCCAACCCAGCCTTGGGCCTGGGCAGGCCCAAGGGAGGCAACTCATGCCATTTTACCTAGGCAGCAGTGGGGGGACAAAAGAGAGAGTAAGGACCCTGCGTGGATGTTTTATAGAGGAGCAGAGAATTATGGGTGAAATACCTGGTTTCCTGTGACCACCCAGTGGGCTGGACCCTTTTGGGACCTCTCAGGTGTGGTCTGTGCAGCGGCATCCGGGCCAGCACCCAGCCTAAACCACCACAACTTCTTAGAAAGTCAAGGGGAAGGAAAGGAAAGAAAGCCTTATTATTGTGTATTTTATGTTCAGTGGTTACACAGTGAGGGGAATTTAGTACTTTTTTTCATGCTTAGTGACGTGCCTCCACAGTTACCACCCTCTCTTTGCTCCCTACAATCATCCCTATCAGGAGAACTGGGGCAAGGGATGAAGGGCATGAGACCTCACATTTGTCAGCCACACTTTCAGTCAGACAGTAAAAGCTCAAGCTGGTGGAGAGACGTCCTGAGTGCAAACAAGCACATTTTAATCTCACAGTAGGTGATGTTCTGACATGGAAGACATTATTCTGCATTGCAATGGAGAGATGCACAGCTCAATTGTGGCTTCACTTTCACCACAAGGAAAAGGATGGACAATCGTCTGCCCATTAGAGAGATGAAAGTTTTGTTGCAAAAGGATTCTTTTAATTTTGCATTCAGTAAAGATAAATACAGTGAGATAAGACAAAAGAAGATTTCACATGTTCAGTGTCCGAGTGATTCTGCCAGTAAGGCTGGTGTGAGCAACCAGTGTCACACCATTGTTTAAATACACAGTACAGTGCTCGTCAAGAGAGGGTGGAGACAGATCTTCATTCTGACTATATAAAAGGACTTTGTATTCTCCAATTGAGGAAAATTTGCTTTTTTTTGTTAAGAGATACCAGCTAGTCCTGGCAAGTGCAGAGTTCCAGGAGAGCAGAGTGAAGTTACACTAAAAAGGACTGCATGTACAACAATAAAGCCAGCACAGTGGCTGAGGCACATTGCCAATTCCCTGAAAGAAATCACAGCCCATCACATGGGGAGTGTGCCAGATGACAGTGAATCCCAGAAAAGGAACCTCCACTTCCAGAGTGACATGGAAACAAACATCAGTTGCCATCAGGCCACACAATGCTGTCCAGCTTGGCTTTGGCCTTGACGATGAACTCCTCAGAGGCATCAATGAGGGGAGGCCGTGGAGGTCCCATGGGAATGCCAGAAACAAAAGTCACGACAGCTTTAGTTTGCGCAACACCAAAACCTGAGTGGACAAAAGCACAATCAGCACATTTAGAGACCACTGTGCTCACACAGAGCCAAGCCTGGGGAGTCATAACATTCTGATGTCATGTGACAACAACATTAGGTAGCAGCTAAGACCACTCTGGGAAATTTCAGGAGGCCTCTCTGTCCATAGCTCGGATCTCCTTATGTACCTCTGGAAATTCAGTGTTTGCCTCTTTATTTATCAGGTTAAATAATGATCCATTTCCTCTGACTGTTAACCCAAGAAATTCAACCAAGCACTAAAGCTCATCTAGATTCACTGGGGATTACACAGGTACAGCATTGACACAGTGGACAGTTCTCTTCATTAAGTGAAAACCATGAAATGTCTGACTGATTCTCCCTGTACTACTCTGACTTGTTTTTTATAGTAAATATATAAGCAATTGCAGAATTGCTTTTTATATTAAAACTTGGGTTTGTTTCTAAAAATCATTCAGTTCTAAAATGTTTTTGCCTTGTAGAGCCTTAACTCTTAAATCATAGCAAGGGAGGAGAGACAAGTGTCAGAGCTGTTTGCCTACTGGAACACCACCATTCCAAAAAAAAAAAAAAAAAAAAAAAAAGCAACCTAGAAATGAGATTGTGGAGACAGAACAACATTTAAAAAGCCAACCCACAGAAAGAGTCAGGATAAGAAAAAAGGGTAAAACACAAAGATTTCACAGAAGGAAGGAAATGAGACTGGAATCTGTTGGGGATGCTTGGTCAGCTCCCTTTGTTCAGTTCCCAGCTGCTACTAACTCAGCAGACACAACATTTTCTCACTGCAGAAATCTTCCAGGAAGGAAGTTCTGAGGGTACAGCAACATGAGAGCTTCTGGAGCACCAAGTCTGCATTTTCAGATGTAACAAGGGAAGAAGGCAGCAGAGAACTTACCTAGCTTGATGACAAAACTGAGAAATTCCCCTGTAAGAAACTAGAAAAGACAGACAGCACCTTATTAGCTCCTGCAAAGTTTTAAGGTGTAAAAGCATCCAGAGCTGTTATGATATTTACATAGTATCTAATTATTGTACAGCTCTGAGAAAAGCCCTTGGCCACCCACTCAGTCTGTGGAAATACTGATTGTGTTCCACTGGAATAGGCAAGGGAAGGATAGATAAAGGGAAACTATGGCTCCCTCCCAGTCTATCACTCTTGTTCAAGCTGTCCCTAACTGCAAGCAGCCTAAGAACACTCATAAGTTTTGTATCAGGCTCTAAAGCTTTACAAATCTGAATACCTGCTGCCTAATGATTTCCCAGAGGAGATCATCTTTCAGATGTCTTTTAGACTTTCCTCCTGCAGTCACTTCTATTATAAGCCAAAAAACCAAAAAGATGCTTGAAATGCCCCATAAAAACACTGGGCATAGATTGTAGACTGATTGCTCAGAACTCCTCATGAATATTCAAGTTGTCCAAGAGCAAGAGAGGTCAAGGCAGAGCTGATCTGGGATAGCTTTCTGCCCTACATTATGTAAGGTATCCTCAGAATATTCCTTGTCAAGTGCCTTGTTCAGGAAAAGAGGCCAGGCCACTGCTCACTGCATAGAGGAGATTAGAGTTGAAGGATAAGTAAGGCAGGTATTGGTTAGAAGTTAGTAAGCCAAAAAGGTGAGGAAAGATAAGTAACAAGCAGGGGAAATGGAGCTGAAAGAATTTTGCTTTACTAAAGCTACCTAAGGGTGTGGATGACAAAAATCACATGGAATACAGCCCCAGCAGAGCCTGAAGAAAAAGAAGGCTACTCCTAGTGAGGATGTTAGGATAGTATACCTGATACCTCCGCGCTAACACAAGGTCTGGCTTCGCAAAGGCTTGCAACATCAGATTGGTTTTTTGCCCCAAGTAGTTGTATGTACTGTCAAAAGACAAAAATAGAGAGGAGCTCAGAACCACTGAAACAAAAGAAGCAGCCATAGGCCTTTGCTGTTGACATTATAATAATGCCATTATTATGATAGGGATTCATGCAATCTATGTGAAGCTTATATTGTCAATCATCTGAAGTATGCCAAGCCCCATGGAAGAGTTTACAGAGCAAATTTCTCTTCTCAGTTCTTTACAAAAGGAAGTACTTATCAAAATTAAAAATAAAAAGACACAACAATACAGAAAGTTAGTGATTCCCCAGCTGTTTGTTCCATTTAATAGTTAGCCACACAAGGACAGGGATATCACACAGTAATTTATCTAAACAGCCTGGTGTGAGGGACAGAAGACAAATCAGAAATTAAACTCAGCAGAGCCCTTTTACTTTCAGACTTCTCATGTGAACTGAAGATTTTAACCTCTCTTGGTTTTCCACATGGTAAAGAGAAAAGTGACTCCCTACTTCAGAAAGTTGCCGTGAGGATAAAGATGTTGAAACCTTGGGGTCAGCTTACAGATGCAGCAATAATCACTCACGGGAACATAACCTGAGATCCCAGGTGATACGGCTGTCCCATAGCTAGCACTGGAGCTAGCTCATCTGTCTGCTTGCTGCTCTACAACCCTACCCTGCAAAATTCTCCACTGCAGCAACTGAAGACAGTGAGAGGAACACTGTGTAGATAATGGAAGATACAACAATACAGTGTGTGTGTTTTGAGGGGAAGGAAGCCAAACCATACTGACCTTCCAACTGCTCCATTTGCCCCTATTGCCAGTGCACCCAGCAGTTGCTAGTTTGGGGTGGGGGAGAAAAGAAAATAATTTTTACTTCACGTAACAAAGGGGGAAAAAAGGTGTGGTGGGAAGGAGCAGCAAGACCACCTGGCACTGAATGTCCAGGGTTACTTTTTTCCCTAAGGCTGAAGCAAGAGAATGCCACAGAAGAAACCATTTTTAAGAATCTCTTACCTCATCCACCCCATAAAGAAATTCAAATTGCTCTCCCTCATTCTTGTTTATACACTGTGCAAGGTCCAAGAGGTCTGTGTCGCTGAACTTCACGCCCTGGAAGGTGGGAATCCGCTCTTTTATTCCATCCAGCAACTCTTCAACACGAACTGTGCAGAAGAGCAAACTCATATGAAGAAACACAACCTTTCTTGTGGGAGACTGCCCTGTCTTGTGCTCAAGAAGTGTTCACTTCTGGTCTAAGCCAAAACTATATAGCTCTAAAACAAGCAGTAGGACACCTTCAATGTGGCTTATTTCCCACACTCAGCCAAAAGACATCTTTCCATCCTCTCTGAAGCATTCCTTCTACCAGATCAGAAGGGAAACACCAGAAGCCTATGTTTAGGAATGAACTGGCAACAATATATTTTAAAACAAATATAAATACTTCCAGAAACATCACAACCTGCTGTCTAGAGCTCATTCCTCTGCTAAATAACAAGATCACACATAACTGATTGGCAAACATGACTATGCAGTCAGTGTACACCAAGAGAGAATGGTCACTATCATGTGATTCAACTATGGTTATCCATGAAAATTACCTATCCTGGTCCACCTAAGTGCAAAACCATGGTCAGCATCACCTCCTTGATCCAAGTCGTTCAGTACTTATAAGTCAAAACTTTTTTCCAATTGAGAGGAATTCCATTTATTTTCCAGTGTTGGATTCACCTCTCATTTTCAGAAAGGATCTTTTCCACAGCAGCTTGCACATGAGGTAAGCAGAGGCCACATACTACTGGTAGACTAATCACAGAAGCCACTGGGATTCTTCGGGCTGCTCAGAAGAGCTCATGAAGCAGTACTTACTCTTCACACCTGTCAGAGGAGGAATGTGGTAGTAATAAAATGGAACTTCAGGGGCTTCAGACGCAACCTTCTGTAAGAAAGCAACCAGTTCATCTGGAAGAAAACAAGCAAGGACCCACATAAGAGAAGGAGATTATCTGTGGGGAACAAGAAGTCAGATTCTGAACAACCAGGAGCTGTGGAGAGACCACCTACAGCCTGTATAACATACACACTGAGCCATATAGAAACCTGCACACATCATAAAACATTAAATGGAACAAAACTCAGTGGAAGATCTTAGGAAAGGCAAAGATGATATTTATTTTAGACCAAACCAATTGCAGTAATTCACACTCATTCTCTTAGAGATTTAACTCTGCTCTCACACGTGCAAGACCTGTGTGCCAAATTGGTCTCATCAGGATCACTTGTGCACAACATAGAGAGCAAAGGATTACGTTCACATTCACCTCCCTGCAGTACTGCTCAGTGGTGATGATGAACAAGTTGTTGGACAACTTTTTTGTACTGTTTTAGGAATCAAAGAGACTCCTGAGAATCTTATTCACTGCATGCTTTATAAATTTTAGGCAGTCTTCCCTAAATAAGACATGATACACCAGATATGGCCTCACTACGTCAGAGTAGAGGGAGAGAAGAACCTCCCTTGATCTGCTAGACACACTCTTCCTAATGCACCCCAATATACCACTGGCCTTCTTGGCTATGAGGGCACTTTGCTGGTTCAAAGATGGCAGTGACCCTGTATTTATGATAAAGGTTTACAGTGCAATATAAAAGGGCCTCAGTGGGGCAATCACATCTACTCACCTTTGGTTTGGGGTTTGAAGAAGAAGGGGGCTATCACAGCAATAGCGCTAGCTCCTATGGCAGCTGCATGTCTTGCCTACAAAGGAGGGAATGGAAAGTATCTGAAGGTACATGTGGTTGCTGTGTATCACAAACAAAGTGAAAAGGAATCGCATCATATACACACCAACTCCTGGGACTCTGGCAGACTCAGTGCTCCCACATGAATGATCACATGATCCAATCTGCATGAAAAACAAGACGGTTCAGAGCTGCTCACAGGGCATGAACAGGCAGATTGAGTTAACTTTCATTTCTTCTCAAGAATAAGCAGCCCTTTTGTCGTAACACAACAAGGACACAGCTTTTTTTATCTCTAGAGCCCTATTTTGTCCCCTTGCTCCCAGTGTACCAAAGAGAAGCACTCTTGCAAGCTCTCAAAGCAGCCGAACTGGACACCAGTTAACTGGCAGTAACAAAACAGACGGACACCAGTTAACTGGCAGTAACAAAACAGACTTATGTGACAAAGGAGCAAGGGAACCAAGTCAAACAACAAAATACTCCAAACCAAGACATCAGCAAATATGGCTTTGCACTCAGGCATGCCTATATCATAATTCAATATAGGGAATCCCCTGTTCACTCAAGCTACTCACTTGTCTTTTCCTTGGCACACCCATTCTTCTGCCAGCTGTTTCCTCTCCTGGGTGCTAAGGGACAGTCCTTCTCCTGTTGTGCCATTCACTGTTTCAACACAATACAACACACTTGCTGAGGTCTGGCCTATATGTACTGGTTTTACTGAAGACAAGAACTGACACCTTTGATGGTATTAAACAACTTTTCTCCCCCCAACTCATTTTAAGATAGCAATGGTCTGCACCAGCATCTGCCTGAGGATTGCAGTATTACCATCACTGAACGCTGTGCTGGAACACTTGAGTGTTTCAGGATCAGCAATGGTGGGAGGCAGGAGGCAGAAGGCAGAATCAGTTGCTGAAACCGGGAAACTGTTCCCCAGCCATCTCCTCCCCACAGACACTACCTCCTTCTCCCTGCAGTGAGTCAAGCTTGTGGCAAGCGTAGCGAGCCAGGCAGAGTGAGTGTCTATTGTCCACTCCAACAGCTTGACCTGAAATTTGGTGTCTCTGTGGTGAGCAGAATTTTGTGTGCTACCTAGGCCAGAGGGCACCTGGAAAACAAGATCTATGTTCAGTCACAAACACCAGATTAAACTGGGACAATTGAAGCCACTACCACTCTCTGCTCTGCATCTTGGCACTCTTTTGACTGCAGTTTTGAACCAAAACCTTAGGACTGTCTTCAGCTTAATTAATTATGGCAGGCTGTGACTAAGTGTGGTTTAGCAGATGCTGTATTCTCTACCCTGTCAGCCCTCCTGCCCCCATAGCAGTCCCTGAGATGGAAGCAGAACAAAGAGAGAGGAACAGTGACCGCCCTGATATCACCCAGTATACCACAGATCTCCTAAGGAACCCCGTCTGGCTTTGATGAATTCACTGAACTTTCTGGACTCCTGAGCTGATGGGGTTTTAATCAGATCACAGAATCATAGAATGGTTTGGGTTGGAAGGGACCTCAAAAGACTGTCTAATTCCAACTGTCCCACTGAGCAGGGACACCTTCCACTTAGACCAGGTTGCTAAAGGCCTCATCCAACCTGGCCTTGAACACCTCCAGGAAGGGGGCATCCACAACCTCCCCACGTAACCTGTTCTAGTGTCTCACCACCTTCACTGTAAGGAACTTCTTCCAGTCTAAATCTGCCCTCTTCCATCTTAATGTAATTTCCCCTTGTCAAATGCATCTTGCCCAGGCAAAGGGGAGAATCATTCAGCTGTGTCTTCTGTGCCAACACAATTCATCCACACATCTCAGGGAACATCGTTGTATGAAAGTGACACTTACAGAATCACAGAATCATAGTATCAGTCAGGGTTGGAAGGGACCACAAGGATCATCTAGTTCCAACCCCCTGCCATGGGCAGGGATACCTCACACTAGATCAGGCTGGCCAGAGCCTCATCCAGCCTGGTCTTAAACACCTCCAGGGATGGGGCCTCAACCACCTCCCTGGACAGCCCATTCCAGGGCTTCATCACTCTCATGGTGAAGAACTTCCTCCTCATGTCCAGCCTGAATCTCCCCACCTCCAGCTTCATTCTATTCCCCCTAATCCTATCACTACCTGATATCCTAAGAAGTCCCTCCCTAGCCTTTTTGTAGGCCCCCTTCAGATACTTTTATGCCTCACAGAATGGGGTATAGGCAAAAGCAGAAGCCTTCAGTATTGCCATACATTCTCCACTGGTGAACATAAATGTGCAGAATGAACCCATATTTCTCCATATCAGGCAAGATATCACAGGATTGCCATTCAGACAAAAGGATGTAACTGTTTCTGTCAACTTACCAAAGATGTTCTTGATGTTCTGCTTGCCTACCAGATAGTCAACATATTGACCAATCACCGAAAGGTTTATTTGTCTGGAATGAAAGAAACCTCAGGAACCACCAGTCTACACCCACAAATACCTTAACCTCAGAGATTAAGACAAACAAAAGAAAGACACGTTGTGCAACCCTTGCATTTGTGCAGGCACAAACTTCCCCAAGGTATGACACTCTCAGCATGTGTTTAGGATTTCAAGTAACAGGTCAGTCCTGAATTCTTCCTTCCAGTTTCTCTTCCTCCTGACAAGCAGTTCACTCTTCCAACCTTGTATCTCAACTGAAAATTACTGCAAACTCATCACAGCAAAGGACATTTTGGGGGCAGATGTGAGAGACAAGAGGCACTAAAACTTTTTTAACTGTTGATGGAAACAGGAGTCCTTGAGAGCACAAAATTATTTGTGCAAGTGCTGGCAAATAGTTAAACTACACTTGCAACTGCTGGACATGGACCGTGAAATGGCATCTGCTGGATGTGACTTTGACCTTGCTCTCTCATAATAGGATGAGGGAAGCAACAGACTTCCCTGATGAACGGGAAATTGAATTCTAGCTTTATCTTTTCTGCTTATTTTGTTTATCAGTGTATAATATTTCACTTTGTTTCCATTTGTCAAACATACAGACCAGCCCTACAGTCTGAAAGGAAATTCTGGGACCCTGACTGGGTTCACACACCACCTAAAATTTCAGAGCTACATTCCCAGAACATTTCTTACAAGAGTCATATATTCCAGGCAGCAGGCTCAGGTCATTCTCCAAATAATATGTTGCAATAAATTTGAAATACAGAAATAGATAGAGAGACATAGAATCATTTATGTTTGAAAAGAACTTTAAGATCACCGAGTCCAACCATTAACCCAGCACTGCAAAATTCCTTACGTCCAAGCTAAACCTCCCCTGATGCAACGTGAGGCCATTTCCTCTTATCTTGTGTCTTGCTACTTGGGGAGAAGAGACCTTCTTTCAGGGAGCTGTAGAGAGCCAGAAGGTCTTTGCTCAGCCTCCTTTTCTCCAGGCTAAACAATCCCAGTTCCCTCAGCTGCATCTCACCAGACCGTTTTCTAGATGCCTCATCAGCTTTTTTTGCCCTTCTATGGACCCGCTCCAGCATCTCAACATCCTTCTTGTAGTGAGGGGATAGTTGAGTCGTAATACAAAACTGAATTGGAACGAAGCTTCCTTAAAAGCAGGAAAGGAAGCAGTGACTGCAATGCAAATTAGTTCCCTGGCTATCACAGTACCATGCCTTACAGCATTTCCAGAAGCAAAGTCTCAGTTTTGAGGACGACTAGCAAATCTCCACCAGCTCCCTTCAGAAACACACAGAGATCTGGACATATTCCCCACCAGAGCAGCTCAGAGTCCTTTGCTGACTCTAGTAAAACTGTCTTGCAACATCAAAATGCAGTAAGGAGCACATGTTTGTTACCACTACTTTGAGGAAGGCTGATTTTCAGCTTCCAGTTTGATGTTATTTTCAGAATCCTGCAGTCCTTGCAATATTTTTTGGGGTTTAGACTAATCCTATGCACACATATATTCACATTAATGTGTTGGTTCTGGTATCTAGGGTAAGGAAAAGTCTAAAAAGACAGCACATTTTGTCAATTATTTTCTAGCTCTCAAGAGCTCTTTTTAACTAGGGCTGTCATTTTCCTTAACAAATGGGAAAACAATGCAATACTCTACCCATATAACCTTGCTATGATTTAATTACAATACAAAAGCAGCAGAAAGAGAGAGAGAAGATTGATCCAAACTCTCCAGAGCTAGACATACAGAACTTGGTGGGCCGGTGCAGACAGAGGTGAAGGGAACCCACTCCAGTGCCAGCAGGATGAACCTATTACTTTCCTCATCCCATCAGAGATCTGATTAAAAAAAAAAAAACAAACAAAAAACCTACCAAAACAAACACAAATCTGATAATTTCAGAACTAGAAATATGGAAAATACAAGTCTAAGATAACAGTAATCAGTGAAACTTTGACAACTCACCCATCAGGAGTCATTGGCGTGACTGTAGCAGCTACAAGACCCTGTAACTTTTTTCTGGGTGTCATTGAGCTGTTTGAGTGAGATGATATTAAAATGATTAGCATCTTAATATAAGTGCTGTTCAAAAGCAGAACCGGACAAGCAGAGTTCAGAAGAAGTGGATTTTGCAAGGCAGTTAATTGTGGTTAGAGAATTCTTTTTGTTGTTGATGAAAAACATCTTATCACAAGCAGCACCATGCCCAGACAGGACTGGGAGCCCCAGGCACCGAGACACATTTATTTTAACTTTCTTTTTCCCCATGTAGGCTGTGATCTAGCACGTACCTGGCAGCCTGACAGGGAGAACAGCGCTGCAGAGAAGCGGGCTCAAAACACTTTCCCCGCGCAGGGCACCCTCACGCTGCCCTACTGCGGATCTCCAGTCAATCGAGGGGCCGGCCTGGGCACCTCTGGTCGCCTGGAGCAGCGGCTCAGGCCCTCGCTCGCCTCGCGCCTCGCCCCTCGCTCGCCTCGCCCCTCGCTCGCCTCGCCCCTCGCTCGCCTCGCCCCTCGCTCGCCTCGCCCCTCGCTCGCCTCGCCCCTCGCTCGCCTCGCCCCTCGCTCGCCTCGCCGCCCGCCCGGCTACGCGGCAGTTCCGGGGCGGCCCCGCTGGCCACCACGCTCTCCTCCGGCCCGGCTCAGCGGGCGGCGGCGCTACGCCGGCGCGGTGTGGCCTGAGTGGGCCCGGGCACCGCTTTCCGTGGCTACGAGGCCAGAAGGCGCTGAGCGGGGAACCGGCATCACCTGATAGCTTGCTACAGAAGCCATCTCCTCCATCCATCCTCTGCCTTCCCCCGGGTCTCCTCGGTGACCCCCTGAAACAGCTAGCGTCCTGCAGGCTCGCAGCACCAGCAGCCTGCTCTCCAGAGAACACAGAACCGTTTTGGTTGGAAAAGACCCTTAAGATCATCGAGTCCAACCCTTAACCCAGCATTGCAACGTGACCACTAAGCCATGTCCCTCAGCACCACACCTACATAGCTTTGAAATCCGCCCAGGGATGAGGGCTCCACCACTGCCCTGGGCAGCCTGTTAGAGGGCTTGACAACCCTTTTGGGGAACAAATTGTTCCTAATGTCCAGTCTAAACCTCCCCTGATGCAACCTAAGGCTATTTCCTCGAGCTATCACTTGTTCCTCTGGAGAAGAGACCAACCCCCACCCAGCTCCAAACACCTTTCAGGGAGCTGTAGGGGGCAATGAGGTCTCCCCTCAGCCTCCTTTTCTCCAGAATAAACAACCACAGTTCCCACTGATGCTCCTCACAAGACTTAATTTCCAGGCCCTTCACCAGCTTTGTTGCCCTTCTCTGGACCTGCTCAGGCACATCAATGTCCTCCTTAGAGAGACCCAAAACTGCTGTAGCCCCACCAGTGCTGAGTACAGGGACACAATCACAGCCCTGGTCCTGCTGGTCACAGTATTGCTTGATCCAGGCCAGGATGCTGGTGGCCTTTTTGGCCACCTGGCCCCACACTGGCTCATATTCAGCCAGCATTTGACCAATATTCCCATGTTTAACATCTAAAGCTTGTTTGTATCACTATTTGCAAACTTAAAAAATAAGAAAATAAATAAATTTTAAAAGTAAATAACAGGGTGCAGAGAAGGATTTTGCAAGGCTCACTATGGCAAGTGGTGTAGCAAACCCACACTGTTGTGTCCTAAAGGGAACAAGCACCAGAGGGCATGTCAGAAGCTTGCCAAGGCCTGGGAACTGTGATAAAGAGCATTTCTAGTTAAAAGTTTGCTTTTTTTCCCATACAAACTAGTCACATTTCATCTTTTATCTGTCCTCACGCAAAAACAAAGATGCAACTGGAGACGAAACCTAAAACTACAGCTCAGTAATTTAAGGGTAATCATCAAAATACTCTCATTATCATAAAATAAAATCTCATATGCCCCAAAAATTCAGCATTGAACCAAAAGCCACAAGATGCATAGAAATGAGAAGTGGAAGACCTGCTTCATTTTGGCCTTCCTATGCACATCACCATGTCCTGGGTGCTGTCTACATTGTAAGGATACCACAAGGACTTCAGCCAGGAAAGGCTTCAGCTGCCTTTTCTCTCATCCTCTGCCCGTTTCTGGTGCTGGAAGCACTCTCAGCCCCAATGCAGTGCCCTGGCTTTGAGACACACAGCATGGGGAGCTGGGAGGATCCCCATTGCTGTGTGAGAAAGGCTAACAGAGGTCAGGCTATGCCAAAGGAGCAGAAAACAACAGCTCATGGGGAGCTAGAAGTGCTCCCTGCGTGCAGCCCACATGGCTTTGGTTTTGTTCTTCAACCTGTGATTTTATCAGATGTGTAGCACATGCAGTGCAGAGTCTGAGTCCCATGGCAGACAGGCACCTGTGCACAACACAATCCTCCTCTGTCCCACCAGAACCACAGCTGGTCCGGAATCCAAGCCTTCTCACAGCAGATGTGACCAGCACACCACCAGCAGCACTTCTAAAGGACAGAGTTGGGTCCTGCACAGGGTTGAGGCTGATATTGAACAGACTCAAAAGAAAGGAGGCTGTGAAAAGCCACATAAAATGCACAGACTGACCACCAAAAAGATATCAATTGGTCTTTCTTGATTATGCCTCAAAGCCTGCAGCTTGCAGGTCTCCTGTGGTCCCAGTTTGCGTCCTAGGGAAAATAATTTGGGTTTCCCACACTCACCCATTCAAACAGGTGCAATAAAACATTCACATTTTGAGATCTTCCATCAAAATATGTTTGGACAGCATCCAGTGCCTGCAGTAGGGACGAATCCCCCATTGTTGTGTGCTCTGGAACCACATTTTTCATGTAGTCACAAAATAATCTTCGGAGTTTGGGTTTGTGGTATTCCTCCTCCACTCCAAACTATGCTCACTGTGGGCTGTGCACATGCAGAGGTCACTTTCCCAGGGGTTGGCTTTATTGAAAAGTTCTCACAAAGCACATGTATTTTTATTTTCTTTGAGGCTCAGAAATTTCCAGAATTTCCTCTTCTCCATATTCTTCCATCCCTGTGAGCAATTTCTCTTTCTCTAGGCTGAGCAGTCCTAGCTCTCTCAGCCTCTCCTTGTAATAGAGAACCATTGACCATCTTCAGGGCCCCTTTAGTGGGGAGACCAGCTCTCCAGTTCCATCTCACCAGTGCTGAGCAGACATTCCTTGACCTGCTGGCAACTCTTTTTGTAATGCAGGATACTGCAGGGTCACATTACTGGCTCATGTTCAACCTGGTGTCCACCAGGACCCCTGGGTCCTCTTTGGGCACACTGCTTTATAGCTAAGTGGCTCCCAGTCTGTACTGGTGTATGGACTTACCTCTTCCCTGCTGCAGGACATTGCACTCCCTTTGTTGAAGTTCATGATGTTCCTTTCAGTTAATTTCTCCAGCCTGTCCAGGTCCCTCTGCAAACTTGCTGAGGGTACTCTGCTCCATCAATGTGGTCATGAATGAAGAACCTCAGCAGGCCTGGTACCAGAAGAACACTGAATTTCATGAGGTTTGAAGATAATTCAGAGCTCTGCAGTTCAGTATTTTAAGAGTTTTAGAGTTACTCTGTGCTGTTGACAGCTTCTAAGGTATGTTTTACAGGAGCTCAGAGTGCTTTAGAGCTGCTTAAAAGTCTGTAGGAGTTACAGATTGGTCCAGAAGAATTTAAGAACTGCTTAGATCTCTTAGAGGAATTTCAAAGATGTGTAGAGGAGTTCAGAGCTGTACAGCATTTTAGCCATATTTAGAAATACATTAGTGAGCTTATAGTAACATAGAGGAGCTTTAGACAGTTTATATGTGCTCTGAAGAACTTTAGAAAGAGTTTACATCTATTTAAAGTGCTGTAAACTCCTGTAAAGGAGTTTTGTCATGCTTTGCAAGACTTTAGAGCTGCTTAGAAATGTTTATAGGGGTTTTAGAAGGGTTGGATCAATTTAGAGCAGTGTGGAGCTGCTTAGTGCTGTTTGAAGGATTTCAGAGAAGTTTGAGCAGTGTTCCTCTCTATACAGGAGTTTCAGAACTGCATCAATGAGTTCTAGAGCAGTTGTAAGGAGTCTGAGAGGGGTTTGACAGTTACTTTATAGCATTTTTATGCTGCTTGAAGTAGTGTGGAGGAATTTTAGATACTGTTTAGAAGATTTTGAGAGAGGTACCATGGATATTTTAGAAGAATTTAAAGGAATTCAATAGGGCCTTGAGCAACCTGGTCTAGGAGGTGTCCCTGCCCATGGCAGGGGGTTTGAAACTAGATGATCTTTGAAGTCTCTTCCAAACCATTCTGAGAATCTATGAATTTATAGTCTCTCACCATTGTCTATAGCTGATTAGAAGAGATTTAGAGCTGTGTAGATGGGTTGTAGAGAAGTGTAGTGCAGGTTAGAGGTATTCTGGAGCTGTTTAAAGATGTCTGGACTGGTTTAATGGCACCCTGGAGTGTTTTAGAACCAGTGAAATTATTTAAGAAGGTGTAATTTAGGGGGTGTAGTAACAGCTCTTTAAGAGCTCATCATAGGTATTTCATAGCTGTCTGGTGGTATTTTAGAGAGGTTTAGAGGGATATTCAAGGATTTTTAGAGGTCCCTAGAAGAGTTTAAGAGGTCCAAAGGAAATTCAGAGATCTTCAGATCAGTAAAGTTCTACATCAGATGAATCTGAAGGCTGTTTAGAGGAGGTTTAGAAAGATGTTAGGGCAGTTTAGAGGACCCTAACACTCTTGAAAGGGTTAGTACAGCTGTTCAGAACTGTTTTGTGTGCTTTTGAGGAGTACGGAGGAATTTGGAGTTATTTTTAATATCTTTAGAACTGTTTACAGGAAGTTTAAAGGTATTTTAAAGAGGGTAATAAATTGTTAGGGATGCTTAGAGCCATTTGGTGGCAGTTTAGAGCTGAACAGAAGAGTGATTTAGAGACCATTTAGAGGTGTGTGGAGGGATTTGCTTGGAGGAGATTGCTCATTGCAGCAGTAGAGGTCCTTACAGCTCTTTAGAGCTGATTTAAGTACTTTTAGAAGAGGTATACAGTTGTTTAGAGCTGCCCGTAGGAGGTTGAAGTCTTACAGTAGTTCAGAGATATTGTAGAGGCATTTTAGGATTGTTCCAGCCCTTCATCTCCCCACTTCACTGCTGGTTCAGGGTCAAGACTGTCTTCTCACACTTTTCAAAGCCACAATCAGTATTTCTGACTGCCTTTACTGACACTGACCCTCTCCTTTATTCCTTGGGTGAGGGTTTCATGTTTCAGAGTAGTCTGCTTACCTTTGGAAGAAATGCCATTAAGAAAATGATGGTAAAGGTTCTAAGATTCTGCTATTTACGCTGATATTGGCTTCAGCCAAAAAACATACACAAGTTATTCCACAGAGGTTTAAAGAACAGCATAGGTTGAGTTCAGCAGTACTACATAGCACAAGCCTCCTCTTCATGCCTTCTGTAGTCATCAGCAAATGCACCACAGCATGTCCCCCTCATGCTATTCTCCCAAGTGCTCCAATGATGTGTGAGTTCAGTCTTAAAGATGAAAGAAGAAATTAAGTGTACTATCACCATTTAAAATACTTCCTCTCCTTTATACTCATTTCCAGTGCATGTTTAATGCCAAATACATCCTTTCACTGGAAAAAACCCACAAACATGTAAGGCAGGCTTCAACAGCTGTGGGTATTTATATTTGGGAGGATCTGAACACAAGAACTCATATTCAGGTTCCAAACTCTGCCTTGTAAATTTTGGGGAAGGCAGAAGAAGAGTTTAGGATGCAGCTGCGGCATGACGTGTGCTGACTGGAAAAGTGCCTTCCCACATACCACTGAAATAAGCAGGGAAGTGCCAGTGGTGCCAAAGCTCAGAAGATAATAAAGGCACCAGGGAAAACAACAGAAATCAGTTGCTCTTCCCAAAGCAAGTGATTAAAAATACAGTTTCATAGATTTATGCATTTTTTCTAAAAAGAATGAACACGAAAGTCAAAAGCTTACCTAAAGAACTCCTTAAGGTCATTTAACATAGGGAGGTTATAAATCCTTTTTGTTGCCATGTGCAAACACACTGGATTCACATATCTGTTAAGAGCTCTGTTATCCAAATAACTGATTTGCTGAGGCAGTTCAACTGCTGAAGCAAAAGGCCCTGCAAGCATCCTCCAGACTTTTTTATTCTTGCTGTGTTAACACTTCCAACATTTTCTTTGATGACTACAACTTACTATCCCTGTCCTGCTTTCCCCAAGTCACACTTCTCTCTTCTGGTTGGGCATAATTAAACTATAGTTTTTACTCAGTTTCTCTCTGCAATAAATAAATAAATGTATCCACATAAAATTTTATTTCTAAGACAGAACCAAGTCTATTTTCAGAACAAAGTACCAGAGTCTAAATGATGGCAGAAAATCAAAAAGCAACACCTATTAAAGTGATGTTAAAATACCATCTTGGCTGGCTGGTATTCAGAAGTGCATCATCTCAGAAGCTGACATCATGTAATTTTATGTAGAGCATCTACCTCATGTTTCTCTGCTCTAAATCTAAAGGTACAAAAGAAATACCGACCTCTCAGATTGCAAATCAGAGTTTTAAACTATTCATCTGGATATTAGTTCTACTCAGAAGGCCACTGAGCATAAACTGGAGGTTCTTCCTAACTTAGAACTTTCTTAACTGTCCTAACACAGACATTCAGACTGGTGTGTTTGCTGCATAAAAGGAGATTAACATACCAAGATGTGGATTTTTTAGATTTTAAGATACTTAAATGTTTAATCCTCCCATTAACAGTCAACTAATAGATACTATGATTAAGTGTAAAGCACTAAAAAGAACTACCATGCTACACTGGATCCATTAGTGAGCTAAGGTATCACTGGCAAACGAGAGTTTGAGTCTTTTGCCTTAAAGTAAAGCCCACCTCTGAACACAAACAACAGTGCCATCTGCTGCAGAATGCATCATGGACTCATCTTGAGAAAGAAGACAAAAAAGAGACCAGGTTCTTAAAAAAAAAATCCATCTCTGGAGGCCTTACTTTTATAATCTAAATAACAAGAATTGCCACCAAAACCACACATCCACTGCTAAAACCCCTCTCTTAGGAGATGGGAGAAGTTCTGATATGATCCATACTCATATAACTAAGATCAGAAAGAAGCTTGGGAGAAAAACCCTCAACGAGGATAACTGGTTCATTTGTGCTTGAGTGGTGAGTTGGGTCAATAAGCCAGAAAGAGAACACTTTCCTACAGCCATACATCACTAATGCCTGCAGGCCAACAAATCCATCCATGATTTGACTGCAAGGGCCTTGTACTGTATTCCTCATTTTGCTTCTGCTTCACACAGTATGTACCACAGTGCTCCTCAGCTCAAACTCCTGAAGAGCCACTACAACTGACACACCTCTAGCAAGAAGCTTACCTTTTCAGTTTCAGTTACCTCTTCATGTCTTTTGGGAACATTTTATTTCTTTCAAGAGATTTCACTTGCCCAGTTTACAAGGGAAAACATGGAATATCCGTGGAACAGTATTGTAAATACATTCAAGCTCCTACAGAAGATGGTATGGTTACACTTCATTTTCTTTGCTGGAAGTGAGAAGACCTAACAAGGAATTTGCTAGAAGGCTTTCCCTTTCTTTAGAGCAAGGATATAAGAAGCTTCTCTGAGGAGATGAATTTTCAGAAAACATCTAACAGCATATAAAGACACCTTTACTGCCTTGGACTATTACTTGTAGTAACTACAGTAACATCACATGCTCATCTTCTGTATCGTGAGGTAAGGGCTTCTGCATCATCTGATGCGTGTGTGGTTACAAAAACAAATGCCATTTATAAGTGAAGAGTCTTGGGGTTTTTACATCCAAAATCATTATCAAACACAAGGCTAACTGATGCTCTGACAGACTTAGGCAGAAAGGAAGAACTGCCTGGAGTAGCTGGATGGAGACCACTTGTTAGAATGGCCAAACTGTAAATACATGTCCTTCTCTGTCCCTCACACATTTTTTTCATACTACACTATAGACTTGTGACTTACAAGAACCTGACTCAAAGTTGTCATTAACCAGACTATAAGAAAACATATTTTCCTGAGCTTCTCCAATTCTGACACAATTAGGTCAGTGGAAAAAAAATCACCTTTTTCTTGTGCAAGCAGTCTGCTTGCCTCTGGGGATAAAGACAACTTGCACCATGCTACCTGAATCTCACCACAGCTGTTGCAATGTTGCTGCAGAGCAGAGGTAAGCAGTTTTGGTATTTAGCATGTTAGTTAAGCTCTTGTCTGGGCTTGTTATAGTTAGGATCTAGAGAGATGAAAAGGGAGATCACAGGTGATAATATCACAGGCTTGTCCTTCTCCAACAGAAGATAATAGCCTGAAAAGCCATTACTGAGGTTCATAAGGGTGTTCTGCACACAAGTGCCTGGTGAAAACAGCTGTTAAGCTACAAACTGTATGCTTTTATGTGCCCTATACTCCCCGAGTTTAAGACAACAGTACAGAGAAATACTGCTTTGTCAGCTCTTCTAGAGAATAATTATTGCCTGTTTAATTAGTACATTTAGGGCTTCTCTGTGGGAAGCAATTCTTTGTATTAGAGGTATGGCATATGGCATTTATGTAAGCACTATGCAGTACATTATGGAGGATTCAAACCTGGAAGTGTTCAAAGCCAGGATAGATGGAGCCTTGAAAAACCTGGTCTAGTAGGAGGTGTCCCTGCCCATAGCAGAGATGATCTTTAAGGTCCCTTCCAAGCCAAACCATTCTATAATTCTATGAGTACGAGCCTTTAGTAGTGCCTGTTTGTTTCTTTTCCCCATGCACTAGAGACAAGCAAGCGAATTAGCAGTATCCATATGCTGTTGAACTTCCCTGTCTTATGTTCCACAAACTACTGGGACCTCAAGATATTAAACCAGTCATTTCATGTTATTTTCCTGTGAAAATAACTTGAAGAGTTAGCATACTCTCCCTCTCTGGAGATATTCAAGACCTGTCTGGATGCGTTCCAGTGTGACCTGGTATAGGTGGTCCTGCTCTGGCAGGGGAGTTGGACTAGATGATCTTCAGAGGTCCCTTCCAGCCCCTAACATTCTGTGATTCTGTGTTTTTCCCCTATTTGGAGGTACCAACAAGCCTAGGTGTCTGATTCCATCCAAATCCTCTCCTCACTCCCTTAATTACATACATTTTGGGTATGCATACAGTTATGCACAGAATACATGTCCTCATGCCCACGTCTTCCAACTGCTGACATGTTCTCAATGTGTATGTGAAAAATGGGAGTGTCGGAAAACATCTCCAGGGAAAACACTGAGGATTGTTCTCCAGCCTCAGGCTGCTCCACCAGGAACAGTCAGCGCTTTGTTGGGGACCTCAGCTGGACACACACAAACTGACTGGGGGTTTGTTCTGGGCCTCTCTCCTTCAGAATCCACAGTGGGCTCATGTTTATCTAATTGCCCCTCTTTCAAAGGGTAAATTTATTGAGATCTGCCAAACTGTTGTGGCTGGGTATAATGTTTGACATGGGCTCCTCTAGTCTGGAGAAAATCATTACTAGTATGCACTTGGCAGAAATGTTCAGGTGAAACTAATCTAAGAGCTAACCTTACCTAAGCACCTGCCTTTACACACCCGTGGCTCCTGAGCAAAGACCTTCTGCTTCTCCAAATTGCCCTGCAAATTCTCCTGGTTGACCCAAGCAGAACACAGATAAAATTAAGAGTTTACTCCATAAAATAAAAGCACAAAGCAAGCAGAGAACTGCATTTCAGACCTTAGCAAGTTCTAATAGGCTTTGTGAGTAAACCACTCTCCTACACCACCCCACTTCTGTGGCTTTAGAAGCTTTGTAGCTTTACAGATACATTTGCAATTGTTACTTGACGTGGCTTGGGCTTTTTTTTTATTTCCCTTTCTAGAACAGCAGTGTACTGCACAGCACCCTGACAAAGCTCCCTACAAGCAAAGTGTGTTTCCTGTTAAAGGCACTCCCAGCTATTGATTTCAAACGTCCCAGAGAGCTTAGCTGAATTTGGCTGCAAGGAATTTGCACAAACTATGACCAGCATGGGAGCTGTTCTGAAAACTCCAACTGCCAAGTTTAATCTGCCCTATTGTGCTGGTACCCGAGTATGTCTGGAACTGCAGAGTTCAATGGGCCATCCAGCTTCACTCTGTGTTATTACAGAGCTATTTCACAATAGCTTTGTATAACCCCTTTGTGCTGATATCCGAGGCCTAAGGGGACTGATTAGCCTCAAATACTGCTCCAAACAGCTGGCCATTCTAGAACACTGTCTGCCTTTCATTGCAAGCCAGCAGAAATCGTGTGAGGATGGCCCTAGCTTAGCTTGCAGCCGGATTTCTACCTACCATTTCACCCCAGAAGTTAAAAGGAAAAGCTGTCATTCTGTACTATCCCTTGCATCTAATCTGAGTCTAGGTGGATACCTTATTTATGTGGAATTCTTTCTTCTGAAGCACAAAACCTGCCACTGACCCCAACACAAGGAGGCACAAAGCCATGGAAACCAGGGGAAGTTACACAAGGGTGTAAAACTGTTTATGGAGCCAGATCACACACTGGACCCAGTGTTGCCTCGTGGGCAGTAGGCTGGGCTTTCGGCATTTGCGTGGGAGCTCACCAATAAGCCCCAGAGAAGGCTACAACTCTCCTGGTTTTCATAACAGCATCCTCCTCCAGCATGGGCGGGGCCTGAGGGAACCAAAATAAACATGACATGCAGTCAGTATGTGCAGCCCCAGAGGAATAGCCTGCCATAGCTAGAAGGAGGACAGCTTGACCTGTGAGTATGTCTGCTTTCTCCATGTTCCTAATATAACTAGTAGCTTATGGAATGGCACGTTCTGGCTATGTGTACATCATCAGTGTGACCTGTGAAGGTACCTGCTATGTTCCCTGTCCCTTTAGCCCATGTGTTAACAGCTAAAGAAGTCTAGACACACCTCGGCTTTCCTCTAGATTTATCAATTAATTCTGCTCCAAATACTTGAAGGATTCTTCTAATTGTCTTCTGCCCTCCCAAAGCATTGTTGTATCTAATTAAAAAATATTTGGACATGTGGTCACTAACAGTACTGGCCACAAAGTTATAAACCCTAGAACTGTAAGAGATTTAACCAGCAGTTCAGAAGAAGTGTGTCAGGGAGGGGTTGGAACTGGCAAGTATAGAGACAAGCCCGCTCCTACAGCAGCTACTGCCACAGCAGGTGTTGCAACAGAGGAATGCTTACTTCTCTGCTTTCTAACCTACCCAGGAACACATGAAGAGGAGAAATGTGTTTTGTACCAAGTTGTAGCAAAGAAAAAGCAAAGCAGCAGCCTTTGCCTTTGAATTGGCCATGGATAAAATAGTGTAAGAAATTTAATTGCTTACTTTTGCTTATAATAAAATTACTGGACTCCTGCTCTGTTGCTATGCTTTTCTGATTTGTAAATGCTGATATCAAGTGTATTAGAGTGCAAAGGTCCAGCTTTTAACTGACGGCAGTTCCTGGTGACCAGTCCTTCTGGAGAAGACTGCTAAAGATGTTGAATCTTCAGGATGGGACAGAGAAGGAGAGAGCCCTTGCTTTAACTGCTGGCACCTGTCCCCTGCTGTGTGTTTTTCTGATCTTCCCTTGCTTTAGAGTGAAGGCTGAAGAAGCTGCTTGAAAAAGCTCAACACGCAAGCACTTGTGCACTTCTTATTTTAAGGATTGTAAGTGAAATCAGTGCCAGGGAGGGCTTGGGCTTTTTCCTATAAAAGCTTTTCAACCTCATAGGCCTCAAAGAGTGAACTCCTTGTAGCCACTTCTAAACCAGGCTACAGAAGGGGATAGATAGCATTCAAGAGTAGTCTACATAACAAAATGGAAACAGACAAGTAGTCAGGTAACACAAGGCTGTTCTTCATTTGGAAAAAACTGGCCATCCACAAACATATTAAACGCAGCGTACCTTAAAGACCTCACCACAGGAGGTGTGACATGGTTTAGCACCAGACTTCGTAGCAGACAATGTCTGGACTTGATCTTAAAGGTCTTTTCCAACCAAAATGATTCTATAACATGTTGTGAACAACATCAGGGCACCTTCAGTAATAAAACCCCATGAAAAACAGTAGAGCCACAAATGACAGAACAGTGGCTTCTTGTGTGGTCAGCTATGAACAGATGAGGAGGCGGAGATGAAAAATAACCTCAAAGTTTGTTCTCTTACCCAACAAATACCCAATT
The DNA here is from genome assembly GCA_033816785.1 of Picus viridis. Taxonomy (NCBI): domain Eukaryota; kingdom Metazoa; phylum Chordata; class Aves; order Piciformes; family Picidae; genus Picus; species Picus viridis. Next base: position 25,546,603 of record CM066588.1, read on the forward strand.
GTTATACTCTGAGAAGATAATGTACCACCACCTAAGAATCAAGACCATTGTTGAACTAATGATGTGCCATCACACTTTTAACCAGATACAATCATTTCAAGACTGATTTTGATTATTTCCATTAATTTCATTTTGGGACAGTGAAGCTGAGTGTTTTCATGTTTTCAGCTTTTTCCTCCTGTCTGAAGGATACTTAGCCATATATTCATAAATACAGAAAAACTAATCTATTCACAAGACTCTGGGGCTAAGGGCCTTTAAGAAGGGTATCAGCTATAAGAAGCATAATGAAGTCACAGGCACAGTCCATACCAGAGCATCTACCCATCATCACAAACACCTTTACATCCAGCAGTAAAGCATTTGAAATCCTTAAGTCCCCGTTACAGATTGTTATTCACAGATTTCCACAAAACTGCCACTTGCAGAATCTCAGAACTTGTTTTGCAGCCAGCAGTGAAGGCAGCATATCCTAGATAATGAACAGAGCCTAGAGACAGCTTCTTAACCTTGGTTCTGTTGGTTCCTTCCAGGCTAAAAGGATTTCAGCCCTTGTTGCTGAATTACTGAGAATAAACAGTGGAATCCAGGCCTTTTGCATTTTCAAGGACAATTGTCCTGGAGAATAAAACAAATTGGCTTTTGGCCTGAATTTTTCCAGTCACTTCTCAGCACAGTCAGCATTACTGAAAGGTTGGAGACCAGAAGCTGAGAAAACAGCTGTTTGCTATTAGGCAAAGAAAGCACTAGTATCAAGTGACAGATGAGAGGAGATGGTCTCGAACTGCTCCAGAGGAGGTCTAGGTTAGATATTAGGAGTAATTTCTTTCCTGCAAGACTAGTCAGGTGTTTGAACAGGCTGCCCAGGGAGGTGCATCCCTGGAGATATTCAAGAAATGCCATGGCACTTCAGAACATAGTTTAGTGGCCAGGGTGGTGTTGATGGTTGGACTCAATCTTAGAGGTCTTTTCCAACAGAAATAAGTTTATGATTATGTGATTGTATGATTTATCACTGATTGGAACTGTGTTTGCCCTTCAGCTCTGGCAAGATGATCAAATCATTCAAGCAAACATTTCTGTCCCTCGATCTGCAGTCTCCACGGTGGAGCTCAACAGAGACAATGGTAATGTCTAAAGGCCAGGACAACAGAGCTCATTGAAGGCAGGGTGATGTAGTGCCAAGGTAAATTTGGGATTCTCAGTCTGATGAGCATGGAAGAGCTGGAATACCTTATGTGGTGGTTTGGCTCTGGCTGGGGGGCCAGATGCCCACCAAAGCCGCTCTATCACTCCCCTCTTTAAGCAAACAGGGGAAGAAGGAAAGGAAAATATAACAGAAGCCAGAGAGTAAAATAGGAGCAGTTTAATAACACTAATAAGCAAATAGCAAGACCGCGCGGAAGCAGAAAAACAGAGCGAGAGATGTTAGTCTCTACTTCCCATCAGCAGGACGGTGGTCGGTCTCGGGAAGCAGGGCTCTCTAAGCTTGGTGGTTCCTTGGGAGGATGAACGCCATGGACGAATCCCCCACACTTCCTTCTTCCACTTCATTCTTATACCTGAGCTGATGTCATATGGTATGGAATACCTCTTTGGCCAGTCTGAGTCAGCTGGCTCAGCTGTGTCCCCTCCCAAGATTTTGCCTGCCCCTTGATCCACTCTTGGGGCAGGCAAATGTTGAAAGGACACAGCCTGGATACTAGATTCAGCCGTAGCCAAAACACTGCTGTGTTATCAACTACTGCTGCAAAAAACCACAGCACTAGAAAGATGCTGTGAGGAGAATTAACTCCATCTCAATTCAACCCACTACACCTTACTAAGGACACTGTTCATACCTAAATACAAAGCAAGAGAGGAACGCATAAGCTCTGAGGAGCTCAGCCCAAGGCAGAACAGTATCCTTTCATGAGGGGGGCACCAGTTTGACATTTGGGGTATGCCTAGAGTTCACAAAGAGGTTGCCCAGTGTTACTTGATTGCAACAGTATTTTCAATGCAGATTCAGGAAAAAAGAATATTAATTTACATAGTATTAAGATTATCTCATGGTTCCTGTGACTTTTGCTGCCTTTCAGGCAAAGGACTATGAACTGCGTCAGTATGAGACAGCCAAGTGGGTCAGCACAGTCATTAGGGGAGAGACCCAGAAGGAGGCAATGCGGCAGGGCTTCTGGAAACTCTTCCACTACATCCAAGGGAAAAATGAGAAAGGTATGAAGGGTTCTGAACTGCAAGAGGCACAAAAGAGAGACAAAGCTGAATAGTGCAAGAGAAGAGCTGGGACACAGCAGGTTCCTTCTCCTGTACTAACACCTTTAGGGCTCTTCAGCCATTAAACCTTCAAGGCTACTTCAGTTTCTGCTTTTAGGCTAAGTCCATATGACCATTTAAACCAACATCAAGCCTTTACTGCAGCTTAGAAGACTCTTCCTCTCTTCTCTAGAAATGAAGATTGATATGACTGTGCCAGTGACATGCCTGGTAAAATCTGGCTGTGCAGACTTCAAGATCTCTTTCTTTTTGCCACATGAGCATCAGGACTCTCCCCCACAGCCCACAGATGCAGATGTGTTCATTGAAGAGCGCAAGGCAGCAGCCATCTTTGTCCGGTAAGCCACACCAGCACAGATAGCAAATGAAGACAGCTAGTGAAAGAGGGTCAGGTATTAGTCTGGACTACACTCAGATTTTGACTGTGCATATATCCTGGTGTTCAGAGCCTTGAGTAGCAAAGCTTGAGGATTTGGGAACCTTTTTAGGGTTGGGTGTCTTGACAAGCACAAAGAAAGCCAAATTTTGAAACAAATTTTTAAGCACTCAGAAATGCAGCCTTCAGAATCCTCCTCTGTAGGGCACATCCTATGCTCAGAACATCAAAATCACTGAAGCCCCATTTATTCAGGGCCTCAAACTTGCACAAAAGAGGAAAAGCACCTCAAAGCCACATTTGCCACAGGTAACAATCTGTTAGCTAATGCTTTCAGAATTGCACTTGTTTTAAAATCCTTTTCAAGTGGTACAGCCAAAACTTACTCTGCAGTTCACTTAGTAACTCCAAACTGCATCACAAGTGCCTGAGGTTTCCTTTAGGAAAACCAAATCAAAAGCAGGGACCAGAACTCTTAACATCAGGGAAAAAAATTACCAAAAAAACCACCCCCCCAAAACAAAAACAACTTTCACTTCTACTAGGTCCTTCGGTGGATTTGCCTCCCCAGAGAAATATGCTGAGGAAGCTGAAGTCTTGTCCAGAATCCTAAGAAACAGAGGCCAACCATTCCATGAAGACTTCTTCTATACTGCAGGCTATGACAGTCCCTTCAAGCTCTTTAACAGGCACAATGAAGTGTGGTATTTTAAAAAGTAATACGGTGTGTGTGGGGGAAATATTAAGAGGTTACTAATCAGCTCTGGATGAAAACAGATCTTATTAATGGCTTTTGCTTTACTGCAGAAGGTTTAATTTGCACATGGACACAGGATCATGTGTAGGATGAAATGTTACTCTGGCTATAAAGATTTCAGGTCTTCCTAAAAGATGTAATCATACCAGCTGGAATGGGAAGGAGATGGGAGAAACCTATTCCCCTTACTGAAAGGTTTGAGGGAATACAGAAAACACTCCTGCAGAACAGTTTGCACGTCCAGTTTTACTTCTTACTGGAAGTGCTACAGCAATAGCTCAAGTGTTACAGAGAGTAAGTTCTTCAGAGCTAACTACCATATTGTTATTACTCAAGATAAATATGGGGTAAATCAAATGGAAACCCATCTTAGCAGGCCCTGGTGCCTCATATGCAGCAACAATACTACTTAAAAATTTATCAAACACACACCTCCCACCTTCCCACTCTGCTGTTTTTCCCTCAGAGGCTGGACACACTATTGCTCCAGACTAATGCCAGTGACCAGGTGAGACCAAGAATCCAGTGTGAAAGGGTTAGCAAGTGTCCAAGCTCATGCTTATACTGTGCACATGTGTGCCTGAAGATGCAATACCAGACTTAATGGTGGCCTGTAATTTTAAGAGCAAATACACAAGCAGTGTTTCTCTCCTATAAAACACTAATTACTACTTAGTTTTTTGATCTTTGTTCAGGTCAGGTCAACTGCAGTTTGCCTTCTAGCAACACCTAAGTTAATACACTTGCAGGACTAGCATTTAAACTAGTTTAATCCCTGTTCTAAGTCTACCTGCAGCTTTTATGAAGTAGCCTAGAAGTAGTTTACAGCAAGCTGTTCAAGTCAAAGCAGTTCAAAACAACAGGTAGTGTTCACAAAGCTTTATTGGTTCCAATCAGTAGCAGGCAAGCACTACCAGTGTGGTAAAACACTTTTGGCTCTTTTAATGCTGTTCATGCAAGTGTAACCCGTTATTCTGCCATCTTCCACCTATTAAGACAGACATAAGAACCACTGTAAGGCACCAAACCAGTACAAGAAGATTACTGGGAACAACTCAGACCTTAGGTATTCATCTCTGTTCAGAAAGAGAGTTCAAGCTAAGGTGATCATCATTTTGTTCCCACAAATAAATTTAATTATTACTAGAGTTACACTCACCTCCTTGGTTCTTCATAAAATTGCCTCCTCACCTAAAACAAGAAAACATACTTAACACATGCAGTAGCACAACTGCTAAGAGCTCTACAGCAGCTTTGTAACCTCAGACAATGTGGAACGGAAATGGTTAATATCACAGGAATTCATTTGGCAGAATCGAATTTCATCAGTGGCTACAAATACTCCCAAAACTCTTTACAGAATTTCTGCTGTGTGGTCTTACCCAGAGTGAGGCTGAAGACAGCATGGTCCTTCCCTGAGAAAGAGAGAAGTTGTTTCAGAATAAGACAAGTTTCATCTACAAAATGCTATTCACTCAATTTTCTAACCACCAAGAGGCTGCATTTCAACTGGCAACTGATGAAAGTTTCAACTTGCACCCTCAAATAGCACACATAAAGCTTATAAAACCTAAGAGAGTTGGAAATACAGAACTAGGAAGCTTATTTGCTTTTTGACACTGTATTCCCAACAGAAAGCTCTGCTCCATGAGTTGAAACCTAAAATACAAGTCCCATAGAAAAATCACCTTGGAAACCTGCCCTTAAAACTGAGCAGCAGTTTGTTAGAGCAAACAAGTTTGTAGAGCAAGCATCTATAGTTTGTGTACAGCCAACATAAAAGATCAGCAAAAATTACTGAGTAGCTCCAACCACAGTAGACCAGGTTGGTGCATTTTTTTAAGTCGAGTGTGGTGGTATAGTGTCAGTCCACACAGCAGCCAGACACATCAGATGAGAGCTGTGGTAGGAGTCCTGTCTGCTGCTGTGCCCTCTGCTGTAATATGTTTATCAACGCTACACTGGCTAAGTGGCCTCCACTGCTTCAGCTACTTTACTATTTCCACTGTGTAGCTATCCAGAAATAAATGCATTTTCAGTCATTCGGGCCACATCTTTTCATACTAAGATCTACATAGTTTACCACTGACTGCAGTGCTAAGAATATCTGCTCAGAAAGCTCTTTTCAAAAGAAATTTGGAACTAGAGAGAAGCACACTCTTGCTTCAAGCACCTGTGTTTATTCCCACAATATCTTGAGTGGAAGAATCAGAATACAAAGGGAAGGCAAATCATATTATAGGACTAATTTTAGGCATTACTACACATTCAGCACAAAGACAGTAGTCCAGTAATTATCAAACCCCATGTACTCTACACTTACCTCAGATGTAAGTCTTCTCACACACTCCCCACAAGCTTCACTCTGTAACAAGAAAAAAGTTTTTAACACACTCCTTGGCAGCACTTCAGAGTTCATTTGAATGCAAGTACTGTTTCAGAGCAAGAGTCTTCCTCAGCCTCTTTCAGAGAGATTCCCATTGTTTTAAATGGATCATCACAAACAGTACATACTTACACATGTTCAACATTCCATTACGTTTGTTTGACCTTAGAGGACCTGATTCTTGCATTCAAGATCTTACCCCTCACACATCCTCATTTGCATCATGTAGAGGCTCACATCTAGCCATTGAGAAATAATTTACCACATGACTTCAGCTACCAAGGCTCAGGGCTACTCCCTGCAAAAGCCCATTTTACCAACACAGTTGAAATGGCAAAATAATTATCCTGGCTTCAGTCAGCACAAGCTCTGCACTGCTAGGTTACCATACATTCTTACCAACTGGAAGTAATCATAGCAGCTGCGTATTTTAACCGGTCCATACTATTTCAGTTTGTAGTTAATACATTTTTAAGCAGTATTAAAAAAAATCATCTTAAGGCAACCGAGAGGCAAGCAGCACACAAGAAAATGAAGTGTCAGTTCAATGCTGTTGTCCTAGAACTCCTCATTGTTACAATCACTACTATGTTCTCACTATCTTCAAAGTGCAAGACAATCTCTAGCACTGTAAGTGAACCCTGCAGGCTACTGGTAAGCTGTGATCTACTGGTTGAGGCAGGAAAACCCTCCAAGAACCTTCTGCTTGATGCTGCAGCTACGCAGCTGCTGCCTGCTAATTGCTTCTCCATCACACAGTTCTGACCAGTCACATGCATTTTCTGGCAACTTACATTTGCTGGCAGAACTAAGCACTTCACAGCTTCACTGCAGCAACCCTGAAACAAAAAAGTACATTATGAGGACAGCACAGGAGCAAGCACACAAGGATGAAACCCTGTCAGGTGCCTGAAGTCAGATAGAGCTAATTGCAGACCTCCATGATTGTGGTCAAGGTAGTCACATCTCATCACACAGGCAGCTCACACTGTCAGCTATCTGCTTTAAGCTAAGATTGTTGTGGGCAAGAGGAGAAACACACAAATAGTGCTATCACAGAAATGTCTGTGTGTCCCTGAATTCAAACAGAACAGAAGTTCAGCACACATCATCCTGTCAAGGCTGGGCCTTTATCTATCAGTTCTCCCCATCACCATCCTCCTGTTTTGGCAGAGATGGAAATAGCCAGCACTGGCCCCCCCTTGCACCTCCCAACCTAGCTTACATGTAGTTCAACACTTCACTTCTATGCATATTTTAATGCTAATACTTGGGAAGTTAAAAACAAGTACTTACATCACAAGAAGAAACACTCTGGAAGCCTGCAAAGAAAGTTTGCGGTGAAGTAGGGTCCAGCAGAACATTTTAGCATAAAACAGTTCCAGTGAAATACTGTATCAGTGTTAGTCAACTTTTATCCTCACTGGGATCAGAGACCTGATTCAACATCATCTACAGTATTCCACAAAGCTTCCACCCCTTTCTACAAAAGGAGCTAAAGCCACCCCCAGAACTCTCCCCAATGCTCTTGAGATAATGTCTCAGGTCCAGAGACTAATGGAACTGCAGTAACAAGAACTGTGTAAATATTCTGTGTGGCCTGAACCAGGAAAAGCGTTTCAGATATTGAATTCACAATACTGGCACACTGACCATTTTGTCTCAAATAGGCACATACTACAAGTCTTGTAATACCACCCCCCACCCCCCCCAAGTTGTTCAGTGCTTTGATTGTGAAGGCACACACTTAGGGCACCAGTAACTTTGCTTCAGATTTTCCATATAACACAATGATTTGCAGACCCTCTGATCTCCAAAACCAAACTCCCAAGCTGAAACACAGCATAGCCAAATGCAGCATTCATAGTTTTGTGCTTGGTTTGTGGGTTTTTGTTTTGTTTTGTTTTTTTAATTACCTTCAATTTAGGCAGGCCTTGTGTCTTCAAGATTAGGAAGATGTGAAGGCAGACACCATCTGTCCAGGGCAGCCTGCAAATCAAGAGAACACCTTCATGGAGAAGGCAGCCTTTCAGCTTTCCACATGAATTAACAGTCTAAGGTACAGAGGGCTGCATCAGATAGGAGCGAAAGACAGTCACTGCATGTTCACCATGGGTCATCTGCTGAACTATGCTGTCATCACTTGCAGCCTATTTACATCAGGAACATTAATTCAGATGCAAACAAAATAGTTATTTACCTTGCACAGCTCATAGCTTCAAATTCCAGTGCCTGCAACAGGAAAAAAAAAATAAGTTAGTCCCTCAGCCTTCATGGCCAAGCCTACACCTCCTAGCAAGAGCTATCACAAGAGAAAGATACATCAGATAGGAGGCGAAAGACAACTTTTTTTCATCACAGTATGCTTTGCTGAACTATGCCATCATCACAGTATCTGCACTGGTGTAAGAACCAAGCTTCTTGTGACAGCTTAGGAAAACTCAAGCTCCCTTAATAAACTAAAAATACTAATTTTAAAAAATGCTACCAAGTATTAACTGTTTCTGTGTAGTGATGCAAATTAATCCCAGGATGATTCTCTACCAACCTGACTTATCCCACCCTTTCTACTGCAGTGTTTCAGTAACCTCATGGAATAAACCCCTTGGTTTCTCACCAAGCAATGTTTCTTCTCAAGTCTTCCAAACACAGGATGCAAATCCTGCAAGAGAAAAGTTTATGAACAGTCCATTCAAAAGTCAAAACACTGAAGGGAATTCTAAGCTGTTGTGCCTCAGCATGAATTTATGGTGGTAAAAGTACTCATCACTCTCACGGTCAAGAGTAGCAAATAAATGTCATCATTGTGGCACCAGAGTAGAAAAATGAGCTCAGGGAAGAAAGTTTACTTAATAGCTGGTATTATTAGAACAAAGCTGCTCTCCAGACAAACACTGAGCACCATTACTGTTCAGTTTTCAAATTTTTTTTTACCTTGTGAAGTAGCATCAAGTCTCCGTATATGGTGGCAGATCTGGAAAAGATACATGTGTCAGACTCTTGTACAACTAGGGGCAGTACCTCCAGCAGTGACATTAGGCAATGGAAAAAGCCTCAGTATGGAGTTTTCAGAAATCACTTCTGTCCACTACTCTTAAAACCATCATCGGCTCTGGGGTTTAGTTAGCACTGATCACGAGAGCTACAGGTTTTCTGAAACATGCATCAAGCACTTTCCTCCAACAATTTATCGCTGTGGATGGCAAAGCAGCAGTGGAGGAAAAGCCAACCAGGGTACTACTACAGTCTGATTACAGGAAGGAGGACTACTGGTTCAAAACAGAAGTCTCACCGCTCCCTTCCCAGTACAAAAAGTCACTTTAACCAGTGGAAGGGTGAGGACTTGCCTGAAGTGACACCCCAGGCTACAACTGGGTTACAAACGCCAGCCCTGTACTCTCTTAAGAGCCAGGCTCATTGCTGTAGTAGTGCCTACACTTCATTTCTTCACTTCAACTCCTAATTTCTGAAGCAACACCTACCTGTTCATGGCAAAAGCAGGAAGAGTGCAGCTGATGCATCGTGAACTGAAACAAAAAAGTATCAGTTAGTTTTTGTTCTTACAAGAATGAAGATATGTTCACACGGGCTCTAGAGACAAGCCACACTTCAGCTCTCTAAAGATAGAAGGCTACAAAAATAATTGCTACCCTTTATTTTTAAGCTGAAATAACTTCTGAATTTTCTGCAGCTTTATTTTTAGTCTGTAAACACTGGGTCAGTCCTGTACCCATTAGCATAGCTTGACCCCTGGGAATCTGAGCTATGCCAGATACACTACTCTATGATATTCCATGCCCAGCTCAGATATGTTGGCAATTCATCAGGCTTTCAGTTGTCCCTACCAACATAATATTCATCATATGCAGGCATGTGGAACTGCAAGCAAGCCCTCAGATCGCTTTGTTAACGTGAGGTCTTGAATTGTAGCACGGGACTATCGCCCTAAGCGCGTGATAGAAGGAAGAATCTCTCCCCGTTTACTCATAAGCAGGGGACAACCTCCACCTTCCCCACGCGAAAGGGCTTATCCCAGTCTGGCTCTGCGTACAAGCATTAATCTACAACGGAATGAACACAATGTTAGCGTGGTGGGGGAGCGTGGTAGAAGAGACCTCTGGAGATTTTGTCCATCCCCCCTGCGAAAGCAGGGTCACTCAGACCAGGTTGCCCAGGATCACAATCTCCAGATGAGTTTGGAATCTTTCTAGAGAAGCATTTTTTCCTTCGTCCTATCACAGCACTACAACATTCTGCACCACACTTTTTATCAGCCAAAGGCAACCCTTTAAAACCTAGTGATGAATAAAGAGTCCCCATGCGAGACCCCGAAAGGTAAGCACCGCACCAGACGCTCCCCGAGCTGTGACTCGCTCAAACTGGAAATCCGGCCGCAGTCGCGGCCTTATCCTAACACTTGCATCCCTCCCCGCTGCGCGGTGAAATGACGAGCCTCCGAAACTGAAGCTCCTCGGGCCCGCTATTTCCGTGGCCCCAGCACTAGCCTACCCTTCTTGCAGCCCGCAGGGAAATCTTCTCCCCCACACAACCACTGCTTATGTGTGTGTTCTCCCGGGGCGCCACGAGGCGGAATCCCCTCAGGAGGCCCCAGCGGCCTAGGCCGCAGACTAGGCCTCAGGGACACAATCCGCTTCTATCCTCCCCAGCCAGCACCCATCGCGGCTCAAGCGCCACTGGAATCACCTCCTCAGCACTACCCACAGCGGCGAGGGCTCACACAGTGCTCACACAGAGCGGGAAACCCGCATCACTCACCGGCAGGGCAGCGACCGCAAACCCCATCATGGCAACACCACGAGCCAAAGAGAGCGAGGGGCCCACTGCGCGCCCTTTATATAACGCCGTCGCCGATCACGTGATGCAGGCTCGGTGGGCGGGGTGCGGCCACGACCTTCTGGGCGGGGCAGCGGGGGCCGTGGCAGAAGGCGTGAAGGGGGCGTATCGCGGGGGCGGGGGCAACGATGAGCGCCGCGGCCTCACGGGCGGGAATTTTCTTCCGGGGTGCGGCCCGCTCAGGGGGTTTCGCTTCCGGGACGGTGCTGCGGGCCCTTCCCACCCCCGCCAGGTAGGGACCGGCGCGGCGAGGGACCGGCGGGCCGGGCAGGGCGGGGCAGGGCGGGGCGGGGTGGGGCGGGGTGAGGCCCAGGACCGCCCCGCCCGTGAGGCGCCGTCACGCCCGCGGGGGCCGGCGCGGGGGCTGGGGAGCGCAGCCGCGCCCCGCTGCTGCCCCTCCTCCCTTCAGGGCCCCGTCGGATCCGCTACCCCAAACATCCGCGGGGACTTCGCTGGCCGGGCCCTTCCCTTCCCAGAGGCCCCGCGGCTCACCCTCGGTCTCACCCCGTCCGTGGGAGGGGGAGCGGTTCGTTGTCAGCCCCACGGGCGGGACGGCGTGGGGTCGGTTTAGCCCTGGAGGTGAGGGAGGGGTGGGTCTGGGTCCGGCTTCTCCGCGGAACCCCGGCTCCGGGTCCTCAGGCGCCTTCCCTGCAGCTGTCAGGTCTAAAAACGATCCGTAACCACGTCGCAGCGGGAGCGGAGGCCTGGGGCCACCGCTTCTGAGCTGTGGAATAAAGCTACTTGGGACGTGGTTTAGCGGACAAGGTGGGTCTTTTCCAACCTTAATGAATCTGTTATTTGCGCTTTTAGTTAAGGGAGGGATGAGAAAGGCAGCACCTCCCATCCCGGTTTAGAATTGCTGTTGTTTGTGTTAAGGTCCCATTGTAATTTGAAAGTAGTCAACTTGACCACTCTTGGTGAATCTCAGCCCTAAAAGCTGTGAGTTTTCAGTTCAACCTCCTCTAAGCAGCTTGACAGCTTTCTGACAAAGGATATATTGAGTGATCATCATTGCTGCAGATGGTTGGTCTCAGCTCTTTACCAGAGCCTGAGGGATGGAGGATTTCTGCTGCTTTCAGTAGTTGCCTCCCTAGGTGAAAGGCATCCTCTGAGGTCAGCAAGTCCAAGTCTTAGCTGGTGACACTCACATTGTAATAAAAGCAGAGATGAGTGTCTTGTTATGTTCTCTGTAAAGAGCTCTGTGCCGCAGGAGATCACACTCACCCTGCAGGTAAGGGCTGAGGTGATGAACCTCTGATCTAGAGCCAGGAAAGACAAACATTGAGATGTCTTTGCATTGTCAGATGAGGTATGTAAGCTTTTGGTAGACCCGTCACCCAGGAGGCCAGAAATTGCTTTCTGACAAGAACAGTCTGAACCAGCGAGATTGTTTCCCACTCACCAGCCTCTAATGAAGGTTGTCCCCAAAGTGCATCATGAATGTTGCTTCCTCACTGCTGAGGCAGATGAAGCTACATGTGTCCTCATCTGCTGTTATGAGCAAGACAGATTTTTCCCTACCTTAAGAGATGAAACTTGCTGGTGGAGGATCTGGAGAACAGGTCTTGTGAGAAGCAGCTGAAGCAACTGGGGATGTTTAGCCTGGAGAAAAAGAGGCTGAGGGGAGACTTTCTGGCTCTTTCCAATTCCCCAAAAGGAGGTTGGAGCTAGGTGGGTGTTGCTAGTGAGGCAGGTTGGTTGTGAGTGACAGGGTTGTTTCATGCCTGAAAAGATCCCTGTGTACCTTTGCTTTAATTGCCTTCTCTGAGAAGAAGTGCTTTGGGATTTTTTTGGTATTACTAGCTCCCCACTCCTGTAAACATCTGCCCAGGCCCGTTGTGATTTTTGTCTGTGCCAGTGTTTCTGGTGGTGTAAGCGAGAAGGAGAACTCTGCCTGTGTTACATGCTGCAGGGTTAGTGCCAGAGATAGCAGCCCCTAAGAGAGGAAATAACTTACTCAGGTTGGTTGTGCTTCCATTTTGTTATGTTAATGACCACCATACAACACTAACACTGAGCAGACAGTGGGAAAAAGATCATTTTAATAAGATTCAGCCTTGCTTTTCGTTTGGGGTGGGACATCACAGCTAATCCTGCTGCTGTATCCTCCAGCAAAACAAAGAATGACAAAGCTTAACACTCCTGATTGTGCTCAGGAGCATTTGTTTCCTCCTTGCTATGTTTTCTTCTCTTCTTTTTCCTCATAAAGGGGAAGGGGGCAAAAAGTTTTCAGATCTTCTTACTCCATCAGAAGAAAAAAGGAAACCAGCAAGCTATCACCCCCATTTCCTCCCCTTTGCATGTAACATTACAGGTAAGACGTTGGAGTTTCTCTTTCACCTTGTTTTGTGGCTTTGAAGTTCTGCCTGTAACGTGTTGACACAGACCTGTGTGCTGTAGTTTCCTGGGGTTTATGGGGTTTATTGCTTTCTTCTAAGGGTAGAGGGAGGAGGTAGGAAGCCGTGGTGTTTTCTGCTCCCCTGGTCTGCCCTAGCCTGGCAGCCAGCCAGTGATCTCTGCGCAGGACTGGAGAAGATTGACAAGCTGTGCTGCAGCTTCAGGTTTAATAACGTCTTTGGCCAAGTTTGCACAAAGTCTGCTCGGGCAGATGAACATGTGCTATCCTGCATCTTTGAGAAATATCACAGGACCAAAGTCCTTTGAGGCCCACAGGCTCTTCTGTGTGCTGGTCACTTCCATTATGGGGTTTCCTGGAGTAGGCACTTTGAGCCTTGGTATTCCCAGCTTGCCTGAAATGGTTTTGGTATCCCCAGTATTCTGCTCAATCAACACTTCAGATGCCAGCCAGCTTGGATGCTCTTCATGCCATGAGTGGTCTTTAATAGACTTGTTTACTTTATTTACTTCCTTTTTTTTTTTTCTTTTTGGGTGACTTTACATCTAATTTTGGATCATTCCAAGTTTTTGACCATATATGGTCAGGGTTCCTTTTCAAACTTTCCAAAATGAAATGTGATGATTATAGGAAATGAATTATGGAAGGGAAAGTAGGAGAACTAGTTCTTTAATCCCCCTTGTTCCTCTGTTGTCATTTGCCCTCTGCAGTATCTCAAGCTGCACCAGTGCCAACTTCTTCTGCCAGGGAGTCACTCATGCCCAGTGGCTGGGCTGATAAGTTGCTGTATAGAACCAGATTTTGTTCTTTTCCCTGCACTAACCTGTTAGATATTTTCTGCCATGTGTCAGAAGCACCACACAGGATTAATATCTTGCTGTTAATGATGTACTTAAGATGTCTTGAGGTCAAATGTGTATCAGGTCAGCTGTTGAAACGTCTCTCAGGATGATGTAGGTCCCAGTGTCTCTTTCCTTAAGAGACATTAGGAGACCTCCCTCTCTACAACTCCCTGAAAGGAGGCTGTAGCGAGGTGGGGGTCGGTCTCTTTTCCCTAGTAACAAGTGATAGAACAAGAGGAAATGGCCTCAAGTTGTACCAGGGAAGGTTTAGGTTGGACATTAGAAGAAACTTCTTCACTGAAAGAGTTCTTAAGCACTGGAACAGGCTCCCCAGGGAGGTGGTTGAATCCCCATCCCTGGAGGTTTTGAAAAGGCACGGAGATGTGGTGCTGAGGGACATGGTTTAGCACCACCCTTGGTAGTTAGAGAATAGATGGACTCAATTATCTTAAAAGTCTTTTCCAACTGAAACAATTCTATGATTGTGTGATTCCTGATCCCTGTTTTACACAGGAGGGATGACAATATTACTTTCCCCCTTTTAAAGTGCTTAGAAGGTACCAGTGCTAAGTATTTTAATCCATTATGCAACCAGTTGCCTATTTTTAGTACCTGAACCATTTTCAGTGTTCTTTTTACAATGCAAATGTGCTTTTATTGAGTCTGACAGAAGGAACTGTTTGGAGCACTTAAGCCACAGGGAAGGGGGATCTATGGGGGGCTGGTTGTGGAAGGTGGTGCACAGCACAGAAATATCAGAGAGCTGCTGTGAGGTGCTTGTAAATTAAGTGGTGAGAAATTCCTCTCCAAACCCCAGTATTTTAAACTGCAAAAAAGTAGGTGAGAAGCATTTTAAATGCAAGTGATAGATGAGCTCTGTTAACATTGGTGTTTTTCCTCCCATTTTCCAGTAGGGTTGTGTGCCTGCAACTGGGACAGCCATGGAGAAAAGCGGAAACATTCAGCTGGAGATTCCTGACTTCAGCAACTCTGTCCTGAGCCACCTGAACCAGTTACGTATGCAGGGTCGCCTGTGTGACATCGTAGTCAATGTGCAGGGGCAAGCTTTCCGCGCTCACAAGGTGGTGCTGGCTGCCAGCTCACCCTACTTCCGTGACCACATGTCCTTGAACGAAATGAGCACCGTGTCCATTTCTGTCATCAAGAACCCTTCTGTTTTTGAGCAGCTCCTTTCCTTCTGTTACACCGGTCGGATATGTCTGCAGCTGGCTGATATCATCAGTTACCTAACGGCCGCCAGTTTCTTGCAGATGCAGCACATCATAGACAAATGCACACAGATTCTTGAGGGAATCCATTTCAAGATCAACGTGGCAGAGGTGGAAGCAGAACTGAGCCAGACCAGGACAAAGCATCAGGAGAGGCCACCGGAGTCTCACCGGGTGACGCCACCCCTAAACCGTTCTCTGAGCCCACATCACAACACCCCGAAAGGGAGTCGCCTGGGCCAGGTGAGCACAGTGCTGGACATTCGGGAGCTCAGCCCGCCTGAGGAGTCCACCAGCCCCCAGATAATTGAGCAGAGTTCAGACGTGGAAAGCAGGGAGCCCATACTACGGATTAACAGAGCAGGACAGTGGTACGTTGAGACAGGACTGGGAGACCGCGGGGGACGGAGTGACGACGACGTCCGGCTGATGGGAGGAGTGCGCATTAAAACGGAGAACCTGGAGGAGTGGCTCGGGGCAGAGCATCAGCCTTCAGGAGAAGATGGGAGCAGCGCTGAGGAGGTCACTGCTATGGTGATAGACACCACAGGCCAGGGACCGATGTGCCAAGAGGCTTATGCATTAGGGTCCTCCGGGACCAAAGTGGTCAGGCCGACCAGCAGTGAGATTGACAGGTGAGTTTTCTCTAACTGAATGACTGACCTTGGGTGTAAGAAGAGATGCTGCAAGACTGTCACTTGGCTGGGTTGGTTGCTTTGGAAACTCTCCCCTTTGTATTTCCTGTGGCCGTCTTAAGCGTAAGTGCTGAAGGAATTTTTCCCTCGTGTAGGGAAGTGTGTCCAGTTAGGGTTATAGTATTTTGGCTGGGCAGTGGTCAGACCAGGATCTCCAAGTTCAGGCTAACTTGGGAAATTAATTATTAGCACTCAGAGATGCACAGGTTGGAATCTCTACCTCTTGGTGTTTCAGCTGAGGAGGGATTTCTATCTAAAGATGTTCAGTTCAGCTTCAGTAGATGCTGGGCTCAGCAGTGGAATTATCGAGGTCACAGGCGATATGTCTGAGGCAAAGCGTCATTGCAGTGGTGCCTTCTGTCCTGGAAATATGGGGGTTGTTCTGTCTGTGAAATAAGCTTGTCACCAGCTGTAGGTCAAGAGGAAATTCTCTTCCTGGTGGTCCAGGACAGTAGTGGGTGGCAGGTTTACATCTTCTGAAGCAGTTGGAGTGGGGAGCCCATGGGCCTCCACTTTTGTTTTGATTTATGTGAAAGAGCAGAGAGCCTGTATGGAAAAGAGGTGGTGAAATCTGCCCTGTTTTGACTTTCCATCCATCTGCTTCCCCTCCGCTTCAGCATTTGTTTTCTCACCCTAGCTCAGGCCAGAGAATGAATCTGACAAAAGGCAGGGAACGTTTGCGTTTGTGGGGTTTCCCTTCACATCTGCTTCTCTTCTAGCTGAATCCCCCTGGTCCCCCGGGGCAACTTCCCTGGAAGCAGTGGACATTCTGTCACATGTCAATTAATAAATCAATCAGTAGGCATGGTGTCAAGCTGGCCCTAGGGAGACCAATCCTTTCTGAGTTCCTTAACTCTTTTCCACAGATCAGCAAACCTCCAGCTTCTCCTTTGGCAATGCACTCAGTACCCACCACTTCCCACCTGGAATCCATCACATCACTTTGTTTTTACACTTAGAAGGGAGAGGAGGGGGAGGGCTGTGAATGCTCATAGTGAAATGGTTTCTTCTCCTGCTGTACAGTTCCAGAGTCACTGGGCCCCTATCTCTGTTAGCTCTCTGTTCCTGAACTGGAAGCCAGATGACTCAGTTTTATTTTTCAGATGTTAAGACTGAAAGCACAGACCAGCATGACTTGTTTTTTCCTTTATACTTGCACTGTCTCACCTCCTGTGTTAGCTGGTGAGGATGAAGAGATTCTATACAGGTGCCTCTATTGCTCACCCGTTGTTCTAAACACCAGAGTGACCTGATGCCCATTAAAAACTCCATTTACACTCTTCCCCCACCCCACAGATTTAGCCCTTCTGGCAGCATGGTTGCTGTGACCGAGCGGTACAGATCAAAAAGCGAGTCTCCCGGACGGATGG
Source organism: Picus viridis (assembly GCA_033816785.1). Classification (NCBI taxonomy): domain Eukaryota; kingdom Metazoa; phylum Chordata; class Aves; order Piciformes; family Picidae; genus Picus; species Picus viridis. The sequence continues at coordinate 25,563,745 of CM066588.1, forward strand.
ATGAGCCCAAGCAGCCCAGTTCCCAGGTAGGCAGATCAAGAAGTTTGCAAGTAAATGTTGGCATTAATGGTGAAGGGGACTGTGTTGTGCTGAAGTGCGTGACATTTTATCTTTGCAAGCCTGTGAAACAGGGACCTGTTCCTGCTGCAAAGGGTTTAGTTGTTGATGCTGAGAATGTGTGCCATCAGCATATGATTGTAAACTGAATTTGGCTGTCCTGTGGCATTTCATCCAGATACTTGGAAACCAGGAGGAGTTTCTCACATTGTCTGAGGGCATAAATATCAACCCTCGTTCTGGGCAGGCCACCAACTCCTGAGGAGAAACTCCCTTTGCCTCCAGAGTTGGATCTGCCCTAAAACGCTGAGGGAGGAGGTGTTAGTTGGCTTCTGTGAACAATGAGAGGTGACAACTGATCATTTCTATGCTAGTCCCAGAACGATTCCAAAAAGCCCTGCAGGCACTACACCAGCATACCTTTAGGGTATAGTGTCAAAGGACTGTGGATTTGCAAAGAGGTCTGTTTCATCCCCAAGGGACTGTGTTGCATAGTAGAATTTGCAATGCAAACTAGCTCTGAAATCTCTGGTTTCCTGGGGTATGGGCACTGTTTTAGAATCACAGAATCAGAATAAGTTGGTTTGGAAAAGGCCTTTAACATCATCGAGTCCAGGGGTTGGAACTAGATGATCCTTGTGGTCCCTTCCAACCCTGACTGATTCTGTGATTCACTTTTTAACTGCCAAGCCTGGCGCTAAACCATGTCCCACATCTCTGCCTCTTTTAAACACCCCCAGGGATGCGGATTCAACCACCTCCCTGGGGAACCTGTTCCAGTGTTTGAGAACCCTTTTAGTGAAGAAATTTCTTCTAATGTCCGACCTAAACCTCCCCTGGTGCAACATGAGGACATTTCCTCTCATGAGTTTTGGAGCGGGAGGGAGAGAGACACAGGAACACAGGAGGGCAATGGGCTATGGGGTGCAGCAGAGTGGGACATGATGGCAATACCTTTGCCTAGTCATTTTGATGTGATTTTTTTGTGCCGTGCAGTCAGTATCACATGGCCACTGTAGTGCAAATGTTTCACCCCACACTGTGCAGTAGGACTCTCGTGTGCCTGGTAGATAAGTAACGTGTTGGTTGGTAGTCAGATGACTTTGTTGGAGGCTGCTGAGGAGTTACCAGGCTGCTTTGCCCTTGAGAAAGACCAAGTAAAGTGAGGGAGAAAAAGCCCCAAACATGATTGCTGTCTGCTGACCCTACTTCTATAAAACAAAGGATACCTTTTTGTTCTGATTTTGATGAAGCTTTGTTTTGTGTCCTCAGAATACATCTAGAATATTTCAGGGCAGACTAACCCTCTAGGGGAAATGTGACACACAAAAGAAGTTTTAGTTCTATGTCCAAGAAAGCTGCTCTTAATTCTCCATCGTGAGGTGGCCTCAAAGGTAACACTGCAGGCTACTTTCTGCATAGTGATGTATCTTCACCCTCCACTCATCTGGTATTGCCAAATCCATGCTAAAATTAGTCTGTGCATGATCCTTGCCCTGTGGCAGTTGTAGAGGGTAAAGAAAGAGCTGTAGGTCTGTGCCTTTCTAGTCTTGTGCAGCTGAGCAGTGCTCATGCAGCTGCATACAATGGCACCAGGCACAGTGAGGCTGCTGCTCATGTGTGCACAGCCCTGGTTGCCAAGGGAGGGGCCCTGCTTCTATTACACTGGTTGCTTGTCCACGTTTGGCACCGTGGGGAAACAGCACAAGACTTGGGGGTGCAAAGACTGCATCCTCCTGCACAGAGGGGTTCAGGAGACTGTCTGTACTTATTCTGGATAGGCTAGCTAGAAGTGTCTGTCCTAGAGCCCAAGCTTGCAGCTCAGGGTTACCTTTGGCGGTTTGTCTCCCCGGCTTCAGAAAGTCAGGAGGAGCCAACTCATCCTTGCTGTGTGAGTGGGGCCAGGCATGCTGCAGAGCCTTCCCAGCAGCGCCGCGGGGCTGGGCTGGAGAGCCATTTAGGAAAATGGGATTCATTACAACGTGATTTCTGGGTGGCACCTGAGTAAATACCCTGTAAAATGACACCTGAAGAGTTTCAGATAGGATTTGTCGGTCATTCCACCTTTGTTTTACTGCGAGCTCATCAACTGGCTTCTCTTTTTAACCTTGAGTAAGTAAAACAGAAGGTGGTATAAAGTATTTTAATCAAACTGGCTCAGGTTTGATTAAAAATAGCCTCTGTTGACACATTTGCTGCACCACTTGCTTGGTGGCTAAGCATCCTCCTGCCAAGGCTTCCCATCCCCGGGTCTAGGGAATGACTTGGCAGAAGGGGCTGCCATAGCAGAGGTTTCTAATTGATTGCTCATTTGTCTTCAGCCTCAAGGCACCAGTTAAGCACTTAAATGTGTGCTTGAGGTTGCAGACACTAACGCTGCCGATTTCGAGGTTTGGCACATGCCTCAGTGCTTTATTACTGGCTGGACTGGGGCCTGATCTGCTTTCCTGCAGTGTGTCTGAGGCTGTTGTGATTTTAGTGCTGCTTTGCTTCCTTCGCAGGGGGAGGAATCGGCCATGCTGGGAGTGAGCGGTTACGTGGAGTATCTGCGGGAGCAGGAGGTTTCGGAGCGCTGGTTCCGCTACAACCCGCGCCTCACTTGCATTTACTGTGCCAAATCCTTCAACCAGAAGGGCAGCCTGGACCGGCACATGCGCCTGCACATGGGCATCACGCCCTTCGTCTGCCGCATGTGTGGCAAGAAGTACACCCGCAAGGATCAGCTGGAGTACCATATCCGCAAGCACACGGGCAACAAGCCCTTCCACTGCCATGTCTGCGGCAAGAGCTTCCCTTTCCAGGCCATCCTCAACCAGCACTTTCGCAAGAACCACCCCGGCTGTATGCCTCTGGAGGGGCCCCACAGCATCTCCCCCGAGACCACCGTCACGTCTCGGGGGCAGGCAGAGGAGGAATCTCCTCCACAGGAGGAGGCTGCCGCTGTGGGCGAGACGGCACAGGGATCTGTGTCCACCACTGGGCCAGATTGAGACAGGGCTGCAGAGTCTGGGGAGAAAGGACCATCTTCCCAGTTCGGCTCTCAAGAGACAGCACCAACCTGGCAGGCTGGTACTGTAATGTGTGCAATGCCACCACTGGACAGAAAGAAGCTCCCAAGATGTTGCCAAAATAGAAATATCTTTCTCTCTCTCTCTCTCAGTTTCTCTCACACACCCCCACACACACACGTAGAGTGTTAAACGTTTTTCTCCCTTACTCGTCCTCCTCAGGGAGAAAAAACCAAACAACTGTGTCAATCAGCTTCTTATTCAGGGATCGACAGGATTTTACCTTTTTGTACCGTTCCGTAGCGATCTGGGACGAGCAGTCATTTGTATTCCTCGATGGCGTTTTGGCCTTGCAGACCTGCTGGGCCTGGCGTGCGGGGCTGCTCCTCACCACATCTGCCAGTCCAGCTCCAAGGGAGAGCAGGGGTGAGGGGCCATTGCCTTCCTCTGTTCCCCAGGTAGCTGCCACTGTAGAAACAGACTGTCCTGGTGGAACCTGCCTTGTGTGGGTGTATTTATCCCTGTCTTACTTTTGGGTGTGTCTCTTTTTACATTTTTACTCAAAACTGTTGGTTTAGGGCGTTTGGCTTGCCCCGTTCCAGGCGCGTGGCCTCAACGCCCCTCATTAAAAGCAGGCACGGCTATAAAGTGGTTGTTCTAGAGGTCAGCAAAATTTGAAGCACTTCGGCTACTCAGAAGTGAAATTTAGCAGCTGTGAGGTTTGCATTAGACCCTGATGCATTGGGAGAAGGGTTGGAGAGGTCTTTTGGAGGAGGTTGTCCTTCGCTGTCACTGATCCGGACAGTTCAGAGCACTCTGACGTCCTGCCTGTCAGGCTGCCGTGCTTCAGGTGTTGACGAGTGTTAGGAAGAGCTTTTCTGGACTGGCTGAATTGCAGAGTTAGAGGCTGACTACCAAAGTCGTCCTTCACCCCTTCTCCCCCCCTCAACACGCACTTGATCTTTTATAACAGCAATATGGTAAAACTGAGAGGCTATCATCCCAGCCCAGCAACCAGGGGTGGTTGCTTTTAAACGCGTTTCTACAAACAAGTTTGATAACCTTTTTTATCAATGAAATGCAAAAAGAAAACCCTAACTTTTATTTCCTCGTAACAGTTCAGGAAACTGCCAAGTGAATGGTTCCTAGAGCAATCACAACTCTGTCCCCTTGCATGGACTTCAAGTTTTGTATTCTAAGCAGCTCTGATGTTTAGAGCAAGTCTAGCAAACCCCGAGAGACATGCCTGCATTGTGTTTTGTAGGTGTTTGCACGTGCTTACGTGTTTCCTAGATGGAAAAAGCATGGGACAGGTAGATAAGTGCAAATATCTTGACACCTTTTGAAGAAGTCTTCTAAAAAAAATATGCAATACTTAAAGAGTTTTCTCTGGTTCTGATGCCGAGTTGTTCATGATGGAGGGAGGAAAACGAATGACAGGTTGCGCAGGTGGGGCTTGGGAGAGTCGAAAGAGTTCTCTTGGGGATGTGCAACATGTACAATAAGGAAGGGTGAAGTTCTGATCCTGAAGGTGATGGGAGGAACAAGGAGACAATGAAAGAGGAATACCCTTCATCTTGCTTTGGCAAAGCAAGCTGGGCGAGCTGTTAGAGCGTGAAGAGAAAGTGTGTCCCACAGTCTGACTGCACAGCTGGGGGCACATGGAAACATCTCCAGGCCTCGCTTTCCACACCTCCAAGATGGGACTCGGGGTCATTTTCCTGCCCCTTCAGAGAAGAACGGTGATGCATTCTTGCCTTTCTTTTTATCTTTTTGGTAAGTGAAGAGTCTCACTGTTCCTCCCACATCCCTCTCGACAAGCAGATGTGGCTCTAATGTTTTTTGGGGGGGGGGAAGGGAGGGGCTTGGTGCCAGGATCCTTTGCAGGTGTTCTGAGCCGGGCACCTGCAGAGTAGAATTTCAATGACCATTTCAAACAGGAAAGCTGATATTTCACCTCCATTTTCCTTCTGTCCCTTCTTCCTCCTCTCTTGTCAAGTGTATCGTCACGCAGTGAATGATCTTTCTAAGCAGCCACCCGAGGGACCAGCCCCGTTGGGTTTCCTGCCAGAGTTCAAACAGGATTGTCTCTAAACAGTAAGGTTGCCCGAGAGCAGTTGCAGAAGATGAGGGCTAAGAGGGTGGCTAAGGTAGGTTTTGTTGCAATCGAGGTGCGGGGAGGAACAGAGGTGTGCAGAGTATGCTGCTTTAGTCATAGCTTTTGAAGTTACCAAAAAAACCCAAAAGAGAAAAAAAAAAATTCAAACCTTTGGAATCCTATCCTGTTCACCCTCGAGACCATCACAAAGTTACTTTCAGTTGCTTAAAATATTTTTTTTTTCTTTGTTTAAGTGTTTTAAAATAGAACTTTTAAAAGAATACTACCAAACTATAAAAAACATAAAATTATTTATATACATATATTATATATAAATATAGTGGGAAAGTTTCCCTGCTGAGCTTGCTGTGAAGAGAAGGGTGAAGGTGCAGTAACTGCTATACCAGCAACATTTCCTCTGAAACAGATGGCAAACCGATCCTGCAGCGAGGAAGGGCTGACATCAGATGGATGCCTTTGCTCGCCTGGCACAGCTGTCAGCTTCCTGAGCAGGTTTTTGTTTTACTCTAGCGATACTGTGAACGGAGGAGCCTCCTGGGGTGCCTGTGGGTGCGGCATGGTTTGCTGATTCACTGCTTTTCAATTGGCCTGGGGAAAGCCAGGAGATGGGGCCTGGGCTGGTCTGAAAACAAAGCTTGTGAAAGGTTCTTTCTTCCTTTTTTATGTTGGTTTTGTTTGTTTGGTTTTTTTTTTGTTTGTTTGGGTTTTTTAATATTTTTGTTTGTTTGGGGTTTTTTTTTGGTGCAGAGGTTGCCACTGTGTAAACGATCGTTTCTGATTGCATGCTAAAGAGCCAATATTCTTGCCTGGGCCTCGCTTGAGGTGAAGTTCATAGCTTGTAGCTAGAGTCAGTATAAGGTATGGTAGTGGGAATCAGTTTTATATTATTTCTGTACATTTAATGGCTGTGTATGTGTATGTATGTATGGGAATCATGGTGTCTCCAATCTTGGGTTGGACGGTGCTGAAAGCAGTTGAGGCCCATCCACACCAGAAGATGGAACCAGTTCAGGGGAATGGTTATGAAACCTTTGTTTTGGTGGTTGAGTTCCTTGGTGCAGATAAGGCCCCAGGTTCAAGAGAAAAAGGGGTTTGGAGGTCATGCACGGTGTGGGAAAAGCTCGTGAATTTTCTGGCAGTGGAGGAGCTGCTTTCTGTGACAGAGTGATCCCATCTTTTGCTGCCTCTCCCTTGGCAAACCATGTAGCTTTTCACGGTTGCAGCGAAACTGTGGAGAATCAGATGCCAGCTTGCCAAGCGTGAACGCTTCTGTGACAGGTTGAGGCTTTGCACTTCCATGTCTAGCCACAGCTTCTTCCCCCTCTGCCAAAACTGTGATTTCAACTGTGATTTCAGGAGGATGTGAAGAGAACTCTGTCTTGTTTTAATACCTCTGTACCTAACATTTCTGTCTGCTTCAGAGTTAGGGCTTGCTAATCCATGTCTTCACTTGCCTCAGGCAGTGGGGAGCACACTCTTATTTCTGCAGTTGTCCTTCTCAGAGGGGGAACACATTCCTTAGCTCTCTGCTGTGGCACAGAACCCTTCCAAATGTGAAGTGCTGTGGTTCTCTTCCTTGAGCCTGCAGAAAGCCCCGGTGCCAAGTCACAGCGGACTGACGTGATGGTTGCCGTGGCCATTCCCTGCTGCTGCCAGGTTCTCTGGAAATAGCTGTGAAAATAATGAGCTTTGTGTTAATACTGTGCTGCTGCTGGGGTGGGAAAGCTAAACCTCTTCCTCCTGGGAGGATAACCCATGTGAAGCTGGGAGAGGGAAAAAGCATGTCTCTTGCACTGGGAGTTTGTGCAAGCAAACCGCGCTTCTGATTTCCAGCAGCTGGATAGAGAGGGATGAAGAAGAAGGCTTTGTGAGATGTGGAATTTACACCAGGAGGCTGGGGACACTCTTGGGGCCACTTAATGACATTCAGGGATGTCAGCCTGGTAGGACTCAGAGAAGCTGACATATATGGGGCACCTGTTGCTTGTCCTCCCAGCATTGTCCAGCCTTTAGGTTCAGTCTTTGACTGACCTACATCTTCCCTACAGTACTTTCAAGCTGTGATCTGTATAATTTGAATTCCAGAAGCCTGGGTGGCTGAAGGGCAGGAAGAATAGAAAGTGTTTTCTGTCTCTGGTGCTGTTGTAAATCTGGCCAGGGTTGGTAGCAACTGACTGCTTCCATCTGACAGCTATTCAGAGAACTGCTTTGGGTCTGAGATCTTGCTGAAAAGTGTAGTGGGGCAGGCTTGGTGGAGAGGGCAGGGAGCCAGGATTTCAGCCTTCCATGAGACCAAGGCTGAAGCAAATCGACAGGACAGATCTCTCTGCTTGTCTTGCTCTTGTTTTGTGACAGCTAGGTGACTTGGCAGGCCATCCCACCCTTCTGTGCAAGAGTAATTTCACCTCCAAGTGTGGTGCAGTAAATGATTCCAAGCAGTCTGGTCTTTGGGCAGAGTCCTGGCACCTTTGGGCTGCTCAGTCTCGATGAATTTGCAAGAGCAGAGTTGGAGCTGATATTTGCTGCCGACTTCATCTCTCCTGCAGAACCTAACACATAAGTAGAAAGCAGATGAAAAGCTGCAGTCAGTTTGGGTGGAAGGTAGCTTGTGAGGTAGACGGTTGTGCATCTTTAAACCAGCAAAAACTGACTCCTCTTAAAGTTACTATTTAAACTTTATCATATCCTCCTTGTTGATGCATAAGCTGCCTGCCAATTTAGCCCTACCAGCATCCGTTTGTGCAGATTAGAGACACCAAATGCTGTTCTTGCTCTGCTGGAAATACTCAGTGGATGTGAAAAGTCAAAGAGCAAAGCAAACTTCTACTTTTTGTCAGGGTCTGGGCTCTGAGTTTCCCCTGGGAACTGAGCCCATAGCCAGGACTGAACCAGAAAGTCTGAGCCGTTTGCTGCAGCTGCGGCTGAGTGCCGGCGTAGCCTCATCAGGTGGTAACGGTGTTCTCAGAGATGAGCATTACTCCTGTCAGGAGGTGAGACCCATGCACAGAGCTTTGACATCTTCAGTAGAAGGTCCTAAAGAGGAGCTGACTATGTTTATTTTAATCACTGTCATTCAAAGACTATTTTAATAGAAAATACATTATATATATATATATATATTTTGTAACCAAATGAAAGCTAGAACTATGCAAACACTACTGGCTGCTGCTTGAAACTGATATCTGGAATAGAGTAGATCTGGAGTAGATTTGTTGGTTGGGGTTTTTTTTTGCTTGTTTGTTGTTTTTTTGTTGTTTTGAAATAAAAAGCAGCAGGCCAAAGTTTTGCTGCAGTGAGTCTTACTAGAAACATAGATTATTCCTAATCTGGAACCCACACATGTGGGTTATAAAGTGACCTGAAGAGTCCTGCCATCTCTAAACCATTTCCACCTGCTGTGGTATTGTTCCTGAAAGGCTTTCTGTTGTGGAATGTTGGAAAACACAGAGGCTGGGATGAGAAGAGGTGGAATGTGATGTTTGGGCTGGTAGCTGGAAGAGAAGCAGTGCCAGGGAAGGACTGGGAGCATTCTGTTTTGGACATAAGACTGAGCTGGCTTCACAGAGTCTTAGTGCTGTGAAGATGTCTGTTGCTGGAATCGGGGCAGGGATCAAAGCATCCCTAGGTTCAGTTCTGTCCCAGTAGTAGCAGAAACCTTCCCGCTGAATCTGATGGTACTGGAGTTTAGTCTGCTGGGAGGAATTTAATGTGATTTCTACCATTTCTTTGTGTCAGATCTTTGCTTTTAAGATTAACTACACTATATCCAACTACAATCTTCAGTGACATTTGACTTTTTATTCCTGGGACTGTAGAAAATTCAGGTTTTCCAATAACATTTTCCTCATCCCAACTGTGAACAAGTTACTACTGCTTCTTATAATTTATTGTCTTTCTGTTCCTTAACATCTGTCTGATCCAGCTGCTCACCAGCACCACCCTCCAGTGCTTCATTAGCTTTTATGCATAGGGAATTGTTGCAATGGATAAGTTGACCAGGCTAGTTGGGAGATTAGAAGCCTTTGAAGAGTGACTTCTGCTTCCTCTAGCTGTCACTAGGGAGTGTACACACATACCTGTATATATATCTATATGTATACTTAGATAAAGTGTTTCCATATAAACTCATTTAACATTATTCTTATATAATTTATATTTTAATCCAGTTGTAAACCAAAGTATTACAGCTTTTGAAACAATATGTCATGGAAATAGGAGGAACTTTCTTTTTAGATGGGAGCTCTGAAAGATCTTTGCTGACAAAAACATAGATACGAATAAAAGTGAAGAACTTATGCTGCTGAATCCTAGAGATTTGCAGCTCTGGAAGGATTTAAGGCTTGCTGGATAAAGTCTGCTAGTGGATTATGCTTTAAAACACTGTTGTGTGGCGGGGGTTCTCATCCAATAGAACTGAGTATTGGAGGAATTGCTGTGGTGGGGTGTCTGGAAGAGATGAGACATGGTTAAAGTGTGGTTGAAGCTAAGAGGGCAAAGTTGGGGAAAGCTGTTTGCTGCTGGTGTCTTCTGGTCACAGATCTGGACTGAGATGTGCTGCATTCAGCTCTGAGCATCCTGCTGAACAACCCTGCAGGGATCTGCTCAGTTGATGGTGTGAATGAGCATGCTACCAGAACCACTCAGCAGCATTTCTGCTCCTGGGCTTTCCCCAGGAACAGAATCCTTTTGGAGTCTCTGCCCCTCTGCTGGTCACAAAACCTAGGACTTCTGCCTCACCTCTTGAATTGGGTTGCCTGGGTTGCATGACAACTTGCCTGCTAGAATACCTTGAGGATGTCCCCTGTGAGGGAAAATGAGGCAGGAATTCAGGTGAGGGTTTGCTGTGTATGCTAGAAGATGGATCTAAAGTGATTCCATATGGTCACCTGCCTGACCCCTTTCTTGTAAAGGCAGAGTTTGAGTGAGTTTTGGTAAACTCCCATAGAAAAGACAAGACAGGCTGTCTCAGTGCTGGCACTGCTTCTGCCTGTGTCCTCTTTGGCTTGCAGTTTCTTGCTGTGGCATCTAACAAGGGTTGGAGTGTTTGTTGAGATGGAGTATGGCTGCCACCAGATCAAGTGCTCCTGGGCTTTGGTGCATCTCTGCCATCAGTGTGACTAAAAGAATCCACAGGGTGGGTTCAGGGCCTTCTGAAGGCTTGGGAATTGGTTATGGCAGTGGTTTTAACGGTACTTAATGGTTTTGTAGGAAAACAAATGTTTTCTGGCAAGCCTAGAAGTAAAAAGGCAGAAGACAGCAAATCAGACAAGCCTGGCACAACTGGGAGCTAGAGAGAGGAAGCCACAAAAACAGCTGCTGAGGCACTTAGTGTCTAATTTATAGTTTTGGAGAACCAGCTGCTGCTATTTACTGATGTCTAGAGGTGGTTGGGTTTTTTCAGTAGCTTCCCTGGAGGTGCAAGTTCTGCTGTCACAAATGGGAAAAAAAAATGGGTTCAGAGATAAAATCTTGCTGATTCTTCAGTAATTGCCTTTCAAAGGAATTAGCACTAAGAACAAATTTGCCTCTAACAGTGTCCCAAAGGCTTGGCAGCAGCTCTGCTTCCTCTTGCTCTTCTGCTCAGCCTAAGTGCTAGTCTCTTTCTAAGGAGGGTTTCCCTGTGTCCCTTGCACTGAGCAGGGTGATGGTCCCCCTCCCTGTGTTAATGAGTAAATTTATGTCACAGTCCCCAGCAGCTCAGTGCATACTCACAGCTCATGGTAGGTCAAGCACTCTGGCAGCCACACACAGCACAGCTCTTAACTACAGGGTCTGGCAAATACAAATAGTCTGTGAGGATTATCTAGTTGTCACCACTTCCGTGGGTTGAGTACAAGATCCCTTCTGTGCCATGTGCTGCACCAGTGCATGGGAACATCATCACATCAAATTCCTTTTGATTGTGGCATCCTGTAAGCAACTTCAGTGCAAAGGTGCTTCTCAGGGTAGCTGTTGGGATAAACTGGTCTGATAGCTGTGTTAGACAGCAGTTGTTCTGATAAACCTGGCACAAGAAAGGGGGAAAGCAGACTAAGGAGAAGAGAGGTGCCTTAAACCGCGTGCTGGCTGCTAATGGGGCAGAGAAGAGTTATTTGCTTGGGCAGTGAGTTGGACGTGGAGTTTGTGCCAGTTATTGTTCAAAGAGGGGTTGGGACTGCATGCTGCTGGCTGGCTTTCCTGATGGCTTTGGGTCATGGACCAAAAATTCTTCTTTTTGTTTAAAAGCTTTAATTGTTTTTGTGATCCCTTCCCAATTATTTCAATGTTCTGTTTATTTCAAGTCTCATCCAGCAGCTGTTTGTTATCTGAGAACAATCTCTGCAACACCCATGGGTAGGGCTTTCTAGGGCTTTGCAGATGACAGAGGTGGCTGTAGGAGGTGATGTCAGCAACATGGGTTTTATGCTGCTGTAGAAGTTGGGAGGGATGAAGAAGGATCTTTGTGGAGAACCAGTCTCACTTGCAGAGTACTTTGAGTCACTAGGCACTGATGCAGGGGTCTCTGAGGTTAGAGGTGCAAGTGGGATTTTCTTTGGATATTTTCATTGGGGTTTCCCACTGCGTGAGTGCTTCAGCTTCCTGCTTCAGGAACCAACAATAGGCTGTGTTGCCTTCAGCTGCAGGAACATGGTCAGGACTGAAGCTGTGCCTTGGGAGCCTGTGAGGGAACCTGAGGAGGGGAATTGTGTCTTTTTAGAACCAAAACCCAGATAGACCTGTCAAAGGCTTTTGCCAACAAGTAACTAAACCTGCATTTTACAGGGTGGTGGAGCAGGCTTGGGGGTTTTGGCTGTTAACAGATATTCAGATCCTTGGTTTTGCAGGGTGAGATGGGCTAGCTCAGAAATCTGGGCAAGGAACAGTAGTAGCATTTGAACCTCATGTTCTTACTCTGGGTTTACAGCAAGAACCGCACGAGGTAGCTTGTTGCTGGGGTGGAAGGGAAGGAGTGCAGCACCCTGTGCCGTGGCTGGGAGCATGTATGTGTTACGTCAGGGGGTGCTGGGTGCCCTATGCCAGAGTTATTCAGTCCCCAAAAGTGGTCTTAGCTGTGCCCATCAAGCTTGCAGGGTAGCAGACCCTGCTGCCAGCACGGCTGTCCAGTTCACGTGTCATGCCTGTTTGTATGTTGATTGACAAGCTCAGAACTTTCTTCTGAGCTGATGAGTAGCATCGGAGGGTGGTTCCCTGCAGAAGGTGGGGTAATACTTGCTAGAAAACCAGTTGCATTACTGGTTATATTCTAGCAGCAGAATAATTACCAGAATAATTCTTTTCATTAAAAAAAAAAAAAATAATAAAAAGGTATTAATTCTGATCTGGTGACAGTGACCTGCTGACATCATCTAGTGTGTGATTCACATCACACCTCTTACAAAGCTGTTTTTACCTCTCTCCTATCTCCCTGCAGCTTGCAGTCTGTAACTGGGAAGAGAGCTGTGAAAGCCTTCAAAGTGAAAACAGCAGCACTTCCACCATGCTCACAGATTGCCCACACTAGGTGGGACTTCTTTGGATAGCCAGGGACATGCCCTGTAGTTCTCCCCAGCCTGAGCTGTTTGGTGTAGGAGGGAGGAGATCTGCAAAGAGCAAGCCGAATCAGCAAGGAAAGGAAGTTGGCGTGGCAGGGAGGAGGTAGCAGAAAGAGAAAGAAGGCTTAGCTGCTGTCAGAACTGGCTGGGGCTGCTGGCACTGGGAACCAGCAGGAAGTATTGGGTAGAATAGAAAATGACTGCAGAGTCTAATTAGGAAGAAACATGCATGTGTGTCCAGCACATTGTGGATGCAGTGGGCAGGGAACTGCCAGCTTTAGAGCCTACCTGCACATGTGCAGGAGCATTCAGGAAACCCTGCTGCCATGTGAGACAGGTGTGCAAAGGTCCTTTTCCTTTACCCTACATTAGAGATGAGCATCATCAGCTAGTATTTTCCATCTTGGATGTGTGAACAATACCAAAGGAAAATGAGCCGGGGCAGGGGGGAGGGGTGGTGGTGCACATTTGCTGTGTGGCTCTTAGAAATGGAAGGAACCGACAGGTGGCAAGTGAGGGTTGGGCATGGGTAGCACCAGACAGATTTCAAGTGCCATTTTGTCAATGTCAGAGTTTCTAGCACATGTTGAAGACTGAAGTTGGATTCCATTTTAGTGCTCTCTGCTTTACCAATGTTATTTCTTCTTCAGCAGCCAAGGGGAGGGCACCGAGAAGACAGCCAAGCTCTTCTCACAGGTACACAGTGGAAGGAGAAGGAGGAGTGGGCAGAAGTTTATACAAGGGAGATTCAGGTTAGGTGTTACAAGATGGGTTTTTTTTTTCCAGAAGTATAGCCAAACAGTATTGGAACAGGTTGTCCAGGGAGACTGTGAAATCCTCATCCTGGGCTGGACTCCGAGTGACCTGCTGGGAGTCAGCCCTGCTTTGAGGGGGAGGCTGGGTGAGGATGGAAGGCCTCCCATCCCATCCTCCCTTTTTCTGGGCTTCTCTGCCACCCCTCCTGCAGTATAAAGTACTGCCCCACCACATGAGAGAAAAAAGGACAGAGGTTTTTTCCTACCAGTGCATTTCCAATTATGATTTTTTTTTCCATGTCTCAGTGATTAATCCATGGAATAGCATCTTGTCTGCCAGGGTCTGTGGGAAAGTCCAACCACTCCCCATGCCCCCAGGTTCCTGTTTCCATTAGACTTTGCCAAGCTGTGTTTTTGTTACTTTTTGTTTAAGTATTACCCTGTAAAAATGGGCAGCTTTAATGGGCTTCCTAGTTCATATCAGTTAAGCTTTTGAAACATATTCAGGTATCTCTTAAATACTGCTGTGCAAGTTCCTTCTTTAACCTGACATATTCTGATTTTTGCTGCAGTTAGCCAAGGCAGTACTTAGAAAAACCCAGTGCATGTGTGGTTTGCAGACTGTCAGCTGTGTTGAGCCTCCAGCTTGACTTAGTTTTTTGTCACTGTACTTGCCCCTCTACCCCTCAGAAACATGGTTAAATGTCTCTGTGATTTCTGTAGCACAGTGAAGTTTGTTCGTTTAAACCTTCCCGTTATCTTTGCAGTCAGACCCTAAGTTATTGGCTATGAAACTGTGAAACTAATTAAGAATGAAAAATGAAGCAAGATTTGTTAGATTTACTGCTGGCTGTAAAGTAGAGAAAATAGCAGCATGAAAGGAGAAAGACAATTGAAATTACTCAGTCAGGGGCAGGGAGAGGAATCGCAGAGCTGCAGCTGAGAAACTTCTTGGAAATTAGTTTGAACCTCATGATACTCCACTGGTTCCCATTTGATCATGTTCTGAAGTGGTTTATTGAGGTCAAGAGCTTTGCCTGAGGTCCATTTATTCATCCCTGTGCTGAAGGCGTTGGTGTGATGTGGGAGCTTGTGCTCCCATGATGTTATTTGCTTGGGAGTTTCCACATTTAAGGAAACTCTGTGGATTAGTGGGAAGCATTTATTTAACACTTCATTGCATGTCAAGCTGGTAATTGAATGACTCTTGGCTTAATGAGAGAAAGGCTGGTGGGGAGGAAGAAGGTGCCATGTCGTCACAGAGGCTGGCAGCTGCAGGTTACACTGACAAAAGGGGGACTATGCAATTCTCCCAGTAGCAGGAAGTGTGGAGCCTCCTCACCCCTACGACTGTCCCCTGCCCACAGGAAGCGTTCAGGGAGAAGGACTTCGACGTGAAAGAGGATCATGCATGTTTCTTTTGTGTTCATGTATGTAAGGTTGTTGACAGTTAGGAGAGGCCAAGGATGCAAGAGTGGGCCTTCTTGGTGGCAAAACAGGGACTTTTCCTGAGTAAGCTCTTTTGAAAGGTGACCTAGGAAGAGAACAGGCAGCTCTAAGTTCCTGCAGTAGCATTCCTCACCTTGTATTCCCTGCTTACAGGAAGGGTTGGCAAAGGACAAGAGAAGGCTGGATCAGAGATTAGTTCACACAAATAAAAGTAAGCTATTCAGTCCTGCTTTGTCTGAAAAGGGAAGGGAGGCAGTTTTCCCCAAAGCCTTTGCTATCTTAAACACTAGCTGAAGCTCCCAGTGGGCTCTGAAGCTTTCCTCTGCCCCCTCCTTTACCCACTTTCCTTGTACCACACTGTGAATATGACACCAGTAGCTCTTTCTAACGTTTCCATTAAACTGCTCAGAGCATGAAATGCTGTCCTGTCATGCTGTAGCAGATGAGTGAGTGCCCTGTTCAGCTGTACAATAGTCCCAGACAGGGGCTCTGATTACTGAGCACTTCCCTGCTGAGCAGAAGGGTGCTGTAACAACTCAACCTAAGTGGCTTTGTGTAGCAAGTTGCGATACAAATTTGATTTCTTAATGAACTAAACTGACAATCACCTTCTAAAGTAGAAAAGCCTCTTAGAGGGAATGGTCTAGTATGTCTTCAACAGGAAGATTTAACTGGCATAACTTTTAATAAAGAGCACAGGAGTCTTTTTTTTTTTTTGAGCAATCACTCCAGAGGTTGAGTTGCATTAAGCAGCAGAAGATTCACAGGACAGTAACTACCTCTGTCTCTAGGAGTGCTGAGGTTACCACACTACACACTCTATATCAGCAAAGCTTTTACTTAAGACAAATTTGTTTTCCTTACCTCTGTGTTTCAGAAATGCAGGTCTGCTCTGTAAAGCGACTCTATGAAAATGGCATCTGGCAGGAGCAGGGGGAAGCCTTTTTGAGCCCAGTGTCCCTCTTTGCTGCCAGTTTCTGGCTGTGACCCTTGCAGGTTTGCTCTGGGTGGATTTGTTACTTCACGTGTTCAGCCAACTGTCCCTCAGGCCAAAGTCTGTTGCCAGGGCGGTGAGACCGTAGGCTCAGCTTCCTGCACTGGGAAATCAGTGAAGGCAGTGGAAAGTAAGAGGAGAATCCATCTCCCTCCTGCCTCTGAAGGAGCAGGCAGCAGTGGGGAGAAGAAAAAAAAAAAAAAAAAAAAAAAGAGCAAGCAATAAAATACAAAACACTTTTATATGTTGTTCATTAGTCAGCAGATCTGACTCTGCAAATGTCTATATATCTATACACACAAACACACAGAGAGGGCAGATCTCTGGTGTGAAAAGGTGCCATTTTCTTTTCTAAACAGAGTCCCTTTCCAAACTAGAACAGCACTTTAAATAGGTTCCTCTTTAAAAAAAAAAAAAGTTTAAAAAAAAGACAAAAAGAAAAAAAAAAAAAAAAAAAAAAAAAAAAAAACAAAACAACAAACACCTTTACTGAAGAAATGCACTTTAAATGGTAAGATGAGCACGGCTCTTGCTGGCTCTGACACAGCTGTACAGGTGGGTGGCTCCTGGTCAGCCAGAGCCTTGGAGGGAGCGACCCTCGGCTGCCACCGCAGCCCCCAAACTACCGCAGCTCTACCTCCCGCTCCCGCAGCCCTCCGGCCTGGCCCCGCCACCCCCAGCCAGCAGCTCCCACCGCAGCGTGTCCCGGGCCACGGCTCAGCCTTGCTGTAGCACTAGCAGGACCAGCACGCCTCAGCCTGCTAGGATCCTTCCGTGACCTGTCAAGGAAAACCCCAGCCTTGCCTGTAAAGAACATTGAAACCCTGTCTGCAGTAGGTCAGAAGTGACCCCCTTACAACACAGCCCTCTGCCCACGCAGGGCTGAGCCAAGCTGAGCAAAGCCACCACAGAGTTGTTGCTGGGGCTGTGGTTTATTTTTTCCCATAATGTGGATATGGAACCCTAGGCAGTTCAGTATTTTCATTTTTCAATCCAAGTTTGCGTGTCCCACATTGATTCTGCTCTGAGCTGGTTTACAGAGTAACCATGTTTAAGAAACATTGTGCTGTCATCTTCAACTGTCAACCTATAAACCAAACTTTGTAGGACTGGTGTCCTAACACTCAAAAGTTTTATTTTCACAGTTAAGAAATTTCCTGCTGTACCAATTACTCTTTTTTTAAAATTATTATTAGTGTTATTTTTGGTTTCAAGAGAAAAAAAGTCAGTGTTCACACTCACCTGCAGTAGGTTGAAGTGGGTAGAGGATAGTGGAACACTGGAACAGGTTGCCCAGGGAGGTTGTTGAGGCCCCATCCCTGGAGATATTCAAGGTGAGGCTCAACAGGGCTCTGGGCAAGCTGATCTAGTTGAGGATGTCCCTGCTCACTGCAGAGGGGGTTGGACTAGATGACCTTTGGAAGTCTCTTTCAACCCAGACCATTCTATGATTCTATGAAGTGTGATCCTGCTGTGTGTAACTTGTGGATGTCAGACTGTTCTTTGATGATTTCAACAAGCTGTCCCCAAGCTGCTCCTTCACCATCACCTTCCTTCTCCTCCTCCAGCAGCAGACAGCAGCTCTTTGAGGGGCCGATGGCACTGTGGCTGTTGGTGTGCAGGGTCAGCCAGGGTTGCTGGAGGTGGGACAAGCAAGGGTGGCAAGAGAAGCAGAGGTGGGGAAAGGGGAAACCAAACCAAGGTAGAGGGGACTGTACAATTGCAATGAAAGCAGTTTAGCAAAAAGCGCTCGTTGGACAGCTTTAAGAACAATGTGAATGAAAACTTAGCAACTTGGGTAGGAATCTTGGAAAATTCTATCAATGTATACTTGAAATTCTGTTTGTATTAAAAACAGCAAATCGCATTTCCTTCTTTCTTTTAACACTGTGTACAAGAACATTATGCATGTGAGTGGTTTGAGAATTAAATGGTTTAATACTCAGAGCCTCCTTGCTGTCCTGCAGCTGACTGGTGTGATCTGACCTTGGTTTTCTCTTTGCTATCCACCACAAAGCAGCCGTGGTGGGGGAGCCTAGGCCCTGCTTTAGGCAGTTCTGCCCTAAGCCCAGTGACACAGGAGAGGTTGGGCAGTGGCCAGGGCACTGTTCCTGTCATCTTTGGTGACTTACGACCCTTTTTTATGAGCACTGTCCAACCACTTGTGCAGGCTCAGCCCTTTTCAGTCTCACTGTGCTTATGCTGCAAGCTCAGCACCCAACTCCTGTTGCAGTGAGAAGGCTTCCCTGACTGCTCATGGCAGGAGAAGCATTTTGGTCAGTGCCATGCCAGCGACACCCAGGCATTGCCCCAGCCCTCCTCTTCCACCAGCTTCCACAGCAGAACCAGAGGCACAGGTTACAGGAGCAGATGGTTTCGGGAGCTGCATAATGCAGTCACAAGCTGGAGATAGGATCCAGCAAGAAAAGAAGCAGTGGTGACTGCCAGATCAGGACAGGGACAAGAGCACCTGTCCCCTTTTGTCCCAGGGCCCCAACTTCTGTATTACACACACAGCTTCTTTCCAAAGTGTTATTCTAGGCAAGCATCTCAACAGAAAAAGGGTAACTGCTTCACAGGTCTCTCAGGTGTGTAGGGCACTGCTGGCTACACCAGAGAAGGTGACCTTCCATGTCCAAACCACGTACCACTTGCAACAGAGATGCTCAAACCATCCCACTGGGGAACAGCAGAGCGAGACCTGCAAAACCCCTAACTGCTCTCAAAACTTGAGACAGAGTGACCAAACATCTCCTAACAGCCCTCTCATACTGGCACATCTACCTCAAGTCCCTCACTGCCTGGCTTGCTGTGGCAATTGCTGGTGTGAGAGGAAGCTCTTGGGAAGGCAGATGTTTCACTGGTTCTACAAAACCCAGAGTAAACTGCACACTGGGGAATGCTGTCCACTGGTGCTTCAGCAGCTGTCTGCTACTCAACAAAATTTATGCAACACATACTAACAACAGGACAGGACTTCTGCCCTTTTTGTTTAAGGCTTCTGCTTTTAGGGCAGCTGTTTAAAGAGGAAAACAAGCTCACCACATACTCTTCTTCTTGAAGACAAACCCTGTTAGAGGTCCTGCAGCAGTATGGTCACCTTGTGTGGACCAGAAATCAGATGACACGTGTGGTGTGGCAGCAGGCCAGGACACCTCAAGCTCCCGGAGTAAACTTGCAGGTGAAAGAACAGATTGCTAACGGAGTGATGGATATTGGTTATCTTACCCAGCCATCACCACCCTTCATACACATTCCCCACTACAGTGCTCTTCAGCACAGAGCTAGTGCAAATCCTGCTGCTCAAAGGGAAATCCACAGCCCTGGCTGTGCAAGGCCTTCACTGGTGACTGCTCACTGCTTGGACGTGTCAGACAAGCCAGAGCTGCTAGCAGGTAGGGCTCTGGTGTTTGGCAGCTCTTTTTGGAAGTGCTGGGTTAATGGTTGGGCTCCATAATCTTAAAGGTCCTTTCCAACCTAAGAGAGTCTGTGATTCTTCCACCGGCTAACATTCCACCCAGAGCTGTCTACAGATGTTTCTGGCCCAGACAGCACATGCCATGTGGCTGCTGCTGTTCCACTGACCCCTCCAGCATGGAGTTGCTCTGCTGAGACTGGGGAGCATAAGGAAAGTTTAAGTGACATAGTGAAAAGCATCCATTCAGAGATAAGTTTGTTACATACAGATCTAGAGGCTTTTAATGAACTAGGGGATCAGAGTTACAGTCAGAGGCCTGGAAGGGAGGAGGGTTGCATGACAGCAATGCTGGACTTGGGTTTGGGCACTGAAAAAATTCCTGCTTCCCTTTGAATAAAGGATGGAGCAGGTGAGAGGTCCTCTGAGCTCCCTCACCTGACACAGCAAGGAGCAGCTCAGCTGGATGCAGTCCCTCCCTGCAGCTTGCACCAAAAAGTGAGCCCAGGCAGCCCTGCTACAGCCCACATTTTGTGGCAGTACTTGACTGTACCACTTCCAGAGGCAGAGGAGGGCAAAGCAGGCCCTGCCAGTCCCCTTAGGAGCAAGGATCAGCTATTCTGCCCATGAAGATGATGGTGTTGAGGGCAGCTTCCCGGATGAAAAGCAGGAAGGGCCTGTTGGCGTTGAAGATGACTCTGTTCATGGGGAAGGAGCGACCAGAGACAAGAACAGCGGTAGCAGCCGATGCCTCGCTACCTTCTTCATTCACCTACAAACCAAGAGAGAAGATGGCATTACCGTGGGCAGTATGGGTCCTGCACTTGAGTCACAACAACCTTATGCAACCTCAGGCTTTGGGCAGAGTGGCTGTAAAGTTGCTCAGCAGAAAAGGACCTGGGGGTGCTGGCTGACAGATGGCTGAATATGAGCCGCTGTGTGCCCAGGTGGCCAAAGCGGCCACCAGCATCCTGGCCTGGATCACTCACAGTGTGGCCAGCAGGGGTAGGAAAGTCATTGTACTCAGCACTGGTGAGGCCACACCTTGAGTATTGGGTTCAGCTTTGGGTCCCTCACTCCAAGAAGGACATCCAGGGGCTAGGGCATGTCCAGAGAAGGGCAACAAAGCTGATGAAGGATCTGGAGAACAAGGGTGGTGAGGAGCAGCTGAGGGACCTGGGGTGGTTTAGTATGGAGAAGAGGAGGCTGAGGGGAGATCTCATTGCTCTCTACAACTCCCTGGAAGGAGGCTGGAGTGACATCACCTGAAATTGTGCCATGGGAGCTTTAAGTTGGATATTAGGAAAAATTTCTTCACTGAGAGAGTGGTCAGGCATTGGAACAGGCTGCCCAGGGAACTAGTAGAGTCTCCATCCTTGGAGGTGTTCAAGAAATGCATGGACATGCCACTCTGGGACATGGTTTGATGGCCATGGTGGTGTTGTGTCGATGGTTGGGCTTGATGTTGAAGAACTTTTCCAACCAAAACAGTTCTATGATTCTATGCTGAATTTAGACGACTAGTCCTCTTTCTCTATGGAAGATGGATGCCAAGCTCCCACCCCTCCCCAGAGCCCCAGACTGCTGAGGAAGTAAACACCATGGGTTCAGAGCTGGTGTGTTTTTTACCTTTAATGCTTCATGATTTTAAAAGCAAAAGAGGAAGACTCCCCTGGGACAAAACAAGGCTTACCTCGAGAAAGGCTTTGTGGAAAGCCTCAGACACATACAGGTCTGTTCGGCCCTCTGCAATGATACCTGACACATAAAAGAGGAAGGGAAAACGATGGGTTTTGACAACACCTCTAGAGAGAACACACTCCTACCCTTCATGGCCTGTGTTTAAGCAGAAAGCACATCTGCCCTAAAATCAAAACACCCTCTACCAACTGCAACTGATTGCTGAACTCCCATGCTCTTAGTGCAGAGCAAGGCTAAATGTCCATGAGGGGTCTCAATCACTTCTCCTTACTTTTCATGTGATAGAATGAGAGGAAGTAGCCTGAAAATGTGCCAGGGAAGGTTTAGGTTGGCTATCAGAAAAAATATCTTTCCTGAAGGAGTGTTCAGGCATTGGAACAGGCAGCCCAGGGAAGCGGTGGAGCCACCATCCCTAGAGATGTTCAAGGAACAGCACTTTGGGACGTGGTTTAATGGCTGTGGTGGTGTAGGTTGAAGGTTGGACTTGATGATCCTGGAGGTATTCTCTAGCCAAAACAATTCTATGATTCTATAATTGACTGTAGCAACATGTACATTCTTCCTTACATGCTGCTGCACTTACTGCCCTGGCACCTGTGGAGGAATGGCTGCCTTCTACCTCCACCCCGCACCACCCCGTCTCCACATCTGACCTGGGAGTCTGGCATTTTCCGGACTGAAGAGATCTTCCAGCCCCATTTTCCTCAGCTTCTCCTTGACACTGAAGCTGTCCTCAACGCGGAAGCGAGGGAGGTAGACAAAGAGAGAGACCTCCCTCATGGAATCTATCCAGTCCTGCAGCTTCTCGGATGTCAGGTCTCGCTCAACCTCCACCAATGGTGTGCCAGCCTTGGGCAGGACCAGCACCATGGTGATATCATCCCCTTTGTAAGGCAGCTCCAGCACCTGGACTTTGTCCTGGGCAACAGACGCATGGCGGAACTTGGCCTCTTGGTACATGATTGGGATTTTGCAGGTCTCACCACTGGCTTTATGAAACACATCCAGTTTTGTGTTTGGAGCTGGGAACTGTGACTTCCAGTGCCCCTGAGAGGGGAGGAGAAACATGAGCAGTGTTTCCCTCCCAGAGAAAGGGGCTGCTCCCTTGGCTTTGTTAACCATACCTTAAAATAAATGGTGTTGACCAGGACCAGGACAGTGAGGTCATCAATAGCTCGTTCTGGGATCACCTCTGTAATGCGATTCTCTGTCTTATTAGCCACCCACTCATTAATGATCTTCCTAGAGAGTTCTGGCTTCTCCTGAAGAAAGAGACCAGAGAAAGTTAAGGGGTTTAAACACCTCTTTGTATCCCTTCTGCAGAAGACATGAACAGGGCATGTGCTCAGCCGAGACACTGCTCCCAGCACAGTGCTGCAGTGTTGAGAAATGGGAAGTGACTGTGAGTGA
Source organism: Picus viridis (assembly GCA_033816785.1). Classification (NCBI taxonomy): domain Eukaryota; kingdom Metazoa; phylum Chordata; class Aves; order Piciformes; family Picidae; genus Picus; species Picus viridis. Next base: position 25,586,185 of record CM066588.1, read on the forward strand.
GGTGAACTGAGACAGGGGGAGCCCTCTGCCTTCACCAATATCGCACACACCCAGAGTGGGGCATTCCCTGTGGGAATCATCCTGATAGGGGTGGAGCAAAAACAGAAAAAAATGAGTAGGGGACCAAACAGGAAAAAAACAACAACAACAACAAAACCAACAAAAAAAAATCCTGGGTAGTTGAAACTCACTTTGAAGTTCAAGGGCCAGAGTTTTGCTCCATAAACGATTTCACTGATGTTCTGATAGGTCTCATTGAAGACCAATGACTTCTCCCCAAAGAGGCGGTTGGCGGACACCAGCTCTGAGGATTTGTTCGCTTTCTTGTAGAGCCGGCAGTTCAGCTTGGCAAAGAAGAAGTGGATCTGATCAGATGTCTTCTCTGAGATGGTGTCAAATCGAAAGACCTGGAGGAGCCAAACAGGGAGAAGAAATCCATGAGCAGGCTCTTGCACTCCCACAGCAGGCGGTGATGCAGCCTTTGCCTGCTGCTCAACAGCCTACATCATGGAGCCAAGAACTCTGCAGGCCCTCAGAACTTTACCCTCCATGTTTGATTTGGAATCCAAGTCTACATAACAGCAACACATCACAAGCTCAAAGAATGAGTTCTGGAGAGTCCAAAATGGAGGAGTAAATGCTGCTCAGTGTGCCCAGGTGAGCACGCAAAGGGGAAGCATTCTCAGCATGCTCCTCTTTCTGACTACTGATCAAGAGCTGAAGGGCAGGGGGCAAGAGGACAGAGCCAGACTTTTTGCAGTGGAGGACAGTGTTGAGATAAGGGGCAATGGGCACAAACTGGGACCCAGAAGGTTCCACCTGAACGTGAGGAAAAACTTATTTGCTGTGAGGGTGCTGAAGCCCCGGAGCAGGCTGCCCAGAGAAGTTGCAGACCCTCCTCCGGACAGATTCCAAAACTGCCTGGACATTGTGATCCTGCACAGCCTGCTCTGGGTGACCCTGCTTGAGTAATGAGGTTGGAGTAGGTCTCCAGAAGTCTTTCTCAACCCCCACAGTTCTGTGATTCCTTGCTCTACATACTTGGCTTTCGACTCGTCCCAACTTCTGACTGGCTCTGACTCGGCATCCTATCCAGAAGACGACTCCAGCTCTTGCTCACTGAAGTTCCTTCCCTAGAGCTGTTGGCAGGACACCTGCCTGGATCTGCCTCTGTCCCCCACCCACTGTCATTGCCCCATCTGTCAGCAGAAGATCATAATTTTGTACATGTCTATCTCAAACATGAACATGATTCAGCTAGGCCATTTAGGTGGTTCTGCAGAAGACACACTAAGGTGTTGGAGATGTTTTCCTCTGTGCACTGTGACCTCTGTCAGGGAATAGATTCTAGCCTCCATATGAACCATGAGGCTTCTTCCAGTGCTGCTAACATTAACATAGTTCAAGCAGCCTGTTCACAACCCCCTCCCACAGCCCAGTCAGAGCCTCACACAATATGAACACTGCACTGATGGGGCCTGGAAGCAACTCTCAGGTCAGTGCAAGTCACAGGACAACCCACAGGATTTGTGCTAAACCCTCCTGTGATAATGCCAAAGGCCACTACCTTCCCAAGAGCACTTCTCATGGCTTGTTGAGTAACTCTGGCACATCTTATCTGTTTTTGCAGGGAATGGGAACATGCAGCAATCACTTGAGGGTAGATTTCTGCAGCACAGTGATTTTTTTTTTCTTATCTGCTCTTAGCTGCCAGCTGGAAGGACAATTATGATTTATCTACCACTATCCAGCCTCAGGGCTTTTAAGGCACAAAATCCCACAGCATGTTGCTCCACAGCAACATCCAGGATCTCTGGCATTGTTTCCTACATGGCAAAGGTGGCATTTCTGGCCATTCCATAAGGAAAAGGGAGAGATTAGGAGTGCAGCTCTTCATCCTGGGTGGCTCAGAGAGAGAAGGGTCTCCTCCTGGTGAGGAGGACTGCCCAGAAGGAGCATGAGTGAAGATTTTGGAGATGGTTCACTGCTCTGCTCAAACTGTGTGGATAACAGCAGGAGACCCCAATGTTACTTAACTCCAGAGGCAGAATCTGCAAGGACACTGGCAGTGAGGACAAGTGGAGCAGTTTCATTCATACCTCTTGCAACTTGTTGCAAGGAGAGAGGCCCGTTTGGGCTGTAGTCTCCCACCTGTGAGGAAGGTAGGAGCAGTACCAAACCGCACATAGCAGACAAGTGGGTCTGATAGTGAGAAGGGTGCTGGCACAGGCCTTGGAAGCGCAGACTTTTACTGTGCTGCTCTAAAACTGCTCAATATAAACAGACAGAAGCTGTTTTGACCTGAGTGCTCAGGCTGTTCTTACACTTACTACAAAGAGGAGCACAAGAAGCAATTGATGTTCCTGTGGTCCCACAGGGTGACAGAGCCCTGGGAGCTGGGGGTATGTGTGTCTTAGTTTGGTCCCAAAGAAGAGAGAGAGAATGTAAAAAGAGCCTTTCCCAACAGGACTTGCTATCATGGCTTTTTCTGCTTTTTTAGTGCAAGAAAAGTTTCAGCCACCTGCTCAGACACATGCTTGCCCAATCTGCAAGAAAAACTGTTCCTGTTCCCATTCCCTTCCCTCATCTCCTAACTGGGCTTCCTTTCCCCCAGCTGAAGACTAACCTCTCAAAACCAGGAAATCCATGCTGAATGCTGGATCCAAATGGACTCAGAGAAAAGAGCTGGGATCCATACATGCCCAGAGACAAGCAGCCCCTGTATGCCCTTCCCAGGAGCTTGGTCTCCCTTCCTGAGCCAGGGAGCCAGCCTGACCCAGAGAGCCCTTGGGCAGCAGTCAGCCACTGTCACCTTTGCTGTCTTTCACATCCTGGGGACAGCTACAGGAAAAGGCTGAGGAATTCATAGAATCATTAAGGCTGGAAGAGACCTTTAAGATCGAGTCCAACCATACAGAATCATAGAATCATTAAATGCCACCAACCTCCATGAGCTGCTGGAGGGTGCTACCACAAGCTCCAAGCTTAGTCATGGCAAAGGCTGTAGAAATGCTGAGGGGTGACATGAAGATGTTTTCCCCATTGTCCTTGGAGTCAGCCAGGTACTTGTAGAAGACAACAGCAAAGCGTGAGTTGGCCTTGGACAGCTCCCAGACGCGGGGGTTGGTCGATTCTGGGAGCTTTTCCTTCTCTGGATCTTGCCCCTCACCCTCCTGGGGCTTCTTCTCGGGGTTGCGATAGATGCAGATAGGATTCACCGGGATGTCCCGGGGCTTTGCAGTGCAGATGTCTTCCACCACATAGGGCTCAGGGACTGCCAGACCCCAGACACTGACCAGACACACCAAGAACAGATGCATTGTTCTGGAACCAGAAAGAGAGAGCTTAGGCACAACCTGCCTGCCCATGCTGCCACCACAGCCCATGGCTCCTGTTTCAGCCAACATCAGAGTGACAGGAGCCCCATGGTCCTTTCCAATTGCCCTTTTGTCCTGTAGCTGCCCCTGAACACACGCTGCCTTCAGAAGCAATACAATGAAAACTTGCTGTCCCATAGCCCTGGGTGCACTCCTTTTCAAGCAGCAGGCTCGGCCCTGACAAGTTTTTACAAAAATGTATGATTTCAACTTCTGAGTCCTCCCCATCAGCCCTACAAAGTGGCTACCATGATGGGACCCTGCCCATGTGGACACTTCCCTGAGACCAGCTATGATGGGAACCGGCACAGAATCACCAAAGCCCAGGTGCAGTTATGTCTGTACAGATTGTAACCCTTCTTCTTCATGGAGAGAAGCCCCAAGCTCCACACACCAGCTGGCCTTTGACAAAATGGTTTGGACTGTTTCCTTCACCTTTTGCTGGGGGGAATCTCCTAGTTTTACTGATCTACTCTTCTCCTTTCACCTGAGCTCCCCTGTCCACTTCAATTATTCTCTGTGCTTTCAGGTTCACCTCAGCTATTTAGGGTACACATGCAGGAAACACTATGTGACTCTACGAGCTCCAGAGGTCCCTTCCAACCCCTGTAATTCTGTTATACAGCAGAGAGGGAGGTGACAAGAGGGAGATCTCCAGAGGAGTGGGTCCCTCCATTAACAGAGCATCATTAATCCCTTAAAACTACTTTAGAAGTGTGCATGGTGTGGCTGGTGCACCACAGTTATTTCTGTCCCAACTTTGCAACATTTCAATGCAAAGTGACTGCTTCTGGTACCTGAGGAGGGTAGGCTTATGCTAATAACTGTGTTCCAGCAAAAGCAGGGCTCTGAAAGTCCTCTAGCAAGGCAGAGAGATCTGCTATTTTCCTCTTTGCTGAAGGAGAGGACCCGCACATCCTATCAGCTCTGGTAGGAAGGCCTCAGCTGCCATCCTAGGGCCAGCTGAGTGGCACACAAGAGTTGTGGTTTTGAGATGCCCCTAACATGACTCTCTTGGGTCGGTTCATGTACCCTGTGGGAGGAAGCTCCCGGACCGCAGTCACAACAGCTTGGGAAACAACTACTGGAAAGGGCTGGCAGCCTGCCCAGGACGTGCCTGCTGTGGAGGACTTTCTCAAAGTTATGTCTAACTTCAGGGAGGTCTCTGCATGCTCCCACATACGCACTGCCACAGCTACCTCTTGAGTGACTAACGATCAACTGCACTGAGCACTGGTGACCTCTCTGTCTGTGGGTCTTGCCAGTGCTGGTGGGCCAGCACTTGGGGGAGGACTTGGCTGATGTGGCATGGACGACACCTCTGGGTTCTTTCACAATCCCTTCCTCAAACTCTTGGGCAATGACTTCATCTTGGCTTCAGTTCCTCTGCAAAAGCAGGAATGACCTCATTTGGCACCAAGACTGTATGGAGCCCCACAGGGCCCTCTCCAGCACACACTAACAGCATAGCAACCTGCACTGCAAGCAAACAGGCCCAACAAGATGGACTCGCTCAGGCCACAGCACTGCTCCTGCTGCTTACAGATTGTCTTCCTAAACGGCTGGGATAGATGCAGCACCACAAGAGGGAAAACAAAAACAAAAAACAAATCTAAAAGGAGAGGGAAGTCAACCACACACAGAAACAAAAAGTCAAGACCCAGAGCAAGAGGGCAAGAGAAAGGAAAACTATTCAGACAATTGAAAGCACTTCAGGAAGCGCTGCTCTTCCTAACCTTTCACTCCCACAGAAAAAGTCAGCCGGCAACAAGCCAGGCACACTTCTGTGCTGCTTGGCCCAAGGGCCAGGACTGCAGCGACCCTTGGCTGCCAGCCAGTGGCCCTCCCCCACACGCTCTCAGCTCTCCCTGGCTCCAACAGCACTGACTTTCCTGTGGCCATCCCACCACAGTCCCTGACCTGTCACCCTGCTCAGCTGCAGGGAAAGGTATGTCCACAGGGATGTGCTGACCTGTCTGACAAGCACAGCTGCCTGCTTCTGTCAAGACAGAGACAGATCATGGTGTCCAAAGTGCTGCTAATCTCACATTTAAAACACAAGGCACAAGCACGGGGAGAACACCTTGTCTTCATCCTGTCCTGATTAAATCAGGAGCACTCCCTGTTTCCACAAGTAAAGTCCTGAATCCATTAGCATAGAGGACATACAGGACTTCACACTGACGGCTTAAATCCAAATTTATCAGCAAATAAGGCTGATTTGGCCCTTCACACATGCAGTCTTGTTTCATACAGGCAAGAGCCCTGGCTATTTCTTCGGCCAGGTCTTCACTGCAGGACTTGGCTGAAAAACACCGCTCCTCAACTTCCCCTCCACAGCTCCTCAACACTCCCTTTCCCCAGCAGCACTGCCACGCACTCCATACGTCAACTGCTTTCATCTTGGAACGATCCCAAAAGTATGACTGCAACATCACTACCTAAACGGGGTTTCTGGCAAGGAAGAATGTAAGAATCAGAAAGGGCTGTTTTTAATGCTTCACTCCTCTAAGAAGTGTAGAAAGCCAAGCAACAAGTTGCTGATTCAGCTCGAAGTCAGAAGGCTCTGGTGAAGCACAGAGAAACTCCCCCACCCCACACCTGCTGTGCAGCACAACTGGGCTTTAGCCAGCACAAGACATTTTCATCCCAGTTCTTCATCAGCACTTGAAAGGTCAACTAACTGGGCTTGCAGACCCACAGCTCACCCTCCAGGGACGCGCTGGGGAATTTACTGGTGCTATTTATCTGCTGTGAATGTCCCACAGTACCCATGTGGTGTGCTAAAGAGCCCAGCAAATGTTAATGAGTGGCTCTCAAGAAAAAAAGCCTTCCCTGTCCCCTCACACTCTCAAACAGCACTGCAAAGCAAATCATTGGTGCTCTTTAACAGCCAGGCAAGAGATCAAGAGTTACTCAGAACCACCTGACCTCATGAATTGTTCTCCACACCATGAAACATTGCTACAGGTTGGGGGTAGAAATCAAGCATGACACTACACTGAGCCTTTGTGACAGCTGGGATGGGAGAATACCCCAAAATGGCTCCTCAGGCCAGAGCAAAAAACCACTCTGGCAGCACCTCAATTTCATAGGCATTCCCTTTTCATAAAGAAAAAAGAACCTATTATGAGGACTTGGTTAACAATAAAAAATCAGCATAGATATCTCTCTTACCTGTCCCTGTACCTCCAGCCTTCTGCTTTGAGGATGTAAATGCAGATCGTGAGGAGGACAGGTAGTCTTGCTTGAACCCAAGCTAGCCACGCAGTTTCCCCAGTGGATTTCTGTGTTCAAGCAGAGCTGAGACAAAAGCAGGGGAAGGTGGGAGGGGAGAGGGATGCTGAGGCCAAAGGCTGATGACCAGCTGCAAAAGGTTAAGCAAAGAGCAGGGTAAAAAAGCAATGTTTAGTTTGAAAGAGGTTTTAAAGTTCAATCTGACAAGGGAAAGTTCTATCACCTACTCCATGCAAGTACCAGATGCATTCAGTTTTTGACAACTAACTGCTCATGTCATAAAAAAAACCCAAAGACCAATACTTTCAAGAGTTCAAATAAAGGTGTGATGACCTAAGATATTTGTAAATCTCACTCTGGTATCTTCTAGCTCAGCAAAATGTTTCTCCCTATCCTTAAGACCTGTCAGCTCCCAAACAAGCACAAGATGGGAGAAACTGCCCCACTTGACACTCCACAGTTTTAAACATGTCCCCTCTTAACCACACTCACCTTTTCCCTTGCACAGCTGGATAGCTGAGGGTGAACAGCACCTCTTTTCTCCTCACTGTGCTGAGCAGGACTGAGCCATAGAACTTCACATCTACAATGCAGGTCCTCTACAAATTCAATAGCCTCCTGAATATCAAAAGCCAGAAGCTAGCTGGCTGAGTGAACGCTAAAGCTGCCTTGTTACTGGCTTCCAGTAAAAGCCCAGCACCTAATGGAAAAATGCAGCTTCAAACTGGTTTGGAGTAAAAGCCTTTATTATACCAGTAAGGGCTAGAATAAAAATGGGAGAGACTGCGGAAACAAATGCATGTTACCAAAAGGATGACATGCTCTGGACCCACCTCTGCTTTTATGGGTTCCCCTTTGTAGCCTGGGGCCACAAATGCCACTCAAAAACTGCCTCTGCGCAACCCAGCACCCTTCCTGCACTGTGGCCAGTTCCATAGCCTGGGCTATCTTCATCAAAGCAAGTACAAAAGCTGCACAATCCACCCTGAGTCCTGCCTGCAAATATGCACAACCCCCTGCTCCTCAGAACTGCATCCTGCATGTTCAGCTTGAGCCAGACCTGTAGCACAAGTCTGAGTAACCTGTAGGTTAGGCATTTCTAATCTTTTGCAGGGGATAAAAGCCTTCATAAGGATGGACTCACACACTGTACCTTGCTGCTCTAGCTGGCTGCTGGTTTAATTTCCCAAGGTAAATCCACAAGCTTACAGGGTCTTCAGGCTGAATTTGGGACCTTCTGCACCCAGCAAAGCCCACAGGCAAACATTCATACGTGTGTGTCCATTCACCCGAGGCTGAGAGGTGGTTTAAGGCAGTAAAACCAAGAGCAAACAGCTATTGTGTCTTGCACGCCCTGTTTAGCTCAAGCTAACATGAACAAACTCCTACAGTGACAAAGTTCCCCAGGATGTGACTACTTGCTCAGTTCACTGTAAAAGAAGCCAAGCAGCTAAAGCTGAGCAGCAAAATGGTGGTGGCCCTATTAACAGTGAGGTTAATTTCAGAACTGACACTGCAGGGCTGAAGGGATCTGTGAGCTGCCCAAGCCATATACTCTAGGGTAGCCATGTCAGTATTTGGGTGCAGCACCTAAGTGGTTGCTGTTCAGCTCAAAGCAACAACCCAGCACTCATATCTGGGCAAAGCTGGGAAGCATCCAAAATGTCAAAAGGTGTAAATACAAGGCCTTAGCTGTCTTGTTTGTTCTAGTGATGGACTAGTTTTCTCCCACAGCTGCTGTGCAGAGACCCAAAGCAGGGATGAGCAGCTCAAAACCACCAAACTCCAAAGCTCTAAGCCTAGCAGCCTGGGGCAAGATGAAGCATCATGCTTCAGTTTTAGTTTCTCACAAATAGGCATGGAACTTTAGTTCACAGTTATAGGGAAGGAGGTTGCAAAGTAACTCAAGCTGTCTCAAGCCAGGACAAGGGAGCTCTTCACTATGGGCGCTGCTGCCTTTTCCAAGTGCTCGTGGAGCTGTGTGGCACAGCACTGCCGGTCAACTCTGGATGGAGATCACAAACTCTGCTATCTGCTTTACAGAGAAGAGAGCCCAGGTTAGTGTATGGCAGCAGAGAGACAGTGTGCTATCTCAGCATGCTTGCCCTGTCCTCCAAAATGCCCCTTTTTTTTGGAGAAGCTGAAAAGAAACAGGCCTTAAACATACCTGAGTGGTGAGCAGGAACACATTGGTTTGTGCTTTGGGTCCTGACTGGTGAGCTTCATGGACTCCACGAGGCTTAAACGTTTCTATGGATGAGGATCTCTGTGATGATGTTAAGCAGCTGAGTAAAGGCTCATGGGGCATAACCCAAATCCCAAGCCAAAGTGAAGGGAGAAGCTTCTCTTGGGTCTGTGTGAGAACAGTCCCATCATAGGGACTTCTATGCTTTTCCTAGATATAAGTCCAGATGATTTTTTGGCAGCCTCAATTTTACAGCCTCAGTGTACTTGCTTGAAAATTCCCACCAGGGACAGAGTTTAGTGGTGACCTGGCAGTGCCGGGTTAATGGTTGGATTTTATGCTCTTAAAAGGTCTTTCCCAACTAAGTAAGTCTGTGATGATGTACAGGGAAGAAGACTCACGTACTCAGAGCGAGATGGGATCAAGAAATCCTGTGTTCTGGGCTATCCTTTCCCAGCTTCCTTCTATCCTTGCTATCCATACCCAAAGGGAAAAAAAGAAGTGCATCAGCTGCTATACAACTGAACCCAGTCTCCCTCTTTCCTGTATAAAAACCTCCAAGTTTCCCCAAAGCTCTCCTGATGCAGAGTAGCACTTCAGATGATCTTTAAATGGCAGCCACTACAGAAACAGAAGTTTTTTTCCTTCCCAAATGACTACCTGAGCATCCTGGATCCTCAGACCAGCGAAGGGAAAGGAAACCACCACAACTTGAATCATCTAGTTTTCTGCTGGATACGATTTCCTTCATAAGAACTGAATGCTTCAGGCCATCTAGTGGGAAAGTGTAACAGTGAAGTGGGAGGGGGCCAACCAACCAGCACTTCAGCCCAGCAAAGCCCACAACTTGGACTGGACCCATGGTGTCTGAGCTCATGCATTAAATCCCAGGAGAGAAAGCTGTGCTTGCCCTGGGATGGGAGGAGGAAGAGTTTTTCAGCAAAGCAGCAGCTTATCCCATGTCAGACTGCATTCAGCGAGTCTCAGGCTTATAGCTAGACTGCTTAAAAGCCCATGAGAAGAAGTGAAAGGAGAAGATTGAAAACCACAAAGCTGCATGCACAGCAAACCTTATTCCAACTCTACAGCAAGTCCCAAACAGGCTCACAGTGCTTGCCCCTTGCTCTGAAGGCTTTGGTTTGCTCTACTTTGGTTTTTCAATATGTAGACTTTACTCAAGCAATTAGCAAAACTGATTGGGTATTCTCTCTTGGTCACCACACTATAAAGCTACTTTGTCCACGAACAGAGTCAGAAGAGAAGAAATCTCCAGAGGCACATGGCTTCTCTGATACTGGCATCTCTCTCTCTCCAGCCCAGAAAACACCCTTTGACCTGGAGAAAGTCTCACAGGGCCAGCTTTACACCTCACACAAAACTTGGAAGAATGCACATTCACCCCAGACAGAAAATAAGAGATATTTCAAAGTGTTGTCCATTAATTTATCATTTAATATAAATGCTGACAGAAAAGCAGGTAAGATCTTATGGACACTTCCATCTATTTACAGATCACATAGTGAATCACCACCTTTCCACTCATCATTTTTTTTGTTGTTGAGTCTGTAACTCAAGGGACCCTTAGACACTATGTGGAAGCATGGTGAGGATGAGTCAGCTTGAAAAGAGAGAAAAGCAAGATGAAGAGGGAAGAAGGAATAGCCATTTCAACATGTGGTCTTTTCTATATAACCACCATGCACACAGAACAGGGCTTCACTTCCTTGTTCTTCAATACAAAAGTGACGCTGCTGGCTCTAGAGTTCCACAAAAGAAACAAAGGAGACAAATGCTGACTTTCAGATCTCTGGATCCTCTTGTCTTTTGCCTCCTTCAAGCCACTCTGTCCCACTTCAGCATACCTAGAAGGGTTTTCTTTCAAGTTTAAAAGTAAATTCCAGGAGTAAAGACACAGGGAAGTGAATAAGTAACCTCTTTCTTCTACTCCTTTTGTCACCTCAGTTTCTCCCAAAGGTAGTGAGAGATCTAACCTCTCAAGGAAAGGGGTATCAATGCCTCGTACACCTCTGAATGTCTCCCTCATGCTCAGGCATATATGGACAAGACTTCAGAATTCCCCTGAACTCGCGAAGAATTCACTTTATGGAATTCTTCTCGTACATTCTAGTTCATCTCTACTCCTATTAAAAATGTTTTGATAGTTACAAACAATAAATACTCACAACACCAACCCAGAGTCAGCCCTTCCCATAAAGGTTCAAGATTTTTTTTTGATGGGGCAGAGAAGCAGGGAAGGAAGAAAGGAAGAGAAGAAAAGCAAGAGAAGAATCAATTCAAACAGAAAGACAGAATTCATGGCGTTGTGTTGAGCTTTGATTTATGAGAACAGTAGACAGGGAAATTTCACTTATCCAGGATCCAAAGTAAGTTCAAGAAATAGTTCATAACCTGACTCAACAAACCTCATGGTCTCCTTTATTACCTAGACTATCTGTTTTTATTTTATTTTTTGTTAAATATACCTCTGCAGGGCACAATCACATACAATCAATACGATTGGAAAATTACATGAGCTCTATCCCAAGCATATATGCACCAATGTTAAAAAGTTATTTAAAAAACAAACCAACCAACCAACCAAAATAAAATAAACTCCACCCAAAAAGGTGATAATGACTGCAGAATGTCTCGGGAGACTTGTACAGAACTCATAAGATCAAAGAAAACTAGGCTTACAAAACCAGGAGAAGAATCAAATAAAATAGCCACCTACAGAGAAATCCCACAACTGGAAGTAGATGATTTCAAAGAAGGGGTGGGAGCTGCCACATGGCAGATCCCACAACTGTTCCTCCTCCCATTCATGCTTTGCCTCAGCTCTTCCTCCCCTTAACAACAAATACAACGGGGAAAGAGCTTGGTAAGATGCTGCCAGTTGTAGGAAATAGTGAAAAAAAAATCCAGCACAGTTGCAAAGCTGACTTCAAGGAAAGCTCCTCTTAACATAGAGGCTGCTTACACAGCAAGCAGAGGCCAAAGGGGTAATGGAAACTCCTTAAAATTAGGAAAAACTGGAATTAATTTGATCTGCCCATGTTCAAACAGCTTCATTTGAGAGGCTGGGGATTAGAGGTACCAATTGTGACCTGTGCAGCAGCTGTGATGTGGATGGGGTCTCTTCTCTTCCCTCTAGGTTTGCTGTACACATTTCTAACATGCTACCAGGTTTCTGTTTTTAAAAGCTAGAACTAAAGAGATCAGTGCACACGTCCAGTTGTGGGATCCATCCAATACACAATCTGGTTTGGATGCCAAAGACTTGTGAGTACTGTCTGCCACAGAACTATTAATAAAACTTTTTACCATTACAAAGTAGTAAATAATTTTTTATACATCTTAAACATCAAATATGCCACAAGATTTTTTTTCTTTTGCTCAGAGATATGTTTTCCCCATACACATTCATCATTTCTAACACATTCTGTTTTCAGAGACACTGCACCACCCCTTGCTTCCATCTTTCCCAAAACTTTATTTTTCAAATTGAAGTTGATAATTATGTTTTCCTGAAACTTTCAGGCTTTTGAATGGGTTGTTTGCTGGAATATGAAATCATCCAGCTTGCCTATCAAACGACATGTGCCTTGCTGGATGAAGCTCGGCACCTCAACTTCCCCACATGCTGAATACTTGCCAATTTGCACTAAGACCAGACAAACTCACTGGGAAAGATCAGTTAATTATTAAGGTTACTAACCTTAGGCATCCAATTCATTATTATGGTAACTTATTTCAAGCTTTGCATGACTAGGATGTTCCCAAAGCAGACAAATCCACGTTCTCACGTGCTGTTTTTAATGGGCACAATTTCAGCCAGAGCTGCACCCTCTTTGCTTATCGTAGTGTTCAGTTTCCATGGCATGGCATTATACTTGCCACTGAGAAATAAAATGATAAATCAAATCAATATTAAGCTTGTTCTCCTTTCCCTGCTAATCAAGGCTCTACCTGCATCTCAAGAAGTGCCTCGAAGACAACACTAAGCAGTTAAATTCTTCCTGCACAAGAATGAAGACCACATGTTAACTATGTAGGGACACTGTGCTGACGTAACATTGCCCTAAATCCCTTACTGATATTGTATAGTCTGAACTAACTTGTTCTAGTCTCCCCCTGACATTTAAACAGAATAATGTAGTTGATAACAGTTGAGTATAGAAATGAGAATCCCCAGTGAAGTCTGACATTTCAGATTTTGTTTGATCTGAGGACAAATCAATTTGCACTATATAATCTGTATAAGCTGCTGTATCCCAAGGAACAACCACCCAAGCCTCAGCACCAAGACTGGATCTAAAAGGTGGCCCAGAAGAGCTGTTTCACTTTCCTTGTGGATTCACAGCTAACATTTATTCAAGCAAAGCAGATGTTTTTCCAGTTCATGTCTAAATTACCATTTAAACATCTGAAGTGCTTTTGCTTCCTTGTTTTCATCCAGGGGAATTAATTTATTTTGATAGAAAAGAAATGAAGCTGCTGACACTGACTCTTTTTCAGTTGTTTTTAAATCGCTGTTACCACTATTAAGAGACAGAAACAGGAAAATGAATACGAAGGTAGTATCATGCTTCAGTTTTGCTCTGTGATTCTTCTATCTTTTCCTTCTGTGTTCTATTATTTTAGAGCTCAAAAAATGTCTTCATACATACACAGACAAGCACAGAACTTGCAGAATGCTTATATGATTTTTTCTCTTCTGTTTTAGAGCACTAAGAGCAGGTGACACTCCTGCTCTTGAGCCTCCTGATTATTAGCACTGAATTTCCTGGACCCCAAAAGTAGGTCAAAAATAGCTACTTAGGTACTTTATATTGGGGTTCTTCAGATAACTATCCAGTAAGTCTGCTCCATTTTAGTCTAGATTTATAAAGGGAAGTGGCAAGGAAAACGAGGGTTTATGCTACTCTTGACATCCAGATTTCTCTCTGTACCTAAAAACTTTATTAACAGTCTAGAAAAGTTTAAGTCAGATCAAGGAAGGGAATTGCAAGCAGCTTGCTTGTATTATCAATGAAAAGCCTCACTCCTAGTCCTTTCTAATAATTTGCCCCACTTTGCTCAATTTGTGCTGTCAAGAGATGATACCACCATACAAGTTTGCTTCTTTCACTTCTAATTTAATTTAATGCTACAGTTTGACAAGTCTTTTCCATTCCAATGGGCTTAAAAGTCAGTCACATTTGCAACACAGATTTCTCATGTACTGTAAATGAAGAAATTTTAAATCAGTATTCAATTTAAACACTTAAAGAACAATGCTTCTTTGATTACATAAAATTTCTCTGCTCTTCTCCCTCTCTGAGCCGTTCTGTCAGCTGAAAGTGTGCATGAGAGACTGGAAAAAAAACCAAACAACTCAGAATACCCCAGACTCATCTTGGTACACTGCAAATTGTATGACTAAATGGAATGATTTTCCACAATTCAATGCATGGGTAAGGCTTGACAATCAGGATAATACAGTCAACTCTCAAAACCCTATAAAGATTTGACAAAATGGCCATACCAGGGGGGAAAAAAAAAAACACCAATGTAAAGCACAAGTCTTTGGCTCTCCTTTAAAGAAAAACAGCAGTTCACCATGTTTATACAGCTCCCCCATTTGCCTACCAGTAGGGGCAATATCACATTTGTGCATCACTGAGTAATAACACCATTAGAAAAGGCAACTTCACAGAAGTTATTGGCTAAGCGAATTCATTTGAATGCTCTGTTTTGAGGCAGCAAGCTGTCACTGTTACACAATCAGGGAGGGTGAATGGGCAAGCCATAGAAGGGAAGGACAAGAGGCAGAAAAAGTCTCAGAAGGAACTAGACAAAGAAGGACTTGAGAATGGGACAACAGTGTTGCAACTCTCATCTAAAGAAAAGAAGTCCTACTCTGAAATGGGACAGGATATGACAGTATACAAGAGGAGCAGAAGAAAAAGTAGTAGCTTCTCCTATTAAGAGAATTAAGCCACAAGAAGGGAAGAAGAGACAGAAAGAGGAGGAAAATAACACCATGGAATAAACAAACATCATTTCTACATAAACTGAATCACTGAGATACTAAATCTTAATTTAACACTTGAAGCTTCTAGGGGGTTTGTCTGCACTGGGGCTGACACCCAGGTATCAATGAGGGTTCAAAGGTATCTAGCTCAAGTAGAAAATCTAACCTACCTACCAAATGATGCAGTAGTGCCCTAACACCGTTGTAGTATTATTTCTTCTTGCCTAAGCAGATTGAACTAAACCACTTTCTAGCTGATGCCAGTGTCACTGAAGTGCAATGGCCTATGGAGAAGAAAGTAGCAGGATAGAGAGTTACTGCAGAAATTTCCATTATATTTAGAGCTACCTGCCTTCCCAGTTCTGCTAGCATACTTTTCCACAAAAAGGGAAAAATTTACATGTACCTTGCAGGAAATAATTTAAAGCATGCACTGAGTTCTGCTATTTCACTTGTTTCATCAACTAAACCTCTGCAAAAAAAAAAACAAACATGGAAAGGGTAAGAGGAGGAGGGGCAAAAACCAAATCCCCAAATCAATACTGTTGGTAGATATTAAACAAACTATTTAACAAGCTGAACTATAATACTGGGCAAACAGGGCATTCACCTGGACA
This sequence comes from Picus viridis, assembly GCA_033816785.1. Classification (NCBI taxonomy): domain Eukaryota; kingdom Metazoa; phylum Chordata; class Aves; order Piciformes; family Picidae; genus Picus; species Picus viridis. The sequence goes on from CM066588.1 coordinate 25,601,617, forward strand.
CACTGATCACAACAAGGACACTATGCACAAAGTACAGCACGGAGAGGTGGACAAAGGAGAGGAAAAAAAAAACCCAAACAACAAAAAACCCACACAACACCAAACCCCAAAAAACCCACCACGAGCAAGGTCTTCCTTCTAATCCATGGGGTTTGAAAACATTTACCATCTGTAGGCCAGCAATCTGCATAGTTCTTACTGCAGCATTTCTCCCGGGAACAGAAGTGGAGAAAAAAAAAAAGTTAATCCCTACCCTGGTAAGGAAACTAGCTGGCACAACTAATAAAAGGTTAAAAGGCTTTTGCCCCCTCCAGTTTCTTCCTAGTGTTGAAAATGAATCTGTAGATTCAAACATGTCATAACCGTCTTTGAGAATTCATCTGACATAAAGGATTACTGCAGTCAAAAAACAGGTACTTTCTGGGCTTGTCCTCCTAGATTAGAATATTGCACTAATTACCTCAACTGAAATTAGCTCCTTGTGTTAATGTTGACACAATAGGAAGAAGTCAACTCCTCCAAAGCAACAAGAAGGCTGACCTGAGGGTGGTGCTCTGTACTAAAGGATGGGAGAAGAGGGCAGAGTGCCCATATCAGCTGACTTGTGAGCAGGCTGGCAGGGGAACACATTAATCATCCTCCTGCACAGGAGCAGAGGAAGAAGGAACAGACCTGCCGAACTCAAAACTGCATCAGCCTAGTACTGCCTGGCTCAAAGGGGAGCGACTGCGATGCTAGTCCTCAAGTAGGAGCTACAGATGGATGGGGGCAAGGTAGAGATGCAGCCGTTCTAGCATAAAGGTGACTCTTGGCCGTAAGTTAAGATGGGTTAGGAAAAAAAAAAAAAAAAGAAAAGAAAGAAAAGAGCAAGCAAGCTTCAGAACTACTGCTGGCAATTAAGAGGCCAAAGTTCAGCTAAGAACAAAATAAACCCATGTGAAGACATATGGAGAGCGTGGGCGTTGAAAAATGCCTTTATTTTCATTTAGTGCTTCTACCTCCCAGACATTTGATCACAACAGCTGCGCTCATGCGAAAAAATCCTTAAAACATACCCAATATATATACAGATATAACTATGTATATATGTATATATATATATTTATATATAAATTTTTATTTAAATAAAAAAGAAAGCTCGAATCCCAAGCCAATATGTGTATCAAATCCTTGACCAGCCAGGTCTGTAGGGCATAATCAAATTCAATGTGAAATAGTATACAAACGCGGTGCCTTGACTGGGCAAATTAAATAATTGCTACTCAAAAGAGTCTTCTGTTTGGACTCTCCTACTGGTAGGCAATAGTGGGACTGTATCCCCTCCCACCCCCCTTTTGTTGTATTTAACAGTATGATGAATGCAAAGCTTAGCTCAAGGTTGCTATGACCTCAGCAGGAGTTAAGGAAAAAAAATAATTATCAAAACCAACAACAAAAGAACCACAAAACTAAAAACCAAGAAAATGTATTAACTCTTGCTTTACCCAACCAAAGCAATGCAGTATTTTATTACATAACCAGTGCTTTCCCATTTAGTAGTCTAACCCAGAAAGGATAAACAAGAACAGGCCAAGAAGGTGCAGAGGAAGCAGTAGTTGAAAACTCATTCTCCACAAAGTTGTTGTTCTGCGGGGTCTCACCCCAGTGCGTGTCAGAGTCAAAAAACGTGCAGCAAGAGGAAGATCATGTTCATATCTTGAACTTTTAAAGAGAACATCTAGAAAGGTTGATGGTTTCTCCAACTCATGCTTACAAAGCATCTACTTGAAGCAGCAGCATACTAGATCTATCACTAGATCTGCTTTTCAACACTTCTGATCACTTCTGACAGGGTCTGTGCTGTACCATAAGTGGTTGTTCTGATGCATCTCTTCCCCTTCAGCAGGGGAATCTAGGATGGGTTTGCTGCAGCAGTGGTAGGTAAGGTACATCCAGATTCTCAGGTGTCAAAGTCTAAACACATGCTGACACATGCCAGCTTTCCATAAGAAATGAAAATTCCCCTCTGTATTTTAAAGACTGCTATCACCACTGTGCACAAACCAAAGATGATGTCCTTCCTCAGTAAAAGGCCCTCTCAGCGGCACTACAATTAAACAATTGATGTACCACTGAATATAAGAGAAGGAAAACAAAAATCAGGTTAGAGAGAAAACGCTCTTTTTGATAAGTAGCAATAAAGAAAAAACCAAAATTCAAGAGTTGCTGCAAAGGAGGCATATATGAAAGACCTGTTTCAAAAGGCTATTAAGTCCCTCTGCATCAACTGAATTGTATGGACTTTGGGAAAGCTTGTTTAAAGGCATAATGAGAAAGGGGAAAAAGACCCCAGTAAGCACTGGATGAACCAAGATGGTTCACCAGCACATTAGTAGCTAACACCCTTGCAGCAACTGCCCAACCTTGTGTTCTCTCTGCTTCCTACCACTGCCTCAGTGATGGCTTTTACCAGTTGAGCCTCTACTGCAAGCCCAATATAACCAGCTACAGAACAGTCATGCTGTAGTAGACTGGTCTGCACTCTGCTGACCTCTTCAGTTCCAACAGGAAACAAAAGGCCAGCACCAATCAAATAACATATGACAGACACTGATTTTGTTATCCTCTTTAATGGCACATGCCATGCTGGGCAATACAGTGAGGACAGCACCTGCTGCATTGCAAAGATTCTGTCACTTCTTTAAACTTAAATTACTTCAGCAAAAAGTCTAGGGTTCATTTCCTAGCTACAACCGGAGGAACTGTTTTAAGGACGAAGTTTGCTGCACATCTTTTGACACTGCAATTCACAGCTACTCTCCAAACCCCATTCCCTGCTTACCCTTAAACCATACAAGGAAGTTGGCCAGGCTGTTTTAGTCGTTGAGAAGTTAAGATGATGAGGAATTATGCACTGGGTATGTAATAATACAGAAATAAAAGAAAAAACCTACTTCATTAAGATCATACAATTAATCAAACAGAGTATATATATAATATCTTTTTTTTTTTTTTAAGCCCTGGGATCCAAGGCGTCCAAAGTTATTAAAATAAAGTTCATTCACAGAACAAAAACAAATTTAATTTGAATTGCTTGCAGATACTGCTAATTCTCATTTTTTTTTTTAATTAAAAAATGCGTTAATGTGAACTATGTGCAGGACTTGTTTCTAGTAGTTGTGTTTGTGCACATTGCCTCTGGACCTGCTGCTCTGCTACTGCTGTTGCTCCTGGGTTTTTCCAATCACCCCTGGAAAAAAACATGATGGAAGCTACCACTGCCCCAGCTGAAGAATCCCTGGGGTATGCTGGCCTCACTTCATGGAGCAGACGTGGGTGTAACTCCCGCTCTCTGGGAGTCGTGGTTGTCTCCTCCTCCCTCCGGGTCCTCTGACAGGCTGAGAGATGCTGTCTTGTTTGACAGGAGGCCAATGTTCTCTTGTGTCAAGGCTGATCCATTTGGAACATCACTGCTGAAAGCAAGTTGAGAAGACAGAGAAGGAGGTGAAGGGAAGTAATTATGGAGATTTTTTATTTTAAGTAAAAGGACTTAAGGTTATTTGTTGCTGCATCATCTCAACAAACAGCTGCGAACATGTAAAGGCTTGCCTTGTGTAACAAAGAGGTTGGTATACTGCAGATGCTGATCAGAAAAAGGAGTACTAAGACAAGGCTAATTGAAAATAAACCAGGCTACAGACTTTTAAGGTTCTAGATCAGTCATGTTTTGCAAAGCATTTGGGTATATGGCCACAAGAGGTATAGTATCCATCCTCACAATGCATACATTCCAGAACAGTTAACTTATTTTTTACTTAAAAAAAAGAAATAGTTGTTCCAATTTTCTTAATTCCAGAGTTCCATATGGAAAAACTAAGTTTCTGCTCTGGAGGCCTCAATCTAATGGTGCAGCAGAGAACTCAAGAACTGATTGTCAGAAGAAAGCACAGACTTCATGAACAGTTGAGGAGGAGACACTTTCTGAATAAATATTCAAACTTCAAACTGCTCCAAGCTTGATGAAACATCTGAGCTTTCTATTCAAAGTATCAGTCTGAATGCACACAGACACTTGCTGTGTACATTTCCAGCATTTCCAGCCAACATCTGATTTCCTCATATGTGAAATTAATCAGTCTCAGCATCTACACAAAGATTATTGCCTACAAATAAAGGTGAACTTAAATTTCAGGGTTACCTTCCTACACAACATCCACATCACAAACCTTAACAGGACAGAGTAACTTTACTCTTACATTTGGAGTATTTCTTTTCTTTGACATTAAAAAAAGCAGGTAAGAGAGTTCTTTTATGGTGGTTATCTCCTGCTCCTCTCTAGTAATCATCTAATATTGACAAGGTGGACTTTTGGTCTTAAAACCACTGCAGCAGTTCTGTTGTGTTAACTGATAGTCTCACTCCACTCACTCATTCACTCAGCTGAACTGCTTGCACTGTGAAAACTCTATTTGTCTAATCTTTTCCTAGAAGATCCTTCCACATCAGAGTCAATGTCAGGCAAGGGCTACTATTTATACATCTAAGAGCGACCCTGATTAATTCCCTCTCCTGTTACCCAAAGAAAGGCTGAAGACCCCTATTACCTGAACGTCAATGCGAGGTCCTCAGCTGGAACCTTGCTTTGTGGTTCTAACTGTCCATTTTCTGTCTGTTTAGTGGTGCCCAGTTTGTTTTTTATATCCAGTGAAGATTGGCTCTCCTTTAAAAAACAGGACAGGATAAAATTCTTTAACACTGTGTTATTAAGAATTGAGACCTCAACCTTTAGGACTGATGCTGAAAGCCTATAAATTGGAGTCACACTGTAACCCACAGAAGCCATGAGACAAGAAAACAGACTCAGTAAGAGATGCTCATCCTCTTGGGACATGGTATTTCCCAAAAGGAAGGGATGATACCTCTAACAACAAGCAAAGACCACAGACTGTAACAGCACACAGACTTCTGAATGCTAGCCTCTACCTGCAGATGATATTTATGTTAAAGCACTTTATATAACTCATGGCACAGTGACCTTGGAGACCTGTCAGTTTTCAACGAATTTATTGCCACACTTATTTTCAAGTGGCTAGACTTCAAATTCTTCTCAAGGAAGAATCTACAAGTTCCCAGGAGGTTCTGAAGAACGAAGAGGTGAAGAGGGAGATGGATGACTCCAGCTGTGGTCATCCAACAGAGAGCCTTTCTTGCCAGTGTGAAAGGGCTGCAGCCAGTTAAGACAGCTCTCGACCTCTCTGCCTCCCACCCCCAAGGCACTCACCATGCTCAGCTCACGGGTTCTCTTCCCAATTTCCCTTTCCACCTGGTGCAGCTCCAAGCTCAGCTGTTCACTTGAGATCATCGCAGGCCACTTGGGAGGTGGGGGTGGGGGCTGTGGTTGGCCTGCCAGGGTAGTCGCCTCTCTCTGCAACAGCAGCCTGTTACTAACAGCCTAAATGCATAAAGCCAAGCACATACACAACTGAGCAGACAGCACACCAAGCACAGAAAGAGCTCTAGGCCACAACTCTGAAGTATTGCTTACTTGCAAAACCAAGGCCTTCCCTCTTCATGCTCTACAAGGTGCGAATTAAAATCACTTCCAGTGCAAGTTTATCAACATTTTTTACATGCAGACAAGCCTTTTCACTTTTAAAACAAGCAGTGTTAAATACCTTTTACAGTAATAAGTGTGCATGGTTTCTCCTCATATACATCTCCCTTCTCAAAACTAAGATAAAGCACAAGAACAAAAGCACTACTCTTTTGGTGAGCTATTTGTTGTATAAAGGTATAGCAGCAGATTCCTTATCTGCTCTTATTTCACAGCAGTAGAATGCATCAAATTCTACATCAGAGCCAGAATTATTATTAAGTCATACCCACATGTCTCAAGATATGTCAGTAAGTTGTTCTTCACTGACCTAGATTAGGAACACAGCACAGGAACAGAGAGGGACAACTAACTATGGTCATTTACAAGCTGCAAGCCACTAGCAGCCATGTAAGAGCAGTAGCCATAGCAGCCACTCCAAAAAATCTGCTAATACTTAGGAATCAGCTCCATAACATGTACTCTGCATTTAAACACATTATGGACAGCTCCACATAGCCAAATATCTGGTTGATCTTCAAGTGGAAACACTCATTTGAGAAGAAAGCAAAATAATCTAGCTCTTCATGCTCTGAGTGAATTAAGCAGTTGTTACAACCTCGTAACAGGTAAATAAACCAGTAAGGTCTCCAGGATTTCAAACACCTACTTGTAGACTTGAACATAAGAGGTAAATTGTAAGCTGTCATCATGCAAAAATAACTCAGGAGTTATTATTAGTTCTGAAAAATTATGGCAAAAACCAAGGCTCAAAACTCAGCTATATAGGATTTAAAAATCACAGTAACATTGAGCAAGAAAAGCAGGCTACCGAGGTTTTGCAACTTTCCAATACTCTTCTATTATGGCAAAGGCAGACATGCAAAATTTAAAACATTTTCTCCTCTTGCTCCCAAACAAGAGCACAAGAACACAAGTTGTTTCAAATAACTAAGAAACACATCCTGCTTGTAACTGATGCTGTGGCTTAAGCACTGTGAGTTCTCAACTGATCTGCAATAACCTTCCTCTGTATGTGTTCTTAGGCAACCAAAGTCCACTACTTAGAGCAATTTTTTCTGGGAAAACATTAATGAAGAGCTGTTGAACTACCTAGAATAGTTTTCCTGGTAAATATTTACTGATTTTTCCAAGAAGGAAAGTAGCAGCTAAGGTTTTGCTCAATCAAGTCTCTCATTACATCTTGACATTTCTCCTTCTGTGTCTCACAAAAGACTTCAGCTCATTAATTCTTTTAAGGCAGACTCTCGTATTTCCACATGTTACAAGTGACTAAATTTCTGCTAAATGAGGAGACATCAATATTAAACTTTAATTTCTCAAGCTAAATATCTCCAACACCTATCTTCTTGACTCTTGTGGCTTGTGCTGTTTAGGAAGAAACAGGTACAACACAAAGCCAAACATGGAACAGATGAAGGTCACAGCTTTCTGTACAAAAAAAAATCAGACTTTGTCAACGGCAGTAAAGCCAAGAGGAACCGGTATCTACACCACAAGCTTGCCCCTGAGTAGGTGGATGAATGGAGAGAGGGAGTGAGTGAGAGAGAATGAGCAGAGTGCAGATTAAAGTGTCATGTTGCTTTGCACATGAAGTGCAAGGAAGTTTCTGCTGCTAACCAGAGGTTTACACTGGTAGCACAGTCTCAATGCCTGGCATCACAGAATTAAGTGTTGTTACTGAATATCATTACAGCCAGGGAAAGGTCAACACATAAATAGCAGCTTTACCAGCTTCTTCTCTCTCCATACCACCTCTCGCCAGTCCTCCAAATGTTGGTACCAACCTCTAGCCCTCGCATCTGTGTCTGCTGGCTGATCTGATGATCCACTTGCTGCAGCTCCATGCGCAGCTGCTGCTCTCGTTCAGCTGAGGGCAACTGTTTCCCATGACCAGCCACATCCGACATGGACAGTCTCTCCCTTTGGGATCAGAAGAGCAAAAATAAGATGTCCAAAATAAATTTACTCAGCTGTTTAAAAAAACAAAAAAAGTGAAGTTTAGAAAAAGGCAAAGACGACAAGTCAGTTAATCCTACCTGTCATTGAAACGTCCCTGAGAAGGTATATTTTGATGAGAGTATGGAGAGCCTCCCCAACCACTGTGAGTGCCATAAGGACTGTAGTCTGCCAGCAAACAAAGAAAATCATGTCACGTTATCACACAAGTATCCTTTAAGTAGTTCAGCCAAGACACAGAACTGGACAGACAGTGAAGAGCAACCAGAAAGGTCATCCCTCCAGGAGTGAGGAAGGCTAACATCTCTCCTGATGAACTGAGCACAAAAATACTCTGTTACTGGCATCACGTGTGTAATGCGTGACTTTCCCTACACATCCAAAAAGACTTGTGACAACCTCCCAGGAATTGAGAAGGACTTCAGAAAGGGAGATGGGGATACAAACCCAAGCTTACAGTTACTGTAAGAGCAATTATTTTTACCACTGAATTTCCTAAAAGACTCAAGAGTTGATAGGTAGAAATACCTAGCTCATACCAGCTTGAAGATTTAGCTGTCAAGAAACCTAAAGTTGTAGATTTTATTACAGGTAAAATGTTACTGCTTGAATTAAATGAGCTTGTTTCTACCAGGTAACTCCTGAAACAATCTAGAAGGAAGTTTAGGGGAATATAACTGTTTTCTTCAGATTATTCAGTACACCTTAAGAAACAGATTGTCTTTTGAAGATATACAGCCTCACGATACATATGGTCAGGAAACAACAACTGTTGAGCAAAGCAAATAAAGTAGGAAAACAATCACAGAAGGGCAGATGTTGGAAGAGACCTCTGGAGATCACAGAGTCCAATCCCTCTGCCAAGGAAGGCTCACTTAGAGAAGGTCACACAGAAACATGTCCAGGTGGGGTTTAAATGTCTCCAGGGATGGAGATTCTACCACCTCTCTGGGCAACTTGTTCCAATGTTCCATTACCCTTAAAATTAAGAAGTTCCTCCTCATGGTTAGATGGAACTTCTTACATTCAACTTAATGCCCATTACCCCTTGTCTTGTCACTGGGCACTGCTGAATCTGCATAAAGCTTAAAGCAGCAACTACTGATAAAATAGAAGTGCAGTAAAGTGCTTCATTACATATCTGAGAAAGGAGGAAGTTTTTGCATTCTATTACATTTTTTCATATCTATATATGTCTTCATCTATCTATTTCTGAGGCAAGAAAAAAGCTTACAGGGCCTGTCTTTAACATGTACTTCATTGCAGTGCTGAAGAAAATAGCAACAGCCAGCAAAACACAAGAACACACAGGGTACCTGAAATGATTGATTTGGTGGTAGCTCCCTGAACCGCCATGGCCTGCAAGGGACCAGAATTCTGGTACATCGCTTTGGAAGTACGAGAAATAGCCCCAAATCTCGACACAGTTGGTCGGTCCCCAAACGGAATGAGGTCGTCATCACCAGCCTCTGCTGCTCTTCGCTGCATGTCCAATCGCTGGTCACGCATGGCTTTGCCTTCTACGTTCTAGACAAGATATAGAGAAAAGCAGTCAAAAATTGAGTCAGAAATAAACAAAACCACATTCCTTTCACAACAAGCTGGTACCAGGACTTTACATTTCTCTTGTATCCTCTATTCTATTAATCCTTCTACAAGACCTCCTATTCTTCAGTTTATAATTCCACTGTTAGTACTGCTGTCTCTTTAATGAGATCATGGAATGGTAGGGGTTGGAAGGGACCTCTGGAGTCCAACCTCCCAGCCAAAGCAGGATCACCTAGGGCAGGCCACACAGGAATACATCCACATGGGCCTTGAAAGTCTCCAGAGAAATAGACTCCACCACCTCTCTGAGCAGCCTTGTCCACCAAGACTCCAAAGCCCTTCTCCATGGAGCTGCTTTGTGAAGCAGCTGTGAAAGATTAATTGTGAACAAATCCAAGAGAAGGAGCAGCAGCAGAAGAAAATGGGACGGAAGGGAAAAAAATTACTCCAGAAGAAATTCGAAGAGGACATCTGTGGGCACCTCTGAGGGATACATACTCCATCCAAACAGAAATTTCTCTACATCATCCAACAGTCTGCAGAGGACTCAAAATGAGAAATTACTCAGTGTAGCATACACTTGGATACGCCTAGCACATCTTCTCAGGCACATTTCTCACGAAGTCACCAAACTGCTTGAAGCACTCTGGTTTCTAACTTGAGACTGAAACACTTTCATGGGTCAAAAAGTGAAAAGATGAAATGTTCTCTCTACTCAACAGAATTTTGCCAAGCAGTCACAAAGGGAAAAAGGCACACAGAAAACAATCTCGATTTAGCAGGATAAGTCTATTTGACTTAATTTACTTACAAGAAGAAACAAGAGATTATCAGGAAGATTTTTAACAAAGCTTTTCCTGAGATAAACTTAGGCCAGTTATGTAAGAAGTGAGGCTACTATACAAAGACAACTGGCTGAAGGCTAAAAATTCTGTTTTAATTTTGGGTCAAAAAACAAAACTCTGCAAGCTTTCAGTGAGGACACAGATTGATGGAGACAGACAAGATAACATAGCCAAGACAGGAAGAAAGGGGTGAGAATGGCAGTCACAACTGAGCTGGAAGCTGAACTCAAGAAATGTTGGTATGCTGAAACCAGAAGAGGCATTAGACAGCATCTACTTTGGAATTCTGAGAAAGAGGATATTTTAATCTCTTGTCTGTAGGATACTAGTAATAAATAGAAATACATGGAAATTGTTGAGTGTGTGTAAGTAAAGCTGCAATGCCAGCTCCATAAAACCCAGAGTTATGTCCTCTCAGATGATAATATTCTTATTCTTGAAAAAAGGAATCTCCTACGAATAAAAACAAAAGAAGAATTCACTTGCTATCTGCAGTGAAAGTCTCCTGAGACTTTTTTTTTTCTGTGAGAAGACAAAGAGAAGAGCAGCAGATATCCTATTTGCTTATCTGAAAACTAGCTCTGGGGCAGAAGAACGCTTTATCTAGTGATGAAAAAGGAGGCTGTTTCTGCAGAACCTTACTAAATCCCTTAACTGACTTCCAGTTTGTCTGCATGATTTTCCAGCAGCAAGGATGAAAGACAAGAGACAAGACAAAAGATGTCTGTTGGTTCCTGAACACTGCCACTAGGACAGCAATAAGCTGATTTTCAGTAATCTCACTACCTCCCCAGGTCAAACATGACTGTTAAGCCCAAGGCAAATGCATTGTGTAAGGACAGAGAGTAAAAGGGGGGGAAAGCCACCTTTAGTTCCTACTTCACACAGTGCCTTCAAGGTCTTACAGGACAACAATTCAGTGGGAAGAAACCAGACACGTTTAATTCCAGTGAAGCAGAGGGGATGCAGGGAAGCCTGCTTGTGGGCAGAGATAAAGCTGGTCAGAAAAATACTGTGATTTGGTTAAGTGGTTGCAACAGGCAGGCACCTGTCCACAGAAGAATAAATTCTGGATAGAATTTTCTTCCCCCTTTATTGGCCAAAGGTCACCATGGCAGTGACAAAAGGTGGCAGAACACTTTTGCAGATGAGAGGTGACTGACTGTAATGTACTTCTGAGCTTAGATACAAGCAATGCTGCCATCCTGGAAGGCAAGTGGCAGAGTCCCTCCAACCCACAAAAGCACAAACTCTTCCTCTGTGTTCCACTCATCTGTACATACCGCCATCTCCACACTCCTTGCTGCCACAACATCTTTGGGTTTCGCATCTTTGGTTCCAATGTAGGAGCCGATGGTGTCACAGGACCAGGGAGAGTACTGGCTGTAGTCATTTCCCTTGTATTTCCCAGCTACCTTCAGGTCTTCATCCAAATACTGTACAAAAACAAAAATCTGGTTCTGTAATTGAACGGAAGAAGCAGCTTCACAGCCACCACTACTTAATTCAACAGCAATGAAACGCGAAAAACACCACCAGGATTTTTTTTTAAATCAGATCCATCACCATTTGGAATTGAGGCAAGGTATACATGAATTGTGTGAAATTCTAATCACCTGGCTACACTCCCAGTGCTCGCTGTTCACTTGGCCAGTATGAAAGTTATATTTTGACCTTGGTTAAGAAAAACAAACAAACAAACAAAAAAAAAAATCCTCTATCAAGCTGTTACTTAACTTTAAACATGTCAGGAGCAAATGAAGCAAAGTCCAGCAACTGTGAAGATTGACTACTTCAATTAAAAATGGCTCAAAACTAGTTCTCTTGGTTGTACCAAAGCAGATAGCTTAGGATCAGTGATCCCCAGAGACTGCACTCCAAGAACTTCTCACCAGAGGCACAAAACCTATCTCCGCAACACTTGCTGGCAGTGTACTGCAATAGTGTTCTTGTTGTCTTCACCTATCGGCACACACAAACTCCAAAGTATTTTATGTGCATGCTAGTAAGTCATGTACTGGTCAAAATATGCTTACCTCCTCTGAATGAAAAGGGTGAGGCAAGGTTGGTGAAGGTGCAAACGGAGGTGGAGAGATCACCTTCCTTTCTTCTAGCTGGGCCATGATCTCTTTCCTTCGTCGGTGAAGTTCATCCAGGCTGGGATGAGGCTAAAATGAAGAAAGAAACACATTACAAAGTTTCTGAAACATTAAGGCATAAAACTAGGGATTTAAAAAAATGTTCTTTGCCCAAAGAAAATATGGCTAAACATAGAAACATACGCATGCTTAACATAGGACATATACACCCCTATGCCAGCCAGACACCATGAAGGCACGGTGCCTACCACTTGCAAGATCAACTAACCTATTGTTTCTAACTTCAAAACTTTTAACCCACAGGTAGCAGGTAGTCCCCACTGCAGTCATATGAGGAAAGTGTTAGTACTCTGCAGCTCATAACCTAGTCAGTCAGTTTGCATTTCCTAGTCATTGTGATAGCATTAAACATCCCAACAAAGGTGCCAAATTCAAAACTTACAAATCTGTAGCTATGTTAGAAAAGCTTTTTGGACTCAGCAACTTGATTCAGAGTCTTCTATTAGGAAGACCCTGCAGTTCACAACCTTGAAGTAGAGCAAATTTGGAAGACCAGAATTTTTAGTACCTTTATCAAGGGACGTTACATTTGCACATTGATTTACGTAGGCACAGAGGTACTCAGATGGGCAGTGCAAGAGTTCACATACTGCATTTAGTCTCCACCAAGAAGAGAGTGGCCCTCTCCAGCCTAAACTTTTTTGGAGAAGTCAGGGCCATTTGAGACCTCCACTACTACTTCTATAAATCTATGATTCTATGAATTGTTAAGGCTGGAAAAGACCTTTAAGATCACTGAGTCCAACCACTAATCTAACACTACTATGTCTACTGCTAAACCATGGTACTCAGCACCACATCTACACATACAAATGCCTCCAGGGACAGTGACTTTAAGCATTGAGTAGCATTTCACTCTTACAGAGTTGACCAGTAACTAAACTGCCGTGCAGTTTTTGAACAGCTTCATTAAACATAACTCTTCTAAAGTTCAAACCTCTAATTGCTCATAACCCCCTCCATCTCACTGCAAACATACTCAGCTTCAAGGAGCTGACATTTTCTCTCTCAAACAACTACAAAACCACAATACAAACAATACCCTGTGGCATGAAGGTCTGATCTGACTGAGGTGGGGAGCGACTGGGCAATAACTCTCTGCTTGCTGGTATCTGTCTCTGGCTTCAGGTACGTAGGGAGGTACAGCTGCTGGTGGAATTTCAATGGGTACAGGGCTTCCTCGCACAATCTCCTCTCGCTGGTAGGGCTGGATGGGGGGATAGACACGGCGGCTGTCGTAGTGCGGTGGGTAGATGGGCTGTCCCATAGGAGGGTACTGCTGGGGCTGTGTGTACTGTGGGCTCACCACACGGTCCTGAAGGTAGGGTGGGTAATGGTCTAGGTATGGTGGACCAGGATCGGGAGCTGATGGAGGAGGTCGGACAAAGCGAGATATTGACTGCGTAGGGTAGTAAACTCCTGGAAAAAGGTGAGAAGGAAAAATACAAACAAGATACAGAAAGTGATTAATAGAACTGTGTCAGACACTTCCATCTACAAATATCATGAAGAGAATGGTGCAGAATAAATATTTCACAGAATGGCAGAGGCTGGAAGGGACCTCTAGAGATCATCTAATCCAATACTCCTGCTCATGCAGGGTCACCCCAGAGCAGGTTGTCCAAGATCATGTCCAGGCAGGTTTTGAAAGTCTTGAAAGCAAGAGATTCCACAGCCTCTCTGGGTAGATAATAATCAAATGTAAGACTTTTTCCTTCAAGGTGTTCTGCAGCTACCTCAAAAATGATCATGTCCTTCCCCTTTCTGTTCCAGGGCTGCTTCTTTCCACTTCTAGTCTTACTTTTCTTCCACGTTAACTTCATGTCATTTCTCTCTCCAATCTGATGTTGTGTAAGAATTGTTCCTTGTCTTTATATATATATCCATCACTTTGCTTTTTAATCCCCTTCCATATAATCTTTTCTAGTTACAATGTTTCCTCCTAGCTTCTTTTTTATGACTTTTTTCTCCTTTTTGTGCCCAGCCCTTCTCTAATTACATTTGTGTCTACCCACTGCATGGATACTGCATGCATTTCTGAAACCCTCATGCACTTTGCATTAAGGAGTTAAGTACTCTCACCCCTCAAGCATGAACCTCTCTACTGGTTAAGCTTTATTTCCATTTTGCTGAAGCCAAATTGAATTAGTTTACCAGATTTTTGATCTATCCCAGCTGCGAGGAACTGAAAGATTTGCTACACCAAGTGGATACAAACCTCTATATTCAAGTCTTCAGTCAAGACGTGAAAAGCCTGCCAACTTCCATTTCATTATGCCATCATCATATTAGTCCACATAATATGCAAGAAAATGCCAACTTAAGGGCTTAAGTAAAGACCAGAGTGGAAGAAAAAATAAAATTAATATGCAGATGAAAGACAGAGAGATTGGTCTCAAATTTACCTTGTTGGTAGGGTGCTGGCTCAAATGGTGGGGCAGCTCCTCTAGGATCTTGATAAAACATATCTGCTTGGTGAGTACTGTACAGCTGAGACCCTCGTGGTACCATCTGCAACTGCTTGGTGACAGACACTGAAGGCAGATCTGTTGGTGCCCGAGCAGGCACAGGATGAGGGTTCACTGGTAAGGCGGAAATGGAGCTCTTGGGGACAGATTCCAACCTGAAAAGTAGAAAGGTGGCACTGCTCGCTAAGGTCTGATATAGCAGACTATACTTTAAAACACTGTCTTGGTCTATGTTCCACCCTTTGATGGCTTACATAACCTTCTCCAGGTAAAACATAAGCAAACAGGGAAGTAAGACAGTTGGGAGTTTTAGCTTTAGACTTCTACTCTATTCTATAACTTTAACAAACAAACCAACAAAACAAGCCCAACCACCCTATCGTGTGTTCTAGAGCAGGGGTTTACTTTGTTTCGACTGCATATTGACACTTGGAACTTGCAAATTGGCACTTGGAACAAGAGTTAGGAAAAGCCGTACAAGTCAGGAGGGGATCCAGGGGCACTGCTACTCAGATGGTCCATCTTCCCTGGCTTCAGAGCTGTTTCGTAACCGGAGTCAGTCCCTCGAGAAATAAGTTGCGTCACTGTGCTGCCTGTTGACACAATTCCATTTGGCAGGGCAGAAGTTTTCCTAGTGGGCAAATCCACTCCCCCTTCCTCCGAGAGGATAGCTCCTGAAGGCAGGCCCACCTCATTTAGCTGGCCCAGGGAGGCACTCAGGGGTTTTCTAGGAACCAGACGCTTGTTCATTTTACGGAACCTTCAGAAATAGAAACACCAACAATTGAAACAAAAACCCAGGGAGATCCATGGGCAAGATTTTAAAACACAGATGCTACTAAAAGCTTCAAGTTGCAACTCAAGTTTCCTAACAGCTTGTGAGAAATTGACGATGAGTATCTGTTAGACCACAACTTCACTGCTGTTTGAGCTGTTCACAGCATTTCCCATCAGAAGAATGGGGATGGATTTTTCACAAGTACACCAAGAATTCATGGCTAAACTTCAAACAGCAAATTTCAAATCCTACGTCCTGTACGTAAACACAACTGTAGAGGAGGACAAACCCACAAAACATCACATAAAATATTACCTATAGTAACAAATCACTCTTTCTGTTAGGAAGAAGTTCTTCACAGAAAGAGTGACTGGCCATTGGAATGGGCTGCCCAGGGAGGTGGTGGAGTCACCATCACTGGAGGTGTTTAAGAAGAGACTGGATGGGGTGCTTGGTGCCATGATTTAGTTTATTAGATAGTGTTGGGTGATAGGTTGGACTCGATGATCTCAAAGGGCTTTTCCAACCTGGTTAATTCTGCATTCTGCAAATGCTCCAGAGTAAGAACTCCAGATGCTGCAGCATAAAAATCCCAGGTTTTGTTTTGTTCAGAGAAGAAATTAGCAGCAGAGAATTGAAGTGACCGTTTGTCCAAAACTAAGCCAAATAGAGCCTTTATTGCCACATGGCAGCTTTCTTTGCTGAGATTTATGTTCCTGTACCAAGATGCACCTTACACTGTTTGTGTAGTTTGATAAACTGATTGCAGAGACAAAAACTCTGTCATTCCAAAAATTAACTGCCTCTGCTATGTCTGAACATAACCCTTTTAACTAATACTCCACAAAAATCAGCACACTGACAGTACTGGAGCAACAAAGAGAGCAAATTCTAGAGTTGAAGGTCTTCCACCGAACATGCCCCATTAGCTTAGATACCAGAATGCAAGTGGGAGGGTGTATTTGTAGGCTGGAGGGTTTCTGCTGTTCATACTGTGGAGTAAAAGGCCATTTCATATGCCAGAATATTTCAACAGGCTTGAAACCAATGCTTTTGCATCCTAGGTACACAAACTATTGTAGGGGCAAAGAAAGTGGGGAGGAAGGTGGACAGTTGTACTCAATCTTCTGATAATTTCTGTTTGCCCACATGCATGGCATTAATGGCCAATGCAAAAAGAAGGGTTTTTTGTTGTTGCTGGGGTTTGTTGCTGATTTTCAGCTGTGACTGAGTACAGAGTCAGGAAAAGTGTAATCTTGCCATAAATATCAGAGCTGTTCAGCTGTAAGGGTTCACTGACTATCTTCTAACCACCTCTGTAACACTCCACCAACACCCCATCTTCCTACACTATAAAATGGTGTTAACAGTGGGAGTTGTACAGAATGCATTAAAAAGGACTAAGCAAACTGGGCTGTCACCACACTAGAAACACTTAAGTAGGGACGTGGTGCTCAGAAGTTATTCTGGCATATCAAATCAGTCAGGTGAGTCAGCTGGACACAAGGAGATGAGCGGAAAGCAGCTCCCCATGCTGAACTTATGGCTTTACTTTGGCATCCTACTCAATACCCAAACCATTTTCTCCTTGCATAGCAGCACTGCCACTTTCTCCTTGACAATTACTGCTGTATGTCTGCCTCCCATCTGGGCTCTTAAAGGAGTGATGTCTGATGGTTCTTGACTCTCTGAAGGCCTGCACCCAGTCTGCAGGATGGGGAGGACTAGCCATCCCTGCTCTTTCCAATTACAACACTACACTCAGGAAAGATGGGCAAGTGTATACACACCCTTTCCATCAAGGGTGACAAAGAATTTCTACAGCATGCTCCATGATTAAATATTTCGAGTAAGTTGCACAATGCTGGTCTCTGGATTTTTATGAACAATTAATCTTTTCTTGCAGTCTCCACACATGCAGAATATAAAAATAATCTAAAAAAGTTTAGTACTTGCCTGTGAACACTGGGTCTTTGTCCCTTGCCAAAAGGAGAAGCAGCTACTGTTTAAGCAAGTCTAGATTATCATTTGCTGTCCAAATTACCACATACTTGCCCACAACCTTCCTGCAGACTTAAAGCTGTGTGTAGATACAGGAACTACATAGCAACAGCAATACATATTATTCTTACTAAGCCTTTTTTAAAGGAGGAGCACTCACACAATAGGTACTCAAAGGAATTAAGCAAAGATAACAGGTATAAGGAAGAACTGGAACTTGAAGCTCCCCAACCACCTACAGAAACTGCTGCCAACCTGAAATGGAACAAGCATTCACTTTGCTTCACAAGAGCATTATTATAAAGCCACACAAGTCAGTCTGAATAAAATAGGGCTCTTTCACCTGCAAAGCTGACAGACAGTCCTTGATACATACAACTATTTCAGAGGTACTAATTAATAGTGATACTCTATCCTCGTTAAATCATCCAAACCAGCACTACCAATCTCCGTTTTCTTAACACCAGGACAGGAGGGGAAAACCCCCAACTGTTTCTGCAGAACACAAGTATCAAAGTCCTATTCTCTGTTCATTTGAATAACTGCCTTTGTTACTCTCAACACCATGTGCTCTGCTCTTTCTTTCCCCCTTCCTGTTTTGCCAATGTACTGCACACTGGCCTTACTATACAGTCAATGAACTCCCATATTAATGCTTCCAGTTTCAGACGAAGGAAAAAAGAAAAAAATTGGAAAAAAAAATAAATTGAAAGACTTATAATTTGAAATCCTTGGAGTCTTCCTATTAAAAACAAAACAAAACAAACCCCCCAGGAGCCCCTTTTCTTTGAAAGATTTGAATTCTTTTAGCCCAAAAAAAGCATGTAACAAGTTGTATATGTTGCTTGAAATGCATTGTTTTTTTTTTTTTTTTTTTTTTTTTTAATTCTTACATAATGCATTTTACTTGCAAAAACAATGCCACAAACCACCTTTGTAAGAGCAGCAGCTTGCTCTTGGATAACTGGGTCCCCTCTAAATCTAATATCCATGTAGCTTATTTACAGCGGACTTTGTATGACCACCTTTTTTAACTCTTAAGCAACAGCTTTAACCACTTTAGGCTACTGCATGTGCAATCTCTCAGTAAGTTTCGAAACACCACTGTAGAAAGAAAACTTGTGAAGCTGGTTTTTAGGTCTCTGGATAGCAGCACAGAATAAGAGAACCCCTACATCAGGAAAACTGCCAGCAAAGTACTTCTCACACCTGAATATAAAGGCAAGGTAAGAAGTATGCAAAAATAAACAACCGTAACGGATGCAGTCAAACAGCATCTTTAGTCCCATCTCCAAAACCTCTAGTTAACATTGGTGTGAATATCAAACTTTCATAACTGCATCACAGGGTGTTTTGCTTTGTATTCAAGAACAAACAGTTTCAGAACTTTAAGGAGTTTAACAAGAAATAATGCAGCAAAACTTGTAAATGTAACAAAGAAATTATGCCTGCTCTCTTTTCCTAGATCTTATGTATACAAAGCTTACGCATAAGAAGTAACAGAGATTGGGCTGATTTCTACTGTAAGAGGTACACTTACTTTTCTAGCTCCTCCTGTGAATGTGCAAAGGTGCAGCTGGCCCCTCGGGGGCATCCTCCTCTCTGTTTCATGTCTCGGCACATGTATGTCTTGTACTTGCTGTGCTGAGGAGGCTGACAGGGTTAAAGAAACTAGGTGAGATACTGAATAAAAGAGTACTTAAGCAAGAGCTGAATACATCCTCTTACAGGCTTGGAGAAAATTCCCTCAGTGTGTATGTGCCATAAACGTCTAATGTAAAATAAATGACTGCAGCAGTATTCATGTTTTAGATTCAAGAGTAGGTATTTTGACAAGTTAGTAAACCTTTTTATTCAAATTCCTTACTGGAGCTTGACTGGAAGACAGCTGTATGTTTTGGGATACAGTTAAGTGGACAAAACTGATAGACAAATAAAATTACTGTGTTTAATCAGAAATTGCCAAGTATTCATCAATCCTTGTGGCAGATTGAAAAAACAATTTAGTCAGCTACTCTTCCTTTGCTTTCTGTGGGCTCAAAACCGCACTTGAGTATCCTTTTCATTTCTAAGAAAGTTAAATTTCCTCAAGTTCCCCTTTACCCCTTTTGGACTAAAAAAAAAAAATCTCTTCATTATCTATGATAATTACTTCCATCAATAGTTGAGGATGCACTCCTACTGAGATCAGCAGGGGATGGGTTGTCTTCTGTATTTTTCTTATTTAAGTTTCCCTAAGAAACAACCACTTACTGCAATCTTGCTGTCTGCATGCACACCCATTTGCCATTCCCTTTAAACAAGTTCTGACAAGGCCAGAGATGGTCTCAAAGACACTGAAGTTCCTACAGTTTTCATGGCAGAATTAAATCAGAAGCAGAAATGCCCAACTAGGAGTTCCCACTAAGGGAAAGGGCTCTAAAAGTAAAGTCTTGTTTTCTATGAAATCCAGCCAGAAGATTTAAATCTCTAAGCAGACATCTGTACACTGATTTTTTTCTTTTCTTTTCTTATTCTTCCCCCACCCTTCCAACTGTAGTAAAAAAAGGATTTAGGCAGGGTGTACAAGAGCTGCACAGCCTTCTGCTGGCCACTGCTGCCAGACAGCAATGCTCTGCCCAATGCTCACTTATGAGGCTTTGGGTTCCCTTCCAAGCAGGGCAGCATGTACCAGGTCTAGGCAATGGTCTCACCAGAACAAAAACCTTTGCTGTTTTTCCCACCCCAACTTCCACTTGTGTATTCCTACTGCTATTCCTTCTGCTGGTAGCAACACTCATTAGCCATCCAAGTGAACAGAAAAATATAAGACAACAGAAATAATTCACTCTAATTTTGCCTCTTACTTTTGGCAGAGATTATCTTTCAACTAGTTCAACTCCCCAAACCAGCTCTCCAAGAGGATGAGTGCCAAAGCAAAGGAGTGGGAATGTGTGACAGACAGCAAAGTCTAGCAGCAGCAGCTAGCATTTATACCAACTTAGCTACACAACAAAATGAGATCAAAAGAACATGTGATAAGATAGCTAGGAGATAAGATAATATTTGTATTTGGCAACATCATTTCAATTCTGAAACAGAAAGTTTTTCTTCAGGAATTTAGAAGGTACCTTTGTATGAAGTCTTCCAAAATGTTTAAACTTCACAGACCATTAAGCACAGGTGAACAAAATAAAATAATAATTTCATTTACACAGAGCTGTCTGGATGAAATCGTCAGTCACACAAAAACAAACCGAAGAAAATTCTCACAGGTCATAATGCTAAACCTCCCAGCTTTTCTTCTCCACCCTCTCTAGTCAGGAGGGATGTTTATTCATTCCCCTAAGCTTGCAGCTTTTCATCCTGGTGAGCTGTGCAAAGTAATGCAACAGGCATTGAGGCATGTGTGTGCATTTTGGGTTTTGTGGGGTTTTTTTCCCTTTCCCCTGTTTCTTTTTTTTGATAACTATGACACAGCTGTGCTATTTTTTAATCAGCTCCTCATCAAACCAGGTGCCTCAGATGACATTAGTAAATACCTGCTATTTGATACAGCAAATAAAGTTTCAGACCAAGAATTTCCTAAGTGATATAACTTTTACCTGTTGCTGATCTGTTCCTTTCTTGCTGTGATTCTGGATATAATCAACCAAGCCATGAACCACTGTCCTCACAGCAACTAGTCCATTTTCCAGTTGTTCCCATGTTGGAGGTGGTGCATCTATTGCATTATGAAAAGTCATCAGGTTTTTCCAAAACCAGGTAGAAAGAAGCCATCAGTATGACAAAACTTGACTAGACAGCCAAAAAGATTTAACTGGAAATGTGTGTCATTAGATAAAAAGGATTCAGTCCTTTCAATTCATGGATATGAACCACTTAAAGAATAAAGCTACCTATAGACTCAAGGCTGAACCTCACAATACATCAAATGAGCCTGTAAGTCCATCATCAGCATGTCAAATTGTTTCCTTTTCCCAAAAATTTCATATCCCTCAAGAACTCTATATTAAGTGCTCTCTACTAACTCTGCATGCAAAGCACAACTTGGGCTGAAAATCCCTGTTCTCACTCAGTCTGCTGCAGGTTAACTCATTCTGTACAAATAATCATCATCACTAGCCTAGATCACACAGTCACTGAGTAGCAACTGAAAATTATGTCTCACATGGAAAAATGTTACAAGGCAAATCTATGCATCAGCCCTTCACCTAACAGAGCAGTGTGAATGAATTGCACAACCCTAACTAGAGTGGTGTTTGATTTTTCTAGACAATTTTTCTAATAGTTTAATCTGTTCCACAGATGACACTCCCAGCACATGCCTACACACTGTGCTGCGAAACACTGGACCTCAAAGTGCTTCACCAAGCACCATCTTTAGCAGCAGTACTTTCTGTTCTGCTCACAAGGACTAGATTCTTCCAGAGAAACTTGAAGGCACCTATAGAACAGCAGGGAAACAACTCGACACCACGGAAGACCAGCACATCAAGACCAGACCCACCTACTGAAACTGAGTGAGGCTATTAGTGATTCCACTAACAAAAGGTGCAGTACACACAGCGCTCTGTCTCTGACTTGTTACAGACTGAAAGCCTTGGGAAGAAAGCACTACATCTCCTTTAGCTGGTAAGTACAACTGGTTCTCATTTAAAAGGTTAATGTAGTTGTTTGAAGAGAAACAAAAAAACTCTTCATCTCCTGCAGTCACTTTAGGCCTTCACATTATTTTGGTATTAATATTGATTTTACTGACAGTAACAAGTAAAAATAAAATAAAGCTTCAGCCAGAGTACTCTCCATTCCATTCCATCCCTTCCCTTCTTCCTCAGGCACTCCCTCCTCACATTACTGGCTTTTCCAACCATTTCCATCTTTCTCTCCTCTGTCAAAAGCTTGGATTTTAATTTCCCAGTTATATTCTTTCCAACTAACCTTGCCATCCCAAACTGTCTTTCACACCTCTGCAGAGTTACATATTAACAAGAAAAATGCTAAATTCCCTAGGATAACAGATCTTTCTTTTCTAGACTGATTTTTTCCTCATCTTCTATTCAATCTATCAAAACACTACTCTGGAGTCTAAAGTTATTTACACAGAAGTTGCCCAATTATTTTAAACTGCCTTTAAAGGTCTTCTAAGTGCTGTGCCTGCAGTCTTGAGATCTCATATCAAAAAGTAATACGCAGAATTCCTAAAACAAAGAAAACAACACACGTTTTTTACTAAAGTTAATGAAGTCCTTCATCTGATGAAGACGTCCTTTAGTTTGTAAACAAATTACCTGCTCTGGTAAAGAGCTAGAGAGAAACAACTATCTCATAGCAACAGTGAAGGTTCTGCATTAAGCAGAAGGGTTCTATCAACCCTCCTGTTCCCCTGCAAATCTGGTTTTAAATCGTCAACATGTGTACTAGATAAGGAAAAACAAGGAAGCCAGGACTGCTGGCACTCCTTGCAGTTAGCGCTGCCAATACCAAGTATACACCAAGTAACCCCACAGGATTATGCCTATTCTACATCCTCATCCACCCTCACTCTGTGCCGTCAAGCAAGGAAGCTCTTGGAGCAGTGAAATTATTCCTAACATACTTCAGAATCTATTTTATCTTCAGAATAGTTCAGTTCCTCATACAGATTACTGCTGCTCCCAGGCTAGTTATGGACACCACTCAAGAATCTTATGTTTATTATGCATGTTTTCTTCCATTTGATGAACAGCTATCAATTCTTCTGCAGTGTTAAATTACTCTTGATAATTGCTAATTTAAAGGTTTTTATCAACGATCTCAACTTACCTGGACTGGGATCAATGTTTGCCAGAAGCTCTAGGTGAGGTCGAAGACGATTCAGGTTAGCTGGATCTCCAGTCCTCTGAAGAGCAATAGTTAGTTCCTGAACACTCTGTGCAAACGAGGCTGGGGTCTGCAACTTAAAAAAGTTATAATAATTAACTTTCTACAGCTGAAGTAATCCTCATCCTTTCTGAAGGCTGCTCCACAAGCTCACAAGAGCCGTCTTCTGAAACTGGTAAGATGTTTTCTGCACAAACCCATTTCAGTCCACATCTTCTATAAAATTCCTTTCCCAGTATGAACACCACCAATTCTTTGACACTATAGATTTAAATACAGCTCTAAAGAGATAATAAAACACAGGCTAGTGTTATTTCTAGCAATGTAACCTATTTCTTTTCTGTGTTGTGCTGGCACTCAGAAAAAATACATTAGCATTACAAACGACTTAATTTAGGTTTCTGAGGAGTCCAATATCTCCAAACCAACAAGTCTGCACCCTGTTTTACACGAAGTATAGCAGATGAAGAGCAAGGCAGTTGAAGGAGAAAGCAAGCTAGCAATGCTCCATTCACTAACATCACACCATTTCAGTATGCAAAATCCTTTCATTCTACCTAGACCCTTCAGAAGATGATTGGCAGAACACCTGAAAAGGTGGGCAAAGACATAAATACACATTAGACTGATCTTGAAGCTAGCCCCCCTGCAGAGCCTCCAAAGCAACTGTTTCATAGCTTCTGTAACAACCCATCAAATTTAGGTTCTTCCCATTTAAGTTCTTACCCTTTACTCCATGTTTCCTCTAAACGAAGAGATCTGGGCATTTCCAGAGGTCAAGTACTTTATTTAACAAAATTGCTTCCACTTGTCTTTCTTACTTCAGGTACAGACTAGGGGGCTAATTTGGTTTCAACCTATGCGCTAACATTCTCCCTGGAAACACAAACCATTAACCTAGCTACCCTATTTCAGGAAGGACCGGGGAGTTAACCTTTGTGACTTCCCATCTGGAAGTAGCTGTAAAAGTAGAAAGAGACAGCAAGGTGGCAAAGGGAGCAAGATTTATTTACTACCAAATATGTATTCTAATTATTTAGGCTACAACACTTTTGAAGTATCAGACACTATTTGAAAATTCATGTCACAGGCATTTAGATCCAAGCTAGGTTGGGCTGATTTGAGGTGGCTTTACCTTGTCAATGATAGACTGCATGTGGGATTTGTGAGACTGGTCTCCGTAGAGCAGTGAGGACCACTGATCTGGTGCAATGCGCAGGCCGGCTTCCATGGCTATTTGAACTATCTGGGAATCGTGTTCCCTTCTCAGAGCTTCGTAAGTCCGAAACTCTTCCTTCAGCTGCATCAGGGAGGAATCTTCATCTCGCTTTGTCACCTGGTTGGGAGAAACGAGCCAAATAGGATTAATCAGGACAAACCAGAGATTATGTAAAGTCCAAGGCAAGTGAAATCCTCACTCAGCAACTAAGTTCTTCCAAACTAAACCAAACTATGACACTATGCAGTAAGGACTAGTTTCTACTAAAATAACACACTCCTCAAACCAGGACCTCTATGAAATGGGTATCAAACAATTTATTTCAGCTCTGATACAGATACTGGAGGAACTGTCACACTTCCTATATGACTTCAGCTTTTCCAGTCAAGGTGTTTTGTTTATACTGCAGTTTTGTCTGAGGGTACAACTAGCTGCAAAAAAGCATTTTTCTCCTCATTTAGCAAAAGTCAATGAAGTTGACCAGCTAGGAATGGACCATTAAATGCTGTAATATTTAAGCTGCACAGTAAGCAGCTTAAGTTCTTTTTATACAACTCTGATATCCAAGAGCCTTGTATTTCTCTAACCATACCACTAGTCAATTAACAGAGCTGGGGATTTTCCAGCTTTAAGCCTTTTCTAAGGAGGTAAGTTCCAGTGACTTACATACAGGTTTTGTTACTCCTGGGCAGAGTCAAACCCCAGCTTTACAGCTTAAACTTGCAATTTCAGCCTACACTCTCCAAGCACATGTGGGATTTAATGAGTGATGCTTTCTGTAATTACACATTTTGGGGCACATTTAATGTTTCAGGACAATCAAAATTCAAAGTGAAAACCAATAGTTTTCATAGCATTATGAAATCTCCAAGCAAAGTCTTCTCCATACCTTGAAGCATGAGGCTCTGTAAAGAAGTTGAACAACATGCCCAATGCTAGTTTTAGAAGCCTGAGGAAACCGTGGCTCCAGCCTCTGAACCACAAAGAGAACCAAGACCTTCCGTGACAGAGCAGATCCATCTTCCAGAGCCAGCAGAACCAGCTTTAAAGCCTCCTCTTGCATTGCTGGTTGGAGGGGAAATGCAAAGAAAGAGAAAAAGGATGAGAAACAGTCCGGGTTTGTGCAGAGTTTCTTCTTTCCCTACATGGGGGTGATCAGCTACAAGACCCTCCACTGCACACACACAAACCCAGAAACAGGAAAAGGAGTTCCACAAGAAGGGAGGGAAAAGAGGGAAGGAACACTCCCAGATTCCCAGGCTGGGACTGGGGAAACAGGACTTTTAACATTTTATTATAATTTGTTTGAATTTGGGTATCAGATGATAGGAAAACTTCTTTCTTGTCTATACGTCTCTCTCAGTTTTCAAAGCATATTATCTACATCCTACACTTATCCCAGCAAAAAAACCTGAAAGGCTGATGAAGAGCAAGGTCAGGTTCCTTGCAGGTGGAAGAGTGATCAGTGTCCACACAAACACTTCAGGTGATGTAGTGCATTCTGCTAGGTAACAAGCCTCTCTTCCCTTCAGTGGTACAAAAGTTAGCATTCCCAAATTAGGCTTCATTCATTTGTTTCATCAGGGAAAAGCTTCTCAATTATTTTTTTCTTTAACAAACTTGCTTCATATCTCAAGACATGTATTTATTGGTCCTCAAAAAGCAAAGTCTACAGTTAAATATTAATGAAGTCTCATTACTTAAAGTAAAAGTCAATGGTTTAGTGTTCTATGAAAAACAATTCTAAGTATGTAATTTTTAAGATTGCATACACCCCAGCCCCAAATGTAGCAAAGCTATCCCCATGACTGTTTTGTAAGTTTATTACCCTAGAAAAAGAAAAGAAGCCATGTCCAGTCACTTCTAGTAACCCTGGTTTTACCCAGAGTCTTTTTCTTTGAGGAACAGCAAGTGAGCAACTACTTGCTATTTTATCCCAAGAGCAAAAGGACACACATCATTCTGAATTTTATAAAAGACTTTCAAAACCACTAAAAAAATGTGAGAAACTCCATGAGAGCAGCCCAACAGATATATCAGCAATTCTGAAGCCCTACTATGAAGAAATTAAGCCATTGCCTAATAAAATCACTCAGGGAACTCAACAACCTTCCTCCACTCTGATTTGTTTCCAGTACAGAAGTAGGACTGTGATGTCACCTACCTGGTCCAAGGAACTGGCATCCTCTGGCTCTCACTGCAGCCCAGAGGTTGGAAGAGAGCTGCTGAGGATTTTGATGCTGAAGAATGAGCTCTGTGACTGTTCTTTCACCAAGTGACCGTGCTGCACGCATTGCTCTGATGCGCCCTTCTTCCTCCACTAGCTGACAATGAACTAATGTCACAAGTTTCCTTTGCATGGGACGACTTAGCACACTCTGAGTAGTGCTGTTCAGACCCACACCTTCCAAAAAAAGGAAACAGGAAAAAAAAAAAATTAATAAACTACCTCGTATCTCCTCCATTTTTGCCAGCCTTCAGTGACTGTGCTGTAGAAATACAAACCTAGCTCTCCTGATGTTCACTAGAGAAGGTCTATCACAAGTTCATTTTTGTTGTTTCATTTTACTCAACATTAAAAACAGTTCTGGGGAGTCAGCTTTGAGGTTCAAGTCTTGTGGGCCCCCAGAAGGTGCAACCTCAAGTGAATTATCTTCCCATGTTGGAAGTCTACCCTACACCCTTCCATATAACTTTCCCTGGTGTCCCCTCAAGGGTAGGACCATTCTGCAGTCCTTTCTTTATTCACAAGCTTCAGGAATCACTGCCTTCCTTGATCTATCTTTGTTTTCACAAGACATTCAGGCTTTTTTATATCAGTACACAACCCCTCCAATGATTGGGCCTAGCAAAGACAAACTTGTTTGAGTTCACAATTGTTATGGTGATGCTTAATTATGTGTAAAAACTGTGATTCACAAATGTGCTGGGAGCCACTGAAACTAGGTTAAAGGAGTAAGTTACTTGTTAGACATATAGCTGCCAGACTGAACTTGTTTCACAGCACTGAGTTTGCTCACTGGGCCGCTACTCCTCAGAGCAGTACTGCTATCACACTGAAATAGTTGGGAAAGCTTCAGACAGCTTGTTGCAAAAAGGAATTTTTTGAAAACCCGATGTCTATGATGCACATCTGTACTACTTGGGTTTGCTGTGAGGATGCGGAGGCACTGGCACAGGTTGTTGGGAAGTTGTGCATGCCCCATCTCTGGACGTGTTCAGGGTCAGGCTGGACAGAGCTCTGAGCAACCTGGTCTAGTTGAAGATGTTCCTGCCCGCTGCAGGAGGGTTGGACGCAATGAGCTTTAAAGCTCCCATCCAGCCCAAACCCTTCCATAATTCTATGGTTTTGTAAGTCCAACATATAATATATAAAATCCATTCTCTTGAACCCAGTGCAGTTTTGCTAAACAAGAATTACTCAGATCGATCCAGCTTTTGTGTAAGATCTTGTATAAACAGAGTATTAATTTTTTCTCTTGTAAAGAACATATGTAGTAAGTTTCTTATTTCAGTTTATCCCTCCTCCATAGACAAGCTCCACCACTACAGTTACTTTGAAGAAATGCAGAACTCAAAAGAAAGAGAATTACTTCTTTTTACTTTAGTCTACAGAGGTCAACTCAGCTTACAGTTTGTCTCTACTTACTATACTGCAGCCAAATGGTTCAGCCTTTGTTGGACACTTTCTTTGATAAAATGCCCTTACATTCCAACCCCACCCTCCCCCTCCAAGCGTAGACATAACAATGATCAGGTTAGTTGATTCAGTTTCTGAACAAGGTCTATATCCATTTTTCAAGCAGATTAACAAGCCCACTGGATAGTTTGCTTTGAAATGTTTCCAGCTGTCATTTTCCAAGGAAACAATGCAGGAACTACCTCTGGCACTGCTAAGTGGTTTGAGGTACAATGCTAATTCTTCCACACACTTCTTCCCCTCCTCATAATGCTTGGTATCTTCAGCTCCACTACATAAAGTAATTGGCTGCTGCTCAGGTACCTGAAAGGAGATGAGATGTACATCTATGATGAATATGCATAAATAAGTGGCAGACATGCTTACAAACATCACATCAACCTTGTTAATACCAAGCATTTCCTGTTTTGGTCCTCTTCCGTGTTTTTTCTGTATTAGTAAGCATTCTTTCAGCGTAATGAACAAACAGCATTAAAAAAAAATCAGCTAAAATGAGATGTTTTTAAAAAGTACTGAATTTATGCTTAGCAGATTTTTTTACTTAGTGGCTGACAGAAACTAGATGCAGAAGACTTATTCTGTGACTAAAGCATTACATGAGAAACATGCCATTTCTTGTAACTATAAAACTTTAGCTGAAATAACACGTATTGAGACTTTCCCAACATGGTAGGAGAAAAAAAAAAGGGGGGGGGAAGAAAAAAGGGAAAAAGAAGAAATCACCATAAAACAAATTAACTCTGGTTTGCATCTAAGTACAGATTTGTATCTTGGGCCTCTCAGCCCTAAAATCAGAGGAGACAATTAAGCAGACAATATTCTAACACATCCTTATAACATATTCTGACTAGACAAAATTATCAAGCAGTAATACCAAATGCATATGAACATGCCCTGCAAGTATTAATCTGACAACACAGACTAGTTACATTCATAAGGTTTTTTTGTTTGTTTGGATGATTTGGGGTTTTTTTTTGGTTGTGGCATTCATTTCTTCATCCAGGCATCCACCAAAACTCAGGATTTTTCAAGAGGATGTTGGACTACTCCCTCCTTCAAGTTAAAATTATGTTTTTGTTTTCCTCCAGTTGTGTTCTTAAAGTTTTAAACAAATTTAGGGGTGCAGTATAGTACTGTACTAACTTCTCAGCACCACAACTCAGCAACCAACCCAATATATGATAGGATAGAGAAATGGAATTTCTCAGAAGACTAAACACAAGGACTTGTGGGGTATGCTGTTGAAGTGCAAGCAGATCTCAGGCATTATCTCATTATCCCACTGGCAACAACAGCATGCTAATCCCACATAGCTGCTTACAGGGACCAACCCAGGCCTCAATCTAAAAGCACAAGCCATTAATGCTTGAGTTAAAGACAGCTACAGACCCGTTTACCTTCATATGCATATAAAGGCCACATAAAGAGCAGCGTTATGACTGCAGCAGCAAATAAAAGCAGTGATTACGTATGTGTATGTCTATTTTATACATATATAGTTGCCACCACTCACGTGGACAGGATCTACTCATTTTAGTAGAAAATAATGGTTCCAAACCATGATCTCACTTCTACAGGTTTAGACAACCACACATGTTAAGTTGTTCATTTGACACACATTGCAAAATACAAATTACTAGCTACATGTATTCTGCTTTTACAGCAGGTGACAAGAAAGTGTCAGTGTAATACATGAGCTGCAATTAAGAGAGTTGATATCACCCCAAAACTAACATTATCAAGATAGCTTGGATCCGGCAGTCTTGCATTTACTTATCTTAAAGGGAAAAACAAAACCAAGCTTAACCACACCAAAACAGCAAGGTTAGCCTGGATGCTTTTCAAAGACTGCAGTTAACTTGACATTTTGGGGTGATTTGGGCGTTTTTAACTTCAGAAATTATCTGGGTTTTGAGTTGTTTTGGGGTTTCTGCATGTCTGTAAGCAAGAACGCTCTCAGCAGGAGATTTTGCAATGCTGGCTTACAGTGGTCAGATACAATTGTTGCAACAGCCTCAGCTGGATTGGTTTCTTGGGATTTGCCAAACAAATATTAAACACCTTCAATATTTGCTTTCATGTTAACAGAGCACTCCACCTCCTTTTCAAAGCCACTGCCATTTTAGCAGTCTGCTGCTGTCTGCAAAGTTATACAAGCAGAACTGGCTTATTGATCAAACAACATGCATCTCATGTATTTGTGACAAGACAGAGACTACAGAGCCTCTGCCCCATTTACTGCTGTAATATATTTTGTGCAAATTCCTATTTACTCCTGCAAGCATTCAGTCTGGCCCTGGAGACAACCCGAAATAGAACCACAACATCATAGCACCCTGCAGACAAAGACGGCCTGGAACAGGAAGCTGTGCTCAGCCCTGGATTTTGATCTTGAATTAAGGTAGGTTTAGCACACATTCACAGCAGCAGTTTGGAATGCCATACACAGCACAACCCCACCAGCGAGACATAAGCACTGTCTAGGCAACTGACAGAACGCTTCCCCCTCCCCCTAGAAAAAGCTGGCATAGAAAAAACTTCCACTAGTTAAGCTATTCAACACTGAATCTTCATATTATTCCCTGTTCTTCTTGCAAGGGAAGCCTCAGTGTAAGTATCTAAAAGCCCTGCACAACTGCTATGTCTGCAACATGAGCCTGGAAGATTAGAGTTTAGCTGTCAACTTAAACTGGAGGCACTATAGTACTAAAGAATAAAACAAGATGCTTATTTTGTGGTTTCAGGAGTATTCAGGAAAAGAGAATGTATTTCTACACACACACACTTCATCTTCATCCATGTGATGCAACTCACAAAACTTAACAAAGTTGCTCTTTTGCTGGGTCTATTACATGTACTTCCATAGACTTAAAAAGTATTTTGTTAGAATGATTATAAAGGACAACAGGCACTAATTAGAACCCATATGAACATAAGCAGAAACTTCTTTGTTGTGAGGGTGTCAGAGCCCTTGAGCAGGCTGCCCAGAAAGGTTGTGGAGTCTCCTTCTTTGGAGAGATTCCAAACCCACCTGGACATTGTGATCCTGGGCAACCCACTGTGGGTGACCCTGCTTTAGCAGGGAGGCTGGACTAGGTAGCCCCTAGAGCTCCCTCCTAAACCCCACCAGTCTGCTATTCTGTGATCTACGGGGGGGGGGGGGGGGGGGGGGAAGTAATGGTACATGTATGATTCATCAGATTCACAGGAGATCTGAATTTTAACTTTGGTTCTGTCATGGAATTGCTAAGGGACAACTGAGAAAAGCTTTTTCACTTCCTCTTCACAAAGTACCTTCTCAATTACATGCAGGGCCCTATGGTCACTTCTATTTACAGGCCTCTCGAGAGCCTCAATATAGATGCCCTGCAGAGCAAGTTTGTCATTTTTATCCTCATTCAATATTCCATTTTCTCAGACACCACACCCTTATCAGTTTTCACTGCAAATATATTCATGTAACATAATGAACACCTCCCAAGGGGGGCAAGAACAAGACAGGAAAAATGATCTCAGTTGTTTAATGACTTCACATTTGCGTGCATCTGCCTTGGCAATGACTGCATCCCGGCAGCGGAATGCCACCCACAAGCATGACTGGGAAGAGGCAGGTTATGACACCAGGAGGAAGGGGACCGTAAAAAAAGGTTAAAGCATCACCTCATACCAGGCAGTGATTCTGAATTGATGAGTTAAGTGTAATTTGATGAAGGATGTCAGCTTGAGTTGTCACTAATTACTATTAGACATCTAATTGCATGGAATGAGAACATGTTAAACAGACCAAACCCCATTCTGTCTGGTTTGAAAATTGTTTCCCTCTTAATATGTATTTCTTTTTCCCCAGATTTGCTTCCTGCTTAAAAAAAACCCCAAAAAAACCAAAACCAACAACCTGAACAAAACCTAAAAGCAAGTGTCTTCAGGTCCTCGAGAGTTTGTACTAAGGAGAACTTCTTCACAAGTAACTTCTCTTTTGTGGCACCTTATTCCACCAGAAGTTAAAACATTGAATCTCTCTCCAATTGCAATTCATTCCTTTTTTAAAGGGCTGTGAGTTCAGATCACTCCACCCTTCTTTCATCATATACACAATTCCATTGCCTAATGTCTAGAATTGCATTTATCATGTCCAGCAGGACACTAGGAAAGAAATTAAAGCACCACAGGAATTTTTGCCACTCAATGTCACCTGTGAGGAACGTGCACACTGCTGTTTAATTTGTTAAAAAAACAGGAGGGAAGAGCTTAGATGACAGATCCATGATTATGCACCTTCAAAACACTGCCTGTTGAATGTTTACAATAGCTGCATACAGTGACTAATATGTGGATGCCTGAAGACTTAAAATTCAAACCCTCACTCCCATAGAAACTAGCTTAAGGTATTTCTTTCACCAAAAAGTTTTAAAAGCAAGGTATTCCATGAATGCCTTTTTGATTTGCATTCAAGGCTACTGTGCCTCCCTCCCCTCACAATACACTTAACACCAGCTTAGGTGCTCAGCTATTTCCAGCTCTCTCAAGAAGAGTAATTTTCATCTTCCCTTACAGCCTCTTTTCCCCCTGCCACCACCTTACGTGGCTGAACCGTGCAATCCTGCCTTCCGCAACAGACCCTGTTAACACTATTGCTGCAAACCACACTAGAGTGGGGCACAGGAATCTGAGGTTCTGTGCAACAAGTTTCAGTTTTGGAAATGGGTGGAGAGACGGAAAACTGATAAAAAGGCTGCAATTCAAGTCAGAAACCAACTCTTTTCACCATTAAAGTGACACAATTAGAAAATGCAGTCGTCCAAGAAATAGGTTACTGCTTTCCCAGGTGACTGTGACAAATTTAGCACATCTTCCCCAAAAGTACAGTCCTGCTTATTTCACCCCTTGTGCCTGCACGAAAGCTAGCCAATGTGACTTGTCCTGGAATCCCACCACTGCTGTCAGTCACAGCCTGGTCTCCTCCTCTGCCTCTAGCAAAAAAACCTGCTGAATGCTTACAAATGGGTGAATTTCTCAGAAGCCTCCCAAAAGGGAAAAGAACAAATGGTTATTTTTTCCCCCTAGATAAAAGCTTTAATTGTGCTGTACCCTTTTCTTCTGAAGTGAAACTTGTTTTTTGGAATTTATCACTTAAAAATAAAAGAATTGGACATCTCCATGGGCACAGGTTAAGGTGTACAGGTTGTTGATTAAGGGATGTCAATGACACAGTCACACTCCTGAAACTAAACCGAGAAGTGAAACAAGTTGATAGTGCTCTCATGCTTTGCAAGCTGGCCTGCTGCTTGCAGGTAATTTTTGTTGATATGTACCAAAGAGAGCCCAACTTCCTAACAGGAGAGAGTTAAAAAATAGTGTATTTTCTCTGAAGTAATATATTATTTTGTCTTTAGCCAAGCTTTTTGTCTGTGAAAAAAAAAAAAAAAACAACAAAAAACCATCTTTACAGCAACTAGTGGAAAATAGCAACTGTTCCTCTGTCTTTGACAGCAAAATCATGTACTGATTTTCTAATACTCTACAGTACAAGTACCAGAAGGGAAAGGGAAGAGAAAGGAGGGCGAGTTCTATTGAACACCGATTTCACTCACACGCTCATTGCAATTAGGAGCTGGAAGGGAGGTGGTACAAATTTCTTAAAGGGAAAGTTTGGTAGTAATCAAAACCCCACTAAGGTCATTGACTGGTGTTTAGGTACCAGAATGCAGTAAGCAGCACAAATGCAGGACTCGGTGGCAAGTGAGGGGGGAGGGAATACTTGCCTCTTCTAGTGGCATTTTGCAACTTTAAGGCCACCATGAAATCTACAAGCCCTATAAATCTTGTTGACATAACTTTTGTGCTCCTCTTTGTATCTTAAATATTTTTATATCATTAATTCAACATCTGAATCTAGAGTTCAGAGCACTCTCAAGACAAATGCAATACTACCATAAAGCCACTCCTTCCTCTCCAAATCTCATGCACATATGGATGAGGAAACTCTGGCTAGCTAACTAGCAAAACCAGAGTAAAATTCAGTTACCTGTAACAGGGGCAGGGTGATTTTCCATCTCATTTCAGAGAATCTTCTTTTTTATGGGAATTTTAATTCCAACAAAGATCAAGGTAAAAAGCTACCACATAGCCTCTCACAAAGCTTAACAAATGCACACAAAACCACAAAAAAAAGGCAGGAAGACAACAAAATTTATCATGAATGTGAGCATCTAGATACAGCTGGAACTGTTCTAGAAACTCCAGAACAAAAGGTAAAAGATTAAAGGGAGAAAGAATTATGTTTATTTATGGCATCACTCTCAGATCTTACACTGCTTGGAAGCTCTTCAAAGGGGCTGGCACACAGATCTCACATAAATGAAGTACATTCCATCTCATCATCCTCTCCTGCAGAGCAGGATGCGTCACTTCACTCAGCCAGAAATACAAGTCAATTTTAAAACTTCTCAACTTCCATGCCATACACCACAAAACAGCAACAACAAATCAGCTGTATTATCACAGAAACATTCCGGTTGGAAAAGACCCTCAGGATCACCAAGTCCAAACAATAACCTTACTCCGTATCCCCAAGCACCACATCCAAACGACCCTTAAACACATCCAGGGTTGGCGACTCAACCACATTCCAATGCCTGACAACTCTTTCCATGAAAAAAAAATAAATTCCTAGTGTCCAGTCTAAATCTACCCAGTTGCAGCTTGAGGCCCTTCATTCTTGTTCTATCACTAATTACCTGGGCAAAGAGATCAGTGCCAGCCTCTCTACAATGTCCTTCCAGGTAGTTGTAGACAGCAATGAGGTCTCCCCTCAGCCTCCTCCTTTTCAAACTAAACAGCCCCAGCTCCCTCAGTCACTCTTCGTAAGATGTATTCTCCAGGCCCTCCACCAGCTATTACTTGATAAACCAAATGAAAAAAGTTGCAGAAGCATGTCTGGATCTCTAGGTCACAGTACCTAATAAAAACCATCTTTCCTTCCTCCACACCTTTTAAAGTTCCTCCACAGCTCTTTCCTTTTCCCTGAACTATGGATCTCATGGTATTTTCTGCTGCCTCCAGTTCCACCCAGCCCAGACACAAAGCCAAAACAATAACCCCTCTGTAACAACTGCACCACATCTACATTTTTGTTCCTCACCCGTAAGTTAGACTTGACTGCCCCTCCTCACTCAGAAGTTAGGCATGATTGTCCCTCCTCTACCCAAGTCCACAATCCTGTTCATCCTTGAGAGGTATGGGTTACAGGAAACTACCAGTGATCAAACCAGGGTAAGCTGGGGCCAGTTGAAGTCCATGCTGCAACTGAACAGCGCAATCATACTTTCCACACATCCCTGCCCCTCCCTCAGGATGCCATCAGCATCTGTATTACTGGAATACTCATCTCCACCAGACCACCAGTTCAGCTGACTTCAGAAGTACCTCATTCCAGTAGAAAGGGAGTCTTGGGCAGGCTCCCCAGATCACTTACATGGATTTAGATTAATGCAGCAGCTCAAAGCCACATTTCCAGATTACAGTTCCAAATGAAACATAAGGCGGTACAAAAGTTGCTTACCAGAGAGGTCTGTCCCACTTTCCTTACCCTCAGGGCAATCAATCACAAGTCTATAGGGTGAATATGGTAAAGCACATAAGCTACTACAGAAGAATGGCTTCCCACCAAATAAGCTCACTGATCCGGTTCATCTCTTAAGCAGAGCACAGCTAGATACAAGTTAGGGAAGAAGGAAGGGAACAGAACGAACCTGTTCTGGGCAACAATCCACAGTTATACAAAAGGAGATGCAACACAAAATCAGAGTGACCAGAAAAAGTAAGATTTGAACTGCTGTTCCAGGCACGTCTACTACAGCACATCAAAGGTCTAAAACCTGAATTCACCTAAGTCAGTCTATAAAAGGGTACATGCCTACTATACACATGATTAACAGAGACATATTCTTTATTCATGAGTTGTCCTTCTAAACTCAAGACAGAAAACAACACAGAGATTTGGGTTTTTTACCTGAGCACCCACTAGCTGCAGCAAGGCTGAGTTCACAGGAAGGAGTTCAATGTCTGTATTGATAGTGGTCTGGTCAAAAGGGCATGCCTTACGATGGAGCTTGTTGAGGCACATCTTGCAGACAGTGTGGCCACAACCCAAGCTGATGGGCTTCCGGATTGTTTCGTCAAAAGTCTGTGTGCAAATTGGGCAGGAGAGAAAATCCGTCCATTGTGGAGCTTGTACAGGCATTGCTTCAGGAGTTATGTGACAAGACAAAAAAAAAAAAAAATCTAAAGCACAGATTCCACTGGAATCAAATCTTTGAAAAAAAGAGAAGTCTGTTTGTTTTTAAATATCTTCTGTAAGTACAGACAGTCAGCACATAGTGTGAAACATAACCTAGGAGAAAAAACAGAAACAGAAAGTTAGCAATCTTTGTAGAGCTATAGCTGAACTGGGAGCACAGTCTTCCATTGAGTCATGACTAGCTTTAATTCCAGCTGGTTTCTGGCACTGGAAAAGCCTCTTAAAAATAACTTCTGCCGTTATGTAGCTTAAAAAAATTAAAAGCAAGATGGTTACCAACCAAGATAAAAATCAAATAAATAAAAATCACGATGTCATTGAAATGATAAGACTAATTAGCTTTTAGTTTTTATGTTCTCCTTTTTCCTTACAAATGAGCCAATTAACATCAACTAGCTTTGAATAAAAAAGGCAGTTTTTGAAGGGCTGTTGTGCTTGCTCCACTAAAACAACTTTTTACAGTATTCATTGTGAGTTTTAAATAATTTTCCTTAGACAAGGCTTCATCCAAAGCCTCTATCACAAGCAAGCTTTCTTCTGAATTCAGTGGGCTCTGAATGGACACACAATGACTCCACAGAAACATCTGAGCTACCACAGCCTCCAGAAGAACAGGATGAATGGCTCAGGGTGCAGCCATACACTGTCTGGTTGCAATCCAGCTCAGCCACCCTGCTAGGTAACACTACCTACTGCTGCTTCAGCACCTTCATGCTGGCTGGTCTGCACAGAGGTGCATGCTACCACACAAGACTTACAGCATCACATCTCTGTTACCCTGGGAATCTCCATGCATTACTGCATGGAATTCAGCATTGGTAACTTGCCTCTAGCCTGCCAGCCAAGCACATCCATCCTCCATAAGCAGTAAAAAAATATCTACAAGTTATTTTGGACTGGAAGAATGACAACTGTTTCCCAAAGACTTGATTTATATGATTCACTGCCTACCTAGGGATTCTATTGTTAGGGGATGCATTATCTTTAATGCACTGTAAACCCACACTGGAACACTGCAATAGAGGAGAGGCTGGGAAGTCTTTATTACTTGACACATCTGAATCAAAGTCCTTGGAGGATCAAATGCTGCTAATTATAAGGGAATGGAAGACAAGACATCCCTTTGGGAGGAAATAAATAAATGAAACCAGAACTCCGTATGTGAGGATAAATATAAAAGAGTAGACAGAATGTAATGATATGGAAAGAGTTATTATCAAAACAAATATCAGTAACAAAAATTTCTATGTCTGGCTTACTTTCTATCACCAAAGTCAGCAAAAATCCAGTGCAGGTCACACAGACTTATTACTACAGGTCTCTATAAATCAAGCAGCAAAATAACAACAAAAGCCCACCCCAACCACCCAGACACGTTCTTTTTTCTTTCCCACTAGCTTAAGGTTCAAGGAGTGTGCACTCGCTTACTAGTATATGTTCAGACAAAGTTGTTATACATCAAATCAGCAATGCTTTATAAAAATCTGAGCTTAGAAAACATCCTTAAAATTAAAACTCAAGTCAAAATAAAGGTAAAGAGAGAAACTTCAAGTTAGGACTTCTGCAACTCAGAACCAAAGCATTTAAAAACAGCTACAAAAATCTAATGCTAAAATAGAGACTCTGAGAAGCCTCAGGCTTTGGTCCAGAATTGAGTGTGACATTTTTCACAGTCAACATCATTTTGCCAAGGCAAACAGTGAAAAGTTACTAGTTAAGCTTTTAGCTGCGTTTCATCAACAAAATATTAAAGCTTAGTCCTAAAGCTAATGGAAAAATTCACCTCTACCTTCCAAAGACAAGGTACAACACCACACAGCTACTGTTAACCAGCCAACAAGGAATCAATAAGAAATCAGTACTATCCAGGAAGGGTGATACTGTGAGGAAGTACTGCATGTGGTTAACCCCAACACCACGATGGCACACCTAGAAGACCTGTCAGGGTTGTCCAGGATTTCCCTCCTCCCTAATTATCTTTTTAATAGCAAAATAAATGTTTTAATTTTTTTTTTTAATCTTGTAATTAGGCAGACAAATCATTCCCATTATTCCTGTATCATCATAAATCAGTCAAATATCTTAAAAGTGCAACTTTTTAATTTGGGTTAACTGCTTAAATCATCCAGAAAATTTATTTCCAAGCTTTGCCTCTCACTTCCTGACCCCTTAATATATTAAGTAAACCTTGGTATCAAGTATTCCAACAGAATGACTCTTCGTAAACCAAATCTATGACAGAAATTGCCTTGAAACTCCACAAAAATCCTTCTGCCAAGAGCACCACACAGCTTGATAAAGCGTGTCTGTGTACTGCTGTGCTATGAAGTAACATCTGAACCAGATGGCTCTCTTTCTACCACACTGGTATTAAAGTATCCACTAACAATTTCCCAGACTCACCTGCAATTCAGAAACAGTTTTGACAATCTATATGAAACTGACTATTAACCAAACTTTAAAGAAAGGCAGTTTCTTACTAACTGAGGAAACCTAAAACCAAGAGCTAACATGAAACTATACCATCAACACTAAAAAGCAGATGTAAACATGGAGACTCCACCATCCCAGACTCTGAACTAGGAAAAATTAGTCAAGACAATTAAAAAAAAAAAACAAAAACACAAAACAAAAACTACACCACACAACAATAAACCCACACACCCAAAAAATAACTCATGTTAAAGAGAGACATATTGTTCCTACCTTACCTCTGGCTACTCCAGACAACTGGCATAATGGAAGAGGTTATATTTATTTACAATCTCAGTATTTGAAAGAGAAGTTTGAGGAGTCTGGGGAAGGAGGAACAATTAGTGGCATCCCTTATAAAGGCAGGTCTCAAAGGGCTGGGGAACAGAAGCAAAGCTTACACACAAACATAGCCCTCAAAAAGGTCTCAGTGAGCCCAAGCCTGGCACCAAACGACCAGAACAAAAGAGCACTTCACATGAGTGGGAAAGCCACACCCCTAACTATGGCTACTGCTATGCAATTACTAGAGAGGCACATTTCACCAGCAGGTGACAGTTCCCCCCTACCTGTGATGGACTTCTCTATCACCCCTCATCTGACCAGACTCTGCAGTACTGGTGCCCAATTACTAGGGAAGGCTGCAGATAGAACTGACAAAAAAAAAAAAAAAAACAAAAAACACCCAACAAATCAAAAGTAGAGCTGGGAGAAACCTCAGGGAATTGTCTGTTTCAGCACAGTCTAACAGTGGGAACAGATGGCTAACTGACTTAATCTAGCCAGCCTTTTCCCACAGGAGAAGAGAATAGCTGTTTGAGCAACAAACCTTGCTCTGCTAATAAATCTCACAAACAGATCAGCACAGGACTGCAGAATTCCTCCAGTCCCACATAAGATGGGAATGGCGTTACAGACACTGACACTTCACAAGTCGCACACATGCAGGCTGGCAACAAACCAAGCACTGCTGCTGCAGCTTTCCACATATATGGGCCAGTTTTCCTGATGGGTCTTCAACCTTCACACAAGGAAGCAGAGTCAAGCACTGGCATTCAGCATAAATCTCTCTCATACACAATGCATATGGCATGGGATATACATGTTAAGGAACGGGGGAGATACATGCCTTTTCACAGGATTTGTGACTTGTGATGACCTTGGAAATAAAATATTCTCTACCTTCAAAGAGCTACTTTGAACAGGAGAGTTTACAAATAGCAATAAAATTATGGAAACAAGACCATTCCATTATTATGGACAGCTATTGAAACCATCATCACTACAAAAAGAGAACGCTTCCTTATACAGATAAGGTAGGAAAAGTACACTCATACTTTCATGGTACAACACTTGAAAGTGCTGAGCCAGCATTATACCATAAGTGAGCAGAATGCAAAAGATGCCAACATTTATAAGACATACCCATTTAAATAAAATCTTCCTCCCTATAGTAACATTTTTAACCCACACTCTCAATTTGCTAAGTATTTCACACCTGTTAGCTTCCAACACTTTAAATATATATATATATATATACACACACACACACACACATCAAACCCTGAGAAAATAAAATCCTAAGAAGACACATCCACATTACATAAACTGGAAGACAAGAAGCTGTAATTAAGCATGAGGATGCCCCAAGACATAGACCTTGAATCTTACATTTGGACCAGACACAGACTCATTTTGTTATTTCCAAAATTGAAAATACAAAATACCTGTATGTAAGTCTCCTCTTCCTGCTTTGCCCTGCATAAACTGTTTTTATCCACAGCTAGAAAAACATGAAAAAAATATCCCCTCTTCCAGGCCCTCCCCCACACTCCAAAAAAAATCCTTGAAATTCCATCCTTTGGCCCAGACTGGAAATGTCATGCTGTAATCAGATCAGTGACCCATCTCCACTGGGACCCTGCCAGTACTTCAGAGAAAGACAGGATCATTCTGTAAAGCACCGGGACAACTGTTCAACCAACACTTTCTCAAATTCCTTACTCTGCTGCACAGAATGCTGAGGGGCCAGGCTGTCCAAGATGTGTTATGTCCACAATGGTCAGAGCCTTCCACACCTCACTAGAAAGCTTTGTAGATCCAGTCCTCGAGAATAGGATGTCTTTAGAATGCAGAACACTTCGTACCAATATCCACTGGTATCAAGTTTCACATACGATGACATACAGGAAGATTATTCTTCTTTCAGTTACAATTCAGTGCCATTTGCACAAATCTCACTCTCTGAGCTCTTCGGTGCAAGTACTCAGTATATGCTGTCTTCTCTCACCAACACGTTATTTGGACCCAACGTGTCCTAGCACAGATGGATCATGTGCCACTCCGTCATGCACAAGCTAGCCCTGGTCATTCCCAGCAGCAGTCCACACTATGTCATGTTACAGTTTAAGGCAGATGACTCAGCACACCTACAGGCATGCTCTGCTCGGTTCCTCCTGTTTCAGTATACACAGCTCAAGAGCAATACATGCTCCCCTCTTTTTTATACCTCCCTCTATGGTATCCCGCTAAGCTTTTCCTACCCAAGCAATATTGTCATCATCTTCACACATGAAGAACGAAGTTTTTAATAATATTATTTTATTGCCTGCTTTTGTTTCAGTCCTGAAGCTGTTTCATTTTTGCTGAGTCTTACTCCAAAACAAAACAAGCAGAACTTCCTGCAGCAGTTAGCATGGAAGTAAGCCTATTTAGCACAAAGCTTAACACCAGAGCAGCTCCTCACTGCCAAAACAAACTCAGGCTTGCCAACAGACCTGCTCACACAAATACAGCTCCTGCCTAATCTACAGTTTAATCTAATAAAGAAGAAAAAAACATTATTAATTCTTTTAAAGACTCTTACTCCTTAGTAGTAAAATACACATTTCTGAGGAAAAGCAACCTTGCCAAAGATACAGTTCCCTCTCCCATGAAACTGGTTCTATGACACATTAACTACTTCAAAACCTCTGGCACTCCAGGTTAAAAGTAAATCAACAGCCTAAAAGAAAATCAATAGATGATAGTATAACAATTCCCAACTATTACGGATTAGGAGACATCCACAGTGCAGTCCTTACCAACCGAACCACTCCATCCCAGCCTAGTGCCAAACAGACAGGACCCATTTTCACCAGTGCTTTACTTCAGTAAATAAGTTTCCTATTTCAGCATATTCTATGCAATAAATAGCTTTAAGCATCTTTCCTGAGAAGTAAAGGACCTAATACTTTTTAATGTCTTGAATTTCATTTAGAGAAAAACTGGCCTGCCAGCCCATGGGAAACCCTGACTAGCCAAAAGTAATGTGTTGTTTATAAAGACTCAACACTTTGTTCTCAAAAGGCATGCTGAAGCCACATACACTCTGTACTGCCAACTTCATGGTTCACAGAAGAGGATAAAACAGTGCTAGCTGTGTTTTCTATAACCAGTTCTGCAGAAAAACTTCTAAAA
Organism: Picus viridis; assembly: GCA_033816785.1. Taxonomy (NCBI): domain Eukaryota; kingdom Metazoa; phylum Chordata; class Aves; order Piciformes; family Picidae; genus Picus; species Picus viridis. The sequence goes on from CM066588.1 coordinate 25,643,958, forward strand.
AAATTAAAAAGAGAACAAAAGCCTATTCCTCATCAGAGAACAGCGAGAGGAAGAAAACGCTTCTTACCTCTGCTTGGAGAGCTCCATGAACAACTCATACAATAAGCCCAGAATAGTATTTCCGATAGATTGAGGGCTTTTCCCCCCCACCCCGTCTGCTCTCTGAAACTTCTCTGTACACCGCCGACTGACTGCAAGTGCTTCACTTCCTCATTCTTCCTCTGCGCATGCCTGCTTGCCTGCACGCTCCCCAACACCTTCAACACTTACCCAGAAGACAGGGCTCTGTACAAAAAGAAATTGCTACGCAACAGTAAATGCTGGAAGTTTGTGTGTAAGGCACATTCCCACCATTCTTTCAAAGCTACATAAACACCAAAGGCTTTCAGTGGTTGTGTGATAAGTTTCTTTAAAGAAATAAAAAAAGATCATGAACACCATTAAAATTGTCTCCCCAAGTCACTGAAGCTCAGCTAAATCATATTCAAAGTTCACTTGATTTTATCCTCAGTAACTTTTATTTTGGCTGTGGAGAACAAAGGAAGAAGTTTGCCTACTTTCATGCAAAAGTCTCTTATTTGATAGTCTGTAAAGTGCCTTAGGAAAACAGGGCCAGTTAAGGACAAGATGTTAGCCTTCATTTGAAGCTTGCAACAAGGAAAACAAACAATAAAAACACCACCATCACAACTCTAACAGTACCTCCCCAGAGGAGCTAAGAGCAATTTAAAACGATTTAAGCTTCACAACATCCTGTGAGGCAAGAGCTACAGAATAGAAAGCTGTTAAATAAGGTTATTTACCCAGTGTTTCATTGGGGGGGGAAAGGAACCTCTACGTATTGTTTTCTCAAACTCCCACACAACATTCAATCTCTAGTCCTGCACCACTTGACTTGTGAATTTGTGTGCAGAGGAAGCTTAAATCTCTCTGCCCATACCCCCAAACACACAACCTCCACGTGGCTCAGTTTTCAGGGAAGATACACGTGACCAAATCCATAGTTTCTGGTTGATATTATACATCCCTTCGAGTTTATTTAAAAGAAAGGGGAAGTGATCTATTCTTAACAGTAAATGGTTTAATGTTCTTATTACCTAGGAAAACTAGCACTCATAAGGACTCCCAAGCCTATTGATGATTAAGTCTGGAGAGATAATAACAGACAAGCATGTTTAGAACATGTTCCCTTCATTTCAATTTAAGAGTTCCTGCATTTGTCAATGCATATGACTGTAACAGCACAATGACCAAACCAGGGTTAAATAAATTAAAAAAAAAAAAAAAAAATTAATCAATGAAGAACCAAACAGATTAATGGAAGAAAGGCATAAGGTACTTCATATACCCACAAGTTTTCTGGAGAGTCTTTGGTTCCACTGGTCAAATACTGAAGAGCTATCAGTCCTACTCTCAGGCAGGCAAGTTCTGCTGTTCCCAGAAGCAGATACATGCTTGAGCAGCACAATACCCAAATAACCAAAAGAACCATAACAACCTCGCATTTAATAGCTAGAGCTAATGATCAAGCAATTAATGTCCCTAAAGAATTACATACTGACATTATTGACTCTGAAGCTTTTTCCATGTAACTGGAGCAGTTAGAGAGGACATTTCCTCATGTACACCAGGAAAAAAAACAAGTTTAAGTTTGTGTCTAGGAGGACTAATCTCTCCTGTGAGAGTTTTTCAGCTTATAGAAGAGCCTATATTGCAAAACAAAAAAAAAAAAAAAAAAAAAAAAAAAGTGGGCATTTCTTGTTTAGTTTAAAAAACAAGCATGCACAATTCTAGATTTGATAGCACCTACCATCAGATCACCCCTGAATGAAGCCAAAGTAAAGATAAGCAGACCAAACCTGAACAAGTGTGTGCCCTTGAATCTACCTGGGGTCAGTCACAGAAGTCACTACTCTTCCTCACTCATCCCTCAAGACTTTCCAGCTGAACTGCATGCATAACTGTTCCCTGGTTGAAGCTAGCACTTTTCAACATAGATCTTTACTAACAGACACAGGCATAAATTGCTGGACAGCAACTACATGACCAATACCTGATTTAAATTGAAACAGGGCAACAAATGAGCCACAAACAGCTGATCCAAAATAAAAACCTAAGTAGTAAGCAGGGGGAAGAGAGGAACATTCTAGAGAGTGCACACACTTCATCTGTGCACAGGCAAATCAACAGTTGTCTGAATCCTAATCTGCTGAAGCTAGATTTTTTTTTCCTATGCACATTTTAGTATTCTGAAGTATCAAAAGTATCATGGCAGTGGTAAGACTGGCATCTGCCAAAAAGAAACCATATTAAATTCACAAGGGCCAGTATGATTCTTTTCCATGCGGGAATAGTTTAGAGCTACCTGACTATTGCTGGGTGTGTTCAGTCGATGAAAAGTAAATTTAGGAAAGGAGGAGGAAGGGGAGGTCTTGCAGCCACTGTCTTTATAATTTTTTAGACTGAGATAAGTACACATGAATTATTTAGTTAATACCAAGCACAATTCAATGAAAGAAAGCATAAAACCCACAACCTAACAAAAAAATTAGAAAGTGTTGCTTGCCACCCACTCTTGGCAACAACCTCCCTCCTAACTTGATTCAGCAGCTACAATCCTGCTTTGATGCCAAGTGACATCTCAGCTGTATTAAGGCTATTACTTCAATGTGAAACAATGAGGCAGCAAGGGGAAGAATTAAAAGCCTGGCTGGAGACAATGGTAAAGTACTATCCAAAAAAGCTCCCCAGCCTCCCACCTACATAACAACCTTCAATTCCCACCTCCAGCAAATTTCTCTAAAAGAAACATTCTCTTGGGGGGGGACCCACAACTAAATCCAGAAGTTGCCAAACGGAATGTTTACAGGTACATACTTTTTCATAATTTACTGCGAAAATACTACTGAAAATATTTGTTAGACTTAAAAGCCTAGAATGGAGTAGTAGTGTGAAGTGCCTACCCATCTCACCTGCTCCCTTATGTTCAAGAGTTAGCTATTCACTCTCCCCAAAATGATGTATTTTTAAACTACTTATTTAGAAAGGGGGAAAAACTAAAACAAAGAATCCCAAACCTCCCATTTCTAAGATTCCTGATGGAATAATGAGGAAATGCTAAAGCTGAAATCTACTGTAAGAACATTATTAAGGGAGTACACCTGCTACTGCCCAGCCCAAGCAAGAAGAGCTTCTATTTCAATGAGCCATTGAGAGCTAAACATAAATGGAAAACTCCATTCTACACACACAACTTCACAGGTATGCAGAAAATAAGCAGTTTTCAAAAGGACACTTAAAATATCTCAGAACTTACTATTCAGTGTGTGTGAACTCCCCCTTCCCTTGAACCTTTTTTTTTTGTGGAAGTGTTTTTCCTTGTCACTTAGGTGCTGCACCCATTTTAAAAACAGGTATCAAATAGTTTCATGTTAGTAACTGTTTACATAACACTAACTCCATCTATCTATATATATATATATAAAGCTTCAGTTATTCTGTTTACCTTCAAAGAAAAATTTTTAAGACCACTCTTAAACATCAAAAAGATCTTCTAATAAAAGCAGAAAATCATCCAAGAGCAGTGAAAACTAACGAATCTTTAAACAAAACCACTGATGTAGTCACTTGACTGCTTGGTTTTGTACTCTTAAGTTCTATTAATCACAAAAAAGGATCTGTTACTATACATCATATACAAAGTAATCTCTACTGTGGTATTTCAGAAGGCACTGGAGTAGTCTGCTTGCTGGCACATACATTTCATTATATCAGAAGTCCACAATAACAAAATTTTCTTCACCACCTCAAGCCTTTTTGTAATGATATACCCTGTCACATCCATCTCAAACATTCTGCAACAGAATTATTAAACTGGATCAACTTCAAAAATTAATCTTCTCTAGTTCTGGCACCTCCATGAGACAGCATTTTTACATCAGTAAGGAATTGCATGGTACCGTCAACTTCAAAGAGAAGATGCACAATTGAGAACAGCTGTCAAAACACTGTCCTGCTTACCACATTAGAGTCACTACAACCACCTCTAAATAGTGGAGGTAAGCAGAGTGAGGAGCTACTAAGAGAAGATGATCTAGGCTTTCCTCATTTCTCTCCCAAGCCACAGCTCAAGTCTAGCCGCACTCATCCTGTCTATAACTGAAGAGACAATTGTTCAAAGATGAGTGAAAAAACTCAAGGTGTTAACAAAGACTATATCGTAGCCACTACCTACAAGCATGCCACTCCCAATGAGATTTAACACTGCAGCAACAGAACCTCATCTCTCCTGAAACAGTGGATGATAACCTGCATTGCTTGCCACAAGTTAATGCAGGGTTAACCATCACATCCTTATGAAAATTCAAGCATCAAGAGTTGTTTTCATTCTGCTACCAAAGACACATAATGAATCTTTAGCTATTCTGCATTTTTCAGTGCCATTTCACACATGGCTATCAGAAAGTACTTTCATGTCAGCTCTAGATCTGACATGCATTACCTACACCAGGGACCTCAATGTGTCAAAACCAAACCCCATTCCTTCCCATATTAGCATCTAACAGACTGCAAAAGCTGTTCTGGATCTGTTAAATGGTCAACTAGTGCTGAAAACATAAGGGAAATAGAGGGAGAAACACAGAGGAACAAAACTTTAAGACAACCTCTTTTAGCCCCAGCACAGATCTGATGAGTTTTTACCTGTAGTTTCATGAGCAGCTTATTTGAACACAGCCAGGGTAATAGAGATTCTTAATATGCCTTCATTAGTGGAAGCCACATCTGAAGTATTTGCTGAATTCTAACTACATGCTGAAATGCTATTAAACTATTCTAACAGTGAGAATGACTAGACTAACAGTTTGGAATGAAAACCAGTAGAAGGAAATGAGGAACTCAAATGATAACAACCCATGGAAATATTCCTTTATATTAAACTATCTTTGTTTCAAAACTACTCCTTCACAGCTAAATTTAACCAATGTTTCTTGACAGTGCATATCACACAAATACAGTCAAAACCATCCTTTCAGCTCATCATGGTTATAGCAGTGAGCAAAGTGTTATCTTAAGAAGATAAAAAGAATGCTGCAGCAGCCTGTAACTCTAAGTTTTCTCACTGCTACTAGAATCAAGAGTTGCAAACAAAGAAGCAATCATGTAAATACAATAGCTGGTATAAAAATAGCTTACAGGGACCAAATTGAGCCTGACATCCTCCTCTGGCAAGCTCTGTAGTAGCTTCACTGGTAACAACAGGAATATTAAGATAAAGAACATAAGTTTCACAGATGACTGTGCTTGTTTCCATGACACAGGCTGCAATTGTGTTTTAATAACACAACCTAGTCTACGCTAAAGCTCTGGAGTCATCCAAGGTTAAGAGGCAGCTTGTTGCAAAAATGGCACCAAGCCTGGAGTTTCAGCTCTATTGTAATAGCTGCATTAAACAAAATAATAATAATAATAAAGTCAGCATATGATTTAAGATTTTGTCGTCATCTGAGATTAGTTTTGTTGTAAAAAGCCCCTAACTTTTCAGTATGGACAAACTTGCTCATCCTCTTTTAGCATTAATTTACCATTCACACAGAGCTTAAAGTCTTTAAATATCAGTAGGAGAGGTCACACAACTGCTGCTGAAAAGCAGGTTAATTCAGGTACTTCTGACTCAGAATGTAATTGAGCCTCATTTGCTCTAAATGCTACTGGCCGCTGGGTGATTCCATTTGTAGCATTGCTCAAAAAGAGCAGTTCCAGAGGCCAGAAATAGCTTGGGGCAAGGTACTCCTTCAGAATGAAACTTTTCATGTAACCTTCAATTATAAGGAAAAACAAACCAACCAACCTTAGACATTTTGCTGCTTTGGTGTTAGTCTCACTTACCTTTCAGATAGATAAAAATAGCATCTTTTCTTTTCTTCACAGCTTTACAAGATCATTAAAAACAGTGCTCGTGGTTTCAGTGAGTGGAAACACAAGGTTCAAGTCTCAGGGTTTCCATTAAACACCTACTCCTAACCAACAACAAACATCTCAGAGCTTAACCACAAAAATGAAAGCTGCTGGTTTGGTTTTATTCCTCCCTCCCCCCCCCCCCCCCCCCTTTTTTTTTCATACAGCAAACTGTGTAAGACTGCCATGTGTAACACAAAAATCCAAACCTCCAACATCTCCTTGATCCTCCTATCAGTACCAGATAAGATTTTTGGCAGGAGTCTGAATTCAAATGGGAAGAAAAGTATCGTACATCTTCTTAAAAGAGATTTTAGATTATAACCCTAGCTATAAAAGTTATGTAACTTGAAAAGCATCCAAGCAAGAAAGCAAAAACATAATAATCCCAGGAAGTTACCTATTAAAATATCCACTGCCTACTTGATAAACTGTGCTGCTCCAGCCTTGTAAAAACAGTTCCATTCCGGGTATGGATTTTGATCTTTTTGCAAACGGTTCTCTTATGTACTCCTTACTTCACACATGGAGCAGCCCATGAAGAACAGTTTCTCTTTCTTAGTTATTAATGCTAAATCTTAAAACGTATTTACCCCTGAAAACAGATTACAGCTATTTTATAGCTGCATCACTAACTGATTCTGACAGCTCACATACCAGCCTGTCATATCACTATGACTGATTCTGTTCCCACTTCTCAAAAGCTATGCTAATCCATTAAGGTAATTTCAGAATTTATCAGATGTGGTTGAAGGAAAGACCTGCTGTCACTCACTTCCCCTTCCTGAAAGCTCCCAACTACTGTCACAAAAACAGGTAAATGAAAAGGTTTAAGGCTTTCTTCTGTCCTGGGGAAGTGGCGGGTGGGGGAAGGACAACTGACATTCTTATTTAGCAGGTGAATGGATGCTTTACTTGCAGGAAGACGCAGTGGAACAGTTTGGGTTTTGTTCCCCTTCAGATTATACATGAAAGAAAATAGGCCTGTGATCCTTTTAATCCCTGGTGAGTAACGCTGCCACCACACCCCATTCTCACCATGCAGTGTCTGATGTGATAGCCACACCACTGCAGCCTGAAATTCCAATCTGTAATTTACTGTACCGATACCAACTATTTCTGTGGACACCTTTCTTCCTGCTATGTCCTGAAATCATCCACGTCATACCCAAGCTTTGGCTTGACATAGCTAAAGCTGTTCTATTCTAAATTGGTCTAGCAAAGCTGAAAATGCACATAAAAATGGCTGTGATCATGTAATTCCTCCTCAGAAACACACCCAGAGACATCCCCACCCAGTCCTTATGTGCTATTTTGTTAGAAGTATTTGACTAGGAAGTTCCACTGAGAAAGGAGTGACCAGAAAAGTCAACTACAGATTGTTCTGCTTGCTGAAGCCACATAAATCCTTAAGAACTAGAAAAACAGGGGGAAACATTTCATTTCTACGAACGACAGTGCAGAGACTTTGACACTTTGGGCAGAACAACCCAACGGATTGATTTCTGATACAGGAATAAATGAGGGGGTGGGGGGAAGGCAAGCAAGTCTGGAAGCACCTTGCCAGTTTTTATGCCATCCAGTTTCTTCTTTCCTTTCCCCAAATGCCACAGAAATGAGATAGAACATCACACATTAAGGAGAGATGAAAATTTTGCCAAGTATTCTTCTCCCCACCAAGAACATATTCCATAAAAATTAGACTGCTTGATGAGAAGATAAGTTTTCTTAGGTCTGGTAATAATTAGAGAAAAGGGATAAAATTTAGTACAACGTATGGAATTTATTTTGCTTTGCAGTCAAAGCTGCCAAGTCTGTGCTACCAGAGCTCTCTTGCTCTAAGCAGAAGTCTCTACCAGCAGTCCTCAAAAGAGAAGGCTGAAAGACAAACACTACTCTGAAAATACAAGAAGGCCATCAAAGGTGACTTCTTACAATACATGTCTTGAGCCTGGAAACTAGCAGCTGGGGTGTGCCTCTTTGCCTTGTGATGGTGTTTAGAATAGCTTTGACCACAGGCTTTCACTTTATTGTTTTAATAATAAAAATAGAACTTTCGTAACTACATTCGGAGTCACCAGAAATATACTAAGCAGCATCAATGAAGGGAAACTGCACACCTGCATTTCCCATGCATTGTCTTGAATGAGATCAAGGTTGTTCTCAATGCCTCCCATTGTCATTATGAGGCAGAGATGGGATGATTTAGAGTTTCCAAACACAGTCAGCTCTTGCTTTGAGCACCTTTTCTATGATCAAATCACAGTAGTCAATGCAAAACAAATTATTTGTCTCCCTGAAGATCCTTAACACAAATACATCCTTGAATCTGACAAAGGAATAGATGATTCAGAAGAGAAAAACAGAATGAATCATTAAGCAAGCCAACGTCAAGTCAGGAAGAGGCTCTGTATAAAGTACAACTCAGTAGGTAAACATCATAAAAAGTACTACAGAAGGGGTATCTGCAGATAGTACTCACAACATGATTTAATACAGAACATAAATACAAGAGACCAAAATTGCACATGAGCATTTTGAAGTCCAGAAGACAACCCCAATAGCTCACACCCCCATAGAACCCAAGAACAGCTGGCAACAAACCAGTCACATTTAAAATAGTCTGGACTACTCCGAGCAACCAAAGTTAAACTACTTCTCACTTCCCTGTATAACATTTTGTTTCCACTTATATGAACAACCTATAAAGAAGTTAGTGTCCAGGCTTCCATCCTTGAAGCCTGGTTAAACAAGGAAGACTAAAATTAAAATTCACCATTTTAAGTGTGGGTTTTTGCAGCAGCATCAAGACCTTTCTTGTATTTAATTCTACAGCAGGCCTTTGGAGGCAATAAAACAGGAGAATGACTCATAAACAGGAAGGACAGCCTGAGTCGTAGCCTCTGGTTTAACTTACTCAGTCCATTCCATCAAGCCAGTTGAGGCTCAATTTATTTTTACCTTTCTCCTTTCGAATTTACAGCAAGAGCCAAAGTAGTCACGAGGGAGTGCACCATCAACAATGCTGCCTAACTTCTCACCAGTTCCAGAGGAAGCGGTGACATTTTGATAGTCCTCAGTGAAGTCCAAGAACGAAGAGTCCCACAGTTGCTCCATTATCCAAGCAGCCCATCCTGCAAGTCTGAATTGTCAAAGCAACAAAATTAATAGGCAATATGCCATCTCTGGTACCTGCATTTGGTAGCTGAATTGAACACTGGCTCCTAACAGAACAAAGTTAAATCAAAAACATAACATTTACTTCAGATGAAAGTTGATAATACTAGAGAACAAAAGATTACAAACAGATTAGGTGAGGCAAAGACACCTATGGACCCAGGAAAAAAAATCATCCTATAAGGAAACAAAGCATCTTAGTATGCAAATAAATAATCTCCTTAAATAGAAGTCATTTCAGTCTGGAAAGAAATACAGGAAAGTGTTAATTTTTTTGGTAGTTGCTTTAGAAAATTGTGAGACTCTGCCCTGTTCTGATGCACTTTTGAAACAAAATACATTCTCTTTGCAAAGCAAGACTAAGAACCACTGTCCCTCTGGAGCTGTTAAATAAGAGCTAGTAATTTTCCAGCTTCCAAATTTTCACGTTTACCCACACAATAATTACTAACAATACAGGTAATCAGTGACAATTTCAGTATTATAATAAACAACTGTTCATCAGGCTCTTTCTGACTTGAGTAATTGGCTCTGTTGTTTACAACAGGGTACCTCATAGATTTGGTGCATCACATGTAAAGGTCTGAACTCCTCAAACATGTCTAAGAACTGTGCAAATGCCATCTTAAACAGACTTCCTAAACACTCTAGAGAAGCTCAAGCAATACTTACCTAATCCAGCCACAAAATACGTTGTACATTACTGGAAACGTTTTCATTTGCAGAGGGTGGAGGCTAAGAGTTGCTTCACACTACGCAGACATGCCAAGGCTTTCCTCCATCCCTCCTACCTAAGGCATAACAGTGCTTTGCTAGTTTGTATCTCCTCAAACCACTCAGAGCACTTCACTGTGGCACAAAACGCAGGATTGATTTTTATAAAATGAAATTCTGAATTGTGAAACATGACAACAAAGATGATTGCTTCACTGAGCTCAGGAGCAGAGTTCTCAAAATTTCATTAAACACTCACTTGTAAAGGCAGGAGGAAATTTTCTCCTGAGCCTTCCAGAGAGCAGTTTACACTTGGAAACAGGAGATTTAATTATCATTAGGCCTGCATAACTGCTACAATTATTAATGGCCACAAAATAATGTTTATGCAGCGTGTAATAATTTCAGAAGGCCAGGAAAGCTCAAATTCACTTTCTACCATGGCTTTCCAATTTAGCTGTGATTAATTTCAAGGTCTCTCCTTTGGCTCTTGCATCCTGGCATAGAATGAAAACAAGAATAAAGGGCACAACCCACTTCGGTCTTGCTGTACTGCAAGCACCAGATTCATCAGACACAAACACTGGATAAGAAAGTCTTAACACTTTCATTTGTTTGTACAACTCCTAACATCAAATAGTGCCTGAAGGACTTCCATTCTAAACTGATAACAAAAGGAAGGGTTGAGGGGGGAAACAAGCTGAAGGAATGTGACTTAAAATAAAAGTAAACAAATAGAGTTATTTTGCTGAGTTTTGAAGGACATTTACACTACACAGTCACTGGAAGAGTTACTCTTTCAAGTACATCTACAAGAAAAAGCAAAGAGAGCTAAGCTGGTGTGAATCATCTTTCCACTAAAACCAAAGCACTGCCACTGTACACTGGGAGTATTCCACAGAAGCTAGTTTATTAATAAAGTAGATAATTAAAACCATCCCTCTTGGCATGAATTTCAATCCATTCACTTTGTGATACCTTCCCTGAACCTCACTCCCTTTGCCCAAAACACAGTTCTTAAGTTTGAGTTGGAGACCAATGCTGCCTGCCACAATTTGTCAAAAATTATGAGCTGCAAATGCCTGAACACCTTCAAAGCATAATCAACAGTCACAATTCCTGCTACTCTGGTAGAAGTATCCTTTCAAAACAGTAAGGAAGTTAAAAGCTGTCACTGAAAAACCTAACTTGCTCACCATTTGGACTGAAGGAACTGCTAGAAAGTATTTCAGGAGGAAGTTCGGAGAAGAGCTTTAGAAGCAGACTACAAGCACTATTGCTCCATCAGCTGAGCAACCAGAATTCTATGAATAGTGGGGTTTCAAACAACCATGCCTCAACCTTCAAAGCTTATCTTGACAGGGGCTGATAAAAATGGAAGCATCCTCAAAAATAATGACATTTGGAATGCCTAGATTTTATGTCAAGATTAAGAGCCTGATTAAAGAGTTACTAATTAGTTCAGTTTTAAATCACCTATTCAATTGGTGTAGCAGAGGAATGAAACAAACCTAAAGAAATCAGGAACCACACACAAGATCTACATTTTCCTAGAGCAGCACATTGCAGTTACTCCACACAATGTTTCTTCAATTGTCTTTTAGCTGAAGCACAGTCCTACAACAGAAATCTCAGATTTACATAAAATGCAGCCTCCAAACTTCCAGTATGTGTGCAATTGAGAAATAATGCTTTATCTGAAGAACTTAAAAAAGGTGGTTTTGCGAGACTTTTTGCAAGAGATCTATAATGAAATGGATCTATAAAGCAGTAAGAATATATATAACTTGCACAACTTACAGCTATTCTAGTGACTTCAATGTTGCAATGAATAACAGTCAATAAAGCTTTCAGCTTTTGTAATGCTGAATTCAAGACTTGCCTGCCTGATACACTCTTCTGTGTTCTTTGTCTCCAATTCAAATGTGGCAACCTCTGCCACAATCTACGTGAGGCAAATGAAAGATCTGTTCCTTCCCTCCACCACACTCGCACTACTGCTTAGTTTGACTGCATATCCTCTGTTTCTTATGTGAAAAGACAGAAAAAAAATAAATTCTTTTGTCTGTCAAAACAATCCTCTTCCCTTGCCTCCCCTCTCCTCCTCCAACCATCTCATATGACGATTCTAATACATTCCTAATAAATCCTTTTTTAGCAATGTAGCTAATATTGTACAAAACAGGCAAAGGTACAAAAGTGATAGAGATATTTTCTGTATTATTCTGCATGCAGTCCATATACTTTCCAAGATTGGTTTTTTTAATTAATGGAAAAAGTCCCCCAATATGCTGACCAATGGATGTCCAGGACTTTTTTCTATGCAAATTAACAGTGAAGTCTTCAAATTTGCCAAAAGTCAATGGCTGGTGCTTGGGAGATGATGCCAATTAGACAGATTGACATTTTTCATGAAGCGCTGTCTTACACACCAAGTTCAAGCTTGAGCCAGAGCCAAGAGCTACTTTCTCAAATTAACAGTAACATCTACTCATGATCATTCTGTCAGTCTTACTGCACACTGTTTAAAGTCTGTGTGCAGAAGTTTTCTGCAATATGTTTCTGATACATATAATAATCTCCACAGGCTGAAAGTTGCCCTAGAACACACACTGCTTTCTAATAACAGTGAGAAGGAAAGCAGCTATTTCAAAGAAGGGACAAGGGGACCCCCATGAGACTTCCATGAAACACACTTGTGTACAAATCCTAACATAGCAGTGCACAACTGCTTCTGACAACATCCAATTGCAACAAATTTAGAAATCTTGATATTTCTCTCATGAAAGTCCCTTTATTCCCCATCTGGTAGCACAAACTGTGCTGCCACCATGCAGTAACAGGAAAGCTATTTCCTCAAGCACTCTAACCAGAAAGTCTTCCTGTATCAGAAAAATCTATTTACAAGAAGCTGATAGGACTTTCACACCTTCTTGCCCATTATGCATTTCCACACATAAGAAAAAGTAATTAGAAATCAGTTAGCCCTTTGAAATCTAATACCTTTTCAACTTTTACCACTAAGAAAACGAAACCTATGCAAAAGATAACCATCAACAGACACACTTCTTGAGAAAAACAAGTAGTCAAGCTGAGTGATGGGAACCACACCTTATTCAGCATGCACCATGGAATATCTCTGCACAGAAAGGAAAGTAACACAACGTAAGTAAATATGTGGGTTCTCTTCTCGGTTATCATGAGACCATAGGCTTCAGATTGCATTACTGTAATATAGCCTACACAGAATCTTGAAGGTCATACTGAAATTTCAGCTGGTACAGGATGTTTATATAATGATCTTTCACAACAGAAGCATACTATATAACTTTATTCCTGTATGATAATGGTTTCATGTTCTTTACCAAGTGCATTAGCTTCAAACTAGAAACTCCTCATGTATTTTTCTCTCTCACATACTTTTGAGTCAGATTTGGGTTTTTGGCCTAACAGCCAATATTCCTTGGGATGCTTCAACAACCAAACACGTGATTTACTAGGTGCAGGAAGAACCACCACAAAATTACATAGAGTTTCACCTACAAAATTATTCCCTCAATCCTTTGGGGAAAAGAACTTTAAACAACGACCAGGCTTTGCAAAAGATTTACAAGTTCTGTAAAAAACATCTGCTTAAATGGCACCTTGTTGTGGCAGCTGCGTAGCTATTATGAGATGCTCAGAATGTTTGGGAGCCTAAACACAAGAGAATACTTCCCTTCTAGTTCAGCTTTACAACTCACACCATTTAAAAGCTACAATACCACAAGTTCTTTGAAATGGATGGAAGACATTTTTTCCAGGCATCCAGCATAAAAAAAAAACATAGGACTGCTCAGATGGAGTAACACAAGTAATTAAGAATCTCCCATATTATTATATATGGGAATGGGAAAGGCCAATTCCCTAAGCACCATGAAACAGCCTTTACAGCACTAATCAGTGACAGATATAGACCCTAAATGAAATGGGATGTCAGTCTTCATCATCAAAGCTGACCACCATCACTACTACCCAAGACCTCTGAACCACCTATTAAGAAATCAATATTTTTATATACACACACTGAACCTCAGCTTCTGCACTGCTTAATTCAGCACAGTTGACAACAGTTGCCATTCATATGGCTGGTGAATCACTGACAACATGGCAGAAGTTTCCAAAAGCAATCCTGTTAATTTCTGTTCATCTGTTTTAACATGACTGATTTTACAGGACAATATATATATATACACACATACACTATGATGGCCATAAATTAGATCCTGACATTAATGGATGCAATTTATTAATTCATACATTTACCTATTCATTAGAACATTAGGTTTTAAAATAATGATTATCAGCAAAATCTCCTTCATAAATTTCTAAAATATTTTGCATCTAACTAAGCTAATTTGGATACAAAGCTGACAAAAAGCCAACCCACGCCACCACCAGAAAACATACAAGTAACTTCCCACTCATGTCCATTAAGGTTACTGCTGCTTAAAAGTGATTGACAAGCACACCACTCAAGCCCCTGGTTGTCAAAACAGACTGCACTGATGGTACCTGCACTTCTAAATTTCCCTCAGAGCAGTCTGTCAAGCCGTCTGCTTTGACAGAACCTTTTCTAGGACAGGAAGAAAGTAATAAGCTATTGCTGGGAAAAGAAAAGATGCCTAACTGATAACGTCTGCTTCTATTTATGTTAGTGGAAGCCATAATTTCATATCAACACACTGTATTAACGGAATGAAGAAAGCCACGGTGAAGCTTAGAAACTGTCAACAAGGTACACACTCCTACTAGGAAGAGTGGGTTATTTATATAGCTTTGAAGCCTCTTATTAGCTTCACTGACTTCAAACATAGATACAGACATTTATAGTTGATAAAATTAAACTCCCTCCACATCCTTACATGTCTGAAGGGGATAAAAAAGTTTAAGAACACATTCATTACTACTTCATGGTATTTCTGTGTTATCTAACAATTCCCTACCTATATGATGCGAATTGGAGTATAAATGCTGGATTTAATACCTGCATTTCTCTTCCAAGCAGAGCCTTTAGAGGATAGGGTTGCTAAACCAGTTACAATGATTAAAGCAGATCCACAACAACACAGGTGACTTTGAGCTCTTTAATAATTTTTGCAAATTCCCACCCCCCTTACCCCGCACTTCAGCCATTTTCAATACGGTAAAACCGCACAGAAAACAGCAGCTATCACCGCATGGACAGAAGATTCCTCATATATACTCGAGTGAGATTTACAAAAAAATGAATCAGTGAAGAGAGCTACTCCGAGGAAAAAGACATGCATGCATATTGTGAAAATGATGCGTTCCCAGTGCCTAGGAAAAAAACCCGCACCAGTTCCCAGTTTTGAAAGGCCCAGGCTTCACAATAGCTTTTGAGGACAAAACCAGCTTATCAGGACATTCCCAACCACCAAAGCACATTAAAATACTGCTATGCTAATACCGCACTCTCAGTAAGAAACCTTACCCATCCTCACCCTCTTAATCCCAAAAGCTACAACGTCAGGGTGAAAAACTAGTGAAAGTAAGCGGAGTTTCTGTTCGGTTTTATCACGGTTTCTCCCCACGCAAAGGGAGGCCAGGGGCCACCTCGTTCTTCCCTCAGGCGCCACAGACAAAAGAGCGACAACCCGAACCGGGGGGGCGACGGGGATCTCCCTACACACCGACCACGGGGAAAGGAGGGCTCTGACCTTACCCACACCACACCCCCCACACTGATCATTTAACTGTGCCGAGAGCGACAGGGGAATTAGTTTTCCCTTCTTTCCAGGCACGCAAAGCCTCTGGAAAAACAACAGCAGATGCAGGCCACACACAAAAGACGCCTGTCCCTTCTCCGCCGTAGCTTCTCCGCCGTAGCCTGAGGCGATGCCGCCTCTCCCCGCCCCCAAGCTAGACCTAACCGCCAGGTCCTTCCCACACCCCTTCGCCTCTCCCGCACCCAGGGACGGCGGCCTTAAAAGCTTGCACCCTCGCTCCCTGCTCAGGGCGCTCCGAAATCGAGCCCGGCAGGAGCCCGAGGCCTAGAGAGGCAGGCAGTGGTACAGGCCTCACAAACAAACGCAGCACCCTCCTCGCCATCTCCCTTCCCCCAGAAGATGGGCAGAGCCCTCTCACCCCCCCCCCGCGCCCCCGAGATCAGTCCCATTGTTCCCCGCACGCCAGGCTCCCTACTCCCCGCAGCCGATCCCTTCAGCGGGGGTGCTGCAGAGACAACGTACTCACCACATGGGCCGGGCTCCCCGCAGCGGCCACCGGCCCCCTCAGCTACGGCACACGGGCGCGGCCACAGCGCCCTGCTTCTCCAGCACCCGCAGGCCCTGGGACCCCCCCCCCACCATCGCCTGCCACCCCTCCGCCACTGCCGCTGCAGCAGCGGCCATCTTGTGCGCCAGCTACCTCCCCTCACCGCCTGCCTCCCTCCCTGCACCGCCTCAACTGCCGCTGCCGACCGCCCCTTCCTGCACCCGCCTCCCCGGGCAGGCGGAGCAGGAGAAAAGCCGAGTCACAGGCTACAGTGCCTTGACAGTGACACTAGGGTCTTGGCGGCAGCAGCCAGCCGTTGCGGGGAGGGTGCTGTGCGTGATTGTCACGGGCGGTTCTTGTTCTGCACTGTTCTCTCTTTTCTTTGGGGGGTATTTTTTTCCTCTTTCTCATCTTCTCATCACCAGTGATGGCTATGGGTATAGGTAGGCTGTGGAGTCGAAGTCGTGGTTTTTCTTAAGCCTGAGGAGTTCCCTGTGTCCTCGGAGCCCCCAAAAGCTCCTAGGTCGCCATTTTCTTTCCCTCAGCAGGGGAGGGGGCGTTCCCTCTTTGGGGTACAGGGCGATTCCCCTTTTCTTCTTCACTGTGCTTGCCTCATGCCATCAAACTTTAGAGCTTGGGCTGGTTTTTTTTTTCTTACTCCGAAGAACGCCTGAAAGGAGGCTGTAGCGAGGTGGGCGTTGGGCTCTTCTCTGAAGTAACAAGCAATCGTACAGAGGAAATGGCTTTACGTTGTGCCAGAGCAGGTTTAGGTTGAGTATTGGGAAAAACTTCTTGTCCAAAAGGGTTGTCAAGCCCTCGAACAGCCTGCCCAGGGAAGCAGTGGAGTCCCGTCCCGGGAGAGATTTAAGATCTGGTGCTGAGGGATGTGGTTTAGTGGTGATCTGGCAGTGCTGGGTTAATGGTGGGACTCGATGATTTTAAATGTTTCCAACCTAAATGATTCTGTGATTTTTAAAACTCATGGATGTTGTTCCTTGTCCAGACATACTTAGATGGCTGTGCAGGGCAAACATTCCTGTTGCTTTGCCCACCTGGCCCATGGGAAGGTGTAGAGCTGAGTGCTGCTGGAGAAGGCCCCTATAGCTCACTTTGCTGCAGAACACATATAATTCGTCCTTGGCCTCAACCAGCACCACAGGTAAGATGTATTGGGGCCTCACTGAGCCTTCCTGTATCACACAGTCTCTGAACATACAGAAAGCCTACTGAAGAAGTTTTTAAATTAAGGTTTATCTTGCAACTATTCATTGTGAAAATGATGCGTTCCCAGTTCATAGGAAAAAAACCTGCACCAGTTCCCAGTTTTGAAAGGCCCAGGCCTCGCAATAGCTTTTGAGGACAAAACCTGATTGCTGCATGTAGTTAGCACACACAGATAGTTTTAAAATGCTTTGAGAAGTACTTAATTGACATCAAATTGATTCCCATTTTATAAAAACATGAACTGTCATGTAACATATAAAGGAATTTGTCCTTTTTTTCCCTCTCTGAATTTAACCACAAGAATCAGGTCCTGTCCTATTCCCCAGATATTTTATCACATATATTCTTAGTTGGAGGCTCTGCAGGATCAACGCTGGTGTGAGGTCATTGTGCAGGATGCTGCATATGGAATCACTGTAGTCCTAAACACTTTATAATGCTTTATTATCAGTGCAACATCAAAACCGCAGAGGGCTACATGACCTTGACATGCCATTAAACCAGTGCAATGTTAGGTCAAAAGTAACCCCACCCAGAGCCAGGGGCTTGAGGCGGCAACCTGCAAAAGGAAACTAGGTCATGACATGTAGACAGGAACAGAGAAACAAGTAACAGAGCTGAACTATTTGACATGAGGGAAAGTCTATACAGAGAAGAGTTTAATCTTCAGATCTGACTATTGAATTGATTACAGACAGATTTTCGTATTAACTATACAAGAAATGTGGTGATAGTGCCCAAATGTATTATTTATCTCCGTTTTACTACAGAAATTGTTTTTTAAACTTTTCTACCAAAAAAAGTAAGCTTATTGCTTATCAAGGATTAGTACTAGAGTAACATAATACTAAGAACAGCTATTAACTGAATTTCTGAAAACAGTTTTCTTGCCATATTCACAGGATTGTACGGACACAGAAGGCTGAGATCTTTACAAAGACCACATTTAACTTGCTGTGAGTAGTTACAAAATAAATGTAAACTGGCAAGCACAACACTGAAGTGTGAATCTTGAGCATTATGGCTGTTTTATTGTTATTTGAAGGGGATTAACAGGAAAAATTTAGTAATCTACAAATGGAAATATAAAACAAAGTTTGTAATCATCAGAATCCCTAATGCCATCATTGCACAGTAAAATAACTGAAGGAATGATTTAGTCAAGAATATCATAGTTAGGCAGATTTGGAAACCAGGAGCAGTCACAGATTAGTACATTATTATATTTTTATCATTATTGTGACATTATAATGCTTCCTACAGTGCCCCAATGAAGCATTAATATCACTTGTTCTTAATGACTGTATAAATTATGTAAATGTCTTTATCCTGAAGCAAAATCTTCCACATTTGGCACATTGCAGTGCAGTTTGTAAAAAACAAACCACAAAACCACCACCAAAACCTTGAAACATTATAGTCCTATCTAATTAGTCCTCCCTCTTGGAAATTAACTACTAAGCAGTATCTCTGCACATTATTCTAGATCAACTTAGTTATTGTCTTCATCCTATTATTCTAATTCAAAATTGTACATGGTACAGAAAATTTTCACCCAACAATTTCCATCTCTTGCAGACTCCTATCCTAAATGTTATGTTAGAAATGCAAACCTGTGACAGTTGTAGGCTGTGCCTTTAAGGAAAGGGACAGTTACTGAGCACTCTAGTTGAATGTTTTGGTGTAGAAAGGAAAAACAAAGATAATTCTAAACTAGTTTCATTGGTAGATTGGTAGCAACGTAACTTTAAGGATCTTTAGTTTTAGTTCTGTTTGTGTCTCAGTCTGTTTCAGTCTGAGTCCGGACAGCTGCTTCTGTGCTTGGTGCTGACCTACAACTAACGAGATAAGAAACTAATTCTTTTTCTTCCCTTAGCATATGCTTTGAACTAACAGAATTTTCCCTAACAATTACTTTTCTCTCTAACCCTTTTTGGGAAAAAAGGAGGAAGGGGGAAAAGGGTTTTTGGGGGACCCTCCTCTATCGAGGAGAGGGGCAGGTTTTCTGTGTTACGTTCTTTCCTGTGTATTTTTGTATATGCTGTAAATACTGTATATTGTGTATATATTCATTGCATTTCGTCCTGCTTGTAAAAATATAGCTTTTGCATCTGCTCCTCTGGCTGAGTTAGCCGTTGTTTCGGGCGGGGGGGGGGGGGCGCAGAATTGAACCTTCTCTCACTACCACAGAACCTTACTGAAGTTATTAGTGTCCTGTTCAGATGCAGAAGCCAGCACTAGATGGTAAAATGCTAGGTATTCGCTGCAACCTTTGAGGTGACAGAAGATAGAAGTGTTCAGGGTGTAAGGACATCTTCTTACTTCCTTGTTTGTAGCAGATGATTGTTACACAGCATAGCATTCTGGTGTTTTGCTCAGTCTGGGTTTGAATACTCCAGGCTGGACACTTCTATCACTTTCTGTACTTTGTTCCTATATTGCTGAAAGGTTTTCACTTTCAGGTAGCTTGTGTTTTCCCTAAGCATTTAATTATGTTACCACTTAGTATAAGTCTGTTACCAGTGCTTACTTGCCAGCAGCAATTTATAGTATTACCACAGTGCTGCATTGTTTACAGAAATGGGGCTTGAAATGACCTACTGTCCTTAGTCAGTAACCTTGCAAGGGTGGTTTGGGTTGGGAAGGACCTTAAAGATCGTGAAGTTCATATCCCTCTGCCATGGACAGGAACACCTCTTGCTGGACCAGTTGCTCAAGGCCCCAACCAACCTGGCCTTGAACATTTCCCAGGCAACAGCCTCCACAACTTCTCTGGGCAATCTGTTCCAGTGCCTTACCACCCTTGTGGTTAAGAATTTCTTCATAATGTCTCATCTAAATCGAGCTGCTTCCAGTTTGATTACATTACCCCTCATCCTGTCACTCCATGCCTTTGTAAAAAGTCTTTCTCCAGCTCTCCTGTAGCCCTCTTCAAATGCTGGAAGGCTGCTCTAAGGTCCCCCTTGAGCCTTTTCTTCTCTATGCTGAAAGCCCCTAACTCAGCCTATCTTCATAGGGGAGATATCTCAAAACCCATTTTAGACCTCCATCAGGGTTAAACTTTTCTCATGACTGTTCTTCAGTCTGGATTTAAAAAAATCAGAAATTTACAGATGAGCTTGTTCTCTTTGGAAACTGATCCCACTAGATACCTAGATTATTTTTACTGTCTGCTTTCTCCACATATCCAGCATTTCTTCCTGCATGACGTGTTGCTGTAGCATACGGAACACAAACCAGTATTTTCTTTTAGGATTACTGTTCTCATCTCTCATTTCAGCTTCTTATTAATTCTTCTGTAATGTATTCACCTAGATCTTCTTCTTATGTCATAGTATCAGTCAGGGTTGGAAGGGACCACAAGGATCATCTAGGTCCAACTCCCCTGCCACGGGCAGGGACACCG
The DNA here is from genome assembly GCA_033816785.1 of Picus viridis. Lineage (NCBI taxonomy): Eukaryota > Metazoa > Chordata > Aves > Piciformes > Picidae > Picus > Picus viridis. Next base: position 25,664,710 of record CM066588.1, read on the forward strand.
CACACTAGATCAGGCTGGCCAGAGCCTAAAGCCCCACAGGAATTAGTTTAGACTTGAAAGTGTATTGTCTCAGTTTTTCATTCCTACTTTTTAGTCTTTTAGAAAGAAAAGGGAACAATGTGTAGGCACACTTTTAGGCTTTTACAGTTGTGTCTGATCTAATAATGTACTTCAGAGTGCACGTTAGAAATTAATCTCTGTATTAGCCTGTATAACTGAGAAAAATAGGTCAAATATCAGTGTGACTGCCAAATGGTATCATCTGATTATTCAATTTTTATATTGCTCTTTGTATATAAAACTGTGATAACAGAATAGCAATCTTCATAAAAAGAAAGAGTCTTTTGTTTTTCAATGCATTGGCAATGTTTCAGTTTGCTCCTTTGATATCTACGTGACCTGTAAAGCGCATAGTAATGGAGAAGTTCTCATTTTGAAACCTGTGATAGCAGAGCGAAAGGCAAGAATTAAATATTTTTCCACTTAAAAAAAAAAAAAAAAAAAAAAAAAAAAAAAAAAGAGTCCTTGTTATTTCACCAGACAAGATTCTTGAATATATCATGGAAACTAAAAGACAACAAAAATTAAAATCTTTAGCACTTGTGTTTGCTTGACCACCACGTTAACAAAGCACTGGCAATAGCAGAAGACTGACCTGTATCCAGCCAATGTGATCATTGCAAAAAAGCCCCAGTTACTCAGGCTGAGCATCATTACCACAGACTGAAGGAGTTAGGGCCTGCTCAGTCTGGAGAAGAGAAGGCTCTGAGGTGACCTCATTGTGGCCTTCCAGTGTCTGAAGAGGGCCTACAAGAAGGCTGGGGAGGGACTTCTCAGGCTATCAGGTAGTGATAGGACTAGGGGGAATGGAATGAAGCTGGAGGTGGGGAGATTCAGGCTGGACATGAGGAGGAAGTTCTTCACCATGAGAGTGGTGAAGCCCTGGAATGGGTTGTCCAGGGAGGTGGTTGAGGCCCCATCCCTGGAGGTGTTTAAGACCAGGCTGGATGAGGCTCTGGCCAGCCTGATCTAGTGTGGGGTGTCCCTGCCCATGGCAGGGGGTTGGAACTAGATGATCCTTGTGGTCCCTTCCAACCCTGACTGATCCTATGATCATCCAAGGCCATGTAATTAATCTTTTAGAGGCAGTTATATGTTGTTTTTTCTTTTTAAAATAATGAGAGGATGATAGAGATAAAATCTTCCCCTGCAGAAGGACATGCTCAGTATCTTTGCCACAACATAAAAGTTTTTATATCCTTTATGCAAGGGAAGCCTGAATGATGCAAAGGAGTATGAAGGGCATAAGTGTGAAATTAATATTCCTTCATCAATGCTTCTCTCTCAACCATTCATTTTGCACAAGCAGAGAGTCCTGTATAACCCACCAAACTATCAGGTTTGTTTGCAAATTTGTGAACAATTTTGCAGTTCTTTGATGCTCTACATGATAGATATGCAGAATATTGCAGTTATTAGTGCTTCTGTTTTCAGGCTACTAGGGATGCAAAAAATCCCTACCAGTGTACCCTGTGGCAGCAGTTGCTGGGAATGATATGGATGGTAAGAAAATTCCCTTTGGTTTCTCTCTAGGAGTGTCACTCTATTGTCCCATCTCGTTATCCATCTTGTCCCACTGATGTTTAGAGATGCAGCATGCTGACGTAGTAGTCACAGAATCTTGTGGTGATCCTCATTGCCTTTCCGTAGTTCCCTCCTTTGCTTTACTCCCAGAGCTGCCAGCGTGAGTCAGCAACGTCTTTCTCTAAGCATGACAAAATTTAGAAGCATTATAAAGTGCAAGTCTTTGCAGCATAACAAGCACACCAACCCTCGTGGAAGCTGTGAGGATATCAGGGATTTGATGCTCACCGGGCAGAGCAAGTCAAAAGTTGCTACCACATACTTGTTGTTCTGGTGCCCTCTGCTGAAATAACCATCTGTTTGGCTTTTGAATCCACACCGGAGTGGGAGAAGAGCCTCTGTCAAGTGCCTTTTTATCTTCTGCTTTAGTTCCTTGATTTATTTCCTTTTCTAGTCTTAACAACAACAACACTAGAATTATGACCCTTTATTTAATTTCCTTCCTCCAGTGGTACTTATGTTGACATTTCCTTTCTAAGGCAAGTCAGTACCCTTTTTTAGCTTCATGTAAAACCACAGCTTTATTCTCTCTTTGCAGGGGAAGTTTAATTGTAGAGGTTAAACAGCCTTTCAGGTTCAGTGGCAAGATGAGGAATAAACCCTGTGGTCTGGTCTCTGGTTCTAACCACCCTCGTGCAAATTACAGTAATAACGTTATGACTAAACTATCTGAATAATTTTTCCAGTCAAATTTCCCAGGTAGAGCACTCTTGCTACAACTAAAAAGTGGGACTGCCTTACACCACAGTAGTCACATCAAATGTCTGTAGTAGAAGAAAGCATGCTGATGATTTCCAGGGGTCATTCTTATTTACTGTTGCTTGTAAAGATTCAAAGTTTGTACTGGTTTGGATTGAGAACACCTGATACAAGACTTCCCCAGTGTTGCATCTTCCAACAAATAGGATTATCAATTCCTACAGGAAAATAAAAGACCAACCTTAGCTAATCCCAAAGTATGAATGACTGCATAAAGTATATTTAGTTGGTTTTATGTTGCTGTGGATCTCCAGAGACCTCAGCACAGAAAAGACATGAATCTGTTGGAGCAGGGGCAGAGGAGGCCACAGCAATGATGGGAGGACTAGAACCCCTCTGCTGTGAGGCCAGGCTGAGAGAGTTGCAGTTGTTCACCCTGGAGAAGAGAAGGCTCCAGGGAGACCACCTGGCAGCCTTTCAGTACTTAAAAAGGCTGATCAGAAAGCTGAGGACAGACTTTTAGCAGGGCCTGTTGTGACAAGACAAGGGGTGATGGTTTGAAACTGAAAGAGGGAAAATTTAGACTAGAAATACAGAAAAAAATTATTTGTACTGAGGGCATTGAAAAACCTGTCCACATTTCCCAGAAAGGTGGGAGATACCCCATCTGTGCAACCATTTCAGGTCAGGTTGTTTGGGGCTCTGAGCAACGTGCTCTAGCTGAAGATGTCCCTGCTGGCTGGGGAGCATAGACTGGACTAGATAACCTCTAAACCTCTTTTACAACCCAAACCATTCTGTGATCTCAGGTAGCTGCTGCTTATCCAGATCTCAGTTCTAGTGGTTGTGTTGAGTTGTTTTGATGTATTGTTCAGGTAATTGCAGAGGGGCATTTTTACATTGCATCCCCTGTCTATTTCTGAGAAGAGACCTGTAAAATCAGTTCTATAACATGCAGCTGCAGTTCATGCTTGATAGGCACTTTACAAAAAGACTATTTTCAGTGCAAACATGGCAAATTCGTTCAGGTAGGCTAAGATTATTTTCCTGAGATCATAGCTGTATGGTAATTTCTTTTATTCTTTTACCAGATTCTACATACCACGTCTACTTTTACAGGCAAATTCTCACACACTAAGAATTTCCTCTCCCACTTTTACATTTCTTTTCAGCACAGTATTCTCCATTTCCTCTCTCTCATTACTATAGAAAGCTTTTAGACACCATTCCAACAATTAATTTCAGCAGGAAACACAGACATTTCTGATTTGTAAATGCAGGGTATATCATCTTCCTCTGGTTGTGGTAAATTGTCATTAAGAATTCCATCCTGAATCTTCACCTTGAAAGACTTAATGTTCCAAATATTAAATTCTGTGTTTGACTTGGTTAAAAAGAAAACATGTTTTGTAAAATTAAGGTGCCATCTTTTATTGTTAATAAAACAGCAATATTTTTTTCCAACTTGGTGATTTGTTGGTTAAAAACTATAGTCACCCAATGTGCATGTGGTGCTGCCTACTCTTTTTTCATTCCAGCAGGTGAAGGAGGTAGCATTTACGGCACAATAAAAAGGAAATTCACCAAAAGGAACCAGTAAGTTCAATGAAAAATAGTAACAAGTAGTGGAAGTGAGCTCTCATCAGATAGGAAGACAAAGTATTTGTGGTTTGGCTAGTTCACTACTTTTGGTGTAATTTTCTGCATAAGCTACTGATATAATTGCTAAGAAAAAAGGAGTGAAAGGATGAGAACATACTGTGAGCACAGATGGAGCTTACATTGTATACACATTTTTAAGACAGTCAATTAATTCCATTTAAAGAAGAGTGACATCAGTTTCTCAGAGATTAATGGGTGGTTATTACACACTTATTGAGGCACATGGCAGATTATGGTAAAGGCCAAAACTTCAGTCTGTTTGCTGGGTTAAGAACTGGCTGATGGCCAGGCTCAAAGAGTGCTGGGGAGTGGAGTTAAATCCTGTTGGTGGCTCTTAATAGGTAGTGTTCCCCAGGACTCAGTACTGGGGTCAGTTGTCTTTAGCAGTGATCTGGATGAGGGAATTGAGTGCACCTTCAGAAAGTTTGCAGATGACACTAAGTTGGATGGGAGTATTGATCTGCTTGATGATAGGAAGGCTCTGCAAAGTGATCTGGACAGGCTGGATTGATGGGATGAGGTTTAACAAAGCCAAGTGCCAGGTCCTGCAGTTGGGTCACAAAAAAACCCAAGCAACACTCCAGGCTTGGGGCAGAGTGGCTGGAAAGTTGCCCAGCAGAAAAAGACCTGGAAATGCTAGTCAATAGCCAGCTTGTGCCCAGATGGCTGTCGCAGGAGGCTCCAAAATCCCCTTCCTTCTTCCACCCCCTCCACCCCCCACCCCCCCACCCCCTGTCTAGGGGAAGACAAAGGCTCCAAATTCCTTTCCCCTTCCACTGCTGCCTTGGACAGGGAAAGGTAAACTGGCCTTTTCCTTCCACCAGGAGCGAGAGTCCCACGCGTGTATGCACTTGTGGGAAAGGCCGTGCTGGGATCTGGAATTGTGATTGGAATTGTGAATCTTCCTGCCCAGTACATATTGGCACTGGACACATCGTCTAGGAAGACCTTAAATAGGGTGACCAGAAAGCATGCAGGGACTCAGTTTGGGATCCACTAGGTTTGTGGTGTTGGATTCAAAAATGGAGAGATTTACCTGCAGCACCAGGACCTGGTTTCTCCCAGGGCCTCTGTACCCTGGGTTCCTGCTCCTTACTCCACTAGAGCAACCCTGCCTCTCCTGTAAACTGCGGCTGTTCACTGGAAACATGCCAGTAGTAGGGCTTTTCTTGCACTGCCGAGGCAGTGCTGCTCCATGAGATTTGCCTCGTGGGAGCCATGTCTGGAGACACTTTAATTTTGGTGGCTTCCATTTTCTGTGGATTTATGCCACGTGATCCACAAAGTGGATTATAAATTTGCAGTTCCAGAGACTGTCGCTAAGGAGAGATCCAGGGGCTGTCTCGAAGTTCCTACTCTGCCCTCGTGAGTAAAAGCCAGCACTCTCGGCTTTGCCCTAGGGTCCTGGCTTGCCTCTGATTTTCTAAGTGGGGTAAAGCTGTTTTGTGGCTTAGCCTTTTCCATTTTCTGAATTCTCTGAGTTGAACCAAAATTGCCCATAAGCATCCTTGTGACATTCCCGACCGAGTAGAACCTGTGAATAAAATTTAACTAGTTTGTACATAGTTTTGGGGTGGGGCTTTCAGGAAAAATAAAGATAATTATCTTTTTATAATTCCTGCCTTGTTAAGTTATTCCCATCAAAACAATGGTCAAGATGGTCAACAGCATCCTGGCCTGGATCAGCAGTAGTGTGACCAGCAGGAGCAGGGAAGTGATTGTGTCCATGTACTTGGCACTGGTGAGGTCTCACTGCCAGTATTGGGTTCGGTTTTGGACTCCCTACTTACAAGTAGGATATTGAGGTGCTGGAGTGTGTCCAGAGAAGGGCAACAAAGCTGGTGAAAGGTCTAGAGAACAGGTCTCAGGAAGAACGACTGAGGGAACTGGGGTTGTTTAGTTTGGGAGAAGAGAAGGCTGAGGGGAGATTTTACTGCTCTCTACAACTTTTTCAAAGGGGGTTGGAGTGAAGTGAGTGTCAGTCTCTTCTCCCTAATATCAGGTGGTAGGACATGAGGAAATGGCCTGAAATTGTGCCATGGGAGCTTTAGGCTGGATATTACTAATTTTTTTACTGAAAGAGTGGTCAGGCATTGGAACAGGCTGCCCAGGGAGGTGGTGGAGTCACCATCCCTGGAAGCGTTCAATAAATATGTGGACATGGCACTTCAGGACATGGTTTAATGGCCATGGTGGCATTAGGTTGATGGTTGGACTGGATGATCTTGGAGGTCTTTTCCAGCCAAACCAATTCTATAATTCTGTGATTTTGAGAAGCACATTTTCTGTTCTGTTAGGGAAGTTTCTCAGTCATACACAAGGCCACAGTATCTCCAGTCTATTTGTCCCCAATGCTTTTGGTGTCTTGGTGGCTCTGCTAGACATGTGCTACCTGCATTTGAAAACAGGACTTGGAAAGTAACTTACTCATCCTCTTCTTCAAAAAGTCCTCAGTCATTACAACTTGACTATAGTTCAGCATTTGGTATCAGAAAGTTGTTTATGTTGCAGTTTATCACTGTCTCTCCCAGGCAGCAGCTTTTCTTATCAGTGTTTCCATTAACACAGCACTCTACAAAATAAGTTGAAAAAAAAAAGGGGACTACCCTCTGTTTTCATACAAACCTTACCTTCTCCTTAGATTTCCTTCCTCAGGAAGCACATATGCATATGTGCACTTATTTTCATGTTAAACAAGATAAAACTGTTTCTACCTGACAGAGATGAGACACTGAAACACTGAAACCCAGTTGAGAGCAAACATATTCATTCACTCATCTCTCAAGTGTAGCATCTACAACTTGCAGGTGTCAGGCAGAGACTGAAACAAACTCCCTTTGTCTTGCACCTCTCAAGCTCCCAACTTTAAACCACAATCCTAGGAATGCAATGTTAAAACTCTAATAATCTGACCCCCAGTCTGCCTTTTTATATTACAGCATGGTGGGAATTGGAAGGGACCTCTGAAGATCAAGCCCAGCACTGTTTGCTTCTAAAACCAGAGAGATACAAACCACCTAATCATTTTCTGAGGCTGTCTGGTGCCTTCTGGCAGATCCTCAGTGGGTTTCTCCTGGGGCTCGTGCTGCTCAGTATTCATTTCTTGGACTTCACATACCCTTTGTGTGCAGGATTTCACAGGGAATGATGGTCTGCTGGCAGAGCTGGGTTTACTAAGCACACCAATCATCATTGGCCTCTAAGACATAGATCTGTGAGGGAGGCCCTGATCATGATTGGCACTTTAGGAGAGGATTTTGCCTTTTTGCTTTCCTTCTGACTGATCCTCATCTTCTTTTCCAGTGGTCTGGTGGCTACCTCCACCCAGTTCTCTGTGACCTCCACCCAAAGAGTGCACCATGACTTGGCTGAAGGCATGATTTCTCCCTTGAGTGAGTGAGTCCTTCAGTGGCTATGAGGATCACACAGAGCTCAAGAGCTGCTTTTCCAGTAGGCACAGCCCCAGGGTAGGGACAGGAAGTAACAATGAGCCTGGGGTGGTAATTTTAGCCTTAGTGGGGGCAAAACCTCAGTTTGAGGCAGACACCCAATTAACACTTGGGAATGTGCTGGGTCTGCAACATCCTGCTGGATGGAGGGGAAGAAATGTTCCTTCCGGGCCAATGAATCCTCCTGGGGGCAAATGCACACCTGAGGGGATAACAGTGGTTGGGAGTCAGGTCCTGTCAGGCTGATGTCCTCATGGTGCTTGTGTCAGGGACGCTGTGGAGTTGGGCCAAGTGGGGCTTGAAGCAGATGAGGTCCATGGAGCAAATGTGTGGACAGGAAGGAGGGGTGATGCCCCTTTGCCAGTGGCAAGTAACCATCCACGTGGCTTCCCTGAGTCCCTTGCTGTTATTTCTAGAATTTGAATAAAGGAGTTGCAGGATATTGTCTTAAAAAATTGGATCACTTTGGAGAGAAAATGCTGCTGATTTATTAATAGCCAGTACCTGTAAGGAATCTTGTATAGCTGACACCCAGACCATCCTGTTTGCATTTAACAGTGGTGCAGTACCCAGGTCCTTGTATAGAGCTACATGTAGATGGGTTTGTGTGTTACCTGAATGGCAGTGGGGTTATGGGTCCTTCAGTAACTCCTCTGAATGAAGCAGTGGAGGTTTCACCATGCAGCCTGAAGCTTAGGCGTGTGGGCAGCTGAATGGTTGTACAAGTTAAAGCCTTTCCAGCCTCCTAAGAAAGGCTCTATGCATTTACACTGGTTCTTAGGTATGGAGTGTGCCATGCCACTGGGGGGCAGTCTAGGGAATTCTATGCATAAGCACTCAAAAAGATACCTTCCTTCCTTGTTCTGGTATCACTAACCTTTCTCAGCAGTAAAGGTGGAAAGAAAATAAAGTTGGATTCACCACTCCCACCTGAAACTGGCCCTTGTAATTCTGCATGCTTATTAAATACTGAGCTGCAGCACAGTGTAGTAAATTAGTACTTCTCAAGATTTTGGAAGTTCTCTGTCACAGGAATCTACTGTTTCATCAGATTGGAATTCTTCTTTATTTTTGAGCTTTTCTTTGAAGTCTGAAAGAGATCTGCATTCTTTTAACTTTGAATCCCGTAGCCACTGCTGCTCAACTGTTTCTTTAGGATAGATGTTGTCTTCAGGAGAGATGTCAGAGAACAGTTTCTTGTCTTCAGAAAACAGTTTCTTGTCTTCAGAAAACAGTTTCTCACACTGCTTCCAATTTTCTTACTCTTCAGAACTTGCAGATGAAGGGGTTGCTTTGAAGGTCAGGGGTTCTTCTAACAGATACGAATAGTGTTGATGCTGATAATAGGGAAGGCTTCATTTCCCCCTGCCTTTTGCACCACATAAAGGCAGACATCTTTGTCTTACGCCTTTGTAGGGCTTTCCTAATGAGGCCTACCACAGAAGGGCCTAAAGTTACAGAAGCTTTGCTGATGTAAAAGACTCAGCAGCAGTGTTTTAAGGTAGCTCCTAGGAACATCTTGCACTTTGGGAGGAGGTCAACACATCTGGATTTATGGACACTCAGCTTCCAAGGCAGCAGAATATAGATGTAGCAACAGATCAGTCCTAGATGCCTTGAGAGAGAGATGTGTGCAATATATGTCTGTGTGTGTGTGTGTATATATGAATATGCATAGAACACAAAAGCAGTTGGTGATGGGATGGTAGCATTTACTGCTACACATTTTTGCATTATCCTAATTTTGTTTCTTATAGCTAAACCAAGATAAATATCTAACTCAGCAGTGTGTAATGTAATATTTGGAACTATGTAAGTACCAGGAAAAAATTAATTGTTGACCTTATAGAAGGTTTTCAATTTTTTTCCCTTTCTTTTTTTTTTTTTTTTTTTTTTTTTTTTTTTTTTTTGATAGAGAGCTGGGCAGCTCAAGGAAAGAGCAATTATAGTGTGCATTAATTTGTTGATCTAGTCATCTGACTTCCCCACCCTGTTTAATAGTCTGGCAATGTTGATGCAGATTTAGACTCTATTGTTGCTTTTTCATAATGCCATATGCAAGAAAGATTAAAGTCATAGTGATAAGACCCCTGTAAAACCTGCATTGTCAAGTGAATTCATATGACTTTCATGGTGAAGTAATAGCTCATGTGGCACAGCAGGTCTGCAGAAGATCAGTATAGTTCTTAACAGGTTTTGCATAAAAGGACCTAATTTTTCCAGCTCCATTTCATATAAAAATTCTACAATGAAACATTTAAAAGTGTAAGAAGGACCCTTTCTCTCAGGTTCTGCCATTAGATCTGAGCTCAATATTAATTATCAAATCCACCTTTCTCAGGAGGAGGCAGCTTCCTTGATACCTCTTCTGTTCCACTTCCCACTCCAAAAGGAGAAGAGATCCTCTTTTGGTTCTGCTTCCCATTTAGTGAGCCGAGTGCTCAAATTTGGCAGTGCTAGGTGAAACTCAAATCAGACATCATAGAGCCAAAAAAGCCACCAACAGCCCAGTTACTCTTCCCCAATACACAGAGAGGACCAGCACAATGTCTTTGCATGCTTGCAGTCCTGTATGGAGCCACACATCATTACCACTGGCTGAAAGATAGTGAAAAATAATACTTACAACAAGACATTTAAAAGTGAAAGGAAACATTCTCATCAGGAACCTAAGAGCTAGAGAAGTATTCTGAGCTGGGTGAGAGACAGGGACGTAGTTTCTCATCACACAGGCACAGGACATATTGAGAGGTAGCAAAAGGATTTTATATGCTCATAGTGTTATGCAGATGTCTTCAGCAATGTCTTGCAAGTTACAGACCACAGCTCTAGAAAGCTTGTAGCTACAGAAGAGTTGCTGCTCTTTTAAAATCTTTAGAATCTCAGCAGAAAGGATTTTTCACTTGTAATTAAAATTATAGAATTACTCTTTTTTGTGCCACAGGAGTCCTTCTGGATGTAATTTTCAGATAGTTCTCAACTACTGAATTGTATCTTAACTCAGAAAATTGTTATAATGCTCTTTATCATTTGAACAATCTCATTCCCTCCTGCTGCTTCTCTGGATGAATGTTTTAGTACATTTCTTCTTTTGTCTGTAATCCCTCACAGCTTCGCTTGGAGCACTGGGTTCAGTTTGGGGCCCTTCTGTATAAGAAATACATCTAGGTGCTGGATTGTGTCCAGACAAGGGCAATGAAGCTGGTGAAGGGTCTGGAGATCAGGTCTGGAGGTTGGGTCTGGAGATCGGGTCTGGTGAGGAGCAGCTAAGGGAACTGGGGTTGTTTAGCCTGGAGAAAAGGAGGCTTTGGGCAGACCTTCTGGCTCTCTACAACTCTCTGAAAGGAGGTTGGAGCAAGGAGGCTGTTGGTCCCTTCTTACGACTAACAAGTGACAGAACAAAAGTAAATGACTTCAAGTTCCACCAGGGGAGGCTTAGGCTGGACATGAGAAACAATTTCTTCTCCAAAAGGGTTGTTAAAGCCCTGGAACAGGCTGTCCAGGGCAGTGGTGCAGTCACAGTCCCTGGAAGCATTTAGAAGATGTGTAGATGTGGTTTTGAGGGACATGGTTTACCAGTAGACATGGTAGTGTTGGGTTAATAGTTGGACTTGATGATCATAAAGGTTTTTTTTCCAGCCTAAATGATTTTATGTTTCTCTTACTATGATATCCTAAGTCTATAAAGCATTAATGTTCTAAAGAGTAACAGCATTGCTAAATGAATCATGCAAAAGTACCAAGAACATTAAGCCCTAAACTGGTAAATCTGCAACATACTAAAAGATCATTCCACATCTCATTTAAATATAGCACTAATATATAAGGTAACAAATAGTTGTTTGGTTTCTACACAATGAAGGTCAGTAAGTTTTTCAATCTCAGCAGACACAATCCCACTTTTAATTAAAATTAAAGTGTCAAAATACTCTTTATAGTTGTTCATTAGTAATCTAGGAGTAAATGCCATTCCATCTCAGTTCTGAGTGGCTGTGGGTAGTGTAGATCTAATTTAGTCTATAAAACATTGATTTTAATTTTTTTTAAAGCAGGTAAAGGTGAAGAAGTTAGAAATTCAGTCTAAAGCTACAATTTAAAGGCCACATTTTCATCCTCAAAACTCAGTTTCTGTGTGTTTTTGCCCACTTAATGCTGCTGAAAATAAGGTATTGCTTCAGCTGCAACCAAACTGTCAGATTCATATCGATTTGTTCATTCAGAAATAACTTGTAAACTCATTTCTGTACTGTTGAACCACTAAATATGGGAAGCTAACAACCACAATATAAATAGATTATCTATATTCTGTTCTTCATTATGTGGGCAAGGCATTTATTCAGGGCTGTGTCACTGTATAATTAGAATATTTGAAATGTGCTGAACAGCTTTAATGCATCCAATTTCACCACAGATTGTGTCTGGAAGGTCTCAGTAGGTATTAGAAAAGTGAGTTGAAGTGTTCATTAATTACCTGTTGAAGGGAATTTGACACCATTTTACCTCTGGCATATGATGTCTGACACCAGCCCTATGATTTGCATAGATTCATAGAATCATAGAATGGTTTGGGTTGGAAGCAACCTTAAAGATATGTAGTTCAAATCCCCCTGCCATGGGAAGGGACACCTTCTGCTACACCAGGTTGGATGAGGCCTTGAACACCTTCAGGGAGATGTCTCTGGGCAGCCTGTTCCAATGTCTCACCACCCTCACTGTAAAGAATTTCTTCCTAATACCCCGTGTAAATCTGCCCTCCTCAAGCTTTTAAGGGTATCAAACCTCACTAATGAAAAGTCACTGCTGCTCCTAAGTATTTCCTTGCAGGGCTCTTAGTTCTAAAGCTGTGATAAGTCACTTGCTCTTCTGAGCTTTCTGCAGCTCAATCTATCAGGCCAGGGTGCTCAAACATAAAGACATGAGTCAAAGGCCCTGGGATAATACTAGTGCTGAAGCTTCAGGAGAAACAGACTACAGTGGGATCTGTTCTAAACAATTGCTGCAGTTCCATTTTTATCTTGGAAATTTAGATTTAACAAGAATGATACAAACACAGAAAATGTTGCTGGGACTATGCCATCCATACAAGTTGCCCACCAGTATATTCCAAAATAGATGTGTAAATGTGTTTTCCCAGCATTCCTGCCCCTCAAATTTGATAGGTTTATTCTGAACTCTCTACTTTCTTCCTATTATTTATGGGGATAGGCTTGATTATCTCCTAATAGGAATTTTTCCTTGAGCCTGCTTTCAGGCCTTCCCAGGCAGACCTCAGAGTCCATGGTTTCTGACACAGAGAGGTCTCTTGCAATGGCTGAAGGGCTAGTTGTAGAAGATGCCCATTTTGAGCACAGGCTGAACAACCTTTGCTTTCCATTATCCTTCAGTGAAGCTTAAATGGAATTCCCTCTACCAAGGCAAATATTTATATGTGATCTCTGTGGAGGTGAGGTTGTAGAAATTAATACACATGGACTTTATAGCTCCAATTAAATGTGCACCTGGATTCCATGTGTCCATCAATACTAGGCTTCAGCTCCCTGTAGTGGATAATGCAGGAGAGGCCTGGCATTGATTTATTTTCTTGGTGCATTTTAAAAGAAGTTGGTGGGTTTGGGTTTTTTTCCCCCTCAATATATGGATGCTGTATGTCTTGGGGATTTTTATTACACCTCACAGGACATTAAGGATATGATTAAGTAGGGTGGAAAAAAAGAAAGTATCTCTTACAAGGAGAGGCTGAGAGACCTAGTGCTGGTTAGCCTGGAGAAGAGCAGACTGAGAGGGAATCTGAACAATGTTTATCAATAGCTAAAGGATGAGGGGCAAGAGGATGGGGTCAGACTCTTTTAAGTGGTGCCCTGTGATAGGTCAAGGGGCAATGGGCACAAACTAGAACCCAGAAGATTCCATTTGACCACGAGGAGAAACTTCTTTGCTGTGAGGGTGCTGGAGCCCTGGAGCAGACTGCCCAGAGAACGTTGTGGAGTCTCCTCCTGTGGAGAGATTCCAAACCCACATGGACATTGTGATCCTGGGCAACCTGCTGTAGGTGACCCTGCTTTAGTAGTACAGGGAGTGGACTGGATGATCTCCAGAGGTCTTTTCTGACCCCCATGAAGCAATGATTCTGTGATTAAGTATTTCAGCTTGAGAGTTCATTATGCAACAAAAAATAATTTCCACTTTCAGAGGGATGGGCTGTTACATGAATCTACTTCTCTTGCATACATATGGACTGCTTTCTTTAAACACATCCTCATATTTTTCTAGGCTATACATTCATGTCTTTGACCTTTCAGATGTCCCAATGGACTTCTTTCAGTCATACCCGAGTATGACTTAAGATGAAGCTGCCTGGACTTCTGGCAGTTCTTGACGTTCTCCTCAGAAATTTGATTGAAACAGTGTCTGAAACAGAACTGTTCTTCACTGAAAGCCTTTTTAAGCTTAGTGGAGTGGAAGAATTATTTTGCTGCTCCTGTGCTTGAAAGTCTTTTTCTACATTTCTGTACAACAGTCACAGTTTTTCTTTTTTTTTCACCGTGAAATCACTGTTGACTTATTTTCTTTTTGTGAGCTGCTATGAACCAAGGCTTCTGCTAATCAGCCAGTTCGTCTCCAGCTTACATTTTTGCAGTCAATTATTCCCAGCTATACGGAAGGCTTTCTCACCTTATTGAGTTACATCCTATTTACTTCAGGTCCTTGTTCCAACTCATCATGATTTGTTCAATTCTAATTATATCTTCCAAATGATAGCTTCCGAAAAGCTCTCACCTGAACAGGATATTCTTCACAAATATGATAATAATATTCTCTGTCCTATTGCATCACAGTAGCAGTTCATGATTCAGGATGTAAACATCTGAAGATCTTGCTATGAACTTATTTGCTTGTGAATCACTTGACACTACTTCTGAGCGCCATTTTCTAACCATTGCACACCAGTTTTCTTCAGCTAATGCTCTGCTGTCGTCCTTGTGAGAATATTTGATGATGCAGCATCAAAAGCCTCTCTGAAGTAAAGATTCCATGATTTGCTTTTGTTCCAGTTTTTGCCTGATAGAGGGTCAAGCTGAATGGCCTCTGATTCGAGTCCATCCTTTCTGTTCCAAGGTAGGTACCACAGAACCTCATCATTTTTTTCTGAGTTCTTGAAGATAACTGCTAATAGTTTGGAGATTGCTTAGTCATTTCACTAAGTGTGTTGGCTGAAACTTACCTGGCACATGACTTCTGTAAGCACCTTACTGGAATAGATTCTTTCCTTACTTGAGCTTAATAATTTGATTTTACATTGCTAATATTAACTGTGTAAGCCACCTGACTACAGCTGACATCTTGGAGAAAAGTAAAGCAGGGGGAAAAATGAAAGAAAAAAAAAAAGGGGGTTTTGGTTTTCCTCACAGGATTTGATAATTGTTTCTTCACCGACCTGAGAGCAAGTCACTTCCTCCCTGGTCCCTCATCTTCTACATGAGCCTTTTGTTCTTATGCTCAATGGCTGTTGGATAGTCTTAGGTCATTTTCTGTGTGACCCTTTCTGGATTTTCCCTATTACAACAGCCACCTTGTTGTAATTTTTAATAATTTAACCCAGATTCTACTGTTTTTCAACAGTGCAAGTCATTGAAGTGGTTCAGAATGAGCCAGGTTCTTCTCTTGCTCACTTGCTTTCTCATTGCAATATTCTGTGGCCTTCGTGCTGATTCTGCAGGAGATCACTGATTTTCCAGAGTGTGCTTTGCCTTCCTGCAAAAGAAGAATCTGCAGAAGAATCTCAGTTTAGATTAGACATTAGGAAGAATTTCTTTGCCATGAGAGTGATGAGGCACTGGAACAGGTTGCCTAGAGAAGTTGTGGTGGCTTTGACCCTAGAAATGTTCAAGGTCAGGTTGGATGGAGTCTTGAGGAGCTTGGTCTAGTAGGTGTCCCTGCCTCTGGCAGGGGATTTGGAACTAGGCAATCTTGGAGGTCTCTTCCAACCCAAAACATTTGGTGATTCTGCAGTGCAGTTTGCCATTCAAACTGTCAGTTTACCGAAACTTACTGTCTTCAGATCCCTTGGTTTGATTTTCCTTCCTTCCCTTTTGAAGAGTCATTAACTTATTTGATAACCACCATCACCCATACAGGCTCCCAGGTTCCATTCTGAGTAGGTACTTTGCTTTTACCAGTCTCATTATCACCACTTCCCAAGCTTTGGAGGATTTTATTTGAATTAAAGTACCATGCACTTGATCTGTTCCTTTTGTGGGCTGCTAATGGGCCTTTGCTGTGACACTGTTCTTTCCCTTCCCTGTTTGCCATTAACCAAATATTTTCAGTAGCTCTTCAGTAGCCTTACATTCCTTTTCTCCTACCCGTGCTTCCTGATGAAGCTTTACATTTCCATTACAATAACCAGCTATGACAATTTAGTCCTAATTTTGGTTATGAACATACCAACTTTGAGTTCTGCCTGTTTCTTGCCCACATTCTCATCTAAGCATGCAGCAGCTGAGTACAGTGCCAAGGAAATTTTTTTTCACATTACTCCTCTATTATAATATTCAGTAAAACTGTTTCTCTCTTCCCCTTTCATTTCTCTTCTTTGTGGTTTCTCTGAACCTTGGAGTGTGATAAAAATAATCTGGAGATAATTTAATTTACACCAGCTGCAGATAACTAGGAAAGATACCTAACAGTAACAACAACAAAGAGGGGCTGGCCAAATAGTCTTGATTTTCTTCTCTCTGCTCACTTCCCCAGCTTTGAGATGGGTTTACTACAGCATTATGATGCACAACAATCTAACAAACTTTCTCTTTGCCTGTATGCTCAGAATTTGCTTTTCTCACTGCATACAAGTGACCATTAAGGAGAATTTAACACTTGGACATTTCAAGTTTCAGTAGCTGTGCTATTACAGTGCATTTCAGAAATCTTCAAAATCAGATTTCTGGGGGCTTGCTGCTACAAGGAATTGTGCTTCAACCTTTACTTCTTGGTCTCCAAGCAGCTCACCTCTGCAGCAGGTATCAGTAAAGGAGGCTGGGACTACTGTGGCCAGCCTCTGGGCAGTTCATCACTCATGTTTTTCAGACATGAGCTGATGGAGCTCATCAGACAGTTGGAGCAGACCCGCTAACCACACTAGTGTGAGGAGCACGTTCTTAGCTCTCCACCCCAGTGAGGAGGAAACACTCTACAAATGGTGCCAGCAGGGGCAATCCCATTGGCTATTCTATGATTTGCTGGCTTTATGCAGCCGCTTAAGGCTGTGGTCTGACATTCCCTAAGGTTTTCCTGATGGACATCTGAAATGGGAAGAAGACAGAAAAGCTGTATAAATTCTGTGGTCAATTTAAATGTGATTTGCTTCACACACAAGACACAAAACCCCAAACCAACCAACAAAAACCCCCAACCAAAAACCCAACAAAACCACAACCAAAAAACCCAACCACAACCAAGAGGACAACCTTTCCTTATTTAAACACATTTTACTGAAGCATAATACCATTTTTTATGTAAAACATACATATTTACTACTTATACATTGAGTACAAAATAAAAATGCAACATTAACCCTCCAGCAATTATTTTAAAGAGGACTATGAGCTGTAGGCAATTTACACTGTTCTCTTGTTGTGGTCGAGAACTCTGACACGTTTAGTGGCAGCATTTCTGGAGCCGGGTGGTTTCCATGGGCCGAAAAGGTCCATTCTCTCAAGGCAGCTTCGCGCCTCGGGCCGGGCGCAGGCCTAACTGAGGGCAATTGGCACACGTGGCCGCTCGCAGACCCGATCTCCCTCTACCCCTACGGGGCGTCCGAGCAGCCCGGCCGGACCGGTGCGGGGGGACGGGCTGCGCTTGTGGTAGCGGCGGCCGCGAGCGAGGGCTGGGCCGCCTCCCCGCGGCCGCGCTCGGTGCCGGCGCCGTGTCAGCAAGGGGAGGGCAGCGGTGCGCGCGCGCGCCCCGCCCGCTCCGCCATCCACCCGGCCCGCCACCCGCCGCCGGAATGTGGACGGCGCTGGCCTGGCCCTGAGGCGGCTGCGCGGACCGCCCTTCGTGCCCGGCCTCCCCCCTACTGCCGGCGGCGGAGCACGGGCTGGAGGCGGCAGAGAGGGGTGGACGGTTCAGCTGCCAGTGGTGAGAGATCGGGACGCTGCCTCGGGCCTCCTGCGCCGGGGTGAGGGCAGAGGGAGGGCAGGGGGCTCAAGAGAAGCGGAGGGAAGCGTCGCTGCTCCAGCAGGAGAACGGGCGCAGGGAGACCACGGCGCCGGCCACTACTCGCCCGCCCTGTGCCACGGGGTGACAGTGCCTGCTGACCTAAGGTGGCTTCCTCCTTCGGCGGGCCGGGCCGGCTGCGCGGCCCCGGGAGCCGCCGGTCCCGGTCCCGGTCCCGCTCCGGGCGGCGGAGGGAGGAGGAGGAGGCGGCAGGAGTTGCGTGGCTGGTGGGGGGATGGTTCGTAGTGTTTGCTGGTGTTTGTGTTGAGGGGGAGTGCCCTTTGCACCGCTGGGCGCTGGGACTATCCCGCTTCGTGGGGAGCGAGCTGAGGGGAAGTGGGGGGATGTGAAAAATAAAGTTGTTTTCGTCGTGCGGGGAAGGAGAGCGTAGTGGAAGCGTGCATCTTCCTTCCTCCTCCTCGGGAAAAGTGAAGTCACTTCCCAAGAGTCAAACCCAGCAAACTGCTGTCCTAATCAGAGCCGTCTACGCGTCTCGGCTCCATCCACGTTTTGGTTTTTCTGGATGTGTTGCTATTTGGTTTTTGTTTTGTTGCTCCCCTCTTTTTTTTTTTTTTTTTTTTTTAAATTGTTTTTCCAAGCCTGCCACAGTTAGGCCCTCCCTAACTATGATCCAGTACAAAAGTCGTTGTCTTTAGACAGAGTACTTCCAAAGTTGCTAAAACCGTCTGATGTGGGTATGGCACTCTGAATGAAATGGCCTTGGTAGCCCTGCTCGTTTGTAAGTCTC
This sequence comes from Picus viridis, assembly GCA_033816785.1. Taxonomy (NCBI): domain Eukaryota; kingdom Metazoa; phylum Chordata; class Aves; order Piciformes; family Picidae; genus Picus; species Picus viridis. The sequence goes on from CM066588.1 coordinate 25,683,124, forward strand.
TGAAATGTGACATGTACTTTGCTCTTGCTTTCGCTCTTTCAGAGCTGCCTTGGTAAGATTGCTTGGTTTTGATAGTGTTATAAATAAATCATAACTTACCAGGTTTCACAGCTTATGGATGTATGTGTGGGTTCTGTTGTGTGAGAGGCAGGGGGAAGGTATTTAAACTGTCAGCTCTTCTTCAAAACAGAAACAAATCCAGCAAAATATAAGAATTACCTTGCTTAGGGGAGTGTTGCTTTAATCGTTTTCTCTAACTGTAGTCTCATAACCATATTGGTGACTTTTCAAGTGAAAACACTGGAGAAGGATGGCTGTCCTTTCTGCCACTTAGGATTGATCCTGGTGATGTTACAGGCATCATTTTCCTAGTCCTTTAAAATCAGGAGAGGTGCTGTGGCTTTAGTTAACCTAATATTTGTGATGCAGGCCAAAATCTGGAGTGATTATCAGACTGACTCGTGCTCCAGTCTTGCGAAGATTTACTGGGAGTGTAAGATCTACTAGTTACTCCTGTGTCTAGGTTTTAAATAGGGTTGTAACTAATAACATTGAGATTAATTTGCAGTTTAGACTTGGACTACAAATATAGTTAAACACGCAGTAAAAACAAATTGACTCCAGTGCTGTATGAACTGAAGCTAAATTGGAGCGTTATTCACACGTTCACAGATTACATAGGGTTGGAAAGGGCCCTTAAAGGTCATCTGCTGTCATCGGGGACATGTCCAGCTAGATCAGGCTTCCCAGGGCCTTGTCAAAGTGGATGTCTCCATCTCCCCAGTGGAGGAGCAACATTAAATGGACTACAGCTTTTTCCTCTACGTGTCTGTTTTTCTTCTCTGTGTCCAGAGAAGTAGTGGTTTTCTCCTGCTCTCTTCTTTGCATATCCTTTCTTCTTGCTACACTTTCTGTTGATTCATCAATTGCTAGGCATTGTTAGATAGGGGCTTTATAAATTTATTCAGCTCTAATTTAAAAATAATCAGTTGTGTGTTGTTATTGCCTCAGCTATAACTGGAAGGCTATTTCAAACCTGACTGACCTTAGTAATTACCCACCTTTTGCTTTCCAGTCTAGGTTAATTTGTCATTGGCTTATACCCATTTAATGTACCCAATGGGCTGATACATTATGTTGGCACTTTTATCTCCATAGCAAAAGCAGCAGCTCTCTCAAACAAGTGGATGCAAATATGTGTTGAAGCACAACACTGCTGGTTTCTTTTCTTGTCACCAGCTATACTTACCCTTCCTATAACAGCTCTCAGTTTCTGCCCATGAATTTTAACCTTGACCTTCTAAGTAAAAATTAAAAGGCACACTGCAAGTGTTAACTCTGAGCTTCGTAGTGGTGTTCTTCTAATGAAGTTTGAGACATTTTCATAAGATGTGTTTTTTGAAACTCATACCTCAGGCAGTTTTGTTCTAACCTCACTCTTATTCTGTTGTACTGGCCTTTATTATCTTCTTGGAGTCTAGGTTTGTAGGCAAAGCCTGATACATTTCAAAATGTATTTGTTTCACCTTTTTCTCAATTATTAACTTCAAAAAGAAATTAAACTTATCCATAGATTATTAGAAAACATCTCTGTGGTTTTTAAGGTGTTTAGTTAATTTTGATATCAGAAGTGTTCCAAGAGGGCACTTTGTGAAACTGAAAGGAAAAGTATCAGTTTGGTGTGTGTGTGTTTGTGGCTGTTCATGAACAGTGCATAAATAAACTGGTTTCCAAAACCTGCTTAGTTAAATAGCTGAGTCAGAAAGATGAATAAAGCCCTTATGGAAAACCTCTACTGTATTGTTTCTTCAGTGGGATGTTTTCTGTTCTTTGGAAAGAATAGCAGCAATGAGGTTCTTTCTAATGTTTCTGAGTGGATGCAGGGAAAATTCAAGTTTTTGCCACCAAGTGAGATGAGTCACAGCCCTCTGCTTTTCTGCTCTCATCATCCCTGAAACACACACCAGGATATCAAAGAAGATATGAAGCTCTTTTAGCTCAAGTAACCTTAAAAGTGTGAAATTGTTCTGGTGCTGAAAACCTTTTGTTTCCTAGTTATGAGGGAAACACAGTGGTGCAAAGAGAAGGAGTTCTAAGGTCAAGTAGATAAGAGATGTTTACATTTTTGTATACCACACTGGATGTATGCTTGTTATATGTACAGGAAAACTGGAATTTTAAAATAAATTATTAGAGGTATTAAACTTGATGCATAAATTGCCAGATGAATTTTTAAAAAACAAAATCATGGGCAAATGAAATAAATTAATGAAATTGAATTATTTAGGTTGGAAAGGTCTTCTGGGGGTCATCTTGTCCAGCTGCTCGCTTAAATTAAAGTGAGAGCAATTTAGATAAGGTTGTTCCAGCCCTTAACACCTTTCTGGGTAACCTGTTTCCATGTTATTCTACTGTGGGTAGAGGACTTTGCACATGTTTTGGAACTTCATGAAGTTCCTGCTAGTGCACTTCTCCAGCATGTCCAAGAGCCTCTGACTCGGAACCCTGGTCTCCACTGCTTTGACCCCTTTGCCCAATTTGGTGTCATTGCCAAACTTGCTGAGGATACACCCTGTCCTATTATCCATGTTAAAGACCTCAGATGGTACTGGTTTCAGTGGTAATCCCTGAGGCATGTGTTTGATTGTTGATCTTTCAGCCCAGCAGTTCAATTAGTTTCTCAAACACCTTACTACTGCTTGCTTACCTAGTGTCTGCCTCATCAGTTTGGCTATAAGTATGGTATTCATTGCCCTTCCATCATCTGCTGAGTCTGTTGTCTCCTTGCAGTGAACTAATGTGTTCATCAGGCATCATTTCCCTTGGTAAATCTACACTAGCTATTCCAAATCACCATCTTCTCATTCTTTGGCGTGGGAATTGCTTCCAAGAAGATTTGCTCTTGAATCCTGTCATGGTCTTAGGTTAGGCTGGCTGGATCCTCCTTCCTCTTCTTGAAACTCAGTGTAATGTTTATCTTGTTTTCAGTGGCATAGAATCTCTCCCAGTCTCCACAGCCTTTCAAAAAGTGGCAGTGTGGAATTTTGGTGACGTTGGCCAGCTCCTTCAGGACTCAGCTGCATGCCATCTGTTTCCACAGACTTGTGTATTTCCAGTTTACCAAAGTGTTTCCAAACTCCTAATTACCTCCTGTTTTGGAGGTAATTCTTTACTGCATCGGACTCTTCCACTAGACTCAGGGGTCTAGGGGAACTGAGGGCAGATCTTACTAGCTAAAACTGGGGCAAAAAAGTCTTTCAGTTTGCCAGTCATGTCCTTTGTTACTAGTTCTCTGTCCTGCTGAATAAAGAAGCACTTCTGCTTGGCCTTCCTTTTGTGCTAACACAGGAGTCCCTCCATGCGCTTTTCATCTCATGTCAGTTTCAGCTCCAGATGGATGTTGATTTTTCCTCCTGCACAGGAGCTGTGCCTTCCTGTTCATCTTGGACAGAGTCTACCTACTTTGCCTTTCTGTGTGCTTCAGCAACAGACACCAAAATTGCTTTGTCTTACCTTTCTGTAGCTAGAAATATGTAAAACTTTGAAATGTTTTGAAGTCTTAGTGTCAATTCCTCCTAGGCAAGCAGTATAAGCTTTATCAAACTGATAAGGGAGTAAATCCTGAAGTGGAGGGCCAAGAGGCAAAACAATGAGAAAAATGAACCACGCCTGTAATTTTTTTTTTTTAAATTATTCTTACTTTATTCCCCCCATAACTTAAATAAATAAGACCAGGTAGAAATCTACAGCTTAAGTGTGGGCCTTTTTTTTTTTTTTTTTTTTTCTTTGGTTGTTCCTTGTACAGGAAAAGGAGATGTTGATATTTAGCAGCAAGAGGGTTGGATAAATACTTTACTTCATGCAGTCTGTACATAGAATCAACAACAACAAGGTTGGAAAAGACCTCAAAGATCATCAAGTCCAACCTGTCACCCAAGACCTCATACCTACTAGACCATGGCACCAAGTGCCATGTCCAGTCCTCTCTTGAACACCTCCAGCGACGGCGACTCCACCACCTCCCTTGGCAGCACATTCCAATGGCTAACAACTCTCTGTGTGAAGAACTTTCTCCTCGCCTCGAGCCTAAACTTCCCCTGGCACAGCTTGAGACTGTGTCCTCTCATTCTGGTGCTGTTTGCCTGGGAGAAGAGACCAACTCCCTCCTGGCTACAACCACCCTTCAGGTAGTTGTAGACAGCAATGAAGTCTCCCCTGAGCCTCCTCTTCAAGCTAAACAATCCCAGCTCCCTCAGCCTCTCCTCGTAGGGCTTGTGCTTGAGGCCTCTCACCAGCCTCATGGCCCTTCTCTGGACACAAAGAGCTTTCAGTTGAAATTAATGTTACATTTCTCTGTCTGCATAAATTGATTTGACAAATCATTAGACTAACCCAACATTTTGGAAATGGAACTATTTAAAATAGGTATAATTTATTTCTTTAATTCATTCAACCCTGTAGTTACCTTTGAGTTCTGTATTTCTCAGTTCATCAAGAAAAAGTTTGAGCCTGTCTAGACAACTCTAAACAGAGTTTTTAAGTAGTTTAAACCCTCTATGTGTGCCTGATGCTGCCTGCAGTTTCTCAGCTGGTGTGAGTGGCGTGATTTGTGCTCATGTACTTTTGGTGACTTGTTAGTACCAAGAAAAAAAAGCCTTGGTTAGCAGCTCAGGTGTGTCAGGTGCTGGTCTAGCTTTACTCTCTAAGTAGGTCTTTGGTATCTGTTTGGACTAGAAATATGTTTTTTAACATGGTTGGGAGTTTATTTCTGATGTAGCAGAAAGGTATTGGAGTGGAGTTACATTTCTTTGCAAAACAGCACTTATAATGATGGTGGCTCATGGTCAGATGGCAGCCTGCACATCTGCCTTTTGGACCTGATCTTTTGTTTCACACTAGGCTGCAGGCAAACTCTGAAATACTAAAGTTCACTGCTAATGATGGTGGACAACTCCCTGACTTAATTGATCAGATTCTTAGTCTCTTCCATATGATTTTTAAACAGCAAAGGAAAGGGCAGAAAAAAGAGAAGTGAAAGGTGTTTTTAAGCACCAGGATTTCAGTCAGTGGCTGAATCTCAGTGGATCTTGGAGGCCACTTGCTAAGTGGTTGAGTGGGATTTCTGTGTTACTTTTGGGCTTAGAAGGTAAGTAAATTACTCCACATTGTATAGTAACTCAGTGACACGAGTGAGGAGTAGAATGGACCTGAATGTAAGTGACAACAAAGTACTTGCTGTAAAACTTGTGTCGTAATCATTCAATGTAAGGGATCAGTTTTGAGTGACTTAACTATTTATGGCCAGTCCCTTGTCCTTTCTTGCAAGCAAGTACATGTAGTTATCAGAATGCCTCTTACATTATGTATATGTGTTTGTTCTTTCCTCACCAAAACTGCTATATGCCAAGTTTTATATTGCAAGAAGTGAAGGTCTAAGTTTCCAGAGGACAGTTACAGAATAGTCTTGAAGTTATACTTCTTGTCAGTGATGGGTACAGAAAGTACAACCTCTGTACTTTCAGGGGGCTGAACTGAGTTTAGCAGTTGTACTTTCAGTTCAAGTACAGCTGACTTATCTGTTATATGTACCTTAAGACACACAACTAGATTTTTTGGGTGGGAGTTTAAGCAGGTTGCAGATGCTGGTCTGTTGCAGTTGTCTGTGCATTTTTTAGGCTGTGTTTCTCCTGTTGGAAAGAAAGAGTGAGAGTTACAACTGGGTCTAAGAATCTTATCTTAAGGGTTGACTTTTAGTGTGAACTGATAGTTCAGATGATTTTGATAACTGCTACTACTATTTAGGGAAATAGCCCTTTTTATTGTAAATTTTTTTAGATCACAGAATCACAGCGTGGTGGGGATCGAAAGGGACCTCTGGAGATCATCTGATCCAACCCTGATCTAGTTGGAGGTGTCCCTGCTGACTGCAGCAGGGGTTGGACAAGATGACCTTTGCAGGTCTGTTCCAGTCCAATGCAATCTGTGAGTCCTTAGTCTATCCTGCAGTGCTGTGCTGACTATTACAGCAAGCAGGTTTTGAGAACTGACAAGCAGCAACCTCACTGTCTGTTGTAACTTCTGGGGTTAAGAACACAGATATTTCAAGCTAAATCCGCAAAACCTAATATTGCCAAAATTAGTGTTGCAACTCTGAAAATACCAATTATCATGACTTGCAATCCTGGCTTGAAAAACAAGGATTTTACTGACTCCAAAGGTAGTCAGTGCTGGGCATTGGATCAAGATTTCCTGTCTTTCTCTGGTGTCAGAAGTGACCCTTTTTTGGCAAGAAGAAAAGATTGGCACCCAGGATTGCTACCTCAGTGTATCACACTGCTGGGCCATATGGTCCCTTTTGTTTTACAGCATCTAATTCTTACTGGAACTGATGGCTTGTGGAGAAAATACTTGGTTGAAATATTGATTACATTTAATAGCGGTTGTTCTGTTGGCCAAATTTAGACTGGCTAAATTAACACACTTATTTTTGTTCTTCCAGAATAAACCATGAAGTAACCTCTTTAAAATGATGATTATTTCATGCTACTTCTTTCCCCTGGAATGTAGGTCATTATATTTTCAAGTGGCCCTGCAGTTCAGTAAATAGGCTGTTGCTCAGTTTCAATTTGATTGCTGCCTGCAAGCATCATGTAGCAATGAAAAAAACCCAAACAACAAAACAGGAAGCCTAAACTTGTTAATCTTCAGCTATGAGAAATTGGACACTCTTTGTTGCTTCTTTATGTTTTTCAAAGTTGAAAATGAATTACTGGCTCAAGAAGCTGAAGTGTTAGTGGGTAGTTGATAGCAGGCAAACAATGTGAGGGTGTGCTAGAGTTGCTTTATTTGCATTGTTTGCTTTATCCTTGAGGTAGAATGAGCTACTGCACTTAAACTAGTTGTTTGACGTTATAGTAGGCTAATGAGTAAGTAAGTTCTGTTTGCCAGAACTTGATGTTTAAATGTGTTTACTATTATTACTACTTTTTATGAGATATACATGAAGACTGATAACAGAGTAGCGCAGGATCATCGGAAGGGACCTTCAGAGATCTTAAGATCCAAGGCCCCTGACAAAGAAGGGTTGCCTAGGGCAGGTTACACAGGAACACATCCAGGCAGATTTTGAAAGTCTCCAGCCCTCCAGCCTGCTGCAGGGCTGCAGCACCCTCACGCCAAAGAAGTTTCTCCTTTTGTTGAGGTGGAACTTCCTGCAGTCCAGTTTGTACCTATTCTTCCTTGTTCTATTACTGCACACCACCAAAAAGAGATTGGCATTTTCATCTTGACACCTACCCCTCAGATATTTATAGACATTGGTAAGATCCCCTCTCAATCTTCTTTTCTCCAGACGTAACAGCCCCAGGTCTCAGTCTTTCTTAGGAGAGACGTTCAAGTCCCTTAATCATCCTCATAGCTCTGTACTGGACTCTCTAAGTTACACTTTTTGGAATGAGGTAGGGAGGAGAAAAATACTTCTTTGAACTGACAGAAAATAAAAAATATATTTCCTTAAACTGGTTAAACACTAATTGGATTAGATAGCCCTGATCATACTTGTTGTTGGCATAAATTAGTGTGTCAGCAAGAGGCATGCCTGCTCATGTAATCTGTTCTTCAACTGGTGTATTATGCCACTAGTTGGTGTGGACAAATCTCAGGCCTGAATAATTATTTAAATAATTGTTAAAAATAGTTCCCTCAACCTTAATTTTAACTCTGTTTTGGCTGGGGTGTAGCTTGTCCTCTGTGGTTTTTCTTGCTCAAAGTGCACGAGCAAAAGGATGTACCAGACTAGATGGGAGATGTCCTTTGCAGCTTACCTTATGTGCTTTCACTTCTCTGGACTCCTACTTCATCTACTATTCATGATGCTGCTTCCACCCAAGATGTAAATTTCAGGGGTTCAGATCAGTGAGTTTGTTTTGTTTAAAAATTTTGTTCTTGTCTTCCTTCGTGGCTGTGATTTGCAGTGATCGATGATCTCTGCTGAAGAGGAGAGGTGGTGCTTCTCTGTCAGCTGCTTTCTTGCCTGAATCATGCTCCAGTTGAGTACCAACCACGTGGCTACCATTCCTCTCAAGAGTTCTTTGCCCTGATAATCTTAAAGTTAAGATAAATAAATGCAGTATTTTTCTGAAGAGACTCCAAACTATGAATCTTTGCAACTTTTAAGTGGTTCAGTGGCTTGTGCATTATCTAGAGATTCAAGTGTCAAGAGAGCTCTTTCTCTCAGTATTCATAATGGGATGTGTTTAAAGGTGCTGGTTGGAATCAGTTTGAGAAGATGGGGATGTGGTATGTTTTTGAAGGAGAGCAGACATTTTCCTATTTGCATAGATCTCTTTTCATTGTTTTCCCTAAATTGTTATTCTTTGGCTGTAAGATAGACATATAAGAACAGTTTGCAAACCTCTGTAGCTAGGCACCCAATACAACAACTAAAACCAGTTTCCATCCTTGAACAGCCTAATTATTTTCTGTTGCCTACATAATAAAGGTTTGCTTTCACAGAGGAGGCAGTGTTGCCAAAATAAGCTGTGTGGTTGCTTTCGAGTTGTGGGTTCATTAATTATTTTTTAAGTTTTGTTTGTTTGTTGTTTTCTTTGGAAAAAAATCTCTGTTCTTAACATTGTTTTTGTGGAAATTAGAGGAATTTTTATACATATAAATATGTATTAAAAAATAATGATAACAGCAGTTGTTTCTCTGTAAGAGGTTGATTTTAATCTTAGGAAATAGTATCAGTAAGCCAAGTAAATGCTTGCTTATTTATTTGTTTGCTTTTCCTATATGCCCTTTACATAGATAAGAGTCTGGGAAACAATTTATGGATAATTAAAGAGGAGCTAGTATGGACATAGAGAATATGAACTTAGCTTCTTATCTAAAGGTTGCACAGAGAAGTTGAGATTAAGAGGAAAATTATGGTGCTGCTGTTGTCAGTGAGATTTAAATAAACTGATTCTATAACACTTAAGATTTTCTTCTGCTGTGTGGCCACTCAGAGAAAAGAGTTTTGGAGGAGATGGTCAGTGGTACTGCTCCAACATATGATGTAGGAAGGACTTTTAGAAAGTTCACAGAACCACAGAGCGTTGGGCGTTGGAAGGGACCTTGAAAGGTCGTCTAGTCCACCCTCCTTGTCTGAGCAGGATCACCCAGAGCAGGTCACAGAAACACATCCAAATGGGCCTTGAAAGTCTCTAGAGAAGGAGACTCCACAACCTTTCTGGGCCGTGTGTTCCAGTGTTTTTCACCCTCACAGTAAGAACTTTTTTTTTTATGTTCACATGAACCCTCCTATGCTCCAGCTTGCACCTGCTGACCCTTGCCCTGTCATTGATCATCATTGATGAGAGCCTGGCTCTTTAGTCTTTCAGTGATAAAGCATTGAAAACGCTTCAGATGCACAAAGCTTTACCTTTGTTAGCTTTCTGGGGAAGGTGTGCCTCAATCATAGAATGGTTTGGGATGGAAAGGACCTTAAAGATCATGAAGTTCCAATCCCCCTGCAATGAGCAGGCACACCTCCTCCTAGACCTGGCTTACTCAAGGTTCCATCCAGCCTGCCTTTGAACACTTTGAGGCTTGGAGCCTCTACATCTTCTCTGGACAACCTGGTCCAGTGCCTTATCACCCTCACAGGGAAGAATTTCTGCCTAATGTCTAAACTTTCAGTTTGAAGCCATTACCCCGCTTCATGTCACTTTGTAGAAATCCTGCCTTTGTAAAAAGTCCCTCTCCAGCTCTCCTGCAGAAAGAATAATTGGCCATTGGAATGGGCTGCCCAGGGAGGTGGTGGAGTCACCATCACTAGAAGTGTTTGAAAAGAGACTGGATGAGGCACTTAGTGCCATGGTTTAGTTGATTAGATGGTGTTGGGTGATAGGTTGGTCTTGATGATCTCAAAGGTCTTTTCCAACCTGGTTAATTCTGTATTCTGTACAGGAAACAGTGTTAACCAAGGACATAGGGATCAGGGCTCTGTATGTCTGTTGTTAAAGTTAGCAGGCTCATGGGGTGGCAGCTATGGTAACAGAGTTTGTGACACATTTCTTGAAAATAAGATGCTGTGGCCTCAGACAATTTTGTGTTTGTGTCTGTGTTTGTGTCAGTGTCTGTCCAGTTTCCAGTTCCTTAAACTGGCAAGTGAGAATATAACCACATCACTTTGGCGAACTAGAAATCTGAGTCATGTAGCACCTGTGATTTCAAGCTCAGTCAGCTTAATGTCCTTTCTGCTGCCACACGCTGCGTTACATAGCCCAAAAAGGGGAAAACTCTACACTTTTCTGTGTGCATTTGTACTTCAGATATCTGCTAGCAGAAGATGGATCTCTACATTGCCCTATTGCACCTTTGTCTGCAGAAAGATCCCAGGGAGTCTCTTGTGAAACTTTAGTTCTGCGAACAGGTAGAAGTTACCTACCAGTATCTTATTTGGGGTTTGAAAGCCTGTCTTCAATACAGGACCTGATTTCAATTGTCTGATCAAGTATGAATAAGCCTGTTCTTGGTGGCCTTCTTTCAAAAAGGCAAGAAGCTTCCTTTTAAAACATGTTTCTTGTTGCTTATTGAAAACAGATAGATCAACGTTTGTCTTGCTTGTCTGCTCTCTTTTCAGAGCTCTGCATTTCATAATATTTTTGTTTGGTTGTTTTTTGTTGGTTAATGCTGCAACAAAAAGAAAGTAACTGCTCTTTTTTACCCTGAACCAACCTGAACAGTAATTTAGGAATACGTATTGGACACAAACTGGAAGTACCCCAAAAAATGTCTGCTAGCTGGTTCCTGTGAAAATTTGAATGGCTTTTGGGGACCAGTTTGAGGAATTTTTAAAACTTAACCAAGTCTGCAACGCAGGTCCCTTCTGGAAATTCGGTGAGCTCTATCTTAAGGCTCTTTTTCTCCTGTAATAGTAGAGACTGTGTGTTGCCTGCAGTGTCCTGCCCTGAGCTACTCTGCCCAGCAATCCCATGGACATATCATTATGGAGCTGTTTCTGGATATGATGTGATTTTGCAACTCTGTATTCAATACAAAATGGATAGAAGAGTTAGTAAAGGAAGGAATTAGGAACATTCCTGTCCTCTATCCCTTACTCTTGATTCAGTGCAGAATCTACTTGAGTCTTCCAGGATTGCTGTTTTTCAGTGTTTTCAGCCACTGAGGCTACTTTATAAAGAGAGCTGCATTGAACCTGGGATGCCTTCCTGGAATGAAGTGGGAAGCTGCTAGGTTCAGAGCTTCTAAAGCTAGGTACTGTACAGATGTTTAGTAAGTTCCAGCCTCTGGCCCCAAAACACTTGTATTCCAGGGCCGATATTCTAAGTAGTGTGGCTTAATTAGCTTTTCTCCAGGGCTCTGTGCAAGCAAACCACTGAAACTGAAGTACAGCAGAGAGATTGAGTAATTTGCCCAAAAGTGCACAATAAATCTCACAGAGCAAAGCAACAGCTTTCTTCAGTCATTGTAGTATCCCTACAGCTTAAAGTATTCTCTGGAGCAAGAGCTACGCCCCGCTTTTAAAACTAGGTAAGTCCTGATTACTTCGTATTTCAGAATCCTTTGGCCTGAAAATGTTTGTCAGCAAGCCTTTGCTGAAATGGTTACTTGACAGAATTTTAATCCTTTATCATGGCAGGCTTTATTTAGCTGAGTTTAGAAAAATTTCCTCCTGTATATTTATTGCCAAATTTCTGATTTTTTTTTTTTCTCCATTTGGTATTTGTTGATCGAAGTGTAGAGGAAAAATTGTCTTCTCTATAGGAAGGAGATGCCTGTTCAAGACAATTGTTTTGGAGAAATCATTTCCTTGTGGTAGTAGTACATACTTCTCATACTTCTTACTGTGAAGAGAACTTTTCAAATTACAATTTGTTGTCTGAAGGTCTGGTTGGAAGAGCAGTGCTGACTCTTAGAACTTAGCTTCTTCTTGGGAAGCTATCATCTGGTCTGAGGCATTGGCAGTACAGAAAGTGAGTTCACACCTTCACCACATTTGTTCATCTGGAACTCCACAGCAGCTTAAACTAAGCTGCTGGATGCCATGCAATTGACTGAGGTGCATTATGTTTACTGACTTCCCTGCCCCTGACTGTCAGCCGCTTTCTGCTGGTTACTGCCCTCCTAGCTGGGCAGTGTGTTTAATGCTTAAACCTCTTTTGTCAGTGTTCAGAGACAGCATTCAGCTTCAGCATTGGCTGCTGGTAACAACTTCAGGGAATAAAGTTAACGTGGTTGTAGACTGCACAACTGTCTGTGTTCTGACAGATGCAGTCAAGAATCAATTACCATATTCTTAACTTTCAGCTTTTCCTCAGAAAGGATGATCAAATTAATTAGGCTTATTTCTAAGTATAGTAGGAGAGGTCTCTTAGACTTTGTATGTGACTAATAGGTTCTTTACCTTTTGTGGGGAAAAGGGGAGTTCCTGTGTATAACACAGTAATGAGTCAAAAAGGAGTAAGTCTTTAACACCACTGGAGGGAAATAACACAACCACTAGCTGACTGGAGGTGACTGGAAAGTCCAGAGTGCACAAGCCTCTTTTCTTGTTACTAAAGAATAAAAAACCCTTCAGATGTTTTACTCCTTCCCCAAATAACTGCAATGCATGATTCTTTCTGAGAGGTTTTTAGTCTTTTGACTGCTTTTCCTAAGAAATGCTTAACTGAAGTATCAGATCATGCACCTTTATAATGTGAAAATAGAAACTCTTTTCCTCTGAGAAGCTTACTACTTAAGATGCTATAAATCTCAGCAATTTTCATGAGACTCAAACTCTGACATGAACTTTTCTCAAGTTGCTTAATTTGAAGAGTGACTTGATCGTGATGCTGGGTGCTTCATTTGTCTCTGCCATTAAAACTATTTTTGATCAAAGATTGACCATAAAGGATTGTGTATAAAGCTTTTACTTTCTAAAGAGTGTGTAACTGGAATGGAGGAGTCTGCTCACTCTTGAGATTTTCATTTGTAGTGTACACATTTTCCATGAACAATCTAGACCACTTCTCTCCATTTCTTATATGGACTCTAGTAGGTTGCCTTAGCAGAAGACCTGACTGGTTCATAGACTTGCTCTTGTGACTATGCATGTGAGCTAAGGAGTGTAGAACTGTGTTCTTCTGGTTGTGGTGTTTGCTTCCTGAGTGTCTGACCCATTTCTGTTCCTGTTTTACTGATAAACTGAAACTAGTGTGGCTTTGCTTTGGCTAAGATGGGAGAGAAGCATTCACCTGAGTTACACTGATGGCAGGCTGGACCAGGCTATAATGAATGGCTGAAATGAGGGGTTCTGGGACGAAACTGCACTGGTTGTGGTGGTTTAAACTGATTGGAAAGGCAAGTTTGGAGTGCTCTCTTAAAAACATTAAATGCCTTGCCCCTCAGATGTCATTGCAAGAATGCATGCGATATGCTTTTAAATGTCTGATCTGAATGAGAAGCTCCTTGTGATCATCTAGCATTTCTAGTATTTCCTTTGTCCTTCAGATAAAAATTTAAGAATCAGGAATTCTCTAAAGCTGCCTTTATCCATATAGGGCAAGACAGATACTTTCTACATCATCATACTTCTCTAGTTCTCTTTGGCTTTACAAATGTTAAATTTTCCCTGGTTTCATATAAAAATATTGCTACAAAAAGCTTTTCCTAGTTCACAGCCTGCCTGTCAGGTCTTATTTTGCTGCAGAAAGAGGAACTGATGGCATGCTAGTATTAACAGCTTGCATTTGTCTTCTGATAATTGATGCAGTAGAGAACCATCTTGTGTTGGAGGTCCCGTGCTATTCTCCCATAAGGAAGCATAAAAAATAAACAAACTTCCCTTATGAGGACAGGCTGAGAGAGTTGGGGCTGTTCAGCCTGGAGAGGAGAATGCTTTTAGACTTTAGAGCAGTACCTGAAGGGGGCCTACAATGAAACTGGGAAGGGACTTTTTACAAGGCCTTGTAGTGATAGGATGAGGGAGAGTGGATTGAAGCTTGAGGAGGGCAAATTTAGACTGGATAATTTCTTTGCAGTGAGGGTGGTGAGACACTGGAAGAGGTTGCCTCGGGTCGTTGTGGATGCCCCTTCCCTGGCCTTGAGCAACCTGGTCAAGTGGAAGGTGTCCTTGTCCACGGCAGGGGGTTTGGAACATGATGATCTTTAATGTCCCTTCCAACCCAAACCATTCTATGAATCTATGAAACCACAAAAAAAAAAAAAAAAAAAAAGAGGTCAAAATAGCATATCTTGTGATTGCTTCTTGTTGCAAATGTGCTAGAATTAGTGGTGAGACTTCACTTTTGTCATCTTCAGTAAGTCCAGCCATAGTAGGTATAGGGTAGGAGGGAGAGAGGCTTCTCGTAGACTAGATCTCAGCTCTTGATATGACTGATAGCAATCCTCTGTTGTTCTCTCTGCTCTGTTTAACTGCAGAGCTCATGATTACTCGGGATGTAATGTATTTGGGGTGCATAATTTTATCTCCTTTCAGTGCTTTCAAAGAGTTCTCTAATAGTGGACTTCTGCTTTTATATTGAGGATTTACTTTCAATTTAATATTTAGTTTGACCTAGACTCGCTGTTCATTGCAAAAACTACATGAATTCTTCAGAGATACTTTTCATAGAGTCATAGAATTGTTTTGGTTGGAAAAGAACTTTAAGTCCAGCCATTCTCTAACTCTGACAAGGCTGGTGCTAAACCATGACCCTCAGCACCACCTCTCTGCCTCCTTTAAACACCCCCAAGGATGGGGATACAACCATTTTACAACATGACATTGGTTAAAAAAATACACAGTATTAATAAGATGTGTTTAACATACTTAAAATCTTGTGGTTTAAAACTTTTACCAGAAAGATCTTTAAAGCAAAGATGTTTTTTTAAAAATGAAACAAAACATACTCCAGCAGTCAGAATCACAGAATTGTTTTGGTTGGAAAAGACCTTTCAGGTCATCTAGTTCAACCAGACACATCTCTGTCTCTTTTAAACACCTCTAGGGATGGGGATTCAACCACCTCCCTGGGGAGCCTATTCCAGTGTTTGAAAATCCTTTCAGTGAACAAGTTTCTTCTTCTTTCTAAACCTCCCCTGGTGCAACTTGAGGCCATTTCACAGAATCAGAATGTTTGGGTTTGGAAGGGACCTCAAAAGATCATCTAGTCCAACTTTCCTCTTGATTTGTTACTAGGCATAAGAGAGTGGCTCCAACCTCCTTTCAGGGAGTTGTGGAGAGCAGTGAGCTCTCCCCTCAGCCTCCTCATTTCTAGCCTAAACAACTCCAGTTCCTTCAGGTGCTCCTCACCAGACCTGTTCTCCAGACCCTTCAGCAGCTTTGTTGCCCTTCTCTGGATCTGCTCCAGCACCTCAATGTCCTTGGAGTGAGGGCCCCAAGTCTGAAAAAGGTACTCAAGGTGTGGCCTCACCAGTGCCAAGTAAAAGGCCTTGAATATAGAGCTCTTCAGTTATTGTTGGATTTCTGTCTATAATACCCTGCCTGGGTTTATGTAAAACTGGGCTAGGTTAGGGAGAGGGAAAATCTTGCTGCAGAGCTGCATGTGTAAATCATTATGACAAGCCAAGCCTTTGCAAAAGTAAAACCATGTTGACTGTGATTTCTTAAGTGATACAAAATATTCTTGTTTTGAAAGTAATCTAGTTCCCACGTTTGGTTTTTTTTTAAGTCTGAAGTTTCTAAACTGCTGCTTCTGGCTAGCCTGTGAAATAATCATAGAATCACCTGGGTTGGAAGGGACCTCTAAATGTCATGACATCATTAATTAGGTCACACAGAGCCCTGTAAAGCATCACTTTGAATATCTCCTGTTCCAGTGGTCAACCACCCTCATTGTATGCCTCTTCAGAATGTGGGGAACACACATCTGTCTTTGTGTGCTGCTCTTGTTCCCTAAAACTAGACCTAACTCCACATTCTTTCTTGATCACTGGGTGTTTTGGAGTTTTAACTGGGAAGCAAGTGTGGCACAGTTCTGCTCTTTGGTGTACCTGTAAAGCCCAGTGTGGACTTAAACCTGTCTTTAATCACCTGTCACAGCAGACCTTTGCTTGAGCTGCTCCTTTGGGGACACTTTCCAGCCTTGTGAAGGTGACAGGAGCAGTGTTTCCCCCTGTGCTGTATGTGACTTTCAATACTCTGAGTCTTACCCACAGTAAATCCCAGTGGATTTCAGGATGCTGAATTGGAAACAGACCCTATCTGAAAGTTATAAAGTCTGTCTGAAAATAGATTTTGCTCTTCTTTAACACAATAAATATTAAAACATAGATCCATTTAAAGAGTCTAATAGCCAGTGTTCTTCATTCCCTAAGGAAACAGGGAACACATCCTGACTTAATGTGGGTTGGTCCTGTCTGTATTTGGTGGCTACCTGCAGCAGCTGCCCTCATTCCCAAGTGCTTTGGGATTGTTATATGTACTCTTAATGTATCAGCTGATCATTATTTTCCCCTTTCTTCTTGTTGTTTTGTTTCCAAATTTATTTTTTGATGTACTTTCTGTCAGATACCATAGCATTTATAGGATTTTTGGGGTCTAGAGTTTTATTTAGTGGTGTGATTAATTTGAACTCTGTTGTAGGGTGTGACGGTTTTTGTGTGTGTGTGTTTGTTTCTGAAAAGGATGTGGTTCTGGTTTAGAATCACCTTTGACTTTTCCTGTAGATATAAAGAATAATAAAAACTACCATAACTGGCTGCTAAATATGTTTTCATCTGGAGAACATACACTTGAATATAGAATTTTTGGAAAATCACTCTTCAGGTGATCTGTCTTCACACAACCTGTGCAACACTCTGGGTAAGAGAGAGATCTGTGTGAGGGAGAGCAAAGGGCAGGAGTTAGGAAGGTCGAGGGAGCAGACTCTGAAAGATTAGAAGCACAGGAGGTGGAAGCTCTGAGGTCAGCTTCCTCATGTCTTATCTGTACACATAGGTAACAGCTACTGCTGTAAAATCATAGGATTTTAAAACATACTCCATCAAAGCCATACTTTCAATTTAAAAAGTATTCCTATCCAAATCAGAGTTTGAGGCATATATTACAATACCAAGTATTTTACGTATTGTATTATTCCACAGTAACTCCGTGGTACACCTATTAACAGCTTCAGAACTAATTGTTTAATTTTGTTTCTTCTTCTTTGTTAGGTTCTTGTGGCAGGAAGAAAATACTGAGCTGAGATGGAAGTCAAAACATCATTTAGCAAAGCCAGTAGGATCCCTGAAACTGTATCCACATTAATTAATGAAGACTTTGTCTTGGTTCATCAGCAATCTGAGGACACCTCTGGAAAAGATGAAAAGCCTCAGCTGAAGGTTTACTATTGCTTTGTTTTAAATGTGCAGTAAGATTTGTATTGATCAAAAGACTTGAAACTTCTTTTGAATATTTAATTAAAGATCCTTTGTGCTTGAGGAGACTCAGGCTGTAGTTTTTTGTCCTTGCTTATTACCAGTGAAATGAGCAGCTCAGATTTGCCTAATCTATCCAAAAGTAGCAGTTCAGATTTTATTTTTACAGCTTCTTCAGGAATCAGCTTTATTAGTATTCTGTGGATTTGTACATTAGTAGAGGGCTAAAAAGTTCCTTTGAAAGAATAAGCTTTCGATTAAAGCTTGGGAAATATTCTTTATTTAGGGATCAGAGGCTCTGGATGTTGTTATCTTGAAGGAAACATGGAATTAGGGGTCTTAGTTTTTCAGTTTTGAATTTCCTTTTCCTTCTTAGTGCTACTTTAGGCATGACTAAAACCTTTTCCAAAAGCTTTCTACCTCTAAATAGCAGAATAATTTAGGATTTGGGTGACAGCTGATTTGTTAATTACAAATGTCCTCACTTGAGTTGCAGTAGCTGATTTACTGGTTTGGTCTGCTTGGAACAATAGGAATTTGTTCCCCTTGAAATGGCAGTAAGTACTTGGCTTGTCTTTGCAGAACTGTTTGGTGGTTATTTACCACTGACAATTTCTCTCTGTAATTAAACACTAGCTGCTGCTTTAGTAATTCTGGCTGAAAAGAGGCAGGGGAATTCGAGGTAGACTCCATGATGTGACTTTATTATTGGCCATGGGGGTCTGAAAAACTAGAATTTATGAAAGGCTGCCTTTCCCCCTCCCTGTTCCCTTAGACTTACACCTTTCCTTTGCATGTGATAGTTGGTGAGACAAATGGATTTGATATCACTAAGAAAGGAAAATTGTCGTTAAGTATAGCAAAGTCTGTTGATGTTCTGAAAGTCTGATCCTTTGAATGGAGGATGTCAACAAACAAACCTGTTACTTTAAGAGGGGTCTGTAGTTGGATGATTGTTGGATTAGCAGTGAGAATAAAGATATTATACGTAATGGGATGGGCCGCTGGATTACATTTGATGTAATTTTGTTGATAGTGTGTCGTTCAGCAAAGTTTCTCAACTTTTACAAGGAATAAGACTTTGTTTTTGAAAACCACCATTGATAGTAAAACTACAAGTACCTTTTAAAAATGTCATCTCATTCTGCTTACAGGTGTTTTCAAATGAAGATGGTCAGCTGGAGAAGGCAATGGAAGAGATACTGAGGGATTCTGAAAAAGACCAGAATAGTTTCAGTGCTGTCCCAGAAGGTTTTGGTGATGCAGGCAGGCAGGCAGCAGGTCAAACAAATCAGCCATCTTTGCACCTTGTTTTAGACCCTTCTACTACAGGTACTGCTAAAGTACTTCCCACCTCAATCATATATGGCAAGTTTTTTCTTTATGCAGTTTCAAAAACAAGTCAAGCTCTCTGGAGCTTCATTCCAAAAATATACTGGAGAATACTCTGAGGCCTCCTCTCCTTTTGTGATGAGTTGAGGGTTATAGACAGAAATAAGTTTATCATCACACTGATAACCTGTGCTGCTTTGTTTTGGTCAAGATAATTTTTGGTTTGCTCCAGCCCTAGATGAGTTAGGACTTGTGTAACTTGCTGAATGGACTACAGTTGAGGCAGAGGTACTACTGGTGGAGTAACAGAAGTTTCAGGGCAGTGTTCATTGACAGTACTGCCTGCAAATTAAACACACCCTGAACAAACATGAATTTCTCAGCTCTGGTCCTGTCACCAGGCATCAGTAAGGACAGCTTTATATTTGATTTGCTCGGAAGGATTGTGGTACTTCTGGTATTTGAAGCTTTGCTGTAAAAGGGAAGGCTGAAAGCTTTGTTGGTAAACTAGATTGTATATATTTTGTATAAAATACATTTCAGCTTTAGGTTTTATATATATGTGTGTGTGTGTGTTAGGAATATAAAGCTGTGGCCATCCCTGTGGGTCTTGAGTTAGAATTCTTTTTCCCTCAACAGTATGCAGAGCACTTCCGTGGCATTGCATTGGATCATTCCCATAACCATCTGTTCAGGAAGTGAAAAAACCCAACCTTTTGGTGGTGGAATAAGCTAGACAGTTTAGGCATAATGAAAAGAGCCTTCTCTTAATTACATGAATGCTGTCTTTTTGAAAAACTTATCCTTGCTGGCTCCCTGTTTGATGTGCTTCAAACAGAACACAACCCTTAGCATAAATGAACAAAGAAATATTTGTGGGTTCATTCCCTCTAAGTAGGAATAATTCAATTTTGCAGCCTTTATAATTGAAATATTATGGAAATATTTAGCTATAGTAGTGAGAAATAGAAATAACAGGACAGGTTGCTTAGAGAGGTTTGGAATGAGAATCCAGCCCTGAGCCATAAAATGCTGAAGGGAATAGAATATCTCCCCTATGAGAAAAGGCTGAGGGAGCTGGGTCTCTCTAGCATGGAGGAGACTTGAGGGGTGACCTCACTCATGTTTATAAAGATGTGAAGGGTGAGGGTTAGGAGGATAGGACAAGGGGCAATGGGTGCAAACTCGAGCACAGGAGGTTCCATGTGAACATAGGGAAAAACTTTGTGAGGATGACAAAACACTGGAGCAGGCTGCCCAGAGCGGTTGTGGAGTCTCCTCTGGAGACATTAAAAACCTGCCTAGATGTGTTCCTGTGTGTCCTGTCCTAGGTGATCCTGCTCTGGCAGGGACATTGGACTGAATGATCTTTTGTGCTCCCTTCCAACACCTAACATTCTGTGGTTCTTGATCTTTGAGGATACTAAAACTCAGATGGACAGGGCCCTGAGTGGCCTAATCCAGTTCTGAAACCAGCCCTAATCTAACCTGATCTGTCTTTGAGCAAGAGTTAAAGCGAGATGACCTGCAGAGGTCTTTTCCCTCTGATTCTTTTTTTTTTTACTCTGATCCCATACTTAATGAATTTTTGTTCCACCTCTGTTACTGTTTCTCAAATGTCAAAACATTTCAAAAAAGCCTACCAGAGAACAACAATAGCAGCACAGTTCCCTAAAGCTCCCTCCAGATCTGTGCTCATAGTAGCGTGATAGTAGAAAAAGAACACTTCTGCTGGGTATCAAAGAGATCCCCTTTTTCTTTTCTCCATCTCCCTGCTGGTTTCATGCAGTTAATAGAGCTCTCTCAGGAATGTGGACCACATTCAGTAGCGCTACAGAAGCTCCAGAGATATGGACAGAAGAACATTAGAGGCATCTTCATGCAAAATGATGAGTAGGAGCTAGGAGCTAGGAGGAGGTGTAAGCAAACCGAAGAAAAGAGTACCTGGGGAATGAAACTTAAAGAAAAAATGTGTTCTAGCACTGATTAGGAGTCAGAAGAGAATTTATCCATATGCCACACTTAAAATTTAGCTGATCTGGACTTCTGTTTCCAGTGTCCATTCTCAGAAAAAGCAGGAGATTTTGTTCTGGAACTCAGTGAGAAAACAAGATGTAGCAATGAAAGGCAACAGTTAAACAAGCGGTCTGTTCCTTTTCAGAAATCTCCGCTCCACGACCATCTTCTCCCCTGGAGCCCCTGGAAGAGGACAGTGTGTTGTTCAACAAACTGACTTACTTAGGTTTCACCAAGGTGTCTGCCCCTCGAAATGAACCAGAAGCTCTACATGCTATGGCAAACCTGAGATCCTCAAGTCAAGCCCCTTCACCTGTGACACTTTATGTTCCAAACATTCCAGAAGGCTCTGTAAGGTAACATACAAATGTTTTTTGGCTACTTGAAGACACATAAAAGGTGGATTCTGACTTTGGTACTTGCACAGGGAGGTAGAATTGCCGTGAGAATGCAGCGTCAATGAAAACATTTCTTTCTACCTGCATCCGTTCAAATATTACACTAAGAGATACACTGGAAAGGCAGAGCTGATAATGCCTGTTTTCTCCCAACCTCTCTGTAATTGTCTCCAAGGAAGATATGCTGAGACAGTGGTGGTCCTGCAGGCTGTTGGGTTAGCTGAAGATATTTCATTTGATCTTTAATGGCAGAGGACATCATTAAGAGAAGGACTGCCTAGGAATCTGCAGAATTGTAAAGGTGAATCCTGGCCAGGTGGAGTTCCATTTAACGTGTCCCACCAATATTACAATGCTGAATCCTCTCTAGGCATTTCCCCACTTCAGAAGATATTCCTTTAGTGTTACTGGTATAGACCTGGGATTTTATTCCATGTAACCAGGTATTCACCTCTAGGCACAAGTATCACAAAGACAGAAGAGAACTGTGTAGCTTTATTAGTCTTTAAAACTCACTCTCTCTTACTCCATTCTGAGTCCACCATCCCTGTTGTCTTTAAAGTTGTTCTGAGTTTGAGGAATTTAAAATTGTGTATGCACTGTTAGATCTGTGATTAACAATCAGTTGAATGTGGCAGCAGTAAACATCTTCTAGGCTAAATAGTCCTGTAGATTCTGAGGAAATAATAGTTTCTTAATGGTTTCCTAAACAGAGATTTAAATTATTTTAGAATGTTGAATTTTCTTTGTTCTTTCTATCTAAGCTACATTTTCATAGTTGCTGTGGCTTCTATATTTCTGCTCTTGGTTTGTCATGAATGATTTCAGATCAGTGCTGGTCATTGCTATTGCATGGTATAGAGCCACTGTATTTGTCTGTATCATGGAGTATTAAAGAAGTTAAGCCAATGCTACAACCAGAAACATTTGCATCTTACATTTGGAGAGCCTGATATTCCTGCTCCTACTGCTCATCTCCTGTACTTGAATTTAGTAGTAATGAGAGATTAGATGTTTATTTGATTGCAGAGTAGCTTTTTAGGTAGACCTGCTTGATTTACTGACCTCTTTCTTTGATCATCCCTCTTCCTTTCCTTGACAGAATAATCAATCAATCCAACAATACAGAGATAGCCTCTTTCCCAATCTACAAGGTATTGTTTTGTGTACGTGGGCAAAATGGGACTTCAGAGAGTGACTGTTTTGCATTTACTGAAAGCAGCTGTGGAACAGAAGAGTTTCAGATCCATGTGTTCTCCTGTGAGATTAAAGAGGCAGTAAGTATTAGATGTTGTACAAGGACTAGTAAAAAGGCTACAAGCGGTGTTTCAAGCAGTTGTTGCAGAAGTGGAAATGATATACAGTGCCTTGAAAAAATCTGTGAATGTGCATATAATGAGATTCAGAGAATGTACATATGGGAATGCTAATATAATTTAACTTTCAGTATTCCAAAAAAATTCCAAAGCACACTGTAATGGGAAGATGCAGAAAGCCCAAGTTTAAGACAAATACTCTGTTTTTTCAGGCCTCATTAGGTAGGTTTCAGACTAAAGTTGCAGTATAGGCCTCGTGAACTACAGAATATAATTTTGCAGTGCTCTGCCCTAGATATTTTAGGAAGAATTATATGGTACTTTGGGAGAAAAGGGTTTCCTGGGGTGGAAAAACTGAGGCTGAAAAAGAGGAAATCTTGGGGTTTGTGATCTGCAAAAGCAGGCTGCAAGTTGTTAAATGCACAACCTGAAAAGTGCATTATTCCAGTTTGCTAATGAGCTGCATTCCTCATCTTGTCATATAGAATAACTTGGTGGGCATTACATGAGCAGAGAATGTGACCTGAATGGGAACAGGACATGTTGGTTCTGCTTTTGCTTGGTGATTAAACACCAGCTGGAATGTTTTGTCTTGGGTCAGGCATGCTTTGTGTTCAGTATGAGAGGCAAGTGACAGTAATTTGATGACCTTCAAACCCACATTTGCAGATTGCATCAGTTTGGAGGGGACCCTTGTCCAACCCCTCAGCAGCCAGCAAGGACACTCCAACCACATCCCTGGCAACCTGCTCCAGTATTTTATTTCATTGTAAAGAACTTCCTCCTAATGTCTGACCTAAATCTCCCCTGCTCCAGTTTCAAACCACTGCCTCTCATCCTTGTCACTACAAGCCCTTCTGAAGAGTCTTTCCCCAGCCTTCCTGTGGGTCCCCTTCAGACACTGAAATACAGCTATAAGGTCTCCCTGGAGCCTTCTCTTCTCCAGGCTGAACAGCCCTAATTCTTTTAGCCTGTCTTGGGTAGGAGATATGTGGCAGCACCATTACACAATGTTCTGTTTTGGATAAAACCATGAATTCTTCTGCTTCTCTGCAGGTCAGCCGAATTTTATACAGCTTCTCAACGGCATTCAAGCGGTCTTCCAAACAGGCATCTGAGCATGTTAAGGATTTTGTTCTTCCTACTCCAGACAGTGATGTGTACACTTTCAGTGTTTCCTTAGAAGTCAAAGAAGATGATGGAAAAGGAAACTTTAGGTAACCTGCATGGAAAGTAGAAACTCTTTGAAAGAACAGCTGGAGGTGTTCAAGGCCAAGTTAGATAAGGCCTTGAGCAACCAGGGAGGTTGGAGTAGCTGATCTTTAAGGTCCCTTCCAACCTAAGCCATTCTATGAAAGAAGCATCTGGCTACTTGCAGAATGCACAGCTGTTGTCTTGCAGTAAAACTGATTTGGTCTCTTTTCATAAGGAGACTTGTTATCAAAGGAAGCTGTGCTTTGCTTTCACCATTTTCTTCTCTCTATACTTTCTGTAAAAAGATTAAAAGTCACAATGCTTTTCTCAAGTTAGTTTATTTTACATGCATGACTTCTGAAGGGTATGCTCAGGGTAGGGCTGTGTAAATGGAAAAGATAGTAGAAAGTCTACTCAAAAAAATTGGTTTATCAAATACAGTCCAGTAGTCTCTCCTTTCTTAAATAAGCTAAGGAATTCTAAATTTATGGATGATTTAAAAAATGTAAACTAAGAATTACATGGGACAGGAGAGCAAAGTATTCTTTGCCTGACAGGTGAGTCAAGATTTTTTAGAATGAGAGCGAGCTGATAGTAAGCGTTAATTCTTTGACCTATTTATTTGTCACTTTAGCCAGTATATAGTGCATTTTCTGTTATTTTAACCTCCTGAATACTCCATGCAATTCTGCACATCTTTGTCTGATAAATTCCCCAGACAGGCAGCACACTAAGTGTGAGCCTACAGTCTGGTTTTCTTCAGTGCCGGTTTACTAACTTGTGAATAAAGGAAGAGAAGATCTCTCAGAGGAGCTGAGCCATTAACAGTTTAAATGGACTGCTGCTCTCTTCTCTGTATTTAACAGTTCATGTTCTGTACCTGTGCTTAAGAAACTTATTTCTTTTTATTCTTTCAGCCCTGTGCCAAAAGATAGAGATAAATTGTATTTCAAACTTAAACAGGGAATAGAGAAGAAGGTGGTGATTACAGTTCAGCAGCTCTCAAACAAAGAGTTGGCTATTGAAAGGTAAGATTCTTGCAAAAATAAGAGAGGACAGTAGTGCACTTTTCTTGCCCTGCATGTTATGGAGCAGAAAAACACCACAACAGTGACACAGGAAACAACTATGCAATATAATTAATTTCTAAGTGTGCAGTACTACAATTTTAAGTTCTTTTTGAAGTATTTGTGTGATTTTCAGGTGGAAACACAAAATACAGCCTTTAAGACTGAAATACTCTTGTTTTTTGTCTTTTGAATGTGATGTTAGTATTCTTGTAACAGTCAAATGCTTTTGCTTTCTGTTGTTTTAAGTAGTGCAAAAAATGGATTTGTTGTAATCCTGCATTACCTGCATCTCATTGTTTTGGAACAGTTACCTAGCTAAGTTGTGTGAACTATGTTAAGCCTTGGAGCATACTAATGTGTTTAATCCTGTACTGGAGCACTGGGTTTGGACTCAGCCTGCTGGTTAGAAGCAGCAAGCTTTTGGTGGAGTCTTCAAGATGGATGGCATTCATTGTAGTTTTGTTAGAACATGATCTTAATGTTTCTCTTCAAGTGACGGCAAAGAGCTCAGGAACAGTTGATGACTCATGTTGTATTTCCTGGGAATTACATGACGGGAATCTCTTTTGGACTGTGTAATCTGACTTTTTGAACAAAGCATTTGCACAAGAAATGGCCTGTGCATGTGAAGAATAACCATTAGTTGATGTATTCATTAACTGCAGACTCTTGCTGCTACAATAGTGGTGGTGTCATATTAATTGAAAGCAGGAAAGCCACCAGATGGCAATCTTAGCAAAAGAGTAGCAATGGGAGGATTCAATTTTAGTGAAAAGGGAATTCTGGATAGCAAGAGAATCAAGCAGAACCCCCACAATCCTCTCAGACCCGCAGATTGATCTCTTGATTTGCTTTCAAGCTCTTATTTCAGAAATGAAACTAATATTTTAGAAAAGGAAGATACAGCAGAAGTTTTTATCATCATTCCCTTGTGTGATAAAATTGTGCTTTTGCTGCTCATTGGCTTAAAAAAATAATCCTATTTTCAATGTATTTTTAACTCAAATGCTTTTGGCTTTAGAATTCATTTAACAAATGATGAAATTTTAAAATAGCATTTGGTGGTTGTCCCTCTGCCCAGCCCAAGTAAAGCTACCTGCCTTAGAAATGAGCTTCTATTTTTGTTGTTTAGGGTGTTCAATTCAGATGTTATTTTTACCACCACAAGCTTTGCTTTTAAAAAATTAACAACTGACATGCTGTACACAGGCTTGTTAGTTATTCCATGCAGTTACCCTGCATGATATTAAAATTCAAAACCTGTATAAAAGATCAATTCAGGTTACATCAGACAGGGAGCTTCTAAGAAGTAATTTAGTATGTCTTCAGAAGTATTTCTAAGTGGAAATTATCATGTGAACGTATGTCATTGCTGAAGAAAATTGGTCTCTGGTCTCAAGAGCTCAAGAATATTTCTTCATGGTTCCAGAAAAGTAAACCTGGTATCACTGGGAGAAACTCACTACCTCCTGGTGTTCAGAGCTGACTGGGTTTGGTTGATGGGGAGTAGGTTACTCAGTTGAGTTACTTTGTCCCTTCCTGCCTTTATGGCCTGTTTGACTTGGGTTTTGCCTGCTTTTATCTAGGTCCAAGCAGGTAAAGAAATTATGTTCATTCCTGTCTCCTAGGTTTGAGTCCTGGGTGGCTCTACACAGAGTTAGTCCCACAATGTGGGGTGTCAAATCTCAGTTAACAGGATTGCAGAAGAAAATTCTGGTTAATGATTGAAGGCAATAAAAAGTTGTTCTGCAGAGTGAAGTAGCCTTTTGTTCTGAGAAGTGAGAGGGACGGATCTCAGTACAGTGATTAAATATCCTACCATCATACAAGAAAGTTAATACCAAGTGATGTAGGTATGGCTTGGGTTAAAGATTGGGGACTTTAGAACTGAGGAACAGAGTATGGATGGTTGCTTAATAGTACTGGAAACTGTTAAAGATCATGTTAGCATGTTAATGCCATCAGCCTTGTCTGTGGGTAGCATTTGCATTGATATGAACTGAAAGGATGTATTAGTGAAGAGTAATTTCAGTTCTTTTTTTGCACATGTAGAAACTAACTGAATTTGGACATAGTAGTGCACCTGCACATAGCTTCTTGGTAGCCAGCTGTTAAGTGCAGAAAACTCAACATGTCAGAAAGGCAAGACTGAGGCCCACAGTCTGTGCAGGTCGTTTTGAATCATGGGTGTGTGGTTCAGCTTCGTCAAATTGGAGGCTGAATGTGTTGAGAGGTGTTTGTATAAAATTCACCTCCTCTGCAAGTGAGGGTCCTGAATTCATTTGAACTCATTTGACTATTCCAACTCAGTGGGAACAGAAGGCCTGACACACTTTTAGTAGCAGAGTACTGCCAGTCACTACTAGTAACTGCTTCTGTGAGAGGCAAGGGGTTACCTGTCTTCCTGACTCCCACTCTTTTGGAAGTGCAATACCTAAAATTTTTGTCTGACATCAGAACTTGTGTACATCAGGGAGATGGCACAGCAAGAGCTGGGATCTGCGAGCCTTTGAAAAGCATAAATATTTTGCCTGCCTCTGAATCTTAGCCTTATAGTTTTCTTTAGCAGCTGTGCCAAGAAGCTAGTGACCCCCCTATTCCTATAAATTATAGCCCTCTCAGAGCTTTTGCTACCCCAGGAAGAGAAAGTAGGCAGTCTACTGTAGTGTTCTGCCTAGTCTCACAGAGAAGCTTGCTTGTGTGGTCAAATACAAGTTCTAGCATCCCACCTACTTTGGTTGCTTGACATGACACTGCACTGTGCTTTCTAGATAAATCAAAATTGTTGTCTTCTGTTTTATTTACCACTTTGATTTGAGTAGTGAAAAGAGAATGGAGAAGGAAAAAAACAATTGTGGATGTAAATTACTGTGTAGGTTTAATGAGGTGGAAAATGAAAATCATATATTTAAATGGAAAAGGTGCAAACTTACTAGATGGTGTAGTAATTGCTTGTCTTAAGACTTTCACAGTTAATAACATTATTGAAATGATGCTTGCTATTATATTGCAGTTCATGATACAATGTGCTTGCTGGAGAACTGTGAAACGATTCTACCTTCATTGCTAATGTAGGAATATTCAAATAATCTCCTTAAAATTTGTTTGCTGAAAACCCTAAATTTTTGTTTGGCCAAATGTGTTGCCCAGATGGCAGAAGTGCTTTTGTTCAGACTTGGAGATGGTGGGAATGGGAGAGCTTTCCCCAGTGCATTCCAATATCTAGTGGAAGGGTACAGAGGAGATGGAGCCAGACTTTTCTTGTAGGTATTGAAAGGTAGGATTAGAGTCAGTGAACACAACTTCAAAGGTGGTGAGGCACTGGAACCGGTTGCCTAAGGAAGCTGTGGAAGCTCCAAGCCTGGAAATGTTCCAAGCCAGGTTGGATGGGGCCTTGAGCAACCTGGTCTAGTAGCAGATGTCCCTGCTCATGGCAGGGGAGTTGGAACTAAATGATCTTGAAGGTGCCTTCTAACCCAAACCATTCTCTGATTCTGTGAAGTTATTTCTCTGGGAATTCTTGATTTGAAGCCAGTTGTTTCTAATACAGAGGGAATTGATGATTGGCGCAGGCTGCCAAAAGAGATTATTCATTCGCTGTACTCAGAGATGCATAGAACTTGACTTGACAAAGCCCTGAGCAGCCTGTGTCAAGTTGGTCTTCTTTTGGGTAGAGGTTTGGATCAGATTGCTTGTGGAGATCGCTTCCAGTTGATATCATTCAGTGATAAAAGTGGAATGGTTGACGATTAGAGAATTGAACTGTACAGAAGAAAAGTTCTCAAAGCAAACCCATCTGAAATACAATCCCAACTTTCCATAGCATGTCATGATACAATTGCTTTCAAGTTATTTTTTGCTTCCTTGTTTAGAGGTCTGTGCTTATTTTGGGTTTACATTTTGCATTTGCATTTACTTTTGCAAGGGCTTGTAGTACTAGCACAAGAGTCAAAGGTTTTAAGTGTGAGGAGAGATTTAGACTAGAAGAAATTCTTTATGGGAGGGATGATGAGAGCCCGGAACAGGTTGCCTGGGGAGGCTGTGGATGCCCCCTCATTGGAGGTGTTCAAGACCAGGCTGGATGAGGCCTTGAGCATCCTGGTCTAGTGGAAGGTGTCCCTGCCTATAGCAGGGGTGGTTGGAACTAGATGGTCTTTAAGGTCCCTTCCAACCCAAACCATTCTATGAATTTGTGAATTTTTGTATTCATAATAGAGTTCTTCAAAGGAGAGAAAGATAAATGTGATTTGCAGAAACCTCAGACTTGGATTTGTGCCTTCAATATTTAGAAAGTTCAAAAGTCTGAATGTTTAAAGAATTAAATATTATTTTACTGTTGAAAATCTTGAGAACATGGTTGGGAATTCAGAAAATCAGGGCTCTGTATAATGCAGAAGTTCAGTTTTAAAAAGTTGGCTTTTAAAGGCCTCTCCTGTTTTACATCAGGGCCATTATGGGTGATAGAATGGGTAAATTTGTAGCTTTTCATATGATTGTATGAAAGCAATTTTAAAAGTGATCTGGGGAGAGTAAATCTCATCACTGAAGTATAGAAATTGTTGATATCCTTAAACTCAGTATTCAGAGTTGTTCTTTAAAAATAATTGATTGTTCACAGGTCAGACATAAATTTCTGTCGTCTTCATTCTGGAAAAGAATTTCATTGTCATTTCTATAATATATATTGTGATCTTTCCTGAGTGTTGCCATAACACTAACAAAAGAGCTGAGGAGAAAGGTTTTCTTTAAATTAGAAGCCGTGGGTGGCTGTGCCATTATGTTCAAGAAAATAATTTTGTATTTTGAAAAGCTAATATCTTTTTTCTTTTTTTAATTTTCTTTCTTTTCTTTTTTTTTTTTTCCTTCAAATTAACTTCACAGATGCTTTGGGATGCTTCTAAGCCCTGGAAGAAATGTGAAGAACAGTGACATGCATTTACTAGACATGGTAATACTTAACTCCAATAACCTGTATAGGAAGATAGAAGTGATTAAAAAAAACAAACAACAAATCACAGCAAACAAGCCTCTCATCTGGTTGGGTTTTGTTTCTTAAATCCTGGAGTTTATATCTTCAAACATGAAACTTGTTACATACAAAGGACAGAACATTTCAATTTATGTCAGAACCTGTGGCATCTGTTTTTTGTTCCCTTGGTGAAGCAGGGCCAGCTGACAGTGGGTTGTTACATGTAGCTGAGCTTTCTGTGTTGTGTTAAGCTTGTTGCTTAACAATTTAGAGCAAATAAGTGGTTTTATATTTGAGCTTTGGCAAAGTGGCACTGAAAACTCTGCTTTATTTGCTTAGTTTTAGTTTACATTCTTACTCAGAGTTTGGAGTTGTCACTTGCCTTCTACAGCCTTCGTTTCATAGAGTTGCTTCAATGAGAGCCATAAAATAGTCTGATCCTTTCTATGATAATAGCAATTTACTTTCACACTGTGGATACATATAGGAACATTTTTTTAACTCAAGAAGTGCTTGAGTTAAACCAATCAGACATGGCTGTATAGTTATCACATTTTGCATTTCCTTGCTCAAGTTGGTGATTCTAGTTACAGGTATTTAAGTTACTATTAGTTTTTATTTAGTTATTATTTCTCTTGTTAGATTGTTATTTCCCTGTTTATATTTATGAGCTCATTTTTACTGTTTTTTTTTGCTGACACATGAGTTTTGATTTTCCATTTTCATCATTTGATTAGAAAAATGAATAAATTATAGTGTAATAAACTGGCTTCTATAAATCCATGTAACATCTTTTTGCTGTATGGGCTGTATACTTGATTTTCTGAGCTTAGTCCACCTATAATTCTGTTTACATTTGCATTCCAAGTGCATTTAACTGCAGATTTAGATTGTGGAGTAGGAATATCAGTTTTCTTTTGTCTATAGGGAGGCTTTGCTATGGGCCTGTCCCAGAAAACCTCAGGGAGCAGATATTTGCCTGATGCTAGACATAGCTCGTACGTGCAGGTCTTGTACTCTGGTTATTCCTAGCAGGTCTATAAGAAGTACTTGTTGAAGTAACAGTTGTATAGCCTAAGATTATTTTAACCATAAAGAAGCAATTGATATTAGTATGGATTTTATCATGTGTGGCTGTTTTGACTTTATTTGCATATTATCCTAAAAAAAGGCCCTTTTAAATCTCTAGTTACTGTGGTCCATGCCTGATCCATTCTGGGAAAAATCTGGCAGAGGTGTAATTATGGATTGGAGAAAAATGAGTTGACCTTTGGGTTGGAGTTGTCTGTTAAGTTTTGGGTTTGTTTTGCTTTATTTTTTTCTGGATCGTTTCTGTCTGTACCATGTGGGCTAGTTCAGTTTTACACAGTTTCTTGTAACTCATCCTCTCCTTATAACCATCTCAGCTGCTCAGAAAGTGGAGAGGCAGACATAAGCATAATGAGCATTTAAAAAAATAATTGATAAACTCACTTATCTTCAATTTCTTGTATGTTTCTCCTTTTCTATTGTTTCTTCTGCATCTCTGGTTGCCCTACAACATTTCTCAATCCATTATTTCATGTTCTTTATTTAGATTGTGTTTTCTAAAGTGAACATAATCTTACTCTGAAGTTGCTAAAACTTCTTCCCCTCTCTGTGCTCAGTATCTTTGGTCTCAAACCATGACTCTAATAGAATCCTGTATGCTTACATTTGTAGGAATCCATGGGAAAGAGTTCTGATGGGAAAGCTTATGTAATTACTGGAATGTGGAATCCTAATGCACCCATGTTTGTAGTACTTAATGAAGAAACCCCTAAAGGTAATTTAATCTCATTTGTAAAATTGTTTTACCCAATGTGGATTTGGTTCATGTATTTTCTCCTGGGAATCATAGTGCATGTGTGAGTACATGCACTATTATGTTCCAGGAGTCATCAGAGAATCATAGAATGGTTTGAGTTGGACCTTAAAGGTATCTAGTTCCAACCCCCTGCCATGGGCAGGGACAATCTGGTCTAGAAGGAGGTGTCCCCACCCATGGCTGGGAAGTTGGAACTAGATGATCTTCAAGGTCCCTTCCAACCCAAATCATTCTGTGATTCTATGGTACAGAAAGGGTTTTCAATTTGAACAACAGTTCACTTGTATCATCTATTGTTTTGAGACATTTGAGCTTTGACTGATGCAGCCGTGTGTGGCTTGTTGCTGTGTTTAGATAAGCGTGTGTTCATGACTGTGGCAGTGGATATGGTGGTCACTGAGGTGGTGGAGCCAGTCCGGTTCCTGCTGGAGACCCTGGTGCGCGTTTATCCTGCCAACGAACGCTTCTGGTACTTCAGCAGAAAAACCTTCACAGAAACATTTTACATGAAACTAAAGCAGGTAATGCACCTTTGCTTTTTGAAGAGAAGCTGATGCTGTGAGCATTTGGTTTTGTCGGGCCTTTATAAAAGTTAGGTGGCATCTGCGCCTCAGGTGTTGTTCCTTTGAACTCTTTATTTCTCAGATGCCAAAATGCATAATGTCTAAGTCACATACATATGTTCAGTGCCTTTGTAAACTGGATTATAGCCACTCATAAGTCATTGCCATTGTGGGCTTAAACAATTTTGAACCTACCTATTGTGTGCTCTCTAATTTCATACCATCTGACCTGCATGTGGACTCCTACAGCAAGTCCATTTGACTGGTGAAATTGAGAAATGACTCTTCACCAGTTTACTGTAAATTAACTAATATGTAAGACAGGGAAATCCTGCCTCATGAGATTCAAAATGTGAAGGTACGTAAGAATACCATCCTTTAAAGACAAAAGATCCTAAAGCAGAGATTTGAAAGAGTTAGGCTGTTACCATTATCTTTTCAGAGTCTCTGAGAAGGTAGGTTTCTGCCTGGTTTCAGAAAGGGAAGTTGGAAGATGCCTGGAAAACTAAGCTCTGCTGCATGGAGATGGGGTTATAAAATGAACTGCATTCTTGTCCCTCACTGTCTCAAGGCTTTATGAGATGTGAGGCCAAGTGCATTATTGCAGCAATTTATTGTTAGCATTGTTTGTCTGATTCCTTACCGGGGCCTGTAATGGTATGAAATGTTCAAATAGCAGCAACAAAATAACCATTTTTAGCAAATTCTCTGAAGCATTTCTTTGGCAGTCCCTTGGAGATTGGCTTTTAAGTCAAGTTGTACAAACACTGCTTGATTCTGCAAGAGGGAGGGAAGATGAGGCTTAATGCATAGTTGTGTATTCCCTGCATGTCAGCTTTCTCAGTCCTGTGCTTGTGAGATTAATGTGCATTTATTTTTTCTCAAGCACTGAGAGGTGATACATCATAGATTCACAGAATGGTTTTGGTTGGAAGGGACCTTAAAGATTATCTAATTCTGACTCCCTGCCATGGGCAGGGACACCTCTCACTATACCATGTTACTCAAGGCCTCAAGCCTCATCCAGCCTGGCCTTGAACACCTCCAGGGAGGGGGCATCTACGACCTCCATGGGCAGCCTGTTCCAGTGTCTCATCACCCCTTCTGTAAAAAATTTCTTTCTAATGTCCAGTCTAAATCTCCTCTCTTCCAGCTTAAATTCGTTCACTCTCGTCCTATCACTACAAGCCCTTACATGGAGTCCCTCAACAGCTTTCTTGTAGGCCCCCTTTGGCTATTGGAAGGCTGCTCTGAGGCCTCCCTGGAGCCTTCTGTTCTCCAGACTGAACTGCCCCAACTCTTTCAGCCTGTCTCCATAGGTGTGGTGGTTTGGGCTGGGTGCCCTCTGCTACGTGGTGTACTTCCTGTGTCCAGAAGTCCAGCCCAGTGGGTGGATGCAGGAAACCAGGTATCTCCTACCACAATCCCCTGCACTGCTATAAAATCTAGTGCAGGGTCTGGCACTTCCTCTTTCTTCCCTCGCCAGCACCTGGTAAATGGGGAGATATCTCCCGGCCTTGGGCCTGACTAGGCCCAAAGCCAGGGGGATGGGCGGTCTCAGGCCTGGCCAGCCGAGACTAGCCTGGCAGTGTGTGGGGGGAAGGACGAGCCCTGGGGGTCTTGGGCCCACCCTCAGGTGGGGACAGGATGCTTCTGGGTCTATTTTTGGGGTTTCTTTTGTCACTGTTTTCTGGTTCTCTGTGCATATTCACCCTTTTCTATTTAAACTTTCCATCACTTTTGCAATCCGTTTGTCAGAGTCGTTATTTCTGCCCATGGTGGGGAGGGGGCTGCCTCAACCCACTACAGTAGGGGAGGTGCTCCAGCTTTCTGATCATCCTCATGGCCCTCCTCTGGATCCAGTCCATCTTATCTATAAATGTTTGTTCATTGGTTATCTGTTGGGTTATCCTTTGGGCAGTGGATGAGGTACACAGAGTGTCTCTCTCTGCCTGTTCTCATGGTAGGGTGATGCACAATTGCATCCTCCTGCAGCAGCTGTGAACCTGCTTTCTCCAGGAGTTGCATTATGGTATTGGTTCAAAAAGCGAGCAGCAGAGAGGCTAACTGCATTATTTGCATTGGAGTAGTGCCCCATCATCTTTCACTAATGAAACCAAAGACCAGTAATTTAATTATTCTGAGCCTGTTGTGAATATCTGAGATGTCATCTTCCTGTGGGGCACAGGAATAGGTCTGAAAAAACCCCAATCTGTGTGGATATTATGTGGCAAAGTGCTGCTGTGTTTAACACTTAGAGAGTAAATCTCATGCAACGCTGTTTCTGTATTCTGCTAGAGATTAACACAGCGATTTTAGGATGTAAGAAAATCTGAGACAAAGCAACTGTTCATCTGCAAATGTGGAGGCTGTCTGCATTTTAAATTTAAAGAAAACCCATTTGAAAATGTTGCATTCTCGGCTGGCTGATACTTATCTATAATCAGTGAAGCTTTCCTTTGAAGTTACCTACAGCTGTACCATTTTTAACTGAGGAGTATGGATGCTTTCTTTTTTTCCCTTTGCACCCCTTATAATGTGACAAACATACACATGACTCTCATTCCTGAGAAAACAGATCCATTTCTTCCTGCTCTGCAGTTCAGAGAAGCTTTTTACACTTTTGGGAAAGAAATGCTTTTAATCTTTGCCATCTTTCTACAAGATTAGGTCTAGGTTATGAGTGACGGGATCTCTCTAGCTGACCTGTAGCAAGTCTCTATTTGGCCAATTAGCAGCAGGACAGTTTGCACTGCAATAGCTGTTCCTGCCAACACCTCCCAAAGACGCTGTACCGCGGGGCACTCTTACTCCTTGGAAAATAACATTGCAGATGGCATTGGGATCAGCCATTAGTGAAAGCAGTTGAGCAGAAGTTGATTCTAGGAAATGTAACAGTGGATTAGTGTAAGAGGTCTCAGCTCCAAAGATAAATGGCTTCTCTGCACATGATAATGAATCACAAAATCCCAACATAGTGAGGGATCGTAAGGGACTTCTGGAGATCAACTAATCCAAACTTTCTGCTAAAGCAAGGTCCCCCACAGCAGCTTGTCCAGGCAGGTTTGGAATCTTCCCAGAGAAGGAGACTCTACAACCTCTCTCCAGTGCTCCATAACGCTCCGGGTAAAGAAGTGGAGAATCCTGTGATGCAACTTCCTGCTAATGTAAAGTCATGACAGAAATACTGCTAGTCCTTGTGCAAATGTGGAGTGTTTGACTGTGGGTGACAAATTAATGTGTTCAGTCTGCCCAGTTCTAGCATGCAGAGACCTTGGCAGGAGACTTCAGACTTGGGCTATCTCAGCAGGATGCCCATTGCAGCGAGGAAGCATCCATTAGTGATGTTCCAAAAGGAAGCATGTTGTGAAATGGCATTTTACTACACGAGGTAAATGGGGCCTGTCTGTATT
Organism: Picus viridis; assembly: GCA_033816785.1. NCBI lineage: Eukaryota > Metazoa > Chordata > Aves > Piciformes > Picidae > Picus > Picus viridis. The sequence continues at coordinate 25,718,611 of CM066588.1, forward strand.
GGCGAAGAAAAACCAGAACTCCTCTGAGAAAGGATTACAAATGGTTCTGACAGGTTGAACCAAGGTTGTTGAGATGGCAGCTGGGTGTGAGGAATGGCCTTGAATGCAGGTTACTTTGTGGTTTAAGATTGTTTTGTGTGGCTCTCTACCAACCTACCTGCCTACTTATCCACATTTTCATCTGAGAATACTGTCCTTGTAAAGGTGGATTCATGTAGACAGCAAATCAGTGCTTCAGAAACAAGAAGTAACTCAGTTATTGACACCTTCTGGAGATGACTCTTGCAGTTAACCAGACCACCCGCAGGGAGTTGAAGATTTGTGCTTTTTGTAGCATGCGACATAATCCATAGTACCTCATGTTTTCCTCCCTCAAAAATAAAAGTAATGGTTACTAATATTGGTGTCATCAATCCTTGATTGTGTTAACCAAGGCTTGATAACGATGCTCTGTGAGAACTGAAACAGGGACAATGGCTCTCATGTCATCCTCCTGAATGTGACAAAATGCAGGGTATTAAGTCTGCACCCCAAAAGTCATTACAGTGACTTCAGAAGTTCAGTCAGCACAACTGGCTGATCACTGGAGCCACTGCTTCCAGGGAATGTCAGCTTTAAAGGAAGATCTGAATGACTAACCTAAAATACAATAGGAAATTTTTCTCAGAATACAATAATTTATATTGTGTCACTCCAAGCAGTCCTGATTTAAGCTGCAGAATTTCACTGGTTTGTTGAAACTGCAGGTGGTAGTCAGCAGTTCATGTGCATCTCCAGTGAAGGTGTCCTGGAGCCTTCCACTTTATAATAATGTGGTTTTCTAAACAAATTGAATATTCTCTGACTTAATTGTGTTCTTTTCCTTTTTCATGGTTTATTTGATGGTTTTAATATGTTTTTAAAATGACCTTATTTTAACTTATTAGGCAAAATGCACAAAACCCAAATAGCACAACATTTTGGGCTGGCTCATGTAGTACAATAGTTTGGAGTTTTATACAGTTCTCTACAAATACAGCAATCACTCTGTATCAATGAATAATACTTGACTTCGGAACTGTAACGCAGAGGAAAAACAGACTTTTGTTGTGGCCAGAGGTGTTCCTCAGGGATCAGTACTGGATCTGGCTTTGTTCAAAATCTTCTTCGGTAACCAGGATGAGGGGCTTTGAATGGACCCTCTGCAAGTTTGCTGATGGTATGAATTTGGGGGGAGTAGCTGATGCCCTGTCTGGCAGTGCTGCCATCCAGTGAGATCTGGACAGGCTGAAGAGCTGGGTGAGGAAGAACCTCATGAAGTTCAATAAGGACAAGTGCAGAGTCCTGCATCTGGGCATGAATAACCAGGCACCAGTACAGAATTGGGCTTGTCCTGGTAGAAAGCGGCCCCGTGGAGAAAGACCTTGGAGTCCTAGTGGACAGTAAGTTACTTAGGGGACAGCAATGTGCCCTTGTGGCCAGGAGGGCCAATGACATCCTGGGGTGCATTAAGAAAAGTGTGTCCCGAGGTCTAGGGAGATTCTCTTCCCCTCTACTCTGGTGAGACCACACCTGCAATACTGTGTCCAATTTTGGGTTCCCCAATGCAAGAAAAGCTGGGATGTACTGAAGAAAGTCCAATGAAGAGCTACAGGGATGATTTGGGGACTTGAACATCTCTCCTGTGAAGAAAGGCTGAAAGACCAGGGGCTGTTTAGTCTGGAGTGGAGAAGGCTGAGAAGGGATGTTATCAATGTCTATAAATATCTGAGGAGTGGGTGTCAGGATGAAGGTGCCAGGCTCCCTTCACTGTTGCACAGTGATAGGAGAAAGAACGGTGGGTACAAACTAGAACACAGGAGGTTCCACCTCAACATGAGGACACACTTCTTTACAGTGAGGGTGATGGAGGACTGGACCAGGCTGCCCAGGGAGGTTGTGGAGTCTCCTCTGGAGACTTTCAAGATGCACCTGGATGTGTTCCTGTGTGACCTGCCCTAGGTGACCCTGCTTTGGCAGGGTGTTCCAGAGGCCCCTTCCAACCCCTAATATTCTGTGAAAATTTGTATTCAGTGCTTAAATTATAGGTTAGTAACTTCTTTTTCATATGGCAGTCTGTTGGAGATAGAGGATGTAGGTTAAACTGAACTTTTCTAGCCTGAAATAAAAAGAAAATCAAACACTGCCCTCCTCTTTCCAACCTTGGAAGTAATTTGTCTTGGAAGTTATCAATTAAGGGGAGCAGCAGGTTGGGAAGATAAACTGCTTTTCAGTGGAAATAATTTTGTTCAGAAAAACATTCTGATCTCAAATATATATATAGTTGCAGATACTACACTCAAATTTCCAAGTTAGTATAACTGTTAGATTGACAGGTAGTGATGCTTTATAACTTGTGTGCACATAGACACTCACATCTATATAGAAGTGAGAAACAGATCTTGGGCTGCAAACAAGTTCTCTAGCTAGGCACAGCCGTTACATTTCCCCTTTGAAAGGAGCATATTACAAAGTACACTCACTGGAAGGAAGATGAATTTTTCTGTTCTTTCAATGAGTAAAACACTGCAAGGAGCTTTTCACAATTTACAGCTTTCAAAAAACATGAGAGTTTGTTTTTTTTTTCTTTTAGTCTTGTTTTTACCTACTAAAAACTCCTACCATTAAATTTCCTCCCCCTCCTCAGGCATTTGATTCCAGTTTCTGTGATGCCAGTTACTCCAGTATTTTTCCTGTTTTCTTTTGCTGCAGTTTCTCTTTGACCTCACCTCATTGTGTATGTTTAAATGGGAAAGATTTTTTGGTTGTAATTCTGAACAGTACTTAAGAGGCAGCTTTGGAAATAATGCAGGTTTATTTATTTTTCCTACCTGAAAAACCTCAAAGAGAAATAGAGCTGTCAGCTACTGCCAGTCTATCTGTGCCATTGCAAAGGAATTTGAGGGAGTCTTACCCAAATGAATGTTTAGCCTTGACAGGAGACTTGCTTGCATGTGTTTTGGGTTTGGTTTTGACGTGCTGTTAGAGCTGTGTTTATCAGTGGTGTGGACCTAATACAGACATGTGTTTTGTTTTAGTCTGAAGGAAAAAGCCACACAAGTGCTGGGGATGCAATTTATGAAGTTGTCAGCCTACAAAGAGAGTCTGCAAAAGAAGAAGAATTGGTCAGTCCCACAAGTGGAGGGGGGCCTACGTCATCCCAGGAGGATGAGGCAGAAGAAGGTAAGAATAAATTATAGAATCATAGAATTGTTTTAGTTGGAAGAGGTCTTTATGATCATTGAGTCCAACCTTCAAAATAAGACCACCATGCCCATTAAATGAGCACTTACAGGTCCCATAGATAGTATTATTACATTTCTGCTATTAATTTACTCATTTAATAATTCCTCTGTGCATCTAGTAGAAATACAACTGGTTTGGACTTAAGGATCACCTGTAATTTTCTACTAGCTGTGGTTCTGTAGTGCTGCATTTTATACACTAAGCCATTATTTGGAGTTCTTCCAGTAGAAGCAGCAGACAAGGCATGCACAATTTTCTGTGTGCTTCAAAATGTGTTACTGCTGCCTTTGTGCTCTGCTTGCACAGACAGAAAACCTTTTGTAGAGGAATTTTTTTCCTGATCGGAAGCCATTTGCCTTCAACTTACAGCTAAAGGACAGCATTGAAATGGGCTTTGAAGTGGTGGGCTTTAAATATCTGTTGGTAAAGAAAAACAAACCAAATCCCAGACAGACTCATACAGGGAATTCCCCCATCCCTAAACTGTCTGCTGAGTTTGTGATTGTTACCCCTCATTTATAATGAGGGCTTAACAAAATATCTCACTTGGGGATCATGTTAAAGATTGGTGCTCTTCCTGGGCCTAGTGTATTTGCCTGCCCTATCCAAAGCTAACAGTTCCTCAGTGTTTTTCCCATGGGTGTTTTTTGTTTGATTTTTGTTGTTGTTGTTTTGGGTTTTTTTGAAGGCCCTTGGCCTGCTGCCTTCTCTTTGTACTCTGAGGGTTAGTGCATAGCACTCAGAATAGGCTTTCTCTGTGTCATTTTTCATCTGGGTATCTGACCTAGCAGGACTCGAGAGAGTTTTGCAAATTTGTTCTTCAGATTTCTGGCACTGTTCTGTCAATACTTAAAAAGTCTGACTTACTACAGCAGAATAAAATCCTTCTTGATTCTTACTCATAGGTAAGTAGTTGGCTGTTAGTTTATGCAATGCAGACGGGAAGCCTGTGATCAACACAGTCAGGAGCAGACAAGTAGGGTTACATGGTTACAAACACCCCCACATATCCCAGGTGACCCCAGGCTTACAAAACCCCCAGCCAGGTGCTCTTTAGTGAAGTGAAAAGCTGCTTGTAACCCCTGGGAAGGGAGCAGGATGGGCATTAACTGTCACTCCCTCCTTTGTATCAAGTCCCACTGACTGGTAAATCCAGTATTTTCTCTAAAGGAGCTTTTTTTGTTTAATTGGCATTTGGGATTGCTTTGCTGCTCATAGCAGGAATTCGGATTTGACCTTTGGCTCTTGTGGTTCAGTGTAGTGTAGTTCAGCATCTGTGGGTGTTCTTTTCCCTGCTGGATGTTGGAATTGTATTGGGCAGAATGTTTTTGGGAGCTTATTTTATAGGATAGAGTTTTAAGTAATTGAATCCCTTTTAAAAAAATAATAAAATAAATATTGCTTCTTACTGGGAAGAGTAAAGCACTGTTCCAGAACTTGGTGAATGTAGCACAATCAGTAATAAAGTGGATATTGTCATCATGGTACTATCCTAGACAGGCTTTATTTTATTATAGTGTAAAAGTATTCCACTGGGATATGAGCCTAAGTTCAGCTTTGGTTTAGCTTCTAATGCTGGTTTCCATATTTTTAAATGTAGATCACTTCCTAAGAGAAGGCATTAAAAATATCATGATGTGACTCTGTTCTCATGGAAACTGCATTTAGAGTTCTCTGCCTAGAACTTCTCTATCCTGGTGGATATGCAGGTTAAATGAGTCATTTGCAGTTGTGCTAAATAAATCTCTTCATTCTTTTTCTTTCTTTTTCTTTTCAGGGTACTAATTATGATGATGGAAAAAAACCCTCTTGAGTTTACAGTGTCTTGTCTTAGCCTTGGAAGAAGGCTTTTCCTTGTCTTAAACATTAAGGAATACCTGGCCATAGAGGGTTTTTTTGTGCTTGCAGCCTGACTGGGGCAGGTGTGCTTTATAAGGACTTCATCATTTCCTAGGCCAAAGGCTGATGTTCCCATTACAGATATTGAGAATTATTATTTGTTCTTCTTTTTAATTTTTGCTATATCCTCATATATCTCCTACATGCCCACAGAATGGTACTTATTTTGCTTCAGAAGCACTCCACATTGCAGTTTCTGTTGTGTATGCATGCCTCAACTACAGCTGTCCTGATTCCTGTGTACCCTGTGTGTGCACACAGCTCAGTGGGATGTCTCATGTCATGACTGTACCAATAAAGATGTTCATAAGAAGGATTTTTTTCCCCCCAATATTATTCTTTTTGTTTTAACAAGAGGCCAAACATGATCCCTTCCCCCTATGGCAATATAAGATACTGACTGCATTAGTGTTAGGCGTAGCCAGCATATACAAAATTGAGATCATATATTCCTTAAATAACATTCTTAGCTTTTAATATGATTTCCTTGTTTTAGCTTTATTTTTCATCTGAACAGCTATATAAGAAAAATAAATCAAGAACTTTGCAGGGGTTGTGCCATAGCTACTTAGAGGTCTTTTAAGATCAAGCTCATATTATTATTATTTTAAAAAAAAATTATTAATTTTGTGATAGATATTTCTGGTAACCCAGTCATTTAAGGTTCCTTGCTTTGGAGCTAATAATTTTAAAAAATATAATTAATATTAATGATTTCTTGTCAAAACCTGGAATGTAAAGTACACCCCTCGAGAAGTTTCTGCTCTGTTCAATTTGGAATATAGTTTTTGAAAAATTAAAATACATAACGAGTCTTACAAGTCTTACACTTCCTGGCAAGGCCTCAAGGAAAGTGGAGCTAAGTATCAATTTTTATCAATAAGCAGAGAAGTTCAGTATTAATATTTAAGTAGAGCCTTGTAACAAGGTGCAGGGCACAGTTGCTCAGACTTCTCTTTCTCCATTTTGGAGCATTAGGAGTGAGAACATGCCCAGAAGTGGTACTTCCTGTACTGAGATGGTCAAAACAGACAAAGCTGCACAGAGTGTTTTTGTTGTAATGTCATTCTGTGGCTGCTTGCATGTGTGAGCCTAAGACTGGAGAAAATGGCTTCCCAGCAGAAACACTGGCCAGGGGAATGTAGCCCTAGAAATAAATAACAAAGAAGGCAGCCAACAGCATCCTGGCCTGGATCAGCAACAGTGCGGCAAACGGGACCAGGGCAGTGATTGTCCCCCTGTACTCAGCACTGGTGAGGCCACAGCTTGAGTACCTTGTTCAGTTTTGGGTGCCTCACTCCAAGAAGGACATTGAGGTGCTGGAGCATGTCCAAAGAAGAGCAACAAAGCTGGTGAAGGGTCTGGACAACAGGTCTTACAAGGAGTGGCTGAGGGAACTGGGGTTGCTTAGTCTGGAGGAGAGGAGGCTGAAGGGAGACCTCATTGCTCTCTACCAACTCCCTGAAAGGAGAGGGTGGTTGGTCTCTTCTGTCCAGTAAAAAATCAAGAGGGAGTAGCCTCAAATTGCATCAGGAGAGGTTTAGATGGGGTATCAGAAGAAACATCTTCACTGAAAGGGTTCTCAAACACTGGAACAGGCTCCCCAGGGAGGTGGTTGAATCCTTATCCCTGGAGGTGTTGAAAAGACACAGAGATGTGGTGCTGAGGGACGTGGATTAGCACTAGTCTTGCTATAGAGTTAGAGAATGGTTGGACTCAATGGTCTTTGTCTTCTCCAAACAAAACAATTCTGATTCCATGGCTAGGCTAGCTTCTTTTAGCAGCAGTGCTTGCTTTCACCATACAGGAAATGAGTTCATTTGAGTTTCTTCTTGAATCAAAATACTATTAGAAGGCTTAGGATCACTGTAAGTGGGAACAATTCAGTTTAAACCCAGAAAATAGACTTTAAACTGTTTGTAACATAGTTGAAGATGCTTTTTGCTGGAGTTTTATGTCGTCCCAAGTGACTGGTGACTAGCTTTTGTTCTAACTATAAATTGGCAGCAGAGCTAACACAGGATGTCTAGCAGACCTCCTGAAGCAGGTGATTCCTGATAGGTAAAAGATAACATGCTTACCAAGTCTCTAAAAAGGAGTTTCTGAGCATGGGTTTTAGATTACCTCTAGAACACTCTCACATGGCTTACAGGAATGCAGTTGTAATTTATCACAACAATCGATTTCTTGGTGGTTTAGTTGCAACTTTTCTGCTCCTCAGCTGGGAACTGAGCAGGGCTGCAGTTGACAGCAGAGTGGATACTGATCTATCAACACTGGAGTTAAATAAAAAAGAATCCTATTGAAATGGTTGGTGTTTAGTTATTGGTCTTTAATAAGAATAAATTCTGTGTAACTGAAGCTGTAGAAGTGAGAAAGAGCCACAAAAGAGCAAACCCAAGAAGCTTTAGAGAGTAAAACTTTTATCTCTGTGTTCTCTCCAAGAACAATGTTATACAATAGTAAAAACAGCATCATGAGAGGTAGGGAAATTTGGCGTGGAGATGGTGAGATTTGACAGTAAAAATAGAAATGGAAGGTTAGAGGACCCTGACAGCTTCAAAGAAATCTGAATGTGGTGCGTTGGACAGCACAAAAAGTGCATACTGTAGGTAAGGAGTGGGCAATACTAAATGATTGGAGATGATCAGTCAGACTAAATTAGGGTGCTGTGTCAAGTGTTGTGGGTGGGTAGAGGCTGTTTTCAGGATTCAGAAAAGCAAAGGAGTAGAGGAGGTGGTGTTTTAGGAGTCAATAGAGCTATTGAGAGTATTTAGTGATAAAACAGGGACTTAGGATGAGGGACAGTATGACCAAATGAGGGTGATTGAGTCAAAAGAATGACATTAGTAGTGTGAAAATAGTTGACTCTGCATTTTTATCCACATTAAAATAGCTTTGTGTAATTCACAGGAACTGTTTGTTGTATTAATCCAAAACAGTCAAGTGGGTGGGTCCCAAAGAAGATCAGTTTAATCTGTACTGCACTCTTTTTGCTGTCTCCATAAAAATTGTCTGAAACTTCCTAGATCTTGTATTCATGAGGTCATCTGACTAATAGCTGTCTTCAGACAAGAACCTTTTGCTGCAGATCCATAGGAGGTCACTGTCCCAGACTGGTGAAGATCTGAAGGTACCTTTGGGGTTTATCTAGTTCAACCTTCAACCCCTCTGCTAAAGCAGGGCTCAGGATCACAATATCCAGATGGGTTTGGAATCTCTCCAGAGGAGACTCCACAACCTTTCTGGGCAGCCTGCTCCAGGGCTCCAGTACCCTAACAGCAAAGAATTTTTAACTCCTGTTGAGATGGAACCTCCTGGGTTCCAGTTTGTGCCCACTGTCCCTTGTGTCACTGAGCACCACTGAAAAGAGTGTGTCCCAAATAATTTGCCCCCTTTAGCTCTTGCTAAGCATTGCTTAGCTCCCCTCTCAGTCTTCTCTTCTCCAGGCTAAAGAGCCCCAGGTCTCTCAGCCTTTCCTCCTTACAGAGATGCTCCAGTCCCCTCAGCATCTTTGTAGCCTCCACTGGACTCTCTCTAGTAGTTCCCTGGCTCTCTTGAACTGGGGAGCCCAGAGCTGGTCACAGCTGAGTTTTAAAATGCACTTCTGAAAAATGCAGATCTACAGCTTCTAAATGAAAGGAAAATACTCCTGATGAGCCTGAACTCTGCTAACTGTTCCCTTGCAATAATCCCTTGGATTATTTTCCTGCCTTACAAGTTAACTTTTAAAAATTAAAAATCAAGAGAATAAATGCACTTGTTTGACTTCTGCAGCTAGTACTGTGCTGCCAGAAGGAATTTAAGCACAGAAGACTATTTTCTTAATATGCCCTGAAGGGTGGCAAGCTCTTGAAAGTTAGAATTGTATTTAAATTTGTCCATGTAAGTCTGACCTTTGTGTTAAGAGTCAAGTACTTGAAATGTTCAGGATTTGAAGCACATCTGTGGCTTACAGAAGCATTCAATAAAATTACAGGGTTGTAAATGGAAGGGAAACTTGGGGTATTTTAAGGTTGTTTCTGTTGCAGGTTTGTAGGGAGATGGAAGAACAGGGAAGTCACCTATGTGGGACTTCACGTTCTTTCCTGCCCTGTAACTCAGGTTGCTGTTGGAGTTCACTTGTGAGCCAGGTTTGCAAGCAAGGCCCTCAAGAAACGAGTGGGGCTCCCTCTGAGTTATCATACCCTCCTTTTTCCCTCCAGTGTCCACAGGACACTCCTGCAGGGTGCCCCTACCTATCTCATAGGTAGGGATTCTGTCCTGGATAAAATCTGCTGCTCACACTGACTTGGTGAGCTTTCAAGGCAAAGCATAATTCCATTGTTCTGAGCAACAGTTCATGAATGCTCCAGGGAAATGTGTTGATGACTTCAGTTTATTCTTGCAGAATGATGGGGGAAATGGCTTCCATATAAGGGGAGTTTTCAGTTCCTCAAGTCCATAGGTGAAATCTGTTTCTTAGATTGCAGTCCTTTATTGACTTACATGAAATCACTTCAGATTGTGGTACAAACCAGATTGATGATTGCGTCTTCTCTGGAATGTTTTGGATGCTTTCTTTTGGTAATGGTTGTCTTACTTGTGTGCAGAAACAGTATGGTGGTTTGAAAGTTGTTTGGAAAAGGATTTTACAAACCTGTTGGTTTATTAGGCTGTATCAAGAGAATTGTGGCCAGAAGGTCAAGCAAAGTGATTCTGCCCCTTTACCCTGCTCTTGTGGGACCCCACCTCCAATACTGTGTCCAGTTCTTGTGTCTCTATCATAAGAAGGACATGGAACTGTTGAAGTGAGTCCAGAGAAGGGCCACAAAGATGATCCAAGGGTTGGAGCACCTCTGCTATAAGGATAGGCAGAGGGAGCTGGGATTGTTCAGCCTGGGGAGGACTCCAGAGGGGTCTCATAGCTGCCTTCCAACACCTGAAGGGAACCTGCAGGAAGGCTGGAGAGGGACTTTTCATAAGGGTGTCTAGAGACAGAACAAGCAGGAATGGTTTTAAGCTGATGGGAAGTAGGTTTAGACTGGGTCTCAGGAAGAACTTCAGTGTGAGGGTGATGAGACTCTGGAATGGATTTTGCAGCGAGGATGTGGATGCCCCCTCCTTGGGAGGGTTTGAGGCCAGATTGGGTGCTGCCTTAAGCAACCAACTGTAGTTGAGAGTCATCCCTGCCCATGGCAGGGAGGTTGGAGTAGGTGATGCCAAAGCCATTCTATGATTCTATTGCTAGAGAATCTTAGGTTTCAGTCATGAGTGACACACTTTTGTGTAGCCCCAGGCTGTCACTGATGTGCTCGTGTAAGTTCACATTTCATGTAATTTAAAAACTAACTTTTATATAAAGGTGATTAAAGAGATTTTTCTCACCAAACAATTCCCCTTGACATTTTACTAATAACTGTTAACATCAGAGTGAGATTCCTGTCTTTTTAGTTTTGGTCATTAGTGTTCTGTTAAATTGTCAGTATCTTAAAGTGCCTTGCGGGCTGCATTTGCACTGCAAGTAAACGCCAGGCAATAGATAATTTCTATGTGTCTCTAATGTTGATTTTCTTTTGCTTTTGCTGCTATCAAGTATGGCAGGAGATGCTAATGTACAAATTTGTAAATTACTAACAGGGAGTAAAGAATTGCATTGCATTAGAACTGTGACATCTCAGCTGTGACTTTCTTGTGCATTCTCAGAGATGTCAGTTTTCAGACAGCAGAGTGGATGTGGAAGTTGTTTATATTTACCAGAATGCCTCCAGTGTGCAGCATTTCATTGGCTTTGTCATATGTGTGGGAGCAAAAATGCTGAACTGAAGCAGTAATTTTTCTCCACTCTTTTATTCAGCTTTAAGCATTTGTACATCAAATGCAGCTCTGTCATGGTGGCTTGCTTGTATGTTCACTGCACAAGCGTAGAACCACAGAACCAGGTTGGAAAGGACCTTTAAGATCATAGATTCCAACCATTATTGTTCTTCTTGGTTTTTACTCTCTTTATATGCACTGCAGTTGCTGCCAAATTAATTTGTCTTCAAGTAAATTACATAACTTAGATATAATCAGAAGGTTCTTGTGAGCAGAATTCAATGCAAGGCTTCTTTGTTCATATTCATACATCTGTATTTTTCTGCTCTTCCCTCTAAATTAGGAAATATACTGAGGATTGTAATTTCATAAGTGTATAATTTGGAATGCATTTTGAAATATTTTTTTTCTCTTTATCAAAATAATTTGTAAGGCACCGAAATGGATTTCATAACTTTGTTTCAGTCTTGCCTTTCCTGGCAAAGCTATAGTTCATGCTCTGTAATTTCCTGTTCTATTATAAATGGAAACTGGCTTTTTTTGGTGGCCTTTCTCTTTTATCTAGGATGTATAGAATAATTCCATGTCAGGAACATCTATATCTTTTTGCCCTGATAATATGCTGCCAACTTCAGCTCCCCCTTCATTTTTGTTCTTCTCCTGCAAAAAATCAAACTTCTTATTTTTGAAGTATTCCCATTCTATTCCCACCTTTCTTCATGACCTAATTTCCTTCTTCAGGCTGCTTCAACTACGTTATTTTTCAGTTCCACCTACTCTTTCATTTCACTTGTAACAGCTTCTCAATTAACACTCATTAAAAATTTGTTTTCTTCTTCCCATCAATGCTCAAATCCCACCTGTTCATTTTTATCTGCTCTATTCATGTGTTTCTACTCGCTTTAGGATGTGCTTCGCTTTTATACTTCAGCTCTCTGAAACAACGGTAGAGTTTTCTACCTCATGTGCCTGATTTCTTAACTAACAGTGGTTTTGACATGTTGTATGTCAGGTGATCTAGTAGATTCCTTTAAGAAGAGCTGAACCTGTTGGACCATGAGAGTGGTGAAGCCCTGGAATGGGTTGTCCAGGGAGGTGGTTGAGGCCCCATCCCTGGAGGTGTTTAAGACCAGGCTGGATGAGGCTCTGGCCTGCCCTATCTAGTATGGGGTGTCCCTGCCCATGGCAGGGGGCTTGGAACTAAGTGATCCTTGTGGTCCCTTCCAACCCTGACTGATACTATGATACTATGAAAAGCAGCTGTCTAGCTATAGAGCTGGTGTTAAATGTGGATGAGGGGAGTATCGTTTAAAGGAATGTTTTTTAAGTAAGATGCAGGGAAAAAGCCCACTCAAAAAAGCCCACCCCAAAATAAAGTAACCTTCTTGCACTGTCAAACAGGAAGATTAAAAACATGCAAGCATATTTAATACCTTGGTTTTTTTGTTGACATGAAGAAGAGTTATTAACTGGAATCTTATTTCCTCAAACCAGAAATGGAAATTAGCAATAAACATAACAAATTACTTTACTTTTCTTATAAAGACTCTGTTAAGTATGTTAAGTACCTGATCAGAGGAACATCTGTGCTATTGGTTTCTTTTTGAGTTGGTGTCTCAAGGTATTTTGTTAGTCCCTGCACAGCTTGTCTGTGCTGCTGTGGATACCTTTGAGGTGCTCCATGTTCCGTATCTGTGTGTGGGGTCAGAGGCCTTGTGCTATCCGGATAAATGAGTGGAAAGAAGAGGCAAAGATTTTGTGTCTCTGTGTTCATATTTGGTGTTTTTCTTTCTTTCTTTTTTTTTTTTTTTTCCTGTGGGGCATTGGTTTATAACAGAGAGTTCCTCTATGTGTAGTTCTTCTGTTCTGAACACTTGATGCCTCAGTATCTGTTTTGAGTACTTCTCATCAAGAGAAAATACAGACCTGGTAAAGGGAAAAAAATCAGATGTGATTGGAAGTCTGGACAATGTGTTCTCTGAGGAAAGCGGCAAAGAATTGTAAAGAAGAAAGAATAAAGACAAATACAAGGCAATTAAACTGATGAAGGCTTGGGAGATCACATCTTAAAGAGGAGAGGCTGAGGGAGCTGGGATTGTTTAGGCTGAAGAAGAGGAGGCTGAGGGGAGACCTCATTACCCTCTACATCTCCCTGAAAAAATGTTGGAGTGAGGCTGGTGATGGCCTCTTCTAAGTAACTGAGGATGTGAGAAGAAGAAATGGCCTTGTATTGCACTAGGGGAGATATAGGTTGGATATTAGGAAGAATTTCTTTCCTGCAAGACTTACCAGGCATTGGACCAGGCTGCCCAGGGAGGTGGTGGAGCCCCCATCCCTGGAGGTGTTAAGAAAATGAGTAGATGTGGCACTTCAACACGTGGTCTAGTGGTCATGGAGGTGTTGGGTAGAAGGTTGGACTTGATGATCTTAGAGGTCTTTTCCACCCTTGATAATTCTATAATGTTTTTGGAAGTGAGATGTGCTGAAATTGTATTCCATGTTGCCTCTGCTTAGGATAAAAAAGTAATTGACATAAATTGCAGGTAGAAAGAATTTGGCTTGAACTGAGAGATGTAGTCCATAGAGTAAAAGTAAGGGAGTCCTTGGAATGAGCTGCCTAGGGAGGTAATTGGAGGTTGATCAGACAAGTATCTGCAGGGGACTGTATGATCAAGACCTGTGTTGTCTTTGGTTGAATTAAAAAGTAAGGCCTTGAATAACCTGGTGGAGCTGTCTTGTAAGGTTCATCTTAATCACTCTGTTGCTATCTTGGGAGATAGTCAAAGCTTGTCATGGCTTTACAGTGTTCCAACTATGTATAGCCATTTTGCTGCATAGGGTGCTTTTCTGTGGCACTTTGTCAATTACAAATACTTCATTAAACCAAAGTAAAAACCCAAACATATGCCTCTCTAGGCCAAAATAACCTTACTGCCGTTTCATATCAAAGGCAGTTGTTGTCATTCTGAAAGCTGTATTTGTTTCCCATTAAAACCAGTTTTTCAAGCTCTTGCAGATCAGACTAAATCCAAAGAGGTGCCTCTGCTATGTGGAAGTTGAGCCACGTTGGGAAGTGTCTCCTAAATCATTAGTTGGCAAGAGTAATGAGCCATAGTTTATTTTGCTGAAGTGCTAAGAGGTCATTCTTACCAACAATCATACCTCTGCAAGTTGGAGTCTGTGTATAAAAGGGGAGGGGAAGTAGTAATGCAGCCTAGTACACAGAGTATTGCTACATGGCAAATGTTAGTGCTGGGCCACTTAAAATGCAATTCCTTGTGCCCTCTTCTGAACAGTCTGCTCACATAGTAAATAATTTATCTGAGGAGTATTTCTAGATGGAGTAGGCACAGAATTGGATATCTCCAGTAGGCTGCCAATCATCTCTTCAGTTAGACTCAGTTTGTTCTTAAATGTCCCTAGGGATTTTTGAAAGAGCCCATTTCTGTGTTTGTCTGTAGGTATGCTAACAAAATAGACAATGTGCAAAACCTGTCAGCCAGAGATCCTTCCCCAACCCACATGGTAGCTGTACAGGTTTCCATATTTGTCTCATGAAAATGGCTAATGTCCAGAAGAAGAAAAGCAAATGCTGTTGGGCCAGAAGGAGAATCTGAATAGGCCTCACCTTAGTCCATGAGACTGGTTATGGAGCAAATACTCCCAAAAAACTGTGACCAACCTCCTTGCTTTCTGTGATAAGGTGTCCTGTGGTGTGGATAAGGAATGAGCGGTGGATGCTGTGTGCTTTGATTTTAGCAGGGACTCCATCACTGTCTCTCACATTGTCCTTATTAAATCAATGAGATAGGGACTGGATAAGTGAAAAATAATGTGGTTGGAAGGTTGGCTGCACTGCTGGGATGAAAGAATCAATCAATGGTGCAAAGTCCAGCTGGCAGCCAGCAAGTGGTGGTATCTTTCAGGGATGAGTGTTGGGATCAATGCTGTTAAATGTCTTTATTAATCATCTGTGTGATGGGACAGAATGCACGCTCAGCAGGTTTGTGGCCGAAAACTTGAGGAGTGGTCTATAATACTTGAGGGCAGTTCTCCTACTTAGAGAGACTTGCACATGCTGGAGAATTGCATAGGCAGGAACCTCATGAAACTCAACAAAGGCAAGTGCAAAGCCCTGCACCTGTGGTAGAATAACCCCACAGGAGAACACCAAGAAAAAAGCCGCTTTTGCAGAAGAGATCCAGCAGGCAAAAAAGCTGAAAATGAGCCAGCATTGTACCCTCAGAGCAGCACAGGCCAAGCACACCCTGGGCTGTATCAGCAGGAATCAAGCCAGCAGGTCCTCTATTCAGCACATGCAAGACTGCATTTGGGTACTGGGTCCACTTTTGGGCTCCCTGTGGTGCAAGACAGATGTCGAGACACTGGTGCAAATAACAGGAGCAAGATTGAGGGAACTGAGTTTAGTACAGGCTGGAGAAGAAAATGCTTAGAGGGGTGTGGTGTGTATTAGTACATCAGAGGACTTGGAACCAGGGACTTCTGAGAGGTGCACAACTCGGAGGCTGAAAGGCAAGACACCAGACACAAGTTGGACACCTGGGAAATTCTGTTTAGGCAAAAGGATGGTTTTGGTGGGTTGGTTTGTTATTAAACCGTGAACATGGTCAGATAGTGGAGCAGATTGTCAGAGAGATTCTGCAATCCCTTTTCTTGAAAGTGTTCACCCTCTCACTCAGGTCTGAGTGACCTGACCTAACTAGAGCTACTTGGAGTAGGAGATTGGACTAGGTGATCTCCAGAGGTCTCTTCCAGCCCATAACATTTTATGCTGGTGCTGTGCAGAGCAATAATTACTCTGATAGGGCAATCCATCAAAGGTTGCTTTAAATGGAGACTCTGAATTTAGGGAACTGGTTCATGAGGCATGCATGAAGAGTGAGGCTTCTGTGAATTTTGTGAAACACATTGCAATTCAGAATAAACAAACAAAAACCTGAGAGGTTTACTGTTAGCTCTAAGTGTTCTTAAAGGCTGTTTGTGTATACACGCATTTACAACACAGCCCCTCATGTTTGCTCGCTTGAGATGTTCTCCATCCTCTCATTCTGTCCAGTTGAAAGGCTCAGAGAGGTTAGGGCAGAGAAAGGAGGGAGGGTGAAGTAGGCAGTACATTTAGAGGAAGGCATCTGTGGCATTACCAGCAGAGTAAGGGTGGATAAAATCATGCTGTGGCTAATGGTTCTGGTTTATGCATTACACAGAATGGTTTGGGTTGGAAGGGACCTTAAAGATCATCTAGTTCCAACCCCCTGCCATGGGTAGGGACACCTTCCCCTGGACTTGGTTGCTGAAGGCCTCGTCCAGCCTGGCCTTGAACACTATAGAAAGTGGAAGAAAATGTGTAAAAGTACACCTCAGAGGAGAACATCTACAGTTAAATAACCCTCCCATAGCCTCTTCTATTTATTTTTATTTCTTTTCCTTCATTTATACCTAAGTTCTTATACAGGTTGGGCTATGTAAATTGTCTTCAGAGTGGAAACAAGGTGGAGATTTTAAAAGCTGTTTATTCTCTCTCCTTTGCCCTGTTCTATTTTGAAGTTTGACGTTAGCATCTTTTGAAAGGGAGCATATGGCATTTCTAATTAAGGCCCATGATTTTCTGACATATAACTGAATAATACATTCCAAATACTGTTAAGCCTTCCAGATGAAAGAACTTTCCAGGCTGAAGCACTGAAGCTTTGTGAGCTATTTTGCCAGAGTGTGTATGCTGTGTAACACTGATCTCCTTAAGAACCTCAAGGAATTTTGCATACAATCCCAGTGCAGGGAGAAAAGGGAGGGGGTTGTGTCTTTTGTCTGATCTTGGCAGGTTTGGGTCAGATAACAGCTTGTGTGCTTTGTTCCTGAAAGTATTCAGTGTAGCTTCGTTTCTGAACTTTTTCATCTGGCTGGGGATTTAATTCATCTCTATCAGATTTTGTTTCAGACCACAAGGTTGGTTTGTGTCTCTTCACCAGTGGCTCTTGCAGAAATGCATTGTAGCTCTTCTGTCTCTCCAAAGCAATTCAAATCTCTCCTTTTAGAATTTGCTGCCATTGTGTCTTCCTTTACCTTCAGTGTGTGAAACCTTCCTGAACTGATGATTTAGGATAGGTTTCTGGTGTGAGCCAGTTTTCTTGAGATCCTTAGTATGTACCAGTATCACGAGAAGGAGTTTGGGGTGTTGGTTGGTGACAAACTCACCATGACCCATCAGTGGTCACTGGCAGCCCGGAAGGCAACTGTATACTGGGCTGCATCAAAAAGAATTGTGACCAGCAGGATGAGGAAGGGGATTCTGCCCATCTACTCTGCTGAGACCCCCACCTGGAGTACTGTGTCCAGACATGGAACTGTTGAAGCAGGTCCCAGAGAAGGCCAAAAAGATGATCAGAGGGCTGGTGGGGAGATTTCTGGTGAAGTAGGGGCTGTTCAGCCTAGAGGAGAGAAGGCTCCAGGGAGACCTTATAGGGGCTTTCGAGTACCCGTGAAAGGGGCCTACAAGAAAGCCAGAAAGGGACTTTTTACAAAGGCCTGTAGTGATGAGAGGGAATAGATTGAAGCTTCAGGAGGGGAGATTTAGACTGGAGATTAGGAATACATTCTTTCCAGTGAGGGTGGTGAGACCCAGAACAGGTTGCCCAGGGAAGCCATGGTTGCTCCCTCCCTAGAGGTGTTTGAGGCCTGGTTGAATGAGGCCTAGATCAGTCAGGCCTAGTGGAAGGTGTGCCCATGGAGGGGGTGGTTTAGAACTAGATGACTATTAAGGTCACTTCCAAGCCAAACCATTCTATGAATTTCTGAATCATTAACATGTACCTTGTGTCTCTGAATGATGAGTGTACTCAGTCTAGAGAAGATTCCCTCAGAATATCTTTCCTTATTTTCATGGGAAGTAGAATGGCTGCACCCAGTTAGGCAGGTCAGGAGAGGAGAGAATTTAAAGCATGTAATCCATTTATTTGCTTTACTTTAACTTTTTTTTTAGTTATTACCAGGACTGGGTGGTGAGGAGTTTTGCCTCTAATCTATTTTTGGTGGTTTTAAAATCAAAGGGGAATTGAGTTTTCAAATACATTTCCCCCATTGGAACGTAATGGTTTCCTATTGTTACTGGGAAACTTTTATAGTGATGCTAATTTGTGGTTAAAATTATAACTTAGAGTGGTTTAGATCTTTATATTTCCATCTTTAGATCTAGTGAATATATGCAAACGATTGGAAACCTTAAAATCAAGGTTCCTGTAGATTCATGAGGAATGTGGGTGTTGGTTTGGTGGTTTGTTTTTTAATCTAAGGGGAAGTATTTAAATGCAGGTTGGTCTTGTATTTGGGGTCCTGCAGGCTTGTACAAATTGAATCACAGAATCATTTTAATTGGAAAAGACCTTTGGGATTATCAAGTCCAATCATTAACTCAGCAGTGCCAGGTCACCATTTAACCATGCCCCTCAGCACCACATCTACACAGCTTTAAAATCCCTTCAGGGATGAGGACTCCACCACTGTCCTGGACAGCCTGTTCCAGGCTAGAGGGTTTCATTAAGCCAACGTTCAATTTGAAATGCAAAGAGATTTCTGGTATGTACTCTCTTCTCTTAGGGCAGCATTTTTGCTGTTAATCGTCCTTGAAATGCAGTAGATGCTGTCTTTGTCCTCACCATTCATTGTCAAATTCAAGCACTGGTGATATTTTTATTAATGACTTGTGTTTGACAGTTGCTGAGACTGTACATTAGAAATGGGTAATTGAAGTGAGAATGACAAGGGTCAGGATTTAAGAGGATAATTATGCAAGTACTGAAGATCCTCCTCTACCTGAACTACTACTGTTGTCTACATAAAGTTGGAGGTCAAGTGTTTAATATTTTTTAGCTTCATTTTTAGCTTCTTGAGACAGCTCAGTTTATAGGAAAGAGCAGTCTTGGAGAGCTTCTAACGTCTAAACTCTCCACAGTTCCAGAGGCCTCTGAGGAATAATGGGGCTGTTGCATTGTCCTCTTATAGGTTGTGCGTAGTAAAAGAGCTGACAATTGGAGCCCTGTCAGTGTTTAACATTGTGGGCATAGTTAGCACTGTGGACATGTTAATTTGTAGCAGTATTTTATTCAGATAAAACTGGAAACATCCACATAGCTGCAAAGCCATGTTCACATGAGGAGCTGCTCTACACAGTCTGTGCAGCTCTGTGTGATCGCATGCCTAGAGCCATGAGACACTGGGAAACTGGATGGTTACTTGGGTTGGGTGGTTATTTGAGCACACTGTGCCAGGCTCACATTATCCCTTCTGGTTTTGTTATTAGTCATTTAATGACATGTATCTCTCCATAACCATTTCAATAGTTCTGATGTTTCTTTTCCATTTGAGACATTTTTTTTTTCTCTTCCATGCAGCATGACCTTTAATGTCACAGTGTTGTTTTTACAGCTCACCCATGAACTTGTTTCAGTTAAAAAAAGTGACTTTGTGGCTCTGAGGCTTCTTGAGTTGAGTTGCACATGAGAGCAGAATGGCAACGAAGGGATGTGGTGTGATGAAGCAGCATTATCTACTATGCTTCGAAAGAGAATTCCCTTTATGTGAAGGCTGGAGTGGATGTGACTTGTAGATAATAATGCATTGTGAGATTTCATTACACGGAATGCTGACAGCCTTGAAGCTTTTCTCACAGTAAAGGTCTTCCAGTTCCCACCCCTTTTCCAGTAGCAGCACTGTGGATTATTCCCTAGCCTTGTTCCTTTGAACTTGGTGGTAACTTTATTAATACACTTGTTTTGTCAAGTCTGCTAAACATTCTTTATGGTTCCACTAATATTTTCTATGTTTTTGTGGTGTTAAAACTGATACATGAGAAGATTTTGTCTGAGACCTATATGTATGAACTTTCAGTATCTGTTCTCCTTAGTAAATCTCTGCATGCTTTTGTTTTCTTTTTTTCTCTGTCTTTTTTTCCTTTCTTTTTTTTTTCTTTCTTTTTTTTTTTTCTTTTTTTTTTTCCTTTTTTTTTTTTTTCTTCTTTTTTTTTTCTCTTTCTTTTTGCAGAGAGTGATAATGAGCTCTCCAGTGGCACTGGTGATGTGTCAAAGGATTGTCCTGAGAAGATTTTGTATTCCTGGGGAGAATTACTGGGGAGATGGTAATGCTTCATTTCTTAAATTTAAGTACTAACCTTTCCTTTGTTTATGAGACTGTATGCTCTTGAGCAGCAGGTTTGCATTCTTCAGCTTACACAGTTTAAAAACTGAAATACAGAACCCACTGAGGTGTGTTTTTTAAACCTCGTTTAAGAGGGACTGGTAAATGCACTTATTTTTGCCTGTGGTTGTATGACAGTTCTCTCCCCAAAGTCTTGTTGCATTCAGTGTTTGAGAAAAGGCTCTGTAGACACCTTATAGCAGCCTGAAAGGGCCTAGAAGAAAGCTGGAAAGGGACTTTTCACAAGGGCTTGTAGTGATAGGATGAGGGGGAATCAATTGAAGCTTGAGGAGGGGAGATACAGACTGAATATTAGGAATAAATCCTCTGCAGTGAGGGTGGTGAGACACTGGAACAGGTTATCCAAGGAGATTGTGGATGCCCTCTCCCTGGAGGTATTCAAGGCCAGGTTGTAGGAGGCCTTGAGCAACCTGGTCTAGTGGGAGGTGTCTGTGTCCATGGCAGGGGGTTTGGAACTAGATGATCTTTAAGGTCCCTTCCAACTGAAACCTTTCTGTGAACCTGTGAGTATGTCCATGTATGCTCTTGCTGCCCGTGTGAGCCTCCAAATGCAGAACTTTCTGGCCATCTGTCTTCTTTTGGGCTGGATGTTAAGTTTTCCCAAACCTCGGTGCCCCTTAGTACTAGGATAGAAAAGGCACAGCAACTCCAGTCTGTCCTAAGCCTTTTGTACTAGCTGACTTACACTGATTGGTTTATTTGTTTAGAAGCACCCTTTTGTTTTTCTTTTTTTTTTTTTTTTTTTTTTTAATGTTCTATGTGTAAGCACTTGAAAAGAATTCTAGAAAGAACTTGATCTGCACTGAAACTGTTTCTGTTGGAGAGTAAAATGAAGAATATTTGTAAGCCTAGAGTATGTTCTCAACACTGTTATTTCTGTGGTTTAATTAAGTGCTTCAATAGCAGCGTACCCTCTGCCAAGAGAGGAACAAGTCTGTGTATTTGCTACCTAATACTATTAGCAGATGCCAGAACCACTTACTTGGTTTTCCCTTTGTAAGTAATAGCTCTTGCTGCCTGAGACAAAAATAATCAGAGGCCCTTAATCAGGCATTGGCAAAGTTTCCTTTTCTTAACTCCAAAAAGAGAGCTGAAAAACACATTAAGGATTCATCTGGGCAATACTTCTCTTTACTTGGCCACTTTGTAGCTTTGGAGAAACGGCACCTCTTGCTGCTGACCTCATCTTCATGGAGATCTCACGCAAAG
Organism: Picus viridis; assembly: GCA_033816785.1. Lineage (NCBI taxonomy): Eukaryota > Metazoa > Chordata > Aves > Piciformes > Picidae > Picus > Picus viridis. The sequence goes on from CM066588.1 coordinate 25,740,007, forward strand.
GTTACTGAGCAAGATATCATAAGATTTTATTAAGCGCAGTGGAACCCGTCCCTCCTGCTTCTTTTTAACTATTTTGTCAGCCAAGTTTCTGGCCTTAATGAAACATCTTTTTGAGAAAGCACAGTTACTGCATGAAATGATTCTACAAATCTTCTGTCATTTCAGAAAACACTGAGGGAAAGTGTGGAAGGCAGTTGATCCCTAGAGGCAATTGCATTTTCCTCACCTGAAAGGGCTATAAACAGATCTGCTCTTGAGCTCTTTAGGACTTCCCAAGGGCTATTCTAAAAGACATCCCTAGAGAGAGTTTATAAATTGTTAGCAGCTTTATAACTGGCACTCCAAACCACTAAGGAAGGCTGTCCTTAGTCCTTTCTGAGCAGGTTTGTTTCACTCTGCATTGCATTTATGTTGAAAGATGCTGCTTTTTAAATTGGTATTTTTAATTTTAGCTGTCAGGTGATTATTTTATTTTAAACTTTTGCCTGTGACAATTATCTGGACTCCTGTGGATAAGCTTGCTGAAGTAAAGAAAAATAACACCCACAGTTCATTATCTCAAGTTTCACAGAATCACCAAGGTTGGAAGAGACCTCAAATATCATCAAGTCCAACCTGTCATCACAGACCCCATGACTAAACCATAGCACCAAGTGCCACGTCCAGTCCCCTCTTGAACACCTCCAGGGATGGTGATTCCACCACCTCCCTGGGCAGCACATTCTAATGGTGAATGACTCTCAGTGAAGAACTTTCTCCTCACCTCGAGCCTAAACTTCCCCTGGCGCAGCTTGAGACTGTGTCCTCTTGTTCTGGTGCTGGTTGCTTGAGATAAGAGACCAACTCCCTCCTGGCTACAATCACCCTTCAGGTAGTTGTAGAGAGCAATAAGGTCTCCCCTGAGCCTCCTCTTCTCCAGGTTTCCTGCAACCAACTATTTCTTCAAGTTAGTCAAGCATACTATTGAGACAAAACATTTAAGACTTTTGGAGTAAACTACTTTGAGGTCCTAACATAACTTGCTTAACTCAGAGAATCATTTAGTAGTTAAAACACCTTAGTTAAAAATGGGAGGAGATATGGAAGATATGTTGCCAGCTAGCAACAAGGCTGGTGAGAGGCCTTGAGCACAAGCCCTATGAAGAGAGGCTGATGGAGCTGGGATTGTTTAGCCTGGAGAAGAGGAGGCTCAGGGGTGACCTCATTGCTCTCTACAACTACCTGAAGGGTGGTAGTAGCCAGGAAGGGGTTGGTCTCTTCTCTCTAGCAACCAGCACCAGAACAAGAGGACACAGTCTCAAGCTGTGCCAGGGGAAGTTTAGGCTCGAAGTGAGGAGAAAGTTCTTTACTGAGAGAGTGATTCGCCATTGGAATGTGCTGCCCAGGGAGGTGGTGGAGTCACCATCCCTGGAGGTGTTCAAGAGGGGACTGGACGTGGCACTTGGTGCTATGGTTTAGTCATGGGGTCTGTGATGACAGGTTGGACTTGATGATATTTGAGGTCTCTTCCAACCTTGGTGATACTGTGATACTGTGACTTGCAGTAGCAAAACATTTTCTTTAGGACACTCTTAAGCAGTATTCATTTTTAAGACAAATCCAAGTGTATAAAGTACTTGAATGCCTGAACAGCATTTTTTACCTTTAAAGGACAAAACTTGGAAAGAGTAACAGATGAAGAATGGTTACGGTTTGAAAAGTAAAAATAGATTGAAACAAAATCTTCTGGTGTGTTGCAAACTGCAGCATATGCTAGTGGAATATCTGTGCACTGGCTAAACAAAGTAAATAAACAAAAATTAACATTTCCACTTGGATAAGTGGTGTGCTGATTTGTTTCTTGGATGAAGCATTCCTTGCATTTTAATTTGTGTTTGTCATTTCATTTAAATGTTACTGTAGCCAAAAGGACTGACTCAGCAGAAACAGTGCTCCAAGAGTCTCCTTCAGACATGGGAACAGGAATAAGAGAATTTTCCAGGAAGAGACAATAAGCTGTTGGAAAGCATTGCAAGATTTTAAGATTTATTTTACTATTTAGTGCATTCTCAGCATTAAAGTTGTTATTTCAAGCTGAGCTAGTTTAGCTGAGTACCGAAGTATTTCTGATGCAGTTTGTTGTTGGTTTGTTTCCTTTTTTTTTTTTTTTGAGTAGCAATGATCAATAACAGTCTTTGATCAGAAATAGTTATTTTTCAAGTTGGAGCCTAGTCTGTGCCATCTCTATTCTGTGTCCTTGCTCTTTGATGTTCTAAAATGATCTCTTTGAAATACAGCACTTTGTAACTAATTAAAGATGTCAGCACCTGTGAATGACCCATTTTTTCCCACGTGCTAAAGGATAAGGCTAGAATAAGCTTTTACTTTATGCTTTTGTTCTGTCACAGTTTGGCCAAGCAGGTGTCAGAATGTGTGTAGGAATGTGAGGTGCTTGGGCTTCTCACAAAGAAGGGAAAAATTTATATTTGTTTGCTATTGTGGAATACAGAGCAAGGATTATTAATCACAGGATCACAGAATTGTTCCTGTTTGGGACCCCTAAAGTCATCGAGTACAACTTTCAACCTAAGACCACCATGGCCATTAAACCATGTCCTGAAGTGCCCTGTCCACACGTTTCTTGAACACCTCAAGGGATGGTGACTCCACCACCTCCCTAGGCAGCCTGTTCCAATGCCTGAGCGCTCTTTCAGCAAAGAAATTTTTGCTAATGTCCAACCTCAACCTCTCCTGGCACAAGTTCTGGCCATTTCCTCCTGTTCTGTCACAGGATGCTAGGGAGAATATCATCCTTGTACTACAGGAAAAGGAAATTTGTTTAGAGCACCTTTTAAATTTAAAACATTTGTAGTAATCTGTTCACATCTTAATGACCTGTTTGAAAGAATGAGTGCTCTAAACATTTGCTTTAAGTGGAGGGTCAAATTGCAGGTTGTTTAATTTAATTGCAGCTTGCTAGCTTGTGGCTAAACTGCCACTCTTAATGGCTCTTCTACCAGAGGAGCTGAAAAACCTAACAATGGTCAAAGCTGCAACAGAGCAAAGCACTTCCCACATTAGAGGTATAAAGAGTCAATTCATGCAGCTTTGTTTCTTGCATTGCTCTGAAAATTGCCATGATAAGTCACAGCACGGTTTAATCAAGATCAGTAAACAGTTATGTCAAAAAGGACTTTCAAACATCTATGCCTGGGAGCTCTGCCCCCTGTGCATGTGCAGTGATTTTACCTTAAACCTGTGGACTAAGGGTCTGAGTTATTGAAGGCATATCTAGTATTTAACCTGGCTGAATATCCCCTCTTTAGTGTCCTGTATCCCAGCATTTGTAGGATTAATCACACAGTGTTGGAAGATTCAGAGTGGTTTGAATTGGAAGGGACCTTGAACATCATCTAGTTCCAATCTCCCTGCTGTGGACACAGACACCTCCCACTTGACCAGGTTGCTCACCCAACCTGGCCATGAACACCTCTAGGGATGGAGCGTCCATGACCTCCCTGGCAACCTATTCCAGTGTCTCACTGCCCTCACTGTAAAGAATTTATTCCTAATCTCCAGTCTAATTGTGCCCTCCTCAAGCTTCAGTCCATTGCCCCTCATCCTATCACAAGTCCTTGTAAAAAGTCGCTCCCCAGCCTTCTTGTAGCCCACTTCAAGTACTGGAAGACTGTTCTAAGGTCTCCCATGAGCCTTCTCTTCTCCAGGCTGACCAGCCCCAACTCTCTCCCCCTGTCCTCACAGGGGAGGTGCTTCAACCCTCTGATCACTTGCATGGTGATCTGCTCCTCTGGATCTGCTCCAGCAGTTCAATTTCCTTCTTACGCTGGAGATACCAGAACTGGACACAGTACTCCAGGTGGGGTCTCATGAGAGCAGAAGAGAGGGGAGAATCCTTTCCCTGTCCTGCTGTTCTCACTGCTTTTGATGCGCCCCAGCACACAGCTGCCTTCTGGACTGCTAGCAACTATGACTGCTGGCTCATGGTGTCATTGACTGACAGTACCAAGGCCTCCTCCAGACTGCTCCCTGGAGCACTCCTTGCCCAGCTTATATTTATGCTTGGGATTGCCCTGACCCAGGTGTAGGACATTATACTTGGCCTTGTTGAACTTCATGAGGTTAGCTTGGGCCCACCTTTCAAGCCTATCCAAGTCCCTCTGCATAAAACAAGTCATCCTGCAGTTGCCTTTCTGCTTTTCTTGGTGTGTGTACAAGCAGGCAGTAAGGCTCTGGCTCAGCTAAGAGGCAGATTCATTTGGAGTGGGGGGATTCTACTGGGGTGTGTGCAAGTGTTCCTGCTTTGTGGGACTTTGTACATATTCTTGGTGTCAAGTGAAAAACTGGAGCTTTAGGCTTCATGTTAATACTCTTAAAATTGTTTATTTGTTTTCCAAATTCTGTTTCTCTGTATATCTTAGGCTGTTTTTAATTTCCTGATGTTAACTAAAGCTAAATGTATATGTTGGACAAATATTTAAATGGAGTTGTCTGCACAGATGGCATAGTATTCTCTTTCAATTCAGGCTGTTTTCATTAGCCAGCTTAGTTCAGTTTCTGCAATTTTGTTGTTTTAATTTCCATTAATTCCTCTATACCTCTAGAATTTGAGTATCAGTACATTTTGCCTCTGCTTCTTACTGTAAATCCTTGCAGAATGTTTCCTTACCATCTGACAAATATACATTAGCATAACCAGTGGCAGAAAACTTATCTTGCCAGTTGCTGATTCTGCCTTTCAGATCAATACTAGAAAGTTTAAAAGCTCTTTATAGGTTTTGTCTATTTTGACTTCTGTAGCTGAAGTGTAATAGGCAAATGATTGTCTTGTTTCTCAGGCACAACAATCTTGTGGTGAGACCAAATGGATTATCTACACTGGTGAAAAGTGGTGTGCCAGAAGCACTAAGGGCAGAGGTTTGGCAGCTGCTGGCAGGATGCCATGACAACCAGGCAATGCTGGATAAATACAGAGTTCTCATCACAATGGTAAGGGAGTTGATTTTTCCTCTTTATTTTTTTTTCTGTTTGTTTGGGGTATGGTTGTTAGTTTGGGGTTTTTTGTTTTACTTTGGTGGTGGTGGTGGTGCTGTTGGCTTTGTTCTCCACTGGTTGAAATGAATTCTGCTGAGCAGCAGCTTTATTCAGTGGCAAGGTAGTAAAGGAGTGAAATAATTTGATGTGTTTTAAGCAGCTGAAATGGTGATTGGGTAATGTTACCTCCTGCCAAGGATACCTGCTGGATGGCATTAACAATAGAAATTGCTGACCTATATCTGCAGTAATGTTTGACATTTAGCTTTCTGTTCCCTTGCTGTGATGATAAGAAGCACATCAGCTTGTTGTTCAGGTGTTTGATTGTTTGGGGATTTTTAAAAACAAACTGCAATTAGTTGTTTTATTTCTTCAACAATTTCTGATTCAGGTTGCTTTTATAAACTCAAATTCATAATTCTTTTTTGTCCCCAGCAGTTTGTTCTCTCTATGCCTTAATTTTCTCTTCTTTAAAAAAAACCCAGACCAACCAACCAAAACCTCACAAAGTTGGATATTTCTTGTTTTGTTGTTTATGTTATAAAAGAAAGATAAGTTCATTTTTACACAGCAGAAAACCAGCCTTCTTGCTGTATGGGTGTTTTGAGAGGAGAATCCTTTTGGGAATCTCTTCCCATACTGCATCATCAGTGCATTCAGTAAACAGTATAAGAAGTTTGCACTGATGTTCCAGATGTAGCTGTGATTGAAAGTGGAGAACCACTGTGCTCTAGTAGAGAAAACTCTGTGGTGTCAGGAGGTCAGCTCAGCGCCAGGGGTTCTGAAGTTGTCACTGCAGGGTAGAGGAGAAGCAGCTGTCTCAAAAAATGGTCATGATGGCAGGAGCAGATGAAGAGAATCCTGTTTGTGGCTCAGGGAAAGTGTTGGATTTGTTCTCTAGGGAATGAATCATCTGTCCATACAGAAGTTCTGGGGTAGTGCTGCTGGTACAAGTTTCCTTTCCTAGTTCTGTCACATCTCTTTGGTACTTGTCCTCTTAATGTGACCTACCCACTATGCTAGTAAAGTTTAACAGCGTTCCTCGAGTGAGAGCTGTCCTCATGCCTTCTTTTTCCTTTGCCACTAAGGAAGGATGTTTTGATAGTGTGCATTTATTTTCTTTCTGACGTTGTAGCCGGGTTATATTTTCTTTAGAAACCATTCACAGGACATCTGTCAACTGTATGTTGCATCAAAACCACCTCCGTTATTTTGCTCTTGCTTTCCAAAAGTGAGGAAGATGTTTGTTTCACAGCGGAGGAGGGAGTGGAGAACTTGTAAAATGCAAGCAAGCTCAGCTTGACGTTGGGGCCTCATGCCTTAAAAATACCTCGCTGCGCATGGTCGGTACAGGATAGAAACGCTTCAGTGACGTGTGTTTTGGAAGAGGCTATGTCATACCGGATTTCATATGAAATGCTGTTGTTACAGAGTAGAAAATGAAATCCTTTTCTGAACTGAAGCATTTATGCCAACTCAGGGTTTGGTGGTTTGTTTTTTTTTGAAGTAAATCACTTTTATTCAAAGACCTCAAAATGTCTTCTTTAGTCTGAACATAACTACTGGCGATCACATCATCTGGCACACCCTGCATGAAAGGATTCATCGAAAGAAACGAAAAGGAGAGAGTCTGTTCCAAACCAAAGCTAAGGCCTGTCTTTAGGAATGCTTAATACTAAGCACTCCAGAAAAACTTGTCAGCTGTTGGCTTTTGTTTTTAATCTGGTATTTACATTTGTGAACAAAACTCCTTTCAGTTTCATTGTAATGTGGAATGTGAATTCAGCTGTTTTAGAGGGACACACACACATACATACATTATTCTCTGACTCCTACTAAAAGCTTTTTTGTAGCATTATGTCTGTCAATAATAGCAGGCATGTTAAACATCAGAATCATTTGGATATTGATGATTGTTCACTTCCTTCTCCGCTACAAAAAAGCAGATCTTATTTCTTTGTTTTCTGCAGTTTGTATGCTGCTGTCCCAATATACCAACAGCATGGACTTTGCTTCTTCTGGAATTATTTATTCTCCCCATCAAAAAGAATCATGGAGTCATGCCAATTGGGAAAAACCTTTAAAATCATCGATTCCAATCACTGGAAAGCTGTTGTCTTGATTCTTTCAGTTTATACACATTCATTGACTTTGGTCATTCTGCTTAATGTTTCTGTCATTTGGGCTCACTTCTGGAAGCTGGATATTGTTGTGGTTGTCTTGTGCAACTTCAGTAAGTGTGTGCATTCCTGAGCGTATTTCTGTAAGATATTCTTAAGTGGTTAGATGATGGAGAATAAAGAGTGCTGAGATACAGAAAGGTAGAAATGTCTTCCAACTTGGCCCACCATCTGTGTACCTCTTCATACAACTCCCTCTGATGCAGTGCTCTCCCTTAAACACCTGCATTTATTGCCTTTCATAACACTCTGCCCATGCTGCTTGATCTCTGAGCTCATTGTAACAGCTCCGACGCTCCTCACACCCCAGCCCTTTCCCCTTGCTGGTCATCCAGCCTTACCTGCGCTATTTGGCTGAACTGCCAGATGCAGTACCTCAGAAAGAGAGTACCTGGGAAAATCTCTGCACCTGGGATTTTTAACACAGTTTATATTGGTGCAGTTGGGGCTTTTTTTCCCTTTTCTGTCTACTAATCAAAATAATGCAGCTGAACTATGTAATGTTACAGCAGAATTCTGTGGAGTACTGTAGTAGTTGATAGTGTGTCAGCCAGTACTTGTCAGTAAGGTAAGGAATGCTGTCCAGTTTTCTTGAGTGAGGTTTGGGTTTGAAAGCATCTTAGAATTGTTTTGGTTGGAAAAGACCTCCCAAGATCACCAAGACCAGCTGTCAACCTAAAACCAACCATGGCCATTAAAACATATCCTGAAGTGCCATGTCCACACATTTCTTGAACACTTCCAGGGATGGTGACTCCACTACCTCCATGGGCAGCCTGTTCCAATGCCTGACCACCTTTCAGCAGAGAATTTTTTCCTTATGTCCAACCTCAACCTCCCCTGGCATGATTTCAGGCCAGTTCTTCTCTTTCAGTAACCTGACACTAGGGAGACCAAACCCCACCTCACTCCAACCTCAGGCAGTTGTGGAGAGCAATGAGGTCTCCCCTCAGCTTCCTCCAGACTAACCAATCCCAGTTCCTTCAGCCATTCCTCTCAAGATCTGTTCTCCAGACCTTCACCAGTTTTGTTGCCCTTCTCTGGACACATCTTTACTATCTTGGATTTCTTTGGTTTCAAGAGCTAAAGTAATTCTTTCCTAAAGAAAGTTTCAGAAAGCTAATTTGAAGAACAGATCCTGAAAACTGTCATTTTACCATCATGGCTGGAATTAATAGTATTGAACATGTGAGACCTAATTTATGACTGGGAAACAGGAATATGTTAAAAAGAGGAACTTGCTGCAGTGTTCCCGGTTACCTCCTGGTGAATCTCTTGCTTGGTAGTAGAGGAGAACTGTATTGCTGTGAGGCCAAAACCATGTTCCTTATGCTGAACCGAGTGCTAGCAGACTCTCAATGCTTAAATTTTCTTTAGAGACTATGATATAGACACATTTGTTGTTCTCTGCCAGTTGCATGCAGATTGTGCATAAGTGGTGTGTTAGACTGGCCAACTCTTATTCACATCACTTAACAACTTTGCTATGCATGTTACTGTCTCCATATCCATCTGTATGCAGAGCTGTGAAATCTGCTGCAGTATTTTTCAGCTAGAGGAGTGTTTTCTTCAGTGTGTTCTGCAGGAGAGAGTAATTTGGGGCTTGATTTAGTGTTTCAGTTCAGCAGAGAAAGCAAAATAAAATCTCTGTCTTATTTAGAAAAATCAATGCCATAGTTATTTTCTCCAGAAGGCACGTCCTCTAGGCCTTCACACTGGAGGTCAGCAGCCTGTCAGGAATGATCTAGTGAGCTGTGTTTCCTTCCCCAGATCAGAGCATTCACACACTGAGACATCTGCCACCTCTGGGTGAGTTTGGAGTTCCAGGAGGAAAAGGAGACAGAAACACCTCTGCTCTCCCAAATCCTTTCTTACTGACAAGCACTATCTTGCTGTATCTTGTGTCTCCTGCTGCCTTCCAGCTTGGTGATTATTATGAGCACTTTTGACTGGAGCACAATAGTAGATCTTGCATACAGTTTGAGAGAGTAGGAGTTGTGATTTGGCAGCTGCTTGGTTTCTGACATATATGTAAATCTCTACTGCATAGCAATCAAAATCTGCCTTAGTTACCCGTCTGCCATATGTGCCATGAGGTTTTGACCCCTTTGCATGTGGCACAGAAAAGGAAGGAGAAAACAAAACATACATGCATAGAGATCAATGTGCATTTATTAATATTGATTGATTTTTAAGGTAATGGCAGAGGCAGATCCTAATGAGGAAAATCTGCTTGTATAGTCACAGAATCACAGAATGGTAGGGGTTGGAAGGGACCTCTGGAGACAATCGAGTCCAACCACTCTGCCAAGGCAGGGTCATCTAGAGGAGGTCACACAGGAACACATCCAGGTGGGCTTTGAATGTCTCCAGAGATAGAAACTCCACCACCTCTCTGGGCAGTCCTGTTCCAGTGCTCCATTACCCTTAAGTTCTTCCTCATGTTTAGGTGGAACTTATGTTCAAGTTTATGCCCATTACCCCTTGTCCTGTCGCTGGGCACCACTGAGCCAAGACTGGTGCCATCACGCTGACACCTACCCTCTAAGTATTTACAATAATTTGTGAGATCTCCCATCAGTCTTCTATTTTCCAGACTAAAAAGACCCAATTCTCTCAGCCTTTCCTCCTAAGAGAGATGTTCCAGCCCCCCATCATCTTTGTAGCTCTTTTCTGTACCCTCTCCTGCAAGTCCTTGTCCTTCTGAAACTGGGGAGCCCAGACTGGACACAGTATGCCAGATGTGGCCTTGCCAGGGCAGAGTAGCATTGCCACACTCTGTATCATAATTCTTGTTCGTAATACTGATGAAGGAGTAATCCCAGTACTCGTGTGCAGGGCTTTGGTGAAAGCCTGTCAGGTGCCTTTGCTAGAAGTACAAGTCAAGTCAATGTAAGTAGAAGGCATGCACCAAGCTCAAGTCTCTTCACTGACAGGGTTTTTTTTCTCCTCCCTACTTGATGTTATTTCATGTTCAGCTTCACTAGTTCCTCTCGAGACTCAGACGAATTTTTCTAGGACATGTATTTTGAGCTCTGATAAACTGACCAGTGGCAAGCAACAGTTTACCTCATTTACAGCTGAGGTGACTGGCAATTGTCTTTAGCAATAGCTATGCTGCACCTTGTCCCACTCTGCCCCTTTCAGAGTAGATGTCAGGTACTGTCAGTGTGTAAATCATGAGCAATCTGCTGTCACTTGATGCCAGTAATAAAGCAACTTGGTGTAGAACACTTGTTGTGTCTGAGTTGGGACAGAATGTTTAATTGGTACATTTTATGCTGCCTATTACTAACAGTTTGCTTTTCTGTTTTAGATTATTTCATTCTTGGATGTGTTCTCACTGCTGAATTTGTGGGGTGAGAATTCTTTCCATCCATCTCAGCGTTAGGGGCTGGGGGCTGTTTTCTAGAGCTGTAACTGATCACTCTTGAAATTACCTACACTCAAGTCCTTCTTCCTCCCTGTAGAAAATGACCCCTGTCAGGGTTGTGTATATTTGTGTAAGTAAAGTAACAAAAGAATAAAGAAGGCAGCCATTCACATTTTGTAGTTTGAAAACTTCTGCTTGTGCCGTTTTGAGGTAAGATTTATGATTTATGTTAAAAGTATAAATTCTTTATAGAAGTCTTTCGGTTTGCAATCTGATTTCCAATAAGAAGTGAGCTGTACTTAAAAAATTAATCTAACAGCATTCCACAGACTGTTTTTAAATGCCACTGCTGCTCAGGCTTGAGGAAACAACTTGTTTGAAATTTGTTGTTATTAAAAGTGAAACTCCACAAAGGCAAGTGTAGGGTCCTGCATCTGGGGAAGAATAACACCCTGCACCAGCACAGGCAAGGGGTTGACCTTCATGGAGAAGCACCTGGGAGTGCTGGTGGACAACGAGTTCACAATGAGCCAGCGATGTGCCCTTGTGTCCAAGAAGGCCAGTGGTGCCTTGGGATGCATTGAGAAGAAAATGGCCAGCAGCATGTTGATGGAGGTTCTCCTCCCACTCTACTCTTCCCTAGTGAGGCCACATTTGGAGTACTGTGTCCACCTCTGTCCTTCTCAGTTCAAGAGAGACAAGGAACTACAGGAGAGAGTCCAACAAAGAGCTAAGAAGATGCTGAGGGGACTGGAGGATATATAAAGAGAAAAAGCTGAGATACCTGGGGCTCTTTAGCTGGGAGAAAAGCAGAATAGGAGGGGATCTTCTCAGTGCTGATCAATAGTTAAAGGGTAGGGGGCAAGAGATTCTTCCATGGTGCCCAGCGACAGGATGAGGGGCAGCAGGACCAAACTGGAACCCTGGAGGTTCCATCTGAACAGGTGAAAAACTTCTCCTTTGTGAGGGTGCTGGAGCCCTGGAGCAGGCTACTCAGAGAGGTTGTGGAGCCTCCTTCTCTGAGGGGATTCCAAATCCCACATGACATTGTGTTCATGGGGAATCTGCTGTGCGTGACCTGCTTTAGCCAGGGGGATTGGACTAGGTGATCCCTAGAGGTCCCATCCAACCCCCAGCAGTCTGTCTGATTCTGTTTGGGTTGGGGTTTTTTTGCCTTCTTTTTTTTTTTTTTTTTTTTTTTGTGTGTGTTGGTTTTTTTGTTTGTTCCCACCCCCGCCCCCAATATGATGAGTGAAAGAATCCCAGTTTCAGATAAATTAGATGCTGGCAGCATTTTGTTACTCAAAAGCAATGCAAGTTTGCATTTGGATGTAATGCCCATTTTTGGTTTGGATGGTGACTTTGAGTCAGAGGTCTTAAAGGAAGACTAAATGACTGTCCTTCCAAATGACTTGTAAGAGACCCAAAAATAAGATTATTTGTTTATTGTCATAATTTCCTTTGGCAATGTGAGCATGTGCCCAGAACAGTTAGAGATAATAACTAATTAGCAGGTCAGGCTTCAGAAGAGTTGGCCAAAAAATAGCTTTGTCTGCTGACTCTGTAATGGTGCTTTGGGTCAGAGCCAGTAACATTTCAAGCCACCCTACAGAACAGTGAAAAGCTTGAGAATTCTTCCAGAGTCTGAAGCAGATATGAGAGGTGGTGATTTGGGGATTAAATATTGCTGTATCATGAAAATAATTTGTCTCAGTAATGGAATAATTTGATATTGGCACTAATCACACAGAGGTACAATCCTCACACAGCAGAGAATTACATGAAAGTTCATCCCATTGCTGCAGAAAATGGAGCAAATTGATTGGGTTTGGGGATAGATGAACTCTAATCAATTTACAGCTAATAGATGTAGTTTATCATTTCTGGTTGGACCAGCATTATGATTTCTGAACCCTGCAAGAAAAGCTTTCTCTTATAAAGCAGAAATAAATAAGAAAATGCAAATTAAGGGGTTAGATTTTTGGAGAGCTCTCAGGTGAAGAGGTTTTGCAGGCCCAGACACAAACTTTAGCTCATGTTTGTTGACAAGACAGCAGCAGTCTCTGTACACTGATGGAACTGTACCTTCCACATAAATTTTCTTGTCTCTGTGGAGTCATGCGTTCAGCTGCCATCCCAGGATGAGTTGTGCATGAAATGGAGGGCAAGGGATGCTGGTTACAACATCATTGCCTGAGTTTCCTCTTGGTTGGTGGGAACAAGCTGCTTTTTTGACAAGTGTCTGTTGCTCTTCAAAAGTCTAACAATTCTCATGGTGTGGTCTTATCCCTTAGAAGCTTGCTGGCTTCAGTCTATATAAATTTTAGTGTTTGTGCTCTTTGTTTCCTCATTGCAGGTGGGTTTGTGGCTTCCAGCCTCCTTTTCTGTTGGTAGAGGTGTGTGCCCGTAGATTTGGGTCTCCAACTGGCAGGTCATCAGATCTCATACAAACTTCTACAGAAGAGGAAGAGCTACAGGAGGAAAAAAAAAAAAAAAAAAAAAAAGGAATACTTTATCAGCTGTATTTCATTATTAAAACACCTTCTGAGAACAGAAACTTTTTCATAGTGGTAGGACAGAGTGATAGGTTCAAAGGAGTACACAAAAATGATGGGAGGGCTGAAACTCCTCTGATGTAAGGCCAGGCTGAGAGACTTGGGGTTGTTCAGCCTGGAGAAGAGAGGGTTACAGGAGGATCTTCTTCTGACCTTTCAGTACTTAAAGGAACTGCTTAGAATGCTGGGGACAGGCCTTTTAGCAGGGCTTTTTTGTGACAGGACAAGGGGTGATGTGTTTAAACTAAAAGAGGTAGATTTAGACTAAAGAGAAGGGAGAAATGTTTTTACAAAATGGGTGGTGAGATATTGCCCCAGGTTGCCCAGAAAGGTGGAAGATGCCCCATTCCTGGAACCATTCCAGGTGAAATTGGATGGCCTTTGAGCAACCTGCTGTAGTTGCAGATGTCCCTGCTGACTTTCAGGGTAGCTGGACTAGATGGCCTTTAAATTTTCCCTTCCAGCCTAAAGCATCCTATTATTCTATGGTTCTCTGAGAGGTCCTACAAATGCATGTCAGTATCTAATAGTATTCTCTTGTCCAAAACAACAAGTTGGAAATAGGATAGCTAAAATTAGCAAAAACCATTGTGGAAGTTTCATCATTCTGCTGTAGCAGTCTTCCATGCAATGAATTATTCTTGAGTATCTGTTTTCCTTGGTGCAAACTGATCTCAAAGGAATGAAGATCAACTTTCACATGGAAATGTAGGAATGTATTTACTTTTTAAACTTGGAAATTACCAAAACTGTTCAAACAAGAAAAGATATTTGCTTCTTTGCTTCATATTTAATATTTACTCAGCTTTTTTCTTTTCATTGCTAGTTTACTCCCTTAGTAAATGGGAAGTGGAGGAGATTACAAATGAGCTGCTTTGTCTAGGCAAATAGGCTTCAATTTGAAGCTGGTGTCCTTATTCCATGTTTGTGATTGATTAGTATTATTAAATTTGTTAGTATTAATTTGAAAGTCTATTAGTATTATTAAATTTATTCTTTAGAATAATAAGTTTAGTGATAATAATTTTATTTTAAATAATAATTATTATTGCTAAACAGTTCTGTTGAGAGTTTAGCTGTGGATTGACAGAATGACTTCTATAGGAAGGCTGTTTGAGTAGAAAATTAATCAAGCTTGTTATTTGCAGCAATACCAAAGGATATTAAGTTAACTCTAGGAAGAGGAATATTTTTTGTCCCAATGGCATTGTGCAGAGTTCCACTGCTCAGTGTTCTGAGACTAATTAATCAGTAAGAGTGTCTAATTAAAAAGATGACTGTTCACCAGCTGCCACAGCAGGTTGGTTAATGGACTGAAACATTAGAGTATTTTTGGAGCAAATATTTGTGTTCAGAATGCTGCATCTGTTTGTCCTAACTGAAAATGGGGGAGTTTGTTTCTATCTGGAGAGGAATAATTTGGATCTTTTCTGGCCAGTGCAGTGGGGAGTGACCCATCTCACCAGAACTCCCTCTGGCCACAAACCACACAAGATCTCAAGAGCAGTAATGTGATGGTTTCTTCTTGCATCAGTGTTTCAAAAATGTGTCTATGCCATCCAGCATTCTCATCTTTCTAGATAAACTGCTGTCCTGGGCTACAGCCAAGCGTGGACCAGTACCATCTTTTCTGTTGACACATGTGCTTATGGCACATGGCCTACTGAGAATGGTAAAAGCATCCTGAAATCCTTGAAGGTGGTGCCTTGCCCAGTTTGTGGTTACAAATACGTGAAGCAAAACATGCTCCTCTTTTTACACTGAGCAGATGTCCCAGCAGTAAAAAATTCAGCTTGAAGCCAATTCTTCTTATCCTATTGCTTTTTTATATGGAAGAAGAGACCAACACACACTTAGCTCCAGCCTCCTTTCAGGGAGTTGTAGAGAAGATCTCCCCTCAGCCTCTTTTTCTCCAGACTACACACCTCCAGTTCCCTCAGTCACTTCTCAGAACACTTGTTCTGCAGACCCTTCACCAGCTTCAATGTCCTCTCTGGGATTGCTCCAATTCCTCAATGTCTCTGTAGTGAGAGACCCAAAACAGAACCCAGTATTCAAGGTGGGCCTCACCAGTGACAAGTACAGGGGTGAGGTGAGTGCCGTGGTCCTGCTGGTCACACCACTCCTGATCCAGGCCAGAATGCTGTTGGCTTTCTTTGCCTCCTGAGCACAATGCTGGCTTACATGCGGCCAGCTGTCAGCCAGCTGTCAGGCAGAATCGCCAGGTCCTTTTCTGCTGGGCAGTTTCTAGCCACTCTGCCCCAAGCCTGGAACATTCATGGGGTTGTTCATGCAGGACCTGATATTTGGCCTTCTTGAACATCATATCACTGGACTCATCCCATTGATCCTGCCTGTCCAGATCCCTCTGTAGAGCCTCTTTATCTTCCAGCATGTCAACACACTCACCCAGCTTAGTGGTTTATAGTATGGTTTGTAGATCATAGGCTGGTTGGATTGGTGGATGCCTAGTGCTTAGTTTAAGTTGCATTGTTAACGCTGACAGTTAGTCTTCCATTTGTTTGAATTGTTTTAGCGGTGCTGCATACCATGGAATAATAACATATGATCTGAAAATACTTATTAGAGATTAGTGAGAAAATATTGCCTCTGAAGAGCTGAAGATGACAGATTTTTAATTCTTTAAAGAGCTTCATTTAAATTCAGCCCTCAGATAAAGGGTTTCATTTGTTATGAATGTACCAGGGTAGCTAGTTTCATAGTGAATGTTAATATCACTCTTAGGAACTCAGGAATAAAATGTCCCTAAGGTGAATTTGGCAAGTTTTGATTCATTTTGAGCTCATTGGGAGAAAATCTTTCAATTTTGTGTGCAGAAAAGGGAAAAATCTTGTGCTCAGTCTTCAAAGAAATTATTCAGTTTAATGACAGCTCTCTTCAGGAAAAAAAGAGTAGCTTTCATCTGTAATTTTTATTTAAATGTCACCTTGATTTTAATTTTCATATATGAAAGTTTTCCACATTTGATGTGGAAATTAGCACCAGTAACAGTTTGGGGTTTCTTGGGTTGGTTTGTTTGTTTTTTTTTTTTTTTTTCAGGGCTTGCATAAAGTTGTGAAAAGTTCTGCCGCATAAAGAGTTTTCCTGCGGTTTCTCTTCTGTCCGTAAACACTTGTGGTTATGATTCTATCTTCAAGGCCTTTTCTAACTGAAATGATTCTATGATTCTATTCCTTGAATTGCTACATTTAAATTTTTTCCCCCCAAGTGAAAGGCATCCTATTATCAAGGTTTTTGCAAGACAGTAGGGAAAACCCCGGAGATTGGAGTGCAATGGGGGGGGGTGTCAGTCTCTTCTTCCTAGTATCAGGTGATACCACAAGAGGAAATAGCCTGAAATTGTGCCAGGGGAGGTTTAGGTTGGACATGAGGAACAATTTTGTTACAGAAGGAGTGGTCAGGCATTGGAACAGGTTGTCTAGGGAGGTGATGGAGTCCCCATCCCTGGAGATGTTCGAGAAACGTGGACATGGCTCTCTGGGACATGGTTTGATGGCCATTGTGGTGTTGGGTTGATGGTTGGACTCAATGATTTTGAGGTCTTTTCCAACCAAAGCAATTTGGTTATTCTGTGTTTCTGTGGTAGCAACCTGGAACCTTCTCTTCTCCAGGGTGAGCAACCCCAATTTTCTCAGCCTGGCCCAACAGCAGGGGCTTCCAGCCCTCCCAGCATTCCCTGGCCTTCTCTGGCCCACTCCAACAGGTCCATGTCTTTGTCGAAGACTCCAGAGCTGGCCCCAGCACTGCAGGTGGGGTCTCAGCAGAGTGGAGAGGAGGGCCATAATCCCCTCCCTCCAGCTGCTGCCCACATTGCTGCAGACAGAGTGTTTTGTTAGGTGGTATGGGGCAGGGATATCTTGGTATCTCACTGTTTATGAGTGTGCAGTACTAGCTGGTAGTTCTAGTGAATGCTTAGGACCTCAAAGCTCATTTTAAAATTCAGGATACTCCTTCCAAGATGAAACATTAGTGGTTGTCTTAGTTTAATTTGAATATTGCTTCATTAATGGGCGTTCAGTTTTCTTGTAGCAGTAACAATGCTGAAAGGGCAGCTCTGGTAAGAATATTTGAACACTGATATTCCACAGCACTGAGTGGAGATGTCTGGTTTCTGAAGCCCTCTGCAGTGTGTGTTATCTTTACGCAATCATACACATTCTGTGTGTGTATCTCTGTCATGCAGCATAGGATACTGCTTAGATGAAGCAAATTGTTCTGTACAGAGGGCCACTGTGAGCGAGCTGCAGTTCCTAAGAGCAGAATTATCTTTAAGCAATCAGCCTTCTCTTTGTATCACTCTTTCATCTGAAATTCAATTCTTCCTAACCAGCCTCTGCTTTTGATCAGAGGTTGCATAACTGGCAATCCCCAGGCTGCATAACTGAAGGACTGGGGCTGCTGAAGGTGAGAGGAGACAAAACACCAGCTTTTGTACGTGGCTGCAAGGGAGCAATCAGTATGAGAGGAGTTAGGTGATACTATCCATACAGCATCAGAAGACCACACTCCAAATTAGAGGAACTGGATTTAAAATGTCTTGTTTGTAGGGCTAACTCATGTGTGTTATTGCATGCATAAATAAGCACTAACATTAGGCTTCAGAAGAATTTCAGGCCAGTAAATCTGAAATGAGAAGGCTGTTAACGTGTCACGGGGTTGCTGAACTGCCACATTGGCTTGTGCAAGTGGCTTGTGTATGCAAATGCAGTGACTCTATCTAACATCTACTTTCTCTCTTGAAAATCTGAATGTCTGACTGTAATTTGTATTTGGAATGGTTTGTCTCTGAATTTAACCTGAAGGCAAGTTCATTGTAGATTCCCTTGTGTGATTTTGAAAAGGTTGTCTCAAACTATTGGGAACTGCTCTCCCAAAGAGCCCAATCTGGAGGCCTGTACTTGCTTACATAGAAAAAGATGCAGAGGTCAGTTTAAAAAAAAAAAAATTAAAAATTTCCTATGGCTATTTTATCAAAGGTGATGTTTCAGAAATCTTAAATGCATTTATTTCAGAGAGCAAACCATCTTTTCCTGACTATTGATTGCTGCTTTCAATATGTAAATATTCGATGCTATAGAAATTAAACAGAGAGCTTTGAGAAGAACACTAATAATCAGAGGACCCAAAAGTATACTTGACAGCCAGCTTTTTAGATTTCTCCAAATAATCATAGTTGATGTTTGAGGTCTCTTCAGATGCCTTGGTTACCAGCAGTACTTCTGGTCAACATGTTATTAAAGCACATTTTACCATAGCGGTGTGCAGCCAGCAGTGGGCTTTACGCAGTAGTTGCGATTAGCAATAACAAAAGAAAGGTGCAAGCTGCACGTGTGGAACAATTATTACATCACTTAAATTCAGACTAGAATTTAATAGGGGATGATTTTAGGTAGCCTTTGCTACCTTCATTTAGGTGTGACTTCTGTGTGATAAAGCCCCAAATGACATTATTATTATTCATGTGTCCTCTAGGATATTCTTCTAAGGGGTTGCCCTACCATTAAGTACCTTTTACAGTAATCACTTCAGAAGAGATGAGAGACCTATATATCTCTTTACACCCTGCATGCATTAAACATATTTTCCCTTTTGTAGTGATGAGTATGCTCATACCAATTAAGAGTGATTTCCCCTATCAGCAAGCAAATTTTCAGCTGCTGAGGTGCACTAACCAAAATGAGATCCACTGCAGTCTGCTAATGCATATACTCTTTCTAATCACCTTCTGCGTAGGTTTCTGTGGATGCACCCAAATATATTGGCAGCTAAGATTATTTTTTTTTTGGTGAATTTTCATCAGTTGTTTATAAACTGACAACTGAACATCAACGATGTGGAGCTTCATGTTTTCAAATCATATGCTGCATGTGACAAAGCCAGCTTTCTATGGCTGGTTTGTCTCAAAAGCAATCCTGTTTCAAAACACACCCTTCTTTTTGACAGAGTAATGTAATATACAGCCTGAATCTAAAAGCGAAAGCCCTATGTACAAGGGGCGTGAATTGAGGCTGTACCTTATTTAAGCTGTGTGCTTGCTGCAAGAGATTTCTTTTATTGCATCTTCTGTCTCTTTTGCACATGTTATCTGGCAATTGCAAGGCTGATAGAGCACAGTAATTTGTAGATATTTTTTTTTATTGACAAGATTTCCTTCCCTCGTTTAGTGGTGGAGCACTGAGACTGATTTGCTGTGTAGATGTGGTGTAAGGAATGAGATGGGAGCAGATAGCTGGGACAAGGCAGGAAGGACAAGTGAGACAGCCTTCAGGCAGCCTTAGTTAAATGCAACATTACAGTCTAATGAAGTCTAGTTCGTGTTACCTGTGTGGCAAAGGAATTAGAGGTGCCTTTTAGACTTTGTAAATGCAATTTCTTGTGAGAATTTGTAAATGCAATTTCAGAAAGCACTTCTTGTCTTTGTTGTCACACCTCTCAGGATTCCCTTTGCCTTTCCATGAAAATGCTTGCTCTCAACTTCACAGAATCACAGAAACCTTACTGTTTTATGGAAAATTGAAAATACAGAAACTCTTGTTAGGGAGAAAATGTGCCTGAAAATGTTATAATAAATCTTCTTTTGGAATACTTTTACATATATATGGTTATACCTGATAGAAAACAAATGTGACCTCCAGATGATGAATGCAATAGATTACATACTGTCAGTTCAGTAGAGTGATATTTGGACTGCCACACATTTGCTTTGTACCTGAAGACTTGCATTTCAGGCAACCAAGTTTAGTGAGGAACCTTAATTTCATAGAAAACTCAGAACAGCAGGTCTTTTGTCTTCGGTAGCTGGTTGAGTCAGCAGCAAGCCTTGGAAATATGCAGCCTGGCTCCTTTAGCTTCAGCATTAGAGTACTTCTAATGCTTGGATTTAAACCCTTGCTATTAATATGTCAAAGAATCACCCTGACTGATGAAAATTGTACGACTGTTGTATGTGGAGTTTCCTTTGCACAAGTTGTTGCTGTTGTCACCGATTCATTAGTTAATGCATTTTCCTACATGATCTGCATCTCTAGAAATACCTGTGGCTTTGTGTGATGCTGAAGAGGGAATGAGTTAACTGTATCTAGCCTCAAGGTGTAATACTGAGGCCGAGGAAGCAAATCTACAAAACCATACTTCAATTTGTCTGTGTTATCCTTGCTGCACTCCCTTGTGTGTTGTTTGAACTTTCAGTGTACATCTCTTGATTTTTGTGCTGCCACCAGGAGTTAATCTGATTCTTCTCCCTGTAGTACAAGTGAAGGAGGAATCTGACTTTGATCTGTATTCTTGGCCATGCTACTCCTGCAAGCTGAAAGCTCTCGCAGACTGGGCTGAGAGACTTGTCATATGGGTCAGAAAAGAGAAGGAACCTTGATTAAGAGCAATGAAGACAAATTGCAAGGCATGTACTGTGTTACAACATTAGCCGGGATGTTGGGATAACAGCACATGTCATGTACATGGTTCCCATGCAAATATTGCCAGTGTAACTTACTGTTTCTAGTCAAAATTATCTGAAGTATCTGTTAAATACTTCCCTTAATATTAATTAAGGCTTATCTAAGTATTGGCTTTGGAACATTTCACAGTGCACACAATTCTGTTACATTTTAAATAAAAGTAGCAATTTTGACAGTCTGACAAGTGTTGGATGGGAGGCAAGGAGTCCTCCCAGACTGCTGCGGAAGTGCTGCTGTAGCTAGGAGCCCTGTAATGATGATCAAGCATCTCTCAGATATTTAAATATGTTATGATCTTGTAATTATAGTCCTCTTTATGATTCCATACATAGAAAGGGGCAGAACTCTGCTGCTTGAGATGGGAATTTTGATGCTCTCTAACTTCTTAGTACTGAATTTTAAATCATGAAGTAACTGCTAATTATGTAATAGTCTTCTGGTCATTGTGATGACTGACAGAAATATTGTTGGGTTGCTGTTTATTTTAATAACAACTTAAGACATTTTTATCATGGTATCATATAATGTTAGGAGTTGGAAAGGACCTCTGGAGATCATTGAGTCCAACCCCTCTGCAAAGTGGGACCGCTTAGGGCAGGTCGCACAGGAATGCATCCAGGCGGGTTTTGAAGATATCTAGAGAAGGAGACTCCACAATCTCTCCGGGCAGCCTGCTGCAGATACGGTTGCCAGGGCATTAAATAAGTAGCATAAGGTGTGTTTTTTTTTTCCTACTGACCACAGGATGACTAATTTTCTGTTCACCTTGATTTCCTCTCTTGTACTCTGTAGAGTTCTCTGAAACTTGTACAAACTGTGATTTCCAAAACAGGATCCAAAAAAATCCCCACCAACCCCAGCCACTACTTGTCTCTGAAGCTCTTTCTGAAAATTGAGTCATAGACATTACATTTTAAGCCAGCAGAATGTTTGATTATTCTACTTTTGACTGCCTTTAACATTCTAGTTGCCATAACAACTTTATTTCTTTATTTTTAGCACATCAGTTGCCATAACAATAAAATACAGCTTTTTGAATGTAACCTTTTTTCCCCTCACTTTTTTTTTTTCTTATTTAAGGGAGGGAAAGGAAATGGAGTAAAGCTCTTTCCCTAGGAGCTTTTGGGTTAGAATATAAGCTGAAAACCAATTTTTTATTTATTTTTTCTGTGTCTAACCTTATTCCATTTCTATGACAGTTTTTGGACTACCGAGTGTTTTCCTAACTTATGTGGAAAACTGAATGCAAATTGCTGTGTAAAGCCTTTCCTTTGTAGAAAATTGCTGTTGGGGTTTCATTTTTGTGTGTTGTGGTTAGTGCAGTATAAAACCAGAACTGCTAGAGAGTCAGTTCCAATGCTTTATTTCATTATATGGAATGGCTATAAATAAGGTATAGGCAACTGCTGCTGCTGAGGGAGGCATTTTTCTTTATGCTTTTGAAAGCTGTCTCTCTTTGTTTGGTTATTTTATTTTTACTTAATGTAGGATTGCTTTAAAGATTAGTGTTTGCAGTGAGCAGCTCCATTTTTGTGATGTATTTATTTATCTTATCTTTCATAATGGTGAGGATGATCCATCCCTGGAAGTGTTCAAAGCCAGTTTGGATGGGGCCTTGAGCAACCTGGTGTAGTAGCAGGTGTCCCTGCCCATGGCAGGGCATTGGAGCTAAATGATCTTTAAGGTTTGTTCCAACCCAAGCCATTCTATGAGTCTATCATGAAAAGTATGAGAATAAATGACGCTCAGTTTGTTCCTGCAGTGACGTTATACATAGGCTGGAAAGAAGGGTGCTCAGGAAACATGTTGTGTGTCTTTTCAAGCCAAAGCAATTCTAGTGGCTATATAAAAGTGATGGCCACTAGCAGGTAGGACCCAGTGCTTCCAGTTCTATCTGTATGTCCCTTATCAGGCATAGTGTCAATTAGAGCCCAGTGTTTGGTTCAGTGTGCTGACAGGCCAAGGTTCAGGCAGTTGTATATGGTATAACTTAAAAATACATCTTTTAAGAGATTGATATTTAGCTTCAAGCCATAATTTTGAGCAGAGGGAAAAGGCTTATGTGTACATTTAATATTGCCAAAAGAGCCATAGAATCATAGAATGGTTTGGGTTCGAAGGGACCACCAAAGGGCATATGGTCTGGCCCTGATGCAGGCAGCAGGGACATCTGCAACTAGATCAGGTTGCTCAGAACCTTGTCAAGCTCCCTCAGCCTGTCCTTGTAGGAGAGGTGTTCCAGCCCTCCGATCATCTTTGTGGCTCTCCCTCTGGACCTGGTCCATCACGTCCATGCCTTTCCTGTGTTGCGGTTCCCAGAGCTGAACACAGTACTCCAGGTGAGGTCTCACCAGAGCAGAGTAAAGTGGCAGAATCACCTCTTTCTTTTTCCATGTGCTGGCCATGCTTCTATTGATGCAGCCCAGGATGCCATTGGCCTTCTGGACTGCATGTGTACATAGTTGGCTCATGTCCAGCTTCTCGTCCACCAGATTTTCCAAGTCCTTTTCAGGAGGCCTGCTTTCTCTCTCCTCATCCCCCAGCCTGTATTGATAATGAGGATTGGTCTGGCCCAGGTGCAGGACCTTGTACTTGATCTTATTGAACCTCATAAGGTTCACCTGTGCCCACCTGTCCAGCTTGTCTTCTGGATAGCATCTTATCCATCTGGTGTATCAACAGCACCACTCTGCTTGGTGTCATCTGCAAACTTGCTGATGGCGCACTCGATTCCGCTGTCTGTATCATCAATAAAAATACTAGACTGGTCCCAGTACAGACCGCTAAGGAGCACCTCTTGTCACTGATTTCCATCTGGACTTTGAACTGTTGACCACTACCCTCTGGATGCAACCATCCAGCCAATTCCTTATCCACTAAACAGTCCACCCATCAAATCTGTATCTCTCCAGCTTGGTGAGTAGGATGTTGTGTCAAAGGCCTTGCAGAAGTCCATACATATGACATCCATAGGTTATCCCTTGTCCACTGATGTAGTCACTCCACCATGGAGAGCCACTAGGTTCATCATGCCTTGACTTCCATAGTCCCTGCTAGTCTCCTTTCCAAAAGCTCTTGTGGATCTCAAAATCATTGTCTTTATATTTAACCTATTTTTATCACTGATAAAGTAGATGTTTAAGTTCTTTTTTTTTTTCCTTAGAGATGGCAAATAGTGTCAAGTTTGGTATTTCTCTTTGAATAAAGAAAATAATTTCTCAGCTCACATAACATTTCATGTGTGCCAATTTCTAGCTATGAAGTCCTCATTATCTAATACAATCAAAGTAATTTCAGACAAAATTGGCTAGTTATTGGAAGTTGAATGTATTTAGATGTTATTAATGTTGAAACATAGTTATCAGATGTAAGATGATTTTATAAATTTTAATTAGCTAATTTTTAACCCTGCAAGGGGGAAAAAAAGTCAGTAAATCTTGCTTTCATTGGCATTTTCCAAACATCTATCATAGCTGACTTCGTGTCTCTGAGTTACTTCAACTGCTGCTGTTTGCAACGTTTTCCCTTTAGGCAGCTCTTGGTAGGAAGCTATTCCTGGTCCTTTCTCATATATGGTTATTGATGCAAGTGTGTGTGCTGATATAGACTCCATGCTGTAAGAGAGTATAAGTGATACCTCTTCAGCAGTTCCAACTGAGAGGAAAAATTGGTCTAAATGAATCTGAGCTTAAAATCCATAAAAAGAAATTGTGCCACGCTTCAGTTTATAAATAGGTTTTGTGTCGTATCCTTTCCATCTTCCTCTTCTCCTTTTCTTCACCCAGTGGTAGAAAAGCAATACCGAGTAACACTTTGGCTAAAGATACTCTTCTAAAATTCACAATCTACTCCGATTGTTGCTTTGTTCTCAGGAAACAGTGCCGTTTGCTTCACTAGTCCGAATTTGAGATCAGTACCACCTCAGTAGATCTTGCACTAAAACAAATGATGACTCTCTAATTCTTAACTGATTTGTCTACACCGTCAGCTGGAGCTATGACTTCTTCTCCTAGTGTTTTTCTGAGCCACCTCTTGTCTCCTAGAGGAAGCACTATTTTAAAAAAGCTATTAAGGGAAAAGTTTCGGGTGGAATGTGCCAATTATGTACGCAAATCAAAATGTAAATGGTCCATGTGACAAGGCACAGGCTTCCATCCAGCCCATCTAGATGAGACTGGATGTTCTGGGAGAAGGTACTGTAACCATTTAACCTAAACTTCATCCCTGAAAAATGGGTTTGAATCTCCTTCTGTCCATGAATCTGTCATGTAATGGTAGCTGCCAGTTAGCAGTGTTTAGTAAAGACAATTGAAGTGTATAACTCTGAAGCGTTTTAAAGTATTTGTGAGAAGATTCTATTCTATTCTATTCTATTCTATTCTATTCTATTCTATTCTATTCTATTCTATTCTATTCTATTCTATTCTATTCTATTCTATTCTATTCTAACAGTGCACACAAATGTTCTTGTGTTGTAGCTTTCAAGAGAGATTAAAAGCAGGTTTCTAGAGGTGATGGAGGGGAGATATCTGTCCTGCAGGATTGATGTTGTGACTTCTGGAAGCATGGTGTTGAGATAGGGAAGGATTGGGAAGTTGAGTATGTGCTGGTTTGTGGATGTGTGGCCTTAGCTTTGAGTTCTGAGAAATGTTTTAGGGGTGAAATAGAAATGATGCTCTTGGCTGTACCTAAGACATAGTATTAGGTGCAACTGATTTTGCTTGTAGCTAAAGGCAATGAGGAAGGGAAGTCACATTTGTGTGTACTTCAGCTTCATTCTTTGGTACATCCAAACCTGTGATTTAGGAACACTGGCAGACATATGTGGTTTTGATCCTTGTATTCCTATCATTGTTGCTTGTGCACAGGCCTTAGAACTTGGCTTCCTAATCAAGGCTGCAATAAATTATTCATCATTTGAACTCATTAAATCAAAATTGGTTGCCTTTTGAAAGGTCATGCTGTAGTTTAAGAGACCTCTCTGGCTTGCGGTCTGTGAAAAATCAGAGTAGATGATCACAGTGTTTGGGGTTTTTTCTTAGTAGCCTGAAAATCTGTTACTCTAGCTCTGCTGAAGTGGAGTTACTACTAATACTGACAGAGCTTATGCTTCTGCCAAGCCAGCTGGAATCCTTTTCAACATACACTTGCTTGTTGTCCAGTGGTGAAGATGTGCTTTAAAATACCAGTATCTGTGGAAGGTAATTCCTGGATTGACCTAGACAGAAATATTAGTAAAAGCATAACTATGTCAAAACATGCCTCTGAAAAGTGTAAAGTATTAAAATAGTCCTTGAAGTATGATTTTAAAAGAGGAGAAATGATTCCCACAGGAAAATTAAGGGTAAGACAGCCTACACCCTTCAGACCATTCTCTGCATTCCAGTATTTATTCATTTACAGTTTTCTTAAGTACTGGCTTTTGTCCTGTGATTGTACAGGTGAAGATGTTAATCATCTCTTGAAAGCAGTCTAATGAATAGCCAGCTCATTTCCACTCATTCTAGTGTGCTTCCATGTGTGGAGGCTGTTTTATGGTAAGACAGCTTCATAGACAGGACATGGGTTTATTATGTTTGAAATGCATCGAACTGCCTGCACATATTTTATTTTTTTTTACTTTTCATACCATCCTAAGACATTTTCCATGCTTTTCCAATGTCCATTTGGATTAATTTCTTATCACAAGTGGCCAGTTAGTACAGAGCATAGCTCAAGTGCTGTTTGCTTAAAGCAAATGCTAGGTTTAATTCCTGAACAATGCTAATTACCACCATTCATTAGACTTCACAGCATTTCCCTGCTGTAAATTTACTTCATGATAGACAATTTATTGCAGAGTGGTTTATTTCTATTGATTTAAGGCACAGAAGTTTGGTGGTATTTGCTGCTCCGAATTGAGCTTGTGAAGTGAATTCCATTTGTCATTGGAACATCAATAGAATCTTGAAGGAAGCTCCTCCTGAAGAAAAATGTTCTTCACTGTAAAGCTCCGAAGAGCAACTGTCTATTCCATGTGATCACAGGACTAGTGTTTAAAGGGAGGTGGTATCAATTTACTCCAAAAACTTGCTTTGTATTTACTCAGTGCATGAATAGTGTTAGCTGACTTAGGAGTTTAGAAGTTTGGGAGTGGTAAACGCAATCCTGAAGAAACAGCATAGAAGGAGTGCATAATAAACTTGCAAGTGGGAATGCCCATCTTTCTCTAGTGATCCATGACACAGCATAAAATGTATTTTTTCCCCTGCATTTTCTTGTTCTGCATCACAGCATCCTAATTATCTAACCTTTCTATGATACTGGCTGATATGTGCCTCATTAGAAACAGTACTGTGAAAGAGCTGGGGCTGTGAGTCCAGTAGAGGAGCAAGCTGAAACGCAGCCTGATGGAATAGTATCAAAAGAAAAAAGATCATTATCTCCCTCCCACACCCCTCGCATCCCTTGGCCTTTTAGAAAGCTACTGTCTCCTTCCAGTCTCTTCCCTGAACTACCTTCCCTCTCCACTCCAAATTATACCAGCCCCTTCGTCTTCCCAACCTTACAGAACTTACTCTGTTGGTTCCATCAGCTTCACCTCTAATGTGACAAAGGCTTATGTAGGCTTTGGGGATATTTTTTGCCTGTAACAGTGAGGGAAGTGCTCCAGAGGAGCATCCACATTTCAAAATGTAGCTGTGTAACTTCTATCACTTGATCTTTTTGGCAGTCACAGGGATATGTGGGCCGTAGCATTGTAAAGTGATTTATGGGATTCTTTATGATCATGGGATGGAAGGAAGAAGGGAAGGAAACTGATCTGTGATAGTCTCATTTATCAGTTTTGCTGTCTGCTGGAGAAATACAGATCTAAACCTTCTACAAGGTACCGTAGTTTCCCTGAGAACCACCACTTTTGGGTTTGTCCAGCTGTCCCAAGCATGTTTAGTCTTGGTGAGGATGAAGAAAAATTCCCAACAAGAAAAATTCTGAGCATGATGATACTGGGAGTCACAGTGAAGGGAGTCAAACATTGAAACAGGGACCCATGCAGGCTGTGAGAATTCACTCCTTGAAGATGTTCACATCTCAGAGAGACAGGACCCAGCCTGGCCTAAATTTGGTGTTGGAGCTGTGTTTGTAGTCGGCCTTGTTTTGAGCTTGCTTTGTTTCCGTGCTTGGAGATTGTACATCTACCTCTGTATAGACTTTCTCTAGTGCCAACCCCCCTGCCATGGAAAGGGACTCCTCACACTAGATCAGGTTGCCCAGAGCCACATCCAGCCTGGGCTTAAAAACCTCCAGCAGTGGGGCTTCTACCACCTCCCTGGGCAGCCTGTTCCAGTGTCTCGCCACCCTCATGGTGAAGAACTTCTTCCTAACATCCCATCTGAATCTACCCATTCCTGTTTTTCCATTTCCCCTAGTCCTGTCACTTCCCAACACCCTAAAACGTCCCTCCCGAGCTTTCCTGTAGGCCCCCTTCAGATACTGGAAGGCCACAATTAGGTCTCCTGGGAGCCTTCTCTTCTCCAGACTGAATAGCCCCAACTCCCTCAGTCTGTCCTCATAGGAGAGGTGCTCCAGCCCTCTGATCATCCTCGTGGCCCTTCTCTGGACACGTTCCAGCACCTCCAGATCTTTTCACAGGCTTTCTTCTCACACAAAGCTTGAGCTTCTGCCACATCTCCTTTGTTTTCAACAGGATCAGATGGTGTGAGTTTTCTGTTTTGGATGTTAACTTTTGTTGTTTCTAGCTGATGTAGTTTAGACAGAAGGTGTGGAATTGCTCCTTTTCTTCAGCTTAAAGAAGAGTGCTCAGTCCTTCTGCAGGACCTAACCAGCTGTGGTAAAATAGTGCCTTGCTGACAGCCATTACATTCTTCCAATAAACCTGTTCTCTCTTTCTCATTTCCTTTTCTTTACATGCAAATAAAACCCTTGAAGCACATTTAGTTTAAACTGTGCCATAGTGCCTAATGTGTCTCTAATCTCCAGATAGAAAACTTTTTCCACATAGCTTAATGTGCTGCCTCTGACACAACATTCCAGTATTGCCACATCTTGTACAATTCTGTCTGTAATTGCATCATTTTGTCAGGACTAGCTGATTTCTGCTTTAATTTTCACTTGCCTCCAAGTAGACGTAAAATGCAAGCTATTGCTGTTAGGCTGCTGCAGTTTGCACTGCTGCTTCCTGGAAAATGCCACAGGGACTTGGGCTCTGGGAGTAATTGAGGTGACAAAACCACTGGCAGCTCTTTTCTGGTAGCAAAGGAAGCCTGCTCCTATTTCCACAAAGAAAGAAATCAAAATTCCTTCATCTCTTTAATTATAATTTATGAGGGAGAAGCTTTTTACCTGCATTGAAAACCAACCAGCAGAGGCTGCCATTGATTTTTCTGTTCCCTCTTACCTGCTGAGCAAGACCTAGGTTTCTTGTCCAAGCCCTGGAATATGTGGCTGTTACCAGAGTTGTGTGCTCTGAGCATACAGTAACAAGTGCTGCGTTTTTGTCCATCAGCTGGATCTGACCTGTGTGAAAGGTGACTCATCAAAACATCTGGAAGCTTTAGCGGCTGTCAGTATTCAAATGTCTTGAGCAGGATGCACTGAGCAGGTAGTTTCTGTGGTCTGCTTCACTTTAGGCTGCACCTTTGTTTAGCTAACATGCCCCCGTGTCTTTGAGGCTTTCTGACATCTATTTTAAGATGATGTGGCCCGTGTTTGGGGTGCCCACCCCAAACTGGCTTGGGGAGGGAGAAGTACTGGTTGCTGCCATGCCTGTGCACGCTGGTGTTTGTTCTCCTCCTCCTGCCCCCACAGGAGGAGTGGGAAGTGGAGGAATAAAAATCTCTTCCTATTGTTCCACCGGTGGTGTGGATAGCTGTGGCTTGGAGCTGTGCTGGGGGACTAAATTTAGTCGTTAAATCTGTTCTCGCTGCCAGTTACAGCACTGAGGTAGTGGAGCAATTTTAATTTCTGAAACCCTTGGATGGAGGAAGGTGGAATTGCCACACGCCGTCACGGCAAACTGCTCTCACACTGCTGCATTTTCTGCTGCTTCACAGCTCTCTAGCCCTGTCATTCAGCCATGGGGATCTGCTCCAGGCTGTGCTCCAAAGACAAGATGTGAACCCAGCAGCAGCTTATTAGCATTTTGCTCGTGATTTGCCTCGGGACTGAAAGAATTTCAATCACTAGTTTGTAATGACTTAGCTTGTTGCAACCTCCCATACCCTTCCTGGCACATATTTTGCTGGTCTCCAGCCCAAAATGCTGCTTCCTGGTTGGTGTTTTGGTATCCAAATGTGCTGTTTGTGTGTCTAAGGATGCGTGAAGTGTCTCTGTAAGATAACTTTGATGGCTGCACTTCTGTCACCAGTTTTATTTTTAGGAAGCACGAAGTAAACAGAAGTTCCGAGTCCTTAATCGGGGAGTAACAGCATCTTTTGCGTGAATAGAGAGATCAGTTAGTTTAAATTAAAAGCCTGTGCTTTGAAATATAATGTGTTACTCACCAGTATTTGTGTTTAAACCGATGCTAGCAATCGGGTGGTGCCGTATGGAAACCAGTTCCAGATCTGCTTTAAAACAATCTGCCCTGAGAACGGCGATAGCTACTTTTTAGGGCTCTGTAGTTTTGGTTTTTAATCGAGACAAGAAAATGTGTGTCGAACCACGGCAGCCTATGAAAGATGTATGTAAAATAAGTAACCTGAGAGTAACTTTTACTAAACCTCTTTAGTTAGGTGGTGACGGCGGCGCTTTCTAAAATGACAGCTTATCTATCGCGATAGAAGCCGAGTCGAGCGGCCGCGGTGTGAGGGGTGTACACCCCTGGAGTCCAGCCGCTGTTCAGTGGCTTGGCGGTTTGAAGGCGCAGGTTGCAGGACTCTCCCACCCGCGCCGGTTCAGCCGCCCCCCGCTGCCTTCCCTCCACGGCGAGCCGCTGTGTGGGGGCGCCGGGCCGAACCGCACGGCACCGAACCCGACCGGGTCTTCGTGCGAGCGCCGCTGCCTCCGCCGCTGTCTCTCGGCTCCGCTCGGTTCCGGCGGCTCCGCCGCCGCGCCGGCCTGGCCGCCGTTACCTAGTGACAGCGGCGCGGCGCGGCCATTGGCTGGGGCCGGGGCAAGCAGTCACCTTTCCAGCGCCCGGCGCGGCTGCTGCGGCCGCGGGAGGAGGAGAAAGAGGAGGAGGAGCGGGCTCAGGTGCAGGCAATCATTTGAAGGGGGAAGGAGAGAAAGAATCAGAGACGCTCCAGCCGCTCCACGGGAGCTGGGGCTCTCCTGCCAAGCAGCTCAGCACGGCGGCTGGGAGGGTGCTGCAGGTGAGGAGGAGCGCTGGAACAAAGCATCGCAGAAAGTAATAATTCCATAGGTGCTCTGTCGCTTGTAGGCGAAGGGAATGAACGGCCGGAAATATTCTGGGATGTTCTAAAATCCAAAGGACTTTCTGTGCAGCGTGGCAATGCACGGTAGGAAATTCACTCCAAAAAGAAGGCTTGAGCTCCAACAGCACTGGATATGTGGCTCTGCTAGTGTCTGAAATCCCTTCTGAAGGCACGGCAAGGACTATCAGAAACATCGGAGAGATTCGGGTACTTTTCAAGAGACTTAGAGGAAATGCCAGTCTAATATCTGAATGACCTTGGAGATCGGATTGTGTGGATTCATTAATTCTCACTGCCAGCCTTCTAGTCTCAGGAACTCTAGGATTAAAGATGGTTTTAACATTTTAGGGGCCTTTCAAGAAGCAAGATTGTATGCAATTAATTACCTGCCTAATGATTTCTGAACTAAGCAAGCATTTACTTAAAACTGAACACAGAAGATGCTCCCTTTTAACGCTTGCTCTCTCCATAACTGCAAATAAAATGAACAAGGTAATGTCCTGCAATTAGAAGAACATTTTTTTTTAAAAGCAGCTATTTATTATTCTAATCATCTGATAAATGTAGAAACCCTTAAAGCTACATGGAAGGTGAAGCAGAATAACTGAATAATGGAGTAGTAAACAATGGCAGCTTTTCTAGTGAAATCAGCATTTCCTTAGCTTCACAGCAGAATGCAGATGGAAGTTTCTGTTCTCTTTGTGTGGGGGTTTGTGAAATGATTCAGGTGTTGCTACAGAGGTGAGCAATATCATGGATATACTTATGAACTGCTGGGTGCTGATCTGCTGTAGCAGAATTTCCAAAGATGATTATTTTAAATTGCTGTTGCTGAAATTAAATTCAAGAGGATTAATTTTGTCTGTGGGGACCTTGAGTTATGCTTCTGGCATTAATAATTGTAATGGACTCTAACTGTTGGAAGGAATTGTGAATATTGACATAAGTCTCCAAATTCTATTCTTAAATTATTTTAATTTTTAAAGTGAATAGACACAATTTTCCTCATTGTATGTGAGATGTATGTTTTCTTTCTTGGGAGTCAGAGGACAAATCTGCCTTGTCCCCCACCCATCTCCCTTCAAATAAAATGCATTATTCATACCCAAACAGTGGTGAGTCTATTGGAATTAACCTTGACAGAAATGTTTTCCTTACCTTTCCAATGAATAGCATGGATAAGACCAAGTACCATCTCCTGAAGGGAGCCAGAAAAGACATCTTGGGATGATGAACTTTTTCCTTTACTCTGCACTCAGTTCTGTGATCTAAACTGAGACATTGAAAATATTATCTCCAGTAACTGCTGGTCCAGGAAACCTGAGCTGTACCTAGGTTCCTCCTTCCCTCTTTCCCTCTCACCCTGTTTTATTCCAAAGTAAATGACTTTCTCAGGAAAATAAGCAGTCAGATTTCCCTCCCTCCTTCCCTGGGAAATGAATGTTGCTCTTTTGTCAGTTTTTATTTTGATATTTCACTGTACCTGATTGTTTTAGAAGTGCCTTGTGTTTGCTAAAGATTGGTCAAGAGCACTGGAGGAGCTGATCAGTGGCCTTTCTCTTTCTGGCTTTTTTTTTTTTTTCTTCTTTTCCTTTCCCCTTTTCTTTTCTCTGTTCTTTTCTTTCTTTCTTTTCTTAAAGCTAAGGTGTGCCAGAGGTGACGCACTGATGCTGAGGAGGCATCAACAGCTGTGGGACTGTAACCCTCTCAAATGTAAGCACTGGCAGTGTCTACAGAGAGAGATCGTGAGACGCTGAAGCAGAGTTTAGCTGCTGTTAAGCAGGTCACCTGCTTGCTCAGGCTCAGATTGCAGTGTTCCCCAATCACAAAACATGAACCAGTCCCGATGGATTGAACGGAGGACTCTGAATATGAGCAGTAGTGTTATGAACATATCTGAGCATCTCTCCTGCCCTCTTGGATTTGGTCACTACAATGCAGTTGACATCTGTATCCTTGAGACAGTTGTTATTGTCTTGCTCACGTTTTTGATCATTGCGGGTAACTTAACTGTGATATTTGTTTTCCACTGTGCTCCGCTCCTGCACCATTACACCACCAGCTATTTTATTCAGACCATGGCCTATGCTGATCTTTTCGTTGGAGTTAGCTGCTTGGTTCCTACTTTGTCCCTTCTCCACTACTCGACAGGTGTCCACGAGTCCTTGACTTGTCAAGTTTTTGGATACATCATCTCTGTGCTCAAAAGTGTATCTATGGCATGCCTTGCTTGCATCAGCGTGGATCGCTATCTTGCTATAACAAAGCCTCTCTCCTATAACCAACTGGTCACACCTTGTCGCTTGAGAATCTGCATCATTTTGATCTGGATATACTCTTGTCTGATCTTCTTGCCTTCCTTTCTTGGTTGGGGGAAACCTGGTTACCATGGAGATATTTTTGAGTGGTGTGCTACCTCCTGGCTAACTAACGCCTATTTTACTGGCTTTATCGTGTGCTTACTGTATGCTCCTGCTGCCTTTGTCATATGTTTCACCTATTTCCACATCTTTAAAATTTGCCGGCAGCACACCAAAGAGATAAATGATCGGAGAGCTCGATTTCCTAGCCACGAAGTGGATGCTGCGGGGAGACTGGGCACAGCCCCGATCGCCGCTATGCCATGGTTTTGTTTCGGATAACCAGTGTGTTCTACGTGCTGTGGCTCCCCTATATCATCTACTTTCTGCTGGAGAGCTCTAGGGTCTTGGAAAACCCAGCGCTTTCCTTCCTAACCACGTGGCTTGCTATAAGCAATAGTTTCTGCAACTGTGTCATCTATAGCCTCTCCAACAGCGTTTTCAGGCTGGGACTGCGGAGACTCTCAGAGACAATATGCTTCTCTTGTATGTGTTTAAAAGACAGGGATGTTCGGGACCCTAAACCGCGGAAACGAGCTAACTCCTGCTCCATTTAAAGGAAACCGGCGCATGTAATCACGCGCGGAGTTTTGATAGTGTTTGCTGTACCTGGAAGCTTGCCAGAAGAGGAATGTTTACTTGACTAGCTTGCTGTGATGTTAGAGTGAGTTTAAAAAGCGATTGATGGAAAGGAAATGCTGCTGTGAGAGGGAGGTCACTGAACTTGAATATAGCTCTTGTGGTATTGTGAGGGGAGCGATTCGACAGAGACAATGCAAAAAGAGCTAAAAATCTTCCAAAGGGCGTGAAATAACTACCACTATCAGAGGAGGTTCCTCATCAAATAAATAAGTTAGCTACTACCTTATATTTTCCCCTCGTAGAAAATGCGTCTTACTATCTTTGTGTCAGAATATACTGTAGCCTTCTGAATTTCAATATATTTAAGAGGAAACAATCAACAACACAGTAAGTGGCTATCTGTAAATTATATACCTGAGGACTACTAGTAGATATTGCAGATTAATAATCAGCTTTATCTCTGCTCTCACATCTTGTACAATTTTCAGTTGTACAAACAACTGAAGGCCATGAAGCTTTTTGGATAAACCAGCACATTTTGGTACAACTTTCGCAGAAGTTCTCCTCCTCATTTCCCCCTTATGCCAACCTCCCTCCCCCCGCCATGCTGTGCATCCCTAGATTCCATCTTGTCCAAGTGGTTTAGTTTGAGGGCACCTACCAAGTAAACTCAGTTTCAAACCATTCTTCCTGCAGAAAGCAATAGCCCTCCCTGGCTGGCTGAATAACTGCAGCTGCCCATGGACACTGACTTCTTCAGTCTTTTATTCTCTTGATCCTGTCAAAGTAGCACATGGTATCAACGTCGTGTCCTTTAGGGTGTACTAAAGCTTCTCCTTTATTGGCTACACAGATAATCCTAACGCAGATACGGTAACCGCACACAGCAGTGTGCCTCACTGCTTAGAACACAAAACCTAACTAACCCTTTTCTTTGGGAAGTCTTAACTAGCTTACTGTTGTAGCTGTCAATCCATTGTGTGAACCTAGCTTGCACATTCTGTATTTAACTTTTTTACTCTTTTTTTTTTAGACAAAAGGTCAATTGTGGTCTGTGCCTGATGTTTTCATAGCACATGGACTAGGTCAATGCTACAGGATTAAAAAAACCTTGCACTTGCTTTATGAGAAATACTTCTGTGCAGTTGTTGAATAGCTGTTTGCTAGACAAGTGTTCTTGGAGGAGGTGAACAAGACCCTTTAGAATTAAATGCAGGCAGAGAGCGTCAGTAGTTCCTTTAGTACTGAACTGATTTTCAGGTTCTTCAGGTTCACCACTGAGGAAACTTTTTTTTTTTTTTTTTTTTTAAATTTTATTTTATTTTATTTTGCAAGGGTGCACATGAGGTTTGTGTAATCAATTGCCAGGGGTTCAGATGCATGCCAATTAATAAAACAGTTAAATTATTATTTTGAACCAAATGTGATTTTCTTAGATGGTTATTGGCTTTTAAAAAAAGGCCCAATTATTGGTGCCTTTTACCACTGCACTATGATCCTTCTTTCACCAAAACGCATATGTAAAGATGGTGCCTCTTACTTTTTGTTATGGAAGCTAACCACACTTGCACACTTGTGGTTTGACTCTCAATCTCCCTTAACTATGTATTCTTTGTTCTGTTGAGGTGGTTCTGAACCCCTGTACATTTTTTAAAACCTGTAAGAAAGTTGAAACAATGGAATAAAGTAGTATTATATATATCAAAACCAACCTTGGCGTTAGTTCCCTGATGTTATGCTCTGTTCTCTGTGCAAGTTCTTTTGGGTTAGGACTCAAGAGTGAATGGTTTAACATCCAAACCTTAAAGCTGTTCACTTGCTGTCTTAAACGTGCTAGCATTGCACAATCTTTAAAGCAGATTCAAATATGACTTGAAACATTCCTCTAGCTAAGCTGAGCTGTTGCTGACAATTAGCCCTGATAGATATTATGGGAAACCAAGCAGTATTCTTTGCACATAATGGTAATGCTCCATGTCTACAGGATTGTCTCTGTTGCCTTCTTTTGAGAAGTTGCTGTTTATTTCAGAAGACTCTTTTCGGCTGACTGCTGCTCTAGATAGTTGTGTAACCCCATCTCTTCTTACAAACACGACTTGGATTCATTTCGGTTTGTCATTATTTTGTCATTGTTCCCTGCTTTAGTAGGTCTTCAGTGTGCAAGGCTTAAACAAGGAACAACAAAATATCTGATTTCTTACAACTCACAGGGTTGGTTTCATACCAGCTAAGTAGTTCTATATCGTGCTTCAGGGCTAGTCTCTTACCACTTCTCGGTTTGGTTATTTTGGGGTATTTTTTGGCTTTCCTAATCACAAGTTTCTCTGATACCTCCTGAAATTCAAGACAAGTTCTAGAAAATGCTTGAAGTTTAATTAACCTTTTGTTAGACACAGCCTGGAGGCAGCAGATGCATTGTGAACATGGTGCTGTAACTACAAATGTTTAGAAATACACAAGCTAACTCATTCATGTCAGTAGTGCCTTAGTTGAACCCTGCTTGTATAACCTCAGCAAGCGAAGTTGATGTACAACGACTTGAAGCTTCACTGCCTGCAAATGGTAGATCAGAAAGAGAGCTTCACTTCAGAGCCTGCAGCACAAGGTTTACTCACCAGCCCACCAGCTGTTTGCCCTAAAGGGCAGAGCTAGCAATACGTTTCTCCCTACCATCATATTGAGCTTGTGGAGTTGTCAGGTGGAACTGAGCTCTCCTCTTCCCTCAGGCTGTTGTTGGAGAAAGAGAAGATAGTAGAAATCCAGTACCCTGCAAGCAAATCTTAGGTTTCTTGGTTCTTTGCCCTTTTTTCTAGTTGGTTTGTTTCTTAGACATAGCTTAACATTGTTGGTGCAAGAATGCCAGTTTGCTTATCTGGACCTTGAATTTTAGTTGCTGTAAAGTCACATTTCAGCCTGTTCTGAGTCTCCTGTGGTCTGTCAAACAAAGCATCCTCAGCAGAGTTAAATACTTTCTTCTTATGGCTGGTTCCCAGATGATAGCGTTTGAGCTGATGGTCAGTCACACACATTTTTTAATTTAGTAATGTGTGTTGTTTTTTTCAGAATGTTTTCTAAACTTGTGGTTTAACATGTTCTTTCAGGGAGGTTTGTTGCTGTTGTTTTAGTAATGCTGTCAAGGATTCCAGCTGGTGCTAAATTATCTTCCAAAACTATCAGGCTGGATGTTTCAATGGATATAAAAAGTCCAATAGAAATTCCAGTCACCCAATCCATCACTTTGGATTTTCATTCTGCCATTATAAAGTCTTGTGTTCCTGTATGGAAATCTGATTAAGGAATAGACTTGGAAAGCTGGCATCTGGAATACATATCCTGGCTTCCATTGTCCTGAAGAGCTTTATGTTTTATGAAATATCTAGTAAATAGGTGACCGGACAGTAATGAAAGAAACCTACATGAAATAATCATTGCTGATAGTATAGGTAATAACGCAGCCTCTCTATATAGATAAACATTGAAGGAGAAGCCAAAACTTTAGGTTCCTTCAAAAAAAAAAAAAAAAGATGACAGTAATAGTAGTAGAAGTAATCACAGGAATATTATTAAAAATATAAAATAAAAAGGTTAAAGAGAAATACCTAATAGGTAAGCAAACCAAATATATCTCTGTATATATTTATATGAAGTTCTTTTGTTCTGGCAGATTATATTGTGTCATTACCTTTCCCTTCAGTATTTATGTTTGTAGGGTACCAGAGCCTATGCCAAGGTCAGTTGCCTTACAGTTTCAAAACCTCACATCTTCAGCCTAAAGAGAAGTCAAAAAAAAACCCCAACCCCAAATAAAAATAAAATAACTGTGTAATGGCAGCAGATGTGCTACCAGAAAAGTAATTTTTTCTTCACCAAATTCCATGTGCTTCCTTTTCTGGAATGGAATTTTCCTAAAAATACTATAAAGGGAGAGAAAACTGTAGAAGTGTAATGCACAATGCTGTCTGTCAAAGGCTTATGTTTTTGTCGTACAGTAAGGTATTTTTTTCCTCTGTTTCCACTTAACTGTAATTGTACTGGGTAAAACAGGTGGTATCACTCTACGTTTATTTTCATGCAGAATCTTTGTATTTCCTCTACCAAAATGCTTGGAGTGTTTTTCTTTATTGAGCCACCTTTCATAGACAGAGATTATGAAGGCCTTTTTAAGATAAATTTTTATGTTGGTCTAACAATTATTTTTAATTCACATCTGAAAAATGAAGCACCTGTAAGCCCACGCAAAAAAAGGGATAACATCTCCTTTTGGGGTTGAAATAACTTACAAGTCAATGTAGGAACTGGCTATTGAGAGAAGTGATTCAGTGTAATGATTAGTTACCTCATTAGCTGTTTCTCTTGCATATGAAAAATTAAGTTGAACTGTAAACAAAAGACAATTATTGCAACAGTGTCAAGTCGATGAGAAATGCATCAGATTAAATTCTGTCTCGCAGTTGGTTCTCAGCATGAAACTATTTTATCTTTCCATATTTAGTTGTAGCCAAGCAAATACATCGATTTTAAAATGTTTTAATGTTGCTGATTGAATGCTGAGGATCTGTACGTCTCAATCCAAGCTGCTGCTCGTTGGGGAAATATCCCTCTAACTGATGTCAACCCGAGTCGCAGCGTGCCTAGCAACACCATAGTCCTGGGGCTGACAATGCCAAGGAGCCGTGCCAGAGGGTCAGGAGGCCAGCGTTGCTGTGGGGGAATAATATCACTGAAGGTGGCACTGGCTTCCCCAACCATCCACCAGGATCAGCTCATTTGCAGATCTTTCAGTTTTATTGTCACTGTCACCAAAAGGGGAAGTTTAAGCCTTTGGCTTCAAGCCCTCCTTGCTACCTTGTCTCTTTTTAAAGCTGTTTTATGGATGGAGTGGACACTCTGGTGTCATCATTCCACTGAAGAACTGATTTGGATTTATTTTGTTTGGATTCTTTTAATTGAAATGCTTGATATATGTCACTTGAACAGCAAAACCAAACATTAGTTTGTTAACTGGATGCTGATTAATTTTTAGGCCTTTCCAGAAGTGGAAGCATCTCTAAGGTAGTGCTTGCCTGTCACTTGCAGCATTGTCTGCAACATTGCTTAAAAATAGTATTTTCCAAAGAGTATGTGATTTTTACTAAACCAAACACAACATTCAAGTAAAAACTGATTCCCTCCTCCATTAACATTGACATGATTCATTTTTGTTTAAAATATGTGCTGAATTTACACAGAGGTCTCTGCAGTCTTTAAGCATTAACAGAGGTCTATGCCATTGTAGATTAATGGGGTGAAAAAAAAAGTCAAAGGATATTTAAGAGTAGCCTACTCACATTTTTTTTCTGGCATTTTTCTGTGAAATGATTCCTTCCTTAATCTGATATTAGGAAAATCCTCTAAGATCCATGAGCTTGAAGTGCTAAAGCAGCAGTATGTGAATGGAGAAGAAGCTGTTAATAGTTAATAGTTATGTGCCCCAGCACAGCCTCAAGAAAATACTAAACGCCCCTCATATTCATATCCATCATTTCTGTGGGCTTTTCCTTTGACCAAGCACTGTGAAAGGTAGGATTAATATAAGGAAACTGTAGTGCTTTCAGCTGCACTGACAGGAGGCTAGGAAAAGCAATTTCAGGCAGTAAAAATGCCTGCAGATCTTCAGGATTTTATCACAGTTGTGTTCTAACTGCTGCCAAACTTAACCCTCTTGAGAAGAATGTGACAGCGATGCTGAAGGATTTTCATTTTAGTCACTGTGTGACTTGGTCTGAACAAAGAAAAGGCGACTTGGTTCGAAATGAAGTTTTGAAAATGCAATGATTGCCAGGGAAAAGTGTTTCACTTTTTGTATGCAATGTTCATCCTGCCTCATAGCTCACAATCTCATTATGAGAGAAAAAGACAAACCACAAAGGTTTGGAGAAGGGGAAGCTCAGAAATGTCAGTGCTAATCGTGCAGGGGCACTTCTGTATCTTGACAGAATTGCTTTTTGTTTCTTCCATTTCTTTAAATGAAACAGATGATGCTTGTTGGCTTTCTTTTCCTTCTTCTCTAAGTTATTTGAATAAGCACAAATTCTTTCCATCATGGAAGAAGTCCATTTGTTGAGATATTTAAATGGAGGATAGGGTAGTGGTTTAGGGTGTTCCCAGGAGAGAACAAAGTATGTTACTTGTGGAATGTGTGGTACTTAGGAATTTCGTACACTTTATGCAGAAAAATCTTCAAATGCCTGCACTAGGGGAGGGTTTCTAATCCTTGGATGATCTCTTCAGTGTTACTTATGTTTGTGCATGCATTATTTAAAAGTTCTTCTGGTGTGACATCTAAATTTAGAATTGTAAATGGGCAAATGATATTTTTCATGATCAGGCAGGGCAAATTTGTTCTGACTTAGGAAAGACACTTGCTGAACCCACAGGGGTTTGGTGTTTAAGTGGTTCTAGCACACAGATTCTCACTAGTTGTTCTGTTGTGATAGGAGGTGTGTGCTGAGGCAGAAGAGCTGGCCATTCCTCAGAGGGACTGCTCATTTTTCATAGAATCATAGAACTGTTTTGGTTGGAAAAGACCTCTAAGATCATCAAGTCCAGCCATTAACCCAATACCACCATGGCCGTTAAACCATGTGCGGAAGTGCCATGTTCACATGTTTCTTGAACACCTCCAGGCATGTTGACACCACCAACTCCCTGGGCAGCCTGTTCCAATGCCTGACCACTCTAGCAGTAAAGAAATTTTTCCTAATATCCAATCTAAACCTCCCTGGCATAATTTGAGGACATTTCCTCTCATTCTATCACTTGATACTAGGGAGAAGAGACCAACCCCCTACCTCACTACATCAGATGAGCCCAGGTGAGCTTGTGGCTTTGGGGGCCAGATGCTGAGAGTGAGTGACCTTTATTTACTTATTTGAGTTCACCTTAGTGCCACTACATTACTCAATCTCTGTGTTCACATCTGAGCTTAAATGAAGGTTGTCAGACACAAACCACAGGTGTCACTTTGGAATGTGCTTGCCCCCTGTTTCCTGCTGAGCTCTGTGCTGGTCTCTCTGGGTATGCTGTGCCATTTAAACCTGATTCATGTGCAGTGACTAAGCCGGTGGTGGTTTGAATTGGTACCGTGCTGCCAGCGGAGCAAAGCATCCCTGTGCCTTGCCACATCTTCCCGTGCCTGATTCAGGCCAGGCTGCCAGCAGAGCACAGCCCTGTTGCTGGCAGCAGGTAGGGCTGTTGGGCAGGGAGTGCTGGTGTGGCTGAAGCATGTGCCTGTGCTCTGCCCATACTTTTACTATGCGGAGTTAATACTTGTGATGTAGGCAGCTGAAGGCAGCGACACCTCAAACTGCCTCCACAAGCTTTGTGCAGAGCTTTGTTTATTAGGGGCTTTAGTGGCAAGGAAAAGTGTTGTAATTAAAAAGAGAGAGCTATATTCTATGAGTAATAGATCATTATTAGGTCAAGAACAGATTTTGTCTGTTTCTCATCTATGCCCTCAGTAGGTGAACAGGATCTTCATTGTAGTATAATCAGGTAGATTTGGGGCGCTGCAATTTTTACAGTGAGTTTTAATTCAACTCTATATGCATAAGGGTCATAAAATGGCAAGGTTTCTTCATTTCAAGGGCTTTGGGGACCACTTTGTGGCTAGAACTGGGTAAGTCCTATGTATGTATGAAAATTACCTAAGACAAAACTGCAAACACAGGCTGTAAATGAAACACCTTGATCCAAAATTACTTTCTCTGTGATACTGGCTACTTAATATTGCCCAGGCTGTACTTTGTGTTGGTTTATAAAGTCGATATACAGAAAAGCAAGAAATCTGGCAACTGTAAGCATAATGGCATGCTATTATAATTACATTGTTTTAAGATTTTATTTTTTCAACTCAAGACATTTAGAGACCTTATTTTCTGTGATCTCTTACCTTTGGAACTAGCAACTAGTTTATTATTTTCTTTGCTGGCTGTGCTTTACTTGCTCTCTGACTTTTGGGGGTTTTAAAGATCCATTTGAATTTTAAATCCACTTTTGCTGTAATGTGTAGGTGTGTTCTTCACTTGACTCATGTAAAAACCTTGATGAGAATGTTAGGAAGATCATGTCCGTGAAGGGAATGGCATCCAGTCTCAAATCCATTTAGGCTGCATTTCATTGTATCTAAAACAAGCTGGTTTTGTACCTTGTTTGCTAGATTTCAGGTGTCTTGGCAACAAGCCTCATCCACAGATGACATGTTCTCCAACCTCTTCTTTTGGGCTGAAATATTATTTGCCACTGATTTTATTTGTAAACACTGCTAAATAAAGAAACTGTGTTCTGGTGGTGAATAGTATTTTGGGTAGAATTTACGGAGATGCCTCTCTCTCTTGTTATTTCCTTTGATTCTGATGGCAGAACATGAGGATTATTGCTCAAGTGCAGCTGCGAGTCTTGTCCATGTTACCCCTGTGCATCTGCAACTCCTTTCTTCTGGTTTATCTTGGCTTGAGAACTGTTTTTTTGGGGAAAAGTATGTCTGTGATGGTTGGTCATTGATAACAATTGTACTTCTAAGGATGTTTTATTTTATGAATTTGACTGCATTACTAATGATTGCATTCTAAAAATAAAATCATAGCAAAGTGCCCTTGTAATAATGGCATTGATTTTGTTTAGAAACAATTTTGTAGCAAGATGGAGGGTTTTAAGTTGATAAAAAAAGAGATTTGAAATGTGATGCAGGTGAGGAATACCTGTCACTACTTTGGGAAAGATTTGGTTGGCAAGTGGGAGAGGCTGATGAAATTCAAGAGATTAAATATAAATGCTGATTCTGAAATAAAGCAGCCCTTCATTTTCATACAACAGCAAAATTATTTGTATTCATTTCCTGTCAAGAAGAGGATTTTGTGTTGCTATAAATTGCCTTATGGAAATGGTAGTTTAATGAGCCATGTCTTCCCCCCAAATACTGAGATATTACTAATTGTCTGGGTAACAAAGAGAACTATTAGAAAGCATCACCATAGTGCATCTGGCCCTTGAGCACTGAGTGTAACTAGTCCATGGTAGCACAGCTGGAAGGAGTTCTGAGGAATGACAAAGGAACTGCTCTTCCCTACGAGAGAAAGAAAGTCTCTGAGGTTTTCCAACCTAGAAAAGACAGGATGAAAGTGCAGGGGAGCACTAGAGGTCTGAAAGGTTGTGAATGCCGTGGGGGAGAACTGGAGGTAATTACTCTTTGTTTCTCTTCTAGCATAAAAG
Source organism: Picus viridis (assembly GCA_033816785.1). NCBI lineage: Eukaryota > Metazoa > Chordata > Aves > Piciformes > Picidae > Picus > Picus viridis. The sequence goes on from CM066588.1 coordinate 25,783,191, forward strand.
AATCAAAGTTGAGGTGACGGTGTGTCGTGAATTGTGGAATGTGTTGGTGAAAGACACTCTGGATGTCAAAAGCTAACATGGGTTAAAAATTCAGAGAAATTCAAGAGGAATAGTGGATTAAATTATGTCATCATGCTTCTGGCCTGGGAATCTGTGTCCTACAGATTACCAAAGGTTGGGAGAATGTGGTGGAGGAATTGCCACAGTAGGTTTGTGCTGTTCTAAGACTTGTCCTTAGGCATCAGTAGTTGTTGTTGCAGATGGTATCAGTGCTAGAGGAACCAAGAGCTGGCCTAAGGTGTCTGTCCTTACCTTCCTGCTCTCTTGTGGTGTTGTGTCTTTGTTGCTTTTCATACACTAACTCCGGATGTTTCCTTTCATATTTGGCCTGTCAGGAAAAGAATGCACTGTTTACTTCAGCTGTTTTTTAGTGACTAAAATGGTGGGTGAAAAATGACCACCTGTGACTGTGTGTCTGTGTGTGTGTGTGGAAGGTGGCTGTGAGAGTAGAAGTGTCAATATGATCAACTGTCCCCATTTTTTTCTCACTTCTAAAGCAAAGTACCTTTGAGAAAACCATCAACAAAGTAGTTGTGAAGGGGACTATATTGCTATAGTAGTAAGGGATAAAGTTTGACTTTCCCCCCCCAGTAATTACAGTAATTAAGAGCCAAGCTATTATTGTAGGCAGTCTTCAGCTAAAAGGGCATCTTACCCTACGTAAATAACATGTTTTAGAATAGGGATGCCTGCACAACACGTGGCTATAAGATACCCCTCCCAAGCTGCCGATGGTCAGTAGAGGTCTTGCAAAGCATCTACTTCATCATGCCATTGGAAAGTGATGGTGTCATACAGATTCTAAACTGACACAGAGGTCACTAGCAGCACAGGGGCTGCAGTTCCAGGAGGTACTAAATCCTTGAGAAGATTTGCTTGACAGTCCCTTGTGACAGATGACATGTGGTTAGCAGTTCCCAACAACTAACTGGTTGGGGAGTATGGTGAGAGAACACAACGGTGAAGCTAACAATGAAGTCCCACAGTGAACGAGGCAGGTATCTTAATGAGGATGGCGAGGACTGAGTTTGGCCACGTTTCTCCACTCCTAATCAGCAGCATGTGACCTATGTTCTGCAATAACGTGTTCCCAGCGTGAAATAAAACCAGAACTCGAACTAGATTTCCATATAACTTGGGCTGATGTATTTATAGAGTTGGAAACAGGGTGTAGTTTGCTCTGCCTGTCAGCATATCTCCAAAACTGTATATTCGTGTTAGTTCTTGTGGAGGAAAGCTGTTCCATCCTACTCCTTTCATTTTGCAATGACATCAGTTAACACTGGTTTGCCCCAATAACATTACCTTTTCTTCTTTTAAAACCAGTATCAATAGTTATGCTCTGTGAATAAAATGTGCTTTTAGAAATGTGTTCTGGTCCTTTCTTTGAGAGGAAGATGACGAAGGGACTAGAACATCTCTCTTATCAAGAAAGGCTGAAGGACTTGGGGCTTTTTAGCCTGGAGAAGGCTGAGGGGGATGTTATCAATGCTTATAAACACTTAAAGGGCAAGTGTCAGGAGGATAGGTCCAGTCTTTTTTCAGTGGTACCCAGTGACAGGAAAAGAGGTAATGGGCACAAACTTGAACATGGGAAGTTCCATCTAAACATGAAGAGGAGCTTCTTCAATTTGGGAGCAAGTCTTGATCTGTTAGAGGGTAGAAGGGCTCTCCAGAGGGACTTTGACAGGCTGAACAGATGGGCAGAGTCCAATATGATGGCATTCAACAAGTCCAAGTGCCGGGTCCTGCGCTTTGGTCACAGGAACCCCATGCAGTGCTACAGGCTGGGGTTGGAGTGGCTAGAGAGCAGCCAGGCAGAAAGGGACCTGGGGGTAATGGTTGACAGCCGGCTGAATATGAGCCAGCAGTGTGCCCAGGTGGCCAAGAAGGCCAATGGCATCCTGGCCTGCATCAGAAATAGTGTGGCCAGCAGGAGCAAGGAAGTCATTGTGCCCCTGGTTAGGGGGCCCTGGTTAGGCCACACCTTGAGTCCTGTGTCCAGTTCTGGGCCCCTCAATTTAGGAAGGATATTGAGACACTTGAACGTGTCCAGAGAAGGGCAATGAGGCTGCAGAGAGGCCTCAAGCACAAGCCCTATGAGGAGAGGCTGAGGGAGCTGGGGTTCTTTAGCCTGGAGAAGAGGAGGCTCAGGGGAGACCTTATTGCTGTCTACAACTACCTGAAGGGAGGTTTTAGCCGGAGGGGGTTGATCTCTTCTCCCAGGCAACCAGCACCAGAACAAGAGGACACAGTCTCAAGCTGCAACAGGGGAAGTTTAGGCTTGAGGTGAGAAGAAAGTTCTTCACAGAAAGAGTGATTGACCATTGGAATGTCCTGTCCAGGGAGGTGGTGGAGTCATCATCCCCGAAGGTGTTCAAGAGGGGGTTGGACGTGGCACTTGAAGCCATGGCTTAGTTAGTCATAAGGTGTTGGGGTGAGAGGTTGGACTTGATGATCTGTGAGGCCTTTTCCAACCTTACTGATTCTATGATTCTATGAATTTAAGGGTAATGGAGCACTGGAACAGCCTGTCCAGAGAGGTGGTGATGTTTCCATCTCTGGAGTAATTCCAAACCCACCTGGCTGCTGTGCTGTGCAGCCTGCTCTATGTGAACCTGCTCTGGCAGGGAGTGTAGACTAGATGATCTCCAGAGGTCCCTTCCAACCCCTGTCATTCTGTGACTCTGCTTGTGCCTTCTGTTTAAGTGGCTAAATCATGAAGTGGTTTCTCTGTGCTCAAAATTGTTTTCCTGCGTTGTGGTTCTATGTCCTATTGCATCTTCAGGCTGAGAGTCCTCTTCCTCTTCTTTGTAGACTGCAGAGGTGGAAAAGATGGGAAAATGTCAGGCAAAATTGTAGCTGGGGTGCCAGTGTTGAAATTATTTTCATGACCAAATGTATCTTGTTCATTTTCTTGTATAGAATTTAAGTCAAGTGACAGAATCCAGCAAGATCATGGGAATTTTCTTTTTCTTTCCTTAACAGTAATTATGATTTGAAAAACAGTAGGTTCATACAGAAAGTTTTGACACTTCAGATGAATATTTGGTTTGAAGTGCAGGTTGGGTTTTATTTTCTGTTGTTGGAAACATTCTTGTTACTGGCAGTTTAAAGTATTGAAAAATAAAGTGTGGACACTAGCAGGCATATCTAACATGCCTCCTAAAAATGCAGTCTTGAAGTCATCAAAACTTTGCAATATTTTAGTAATAATAAAAAAAACCAAACCAGAAACCCAAACAAAACGTTTTTTTGCCACTTTTAAACAAGGTAGCTTGTTAGTATTATTAATTATACACATTTTGGTTCAACCCTTCACCTTTGCTGCAAGCAGAGTTTTCTCTGACTTGAGGGCAACCTTGGAATTTTGAGGAAATTTGTCTCAGTTTTCTATAGTCAGTCTAGCAGTGACATGGAAAGCCCTCAACTTCAGATTTTTCAGCAAGTACACATCATGACTCATGAGTATCCCCATTACAGTAGAAGGGGAAACAGCAGAAGCATTACTAATGAGGCCAGAAGTCCCACATGGAACAAGTGTGCATCTGTGTTTGTGTGCCGAACTGAAGACAATATGTTAACATATGTCCAAAATTCACATTTCTCATCTCACTTAAGACATACTGCTAAAAAGCACAGACCATGGAAGAGAAAAGGGAGGGAACACTGAGCTCTGGTTTGCTGCATTGTACTTCATGTTTTCTTTTAAGAGGAAAATTGACAGGGAGGATTTAAAACCAGTTTCATTCTGCTGTGTGTGTAAAAAGGTTGTGAAGATATTATGCTATTTTAAAGATCCTTAAATGTAGATTGTTATTGTGAATACATGACAGGTACAATATTATGACTCTAGAACTTCTGTATTAGAACCAATGGTCTCCTGGGGTGCATTAAGATGACTGTGGCCAGCAGATTGAAGGAGGTTCTCCTCCTCTATTCTGCACAAATGTGGCAACATTGGGAGTGCTGGGTCCAGCTCTAGGCTCCCCAGTTCAAGAGAAATAGGGAACTACTGAAGAGAGTTCAGCGGAGGTTGGGAGACCTGGAGCATCTCAGTGAGGAAGAAAGGCTGAGAGACCTGGGGCTGTTGAGCCTGGAGAAGAGCAGCCTGAGAGAAGATCCGATAAATGCTGATCAATAGCTAAAGAGTGGAATGCAAGAGGATGGGATCAAACTGTTTTCAGTGTGCCCAGTGACAGGACAAGGGGCAACAGGCACAAACTAGAACCTGGGAGGTTCCAGCTGAACATGAGGAAAAACTTTGCTGTGAGATTGCTGGATATCTGGAGCAGGCTGCCCAGAGAGGTTGTGGAGTCTCCTCTGGAGAGATTCCAAGCCCACCTGGACTTTGTGATCCTGGGCAAGCTGCTGTGGGTAACCCTGCTTTAGCAGGGTGGTCAGACCAGATGATTTCCACGGGTCCCTTCCAACCCCCACCATTCTGGGATTCTGTGACCCAAACTCCAAAGAGTTTGGGTAAATTTCCTTCTAGTTTCTTTGTCAGGCCCTTTGCATCCCCCTAGTTGTATTGCTTTTATTTTTTTTTTAATTCAGCAACATATTATCCATTTTTCTTTGAAGTGAAATATGACTATATAAACATAAAAGGCGTGAAAATGTTCCAAACCTAGATTAAAGATTGAGACTGAGTCAAGATTAAATCTTTCTTTTGTTGCTATTATCTGTTACTGTCCAGTTTGCCTGGTGGAATATTTGAACATTCAGAATCAGAGTTGAAACCCCAGATGCTGTAGGGAGTGTTTGTTTTGCTTTAGGAGGTTTTATTTGTGTTGTTGTTGTTTTTAAATGAAAAACATATTTTTATATTTATGAGACTTTATCTTAGTTTGATATATAACTGGTTGCTGTTGCATAGAACTTGTATTAGATATTTAGCGTGTTCCTTGATTAATGCTGCAGGAAGCCTTTTTTCACCCTGTGAGGACTTTTCTGCACAACAGCAGGTTGTTGGTCACACTTCAATTTATTATTCATGCCACCCTTACTGTCCACAACAAAATAATCTCATGCATATAAATCAAGTTTGGGTTATGTCTTGTGCTGTTATAACTGGACAAAATGAATTCTCTCAGTTCAATCTCCTCAGTTCTTTCTGGTTCTTTGCACCAGCATCTCTAGTTGTGCTTGAGCTGACCTGCTTTCTTATTAATGGTTTTCATTCAAAATTAGGGCAATATTAGCATACATCATGATATATTTAGATTTCATTGTTCTTGGAGTTCCTTGAGCTCACAGATAGATTTACAGTGTGAATCTAATACTTTCTGCGAATGGGTTTGTATCCTGTCTAGGTAACCATTACCAATCAGAAGGTTGGTAGCGACATCTAGGCTCTGAACCCTAATTAAAACAATTACTTATGTGTACAATTCTGAGTTCCCCAGTTCAGGAGGGTCAGGGAACTACTGGAGAGAATTCAGTGGAGGCTATGATGATGATTAAGGGACTGGGGCATCTCTCTTATGAAGAAAGACTGGGACACCTGAGACTGCTTTGTCTGGAGACAAGAAGGCTGAGAGGGGACCTGATCAATGTCTATAAATATCTGAAGGGTGGCTGTCAGAAGGACAGAGCCAGTCTCCTTTCAGTAATACTCAGTGATAGGACTCAAATCACAGGAAATTCCATCTCAACATGGGAAAACACTTTTTTTACTGTAGGGGTGACAGAGCCCTGGAGCAGGCTGCCCAGGTGTGTTCCTATATGACCTGCCCTAAGCAATCCTGATCTGCAGGGGCCTGGACTTGATGATCTCTGGAGGTCCCTTCCAACCCCTTGAATTCTGTGATTTATATATTTGTAATAATTTTAGCATTGACACTTAGAAGAATGTAACTCTAACATTACATTTAGACCCAGTTGTTTACTTCTCATCATAGATCAGTGGTTTTGATAACCAGCTTACTGTCAACAGTGATTGAAGAGATTTCTTTCTTCTTTTCCTTTTTATTTTGGTCTCTTGTATTTAAAGACTTGGATCTTGATCAAATACATAGTTATTGGGTGTAACCCAAGCAACTTGCAGTTCACACTCATTTCATTATTAGTTAGATACTTCACAGGAGATAAAACTATATATAGGAAAAGGCATGAATCCATTGAGAGGTCTTTTTGACTTGACAATCTGCAGTGCTGGTTTGAAGGATTTCACATCTAAAACTCATGCAGAATTCACAAAATTGGTGCCTGAAGTAATGACATTTTTAGGCTGCATGTGCTTACGAATTACAGTTCCCTGGAGAATGCTGCAGCCATTGAGCACCTACACTGAATTTCATACCAGAGACTACACGTGCTGTGGTCTAAACGTCTTCTGGTGTCGTAAATAGACCTTGCACCAGGGAACTGGCCTGAAGGCACTGGAATTCTGTGCCCATTTTTAGTTTATTTGAAGAAAGTACTCTGTGTAGGGCTGTTGTTGGGCTTATGTAAACTCAGAGCTGCTGCTCAGTCGAGGTTGAAGGAGGACGTCCTTCCTCCCCACCCTGTCACACACAGAGATACCATCTGGGTGTATGGGATGAACTCCAGATCAGACCTGGAACTCAGCCAGAAAGTGTTACAGAAACCTTGAAGCAAACAGAACAAAACATAGCCAAAGGAAGCCCTTCAGCAGCAGTGATGCATTCAGTGACAGGATGATGTTTTTAATGTGCATGATACTCCACAGCATTAATTTCCTACCATTGGTGTGGGAAGGTTTGGAAAGGTGGAAGGTTGAAGTGTTTTAAGGATGTTTTGCCTGATACCTTACGCTTTATTTTTGAGGGTGTTTCTTGTGTTGTTCTCAAATATTGGCTTCTGGAGTGATAGGTTTTTACACTTCTGATTAGTTAATTTATTTCTCTCAGTAGGACTGAAGGTGAAAGAAAAGAGAAGCAGCTTAGGCAGCCATCCTTTCCTTCACTCGTTTCGGTTTCTGCAATTTGGATTTTTTTTCCTTTCTATGAGAAGTTATTTCTTATACCTGTGAACTGGAAGATAACTTAGAAAAGCAAGAGCCATTTATTTTTTTCCTAATGGTTTTAACCGGCTACTTTTTGTCCTTGTTGCACATCATTATTTTTTTACCTGCTGCTCCAGTGCGTTCTCAGTCTGTTTATAACTGAAACTTCACCTAATACTGTTTCAATCCTGACACCACATATGAATTCTCTCACAAATGAATCCTGTAATATGTTCTGATTTAAACCAAACCAATCCCCCAAGTTATTTAGATGCAACCAAGAGTGGATGAGGTGGGTTTTAAGTAATTTTGCACTTTCTGATCATCCTTGTTTATGCTCTCTGAGGATCCCTATTCCTGGCTCTTCTCTGTTTCTAACACTCTGTGCCCAAAACTAATTCAGATCTCTACTTGAGGTCTTTCCTTTGAGTTTGAAAGATCACACTTGCTCCAAGAAGTTGTTAGAGGGAAATTCTCAGGCTCCCACCCAGCACAAATCAGTGTTTCATTGTCCTCCACTCCATCTTCCAGACCTCAGTATTGTACGGTAGATACCTACAGGGCAGAATCTTTAGATTTAAAGGTCATTCTCAAATGGCTATTAGAGAGGTAATAAATAATCAAGAATGGCTATGGCTTTTGGAGGCAAAAATTATACCTCCTGGCTTTTAGAGCTTTATATATTGTGCTCTTTTTTGAGATGTAACAGAAGGAGAGAGAATGGCACTTGGAAAGCTGAGGGTTTAAAGTCAAATTCCTAAATATTCATTTGAGGCTCTATGTAGACCTGGCCTGATTTTTCAGGATTCCTGAGAAATCCAAAATCCCAGTCAAGTAACCCAACAACTGTGAATCTGTAAACTTGCTGAGATAATTTTATTCTTATTCATGTTACATGATAACTTTTAAAATCAAGTTAGGGCTTACAGTTATTTAGCCTAGATCTTCTTTGGTTCTGATTGTTGTCTTCCTGGATCTGATGGGTATACCCCTGACCAAAATACTATTCTGAATTACATTTAGTGGATCCATCAATGTAATTCATTGTTTCCATCTCTCCTACATATTTTTAGTTCTACTTATTTTGTCAGTTTTCTCTTTTCCCAGTTTTCCCTTTTCCCTGTGGTTGCAGTGAAGCGCTTCCAGGTTTTTTTTAACAAGCAGTGCTCAGCCTTGCTGTGAAATGGAAGCAGTGTGGCTGGAGGAGAAGAGGAAGAGCTGTTGTAAGAGGAGACTGAAACTAACAGGACATTTTGAATTCTGTACAAAGACATGTTTAGGTGGTTCCTCCTGACTGATGAGGGAAGCACCACGCACATCTGTGTTAGGATGTTACCAGCTCACCTTTCGTGTCTGGTGCTTGTTTAGAATTTGATTGAAATCAGAAGGGTGCAGGGAAGCGCAGTAACCTTTCTGAATAAGGGTTAGAGTTGTGACATCATTTATATTCCTTGCTTTAGTTTAAATTGGGGAGTAGAAGTCTCCAGGGCATGAACAATTAGTAGAGAGAAGTTGCAAACTGAGTAAGATTTTGTTGATCAAAACATATTTCAAAGAGTCAGAGCTGTACTTCAAAAGGGGGATTTTAGCTGGTTTAAAGACTCAGGTGAGAGGTTGGACAGTGTGGAAAAATGAAAGCGGATGACATAATGACTGACTTCAGTCTGTGTTATCCACTGCTTCACAGAGGATAGCATCCATTGAAAGCTTATAGGAGAGCTTCATCTTGCTGGGCTGTGTTTCAGTTACAGGCAGTTTTGAAGTGGGCTGCTCTCAAACTCAGTAGTCACAGTTTAGTCCAGTGAGATGATAGGTGGTGGGTGATGATCCCTCTATCACCACATGAGTGATAGGATGGGTGACTTGGGCTCTTATTCATCTAATATATATGAAGGTGTTTTATAATACTGCTAGGTGGTAGAAGGTGAGTAAGAACAAATCACATTTCTAATCATTTGGAATCAAATTCCACACACCCCCCATCTCTTTCCATCATACAGCAAAGAATTTTTTAGTGTGTGAATGCCAAGAAGTAGACAGCATCTGTTCCTTTGTTATGTTTCTTCCAGTTCCATGGTTTGTGTAGCAAAATAATAGAAATAAGAGTTTTCTGAGAAGTTGGCACCATTACCTCTAAAAAGGACCAGCTGAAGCAGTTGTTTGGGAGCACCTTGTTTGCTTGCCCCTGGTAATTCTTGGTGTGAGGCAAAATTGCACTGGAGTGGTTAGCAACATCCATTGTGTAAGGAATGAGCTAATGTCTTCAGTGAGCTGCAGATGTGTTTTTGAGTGATGCATTTTAGAAAATCCAGTTTTAAAACTGCACTTCTTATAGTTGTCCCCACCAGCTGCACAAGTCAGAACTTGTACATGAACTCTGAGTTACGGGGTTTCATTGATGGGGCACTTGGTGAAGAAGGGCTGTGCTGGAATTGGTATTATTTTCCTAGCCCATATAGAGTTGAAGCTGAAAGTGTAGTGAGGGCTTCAGTAGAGTTGTAAGTGTGTCTCTCAGGGGTAGGCAGACAGGCCAGGTTGCAGGGTTTGGAAATTTTCCCAGCTGAACTGTAAGAAAATTTCTGCTTCTGTTGCGAAGGCCAAGAGGGGATTTTATCAATGTCTACAAGTATCTGAGAGGGTGGTTGTCAAGATGAAGGTGCCAGGCTCTTTTTAATAGTGTCCTGTGACAGGACGAGGAACAACGAATAACCTGGAACACAGGAAGTTCCTCACAGGAACACAGGAGGAGACACTTCTTAATAGGGAGGGTGATAGAGCACTGGAACAGGCTGCCCAGAGAGGCTGTGGAGTCTTCTTCTCTGGAGGCTTTCAAAACCTACCTGGATGTGTTCCTGTGCAGCCTGCCATAGGTGATCCTGCTTTGGCAGAGGGGTTGGACTCGATGATCTCTGGAGGTCCTTTCCAAGCCCTGTTCAACATTCTGTGATTCTGTGAGGCTGCATTTTCAAGGGATCAACTCGAAATACACCTTAAAACAAAAACAGTAAGAAAAATCTTACAATGCCATTAGAGGCAAGTTTGTCCATATAAAAATAATGTAAAGAATCAGAACAGGGGTATAATATTGTAGAAAACATTATCCCAGAGAGGCAGCACACTTCACAATGTGCCTCTGTAATGGCTGCATAAAGCAGAAAAGCATTTAGCAGTGACTTCTCCTACAGTCACTATTCCAAGATCTGATGGCTGCTGTATCCCTTGTCAGGGGTAAGTCCAGATGCTGTCAGAACTGAGCTTCAGCCTGCTACCATTATAAAAGAAATATTGCACAGTAAGAAAGGAACTTTCTAGTAGCGGCCTCACCACACTTTCTGTGTTTCCAAGTACAGTGAGTTATTCATGCTTATGGCACTCTTAGGTGGCTAAGAAGATAGGAATAATACCCAGTCTGTATGGAGAGAGCATTAAGATTCTAATAAAAGTCTGCCTAGTGACAAATGAAAGGGCAAGAGTAAATGGCCTCAAGTTGCAGCAGAGAGGATTAGGTTGGATATTAGAAGAAGCTTCTTCACAGAAAGGGTTGTCGACACTAAGCTCCCCAGGGAGGTGGTTGAATCCCCTGGAGGTGTTTAAAAGATGCAGAGATACTGTGCTGAGCCTTGATAGAGTTAGATAATGGTTGGACTCAATGATCTTAAAGGGCTTTGCCAACCAAAATAATTCTGTAATTCTATGATTCTGTTCTGGGTTGTTAGCACAGAAAACCCTGCATGCAGGAAAGAATGGTTCTCCACTATATTTTTCTAAAGCCTGTGTGAAATAGCAGGATAATTCTGAGATAGGGGGATATGACTGTGCAGAGTCTTAAATCACTAGTTTATAAGATTGCTTTGAGAAGGTTATATGAGTGATAAACTGAACTGATACTGTGTTTATGGACTGTGTGGTGGGTGAATTATCAACAGAGTATAAATAAATGAACTGTTTTGAAGCACCCTTGTTAGCATTGCAAGTTATTATGCTTTCTTCAAAACAGGGAGCTGAGAAAAGAACCTGTTACTGTGAACAATTATCTCTGCAGGCAGAGACTTGATCTTAAAGGTCTTTTCCAACCGAAATGATGCTAAGTCCTGTAGCGATGTTCCTTGGGCTCTTCATTTTGCATATGATGCTGATTACAGTTGGTTGTCCCATGCCTCTTACTGTCTGTGTTTCAGCCCTCCTGCCTTCCCCAAAAGAACAGCTAAATACTTGATGTTAGCAAGGAAGGAGCAGGATGGATTTGTTTTAATAATGATGGAAACACAGCTCACCCCAAAAGTAGAGGAAAAAGTACAAAATCTTGGACAGGGGAGCAATTGCAGTCCTTTTCATGGAAGAACTTGAGGTGTTCTCTATGTAATTAATCTGAATCTTATAAAATAACTTTTTTTTTTTTTTTTTCCTCAAAGTGACCAACACTGAAGAAATTGATATGAGAACAACATGTTCTGAGTTACCTAATACCAGACAAAAATGTCTGCATAATAATGAGGAAGAATGTTTTGCCCAAAATTTAATGTCCTTTGTGAAGGACAGTAACCTCCCAGTGTTCTCTGCTCCAGCCCTCAAGCCTTCCACCTCCCAACCGAAAAAAAAGGCCAAACCCAACTGTAGTGTTCTGGCCTTGAAGAAACATGAAGGTGGCGTTTGTTAAGTTACTAACTAGCTTGTTGTTCACAGACTGCACAACTGAATGCCTTTGCAGTCACTGCTGGGCAGTACAGATTTGTGGAGGCAAAGGAGAGCATCATTTAGTGAAAATTAGTCTTTTTAAAGTAATTTGTTTTCAATTTCTGACATACTGATCATAAACAGTTTGTCTAGAAATAATGAAATAGGGAGCAATTAATTTCAAGCACCTTTCCTTCATGTCTCAGTGACAATCCTTGCCTGCCACCCCTCACTGTGGCAGTGAAAGGAGATACAAAGTGAGAGGAACCCACGGAGTGGTTGGGGAAGCTTCATTTCCATAAGAAATGAGGCTAAAAATACATTTTAATGCATCGCTGAGGGTGATGTATTGGTGAGAGCAAGTCTAATGAAAAGCTGTCTTATGCAGTTAGAGGATAACATTGTTCCTGTAATTTGGTACTGAAAGCAGAGCTTGTTATTTGTTGCAACAAATACCAGAGAAATGACAAGATGAAGAAGAGGTTGCAGAATGGGGGTAAAGCTTTTAAAAACAGATTTAAACCAGAAACAATAGCAGTGAACACTTCTAATGACAAGGTGGTGTATGAATGGTGTCAGTGCCAACATTTAGGCAGTGGTATTGGAGTTACTGAAACAGAACATGTTTTCAGTAGGAGGACAAAGTTTTGTAAAGCCTGCTCAACCCATTCAACAACATAATACTTGAGAAAAGAAAGAGAATGGGTAATAAACACATTAAAAGCGGAGTGTGTGATAGACTGGGTTTGTCTGAAGCAGTGTGTGAGGATTTTCATGCCCTCTGGACATTGCTTTCTTAACTTGGGATCTGATGGTTTACAGTATACAGAACAAAAAATGAGATCTACTCTGCTCTGCTGAGACCTCACCTGAATACTGTGTCCAGCTCCAGGGACTCCAACACAAGAGACGTGAACCTGCTGGATTGGGTCCAGAGGAGAGCTACAGAGATGATCAGAGGGCTGCATCACCTCTCCTATAAAGACAGGCTGAAAGAATTTGGGCTGTTCAGCCTGGAGAAGAGAAGGCTCTGGGGAGAGCTTAGAGCTGCCTTTCAGTATTTGAAGGGGACCTACAGGAAGGTTGGGGAGGGACTGTTTAGAGGGACTTGTAGTGATAGTATGAGGGGCTGTGGTTTTAAACGGGAGCAGAGTAGATTAAGGTTGGACATCAGGAGGAAGTTCTTTACAACGAGAGTGGTGAAACCCTGGAACAGGTTGCTTAGGCATGCAGTTGAGGCCCCATCCCTGGAGACATTCAAGATCAGACTTGATGTGGCCTTGGGCCTGGGTTGTTGGTGTCTTTGCTGACTGCAGAGGGCTTTGACAAGATGACCTTTGCAGGTCCCTTTCAACCCAGTGCAATCTGTGAATCTGAATTACTCACTTCATTCACAGCTTTAAAAAGTAAAGGACTGGAGGCAGAGGAGAAGGCACAGGCACAGCCTCATGTTGCCAAAAGCTGGGGTGTTTTTTGTCCTCCTAAGGGAAAATACCTGATAGACCATAAATACTAACGAGGCAATGAGGTCATTCAGTTGAATGGGCTGCCCAGGGAGGTGGTGGAGTCACCATTACTGGAGGTGTTTAAGAGGAGACTGGATGAGGCACTTTGTGCCATGGTTTAGTTGATGACATGGTGTTGGGTGATAGGTTGGACTTGATAATCTCTAAGGTCTTTTCCAACCTAGTTAATTCTATTCAATTCTGTTCTACTCTATTCTAATTCTATTCTACCTCCTATGTTGCACTTCTCATGTGCTTGTCCATTTTTATGAGGACAGCAAATGATGAAGAATGTGGAGCTGTGCTGGGCTCTCTGCTCCCATCCTTGGCTGGTTGCTTTGGCAGGGTAAGTGTCAGTAGTAAACTGCTAGTATCCCAACTAAGAAGCCAAAGGAAAAATGAGTCTGTGTGCTTGGTGAAACCAAAGAATTCTTTTATTGAAGTATGCCAAGTAGTTTTCATACTGAATTTGCAGAATCACGAATGCTTTAGGTTGGAAGGGACCTCTGAAGGTCACCTAGTCCAATCCCCCTGAAGTGAGCAGAGACATCTTCAAATGGAGCAGGCTGCTTAGAACTCTGTCCAACCTGTCCTGGAATGGTTCCAGGGATGAGGCATCTACTACCTATCTGGGCATTATTTAACTTAAGTATAGGGTTAATTTTTTTAAGGGAATGTTACTTAATTTTGTGATTTTACATTAGTAATTAGTTAAAATACTTCAGTTGTTTTTCTCAGAAATGGATTTACAGTCTCTACCATAAGAGTGTGAGTAGACTGAAATGTCAGTTCTCTTCACTTCTTTTACAACCAGTCAACATTACCAAGGTACTGTGTGGCAGTGACGCTTCTCTGCGTCTGTAATTTTCAGCAGTGTAGGTGCTTGTAGGCAAAAGCAAATTAGATAAAGTAACTTCTTCTGAATGCTACTGTCTGGAAAGGAAAAAAAAAATGCATTTTAGTTAACATTGGTCATATTTAACACATGTACTTACTGCAGAGAGATTTAGCAGCAGTCAAGTGGAAATGACACCTGTCTGATTTAAGAAAGGTTTTAGCATAAAATGTTCCAAATGCAGTGACAATGTATAATGTTCTGTACGCTAAATGGGTATGGAGAGCAGTCATTTGTCTTAATTTTAGTCAGTCATTTTCTTCTTGCAAGAGAAGTGCTAATCTAGTGTACTCTTTTAATTTTTCTGTTGTACAGATTCCTAACACATTATAAATATCTGTGTAAACAATTTAGATTGAATGTTGCAAACATTGCACATATCTTAATAGTTCTTATCATATTTCCCATTTCTGTTACCTTTTTTCCTTACTGTCTTCATTAAGTTGTCAACTGATCTTCTTCTCTAGTATATGGATCTAATATATGGATCACTGGAGGTGTTTAAGAAGAGACTGGATGAGGCACTTGGTGCCATGGTTTAGTTGATAGGTGGTGTTGGGTGATGGGTTGGACTTGATGATCTTGAAGGTCTTTTGCAACCTGGTCTGGTCTATCCTATCCTATCCTATCCTGTCCTATCCTATCCTATCCTATCCTATCCTATCCTATCCTATCCTATCCTATCCTATCCTATCCTATCCTATCCTATCCTATCCTATCCTATCCTATCTCTTTACAGTTTTTATTTCCCACCATGCCAAGAAACCAGGAATATATTTTGTGATGGATGCATGGAAAGCCAATATATTTTTTCATAACAAAGTAATTGTATTTTGAGTTAAAATCAAACCCTTAAAGTAAAAACCAAAAGCAATGATGATTTAGAGCATTACTCAGTCTGGTTGTGCTGAGAATCTTGACACTAAACCAGGGATGTGAGAGTCGCAGAGTCATAGAATCACAGAATTGTTTCGGTTGGAAAAGACCTCTAAGATCGCTGAGTCCGATATCAACCTAACACCACAATGGTCATTAAAACATGTCCTGAAGTGCCCTGTCCACACATTTCTTGAACATCTCCAGTGATGGGGACTCTACCACCAGCCTGTTCCAATGCCTGACCACCCTTTCAGTGAAGAAATTGTTCCTAATAGCCAACTGAAACCTCCCCTGGCCCAATTTCTGGCCATAAAGCTCAAGCTATTTGTGCTGTTCATGTGAAGCCAGATAAAATGGGGCAGAAACCCCATTTCTGGGCTGTTCCAGATGGGTTTAGGAAACGCTCACCTGTCTTCTCACCTTGTGGCCACCTCCTCAGCATCCCACATGCCTTGCCAAGGGCACAGCTTCTTTCTATGGGAATCAATATTATTCAAAGTGAATTGGGAGCTTGCAATGTGATTTTGGTCTGGAACGTTTGTATTAGTTGCTTAGGAAGTGGGAATTAGTTCTTTGTATTGAGCTAAAAGCAGTGTGATGGAGGTATGAATTCAGAGCTTGCTTATACAACAAATTATGGTGGGTTTTTCATAGTGCCATAGTATCATAGTATCAGTCAGGGTTGGAAGGGACCACAAGGATCATCTAGTTCCAACCCCTGCCATGGGCAGGGACACCCCACACTAGATCAGGCTGGCCAGAGCCTCATCCAGCCTGGTCTTAAACACCTCCAGGGACGGGGCCTCAACCACCCCCTGGACAACCCATTCCAGGGCTTCACCACTCTCATGGTGAAGAACCTCCTCCTCACATTCAGCCTGAATCTCCCTACCTCCACCTTCATTCCATTCCCCCTAGTCCTATCACTACCTGATACCCTGAGAAGTCCCTCCCCAGCCTTCCTGTAGGCCCCCTTCAGATCCTGGAAGGCCACAATGAGGTCACCTCAGAGCCTTCTCCAGACTGAACAACCCCAACTCCTTCAGTCTGTCCTCATTGGAGAGGTGCTCCAGCCCTCTGATCATCCTCTGATCATTCCTTAAGTTTTGTATACTCAGTTTTATATACTCAATTTTGTGTGTATGTGTTAGTGTGAGTAAGATGGGATCCAGACAGTATTGAAGTTGATGAGACCTTCTACAGGCAACTTACAGCAGCCTCACAATTGCAGGCCCTGGTTCTCATGGGAAACTTCAACTACTCAGATATTCACTGGAAGGCCTACACAGCCAGCCACCCACATTCCAGGAGGTTCCTCCAGTGCATTGATGATGACTTCATGATGGAAATGGTGGAAGTGCCAAGTAGAAAAGGAGCATTACTGGACCTGATACTCACCAAGGAGGGTCTGGTTGAAGGTTGAGGGCAGCCTTGGCTGCAGCTACCATGAGATGGTAGAGATCAGGATCTTGTGTGGTAGGAACCAAGTACCAAGTACGATCACGACACTGGATTTCAGCAGGAGGCATTTTCGAGGTGAGGCTTGACAGGGCTGTGGGCAACCTGATCTAGTTGAGGATGTCCCCACTTACTGCAGAAGGGGTTGGGCTAGGTGACTAACCCAAACCATACTATGATTCTGTGATTTACTAGTGCCAATTCTATGTCCACCGTCCTTTGGATAGTGCTGTTTGCTGTTTCAGCTCTTAGATATTTAGATAGAAACGGGGTTTTGTTTGCAGGACTTAGAAGCAGTCTTACTGCTGAATTTTTTAATCTTTTTAAAAATTTATTTGCATACCCATTTTAGTAGATATTGACTGACCCTGAACATGCTATTTTGCTACATCTACAGGTCAAACCAGTTCTAGATATGATTGTATTTTTAAAACCCAGAGGAATTAGAATCCACAAGGTCTCAGCATTTAACAACACTTTTATTTAGAAGACCTTGATAAAATCTATATTTTTAAGTATTAAAAGTGGAAAGTGATTTGATTTTCTTCAACACATGTGAATAGGCTAAACAGGATGAAACATTTAGTGATGGAGAGCCTTGCTTGTAGCAACAGGGATGCTGTCTTGCTAAGGAGAACTAATCAGTCACTATTTTTGTCTCATTAATTGCAACAATTCTTGAATAATTACTGAAGAGCAGCAGAAGGACTTTACATACAGCTTTCAGTGAAACCTTTCATTTCACAAAATCTATTCCTAACTGAAAAGCAACATAGAAATATAAACAGATTATCTAGTGCCTGCACTTTATTTGTGTCTGTTGGTCTCTGTTAATGTCAAAGAGATGTATGTTGTGGTATTAACAGGTCTGACATGCATTACTTTCCAATGCATTCTCTTCAGCTTGATTCCCATCTTCTGGGCTGAGCAGTGATAGAATCACTTACTACTCTTTCTCCTTGATGAAAACAAGCTTGCAAGCTCCTTATTTTACAGCCTGGCTTTCTGTCTACGTGATCTTATTTTTGTCCATTTCAGCTTGATTTAAAAATTCCCACCCCACCCCCACCCCCCTTTTTTTTTTTTTTTTTTTCCATTTGTATTTGACTTCTTTCTCTTAAAGTGTTATTTGTATGTTTGATACATGCAATTTCTTTGAGAGTTCTGTCTTGGGTATGGAAGTACTGATTTATATTTATCTAAATTTAGGGTTGAAATACAGCATATTGTACAGGCCATTGTCTTTTAATTGTAGGGATTGCTGAAGAATTTTTAGTTCTTATTCTTGAGATGTGACCAATTATCTAATACAATTCCTTGTAGGTGTGGGTTTGCACCACAGCAAGTGGTGACGTGTAATCTCCCTTTTGAGGAATATGTATTGTACTTCTGAAGTACCTGCTGACAATAGCTGCCAAAATTAGGTAGAAGATTGAGAGTAAGAAGGTATTGGAAGCAAAAACTTAGTACTTGCCACAGATCTGTAAATGAATATCCACTGAAATCTTAATATGGTGGACAGGGTTGACCTGAACAAGCTCAGGAAGTGGGCCTGTGTGAATTTCACAAAGTTCAACAAGACCAAGTGCAAGGTCCTGCACCTGAGTCAGAGGAGTTCCTGGAATCAGCATGGGCTGGGGATGAATGGATAGAGAGGAGCCCTGTAGAAAAGGACTTGGGGGTGAATGGGAAGCTGGATGTGAGCCAGATGTGTCCTGGGCTGATCCCCTGCAGCATAGGCAGCAGGTGGAAGGAGTGGATTCTGCCCTCTGCTCCACTCTGCTGAGACCCCACCTGCAGTGCTGGGACCAGATCTGGAGTCTCCAGCACAACAGAGACATGGACCTGCTGGAGCGAGGCCAGAGGAGGCCACAACAATGATGGGAAGGCTGGAAGCCGTCTGCTGTGAGGCCAGAGGATGAGAGAGTTGGGGTTGTTCAGCCTGGAGAAGAGAAGGCCTTTCAGTACTTAAAGGGCCTGATATGAGGGATGGGGACAGAATTTTTAGCAGGGCCTGCTGTGACAGGGCAAGGGGTGATGGGTTTAAAAGAGAGAGTTCAGACTAGCAACAAGGAAGAAACTTTACACTGAGGTTGGGGAAACACTGGCCCATGTTGCCCAGAGAGGTAGTAGACACCCCATCCCTGGAACCATTCCAGGTGAGATTGGATGGGGCTGTGAGCAACTTTCTATGATCATGCATATTCTTTTTTTCCCATTTTTAAGGTTCTATCTGCTCTTGGTTTATATCCTGTATCATGAGTGCATTCTGGCAGCATTTTAGAAGGCTACATTCACTTAGAGATTTCCCCCCGCCCCATAAGTTAAGACTTTAAATGTTGGTAGTCCTCAAGGCAGTAAGGAAGGATGCAGCACTGCTGATTCATCATGCTTCACTGTGGGTAAAATGCAACTTCTACTCTGTTCCAGTTAAAAGTGTTGCTTTTTCTGTCATTTCTTTCTCATATAAAGTTGAGTTCTGTCAACGGCTAAGTCATAATGTCTGAAAGCCAGCATGGCTGAAGAGCAGCAGAGTGCTGGCTCCTCTCTAATGCTTCCCCTTCATTTTGTTCTTGTCCTTCACGACTGCAAGTCAGGTTCTGTTTTCCAGTATAAAATTCGAAGTGCAGTTGTTTAAGTATTGTGTTAGAAACCAAGAGTGGCATAAAAATGAGGAAAAGCCTTTAAAATGTAATTGTACTGAGTAGTGAATTACTAAAAGCTGCTTGGTACTACATGTCATGAGTCTTTAATTACAGAAGTTAAAAGGTTGGTGCTTGTGATTTTCCAGATGATTGAAGGCATTCAGAGCTGTTCAAGTCTGTGCCACTTCTCAACTCTCCTCCCACCTCTATTTGTTCATTCTCCTTTGGTCGCCTCAGTGTGTGAGTCAGGGAGAGATGAAAAGAAATAATTATCAAAGCAGAAGAACACAGAATGAACAAATTAGGTATTTTAAAAGATATTGTCAGGATTTGAGCTATACTTAGGGCTCCTTTAGCTTTCCAGAACAATGGAGGGTTGCATTATATTTGGCGTTAAAACATATGTGCAAGTTACACAATACTTAGAATATTCCTAAAAAGCATGTATTGATCCAGCTCAAAACGTGTAAAAGAGAGAAGCCTTTGAAATCAAACAGCATGAATTTTTTATGTTTGGGGATCTTTGCTCCTTCTTTCTGTTCTTCACCTTTTAATCTCGTGCTAATAGACTCTCTACCACGATTTTGATTTATTACAAATAGTTTTTCGTGGTAATATATTGATTTTTTCCCCCTCTGTTGAAGGAGCAGTCCCTACTTTGTCGATCATTTGACCCCTCCTGTGATGATAGTCTGCTTTCTTTGAGTGTTTGAGAAAGAGCTTATAGAGAGCTGCCTTTGAACGCTCGCTGGGGAGGACATGGAAGAATTGGATTAAATTTTGTCCTTGGTTTAAGATGGATTTAAATAGCTGTTTCTCGTGTCCCAAGGTCCCAGCTTGGAGGTAAACAGCAGATGTGAGAGGGGTGAGCTCTGCCTCTCTCGGTATGCTCTGCCATTGCACATTAAAAAAACATTAAGTTTGGTTTGGCCAGCAAAAGCCAGCCTTAACGTGACCGAAACCTTGTCATTTAAGACACTTCCTGAACGAGGAAATGTTCCAAAGACATTTTTGACTCCAGTTCCAATTCTGAGTGTTGCTGGTGTGTGTTAGTCCCATGACAGTTTACTCATTTTTTCCCTGCCTGCCTCGTTACTCTGCTTCAGTTTTTGATGTAATCAATGTGTCAGTTTTTGCTGGGCTGCGTCTCCTTACAGTTGTCAGTGGGCAACATCTCCCTTCTCTGCAGTAGGCTGTTCTCCAGCCTTCTCTCAGTTTCCATGCATAGTTTGCCTGTCTGTTCTGCTTTTTGGGGGGGGAGTTACAGCTTTTTTTCTCCTAAATTTCTTCCAGCAGCTCCGTGGTGAGGATGGTTCAGTACTGGATACCTTTTCTCCAGGGCCTCTAGAATCACAGAAACATAGATTGGTGGGGATTGGAAGGGACCTTAAAGACCATTGAGTCCAATCCTGCTGTCAAGGCAGAATCACCTAGGGCAGGCCACACAAGAATGCATCCAGATGGGTCTTGAAAGTCTCCAAAGAAGACTCCACAACCTCTCTGGGCAGCCTGCTCCAGGGCTCCAGCTCCCTCCTAGGAAAGAAGTTTTTCCTCATGTTGAAGCTTGTCTTATGTCTAACTCAAAGTTTAGATTTAGCTAAGGTAAAAAAGCCTGCATAAGAACCTGATAATAAATGGAAGTGAAAGTTTAATATTAATAATAATGATCCAATCAAAGTTTTAAATAGTATCTCATTTCTTTGTTCTTTTGGCAAATATTACAGTTTTTAGTGACAGAACCTAACTCTGCAATGCTGGAGCCTGAAAGGGGTGTTAAATATAAGAGTGTTTTGGTTTCCATTTTCTCAATGGCTGCATTAAAAATGACACTGCAGAAATAATAATAAATGGCACCACGTCAGTTTTTATTTAAATTAGCACAAATTGCGTTTCCGTCATGGAAAAGAAATCTTTTAATGGCCGCTTGCCTCTACTAGTAGAGCGTTTGCAGTGCTAAATGATTTCAGTGTATCACTTCTGTTTCCCTTTTATAGAGTTTGTTTGTGTAAAAGTGACAACTTTAACCTAGAATTGTATCTGGGAAGTTGCTGCTTTCAGGTTGATTGCTGTGTGCTTTCCGCACAAATGCATTATGTTTTATTCAGGGCAGAGCAATGGAAGTAGGGAAGAATAAGATCTGTGTTAAGTTAGTGTAATTACAGAATCAGTGGAGGGGTTTAAAAATAGCTAGTCTCAGATGGTATTTGATAAAGGTAATTAAGGCATGAAGAATAATGATAAAAACCTTTTGTTCTGCTGCTTTCCTATAGTGCTTAAGGCTTAATGTTTTACAATCAAAACACGAGTTTCTGGCCTGGAAACTGCGCTGTGATGGAAACTTGTCTGCCGCAGAAATGGAAGAAGTGTTATTAGTCTCCTTTAAATACATACATTCCTAAAGAAATCAAGAGATACCTGTTTGTGAGCTTGAGATGTTTTAACCGTTCATAGTGATGCTGCATTTTTGGAAGACAAACTGTCCAGAGTGAGTGAGGAAGGACTTTTTTACAAGGGCTTTATTGTGATAGGGTGACAGGAAATGGATTTAAGCTTGAGGAGGGCAGATTTAGACTGGATATTGGAAAGAAATTCTTTACAGTAGTGGTGGTGAGTCACTGGGACAGGTTGCCCAGGGAGGTTGTGGAAGCCCAGGTTGCATGATGTTGGTGGCAAACACAGACCATGGCAATGGGCTCAAACTGAAATACAGGAAATTCTGTTCAATTGTAAGATAAAACTTCTTACCATGAGCATTGTGAAACAGGACTAGGCTGCCCATGCTGTTTGCTGAGTCTCCATCCCTGGAGATACTCAAAGACTGACTGAATGTGGTCCCAAGCAACCTGCTGTAGCTGTCCCTGCTGTGACCAAGGGGTTGAACTAGATAGTCTCCAGAGGTCACTGAATCACAGAATCACCAAGGTTGGAAGAGACCTCAAAGATCATCAAGTCCAACCTGTCACCACAGACCTCATGACTAAACCATGGCACCAAGTGCCACGTCCAATCCCCTCTTGAACACCTCCAGGGATGGTGACTCCACCACCTCCCTGGGCAGCACATTCCAGTGGTGAACGACTCTCTCTGTGAAGAGCTTTCTCCTCACCTTGAGCCTAAACTTCCCCTGGTGCATTCTAACCTCACCAATTCTTGGTTCTATTTTAGTCAAAGAGATCTTAACACTGCAGAATTTAGTTGTATATTTCTGTACTGATAAGAAATTTTTAAAGCTGTGTTGATTATATCCTAGGTTTTGAATGGATTAGTGTTTCTCTGTGCTTAGAAGAAACCTCTTTCTATGCTTTTTTGCTTATTCAGGCAGGTGAGTTTTCATCTCAGGGATGAGATGAAAATTTTACCAAGGATGTGTTTTATTCAATTCGGCAGTCTGAACATATAATTGAAACAAAATTGTTGATGGAGTCACTTAAGAGCAGCTAAAATTCCGCTAGCTGCCTAGGAAGAGGGAATGAATGTTTCACCAGCTCTGCTGCTGAGGCGAATTCCCATGTGAAGCAAAAGTGGATATTTAAAGTGTCAAGAGTGTGCAAGTTAACAGTACGTGGGTTAAAGTACGTTGGAGATTACCTTGTCAGAAAGATTACCTTGTGAAAAGTAAATTGAGTATTTGCTGTCTCCTCCTACTGACTTGCTCTGTAGGTTCTAAAGTGACTACTACTTGCTAGGTATTTTGCTCCACGTGCAAACTAAACTCCTTTCCCTGGAAGAAGGCTTCATGTACACTCGCACAATGTAAATATGAAGCTCTGGAAGATCTTGGCTGATGTCAGGGAGGAAAATACTGATCACCAGGTGCCATCCTTCTGAACCAGACATGAGCTGGGACAGATTCTCACCGCAGCAGGTGGCTTTCAGACAGCATTAGTAGCTTATTTCTGAGTGGGATCTGTTTACCATATTCTTCTCTATGTCTTCCTGGAGAACTCTAATCGTTGTAGCATAGGTCCTAAGTAGAAGCAGATAGGACATGTCTGAAGGTCCATCCAGAAGATGGTGAAGGGATGTCTAGAAGTCATCTAGGCAAGCCTTTCTCAGAGTGGAAATGTTGCTATCATCAAGTCAAGGCAACTACAACTTAAGTCTATGAAGGTCTTGCTGACCTTCAAGGAAAAGTTCTGAGCCTGCTTTAGGTGACCTGTTGTGTTGGTGCACTGCTTTCCTAGTGCCCACAGCATGAACATACATGGATGGAGCACACCTTAAATAATTGGAAGTAAGCAAGCTTTCAGTGTTCTTACATCTCTTTCATGGGTATGAGTGGCAGCACTCTTGGCATAGCCACGACCAAGCAGTTGTTAGTGTCACCATCAAAACTTTCTTGTGTGAACTACAGAGCCCTGGACCAGCCTTATCAGAAAGGTTCTGGACTCTCCTTCTTCTAAATCTGTCAGGATGTGATGCTGGGCACCCTGCTGTGAATGACCCTCCTTTAGCAGGGTGGTTGGACTGGATGATCTCCAGAGGTCCTTTCCAAACCCCAGCATGCTGGGATTCTACATGAATAACTTATGTGCTGGCAATTCGCTGCAGCTCATCTGACACTGGAGTCTCCCAGCCTGGACAGGTCTGGAGCTCCAATTCCCAACATCATGCTGCAGATTTCATAGGTACTGGAGGCATGTATTATGTTTAGCACTGGATTCCAAAAAGCTGCAAAACCACAGGCTAAATCAAGCTTATCATGCATTATCATAGAATGATGCAATTAGCATGATTTCTTAGAAAAATAATAGGAACAAATGTGCTTAATTTCATGGCTGAACACTTTAGAAGTAGGTTTGGGTGAAGCTGGAGACATTTGCGTACAGGGCATGAAATTACTCTTCAAGGATCTTGGTATAGTAAACAAAACAAAGTTTTCACTTTATGTTATTCTTTCTAAATGAAAAGGCTTTAGGCAGTCATTGTTTATGTCAAGTCATTTTTTTGTGTGTGTAAAAATGACAGAGAAATAAAATTTCCTGCATTAAAGGAGATACCAGTGCAGCAATACAAACAAACCGTGTCCTGATGGCAGAAAAAGCCACTTCACTTAAGTGACTTTGAGATTGTGTAAGTATAGAACATCAGAATCACAGGAAAGCATAGATGTCTGCCTCCAGCTTCCCTGGAATGTCCCCCTTGA
This sequence comes from Picus viridis, assembly GCA_033816785.1. NCBI lineage: Eukaryota > Metazoa > Chordata > Aves > Piciformes > Picidae > Picus > Picus viridis. The sequence continues at coordinate 25,807,423 of CM066588.1, forward strand.
CAGACTGAAGTTAGCTTGCATTTTAGCCTTCTCCTTCTTGGGTTAAACCAGACAGCCCTGGCCTTTCCTCACGTCATATGCTTCAGCCCTCAAGCCATCTTGGTGGACCTTTGCTGCACTCTCTCCACTTTGTAGATGCATTGCCTGTACTGACAGGCTTAACACAGGGCAGGCAGTACTCAAGATGCTGTATCACCAGTTCTGAGCACAGAGGAATTATCATTTCCCTTGATATGCTGTATGGGATGTGGGTAGGAATGGGCTGGGAAGTGAGAGATGTCTTTTGAAAGCATTAAGAATCCCAAGGAACCAATATAAGAGATATACAACAAATGTACCTGGGACTACACTGTGCAAAAGAATAAGCAAAATGTGCTTGCTCAATCTATTGATTGCAACTCTGCAAGCAGAGATTTCTAGATATAGGAGAAACGTTGCTGGATTTTACATAGCTGCTGAATAGTGATTTCAAAATCTGTATGTAGAGATAACTGGAGAGAGCTGGGGAGGGACTTTTTACAGGGGCTTGGTGTGATAGGATGAGGGGGGATGGTTTGAAGCTTTAAAAGGGCAGATTTAGACTAGGGATTAGGAAGAAATTCTTTGCAGTAAGAGTGGTGAGACACTGGAAGAGGTTGCCCAGGTGGGTTGTGGATGCCCCCTCCCTGGAGGTGTTCAAGACCAGGTTAGATGGGACCTTGTGCTGCAGCCTGGTCTAGTGGAAGGTGTTCCTGCCTGTGGCAGGGGAGTTGGAACTAGATGATCTTTAAGGTCCCATCCAACCTAAACCATTCTGTGATTCTATGCCCTTTTATTTCAGAAGCCATAGCACTGCTAAATCAAGAGCAGTTCTGCTTCTGACCACAACACCACCAGAATCAAGCCCCAAAGTATTTAATTGGGAGGAAAAAAAAATCAAATGCCATGTCTTTTTTCCTACAATAGCACCATTATTTGGCAGTGCCATACAATAATTTTGTGCTCAACTTCATTGCAATCTATTTTGTAGTGAAATCAGGTGGTTATCAGCCATGGTGGTTGTGTGTGTTCACAGGGTTTCATGTGGTGGGCATTGCACGAAAGATGGCCATCTACAGAGGTACCAGTAGTATGATGGTTTGCTTCTGAAAGTTTGAGCTGTCTGGATTATTATGGAAATGAAAAGATGCTTTAAAAATAATTCTTCAGTCTTGCAGCTGTGCTAAAAGGGTCTGTCCCCAGTGCCTCTGACGGTAGACAGTGTGGAAGGTCTGGGGAGTAGAAGGGCAAACCCTGGTCTCTTAACTTGCTACACATTCCTGGTGCTGACTCATTCAGACAGTTAGATTTGGCTCACCAACTGGATTATTTTTGGCTACTGCAGTTGATATTTGAGATTTATTTTTATCTATTACTAATTTCTGTGAAACCAAAAGCAAGAATGGTTGTCACTGAGAGGAACCGTGCCTGAACCTTACAGTCAGAACAGGGCCCACAGACTGCACACAGTATTATTAATTGTGCTTCTTAAGGTTCTATTAGCATTCAGCTGATGAAGCTGAGAGACCTGGGGCTCTTCAGTCTGGAAAAGAGCAGACTGAGATGGATCTTATAAATGCATATAATTATCTAAAGAGTGGAGGTCATGAGGATGGGACCAGGCTCTTCAAAGAGACGCCCAATGATAGGGCAAGGGGCAGTGGGTGCAAACTGGAATCCAGGAGGTTTCACTTGAATTGAAGGAGAAAATTCTTTGCTGTGAGGGTGCTGGAGCCCTGGAGCAGGCTGCCCAGAGAGATTGGAGAGATTCCAAACCCACCTGGACATTGTGATCCTGGGCAACCTGCTGTGGGTTACCCTGCTTTAGCAGAGGGAGTGGACTGGGTGATCTCCAGAGGTCCCTTCCAACTTCCACAATGCTAGGATTCTATGATTTCTTTACTGTAATGATTGTCAAGCCAGTGGTTAATTACAGTGGGCCTGTTTCTGCTCCTCACCTCATTATCTCTGTTCTGTGCCGGGGCCTTCTGTGGCTGCCGGCTCCCCAGCCCTGGCAGCGGGGCCAGCCCAGCGCCAGCAGCGCCGGCGGCACAGGAATAGCATGGCAGATGGCAGCAGGCACTATTTATAGCTCCGGCCACACTGCCCGAGGTGAAAGAGTCTAGCAGGATTGTTTGCAGCCATTAGGGAACCAAGAAGACAATTTCATGGGGGGGTGGGGGAATCAGAAGCCAGAATCTGCTTTCCTCAGAAGCCACCCTGGCAGTGCATGAGTCGCGCTTGGTATTGATTTCAGTGGTTACAAACCAGGGAAGCTATTTTTTCCTCTTGATTTGTGCCCTGTCTCCACTGGTCACCCCACGAACCTTCCAAATAGAGCCTCCTCCAAGCGCTGTTGCACTGGTCAGGGCTGAGCTGGAAGAATTTATTGTTCTGTGGAAGTTGTGCTGCCATGGTAACTCAGGCACACGGAATATTAATTGCAAAGCACAATATATGTTTATGAAAATAATTAATAAAAACATGAAAAGGGATGTTTTTATTATATTAGCTGTATCTCCTGGGCTCTGTTTCTCTCTCTTCTTTTCCACAACCAGGAATTACTGTGGGGCAGAGGTTTTAAAATGACATAATTTTACTCTTCACATCCTGAAGTTAGGGGTTGGTTGGTTGTATTCTTCAATCAGATCAGATGAAGCACCGTCTTTTCAGAGGTTGGTTTGGGGTTTGATCGCACTTACAGCAAAAGCTGGAAGCAACATTTCATACCAAAGTGGAGGAACTTGTGCAATCAGATGCATGCAATCCTGCAGATCCAGACATCAAGCTGACAGGAGTCTGTGACAAGGAAGAATAAGGAGAGAGAAAATAATCTCTCCTCATTATTATTATGATCCCAGGGAACTTACCTCACCTTCCAGTTACTGTTAGTTTTGTAGTGTTGTGTGAGCAGTGGGCAGGCACTGAGTCCAGTGCCGGTGTTGCTGTGCCTGCAAGCATGTGCCAGCCTCCCTCTTCACCTCTCAGCCCATCCATCATGCAGGACAGTCAAGTTGGCATGGAGTGACATAGACCCAGAGACACAGTGCTGTAGAGAGCTCGAAATGGAGGTGGAACACACTGTGCCTCCTCTCTCCTGCTCCGTCTTGTTGACAACCAAAGTCTGTTCTATGGGTTTAGTATTGACGATTTCTTTTGTCTGTAGCCATGCACTAGTTCTGCCCTCTTGTGAGTGGTTCATATTGTTTCATATGAAGTATTTGATGGTTTTATTTTTAAAAGAACTAGCTCAGTAAAAACCCAGGCTTTTTAGTTTTGAATTGAGTGCAGTACTGACATAGTGATCTAGACATGGTAAATCTGTTTAGTCATTCCTCATGTTCCCCTTGTTTCTCTCTGACCCTCAAGCATGAAGATTTTAATGCTGTAGCTGCTCCTGAAGTGAAATGTCATCTAACTCATTACCACGATTTTCACTGGGTGTGTGCAACATATGAATTGAAATGCTAATGAATGAATTTTATTTTCTTTGTAAAGTGTGTTGGCTCGTGAAGTTTGCTTTAAAAATAACGAAACCGAACAAGACTTCTTCTTAAAGATTAATAGGATGTGATGCCAGTTAAACTTCAGATTAGGCCAGGGAAGCCACTAACAATTCAATTATATCTCTGTATTACATTGTTTGCTACCAACTTGCTGGTGTGTTCACAAAATACTACCTCTATTACGATACATTGTGCTTTTAATGTGCCGGCTTAATGATTTCATTGCTGTGTGATAGCTTTCAACTGGATGGGAAAACAAAAATACATTCTGCTCATTAAAGGGTTGCGTATCAAGTTCAACTTCATTAGTTTTGATTAGGGCTGAGTCGGTGCCATCTGTGCTGTCAGGATTGTACATCTTCCACCGAAAAGATGAGAGATTTGAAATCCAATTCTCTCCTGCCGTATTGCCCTCTGATTTTCTGTGGTTTTGTACGAAATTAACTTGGCTGCCTTCCATTTCTTTGTAGCTGAGCTTTTTATTTTTGGCTTCAGTTACCTGGCAGTGGAGTCTTTGGGCCAAGTTTTGATCTTCTGTGCTTGACTGGTTACCATGTAAATTTTCTTTAAAGCTTCAAGTCAAGGCTGTTGGTTTCAGTGCATTTTCCAAATTAAGAAATACCACAGTATGTTATCACAGTGGTTAGAAATACAATGGTATTGTATTTGAGAGGATTCTGGAAGACACTGGAAACTATGCTGGGGAGGGACTTCTCAGGCTATCAGGTAGTGATAGAACTAGGGGGAATGGAATGAAGCTGGAGGTAGGGAGATTCAGGCTGGATGTGAGGAAGTTGTTCTTCACCATGAGAGTAGTGAAGGCCTGGAATGGGTTGTCCAGGGAGGTGGTTGAGACCCCGTCCCTGGAAGTGTTTAAGACCAGGCTGGATGAGGCTCTGGCCAGCCTGATCTAGTGCAGGGTGTCTCTGCCCATGGCAGGGGGGTTGGAACTAGATGATCCTTGTGGTCCCTTCCAACCCTGGCTGATGCTATGATACTATTTGAAGGAAAACAGTAAACCAGTATCAATTGCTGGAGATGCAGACAACTTTCGTGAGTAAAGCGCTAACCAGTGAATGAACAGTTGTTACGGGAAGCACTGCGTGAAGGTAGAAAGCGCTTAAAACTTTATACGACTCTTAATAGAGGTAATGGGCTCCCAAGAGTCAGGCAAACTCAATCTCTTTATTACAGCTGGCCATTCCTACAGTGCTTCGTAAAATGGAATTCTTTGGGTTGATTGTGTATTTTTAAAGGGATAGAACTGAATGTCACAGATACACAAATCATGTGGGGGGTTTCATGTCAAACCTGCTAACAAATCATGCCTGAGCTCTCATTTCAGAAACAGCTTCTGTGCTAAGGTTCTTTCCAGTACTTTCAGTTGCAAAGGATCTCTAAACTCTATCTTACACGAAGTATTATGTGATACAGAACTGCTGCTTTTTGTAAAGCTGATGGATAGAGAGTTCTTTGATAGCTTAAGCTGATCTAAATTGGGGTGGCTGCAGTTCTGACCTCTTGCCCGCCCCGCATGACCCTTCCTACCTCCTCTGCTTTTCCACCATCACTGGAGCTCATGTGAGCTGCCAGGAAGAGACATCAGGGAGCTGACCTGGATGGAAATTAATGATATATTTTCCTCTGGGGTAGCTGTGGCCTAGATTAGCTCAGCCTATGATCAGATAAGTGCTGGTACTGGCTTAAGGGAGTGTGCAGGCATGCACAGCCAAAGGGAGGAGCAGCAGCAGGCTGGGGCAGCCTTAAGCCACAGTCCGTGTCATTACCCTATGCTGTTCCACCCTGATACAGCATTTTAGAAGTGAGTGGCTAATAGAGGCAGAGGTTAGCTTTCCCTTTGACTTGAAGTGATGATTCTCAGATGTTTGATCCCCTTAATTTCAAATAGGATTGTGATTTATTTCTACAGTTGAATTGCCAGCACTTGGCCTCACAAAATTAGTTCTGAAGTATAAAACAAGCTTCTACAAGTTATGACCCTAGTTTTTGTGAGTGGCCATGCAGGTTGGAAATGCATTTGCATAATGGCAATTGTAATTTAATTATCATTAACCTGGAGAGGAACAGACTGAGAGGGGATCTTATTAATGTTTATAAATATCTGAAGGGTGATTGTCAAGAAGAAGAGGCCACTGTCTTTTCAGTGGTGCCCTGTGATAGGACACAGAGCAACACACACAGACTGAAACTCAAGATGTTCCATCTGAGCAGGAGGAAAAACTTCTTTGCTGCCCAGAGAGGTCATGGAGTCTCCTTCTCTGAAGAGATTCCAAACCTGCCTGGACATTGTGATCCCAGGCAGCGTGCGGTGGATGACTCTGATTCAGCAGGGGTGTTGGAATAGATGATCCCCAGGGGTCCTTTCCAATCCCCACCATACTGTGATTGTGGGGTCATTATCAATTGAAAGATTACTTTTCATCATTCATATTAAACAAAGCTTTGAGGCCTTGAAAACATTTAGTAGTTTTGCTGGGGTAAAAAAGAAAAAAAAAAGAAGGTACCAACAGAACCTGGGCAGAATCTTTAATGGCTTCAGTCATCCCTTGGTGCTCTCTCTGGTGATAAAAACTTATTAAAATGTGAGGTTTAGACAGTTCCTGGATTCAAAGAATGCTGTTACTTCTACTTTATTTTGACTAGCTGGAATGAATCCCTGACTTGGCTTTCTCCCTGTCTCTTTGAAGTGATGGGTAGGAACTGCCACACAGTCTCACGTATTCGCATCACTCAAGCTGTAATTGTTGCCTGGCCGTTCATAAGAGAGTCTCTGCTCCTCTCTCTGGGAGCCAGCTGTAAAAGAAGTAGTAAGCTTAACAAAGCATGAAGAATTATTGGCCTACAAATTAACGCTTAAATACTTCAGGGTTTGGTTTGTTGGTTTGTTGTTTGTTTTGTTTTTTTCCTTGCATAGATTCAGGAATACATGCTTGTCTTCTTGAAAAACAGCTCTGCAACATCACTGACGTGTTTCTAGCTAATCCACTGGAAAATACGGGTGAAGACTACCTTTGAAAAGTGCATTTACTGTGCACCTGCAGTGAGAATAATGCACTTCAGTCTGCATTTAACAGGAATCCTCAGTTTACTTTGAATGTCACATTTTTGTGTCAGTTACTGTACTATTTCCTGGAGATAGAGATCTCTACCAACTGTAAACACCATGCCTGGTTGACTCCTTTAGCCAGCGACCATCACAGTGTCAGCAATGAGTGGGAATATTATCTTGACCCATACCAGTATAGCTTGTGAGCATTTTCTACCTTATTTCTCTCCAGAGGCTTCCCAGTACCATATATTTCTCTCTTGCAAGGTTTTTTCTATCATTCTGTCAATTATTGATGAGGTCTGGTCTTGGAGCATTTGTTCATAATGAATAATTTCAAAGACAAATAAAAGACCCCTCTGCAAATTTAATGTATTGCCCTTTTGTAGTGTCTTATATTGCTTCTTTGGAACAGTGCTCTGGGAAAAACAATCCTGAGCAAAAGCTATTTTGTTTGAAATTTTATGCATTATGGATATTTCTGCTATGAAGCTACAATATGTGACATACCTAGCATGAATAACAATGATTGTGTGATTTGCAAATGGAATGGTGAATATTTCTTTTAAGTTAGTACTTTATAGATTAGTATTTTGGGGATGTGTGGTAAGGGTTGCACAAGCAAGAGATCAGGAAGTATTGCAAGAAATTCTGGTTTTGAAGTAGAAAAGTCTCATTTAACAAATAATCTGAAAAGGTTATACTTAATGTTGATAATGTGCTCTTTTTTAATTTGTCAGTGATGATTGACTTACTTGCACTGCAGAAAGTAATCTTTTCTCACTAATGTAATTGCAATCTGTGACATGCATTACACAGAATGAATCGTTGAGATTGGAAAGACCTCTAAGATCGTTGAGTCCAGCCATTAATCTGATACAGCCAGGTCCACCACTATACCATGTTCTGCAGAAGTACATCTCCCTATCTTTTCAGTCCCTTCAGGGGTGGGGAATCCACCACTGCCCTGGGCAGTTTGACAACCCTTTCAGGGAAGAAATGGTTTGTGATGTCCGACCTAAACCTCCCATGGTGCAGCTAGAGGTTGATTCCTCTTGTCCTGTTGTTTGTTCCTTGGGAGAAGAGACTGACTTCCACCTCATGCCAGTCTTGTTTCAGGGAGTTGTAGAGAGTGAAAAGGTCTCCCCTCAGCCTCCTTTTCTCCAGACTAAACTACCCTAGTTCCCTCAGTTGCTCCTCACAAGACCCATTCTCCAGACCCTTCACCAGCTTTGTTGCCCTTCTTGGGATCCACTCCAATACCTCTATGTCTTTCTTGGAGTGAGGGGCCCAAAACTGAACACAGTATTCAATTAGTGAATTGTATGATGAGCCTGAAAATTAGGGACAATCTGTTCCATCAGACTACAGTCCTCTTTCTTATAAACCAAACATCTGATTCATGTCTGTATCAAAATGGGTTGGTTTTTTGCCTCTTAATAGCCCAGCCTAAAATGTGCTTCGTGGCTGAAGGAATAGTCATTAGGTCAGCTGGGAAATATGCTGAGTTAACGTGTCTCCTGGACATCATGAACCTGCAATTTTTGTGTTAGCAGGGGAAAGGTGGAAACACCATCTGCTCTCTTCTGAGTTTGAGTCACCTTTGAGGCTGAGATCAGGAGTACTGGACGTGTGGTGTGTCCTTTCTTCTCTTTCTCCCCACTGCTTTGAGATGAGCTCTTTGGACAGTGGAAGATGTGAAGTAACATAAGGTAGCTTAAACATTACAATCATGATACATTATATTTGATAGATCCCTGGAGTCTTAAACCTGGAACCTTCCCCACACTTTTTTCCAACTCAGATTTCCATATCAGTATCACTTAAATTTCCTTTTTTTTTCTTTTTTTTCTTTTCTAATGTGTATCTGACTCTGCTTCTCAGATTAGGCAGAACTCCTGGGTCATTTTCTACTGCTCTCTTTGAAGCAGCAAATTTAGCTGCAGGAAAACTGTTGAGATAATTTTAAGATCTCTCTTCAGACTGAACTTCTATAATATCTCTTTTTTTAGCTATGACACAAAGCAAGGCTGAACTTAAAATAATGAGCTGTGAACTTCAGTGTTGTTAAGTGTTGGTTGAGCCACTGTCAGGTTGCATGTTTTTAAGACCAATAATGTGCAGGGAGATTTAATGGGGTTAAAGAAAGTTAGATAACAGCTTTTTCAATTACAAAAAATAGCATTATCTATTAAATCCAATACCTGAAGGGGACCTTCAGGAAGGCTGGAGGGAGACTTCATAAGGGTGCCTAGCGATAGGACAAGGGGGAGTAGTTTGAAGCTGAGGAAGAGTAGATTTAGACTGGATCTTAGGAAGAAGTTCTTCAGTACAAGAGTGGTGAGACTCTGGAATAGGTTGCCCAGAGAGACTGTGGATGCCCCTTCCTGGAGGTGTTCACGGTCAGGTTGGATGAGACCTTGGGCAATCAAGTCTAGCTGAGAGACATCCGTGCCCCTGGCAGGGAGGTTGGAGTACATGATCCCTAAGGTCCCTTCCAATCTAAGCCGTTCTATGTGACAAATAGCTGCCTACCTTACTCTGAGACATATATTGTAATGTCTTTATTTAGATCCTCATTGTTAGTAGAAGACCAAAGTTTTCTGGTAGCTTCTCAATAAATTATGCATCAAGTCAAGTACTTGTGCAGTCTTTGGAGATAAGATTCAAGAGAAAACTTGGGGAAATGGTAGCTGTCACAGGGAAGAGTACTAAGCAGAATCAGAGTGAAAGACTCCAGGTGTTTCCTGGACACACATTTTTGGTTTGCCTATAAATAGCAGTCTCTGTTTATGCTTACTGATTCTTTGCAGAAAAAGCTGCAGGTATTTGATGGAAAACTTTGTACCATGTTCTGTTTAGACTCAGATCTGGCTTTATATATTTTTGGTGTTTTCCATCTTTTATATTCTGTCTTGACAGACATTTATACAGTGGGACATTAATCTTTTCCCTCTGCTTAATCTCTCTGTGAGAGGCTGTAACCCACTTTCCTGTAGCAGCAAATTAAGTTTTCTGTCTTGATCTTGAGAAGGTGAAAGTGCTGGTAAGACTCAATATTGCTAATGCCCTGATCAACCTTTGTTCTGCCCATTAAGATAATTAGTCTGGTTTTTGTAAGAATAAAGTCATTTAGATGGATTGCTAGATCAGGTACACCTGCCTTTTGGATCATAGGTATAAAGCAGTTTGGGGAGTTTTACAGTGCCAAAACCCACACTGAGAATGTTCACCATAATGCTGCCCCGTGCAAGTTAGCATATCCCAAAGGAAATGTGCTAGTTTTGATCTTTTTCTCATTAAGGGTCTGTTTGTCTGGTGCTTCAGCTGGGAGAAATGTCCCTCTGACTGTACTCTTAGCTCTGTGCCCTCAGATAGGTTTCTGTGTTTCGGAGGCCTCAGTGCAGTACTAAATATATTAGACAGGAATTGTAAGGCCAGAGAAGAGAGTGGAGGTGCAAGGGTTGTATATTTGAAGTTTCAGAATAAAATGGGGTGGAAGAGGCCTGCAACAATCATCTAGTCCAGTTGCTTAAATATTTCAGGGCTGACCAAAAGTTAAAGCATCTTTTTAAGGGCAGATTGTCCAAGTGTCCTTTTTACCATCAAAAGCACTAGATACCTGTGCGAGGCAGCAAAATGAGATGCCATTCACAATGAGTTCTGCAGCTTTATCATCCTCCTGCTCCGAAGATCAAGCTTCATTGCAGCAATGCAGTGTGATAGCTGTGCTACAGTTCTTATAATGACTTATTACAGCTGTTTGGTATTTCTCCTACATTTTTTCCTCCATTTCTCATACATGAACTAAAGTGACAATGAACGCCAGCAGCACCTGCAGCCAGAATTATGAGAGTCTTCAGCTGAGGAGAGATTTCTTCCAGCACTGAACTGAACTGCTCTGCTCTGCAGGTTTTGCCTGACCTGAAGAGAAGGCATTCCCAAAATCAGAATTGGCCACTCTGCCATAATCTTTGTGGGAAGAGTTCAAGTTTCACACATCTGGTACCTGGGGTTGTTTGTGTCTAAATTTAGATGCACATCATATTTTAAGGAAAGGGTACCAGCTGTCCTGTTTGTTGGTACTTCTTGTTTTGACATCAACTTGTTCATATTTGTCAGCAATAACTTTGTAAAATAGTTCTGCCCTTATTGTTTAGTCCTTACTTTGCCTTTGGGAAAATAATGCATTTTACAGAATACAGAATTAACCAGGCTGGAAAAGACCTCCGAGATCATCGAGTCCAACCTATTACCCAACACCATCTAATCAACTAAACCATGGCACTAAGTGCCTCATCCAGTCTCATCTTACACACTTCAAGTGATGGTGACTCTACCACCTCCCTGGGCAGCACATTCCAATGGCCAATCAGTCTTTCTGTGAAGAATTTCTTCATAATATCCAGCCTAGGCCTCCCCTGGCACAGCTTGAGATTGTGTCCTCTTGTTCTGGTGCTGGTTGCCTGGGAGAAGAGACCAACCCCTACCTGGCTACAACCTCCCTTCAGGTACTTGTAGAGAGCAATAAGGTCTCCCCTGAGCCTCCTCTTCTCCAGGCTAAAGAACCCCAGCTCCCTCAGCCTCTCCTCACAGGGCTTGTGCTCCAAACCCCTCACCAGCTTTGTTGCCCTTCTCTGGACATGTTCCAGCAAGTCAACATCTTTCCTAAACTGAGGGGCCCAGAACTGGACACAGGACTCGAGGTGTGGCCTAACCAGTGCAGGGTACAGGGGCAGAATGACCTCCCTGCTCCTGCTGGACACACTGTTCCTGATGCAGGCCAGGATGCCATTGGCCTTCTTGGCTGTCTGGGCACACTGCTGGCTCATGTTCAGCCTACTATCAACCAGTACCCTTAGGTCCCTCTCTACCTGGCTGCTCTCCAGCCACTCTGACTGCAGCCTTTAGCACTGCATGGGGTTGTTGTGGCCAGTGTGTAGAACCCAGCACTTAGATGTGTTAAATCTCATGCTGTTGGTCTCTGCCCACCTGTCCAGCCTGTCGAGGTCCCTCTGCAGAGCTCTCCTACCCTCTAACAGATCAACACCTACCCCAGATTGGTGTCATCTGCAAACTTACTGATGATGGACTCAATCCCCTCGTCCAGATCATCAATAAAGATATTGAACAGGATGGGGCCCAGCACTGATCCCTGGGGAACACCACTAGTGACTGGCTGCCAGCTGGATGAAAGCATGTGACATTATTCAATACTTAATGTTCAGACCATGATATATGTCCCTTGCAAGAAATGATATACAACCTCTTAGAAACACATGGGACCCCATTCTGGGTGGTGTAAAGAAGCTGTAACGAGGCATTAGCTACGAAAGTTTACTGAATCTTACTGTCTTTGGATAGTGCTTTTAATTACTGAGTCTTAGTTTTGATTATTTTAACCTTTGAGATTGTCCCATCCTTCAGTCTTAGGGACCTTCCATTCACATTAGTCTGGTTACAGACCAGTTCATTACAAATTTACTCAGCCTTAAAGTGTCTGTCCTTCTGACATCATGGTGTTGGAGAAATGCAGATTCAGAAGCAGTAAGATGCTGCCCTTATTTAAGATATTCTCTGCTACACATTTCTGCAGTTTTCAGTAGCCCTTTCAATTACTATTTCCTTCCATTTGCCAGTTAACATGGTGGTAAAAGTAGCAAATACTCTTACTAAAATGCTGTAGATTAAGCCTAAGAGAGCTAAGGCCAAATAGATAAGGATTCACACAGTCTAACCAGCTGAGATCTTAAAGTGCTTATTAAGAAATGTGGTGCTGAGGTGTAATACCAGTCAGAGAAATGAAAACAAGACCAGCCATCTGTCATTTGATTCTTCTCAGTGAGACTTCAAAGTATCTAAATGAGACAGTATTACAGCATGTGCAGTGTTTTCTTCCATCTTGCTACCTAGCTGTGGTAATGAAGTATGAGAAGTGAGCATAATAAATACCCAAAACCCCAAACCAAAATAAATACCCCCCCCCCCCCAAAAGTCAGTAACAAATATATATTTTTTAAAAGCCAATAATAACTATATCTGTATTTACCAAAAGCCAATAGCCACTTAAATAGCCCCAAAGTATCTAAGTAACTTTAAAGACATTTCAACTTCAATGTACATCAGTTGTATATTGTAGGAGTTCAAGAAACCTTGAGACATTAGGATGGTTTTAACAGTCTAGCATATGCTTCTAATACTCAAAAGGGAAAAAATAATTTTCATCTAATAGCTATAACCAGATTTCATAGAATTCCTTAGCCTGCATAGTAAAACAGTCATTTGAATTTTCTTTCAAACTGATTTCCATTGATTTAAATTAAGATAAGATATTTGATTTATGGCTTCCTTTTGTGAGTCAAGGAGAATTAAATGCAATTCATTTGATACTTCTCTCCCATCCTTTATCTTGCTTTATTTCTTGTTTTTCCTCTCCTTTTCACCGCATCTTCATTTCTGTCCCTTCTGTTGCCCTACCTCAAATTTTCTCTGTCTGTATTTCAGTCCCTGCTTTGTCTGTTGGCTTTTGCACAGTGAGAGTCTGATAAAGCTTTTTACCCTGTTTTGCTGTTGGCCATCCTGTTGTAATTGTGTTTGTGAAGTACCTGAGGTCATTTAACAAGCTGGAGTCTCTTCTTTACCTCAGGCAAATGCCTATATAATTAAGTAACACACTTGAATGAGAGGTATTTTGCCTGGAAAACCAACAGAAGAAAACAGGAGGAGCAAAAGCTGAATCAAGGTTACCCTTTTACTGTAACCTTGTCTCTACGTGTGATCCTTCATTATGCAGCAAAAACGTGCTTGCAGTTGCAGAGCTCTGGGGGATGCCTTTGCAGAGAGCAGCTTAACTTGATCTGTCTTGATTTATGAGGAGTCATTTTTGCTGGCAGTCTTGAGAATGCCCCGAAAGCCCAAGCACCTTCCTTTGCAGCCAGACCTGCTGAGCACTGTGGGAAGCACCTTTTGTGCCTTTCCAGTTTTCTGTCATACCTGATGATGGGATGCCCATTTTGTTTCTTCTGCTGCCTTCTGCTTTAGGTGTTCTTGGAGGTGAAATTCAGGACACAGTAATGGGGAGGTTACTCAGCCAGGCTTATTTTATGGGGGTTTTGTAGGTGGGGTTTGGGTTTTGGCATCCTTTGCAGTAGAATTCTCTGTGTGTACAACCTTATTTTAAAAATGAGCAGTAATTACCTTTGTGTTCAATTCAAGGATCTAGGAACATAGTGAACAAACCCTCCAGATAATAAAATTGTGGTTATTTGGGAAGTATTGCAAAGAAATACATTTGTCTTCAACCCAGCTTTGGGAGTTTGCTTGAGGTGGGATGGTGGTGGTTAAACGTCACCAGTTTAGCTTTACTTCGGTGTAACATGGTTGCTGGCATTTAAGGTAGACCCTGACATAGCTGACTAGCATCCCTGAGCCATGTTACCACTGCAAATGTGTGGAAGGTGCTTCTGTAGCATTAAACCCAAGTGCTGTCTGGTGGTATTTTTTTCAGTACCTGATGGGATACTTTATTTTCTCATTATAACTTTGTTTTATTCTTCCATACCTGAGGCTTGATACAGAATAGAGTTAATTGCATCTTCTGGTGATGAAAATGGCTGTTTTTATATGTCTCTCAGTTATTTCTTCTTTCTTAGGGCATGGGAAATAATTGATTTTCTTGTTTGTATTGCTTATTGGCAGAAATGTCAGAGGTGCCAAGAAAGGCAGTGTTGGTTCACTTGGAATTAGCATATTTAAACAGACTGCCTTCTGTTTTGTCATGAAGAATGTGCACATAGACATTTTGTTTGTGTGTTACTGGTGAAGATGAAGGGATTCAGTAGGAGATTGTTGAGAAGTAACTGTATTATCTGTAAACTCAAATAACCTTCCCATCATAATCAGGATAATTGGAGTAACTAGATTTAATTACTAAATAAGAGATGAACATAAGCTCCCTTGGCTTATTTCAAGGAGAGAGAACAGCTGAAATATCCCTGAAATCTGCTGAGTTCTATATGCAGTGCTTGAGAAATGTTCAGATACAATAAAAAGCAGTGTATAGAAAACTGGTCCCATTTTGAACCCAGTTAGGATGATTTCTATGCACTGTTCTGTCTTTGCACTGTCTGGTCTTTGTTGTTATGGCCTATATGTATTAAAGACTTCTAATAACCTCAGATGCTGACAACTCATTATTAGCCTAGGCAGCAGCTGCTTGAACTTACTTGTAACTATAGGTACTGCAGTTAGAAGGTGAAAGCCCCTTTGTGCTGGTTCCCTCTCCTTGTAACTGAGCGAGGATACAAGGAAAGGATTAAGAGAGATCCATAGTCACCCTGTATCAGGACCTCTAGATGGCTTATGTCTACAGATCATCTTGCAGCAAGTTCCAGAATTGCAGTTGCAGTACTGCCACCTGTACTGGCAGAGCTGGCTGCTCAGCAGAGACCTGGATGACTGGAGTTTCAGAAGCTGTCTTCAGTGTCTCATACACTCTGAAAGATCCAGTGAGGAAATATATATCAGGTGGTGTCCAAATTGTAAATTAATAGAACAATTTCATAAATTTATTTAAAATCCAGCAGCCAAATGAATGCTCCACATTATGGGCAGTGATATGCCAGCCTTATCCTGCTCCGGAGAGATTCCAAACCTGCCTGATCCTGGGCAACTTGCTCTGGGTGTCCCTGCTTCATGAGGGACTAGATGATCTCCAGAGGTCCCTTCCAGCCCCCACCATGCTGGGATTTTATGAACTTTTATGTACTTTAAGTACAATGTTGTGGTGACTCTACAATGGCTTCTGTGTTAGGTTGAAAAGTGCTTTATGCACATTAATTGCTTATTTGTGGCTGTTACCACTCTAGATTTACCAGTGAAGGACTTGCTCCTCAGAAATAATACACAGTATTCAGTGTAGCTACAACTAAAGCAGGTTCTGACAGAGCCAGGCGTGAAAACCATGTGCTTGTATTTTGGTTCTTTTCCCTAGCCTTCATCTTCTGCAATGCACTGTTTCCTGAGGCTGGAACGGAGACTTTAAAGTCTTGTCAAAAAGTGAATTTGATTTTATGTTCCCAGAGAGCAACAGTCTTTGGTCTTTTGGTCTGATGTCAATGCTGAGTGATGCAAATTGCTGTCAAGTCAATAAATCCACCAGATTTTGGAATTCTTATGTAAAGAATAAAGTTAAGAATCATGAATCATGCTATGGGTTGGAAGAGTCCTCCAGAGACAGAAAGGGTTTGGTGATCTTAATAGTCTTGGAAGATGAGTGGTTCAAAAAAGTACATGCTTCCAAATGACAAGGTGACTTCCCAGCAAAGAAAATATGAAGGTGGTGTTGTCTTAGCAAATATTGAAATGAAAGTATCCAGGATATTAACTGATTGCTCGAATTATGTAGCTGCTGCCAGGGAGCAGACCTGGGAGGTAACCACATTAGTGTGGTTTAGTTATTGTAAACATTGCAGCTGACCGTAGGTCTGGCTGACTCCATTGTTTGAGAAGATGGGGGACAGACATTTCCTTTTTGAAGAAACAATTTGTGCATTTCAACAGCTACAAGCTTAAGAAGCTTTCCAAAATCAATGTATTGGCAAATCTTTATCAGCATAGTGCTGCAAAGCCTTTCCTCCTTGTTCAAAACCAGCATCACCAAGCCAAATGAACTGACTCGACAACACAGCCTTTTTCTCTTTATATCTTTATATTTTGCTAGCAGCAATCAGTACAGGTGCTAAAGGTTAGAGTGTGCTGGGAGGCTCTACATAACTCTGAATTTTGTTAGAATTCTTTCTTTTTCTGCAAAGGAAAAATAATCTCTGGAAACAGACTCTTTCCATAAAATCTTAAATGGATGTTGATCACATCGTCTTCTGATTGCCAAAAGTAGTTCAATTTCAGAATTCCTAAAATGTTGAAACTGAAACAAACACTGACCAGGCAGACATCACAGAATCACAGAATGCCAGGTTGGAGAGGACCCCAAGGATCATCTGGTCCAAGCTTTCTAGGTGATAGTGTAGTTGAAATGAGATGGCCCAGCACCCTGTCAACCTGAGTCTTAAACATGTTCAATGTAGGGGAAACCACTACTTCCCTTGGGGGATCTGCTTGGTCAGTGACACTGCAGGAAACTAATCTTTTAAGACCTTTTTTTGTTTTCCTTTCCTTTTTTTCTTAAGAGGAGTTGACTTTTTAAAGATGTGTTTTAAGCAGTAGCTATACTTTCTTTTTTATGCTTCTTGTAGTGAAGATTTGCAGGCACTTGTTTAAAATCTAAGTAAGTTTTGTAGCACCATCATCTAAAGTAGCCAAATAGGAGTCAAAAGACTCAAGTATGCCACCCTTTCCAGTTTCTGGAAACAGCTCCACGTGACTTTTCCACAGCCATCTGTACTGGTACAATTAAGTATTGTGTGTTAGAAGCAGACCTTCCCTTTCCAGTTGCTTCTGGAAATTGCCCAGTGAGTTGGTGGTAGAGTCACAAATACTGAATTTCAAATTACAGATTAATCACAAGAACCTTTTTTCCAGCCTTTACAAATGTAGTTTTGTCTCCAACAGAAGAGGCATAATCAAAAACCTCATCTGCAAATTAGCAAACCAGAAGGAGCTTGAAGAGAATTTAACTTGCTACATGGATAAACCTATGGGTTACCTTTTTACTTAGGTAGTGCCTGTACATGGTAGAGAAAAAAGGTGAGATGATGACAAGTAAACTGAATAAGATATCTTTTACTTGGTCTGGTATGTCTTCATGTCCTCTGGTGAAGCCAACCTTCCTAAGTAACAGCTATTTAAAACAATCAAAACTAAGATGAAATATATACTGGCTTCAGTTTTGGGCCCCTCACTACAAGAAGGACATTTTGTTGCTGGAGCATGTGCAGAGAAGAGCAACAAAGATGGTGAAGGGTCTGGAGAACAGGTCTGGTGAGAAGCAGCTGAGGGAGCTGGAGTTGTTCAGTCTGGAGAAGAGGAGGCTGAGGGGAGACCTCACTGCTCTCTACAACTCCCTGAAAGGAGTTTGGAGTGAGGTGGGGGTTGGTCTCTTCTTCTCCCTAGATTCAGGTGATAGGACAAGAGGAAATGCCCTGAAATTGTGCCAGGGAAGGTTACACTGGACATCAGGAAAAATTTCTTCACTGAAAGAGTGGTCAGGCATTGGAACAGGCTGCCCAGGAAGGTGGCAGAGTCACTGCCCCTGGAGGTGTTCAAGAAATGTGTGGGCACGACACTGTGGGATATGGCTTAATGGAATTGGTAGTCTGAGGTTGATGGTTGGACTCGATAATCTTGGAGCTCTTTTTCAAATGAAGCAATTGTATGATTGTAGGAAAATCCAGTGTGGGGTGGGTTAAAGTTTCCCCCAACATAAACTTTGCCAGACCAACTCAGAAGCAAATGAAGCTGTATTGACAAGCAAAATCTACACTATACAATGGAATGAAATGAATATGTACAAATTATACAATATCTACAATATTTACAGATATTTACAGTTAATAAACAGCACAAGGACCCCCTGGCCAAGGACCAAGGGAAGCTACCAGCTTCTCCTTCCCTGCCTCCCTTATCCCCCTGTACAAAAGGGACAAGAAAGGAGCCGAGAAGTTGCACTTAGCCAAGGCCAGCCAAAGCATACAGATTATCTTTCCCGAGGGAAGCAAAACAGCCAGAGATCAGAAGAGAAGAGAAAAAGGGAAGAATTGTTATGGTACAGCTCCTCTCATTCTAGATATTTACCCAATTAATTTGTTTAGAATAATCTTTTGTTTTTCTTTTTACCCCCAGTAGTGATTTATTTATATTTTCCTACTTTTCTGCTCAAAATCTGTAACTGAATTTTAAGGGCATAGCCTAAAAGCACCACACCACTGCTTCAAAAATTCTCTCCAACCTTTAACAAAAGAATTCTGTATATCATGCCTGCTAAAGATTGCATGACCCAAAGAAAGCCCCAAATGTAATAAAATGTGAAGTTGAAATACCGAGATAGCTACAAACAGATCTGTATGTCCTGTCATGCCAACAACATCGTATGGGAAGAAGATGACTCCAAGCTCCAGCTGTTAGTGTACAGAGGGTCTTACCTCTTGTGGGAGGTCAGGGAGCTTTCAGGGTAAGTGTTTAACTCTGAACTCACAGCATGCCATGCAAGTGGCAAAAAATTGAGCCTGATGCATTCCAAAGGTGATCTCCTGCCCAGCAGCAGAAGCAGTGTTTTTCTTTTGACAGCATCTTTCAGGAAGGATATGGCAGAGTGAGGAGAATAAATTATGTATCGGTAGCGTGGGAGAGAAGGGGGGCTGTACAGAATAGGAGAGGGAAAACAAAGCAGGCAGATAGTAAAGGTCATGGATAGTTTTTGTTTTTCCGAAGCAGCGAGCGTACGCAGGATCGATCGGGTTGTGTCTGATCTACTTTTGCTGTGATTTTTTACAGACGAATGTCATCTGGTCTGTTGCTGATTGACAGCTCAACCCTGTTAAGATCTGAGCTGTTCCTGCCTTACCTCTGTGACTGCTGCAATATCACTTTCTTTTTTTATAGCCACATAGAGAATAATATTTACATAGGTTTCTGACCTGTACTTTTGAATCTTGGATTTGGCATTCTCTGTGGTCCCAGTCTACATCATCCAGAATCCTGCAGCTGAAAACTGTCATAACCAGCTTCTGAGAGGGTTCAAAACCTTGTGGTGGGCAGTTGGTCAATGTGTCCTCATCAGGGCTTCTCCTCCTCCCAAGTAGTTTTGACTTAAGTGTTGAAAGAAATACAGTGAGAGCCCTTTGGCTGATCACATCAATAATAGAGCAGTTCCTTAGAAGCTCATGGCCAATCCAGTCCCAGTGGTACTTTGTCTGAAAGAGTTAGGGTCCCAGCCCACAGGATTTGCAAGAACTGGAGATCTGTATGTTTAGGAGCCATTGGTCATTTTGTGTTCCCAGTGTTTTTAAAAAGAGGTATGACATAGTTGCTTTTCTGAAGGTCCTGTCTTGGGACCTTCATGAGCAGCTGCCCACTACCTTGTCAAGCGCAGCCTGAGAAGAATGGGATATAATTTGATGAAAAAAATTGTCTGCTTCCTTGGACAGAGCTATATTAGTAATCCAGCATATTACCCTGATGAGGGGAGAGAGCCTTTGATGCTAAATTTAGATCCAAGCTTGACCTACTGGAAGCTCAAGACTGCTCAGACTTTGAACTATTGATTTGGGCCCGTGTCCAGTAGAACTGTTCTTCCTTTCTGTTTGTAGCAAGCGCTTTTGCCCAAGCAGCAATAAAAAAAGCTGAGACTGAGCCACAATTTGCAAAGTTCAGCTGACCACTCTGTTTACTGAACTAACCTAAATACTGTCTTCCCTTTAAATATCTTGATATCTAACTGTTCAAAGTCTCTGAAGAATGGTCCCCTGCTATTTTCTCAGTTTCTGTTTCTCTGCTAATTAGTACTCTTTGACTATTACATGCTCTCAGCTGAATAAAAGCTGATGATGATTGAAAGGAAATGTATTTATAGAAAAGAGCTGAACTACAAGGTATGTATTACAAAAATGCTACAGAGGAACTGAGTACAAGCCAAACATCTTTTATTCAGTGTTTTTAAAAGGAAGAGCTATTGATTTCCTTTTTTTTTTTTTTTTTTTTCCTCCCAAATACTGATGGGTAAGGAGCCTGAGCTTTTCTTGGATCACTGCTTGGAGGGTTACAATGTGCATGGTAATGATGAGAGGAGAGGGATTGCTGATGTGTGTATGTGCTGGCACAACGGTGTCAAGTCCACTGAAAGAAAGCATGAGTTTGGGAGGGCACCGTTAGTACTAACAAGGGGCAAACAACATGCCAGTTGTGCAGATAATTTCAAACCCATGCTGACTGACCTCATCATCCATTTGGTGTGTTTTATATTTGCTGCCTGTTGGGGATTGTGGTTTGCAGAATTTAAAGTTGTTATTCATATTCCCATGTGTGGAGCCATACAGAGCCACAAAGAACTTTAAGGAACAAAAATGGGCAATATTCATCCTTTCCCTTTTCATACTTTCCTTGGTACTCTGGGCTCTGGTAATTTTTAGCTAGTGAAGAGATGAAGCATGAGTAGGGCAAAATCATCTGTCTGAAGCTCATCAGAAATGCAGACCTTTCAAATGGGTCCAGTGAGGTGAACTTGTACTGGATCTCTAGCACATTAAAATCACTTTGGTTTTGTGTGTAAACATCTGTAATAAAACCAAACTTGAAGGAGTTTTAGATTAGAGATAAGCCTCTGGAAATTAAATACAAGATGAAAATTGCCTACTCATATGAATATTGATATATTCTTGACTGCACATAGTTCTATGGGTTTGGATTGTCTTCTTCCCAGCATCTCTACCTTGCTGTGTACAGAACAAACAGTGCTTACCTAATTAATGAACAGCATTTTTTGGTAACCCTATACCTTACTATATACTGTTCAGGTCAGCATTTGAGGATGAAGTGATTATTTTCCTCTTTGGTGTTTCTGTAGGACTCATCACTGCAGTATTTCAGTGCTTCAGATGTTAATTGATTTTCATAACACCCTACTGAGATGGAGAATTATTATTAACCAGGGAAATGGAGCACAAGGAGATTGAGGTCAGAAGTGCTGCTCAGATTGAATGCCAGGTTTCAGACACCTGTGACCTGGTTTGTTATTGGTTTAGTAGTCACATCAAACTCTTGAATTCCTTTAATGACAACTTTAAGTAATTCTGCATTTCTCCATATTGAGTCCAACAGCTGTAAGACAATCAGCTGTAGAGTGAGGAAAACTCAGATGACCACTCAGGGAATCTTTTGCATCACTGATGGTGTCTGGTTTCACATAAGTAGCCTTGGGCAGAAGTGGGGAAAGGATCTGAATCTGAACACAGCATTGAGATGTTATAACCTAAGGGATTTTATTTCATAATACATTCTTCTGGCTCATACCACACTTGCCCTCCAGTTCTTCCAACAAAGGAAGCGAGACTCTACCTAGAGGAGTCTCTTCTAACTGGAATCCATCACCAGAATGGTTTCATTCATGATGACAAACGAGCAGAGGTCCTTTTTGGAGCATTTGTGAAATATTCTTAAGTAAAACATGATTTTTAATGTACATACTTAAAAATTGCCTGATAGTTTAAATTTTGAGTGCCTATGTGTCCTTAATTTTCTTTAACATCTATTTAATAGAAACAGTTATCTGTTCTCTTCTGTATTTCTATGTGTAGTCTGCCTTCTGGCATCAAATGTCCACTTTCAGCAGCATCTTAATAGCATGAAATGGCAGCAATGTCAAGGAGTCAGTATTCTAGTACTCCCAATTCCAATAGCTTCACAGAGGCAGCAGTGCAGCTGTTTTAAAAGGAGACAACTCAAAGTATAGAGCTTGTTCAGTAGGGTGTCAGCTGTCATAGATTTGACATATGAAGATAATTCTTTTCCTCAGTAGAATATTGTTTCTCCAAGTTGGCAGTACAGAAATGATTATTAGAAATGACAAAGATCATTAGAACTCTGAAGGTTTTGATAGCCATCTCACCTTTGCCTGTTTTCATCTTAAATTCACAAATCATGACTTTTGGAAGAATACCACCCACCCCCCACCACCCCACCCCCCCGAAAACCTAAACGAGGATAACTGTAAGCTCATTCCTGTGGTACTCCCAAGAACAGCTCTGCCAACAAGCCCTATATGGAAAAATGTAGACATTTCAAGGAGCAGTTCTGTACACATCTGCCCTCTAGGATAACTTCTTATCTTGGATTATGAGTTTATTGTATTGCACATGGATGTTTTTTGTTGAGAAGGGGTGAATTGTCCTGCTTTTCAGCTTAGATTTTGTTCTGGGTCAATTTAATTGTTCTCTAGTTATTTTAGAAGTGTCTGTTGCTAATAATGCTGACTGAAGCCTCATTTTAACTCAGTAAGAGTGAATTTGCATTTGGGCCATTACAGAGATGTCTTTTTGTCTTTTGGTCCTACTTCAGACATCTACCTTGTCAACTTCTGTGTGCTCAGTTAAATGTTTACCTCTCACTTCAGGGAAAGACAGAAATGCAGGGAAGTCAAAGACAGTCTGGGAGGAAGACTGCAGTTATTTAGCCTCTCTTGTTGTTGAAAGCTGTGTAAATGAAAATACTAATTAAAGAAGTTTGGCTAGCAAACTACTTATTATTAATTTTTATCATTATTCTGTGTTTTGTTGCATGTGATTTAGACTCTGTGGTTTGTTTTGGTTGCTGATAGTTGCAAGATGTTTAAATGTCCTCAGAATCATAATGATAGCCTGGTAAATGCACCGAAGTGTTTATTTTCTCCAGCAGTCCCAGTTAGCATAATAAAAACATCACTTCTCTTTGTAAGCTTTCTTTGCCGTAGCACGTAACAACACGCCTGGTATTTTACAAACTCCAGATTGCATTAGAGATGTTACTGGAAAACAACAGTTGAGATCGCTGAAAATGAGGACATCATAAATGGGTAAACTAACAATAGCAAAGATGCAGAGAAGGTGTGAGCTTCAGAGGGCTATTTGAGAGAGAAGAAAGGGGAAGAGTTTTGTGGGCAAGGAATGGAGGATTGTGCCATGTGCAGAGAAGGATGGGTAAGGAAGGTGAAGCCATAGTTTAACATAGAGGGTGGAGACAATCAAAGGAAATGAGAATGTGAATGACAATAGATTTATTAAAACCCCAAGACCACTGGGTTTTTTTGGTGGTTTTGTTTTGTTTTGGTTTTAATCTGTTAGGAAGCGTTACAGTGACATTGATGCTGCTTGTGACTTGCTATTTTTGTAGCTGCCATTGAAGTGCTGAGAGAAATGCAATGATGGGGTTTCATCTCTGGGGTAGCCCAATCCAACCCAGGGTGATGTCTTTGTGTATGTTATGGCTATGCTGGTTATGGCTGGACCCAAAGGGAAACTGTAGCTGGCAATTGCTGTGGGCTTCTGCCTCAGCTTCCCCCATGCAGCTGCATTACTCCATGACATGGGCTCAATGTAGAGCCTTTATGGGATTGGAAAACCACTTCAGTTTATGAGATTACCTGGTTGCTGATTCCAGCAAGTATAAAGAATCTTTTTTTTATAGAGAGTTGTGGATTACAGACTCCAATCTGGGGGTTTAGAAGCTTTTCTGTATTTTATTTTCAAGGTAAAAGTATTTATAAAGGATTTATTTTCTAAGTCGCAGGTAAGGATTCTGTTGGTTTTTCCTTTAGGATTACAAAGGTAATAGAAAAAAGCACCCTTTGGTATTTACCAACCTAAAGGTGCTGTCTCATACTGAGGGTAACTGGAACCTGAAGATAAATGATTAGCTGTGATAGTTTCAGCTCTGACATTTTGATGCCACTTCCTCATACACAGAGTGGCATTTCACAGGTCTGATTGCAGTGATTTCCATCCTGTGATAGAAATGCGGTATTGTAAGTAGTTGCTTCTTTATCTACAGGGCCAGGTATGTCTAGGGAACAACTCAGTTGCCTAAACGTGGGCATTTGGTGTCATTTTAGCTGTATATATGCAGATCATCACATGGAGCTTGCAGGGATGATGCAGCACTTGCAGCAGACCTGTATTCTTCTGCAGCAGCAGCAGCTGCTCACCAGGCAAGGTTATCTTTGAGCTTCTAAAATCGCATCTGACACCCATGTTTAGGCACCAAAATTATCCTTAATTGCTAGTCAATGTGAAAATGTAATTGATTTGGAGGTGGTAGCAGGGAAAGATAAGGGATTTATCTGAAAATACAGCATTTTCTGGTACTTGTTCTGCTTTTCTTCTTTTAAAGACCACTTAATCACAAACTTTGACCCTTTCTAAGTAATCATTCCAATTTGTAATTAACAGTATTTTTGTGGTAGATTGACACACATTTCAAATGAAAACCTCTGAGTTTGCAAGAGAGAGACAGCCCAATTTTCTTCCCCTTTTTTTTTTCTTACAGAGTAAAAACATAGTAAGCAAATGTGGTAAAAAGGCACACCCAAATTAAATAACTAAGTCATTTCCTTTGAGTTTGAAAGTTGAACTGTAAGCCTGAAGGGCAGCAAACATGCCACGTTGCTCTTGTTAAACTGTCAAGTTTATTACTGCATATGAGACTAGAGGATTTTCAGTTTCTTCTACAAGCATTTCTGGAGGATGAGTCAGTAAAGCAGTTATCTAATGTATCCATGTTGACTGCACGTTGAATTTTATGTTCTGTTATGTTTAATTACACTGTTGCCAGGCTAATGCGTTGGGATTTCTCTCTCGCTCTGTGTCTTTTTTCAACAGGATTCTGCTCAGGAGAGTGTCATTACTCGAGATATTCATCGTACATTTCCAGCACATGATTATTTCAAAGATACAGAAGGAGACGGTCAAGAATCTCTGTACAAAATCTGTAAGGTACAGTCAGTACTCTGAATTTTGAACTCTGTTCCATATTTTGCTGTGACTGTGTTTTGTCCTGCTAACCCTGTTCTGACCCAAGTCAACTAATCAATCAAATTTTAAAGCTTTATTTGGACTGCATGGGGAGAGTGTAGTGTTTTCTGCAGTGCTGGATAGCCTGAAGTACTTTTTATAGCCTTCTATTTTGTATCTCCAAAGTTGCAGATGAGAAGAGCAAGCCTCAAGCTAGCTTTACTAATGGGCAGTTTGACATCAAAGGTCCTCTTCAGTAGAAGGGTGGTTAGGTTAAACTCTTTTTGCTCTGCTGGTAGAGAAGTTTGTAGAGGAAGAGAAACACTCTGCTATGAGGTCAAGCAAGAATGTTTCTAGATAATTATGTATGGAACAAGTTAGCTGACTTTTCCACAAGCAGTGTATATGTGTAGCTTTTCACTCATAGCTCTTAGATCACCTCTAATTGAAGAAAATTCTCATGTTTACAGATTTGTACATAGGGAAGTTGAGGCATTAAAAGAACATATTGGTCCAGCTTGTACAGACAGACTTTGGTTGCTTAGGAGTGATCCAGAAGGCAGGACACTGCAGCTAGATGGGTAGTTCTCTAGCTATCAGTTGCAGATTTTATTATGTTTCTGGCAGTCAGTTTTCCCTTTACATTTTTTCCTACATGTAGAATAAATTATTGCCATAGTCAAAGCCATTTCCCTTCCGTTCCTTTTCCTCGTTACTCTGGTTCCACCTCTGGTTAATAGGCAGAAATGATGGAGTTGTCATAACAAGTAGAAAAAGAATGTCCTGCCCTTTGGGGTATAATGATACCTATTTCTGTTCTCCAGATAAATTCTATGGTGCTGCAGATTCATTTTCAAACAATAATTTGGATGAATGTTAAATACAGCTGATTAGGTTACATATATTTAAGTTCATTGTCACGAGTAATTCACATTAAAAAATAAGTAACTGTAAAAAAATAAAGGAGCAGAGAGAACTTTGAACCAATTCTCACTAGTCTTGGAGGGCTCTAGAAGACAGTTCCTGTGCCAACTTTTAAAGGAGTAACTAGGACAATGCAGGTAATTGTGGGCTTGTCAGTTTGATATCAGTTAAGTGAAAAATGAGGGAATAGCATTCAGCTTAGCAAGAGTTAGACATGAGAAGCATATTGTAATGAATGCCTGTGAGTTCACTGAAAATAGATCTTGTCAAGCTAATACAAAGAAAAAAAAAATAAATACAGGTTTCACTGGTGAAGGTAATTTCATCAAAATTCTGTAGGTTGTGTAGTCTGCCATGTGAAAAATGTGTAAATGCTGGACAAGTTGGAACGTGACCAAAATACGCATGGAAGTATTCAAACCTAGCCAGCTAGCAGGTTACTAAACATCAGCACTGAATAAATGTGTTTCACCCAGGGCGTCGTGAAGATCACTTGTTCGTTCCATGTATTCTGCTTAGTCACCCCAAGGGAAACAGAAAAATCATTTCTGCTACAGAAATCCTGATGACACAGAGAAAATGGGAATGGTAAATCAGGAGGTGTTAATGGATGTAAATAGAGGAATGTGGTGTGGGAGCAGAGCAACCTGAGTAACCCAGCGTTTTACAGCTGCTGCAGCTGCTTTTGTTTACTGTGCACAGAATTAAAGACGACTGCTTCCACATGGGAAGTATGTATTCCACATGGGTAGCTCAAGAAATTCCATGAGGATGATGAAAGTATTTGGGAATCTACTTTGGAAAGAAAACCTCTTCTTCATTAATGAGTATCTCAGTTTATTTTGTTTAATAAAGAAGTTGAAGGAATGAAGCTGTCTGAACTAGGAGCAACTTAGAGGAGTTATCTGTCCAGCAGGCAGCTGCACAGAGGCAGAGATCTCAGACTTTCCTGGATTTTCTTGTAGTAGAGATGAGAAATTCTGCTTCTAAAGCTGGGAGCTTTCCCTGCTCTGAGGGCCTCTGTTACTCCTTCAGAAATCTGCTGCAGATACCGATCCTCTTTTCTTGATGGCTCTAGATCAGAGACCTGCCAGCATGTTCAGGATTGCCCCATGAAGCATTTGGTATTTATCTGCAACTGAATGACCTCCATCACTTGGCCACTTGATATGAACACGTTCTATGTTGCTACTTTGCAGTCTGCTTTTAATTTACTGCTTCAAACAGCTTTGTCTCATCAGCAGTCTTTGTTACTGAGCTATCGTTATGTTCTCTTTGATTTGTGAATAATTTCAATAGCAACAGCCCCAGCACATCTTTCCCTAAGGTTCTGTGAGTGACCTCACCTTCATTCTGTGGGTGAGAAAGGGCCATTTATTGCTATTCCTATCCTGCTTCCTATCTGTTGATCCATTATTTGAGTCCATAAGAGGACCTTCTGTGGCACTTCCCTGAAAAGCCTTTAGGAAGGGATCTTTTTGAAGGTGGTCTAACAATCCTGGTAGACTTTACTGACTGCCTCGTTCTTTTCTGTGCTCAGTGGTTTGAAGAAGGATTTGGGAAGCAATGCTTCCTGGTGGAAAAGCCATATCCAATCTTCAGTGTTGAATTATTCACAAGTTTACTGATTTTTCTTCTTGACAGTTTCCACCTACTTACCAACGTTGAGCTCAGATGCAACTGCTCTGTAGGTTTCTAGGCAGCAACCTTCATCCTTGTACTGTTTCCTTTAAGACTCTCTTCTACTGGAGGACCTTGAGTTTATTGTTGATGTAGTGAGTTTTAGAGAAACATGGGTAAAAGCTAATTAATTTGCTTATAAACTTGTCGTTCCATTGGAGAAAAAAATAATCAGTATTGAAAGGAATATATTGACTACTGTATATTACTAAAATAACTTTTAACAGAGGGGCTGTGCCCTTATGCCCTTCTTGCAATATGAAAGCAAGCTGTTTGAAGAATGAGATCATTGAGTTAGGCTAGAAGAGGTCTGTCCTCAAGTGGGAGGGTAAAAAGCTGAAGAGCTTTTTCTTCATTTCCCACTGAAATGAGAGATGATGTGAGCTGTCAGATAAAAAGGAAAACCATTAAAAGCTCACTGCCTCGTTTTAACAGGTCTGTCAATTTTAGTTCGTCTCTTAATCTCTTCTTCAGAACAGTGGGAAATCAGGAAAGATGGAAACTTGTTCAGTTGCAGAACATTTCTGTGACAAAGTATCTAAAAATAAACTTTCAGGCTGACAATGGTGATAAGGGATGAAAAGAGTTCCAGATTCTGGATGGGAGATTTTCACTGGAGGACGTGGTGTTAAGCTAGATTTGTACAGAGCAGCCTTCTTTGGGCAAACAGTTGTGTTTCTCTTTCAGTACTGTGCAGATCCCATCTCTTATTTCAGGAGCTCGCTCGCTGTTACAGTGAGTAACAGGATAGTACTCTCGACCTACTTCCCTGCCTGCATATGTAGTTAACAGCTCAGTGCTCCAGGGAACCCAAGCACTTGGCAGAGACACTCCTCTCAACGGGTTGGAGGTGACGTGGTGCCGAATGGAACAGGAGACATGTTTTCTCTCATTCTCTGTACCTCCAGCCTGACAGCCAACCACTGTGACTTTAATAGGAGAAGGACAGTATGTTGCAGGGAGATCAATCAGGTTAGCTAGGTGAGCTAGCTTACTTGGCAAACTGGAAAAAGACACACAGCGCTTCCCTTTTTTTTCTGGAAATGGTTGAATTACATGAGCCCTCCACTGGGCAACCTATTCAGTGTTCCACCACCCTCATAGTAAAGAACTTCTTCCTATTGTCCAGTCTAAATCTGCCATGCTCTAGTTTAAAACCATTGGCCCATAGTCCTGTCACTACATGCAGTCCTATACGGTCTATACAGTCCTTCCCCAGCTTTCTTGTAGCCCCCTTAAGGTACTGGAAGGCCTTCCCTTCTCCAGACTGAACAATCCCAACTCTCCTAACCTGTCTTTACAGGAGAGGTGCTTTAGCCCTCTGAGTGGTTTTGTGGCCCTCCTCTGGACCCTCTCCATCAGGTTCATGTCCCTCTTGTGTTGAGGGCCCCAGAGCTGGATACAGTACTCCAAGTCAGGTCTCACCAGAGAATTGTTGGTATCATGACATCTTTTGTTACTAAATACTTGTGTGTTTGGCTGATCAAATTGGTCATTTTTTCCTGGTTCCAGTCATAGTAGCCTGAAGGTTTTCTGTGCAGGATCAGTGAGATAACTAGTTTACTGTGGGACAAAACACTCTGATTTAGTTGTCGTTCCAGTGTCTGTCTGTTGGTACGCACACTAGCAGAGGCAATGACAAACTCTTTTTCTAGCAGAGCTAATACTGAGTGGGCTTCAGTATGGGTTTTTTTTAGCTTTCTTTACTGTGCAATTGAAATGTGAAAATGTCTTTGAGTTGCTGTTCTGTGACCAGGAGCTTCTATACCACAATAAGCTGTGAATGATGGATTGCTCTTTGGTTCAGCCTTCAGCGTGGCAGAACTTCTGCTCAGTGCTATCCTGTAAGCTGATGGTCTGACTTGCATCCTTCTTTTATATTTCCATTCCCATTTCTTTGCAGCTTCTTTTTCAGGTGATCACCTCTTCTCAGCAAATATTTTCTTCCACATTTTTCAATCATTACTGTCTCCTCAGATTTACAACTGGGAAATTTCACTATTTGTCCACCTCAGTTTAATTATTTGTCAGAGAGCAGATCTCTCCTTTCCTACAGGAATCTCTTTGGCAATTTTAGAATAAACACTGGAGCATAACAGAGCCACTTAAGAATTATTTTTCCTCTGTTTTTAGTTGTTTATTTTCTTCGCTCCTGGGTTGAAGAGCAATTTTAGTAAATATTGTTGTCTTGTTTCATGCAAAGGATTTTAAATGTTATCTTGTCTTCTCCCATTTGCATATTAATAAAGGTCCTTCTCTGTGCATCTGTGCTCAAGCAAGGCAGCAGTAGTCCTGTTCCTGCATATGGGCTTTCTGCTGTGACTCTACTAGTGAAAAGGTCAGGATTGTGAATCTTCCATGCTGGAAAAGAGAGTAAAAGCTTTAATATGTTTGGGGGCCTGCCTGAATAGATGTGAAAATGTCTTCATTCTCTCAGGCCTTACAGCTCAGGAGAAGGCATGTTGTATAACACACACGTGCCTCTCCCAGATACCCAATACATGAGTAACTAAGTTCTAAAAATACAGTTTCCAGTTACCACAGAAATTCCTTATATAATGTGATACATCCTAAAAGCTGCAGTCAGAAGAATATTATTACTTTCAGACTGTTAGCCTCCTAATAAATTTAGGTACAGAGTTTTAAATTACGCTGTCACTAAAATTACTCAGCAACCAAGCATCTCGTAAAATGCCTTGTTGTGTGAGAAGCCTGCATCAAAGTCTGGGTGTGTTCTTGAGACAGCCTGGTTTTCAGACACTGTGTAAGGCTTTCAACTCTGCTAACACAGGCTTCAGCACAGAGCTATGTCTGTGTCAAACGTGGAGTAGATGCCCTGGATCATTTTTGTCCTTTAGGTAGCAACACAAAGGTAAGTGATGAGAGCAAATCAAGCTTTGTAATTCTGGTCCGCCCCCCCCCCGGCAAACTTGCATTTGATTCCTTTTACATTTCCCTTGTTCCTGGGATGCAGATGCTGGATCTCTCATCTGGCTTTTCGCAAGCAGTGTGCCTGTCACTTGTTCAGAGAAGTGAGGGTTTCCTCTGCCAGCAGACATTATTGCTGAGGGGAGAGAGTGTTATGCAGGTGAGGGATGGAGATCTGTTGAACTTCTCCCTCTGCATTGCTGTGCAGTGTGTGGGGAGAAATGAAAGCTCTGGAAACATAAGACCTTTGTATGAGGCAGACATTAGTTACATATTTTTCATGAGATCTCTTCAGTTCCTAATGCAGTTGTCACATTTAATTTCCATTGTTGCTGAGTTACTGTGGTGAAGGCAAATGGTCAGTGTGATTGTAAGCTGGTATTTGCTGCTGTTTTGCATTTTGTTGTTTTAAGTACATTTGAAACTTCAGCAAGCGTAGGCAGTGAGTTTCATGCTTCCAAGGATGTAAAATGCTGAAAAACATTTCATTCTGAAATGAAAGACCTACTCCCTGCCATTCTTCTTTTACAACTGCTGAGACGTGTGGACGGTACTTGCAGAAATCCCAGATCTGAGGTTTTCAATTCAAATTAGCAACCTTTCCATTCATCTTTTTAAATCTACTACTTGGAATTTTTATATCTACGGAAGATTCTGATCTTGGGAGATTTTCCCCCATTAATTATTTTAGGGAAGAATTTCTGTCCATCCATGGATTCTTTAATCACTTACCCAACATGCAGGCAGTTCCCTGTTACTGACTTTCTTTGAGGATTCTCTGTTGCTTCGTAATTATTCACTTTCTGATGATGTTGCACTCATATCTGCATACTAGTTCTTCTCTTCAGAAGACAGACAACTATCAAAAAGATGTTTTAATTCTGTGAGTGAGATCTTCATTTAGTTAAAACGAACACAAGTAGGCTTCAAGTCAATACTGCAATTAAGTACCATTTATAAGACAGAGAATATTTAAAACCTCAGCTGAAGTATTGTGATTGGAGATTCCCCAGGAGCTTCAGAAAATAATAACTTAAAAGGCTGCAACATTGTCATGGGTTGCCATGGGAAAAATCCCATTCTCTCAAAATTATAAAGTTACAATGACTGCAGTGGCAGTAAGGGACTGGGGAATTTGCTTTGTTTTCATATTTCATGTGGAAAGACAAAGTTTATGCTCCTCAGCCACCTAAAAAGATAAATCTTCAATAATTAATCTTAGGTCTTTTGATAATAATACAGTGTTACAGTGATATCTGTAGCATCCTTGGTTTTGAGGCTGTTTTGGTTAATTGCATCATATTTCAGCAATATCAAGTCCCAAAGGTTACTTAAAACTAAAGAAGTGTGATTGGACAAGTAATATGCAGAAAGCTTCAGAAATCATTTTGCTTTGGGCAAGTACAATGAAATGGTACGTTTTAGAGGCTTCATTAAAACATAAATCTTTAGTTGCCAGGGTTATGATGCTTAACAGCAGAATCTTTCTCTGTTTGATCTAATTCTCTTGCAGAACTGAAGTTAGCACCCAAGTATTTGATAACAGCTGCTTGTGAGGATCAGATTTTGGGGAAGGACCTAATGAAAGTTCATTTCGAAAGGCAAGCAGATCAAGGAGTTAATTTTTTTCCCCCTCTCAGTTATTGATTGCTTCAGAGATTTTTTAACCTTGACAGCCTTTACTGGAACCCTCAACCATTTTTCTCTTATATCCTCTGTATATATGTCCACTAATTAATTTGTAATATTTTTTTAAACCAAATTATCAACTATTAATTGATTTGTAGTTCTGTGGATCATCCCTTTCTAAAAATGTTGCAAATTTATCATCTCTTCTTCTGATTTAATCAGCCAATTAATGAGATGCCAGTTTGCTTTTTCTTTCCCCCCAAGCTTTTTGGGTGAATACTGCCTGTTCTTACTAATTTTTTAGTATTTTTATTTCTTGCAATTTGTGACCAGGAAGGGGTTGGTCTCTTCTCCCAGGCAACCAGCACCAGAACAAGAGGACACAGTCTCAAACTGTGCCAGGGGAAGTTTAGGCTCAATGTGAGGAGAAAGTTCTTCACTGAGAGAGTCGTTCACCATTGGAATGTGCTGCCCAGGGAGGTGGTGGAGTCACCATCCCTGGAGGTGTTCAAGAGGGGATTGGACGTGGCACTTGGTGCCATGGTCTAGTCATGAGCTCTGTGGTGACAGATTGGACTCGATGATCTTTGAGGTCTCTTCCAACCTTGGTGATACTGTGATACTGTGATCTTTGAGGTCTCTTCCAACCTTGGTGATTCTGTGATCTCCTCTAATACTCTGCTGGAGACAACTCCTTCAAAACATCCCCTGTTAGAAATGGTTCCAGCAAGATGACAACTCCTGTGATACTTCTGTAATAAAACAGACACAAGGAAACTTCTTGTGGGTTTGCATGTTTAAATAACTTTCCTACCTTGACCATATATTTCCAAGCAGAACTTTTGCTTTCCTGCTCTGGAAGTATTTTAAATGTGTTTTAATGTGTTTATAAAGTTGATTATGAGAACATTTCTTGGTCTTGCTTCATATTTTTATATAGACATTGAGAGTGAGGATTTTTTTGCACCCTCATCCTTTTCCCTCCTTCAACTTCTTTCACTATCTCAAAAGGGGCAGATTTTTAATTCTGATAACTGTATCAGTTTTAGAGGCAGTTCATGCCAGCATGTTCCTTTCTCAACAGTCACTTTAATCCTTATATGGATTCATTTATTGCTGGTTTCAGCAAGCTATTAGCTGTCGTGCTAGTAATGCTTCTCAAAACAGAGAACCCAACAATGCTGATAATTTGCTATTAAATTTTCAGTCTGGATTTTTTTTTCCAAGTGGTGTTGTACAGTGTGAAGAAGTGATAAATTACATTTATTGTTTGTAATGCTGCATATCTGTTTCTAAGCAGATACATCTTTTAGAAATACTGCAAAAATAAAATACTAGGCATCCATAAGCTGGTAAAATTTGGGAACAAATAGATAAAGGCTCCTGATGGTGATTAAGCGGTGGATGGTTCTAATTAGTCATATACAATATTAATTTGAGGGTTGAAAGAAATTTCTGTTAATTCAGTGCTTAATAGCTAAAGAGTAATTTTCAATTAACTTTTCCCAAGAGAACATCCTTTTTTTCCAGTTCAGAGAATTGTCTGCTCTTGTACACTTCTGGGGTTATTTTTGATATTTTACTTTTGTAGCTAGAAGTGGTTTAAACAACTTAGCAGATTGAAATGGTTCATTAAATTGTTTTCAATAATTTACCTGACAAGCCTACCTGTCTCTGCTTCACCACTGAAACTCAGCAGGTTGGTTGGGGTCTTGAGCAACCTCGTCTGTTAGGAGGTGTCCTGCCCATGGCAGGGAGATTGGAGCTAGATGGTCTTTAAGGTCCCTTCCAACCCAAACCATTCTGTGATTCTATGATTTGGATTATTTTTCAATCAAATTCTAACTGATGCCGTCTAACATATTTAAAATTAGTGGCAAGCAATGTAGACAATTGGCAAAGAGCTGCATGTTACAGTTCTGTTTCTCTTAAAGCTTCAAATGGATTAGGAAATGTTTGGAAGAGTTGCTTGTAAACAGTGAACTTACAAGGAAAACTCAGGTTATATTCTTTACAGAAATCTTCTGGAATAATTCATGTAATCTGCTCTGGGTGACCCTGCTTTAGCAGGGAGGTTGGACTAGGTGATCTCCAGAGGTCCTTTCCAACCCCCACTATGCCAGGATTCTGTGATTTCTTTCCTAGTTTTTGCCCATCTGAATGAAAAAGGAAGGGTGGTTTATTTTTTTGGCCTCTGTGTCAAGGTTTTTGGCAGAGGGAGATGGTGGAGGCCCCATCCAAGGTCAGACTTGGTGGGGCTCTTAGCAACCTGATCTAGTTAAAGATGTCCCTGCTCACTGCAGGGGGGTGGACTAGGTGACCTTTAAAGGTCCCTTCCAGCCCAACGCATTCTGGGATTCTAAATTATTTGCAGTTATGTCAATACTGTTGGCTGGAAAGGACTCACATCTCATTTGGAGTCACCATTCTTTCTAACTTTTCAAGAGGCAGCTCAGCCACCTTTTGAAGATGCATCTCAGCTATATTTGAAATACTGTATGGTAGACCCAGGGTTTGGTTTCCGAGCGTACCTGACGTTGTTTATTCACAGGCTTTCTGTGCTTCCAGTCAGTGAATCTGCAATCTTGATTTCATTCAACACTTAAAAAAGAAGCTAAGCACAGTGTTCCAGTTCAAAATGCTCTCATCCATGAAACAGTCTTGGAGGCGGTGTGGGGGCAAAGCAAATTTTCTGATTCATGTGCCTTGTTCCTCCCTGTAGCTCTGACCTTGTGCTTCTGTTTTCCCTAGTTGTAACCTTAGTACTGTGCTTGTTCTCGCAGGATGTCTCTTCCTTTCTCTAGTGTCAGTCCTACTGCAGCTCATACTTTCTCAAGTTTCCTCAGATTTGTAACATTCTCTGACATCTCCTAAAAACAGTATCTGTCATCTTGTCTGAGAAATGTAATGGGGATAAAAAGTTGGTTATTTTAGTTTTGTTTTTCTAAGAGTAAGGGAAAAGTAGTATGTCAGTCACGGCAGGAAAATCAGTCTTGTTCATTCTTCACCATAACAAGGACATAGGAAAACTGTTTCTGAGGAATCTTTCAGGCTTGAGCAGTTCTCAGTGGTTCTCTAATACCCAGCCTCACATTTTATACCTTCATGATATTAGAACTTGTTTTTCCAAAACCATTCTCCACACAACACAAACTTACTTGTTTTCCATACCCTGATTGTTACACAGAATCATACAATGGTGGGGGTTGGAAGGGACTTCTGGAGATCATCAGGTCGAACCCCCTGCCAAAGCAGGATCGCTGAAGGCAGGTCACACAGGAACACATCCAGGCAGGTCTTGAAAGGCTCCAGGCAAGGAGACTCCACAGCTTCTCTGGGCAGCCTCTTCTGGAGCTCTGGCACCCTCACAGTATAGAAGTTTCTCCTCGTGCTGAGGTGGAACTTCCTGTGGTCTAATTTGTGTCCATTGCCCGTTGTCCTATCACAGGAGGCCATTGAAATGAGACTGTCCCCTTCTTCTTGACACCCACCCTTCAGATATTTATAAACATTAATAAGAGCTCCTCACAGTCTTCTCCAGAATAAACGGCCCCAGGTCTCTCAGCCTTTCCTCATCAGACAGATGTTCCAGTCCCTTGTTGCCTCTCTTAAATGCTCACTAGCCTATTGCTGTCCCTCTTGAACTGGGGAGTCCAAACTGGACACAATACTGCAGATGTAGTCTCAGCAGGGCACAGTAGAGGGGTCTCATCTCAGCAGTATTGTCTTAGATTTAGGTGAAGGGAAAATGCCCCCAGCTCTCTTCAAGCTGCTTGAATAAAAATAAATATTTACAAACATGGTGACTATGGAAGACTGAGTGTGACCAGGAAATGTTCTCTCAAGTCCCCTGAAAGCCTGTGCAGGAAGTTCTCCTTCCCCTCTGCTTTGGCTTGGTGAGGCCACATCTGGAATATTGTGTCCAGTTCTGAGCCCCTCAGTTCAAGAAGGACCTCAGGGAACTGCTTGAAAGTGTGCAGTGCAGAGCCTCAAAGGTGACAGAGTGAACATCTCCTTTATGAGGAAAGGCTGAGGGTGCTGGGGCTCTTTAGCTTGGAGGAAACTGAAGGGTAACCTCATTCATGTTTATAAAGATGTGAATGGTGATTGTCAAGAGGACAGAGCCAGGCTCTGCTCAGTGATGCCCACTGATAGGACAAGGGGCAGCAGAGGAGGTGCCATGTGAACATACGGAAAGACTTTTTCATTGTGAGGGTGACAGAGCCCTGGAACAGGCTGCCCAAAGAGGTTGTGGAGTCCTCTTCTCTGGAGACATTCAAAACCTGCCTAGTTGTGTTCCTGTGTGACCTACAATAGGTGTTCCTGCTCTGGCAGGGGGTTGGACTAGGTGATCTCTCGAGGTCCCTTCCAACTCCTAACATTCTGTGATTCTGTGGTTGCAGTTTCACTCTCTACATGATTGCAGCCTGCAGATTATCCCTTGTTCTGAATGGCTCATTGATTCTCACACATTTTGCTGATGATTGTGTGCACTTTAAATACATGTTGGCTTTCCTTTTTTCTAGGCATACTCTGTCTATGATGAAGACATTGGCTACTGCCAGGGACAGTCTTTCCTTGCAGCTGTGCTTCTACTTCATGTGAGTTAATTGCCAGATGAAAGCTTTGATATTGGAAACCAAAGCAGCTTTAAATTGAGTAGTACTGTAACATGCTATTTGACAGATATTTGCTGCTGTTTATTTGTCTGTATTAATTTTCCTCTTGTTGCTGTTTGACAAATAGTGACTAATGGCTCCTATATTTATGAATGTGGATTTGCTTTATCTGGTAGAAATCCATTAAATTGTCAAGTACTTCTGTGTCAAAACATGAAACTGATTTGTTACATATTCATATTTGCTTTTAATTCAGTTGTCACGTAGGTGAACTGCCTTTGTGTTTATGAATTTAACTTGGGAAGCTGTTCTCAGAGTAGCTAACCAGTCTCAGTCATTTTCAGTGAGACCTTGTCTCCTGGGGTCATTTTATGATGCCTTTTGAGTGCAAAACTGAATTTTAACCTTGATATTTTAGCCTGTAACAAAAAACTGTACAGACTTTGATCTGTTGCTTCCTGTATATACACATACATGTCCATATTGAGATAAATACACTATTTTTGTGTTTGCAAGGGGCTTTAACTTTGATGTATCAGTGCAAAAGCAGCAGAATTAAGTAGTGTGGGTATTTTAAATTATACCTGAACAAATCACCCCAGTCCCCAATGAGGACTCTTAGTGAAAAACAGCAGAATCAAGTAATGTGGGTATTGTAAATAATATCAGAGCAAACCACCCCAAACCCCAACAACGACTCTTAGGCCCTGGCCTGCTTTTTCTGTCAGGCTTTAATGAATAAATGATTCATCCTAGCTGAAATACATTTCAGCCTGTGGCTTTGAGTCAGCTGTTGATGGTATATATGTTACAGGTACACCTCCTGAGGCATCTAGAACTCAAATTTAGATTAATTTCAGTTGTAGTTCCTAGTGAAATCTACGACTCCTGAAAGACTTAGGCAGCATGATACATTGTGACAGTGTTATGGAGAATCTTTAGATTCTTTAAGGATAAACCTGAATTAGTCACATTACTGCAATCCCACATACAGTGCAAATGAGCTTAGCTAAGAGTGATTTTTACAATTAACTTTTTACCCAGAGAAGGACTGCTAAGTTCCGCTGGAGCCATATTCAGAGGCAGAGCTGTTTAGAAATGAATAGATGTCACATTCTTCACGTTTGACTAATATTTGAGCTGCTCTCACTGAGTTGTGTGCTGTCATTACTATGGAGGATCACCTCCATTTCTCGTGTGTCTGGAGTTAGGAGAAATTGCCCTGTACACAAGGAATACTAAATGGCAATTACACTCATTTTAATATGCCCTTTATAACATTTGCTTTTACAATAGGATTTTAAACTGAGATAATCAGAGAAAGGGGGAAGGGAAGCAGTCTCAATGAGCTCATGTAAGTTGGGAGCTTCCCAGGATGTCCTCAAACTCTCAAATTCTCCATCCAATCACTATGCTGTGAATGCTTGTAAGACCCTCTTTAACTTTCCTACCTTTGCATGGATTTCTAGACTATCCTTATGTAGGCCATTTCCTTTCCTTCTTTTTCTGGGACAGGATATCTTTTCTCTTCAGTGTAGCTATCTTTCAGGGATGGTTGGGTAGCCTGAACCTCCATCCTGGATTTTTGTGATTTTGCTGCTTTGATGAAATTGCCATCAAAGGTGAGCAGGTAACTTCTAATCACAGCGGGGACAGTGTTGCCAACTCGTAAGTGTTTAAGACTCACAGTATTTGACTTGTTGTTTTCTTGCTATCTCCTTTGGGGAGTCATTGCTATGTGAAAAACTAAAATTTGATTTTAAAATGGTTAATTTCAGGCTTTTGTGATTCCAAAGAAAAGATACTAAGGGACAAATACCTAAATCCTAAAGATCATAATGGAAATGGCCAAAAGTATTTGTTTAGACTAAAATAAATAAGAACTGAAAACCTGGTCTATGATTTTGAATGCTTGGAGTTGGTAATATTGAAGAATCTGTGTTCACTGAGAGTGAGGGCTCAGTGGCCTCTGCCTGTCAATGACTTTGGCTTAGTCTTTCCCTCTGTTGCTGCTCCTTCCCCCTGTCTCGGGGGAGGAATGATTGTCAGTGCACGTGTGTCTGGTTGAGCATGCAAGGTAGGTGTGCTTGTGCATGAGCATCTGTCATTTTATTAGAATTAATTGTTACTTTACCAAAATAACTGAAATTTGCTTTCATGTTCTTAAAAAGCAGATTCAAGCCTTTTTGTTAGAATAAAACTATTTCTTCCCTTCACTCTCTCTGCAGCTTTTATCAGCTGTCAGGGGATCATTCCATCCAGATAAAATTGTGGTAAAGAGCTTTAAGTTTCCTTAGAGCTTGTCCTAGGTGAACCTAGCCTGGGCAGGTACTTAGCAGCTGGTATGGCAGTTCTTTATGCTAACCAGTTGCCTTCCTTTATCATATCTGAAAATGAAAATGAAAGTGTCTGCCCAGGGCCTTGGAGACAGGTTGTAATCATAGGCTGAACAGAAATGATGAAAACCTGGAGGTAAATATCAAGAGACTAAAATTCTCTTTGAAGAAAATACTGAGCTTTTATCTATTGCTGATATCCAATAAGGAGTTGGCAAGAGGATGAATGAGTGAATCTACTGAAAGGTCAAAAGTTGTCATACTTGATACTTGGCAATTTTTTTTTCATCTGTCACATTTGATGCCTGCATAGGAAAGGTTGTTTTTAATGTGATTGGAAACTTGATTTGGGGTCTTCAATGTCTCTGCTTGTGCCTATCCTAATATTGTGTTAACTGAAGGCATGGGGGAAGTGGGGGTAATGCCTAAGCAGTGAAGGTATCATGACAAATTTAGCCTTCAGTGGGCTTAAGCCAACAAATGTAACTTCAGAGTGGCTTGCACAGCTTGTCTTTGGTACCACCTTCTAAATCTGTTGGATGAGAAATTTTGGTTAAAATTAAATGGAAATTATTGAGGCAGAGCTCCTCGAGTATTGTGTCCAGTTTGGGGCATCTCAGTACAAGAGAGATGTCAAGGTACTGGAGCCAGTGCAGAGGAGGGCAACAAAGCTGATGAAGGGCCTGTAGAATAAATCTTACAAAGAGTGACTGAAGGAGCTGGGGCTGTTTAGTTTGAAGAAGAGGAGGCTGAGGGGAGACCTCCTTGCTGTCTACAACTACCTGGAAGGACATTGTAGAGAGGCTGGCACTGGTCTCTTCTCCCAGGTAATTAGCAGCAGAACAGGAGGGACCCACTTCAAACTGCAGCAGGGTAGGTTTAGACAGTAGGAAAACTTCTTTTTCACAGAAAGAGTGGTCAGACATTGGAATAGGCTGTCCAGGGAGGTGGTTAGGTCACCATTCCTGCATGTGTTTAAAGGTCATTTAGATGTGGTGCTTGGGGTGAACTTTGTAGAGAAGGGTCAATGGTTGGACTTGATGATCGCAGTGGTCATTTCCAACCTCAATAATTCTATGAAAAAGTCATGATGTTAATAAATGAGATCAGCCCTCCTGAGGTCACAGATAGATTCTGAAGGCAAAATTTGTAGTTTCCTTATTCACTATGGAAAATCTGACTTCCCAGAGTTGGATGTCCTGGGGTTTGGATAAAAGCAGATAAGCATTACTCTCCCTAAGGGTTGGTTCTACCTTAGTTCTGGATTTTCCCTTTTACCCAAGTCTCTCTCAGTAGCAATCACTATCCTAAGTTGTTGTTTCTGTTTTTCTTTGAAATTGTTCTGTAGCTGAGAGTTGTGTACTGGTTGTTCCCACATCTCTTTGTCAGAAAGAATTCTCATGACAATTGTGCTCCTGTAGGGATGTACACTTCGATGAACTTATGATATGATCCCACACTTTCTTCAAAGAAGGTCTCTCAGAGCCCAATCAAGGTGCTTAATATTACGTCCAAAGAGTGCTTTGGTGGAAATTCCAATCGATCCCTGGTTCAGAGTCATCACGCATAAGGGTGTGTATTTGTGTGAGGCATTTCCAGCCTCAGCTTGGGTTTTAAAATGCTGTCTGTGTGTTTTTCCAAACAGATGCCGGAGGAGCAGGCATTCTGTGTGTTTGTGAAAATAATGTATGACTATGGCTTGAGGGACCTCTACAGAAATAACTTTGAAGATCTCCATTGCAAATTTTTCCAGCTCGAGAAGCTAATGCAGGTGGGGCCAGGGTAACAAATTCTTCTACTTTTGTAAATGGAAATAATGACATGGAGAAGGGGATTCATGCTTTGCTCCCACAAGTTACTGGACAATAAACCTCCTCTTGTTTTAGAGTGGGGCTAGAACCAAAGCAGGGAAGTTTAATATCTGGATCCAAGCATCAAGAGTGAGATTTATTTCTAGTATCTTTTGTCTTTCACATGCCAACCTTGCTGCTGATCTTTGTATCCAAGCAAGAGTAGGTTTTTTTTTCCTCTCTCTCAATCTTCACATTTCATGATACCATTTAGAGAGAATGTCTCTGTTCTATTAAGGGCAGAGTATCTTTTGGACTGCCACCATCAGTGTCCTACTTTATGTGAATTAATGTTGATGGTTAAAAGGTCAGGCAAATCAGGACATCCTGATGCTTATGAAATATGAATCAAATGTAGGTCAATTTTTAGTCTTTCCTGTGCTTTTAGTATGTTGCTCCTTTTTCAGATGGAATTACTTCATAGTCAGAGCAGTTTAATATGAATCGACAGCTGCAAGTTTTACAAATAATAAAGAGGTACTAATGGTTCATTAAGCTTTGACCTACACTTCTGTGACTGCTGCTGTCAGTCATCATAGTTGACCATGTATATATTCTGTGAGATACATTAAACCCAAACAAAACAGACTCACCATTAATTTAATACTTCTGTTTCATCTCTCAAATTGTGCATATTTCCTACTATCTGCAGTAGAATTGTGTACTAATTAATTTGATACTTCAGCATATGGTCTCAATATCTACATATGTTAACAAAGATTGTCACTTTATTAACTAGACATGAATCGATCATCAGTGTGCAGCAGGATTGTCAGTGATTATTTTGTGTTGCTTATATATGCTTCTAGTTAGAGAACTTGCCTGGTGGGATTGTGGGCTTTGTTGCTTTTAAGCTCTGCAAGGTGAACACTTTGTTGTAGGATCCATTGGTGTTTAGAGCAGAAGTGTTTATAGCAAGTCTCGGCAAAGGAATTACTTTAAAATATACACTGTGGATGATGTAGGTTTCAAAACTGCTCTGCCTGTCAGCTGTTGAGGATTTGATAATTTCTCAGTATAATCTCAGTACTTTGTCTGATACCCTGATAGAATCCACAGTCGGTATCTTACTAAAAACTGTAACCATGGGCACTGAAATCTATGAAGAAACACATTTCCATTGCTTAAAACAAGCTAGGATTTCACTCTGTTGTGTTTTACAGTGTTTAGTAACCTGGTATATACTCGCAGTGTAGAAGAAGAATTTGGATTA
Source organism: Picus viridis (assembly GCA_033816785.1). Lineage (NCBI taxonomy): Eukaryota > Metazoa > Chordata > Aves > Piciformes > Picidae > Picus > Picus viridis. The sequence goes on from CM066588.1 coordinate 25,849,627, forward strand.
ATGAGTAATAGTCAATATTCTTTCCTTTATTCTAGGAGCAGTTACCAGACTTGCACAGCCATTTCTCAGACCTCAATTTGGAAGCTCATATGTATGCGTCCCAGTGGTTCCTCACTCTTTTTACTGCCAAGTTTCCATTATGCATGGTCTTCCACATCATTGACTTACTACTTTGTGAGGTAAGAACCCCTTGAATCAGAAAGCCCTTCCTCCATTCTGCAAGTGCTTCTCCTTTTTTTTTTGGTGTTTCATTTTGTTGGAATCATTTACTGTTTCATTTCAAAACTTGTGTAACTAAATCATGTAGAAACCATGGTTATGTTGAAAAAAAGATGTTCACTGGAATGCTGGTTTGGTTTTAAAATTAGACTTGTGGATTGCCTCATTCTTTGCTAAGAGATCTAATTAAGAATATCTGATGCACACATCTGTTCTTCATTTAATTTGTTGAATAATTGATTCAAAGTTAGCAGCACTTCATTTCTTGATGATACTAAGTAGTAAAAGCCTAGCAGGCTTTTTGAGGGAAAGCTCTCCAAACTGTCTGATTTGGAGTGCCCAAAGACAGTAAGGGCATTATATGTTGCTCTGATAGCCTGGTAGTAAATAAATAGAGGAGATGCCAAGCAGTACAATGAATTGAAGCTTCCTTTTTGTTTTTTACCCTATTATTCCATCTGAGGAATGTGCTACCGTAGATACAAACTGGTGTGTTTCTGTATTGTAGATATGTCTGCACTTGCCTTGAAAACAGGCAGGGGGTAGTGGTCAATGGCTCGATGTCCAGGTGGAGACCAGTGAGAAGTGATGTCCCTCAGGGGTCTGTACTGGGACCAGTGCTGTTTAGTATCTTCATCAATGATATAGACAGAAGTTTGAGTGCAACATCAGCAAGTTTGCAGTGGTGTAGTCGATAAGCCAGAGGCACAGGATGTCATCCACAGGAACCTAGACAAGCTGGAGAAGGGGACCCAGGTGAGCCTCATGAGGTTCAACAAAGCCAAATGCAAGATCCTACCCCTGGATTGGGACAGTCCTCATAATCAGTCCAGGCTTAGGGCAGATGTGATAGAGAGTAGCCCTGTGGAGATGGACTTGGGGGTACTGGTGAACAAAGAGCTGGAGATGCATCAACAATGCAACTTGCATTCCAGAAGGCAAATCGCATTCTGGGCTGCATCAAAAGAAGCATGGCCAGCAGGTTGACAGAGGTGATTCTGTCACTCTAACTCATCTGGAGAATTGTGTCCAGCTCTAGGGCCCTCAGCTGAAGAAGGACATGGACCTGATGGAGATGGTCCAGAAGAGGGCCACAAAAGTGATCAGAGGACTGGAGCACCTCTCCTGTGAGGACAGGCTGAAAGACCTGGGGTTGTTAGCCTGGAGGAGAAAAGGCTCCAGGGAGACCTTAGAGCAGCCTTCCAGTACCTGAAGGGGGTCTACAGGAAAGCTGGGGAGGGACTGTTTACAAAGGCCTGTAGCACTAGGACAAGAAGCAATGGTTTTAAACTAGGAAGCAGTTCTTTACTATGAGGGTGGTGGAACACTGAACAGGTGGCCCAGGGAGGTGGTGGAGGCCCCATCCCTGGAGACATTCAAGATCAGGCTTGATGAGGCTCTGAGCAACCCGATCTAGTTGGGGATGTCCCTGCTTACTTCAGGGGGGATTGAACTAACATTACTTAAAGGTCTTACCAACCCAAACCATTCTATGATCTTGAGAAACCATGGGGCAGAATGTAGACAACATACTGAGGCAACAGTGTAGACTGTCAGGAAATGGCTCCTAAGGTTTGTAAGTCAAAATCATTTTAGTTGGATGAGACCTTTAAAATCAAGTCCAAATGCTAATCCAGCACCACAAGGTCACCACCAAACCATGTCCCTCACCACCACATCTACAGAGTTTTAAAATCCCTTCAGGGATGGTGACTTCACCACTGCCCTGGACAGCTTATCCCAGGTCTTGACAAGCCTTTCAGGGAAGAAGTTGTTCTTAATATCAAACCTAAACCTCTCCTGATGTAACTTGAGGCCATTCCTCATGTCCTATTGCTTGTTCTTGAGAGAAGAGACTGACTGACTCCTTTCAAGGGTTGTAGAGAGTGCAAAGGTCCCCAGTCAGCCTCCTTTTCTTCAGGCTGAACAACCCCAGTTCCCTCAGTTGCTTCTTACAAGACTTGTGCTCTAGATCAGTCAACCAGTAGCAGGCCATTCTGGGAATTTGTGAGAGGAGCATAGATTAAGATATAGTGTAACAAAACTCTAGTTGGCCCTAAAGAAGGAAAGTGAAACCTGAAGTCCGAGCAGAAAACAGATCCTTAATGGAGGACTGAAATCCTGTTGTGCAGCTGTCTCTCCAGTCAGCCTTCAGAAAAAGGAATGGAGCAGTCAACAAAATAATTTTTGTCTGCATTAAACTGTTCTTTACTTTATCTCTGAACAAACAGCATGCCTGCAATTCCAGTAACTGGAAGGGGAAAAAAACAGTTGTGGCTGCTAGCAGTGGAACATACTCTTCTGCAAAAAACCAAATCCTCAAAAACTCCAGAAGCCTTTGAAGTGAACTGTCTTGTGCTTTTAAAAACAAGCTTCCAGCCTGCTCATTAATTTGTCATAGATACAGATGAATTTTAAATAGCCTTCCACTTCCTTCCTGGCTGTGCTTTCTCCACGTCCCTGTCCTGTCTGGTGTTGACAAAATGTTTACATCCTCTGCAATTCTTGTGAAAGAAAAATATTAGGGGAAGAAAATCCGTTGGTGAATGGGTTCTGCCAGCTAATCATTCCAAGGGAGCTTCTCTGTTCCCCACGACAGTATTTGCATTATGGATGAACAAATTGTGTCAACCAAGAGGCACTGGATGGAATTTATCTTTCTAGGTTTTGACTGTGGCTGGAAGAATGAAATCAGTCATAGATTAACAGATTCACAGAATGGTTTGGGTTGGAAGGGACCTTAAAGATCATCTAGTTCCAACCCCTATGACATTGGCAGGGACACCTCCCATTAGACAAGGTTGCTCAAGGCCTCATCCAACCTGGCCCTGAACACCTCCAGGGAAAGGACATTAACATCCTCCCTGGGCAACCTGTTCCAATGTCTCACCACCCTCACTGTAAAGAATTTCTTCCTAATCTCCAGTCTAAATCTCCCCTCCTCAAGCTTCAATACATTGCCCCTCATCCTATCACTACAAGCCCTTGTGAAAAGTCCCAACAGAGATTCTTAAAGTCTCCCTCCAAAGAGGAAAATAACACCTGTTAGAAATCCTGTAGTTTCTCAGCTGGCCAGGGAGGCACAGGGAGGCATGTAGCCATTCCCTGTGTGAACAGTGGAACTGTAGCACAAGCTGGGGGAGTGGACCTTGTGGGCAGGTGCATATCCTATGGAATAGCAGCTATATTTATGGTAGGAATTAAGTTTTATGGGAAGAATTTTAAGCCCATCAAAGGAAGCACCATTACAGTCAAGGTCTTTTCATCATTCTCTCATTCAATTTGACTTTGACAGAACAACTGTGTTTAAATTCATAGGAATCTGGGATTTGCCATGGCCTCTATGTGATTGAATTCTTTTATCCTGTTGTCTGCCTAGAACCATTCTTATTTTTAAGCTATCTTCAGGTTTTTGAGGACATGGTTCAGCCCTCAAATTGCCTAAATTTCCCACTGGCATTAGAATATCTCCTTAATAGCTCTGTCACCCATCTTGAAATTAAATATTTTGGAATTCTTTGTCTTTCCTACAACAGAAGCTTGAGGAGCATTATGGGCTTGCAGACAGGTACTTCACCATGCTGTGGTACATTTTGTAAGGTTTAATACTTTGACTTCATGCAATAAAACTCAAACCTCTTAATCCAGTTGAAAGTTTTGATGTGATTGCAGGAAAATGAGTTTTTCTGAGCTTGGCCATGTAGTTAAATATTAACATGTCAGCATCAGCTGAAGATCTTCTTGCAATGTTCCTTTAGCTGCTTGTTTCGACTGCTTTGTTTGTCTCTTCCCCTTTTGCTATGTCTGTTTGCATTGAAGAGCAACTTTGTTGATGAAATTGAGAGTTATCTTTGGACTTGTCAGTCTTATCTATCAATATGACATAATGTTGTTGAACACTTTGTGAGCTTGCTCTTGTTTGGCTGTCTCTTTTCCATGTAAAATTATTTCATTAAAGTCATGCTCAGAAATAGCAGCTCATCTAGGGTAAAGTATGTCACTTAGACAGGGCTGTCCCCACAGCAGCAACTGCACCTGGGTCATGCTATAGAATATCAGAGAGTTGACATTTAGCTTCTGTTTGCATTTTTAAATGTTCAATTGAAAATGAAAATCTGTGTTTTAAAGCCACTAAATAAGCAGCCTGTGTTGGGCATTTAGAAGAGAAAGCAACCAAACCATTTGGCAGACAATTTATAAGCATTTTTTACATTGTCATGGGTTGTTTTTTTCCTGCTTAAAAAAAGAAAATACTCTAAGCAGTATGTACAGTACAGTGCTGCCAGAACTAAAGGAGGTTCAGAGCTCAAGCTGCTGTCATTCTGTTATTAACCTAGAATTTTGAGATACTGCTGGTAACCTCCATTTTAAGGCTGGCTGACTATTTCTGTGTGCAGGCCTTGAGGACCATAAGGATTGTGGTTCTCTCCTTTTAAGAGTATATAAAAAGCTCTACTGCCTGCTGCCTTTTCTGGGCTGGTACACATATTTGTGTATTTAATGCCAGTAATTACATAGTGGTGTTAGAAAAATTAATAGTTTGATTACTGAGCTGCTGTTCTGTGAGCAAGACTGAACAGAAAAGGATGCAACTGATTATTATCAATACTGAATATGAAATATTTGGATGCTTTCTAATAGAGCTAAGAAAAAAATAAGTGAAACCACCTGAATCTTTTAAATGACTTGGTGATGGTAAAAGAGCACCTATTGATCATAGTGTCACAGAACTCTTTTGGTTGGAAAAGACGTCTAAGGTCATTGAGTCCAACCATCAACCTAACAACACCATAGCCATTTACCATGTCCCAGAGTACCATGTCCACATGTTCCTTGAACACCTTCAGGGATGGGGATTTAATGTCCTCCATAGGCAGCCTATTCCAGTGTGAATGTGGATCCTGGGAACACTGCTTCCTAAAGAAATTGTGAAAACCTTAGGAGAATTGTAACTATTGGTGCTGAGGATTTGATTTCTGTCTTATGTGTGTCTTGCTGAAGAATGGATGTGCCAGGAAACACTCCGCCGTATGGTATCACTCAGACGACAAGACCAGTCGTCACTGCCTGTTAGTACTAACTGAGTAGTAGATACCATAATAGCCTGCTATTTTTTGTCTGTCACTGTCAGATACTTCTGTGATGCCTTCAACAGAGTTGAGAAAGAACAGATTAACATTTTAATTTATTAAACTTCCTCAGGAATTGAGTTGGGAACAAGCCCACTTCCTCTGTAAGTCTGCACTCCAACGAAATGTGAATGAAATGAAAGATTACGTACAGTTGTTTATCTTCTCTGGATCTATAGGGGAAGAAAAATAGATCTTTCTGGAATTACCTGTTGTTGACACGGTGTCCACATCTGTTAACTCTTCCAGTTATGAATGTTTTAATAAATCTTACCAAACAGCAGACTGGGCTTGCTGGAAATAAAATCTCTTTCAGTAAGAGCATATTAAAAGCTAGGCTTAAATTCTCAGTAGGCGTAGATCTGTGCTGAAACTGCCGGTGGTATTTCAGTACTGGTTAAACAGTAAAGTCAATGTCATCCCTGTGACTTGGAAAAGACTGGAGGAGGGTCTGCTTGTTTTCCTTCTTGGGAATAAAGGCAATTAGATTTTGGCATTTAGACTGTGTCTTTCCTCCTGCCTATTGCTCTTTGCATTATGCCTGCTAGAAAGCTAAGTCTTCTGAAGCCTTTATCAGTTGAAGTAGACAGACTGGGAAGGATTTCTTGCCAAGACTGCTATAACTAGCTTTTAATTAATTTAAGAAGAAAGAGAATAGCTTAGCTCTGAGGCTCCAGATGGAAGGCTAGAATTTGAATGTACATGTCCAGTGGTAATGCTAGTTTGCTACTTTCAAGCATCTGTTGACATGTCAGCCATTCTAGTCTATTTTTGTAGAAAGAACTTGAGGTCTAGAGTGGAGGTAGCTCAGGTTTTCTGGCCCTGAATGTTTTTTGTATTTAGATGAGTTATTTAAATACACGTTAAAAGTAATTTTAGCATAATTTGTCTGATGACTACCACTGTATTCTGCTGGGGGTGGAGGGGGTTCCATACCAGAACAGAAATTCATTGAATCACAGAATGCATCCGTTTGGAAGGGACCCTTGAAGGTCATCTTGTCCAACGTCCCTGCAGTGAGCAAGGACATAGAATAGATTCATAGAATGGTTTAGATTGGAACGGAACTTGAAGAGAGGCTGAGGGAGCTGGGGTTGCTTAGCCTGGAGAAGAGTAGGCTCAGATGAGACCTTATTGCTCTCTACAACTACCTGAAGGGAGGTTTTGGCCAGGTGGGGCTTGGTCTCTTCTCCCAGGCAACCAGCACCAGAACAAGAGGACACAGTCTCAAGCTGTGCCAGGGGGTTCAGACTGGATGTTAGGAAGAAATTCGTCACAGAGAGAGTGATTGCCCATTGGAATGGGCTGCCTGGGGAGGTGGTGGAGTCACTATCATTGGAGGTGTTTAGGAGGAGACTTGTCAGGGTGCTTGGTTCCATGGTTTAGTTGATTAGGTGGTGTTGGATGATAGGTTGGACTCGATGATCTTGAAGGTCTCTTCCAACCTGGTTAATTCTATTCTATTCTATTCTATTCTATTCTATTCTATTCTATTCTATTCTATTCTATTCTATTCTATTCTATTCTATTCTATTCTATTCTATTCTATTCTATCTAGTTCCAATCCCCCTGCCATGGGCAGGGACACCTTCTGCTAGACCAGGTTGCTCAAGGCCTCATGCATCTTTAACATCTTTAGAGCAGGTTACTCAGAGCCCCATTAAGTTTGACCTTGAATGTCTCCAAGGATGAGGCTTCCACCACCTCTCTGGGCAACTTGTTCTAGTGTTTCACTATCCTCATTGTAAGGAGCTTCCTCCTGATGTCCAACCTAAATCTGTCCTGCTCCAGTTTAAAGAGAAAAGAAAAGGAAAAGTGTAGTGTTGTGTTTGATGCATGAGGAAGTTTTGCAAAGCTTTTGCACATGTGTGTTTACAACACTCATATTATAATGATAAAGAATTACAAGTGTTTTTTTTTTTTTCAGTGAAGGTCACAAGAAGTATTAGGTATTTGGATACAAAATTTCAATCAATAGCAGAAATGTTCCAAGTATGTAATGCCATGTTCCACATTGCCACGGGGTCAGGGGAACACAGAACGTTCTGTTTAGTTCTAAAGCTTCACAGAATTTACAAAACTTCAAGCCTAGACTGAGGAGAAGAATGCTTTAACAGAGTACACCTAGGAGAGTCTTAGAGAGTGTCAGGGTTTAATATAACCCTTACTCTATGTTGTCCAGCTGTTCTGAGAGCATCCATAATTTATGTATCTTCCATTCATAGCTGCAGCTTGTTTACCCCCAAAATAACAAGGCTGGTGATAAATGCTCAGCATGAGCAAAGGAAAAACAGTCTCACAACCGTCTGCTGTTCAAGATAACTTATGTGAACAGAAGGTACCTTTCCAGTTATGTTGATAAATGTTGTGGTCATAAAATGTTGAAGCAGCTTCTGTTTCAGAAAGGCTTCTAAGATACAGGTGAAAAGTTACTGAAGACAAGGGACCTGTTTTAATGTCCTAATTTGTGCCTTAGAGGGAGAAGACATCTAATGCCATGTCACAGTATGTCTCTGAAATACTTTCCCCATTGCCACTGAAATATTTTAGCCACTTACTAGTTGATGTTCACTTGGTGGATTTTTCTAGGAATACAGTAAGCTTCCATAATGCTTACTTAACACCAGTGCCATCTGCTGTATTTGAATAGCAGCATATTCTAAGCAGTCTTGGCAGTCCTCAAAAACACTTCAGAAATAGCTGAAGGAAAATATCACAAAGGGAGAGTGATATTCTGTGAACAAATGCAAGAAGCTGGGCTAGTTTGGCGACTGTTTTTGAAAAAGAGGGTAGCACAGCCTGCCTCTGCCAAAACACTTCCCATTGCTTCGTGCTTGGACTCTGAGACCAGACTGACTTTTCTAAGTATGTAAAATCAAAACATGAACTTCACATTCTAATGGTTGTTGGAAAGGGAAAATGAAGTTGAAGGTGTAGAGGCAAGGGCTAGGACTTTGTTGTGATTGAGAGAGAGAGAAGCTGAAGAATGGACAGTGGGAAGGAGATCAGATGGTGTGCAGGGAAGCAGGATGTGTGTTTTTCTTCGTGTTCTATGACCACACATAGAATTATAGAGCCATAGAATGGTTTGGTTTGGTGGGTATCTTTAAAGGTCACGGAATCATAGAATGGCTTGTGTTGGAAGGGACTTTAAAGATCATCTAGTTCCAGCCTCACTGCCATGAGCAGGGAGACCTTCTTCTAGAGTAGGTTGCACAAGGCCTTGTCCAACCTGGCCTTGAACACCTCCAGGAAGGGCGCATCCACAATGTCCCTGGGCAACCTGTTCCAGTGTCTCACTACCTTAATTGTTGAGAATTTCTTTCCAATATCCAGTCTGGAAAGAAATTCTTTACAGTGAGGGTGGTGAAATACTGGAACAGCTCATCCAGTCCAACCCCTGCACAAGGGGAAAAGAGGCACAGCTCTCAATCAAGAGGTGTTCTGAACCCCTCATCTTGTCTCCTCTCAAGAAAATTGAGATCTGGAAGATTCCCACTCCTCTGAGCATGTCTAACAGCCATTCCCTGTTTTGCTGTGGGAGCTGGAGGACCTGTCTTATCTACAGAGATATGAGGAGGTTTCTTTATCTGTCCTGATTTTATGTATATGATAAAGCCTTTGATGCTTAGTCTGGATTCGGGCCTTTTTTTTTTGTCCCCATATTAATCAGGTTTGGAGAGAGGGAAAAGAATGTCTAAAAATTCTATCATATAAATTCCTGAAAACCAGAAAAATAACATTAGTGTATGGCTTGGGCAGGCAAACAAAGCAAGCTGCCGGCGCAGAGCTAGCTGCCTGCAAATTAGGAACATGCCACTACAGAGATACCCAATGGCAATTTGGTCCCTGGAAATGACTTTAAAATGCAATGGCTGGAATTCTTGTGCTTTGAAAACAGTCACAGAAGCTGGAGGGAAAAAGTGCTAATCTCATAGCACTCGATCAGCCATAGAAACATCCCAGCAGCAAATCTTGTGCAAACCACCCAAAACATGTAAATACTCATTAGCACTCCTAAACCCCATTAATTTCTGTTAAAAGCAACCAAACAAACAGAATTTCACAGGAAATCATACTCATACAGGTTCATGGTTGCCTGGTAGTATTTATGGTATGCCTTTTCATGCTGCAAAACACAGTAGAGTGGCACAATAAATACTGAATCCCACAGTGCCACTTTTACCATCTCCTGGGTACCTGCTTATTTAATAAGACAGCCAACCAGTTTTAATTGGGCTTGTGTGTTATTCACAGCATCATCATATCAGGGTGGAGATTTCTCTCTTTTCTCTCTTTCTTTCTAGCGTTACAGCATTTCCTGTTGTGAGCCATTCTGGTGAGCAATGAGTCACTGGGGAAGCCCAGTCTGAGAAGTTGATTCTACTTCCTTTGCTAGCAATAAGATCTCTCTGCAGTTTGGGCTTTTCTCTCTCATATAACAGCATAGTAAGAAAGCGGCATCTGTTGCTTATAGCCGCAGTAAGTTTGCAGATGACACCAAGTTGATCTGCTTGAGGGTAGGAAGGTTCTCCAGAGGGATCTAGACAGACTGAATGGATGGGCTGAGACCAGTGGGATGAGGTTCTCCACTGGGGCCAGGTTCTTCAATTGGGCCACAACAACCCCATGCAACTCTGCAGGCTTGGGGGATGCTGGTCAAATATGAGCCAGCATATGCCCAGGTGGCCAAAAAGGCCAACAGCATCCTGGCCTGTATCAGGAACAGCATGGCCAGTAATGATTGTCTCCCAGTATAGGTACTGGTGAAGCTGCACCTTGAATACTGCATTCAGTTTTAAGTCAGGACGCTGAGGTGGTGGAGCATTTCCAGAGAAGGGCAGTGAAGCAGGTGAAGGATCTAGCACACAAGTCTTGTAAATGGAGGTTGTAGCAATGTGGGGGGCAGTCTGTTCTCACAATTAACAAGTGACAGAAGAGGAAATGGCCTCAAGTTGCTTGAAGGGAGGTTTAGGTTAGACCCTAGGAAAAAGATCTTCCCCAAACAGATTATCAAGCCCTCGAACAGGATGCCCAGGGTAATGATGGAGTCCCCATCACTGGAGAGATTGAAAAGCCCTGTAGTCATCCTGATGAGGGACATGGTTTAGTGATGAGCTTGCAGTGCTGGGTTAATGGTTGGCCTTGATGGATGATCTTAAAGGTCTTTCACAACCCAAACGATTCTATGATTCTATACAAAGGTTGCTTTTTCATGCTGTGCCTTATTTTAACAAGAGGTAGCCTTTCTCCCCCGTAGTTGTCTAAAGGTACAAGCGAGACAAACCTTCTCTGAGTAGAATATGTTAATTAACATCCATATCCCTGCAGAGCACGCTCCCAGCCTACCTTACTTACAAAGAGAAATTGGAGCTTCAGACCATATATTTATGTTGTCAGCAAAATAAAAATATTTGTGACATTCCTAAAGTTTATTGTGTGCTCTCCACATGTTAGAGTTGCCAAACAAATGTTTTGCTGGAAGCAATCCAAAGCAGAAATAGAATTTTAATTCGCCTTTCGAGCTTGTAACCCCAATTACCCTCTGCAGCTCCTTGGAAAGAGTGTGCAACTGAACACATAATTATGAACCACTTTCAAATTACCAAACAATGTCAAATTAACTTCACTTGAATAGCTTAAAAAAAAAAAGAAAGAAGGAAAAAGCAGGTATTAGAAAGCAGGAACTGGTTAACTGGTTCTTCTGATAACATGACAGGTGAGCCTTGAGACCTCCCTGACCTTAAGGAGGTGCTCAGTTGACTTTCATGTATATCTTCTTTACCTGGTGCTGCAACTTCAGTGAGATTTGTCTCAGTGGCTTCACTATTTCATAGATTCATAGACACAGATTCATAGAATGGCTTAAGGGGCCTTAAAGATCATCTATTTCCAACCCCACTGCCTTGGGCAAAGACACCCAGTAGACCAGATTGCTCAAGGCCTCATGCAGCCTGGCCTTTAACACCTCCAGGAAGGAAGTGTCTGCAACCTCCCTGAGCAACCTGTTCCAGTGTCTCACCACCCTCACTGTAAAGAATTTCTTTCCAACCTCCAGTGTAAATCTACCCTCTTCCAGCTTAGAGCCATTGTCCCTCATGCTATCACACAAGCCCTTGTAAAAAGTCTCTCCCTAGATTTCTTATGTGGCCCCTTCAGGTATTGGAAAGCTGCTCTAAGGTCTTCTCCAGGCTGAACAGCCCCAACCGTCTCAGCCAGTCCCCATAAAGGATGTGCTCCAGCCTCTGTTCCATCTTTTGTGGCCTCCTCTGGACCTGCTGCAGCAACTCCATGTCCCTCTTATGCTGGGAATAGCTTTGGACAGAAAACTTACTCCCTTTGCTTCTATATATCATGCATATGTAAGAGCAAAACCACATCTAAGGACACTGATGTAAATAAGTTTTCCATATATTTATTTTAAGAGATTAACTTCATTTTATTGGTGAAAATAATACAGAGTGCATTGCCCTACAGCCAGAATAATGGTTGTCAGATGGTCTGGTTTGGAGAGATGCTAGTATTTACCATAACCTACCTTCTCCTAAGGCTTCTGTCATTAAAGAAAAGGTATAGAACAGGAGTTAGATTTCAAAATTGCTCCATATGCAAATGTTCTCCAGATACTACCTCATTAAATTATTTGGCCTAATTCTTCTGCCACCTCCATGCTATGTTGTTGAGCTCAGGCAAAGCAAATGCTACTTTGCTGCCTCCTTTTTCTGGACTTTAAGTAGATTTTCTGGGTCAGCCGGATAGATGTGCCTCTTCTGTAGGAAGTCAGGAGCATCCTTTCTGTCACAGAGGTCTCACTGAACACAAAACAGATCCTACAAAATCAGATATTTACTATTATATGTTTGTTCTTTGTTCCTAATCTTTTCAGGTCTTTTTGAATGTCATCTTGTTTTGTGTTGCAAAGTAAGGACTCCTCAAAGAGTTCTTCCATCTGCAGAAGGGATCTTGGCTTCAGACTGAGGAGTGTGAAAATTTCTCATTAGAAGAGAGCTTAATAATCTTTCCACTTATTTTAAACCAGTCTTAATTTCAGTGCACATTTCAGTGCCACTAGAAGTTTTTCAGTTGTACAGTCTCATGAGATAGTTTCACTGTTTGTCCATGAGAATGTTACCTACAGTCTCTGTTGAAATGTGGTCTTTGGACATAATATTCACATAAGTGTATGCTTCTATGAAGGGCAGTCTCAATGAGTTAAATGGTGGCCTACCAGTTGGTGAATGTTTATCCCAGCACTGTGATACTAATAGGTATGAAGGGTTCCTGTGCAAAACTCTGCTCCTTCTTCTTGAGTAAGTGCTGTCCTATGGAAACCTCTCTAAAGCACAGAGCAGTCAGCGTAGCAGTCAGCAGGAGCCATTAGGAGGCCCTACAATAGCAGAGATTATGAAGTTTTCCCTTTCCTGACCCTGATCTCACCATCTTGACTGCAGAATAGGCAAGAGTTGTCTGCTTTGAGATGGGCTTGTTCCTTCTCCAAAACTCTTGAGCTTAATGAGATCTGTTAAAATGCTTTAGGCCTCTGCACAGGCCTAAGAGGATTCTTAAATGACTTGTTGGAAAACAAGATACTGTGTTGATGCTTAACTAGGTGCATGAGCCAGACTGCCACAGAAACTGCTGTCCTTCTGCAAAAGCTCCTCGAAGGAGGATACCCACATGCCTCCTTTCTGGGAGCCTTGTCTGTGGGCTTAATGTCTGTGAGCTGTGCAGGCTGCGCATTTATCCTTCCTTCACTCACCAGCATGAAGCCTCTCAGGTTGAAAAGCAAGAGAGTGGCTGCATAATCAAGAAGTGATCCGACATGCTGGTAGGCCCCTAACCATTCCTGTGCTCTTATAATAGATCCTGTTTAGTAATACATTCAGAGTAGGCATTAGGAGGAAATTCTTCCCCACAAGGGTGGTGAGACACTGCAGCAGGCTGCCCAGAGAAGCTGTGGAGGCCTCAAGCCTGGAAGTCTTGAAATCTGGGTTGGATGAGGCCTTCAGCAACCTGCTCTAGTGGGAGGTGTCCCTGCCCATGGCAGGGAGGTTGGAGCTAGATGTTCTTTAATCTCTCTTCCAACCCAAACCATTCTGTGATTCTGTGGTAGTGTATCTTTTGATTGTTGGCTGTTGTCTATTTAAAAAAACCCAAGTGTTTAGGTAGTTATGGATGGACAACTTTCACATTGGCAGGCTTTTAAAATACCAAAATGGGATTTGCCTGATATTAAAGCATGTGTTTCCAAATGCCTAGTTAAACATGAGACCTTTGGTTTTAACAAGTAATTATCCAAAGCTTATTTAGTATGGACTCCCTTCTCTTTCCCCCTGTGGATGATTTGTATGTACTTTCATGTTTCCATTATAAAATTGCTGGAGGGATATTGCTAGCAATGATTTATATGTCTGGTGCACGTTGGTATTTTTGGTCCTTCTTCTAAAATAGATGGAAAAGTTTGAGCTGACTCTTATAAATCAGTGTGTGGTAAATGAAGTAGGATTTTAAATAAGAGATTGTGGAGAAATGAGCTTAGCCTTCTTTTTCATAATCATAATCATTAAATTTGGCTACGTCAGAATAGTCTTGCATGTATTAGGGAAAAATAAGCATGTGGAGCAATGGTTATAAAATGTGTTGTTGAAATGGGTGGGTAAGGCACTGCATTTGAAACCTAAAGCACCTTGCTATACAGCCAGGTATGAGTAGAAGTCTCATTGGAGATTGCCAGATGCCAATTCACGTAGCTGCCAAGGGGTCTGTTAGTCCTTCAGGTCCAGCAAGTGCAAGCTGGTCAGTGTGAAGCTGCAGCAGTTGATGCCTGAGGTCTAAAATACCACCTTGGTTTGGGACTTAACGAGTCCATTCAGAAGAGTGTGGCCAGCAGCAGGTCGAGGGAGGGTGTCCTGCCCCTCTACTTTGCCCTAGTGAGGCCACATTTGGAGTATTGTGTCCAGTTCTGGGCTCCCCAGTTCAAGAGAGAAAGGGAATGACATAATGAAGATGCTGAGGGGCCTTGGAGCATCTGTGTGAGGAGGAAAGGCTGAGAGACCTGGAGCTGTTTGGCCTGGAGAAGAGCAGCCTGAGAAGGGATCTGATCAATACTGATCAATAGCTAAAGGGTGGGAGGGCAGGAGGGTGGGGCTGGGCTCTTCTCTGTGTAATGGCCAGTTACAGGACAAGAGGCAATGGGTACAATCTAGAACACAGGACGTTTCACTTGAACATGAAGGAAAACTTTCCTGTGAGGGTGTGGAGGCCTGGAGCAGGCTGCCCAGAGAGGTTGTGGAGTCTCCTTCTCTGGAGAGATTTCAAATGGACCTGGACATTGTGACCTTGGGCACCCTGATGTAGGTGACCCTACTTTAGCAGGGGGGTTGCACTAGATGATATCCAGAGGTCCTTTCCAGCCCCTACTCTGCTGGGATTCTGTGATACGTTTCTCTTTTTGGGGACAGGAAGATGCAGACTGTTTTCTGTTACCAGAAATAATGGAAGTGTCATTCAGGACAGTTGTATATGAAGATTTGAAGTCCTTTTAGGGTGCTTGTGCATTGAACAGGTTGTCTCAAGTAACATGAGGGAGTCTGTGAGCTGCTCCTTGCCTGGTAGGGTTAGAAAAAGAGCTGAGGGGGTCCTTGAGGAAACCTGTTTCTGACACATTGCTATCCATGTGAAGAGTGATTATAAAAGAGGAGTACCAGGAAAGAGATTGATTAGCTTGAACTGATGAGGAATGTGGGTTTCAGGCAGAATAGAAAAAGAAAAATAGAAAAAGAATATTCAGAAAATAAATAATAACTGGATTGATTTGTGTGTGTGTGTGTGTATATGTGTGTGTGTGTATGTGTTTTAGGTAGTGCCAGAAAATCCACAGGGCACTAATTGCTCAGTGATTCCACAATTGCACATAACAGTTCTGGTCATAACAACATCTGAGCAACCAACAAACTCAGGTGGCTTGTAGTTGTGGCTCTCATTTATAGTTTGTATGTTCTATCAGATCCTCTCTGCTAGGAAATTAAAGTTATGTTGTGACTGTGTGGCTTCAAATAGATGTCTGGAATAAAATTGAGACCACTATGACCTTAATTTACTGCTGCTGGTGCTCTAGTATCGTCAGTGTCTGGACCAAAATCCCAGCCAGACATTTTTTCTATTAAAATGAAGGGTAAAAAGCAAGATAGGTGGTGTTGTACTTGAAGTATTTTTTACCCCAGTTAGCAGAAAGGGTTACTGTTAAAGCAAGGTACAGTCCTGCTGCAATTGCGACCTCTAGTGGAAGGAGTCCGTTTGTTATCATAATGGTTATGCATCAAATTGCAAAGTAATTCACAGAGTGTTGCAATATTAATTATCTCTAACGTTGTAGCACTTCCAAGACTCATTAATGGTAAAATCCCTTCGAGGCACCATACTACTCATGTAAAAAAATAACCATTTCTTCCCAAGAATGCCTCTGACAAGTCTCTGCAGGGTTTTGTAAAAGCTGGTTTTTATGGCAGTATGGTCTCAGGCTTTCAGAATGTGGCTTGTAAAAATACTATTTATAATCTTAAACAATCAAGACTGTTCGAGGGATATAACTGTAGGAAGGCACTGCAGATGAATCTGGACAGACTGGATCAATGGGCTGAAGCCAATGGTAGCCCAGGTGGCCAAGAAGGTCAACAGCATCCTGGCCTGGATCATCAATAACATGATGAGCAAGACCAGGGCAATGGTCATTCCTATGTACTCAGCACTGATGAAGCAATTCCTTGAGTACTGTGTTCAGTTTTGGGCCCTTCACTGTGAGAAGGACATTGCGGTGTAGCAGTGTGTCCAAAGAAAGGCAACCGAGCTGTGGAAGTATTTAGAGCACAAATCTTGTGAGGAACAGCTGAGGGAAGTGGGGCTGTTTATTCTTGGAGTAAAGGCTTGGCTGTGCTGCATTAATGGTTGGCTCATCTTACAGGTCTCTTCCAGCCAAAACATTGTATTGTATTGTGATTGTATTGTATTGTATTGTGATTCTACGGTATGCAGTCTAGAGACAGGAGAGTCTCTTCTATCAGCACAGGCAATGTGTGTGCTACCAGCAGGGCCCTCTTCTCCTGTCTATTGGCCTGAGCAGCCCGGGGCTGGTTTGCCAAACAGGACCCCAAGAGTAGTTTCAGTTTGTCCTTTGGAGTCTTATTTGTAGTATGTGCTCCCTTACCCTGTGAAAAGGGGAAGGTTTAGGTTGGATATTAAGAAAAATTTCTTTCCTGAGAGTGGTCAGGCATTGGAACAGGCTGCCCAGGGAGGTAGTGGAGTCACCATCCCTGGAGGTGCTCAAGAAACTTGTGGACATGGCACTCTAGGACATGGTTTAATGGTCATGGTGTTGTTAGGTCGATGGTTGGACTTGATGATCTTAGAGGCCATTTCCAACTGAAACAATTCTGTGATTATAAAACTTTAACATCTTATTTGTCAAAATAAAAAGCTGTTGACTAAAAGCACAGGAATGTTTTTCATATTTTCATATAAAACTTAAATTGCAATATAGCCTCTATAGTCCATCATTGGAGATGGTTTTCATTTGTGTGAATGCATTTCTTTGCACTTGCATTGCAGACCAGAAGGCAGACTGATACAGGCATCAATTTGCTTGTCTATGAAATAGTTTTTATTTTTGGCTGATAACAAAAGAAGAAGAAGAAAAGAATAACAAGAGGTGCATTTTGTACTTGTGGAGGGTTTTTTTATTTTCCTTTGGGGTTTTTTTTTGCAACTGAGCTTGAAAGACTGTACATGATTAATCACAGCTAAGCTCAGTTACTTGGCAAAAATCCTATCAACTAGAATATTTATTACATTTTCTTGATGCTCTGCTTGTTACTGCTCATGAAAACCAGCACTGACAGGTACTGAAACGATGGAGGGATAGCCTGTCACATCCAAAGCACCTGATGAATTGAACAGCCAGATTCCAAAAGCTCCAAAGAGCTGTCATCTTCCCCAGCCAGGAGTTTGGAAATGGTGCCTTGGGGCTTTAATGATGAACTTTGAAATGTGGCAGGGAAAAGGGAAGCATTCCCTAGAGATTTGGCAGCAGCTAGTTATGATGCTGCATGGTGCTAAGTAATAGAGAGGAGAGATTTGTGTGCTGGGACTGATTGAAGTCTTTTTCTTCTCATTTTCAGGGTATGAACATAATCTTCCATGTAGCCTTGGCTCTCTTAAAGGTAAGTCATTGATTAGAAGGGGGGTTAAAATTTTATTAAACCCTGTGGAATATTTTCTTAGCTTAATGTATCATGTCTGAGGGAATAATGATAGTGGGGCTTCTGGAGGAGGGAATGGAGGAGAAATATCATCCATTTGGGTAATGTCTTCAAAATTACACTTGCAGTAGAGCTGTTTATATTAAACTTAATCATGTCATGAAGTTCCTGGAACAAGAAGTGTAGTATAAGGATTTAAATGTCTCATGTAATAGCTATTTAAGAAAACAAGTCTGATTCATTTCACAGTGTATTTATTTTGTGGATGGGTTCTTAGATATAACCATTCAAGAAGCATGTGACTGAGTATTATTTGGTATCAAATGTACTTTTCATGTCAGGAGAGGAATGAAAGTCTTTTATAGTAGGAGGAATTCTATCTTTGGCTTGGGCACAGATTTTACCTAAGCAAACAAACAAGTAAACCTGCAGGTAAAGCATTGGCCCTTTTGATACCAGTGAGACAGCTCCAAGTAAACTTACACTGACCTTCACAAGTTGGCTGTGGTTCAGATCCAGTCCATATACAGGCACTGATTTGAAATGCCACCTTTGAATTCAAATGAGATACACATCAAATAATACAGGCTAATATAACTTGTTACTCCTAACACAACAAACCCATGGTGTGGACACAGATTACTACCACTTGGCTGTTGCTAGTACTCCAGTGTGTTTTCCTCATCATTTACCTAGAAAGGACCAACAGCTACTATTTGAGTTCATCAATGAAGAGTATTTTTCAGAGATTCAACTTCTGTAGCCCAAAGTCTTACAGCAGAAGTGGCCAACAGCAGGATATATATGTATCTATAGCTATATATGCTGCTGCTGTCAACAGGCCAGTTGGGAATTGCAAACCACATATATTTGTACTTGAGGTGGAGTAACTTCGGGGAAGTACCCCAGTATAAGTACAAGAGAGTATGTAGCTTGAAGGTAAAGAAATATGCACAGTAACCTGTGTTTTACACTGACAATGTGTCAGATGGTGTTAGGACATTCTATGTGAATAAATATATTAAATGAAGTTGCCTATAAACAGGAAATTTGATTAATGTAGGTTTCCAGGGAAGTACTCCTACACAAATCTAAATTTGTAAAAAGGAGGGAGGGAAGGGTATGCTCTTTTCTTCCTGTTTCATATTTTATTTGCAACTATGGGGGCTTGTTAATTTCTTTCTGGCTGTCTGAGAAAAGTTCAGGAAAGTATTTCTTCAGTCTTATTATAGCTATTTTCTAAGTTTAAGAGTTTTAAGAGTTGGTCTTAATTCAGCTTTATAGCAGTTATTCTTTTCTGTATATATATATTAATTCAGCTTTATAGCAGTTATTCTTTTTTATATATATATAAATGCTGCTTTATAGCAGTTATTCTTTTCTGTGTATATATATTAATGCTGCTTTATAGCAGTTATTATTTTCTGCATATATATATATATATTCATATATGCAGTGCGCTGTGTCTGCCTGTTCTGGCAGTAATAAGCTCTAAATGGTGAGGGAGTTGTTATCCTGAGAAAGGTTTTCTATCTTGCAGCCAAAACCAAGTACAAATAAAAAAACTCAGGTAAGACAGACAAGGTTCGAAGTCAGAAACACACAAATAAGAGCACAGTTCTGGAGTGGTACAAAGATGGAGCTGGTGATTATATACAATTGAATTAGCATCTGATTTGCTTTCAGCAGGAATGGTTGTTCTGAGAGGGAAGAACATAATTCCATACTCTGAGCCCTGAAGTAATTTATTTCCTATTCAGATGTGTTCATTATCTCTCCTAATTATTAGAAACAAAGAGGCTTAGCATACAAGTCTTTCTAGGTTACATGTGTCTCCTGCAGAAGAAACACACTAAAAACGGTGTCTTTCTAAGGTTTTGTTTCTCTCTGATTCTGAAGCAACTGAAAACAACTCCAAAGGATTTGTTCTTTGTTAAAACAGAGCAATTAATCTCCCATCTGCAATCTTTTGGATTGTTTTTGATTTGGATGAGGGAATCTGTCATCAGTGGAATATCAGAGACTTTACTGGGTAAATGCCATTTTCCTCACTGCCTTGCACAGTCTGTGCCTCACAATCCCTCATTAAATAACAACAGAATAGAAGCTTTTATCTTGAACTCCCATTTTCTTGATGCAGTTTCTCACTGCTACAAGCAGCTGTTAGTATTCACAGTGAATGCTTGTTAGTTTTGAAATGACAGTACTACTTCTGTGACCAATTACCCAAGACATCTTGATGCAGTAATCTTTAGAAAATAAACATGTATTTAAGACACGGGGGGAATCCTTTCCTTTTCCTTCTCCCACATTCTGAGTATGATTGTAGCAATGAACAGCCAGAGGATTAAAGCTTTTTAGCTAGAGAGGCCATAATTTGTAATAGGGCATTAATCTGATTTCTTAGCAAAGGAAAAGCACCTTTTTTTTTTTTTTTTTTCCTGTGGCATCCAAATGTTATAATTTCTGATGCATGTCAGTGCTTTTTGAGCACTTTCCAGGACGCTCCTCAGCCAGGCTCTCCAGCTGGCGGCAGTGTTTGACAGGTTGACATTAATCATTCACTTACGTCATGTAGAGTCTGCACCTGGATTAACGTTTAGTGAGCTGAGCTTGTGGAGAGTCAGATCCCTCACCTTTCATTTTCTGAGCATCAGAACATAATAGTGAAGCACTGGGGTGTGAAAAGAACCCTAGCATTGAAGAAGGCAATGCAGAAAACTGTGGTTTACAAGAACTCAACAAACATATTGCCATTTTAAAATCCCCATTAGGACCATTAATAGAGAATGACAGAGGAGAATGCACCATTCCAGTGCCAGCACACTTTCTGATCCCTTTTGTCATCAACTACTTATTGTCTTTGTTGGAAATCACAAAGTAAACATGAAAATCTTCACATCTGCTAGGAAAAAAAGACAAAAGTAAACTTTGTTCATAATTTTATATTTCAGTAATCATTTCCTTAACCTTCTGTTTCTGAGCCTCCTACCTTAGCACAAACAGCTAAATGCAGGCTTTGTTTTGCAATTAGCAAACCCAGGCAGGTATTAAAGCGTAAGGTTGTGGAGAAATCAGGTTCGAGATTAATCCCTCTTGTAGCTGCTAACTACAGAAAGGGTGAGGAAGAATACTCATGAGCTGGAAGTGCAGAAATCAACCATAGGCGTTTACAGGACCACAGAATCATTAAATGTGGAAAATAACTCTAAGATCCTCAAGTCCAACCATCAACTCAACACCACCGTGACAAATAAACCACATCCCAAAGTTCCATGTCTGCATGTTTTTTTAACACCTCCATGGGTGGTGATTCAACCACCTCCCTAGGCAGACTGTTAAGAGAGATCCATGCCTAAACTTTCTTTTGAATGTTCATCTACTTGTGGAGGGTGATTCATAACAACATTTGATGTCCACACTTAGGTTTTTGAGGTTTTGTCTGGGTGACTGCTAAAATCATGTTGCTTAATGCCAGAAGAAAGCCATAATTCTGATGAAGACAATGGAATACACTCAAATTGAAATGGGTAGAAAATAGTAAGAAACAACAATGTCTTTGTTACTGCTTGTATTGGCCAGCCAGTGCATTATCTTCTAGTATCATAGTATCATAGTATCAGTCAGGGTTGGAAGGGACCACAAGGATCATCTAGTTCCAACCCCCTGCCATGGGCAGGGACACCCCACACTAGATCAGCCTGGCCAGAGCCTCATCCAGCCTGGTCTTAAACACTGCCAGGGACAGGGCCTCAACCACCTCCCTGGACAACCCATTCCAGGGCTTCACCACTCTCATGGTGAAGAATTTCCTCCTCACATCCAGCCGGAATCTCCCCACCTCCAGCTTCATTCCGTTCCCCCTAGTCCTATCACTACCTGATAGCCTGAGAAGTCCCTCCCCAGCCTTCCTGTAGGCCCCCTTCAGATCCTGGAAGGCCACAATGAGGTCACCTCGGAGCCTTCTCTTCTCCAGACTGAACAACCCCAACTCCTTCAGTCTGTCCTCATAGGAGAGGTGCTCCAGCCCTCTGATCATCCTTGTGGCCCTTCTCTTACAGAGATTCACTTCAGTACATACATTGTCTTAATCACAAAACCACAGAGTGGTTTGGATTGGAAGGGGCCTTTAAAGGTCACCTAGTCCAAACCCTCTGCAGGGCATCTACAACTAGCACAGGTTGCTCAGAGTCCCATCCAGCCTGACCTGGTAAGTTGCCACAGATGAGGCATCTACCACTTCTCTGGGCAAGCTGGGCCAGTGTCTCACCACCCTCATTGTCCAAAATGTCTTACTTCTTTATAGTCTCAATCTCCCTCTTTTGGTTTAAACCATCACCCCTTGTACACAACAGGCCCTGCTAAAAAGGCTGTCCCCAGCTTTTCTTTAGACCGCTTTTATTTATTGAAAGGCCTCCATAAGGTCTCCCTGGAGCCTTCTCTTCTCCAGGCTGAACAACCCCAGCTCTCAGCCTGATTTCACAGCAGAGGGGTTCCAGCCCTTGGATCATTTTTGTGTCTTTAAAACCAGTACTTTTATATATATTGTTGCTTGAAGTCAGGTGCATGTGAGCAGCATTTCTAAGGGTGCTTTTGGTTCTTCCAGCCCTCCTCACTGCATGCTAGCAAGTGATAACTGCATATTACACAAACAAGGCAGTTGGATTTCTTGGTTATTTCTGTTGCCACCTTTCAGTCTCAATGCTGTTTGTGTCAGTGTGTGCCCAAGAGATTAGGGAGAAGCATACCAGTTACAATGGCAGACACAGCAGATGATGCTGTTAATTCAGGTGGTGGGTACAGAGGCTCCTTAGATTAAGAAAAAAAGTGTCAAAATTACCTTGGATAAGGAGGGTTATTTGTTATCTTTATAGCATTCTTTATGTGGACTGAAAAGGACCTCCTGGGTGAAAGAAATGCTTCTCTGCTATATTACGCCATTGTGTGACACAGCATCCATTTCATAAACTAGTAACAGCAGCAGTACTGCTGGTGGAAGGCCATTTCCCTTATTCCAGTTTAAATTTATCACTGATCATTATACACTCCTGTACTCTTCTATCAGCATTGTCCTTTATCTTAAATAGTCCCCTTTCTGCAACACACACTGGTCTTTATCACCTTGAAGTATTTATAGATGCTATTCTTCCTATTTACTAAGTAAACCAGTATTCTGAGTGTTCTTGAACTCTAGAGCATCTTGGTAATTCTCTTGTGCAGCCACTTAACTCTGTGGTAATCTTTCAGAGGTGGATCTCGAAGAGAAGACACATTATGTTTTCTGTATAAATGTTGTATTTCCTTATGTCTAAAAAAAAAAATCTGAAAACTATGAGAATTTTATTGTTCTCTTAAATGTGTATGAAAAAATACTCATGACTAACCAGAGGATTCCACAACTACTATTTCATCACCTTAGATTTGTGTAAGAGCATGAATTTTGAGTAAAATTACGCTGTGCTTCTGTATAATTTGCATTTCACTTCTTAATGAACACATAGTGAACTGTAGGTTTTCTTTTTTTGTCTTTCAAGACAGTATCTTCTTTGGATAGCTATCTCACCTAATCTGTCTCAGATTTTGTCCATTGATTCTCTCCTGAATTACCATTTGCACCGACTTTAAAATCAGACTTAAAATTTTGTCCTGTGCGTAGCTCAAAAATGCATGCTCACGGGAAGTGGACATGCCCAAAGGTGTCATCCATTGTGTGCACCTTAGATCCTGCTCTTTATGGGTAGGTTATACCAGTTCCTTCAGGGAGCTGTGTGGCTGGTATGACAGCCCTGGAAATTGTGGCCCATTTTAGGAACTGCTGCTGAAATTATCACTTGCAACTGTCTAGCCTGGGGCATTGGTGTTTAAAAAAGAGAACTGCTTGAAAGAGTCCCATGCAGAGCTGCAGAGGTGATGAAGGGAGTGGAACGTCTGCCTTGTGAGGAAAGACTGAGGGAGCTGGCTCTCCAGCTCTTCAGCTTGGAGGAGACCTGAGGGGTGACCTCATTCATGTTTGTGAGTATGTGAAGGGAGACTGTCAGGAGGATGGAGCCAAGCTCTTCTCAATGTCCAATGATAGGACAAGGGATAATGCATGCAAACTGGAACACAGGAAGATCCATCTCAACATATGGAAAAACTTTTTCACTGTGAGGGTGAGAAAACACTGGAACAGGCTGCCCAGAGAGGTTGTGGAGTCTCCTTCTCTGGAGACTTTCAAAACCTGCCTGGATGCGTTCCTTTGTGACCTACTCTAGCTGTTCCTGCTTTGGCAGGACCTCTTTGAGGTCCCTTCCAACCCCTAAGGTTCTGTGATTCTGTGAAAGTAGTGTAGTCTTTAAAGAAAGCAAGGAAAAAGCCAAAGGGTTTAACTCATAGTATCACTGAGGTAGGTTCTGTCAGTCAGATGAAGAATGTCCATCACATCTGAACTAAGATACTGTTCTTTTGTATACTCTTACCTGATAAACATCTGAGGGTGTCACTGAAGACTGGACAGGTGCTTCTTTTAGGTGAAACTTGAGTATTGTCATTGCAGAAAATAAAAAGAACATGTGAATTGTCTTTCAGTTGGGGATGAAATTGTGACAGTTATTGTAACTTTTTGAGAGGTATCACATGAAAAGAGTGCTAAGTGTGTTTGCAGTGGAGCTTAGGTCATGTCATCTAAAGAGATAACAACAATTTCATTCTCTTTCTACTTAAAAGTGCTCCAATTTTGCATTTTACTAGGTGGAGGAGCCTGAGTTTTAAGCTTTAAGCTGAAGCTTGGATGAAGAGACATACAAAGTTCCTTTCCAACACAAACTGCCTGTGGCTCTAGGTGCTCTGGTTTAGTCCATTCTGTAAATGCATTAAATCCTCAAAAGATTCTTTTCAAGATAAAAAAGATGTGTCCACATTAGCATCTAAGACAAAATAGATGTTGCCCTTTATAGCAGTTTTTAAATAGCTTCTTTATGTAGCTGATCCCAGATACAGAAGTGGATCCTAAATCTTTGGTGCTAGAGATTAGAACTGACTGTTCTGTTTTCAATGTCTTCTTCATTAGGCAGAGAACAAGAATTTAACTTTTAAAGAGTTGTTCAGATCATTGCTTTTGTATTTCTGGTTCCTAAATTGAAGAGGTCCATAAATTGCAGGGTTGCTGGGCTGAAGAATTTCCATTTCCCAGACTCACTCTTCCTATCACAAAAACCCCAGCATGCAGTGACTTGTTAGAGAATATATCAGAGAATTCTGTACTTAAAAGTGTTCAGAATCAATAAACTTCCACAGTATCACAGTGTCACCAAGGTTAGAAGAGACCTCAAAGATCGTCAAGTTCAACCTGTCACCACAGACCCCATGACTAGACCATGGCACCAAGTGCCATGTCCAATCCCCTCTTGAACACCTCCAGGGATGGTGGCTCCACCACCTCCCTGAGCAGCCCATTCCAATGGTGAATGACTCTCTCTGTGAAGAACTTTCTCCTCACCTCGAGCCTAAACTTCCCCTGACACAGCTTGAGACTGTTCCCTTGTTCTGCTGCTGGTTGCTAGAGAAAAGAGACTAACCTCTTCCTGGCTACAGCTACCTTTCAGGTAGTTGTAGAGAGCAATGAGGTCACCCCTGAGCCTCCTCTTCTCCAGGCTAAACAACTCCAGCTCCCTCAGCCTCTCCTTGTAAAGCTTGTGCTCAAGGCCTCTCACCAGCCTTGTTGCCCTTCTCTGGACACGTTCAAGTGTCTCGATGTCATTCCTAAACTGAGGGGCCCAGAACTGGACAAATACTCAAGGTGTGGCCTAACCAGTGCAGAGTACAGGGGCACAATGACTTCCCTGCTCCTGCTGCCCACACTATTCCTAATGCAGGCCAGGATGCCATTGGCCTTCTTGGCCACCTGGGCACATTGCTGGCTCATGTTTAGGCGGCTGTCAACCAGCTGTCAACCAGCACCCCCAGGTCCCTCTCTGTTTGGCAGCTCTCCAGCCACTCCGACCCCAGCCTGTCCAGACTACTGATATTCTATGCTTATTAAAATGATTTTTCTGTTTTTAAATGTCCACCTTTATTTGCACGCTAAAAATCCATCCTGCCCTGACTAGTTACTTTCTTAGCCCATTTGATCTCCTCCTCACACCTATAATCAGTTCAGTTTGAGTTAGCTGGTTGTTCATCATTAATTTTTAATTTTGAGGGAGAAGAGACCTCCTTTATAAAAGAAGGCTGAAAGCAGAGAAAGCACTGAACCCTGACTCATATATTAATGGGACTTCCTCATTATACTCTCTGTTCATAATTTCTAGATAATGGAAACTGGAGATGGTGTTTTCAGGACTGAGATACATATATATATGCATATATATGTGTGTGTGTGTATATATATATATATATATATATGAAATTTTATTCTCAATATCCTGTATTGGGGTCAGTCTCTTCCCCCAAGTAACTAGTGACAGAATGAGACAAAATGGCCTGAAGTTGCACCAGGGCAGGTTTAGGTTGGATATTAGGAAATATTTCTTTACTGCAGGAGTGGTCAGGCATTGGAACAGGCTGCCCAGGAAGGCCATGGAGTCACCATCCCTGGAGGTGTAGATGTGGCACTCTGGGAGATGGCTTTTTAGTGAAGTATGCAGCTGAAGTAAACAAAAACATTAAAATGATCATTCTGCAGGCTTATCTTCCCCAGTATCTCGTTGCCAACAGTGGATACATGGGACAGACTGTAAGAACAGAACAGTAGGACTCTTTCTGTTTGTTTTTTCCACTGGCAATTTGTGTCTTGGGTACTCTCTGAGAAGGAAGTGGTGTCTCATGTTTAATAACTCTATATGGATTGTTATTCCATGGGTTTGTCCAGTGTCTTTTGAACACATGTAAGCTAATAGCCACAGAGATTTTCTCAGCTTGATTATAATTTTGCTGGCTTTGGACCTGTCACCTGTGAGGTTGCTGTGTTGGAAGGCATTTTGGACACTTGGTACCTCTTCACATTCTCCAAGCCACTCATGAGCCTACATATCCATCATCAGCTGTCTATTTTCTTAGTATATTTTTCTCATCTCATTTGTAAGCCTCCCATGAGCCCTATTACCTCTAAATACCTTTCTGTCTCTATTACCTCCTTTTTGAGATGGGAGGACCAGAGTAATGCATAACATCAAAGGTGAAAATACATCATGGAGTTATACTGTAGAATAATGGCATTCTCTGTTTAGATCTCTCTTCCTTTCCTATTAATTCCTACCATTTGGTGTATTCTTTTGACCTGTGCTGTGCACTGAGCTGATTATTTTCTTCGAGCTGTCTGCAGTGACTTCACAATTCATTCCTGAGCTGCAATTGTCAGCTCAGAGTCTATCATTTGTATGTAAAATTGATACCCTTCTCTTTATGCATCAATTTACATTTATCTGCATTGACTTCCATTTACCGTACTCTAGCCCAGCCTTCAGTCTCTTACGGGCCTTCTGAGGTTCTTTCCTGTAAACCCCTCTCTCTAAAACCCTGAATAATTTAGTAGCATTTTCAAACATTGTCACCTCACAATTCACCCTCTTTTCCAAGCCATTTCAGAGCAGACCGACCAGCACAACCCCAGCAGAGATCGCTGCTGGAACATACTATTGAAATGAATGGTTTTATCTTGTCCTCTCTAATAATGATAAAGATGTAAACTTCAGTAAATCCAGATTACACAGTTGTGAGAAGACCTGAAGAACAGAAAGTACAAAGTAATTTCTGATAAGCTGAGAAGTGAAGCTCTTATTGTAGCTGTGCTGTAATTCATATGGATTTTCAGAGCTGTTCTGGTGCGGAGTTTATCTTGCCCTCTTATAGGAATCAACTTGAAAGGGAAGTTCCATTATAGTTCTTCCTATTTTAGAGTCTGTGTCGCTTTTCAAAGTGAGTAATTTTTGCCACTAAAATGTTAAAGACAGTCCTTTCTTTTTTTTTAACAGTTGACATAGAAAAGTGAGCTGGTCTCGTAGGTAGGCATTTATCTATTAACAATTGATATGGCAATTATGAAGGCGTTTCATTTAGCTCTCTCCTGACCTTTCAGTACATTCTTGTAAAAATGTGATATCCTTGTCCACACGAAGCACAGGATAGGAGACAAGACCCAGTGGTGGCTTTGCAAGAAGAACTGGGGCAGAGGGAGGACACAGAAGCTGGGCTGCTTACTGAGAGGGGGAAAGAAAACTGTGGCGCTCACATAGGATGGTCATTCTGAAATCATTCATGGTGGGTTGGTTGCCAGATTTACAGATAGTTGTTGTGCCCTGTGAGACATGCAAATGAGAACATGGATACATGGGAGCTAAACCAGTATGAACAGACTCAGGGGTGACCTTATTGCTCTCTACAACTACCTGAAGGGAGGTTGTAGACAGGCAGAGGTTGGCCTCTTCTCCCAGGCAGCCAGTACCAGAACAAGAGGACAC
The DNA here is from genome assembly GCA_033816785.1 of Picus viridis. Classification (NCBI taxonomy): domain Eukaryota; kingdom Metazoa; phylum Chordata; class Aves; order Piciformes; family Picidae; genus Picus; species Picus viridis. The sequence continues at coordinate 25,877,665 of CM066588.1, forward strand.
AGTCTCAGGCTGCGCTAGGGCAGGTTTAGGCTGGATGTTAGGAAGAAGTTCTATACAGAGAGAGTGATTGCCCATTGGAATGGGCTGCCCGTGGAGGTGGTGGAGTCACCTTCATTGAAGGTGTTCGGGAAGAGGCTTGATGGGGTGCTTGCTGCCATGGTTTAGTTGTTTAGGTGGGTTGGATTGGTTGATGGGTTGGACGCAGTGATCTTGAAGGTCTTTTCCAACCTCGTTTATTCTATTGTATTCTATTGTATTGTAGCTAATGCCTTTGAGATCAGGCTCTGTGCACTCTTGGCAAAAGATTAAAGGTAGGAGCTGTGATAGCTGTGGCACTTTTTTTCCATGTAGAAAATGCACATAGCTCCCACTTTGATCATTATAAAATGATAGACAGAAAACCATCACCTTTCTTGGAATCCCATGAGCCTTTCACAAGTATTTCCTCAGTTTTTAAATGCATATCTTTGTGTACATACACACACACATATATATATATCTGTTCTATAGTGTTCCATATACTCCTCTAATTTGCTATATTTAATGTGATTTATAAAGGACTGCCCATTAAGATCTTTGGTATCTTCCCACAGAATTCAGAAAATAGAGATAATTTCAAGTCACATTCTATGTGGTTTTATTTACTTAGAGAATATTTTTCCATTAGCCACTTCTCCTGAGGTCAGTGGACCTCCACTATTGTACATCTGAACAGGTCTGAACTGCATCAGTAGCACATGAGTAAGCAGACATTTCATGGATTAGAAGTCCAGAATCAGAATTTAACTGTGCTTAAAGGCCAGATCATCCACAACATGGAAATCAAAGCACAACTAGCATGTGTTTATCCTAGGGTGTTCTATTCAGTGTGCAAGTTACTGCCTTTTGGGACATTTCTAGTTTTTAAGTTGACTTCAGTCAGGCCCTTCTGAAGAGTGATAAGAGAGTGAAGTTCACATTACAAAAAATCAAAATTCCTCATCAGACATGAATATAAAAGCCTCTGCCCTTTTGAGGCCACATCTGAGGTACCATCCTCAGTTCGGGACTCCCCAGTTCAAGAGAGACAAGGAATTACTCTCTTGAACTGGGAAGTCCAGAACTGAGGATGGTACCCCAGATGTGGCCTCAATGGCAGTGGAGACTACAAAGATGCTGAACAGACTGGAGCATCTTTGTGAGGAGGAAAGGCTGAGAGTCCTGGGTCTCTTTAGCCTGGAGAAGAGCAGACTGAGAGGGGAGCTGATAAATGCTCAGCAAGAGCTAAACAGTGAGGAGCAAGAGGATGGAGCCAGACTCGTTGTCAGTGATGCCCAGCAACAGAAGAAGGGGCAACAGGCACAAACTGGAACCCAAGTGGTTCCATCTGAACAAAAGGAAAAATTTATTTGCTGTGAGGGTGATGGAGCCCTGGAGCAGGGTGCCCAGAGAGGTTGTGGAGTCTCCTTCTCTGGAGACATTGTGAATGCTGGGCAACCAGCTGTAGGTGACCCAGATTTAGCAGGGGGTTGGACTAAGTGATCTCCAGAAGGTCCTTCCAGCCCCTGCCAGTCTATGATTCAATGTTTTCTGTGATAGATAAGTTGTACTGTTCAATGAGGATGCAGAAGTATTTAAAAATGGCAGGAAGTGTAAAAAATTCCAAAATGCAAATCTGAGTGATGGTTCATTGTTCTGCTCTGTGAAAAGAGTTCTGGAGAACCAAAAGTGTTGGATTTCGGCTGATAATTAAGAGAGTTTGGGTCAAGTTTTGGATCTTTTTTTTTTAAACATATTTTAGAGACCTCTCTTTTTAAGCAAGAAACTTAGCCCTGATGTAAAAATCCTAATGATGGTAGTAGACCATATCTCTTGAGAACCTAATCCTGTAGTTCATTTTCCTCATTCCTAAGAATTGCACAATACTTATAACCTGAATTCATCTACTTTTAGCCTGTAATTACTGGATGCTATTACAGCTTTTTAGAATTAAAGATTTTATTTAATAATCACTTCATCTCTTTTTTCATAAGCCCAGATCTTGCCTAAAATGAACCAAACCTGAATTTCTCTAAGGGTCAGAGTTAGATCTTAGCTTATGCAGGGAAGAATTTAAGGTTTTTTCATGGACAATGCTCTGAATTATCTGTCTTTTGCCCAAAAGTCAGCAGTGACTCTGCCCATTCATCTCCATGCTTCTAGTTGGTTCTTTTCACCTGCTTCCCAACACACAGGGTATTATTTCTTCTCTTCTTTCTTCCCTTTTAAATGTTCTGAGCATTTGCATGTGGAAGATAGAACATAATGTTTCTAGAATGTCACGTTTAGCAGCATATGTTTTAATTAATGGAAACTCTTGAAAATTTCAGGGAAAAAAAAAACTTTTAAAAAAATCAGCAAAAAATCCTTTGCTTTAAACCGTCTCACCCTACAAACATACAGAACTTACAGCCTGGTGGGGTGCTCATTTCACCTGTGATAACTGATCAGCTTTATGGTGTTCCCCTAAATGCATAATAACAATGTAGATAATTAACCAGAATCTCTGGAACTGCACCCTCAGTACATTTGCAGATGACACTAAGTTGGGTGGGAGTGTTGATCTGCTTGAGGGTAGGAAAGCTCTGTAAAGGGATCTGGATAGGCTGGATCAATGGGCTGAGGTCAATAGGATGAGGTTCAGCTGAGTGCCAGGTGATGCACTTGGTTCACAACAACTCCATGCAATACTCCAGCCTTGGGACAGAGTTGCTGGAAAGTTGCCCAGCAGAAAAGGACCTGGGGGTGCTGGTTGACAGCTGGCTGAAGATGAGCCAGCAGTGTGTTCAGCTGGGCAAGAAGGCAAACAACATCCTGGCCTGCCTTAGCAAGAGTGTGGCCAGCAGGAGTAGGGAAGTGATTGTGCCCCTGTACTTGGAACTGGTGAGGCCACAGCTGGACTACTGTGTTTTGGGCCCCTCACTCCAAGAAGGACATTGAGGTGCTGGAGTGTGTTCAGAGAAGGGCAGCAAAGCTGGCAAAGGGTCTTGAGAGCAGGTTTGGTGAAGAGCAGCTGAAGGAACTGATTATTTAGTCTGGAGAAAAGGAGGCTGAGAGGAGACCTCATTGCTCTCTATAGCTCCCTGAAAGGAGGTTGGAGTGAGGTGGGGTTCAGTCTCTTCTCCTTAGTATCAGGTGAAAGGGTGAGATTAAATGGCTTGAGATTGTGTGAGGTTTAGGTTGGGTATTATGAAAAACTTCTTCACTGAAAGAGTGGTTAGGCATTGGAACAAGCTGCCAAGTGAGGTGGTGGAGTAACCCTCTCTGGAGGTGTTCAAGAAATGTGTGGACATGGCATTTGGACATGGTTTAATGGCCATTGGTGGTGTTAGGTCGATGGTGGGACTTGATGCTCTTAGAGGTCATTTCCAACTGAAACAATTCTATGATTTTATGAAATACTCCTCATCTCAGGCTGAATAGAAATGCTGTAGCCTCCACCTCTTCAGAATCCTGCTCTGTGGATTAGTCCATACAGATTTTAATCTGTAAGACCAGTGTTTTGCGACTTGAGATGCTGTCAGACTACCACCTGTACTAAACAGCTTCTGTTAAATGCCACTATGAGTGGTGTGTCAGATTGAATGCAGTTCATTTATTTTTCTTATTTTCTCTGCTTTTTGTAGTAGTTACCTATATTTCTTCATGGTAAATGAAAATAATTTTCCTATTTTGACTATTCATGGACATAACATTTTAATTCAACCGCCCTGTGCTACAGATCTTTTATTGCCATTAGCATTTCCCAAGTAACAAGTGATAGGATGAGAGGAAATTACCTCAAGTTGCACCAGGGCAGGTTTAGGTGGGATATTAGAAGAAACTTACTGGCCAAAAGGGTTGTCAGCCGCTGGAGCAGGCTTCCCAGGAAGGTGGTTGAATCCTCATCACTGGAGGTGTTTAAAAGACGCAGAGATCCGGTGCTGAGGGACATGATTTAGCACCAGCCTTGGCAGAGTTAGAGAATGATTGGACTCAGTGGTGTTAAAGATCTGTTCTAGCCAAAACTATTCTATAATTCTGTGTTTTCTTCTTGACATTCTAGACAAATGATGTTTAGATCTTAAATTGCTTGCAGTTAATGTGGTTTAGATCCATGGAGCTCTTCCCAGCACTTTAAATTGCTGCTTTTCTGTATGTGAGGTGTGTATGGAACCTTGCTGCCTGCTCCCCTCAGAAGTGTGCTTTGTTCTGTTACCTGTCCCATTTTATAATTAGGCAATTCCAAAACCAAGCAGCATGACATCATGCTTCCCAAACCACAGAGCTAGGAAATGAAGTAATACCTGCTAGGCTGTCTTCATCCAGATGGCAGAGGCACCTGGCCTACTGCCTGCACAGGCAATTTAAGGTGGGACATCATAGTGTTTTCCTTACAAACGTGCAGTTAATTTCTAGAAGCAATTAAAATCTGTGTTTCTGACATCATCCCCTCCCTGCCCATCATCTCCAGATTTAGAAATGCCTCCTGAGAACACAGTGCTGGAAATTGCCAGTATTTAAATTATTTAATTCAGTCCTGCATGAACTGTGCAAAGCTGGGCTGTGGCTTCTCAGCATCTCAGAAGCTGCCTGCTGCTCTCTCCTCACGAGCAGCCCATCGCGATGTCCTTGCCCCTCTCCCATCCGTCACCTGGGAGGGTTGAGGGTCTCTTGCCATACCTGCCCATCTTGTAATTGCTCTGAGTCTCTCTTTGCATTATGCAGAAGCACACTGAATCCAAGTCATTATATGGGCTGGCAGGCCAGGTTCTTCCTAACCAGCAAATGTTGGAGGCTGCAGTTCATATGCTGTAAGCCTGGGATTCAACAGCCAAAGCCCTTAGCCCTGAATTGATTTAAGGCAGACGTGGAGGGGGAGCTCAGCTGTCCAGCCGCTCACTATTGGCTTCTTATTACGGCATTCTCCCCCGAGAGGCTCTCTGCATGCTCATTCACCCCCTCCTCCTCCTCCCAGCCCCCTCCTTGCCTACCCCTTCATTACTGATTCACAGCAAGCGGCAGCAGCGGCAGCCGCCACGCTTGTCACGAATCAGAGATTGCAATGAGCTCATCCTTTTCTCTTTGCAGCTTCAGAACTGCCCTGGCTTTATTGCTCTTCTTGCTGCTGCTGGCTGCTCTCACACCCAGCCCCAGACACTGAGCCCTGCAAGCTCTCCATTGCTTTCCTCCCATCCCAGCGTGCCTGTGCTCATTTTCTGCCATTTTCCTGCCTTTTAAGGGACATTTTTAGATCCATGTTTTCTCTGGTTTGTTTTTCAAATCTACTCTGGACTCTGGCAGAGCCAGCAGGGTGGATCATATTTTACCTTGATTCTTAGCAAAGATGCTTTCCTCTTTCTGAGTGACCAACGGGCGTTGCTGTAGGCGGCCATCCCAGCCCGTTTCAGAGAGCCGAGCTTGGCTCTCCTCCTCTTGCACTTCTTGCAATTGCTGTTCAAAGCCGCTTCTTCTCACTCTGGATACTTATTACTTGCTGCTCATGGAAGAAGGGGTACCTTGCAAAACCCCAGCTGCCAAGCTCACACCACCTGTCAAAAAGTCCCAGGACATGCATGACGAGAGAAGCAAGCTGGTGAATGAGTATGCGTGTCGAGTGCTGGAACTTCTGGGGATGGGGCATCGCCTGTTTGTGCCTCGACTGCTTGCGGTGAGATCATGTTTTCTTGACATTAATCCATTGTGAATTTGCCATCTTCCCTCCTAAACCTGCCCCCCCCCCCCACTGAATAGAGGTGTGAGTGATCTGTTATTTTTGCTCTTAGCTTCTCAAAATCATCTCACTGAGTCTTTCTGCTGTTAGCTTGGGAGGACTGCACACTGGTCCTGCTAATGGGGATTGGTGCCACTCCTTAACTAGCTTGGAGGGTTCACAACCAGGCTGCGTTGTAAAATAAATCTTTCCTAAAGCCAGGATTGCTTTTGTTCTCAGTCCTCTAATGATTCCAAACAAGCAGCATGCCCTGTCTACTTCAAGATACTGATGGCAAGTGTATCAGTGCGCAGCATTTAGAATTTTATACTTGTGACATCAAAGGTTAGTTTTAAACATTCCTAAAAAATCAAACCTTGCTGATGTATTTTGGTTTTCTGCTCTTTCTGTGTTTCATTTTGAAATGGCAGTTGAGGGTGTGTAAAAAGTTTAAAATATTTGTGTAGAATTATCTGGGAAACAAATTGTTAAAGGTATTTTTATCTGTCATGGCAAATGCTGTCTGTCTGTGAAATGGCCTGAAATCGGTGTGGCACGTTAGAGTAGAGAGAAGCATGCTTGTCTCCTTCCTGCTGCTGTCCAAAGCTGACTGTAATGCAGAGGTCAGTACCTAGTCCTAGCTGTGGCTGCTCTGGGCTGTAGGAACTCTGCCTGCCTGCAGCTCAGAGGGTCATTTGGTTTCTAGCCTTGTACACCAGAATGTCATTTTTACATGTTGCCCATGAAGAGCTCTTTGCTGATCCCAGCCATTTCCCAGTGCCCTGTGCAGCCCCCTGTTAGACACAGTGACCTCTCTCGTGTTTGTGTGGTGGTACTGAAACCCATCTCTGTGTTCTGCAGTACGCTCACACACATGCATGTGTTCTGCATATTTTAAGATGTTCAGAGTGAAAAAAAAAAAAGGTGGGTGGCTGAACCAGTGTGTCCCCACACTATGAGGTGTTAAATAAAAACAAGAAGATTCACAAACTCTCTGGGTACTAGGAACACGCAGGTGAATTTGGGTATCCATAGTCACTTGTAGAATGGAGTCTAGTGGCTAAAAATCTGTGGTTGGACTCATTCTGTGTGGCAGCATTGGTCCAGTTTCCCTCCAAGTGTACCTAAATGCTCCTCCATCCCATCCTGCTGCTGCTGGTCTCCTGGGCAAGGACTGCCAAATCATTCTGGATTGTTTTGTGATGAGCTAGCTCTAAAGAAAGCAGAGGCAAACCCACTGAGCTCTTTTTCATTCGACTGAATCAGGCTTTGTATCTGGCCCTCCAGATGGAGACTACCAGGAAATTTAGCATCCTTCATCACCCAGGCAGCTTAGCTTCACTGAGTGATATAATATCCTTTAGTAGAAAAGAAAAAAATGAGAGGAGGGGGAAAGGGAAACCAAACAAATAATGCTTGGATTATTAGAGAGTCTTGACTTGTGGAGCAAATGTGATTTCCTGTCAGGTTTTATTAGCTAAACATACCTCTTCTGACAGCTATCCCTTCTGACGTGAAACCCTTCCATAGAGGAGGAGAGACTGTTTTGCTGATGGTTGTTTTTTGTGGTTGGTTTGGGTTTTTTGAAATGAGAAATGTCTGAGAACCAAGAATTCGTACTTTAATCAGAACTGAAGCTACTTCAGAATCTCAGTGTTCCATAAAATTACAACTGGATTCTTTTTTACGTGCATCAGCTTCTCCCTCTGCTGTGGTCTCAGGAATAAATGCCTAGGAGGTTCCGAATATGCAGAATATGTGCTGGTTTAGTGTTTTCTGAGAAGCACAGAGATGCCATCCATAACCTTTATGCCAGCCTTAGAAAAATTCAGAGCACCTACTCACTGCATCAGGCAGATGCCATGATGGGCAAGTGAAGCAGCACTAATTCAGACTGTGTTTATTCCCTTCGGGATGACCAGGGGTTGGATGAATCTAGTAGATTTTGATTTTGCTTTTACCCACATTGTTAAGTGTTTTCTGTGGCAGAATGAGCACCACCTTTATGTCTGGAGCTACATCTAAACACAGTGGTGACATTTTGAGCAGGGATACTACTGGGTGTACATGGGATTATTGCTATGTTTGTGGTTGCCAGCTCGTTGTGCACAAAACCAATGCAATTTTTTTGCTGTAACGCTTTTGTACCAGCATTTTACAGAGAGCACGTGTAGGGAGAGATGCGTTTGCCAGCATGGCTTTCCCAGCAACAAAATGGCCATGAGCAATGCCACTGAAAGGAGTCTGCTATGTATCACGTTAGAATTGGGTGCTGAGGGGACTGGAGTATCTCTCCTATGAGGGGGAAGCTGAGAGAGTTGTGGCTGTTTAGCCTGCAGGAGAGCAGCCTGAGTGGGGATCTGATCAATAGCTAAAGGATGGAGGTCGTCAGGTCAGAGCTGGGCTCTTCAAAGTAATGGCCAGTGATAGGACAAGGGACAGCAAGCACAAACCGGAACTCAGGAGGTTTCACTTGATCTTAAGGAGAAACTCTTAACTTTGAGGGTGCTGGAGCCCTGGAGAAGGTTGCCCAGAGAGTTTGTAGAGTCTCTTTCTCTGGAGAGATTCTAAACCCACCCAGACATTGTGATCCTGGGCAACCTGCTCTGGCAATGTGATTTAGCAGGGGGGTTGAACTAGGTGATCCCAAGAGGTCCCTTCCAACTCCCACCATGCTGTGATTCTAGAAGTGCATGACAGCGTAACTGCAGCAGCGTAGATTTACCCACCAAGCTTTCCCAGGCCTGAATCCCAAGTTTATCCACCTTTGCCCATGATGGCAGTACAGAAGGTCCACTTCATTCTCCTGGAGCCATCAAACCAGTATCAGGGCTGTGGCTCCTGTTGAAGGGCAGCAGTCATGCAGCATACAGCATTGCAGTCTTGATGCTACCACTGGGAGAGGTAAAGTTGGCTTGATTTTGCACTGCACATCTTCTTAAGAGACCTTCAAACCTTATTGCTGCGTGTTATGGATTAAATATTCTGAAAAATCAGTGTGAGGATACTTGCAAACAATTTAAATGAACCAGGAGCAAATTAACTAGTGGAGTAGAGTATGGCCACATTCTTCTCTGCCATTTACTTGGTCTTGTCCCCGATGTGTTCATTAAAGCGTAAGAGAGGCAGTTTATACTTAATGACATTTTATAGACATCCTAAATGTATATGTACATAGAATTCTATGGAAAGTTGTCATTTTTATATGTTTGTGTGGAAGAAGGATTAAATAAAGGCAGTGTAGTGTGCTTAATCCAAATTTCCTTCTGCTGTATTAGTTCCCAGGTGGGAATAGGAGTTACAGAGGATATAGTCAGTAATAAATGAGACTGCAGAATTAATAATTGAAGACAGAGAAATTAAATTAAGGAAAAAAGCCAAGGCTTTGTCCTTTGCCTTAATCACATTTCCCTACATGTTTTAGGTAAAGAAGCAGTAACATTATTTACTTTAAAAGAAAAAGAAATCACAATTAGCTTCATTTAAGTCTCTTAAATTCCTTTTCTGCTTTTTTGAATATTTGCAGTTTTGCAGGACTTTACCTTTAGATTGGAAAGCTTCCCCAGTACCTCTGGGAAAGGGTTTTTCCTTGGTTTCAACTAATCCAGATAAGACAATTTTTAGGAATATATTGAAATACTTCAGCAGTATGGGACATTCAAAGGCAGATTTAGTCTAACTCTGAAAGGGAAGCTGAGACTTTAGGACATGGTTCTCGGTGAATTTCCTCAGCTGCTTGGATTTTAAAATATATGTTAAACATAACTACCATTATTTCAGAATTTCATAGAGAATAATAAGAAAGTGCCCCAGAGTCCCCAGGTGCAAGAACTGTAGTGCACTGCTAAACTTTAATTAATGGCTCATTAAACTTACAGATGGTTTAGCAAAATAGCTTGTGTTCCACAAGCTGAGTGACACCAACCAAGAAATTTACAAATCTCTGCCTGTCAAACAGCTGCCAAAAGGTGCCTGAAACATCTTTATGATTTATTGATTAAAATCACAAAATGTCAAGAAATGTTAATCTTAGGATACCACCAGTGCTGCATGCCTGTTTTGTAGGAAGGGACCTTTAAAGGCCACCTAGTCCAACCCTCCTGCAGAGAGTAGGAGCATCTACGACTAGAGCAGGTTGCTCAAATCCACAAGCAAACTGGCCTTGAATGTTTCCAGGGATGGGGCATCTGCCACCTCTCTGGGCAACCTTGGACCACCACCATCAGTGTAAAAAAATTCTTCCTTATATCTAGTTAAATCTCCCTCTTTCAGTTTCAGCCCATCACCCCTTGTCCTGTCACAACAGGCCCTGCTAAAACAGCTGTCCCCAGCTTTCTGATCAGAGCCTTTAAACACTGAAAGGCCCCCAGAAGGTCTCCCTGGAGCCTTCTCTTCTCCAGGCTGAATAACCCCAACTCTCTCATCCTGGCCTCACAGCAGAGGGCTTCCAGCCTTTGTAGCATTATTGTGGCTTCACGTGGACCTTCTTCAGCAGGGTTGTGTCCTTGTCTGGTGACTCCATACCCAGTGTATGTGTGTATATATATGTATTCACACCTGTATACATACACATGTATATACGCACAGATTACCTGAAGGAGTTCAATTACAGAAAATACTCAAAAGTGCACAACCCAGGTAACATTGACCTCAAAATGTCACTTTAGTTTCTTGTTATTTTCATAGTGGAACTAACTTTTTGATCAACAAGTTAATGAAATGACAATATTCAGTAAAGCAGTAAGAGCTGAACACAAGAGGCTCTACCACTCCTTTTATCAAATGATGCAGCATGAAGGTCCATAGTTTTTTATAACTGTCATCTGAGGCTGGCAAACTCTGTCCCAGAAGTCCTCGTTTCCATGACCCACCATTATTTTTATGGTATTTTCCTAGACTAAAGATTTTTCAGGGTTGAGAAGTCAAAATAATGATGATTTTATAGAAGTCATTTGTATTTGGGCTATTCAGATACTATTATCACAGTGATTCAAGCAGAAGCCTGGGAGAATTCAATCTGAATAAATGTTTTATGTGCAATTGCTGGTTTTCTGACCTATTTGCCTCTTTTTTGGTATTTAATTTTAAATGAAGTGCTATGAACTCCATGGTGCATGTGCTTTTCTAAAGTTTGGCAGGGTAATTGAATTATTGATTATTAATTTAACTAATGTCTAGTTAGGACCTCTAGGAAAAATATTTGCTCACTATTAGGATAGCTCAGCTCCTAATAAACTGCTGAAACTTTGGCAAAAAGTGTGTTTGGTGTTTGTTTTGTGCTGGCAGCAACTGTCCAGAAGTCTTAATTGCAAACACCCTCCTACTCTGTTGGAAGCATCTACCAGCCAGCTTGCCTTGGAGATTACCCATTGCAGTGTCTGAGCACCTTCTCTGTAAAACCACCAAACAACAGCAGAGTGGATTCTGCTGACTAGATGGTGTCTTTTTCCAGCTGGGGTCATGGCTGTGTCCATGGCTGGGTTTTGGAGTGCAATTGGAGAGGCTGTCACAGCGTGAAGAAGAGGAGGAACTGGAGAGCTTATCTCCCAAGAGGGCAAATTTGCAATGTAGTAGGGAAATCTGTTTATGTAGTGATCGCAGCTGTCAACATCACTGAGAGGGAAGGTGAGAAATCACTTTCAGCTAAGCTGGTGAGCAAACCATTTACTGCTTTTGGGTCAACATTACCCATCTGAACGTGGCCCAGAAGCAGCTTGGTTGCCAGCATGGGTTTTGGCAGCAGGGCTGTGTGACAAGTTGGTCCCGTCACACTCTATAAATTGTCGATCATCTTCAATATAGCTCAGCATGAATATGAAATGGTGGTCTACTCTCAGGTGTGGTAAAAGCATATCTAAACTCAGTAAAATTCATCCAGGAGAAATATGTTTTTAGAGAGAGGCTGGCTGGGTGTGTTGGCCTTAGCTGCGCTCAGGAGTGGATCTGATTCATTAGATACCAAACTGCAGCAGCTTTCTGTCAACGCTACATTGGTCTTGTCTGATTGAGCCTCAGCCAAATAGTCCTCCTGCCAAAATTTTGTAGAGAGAATCAGATGTGATAGTTTGTTAAGCTGGACATTTCCCATCAGCATCCCAAAGGCAGCTTTTCTTGTCTCTCTGCAGTGGTGACCCAGCAGCTTCTTTGGCTGTGAATGAAGGGAGGAGCAAATAGAGCTTGGGAGGACTCTTGAGGGTTTTGATGACAAGATTAGATAATCATTAAAAATGCTGCAGCTGTGGGGAAATGGATCCACTGAAGCTACTGCAGTTGTATTTGGAGTTTTCTCACTCTTCCTTTGTGATTAGTGTAACAGAAGCTACTACACAGTGCCCATTAGGGTACATGGCATAATCATCTCCACAAATACATAGAGTGATAGGGTAACAGTGCAGATTTTGTCCTTATAGACTTGTGATTGAGAACATCAAAGGACATGCTGCTATGCCGGTTCCCAAAGTGAAAGATGGGGCACAGAGCAGTGATGGTTATCTGCGTCAGGCTGGCACACCTCTGATGTCAGCTCATGCTCTTCCATGGTCAGAGATAGTGAATAGCCATGAAAATACCTCCTTAACTTTTGTTGCTGTTCCAAGTTTGGTGTATAGTGTAAAATCCTTTCAAAACCCCTTCTTCTTTCCCCCCACCAGATAAAGTTTGGGTCAGTTGTTGGGTTTGGTAGGGTGTTGTGGCATTTTCAGGAGAAATGTGGGTTATGTCGAGCTAGATATGAGTGTTACTGTTCCATATCTGCAGCACCAGTTCAGTTTGAGGAAAAATATATTTGTACTTTTAAGAAGGGCTTTTACATAATAAACATAATTCATAGAATCAAGCACAGGATGGTTTGGGTTGGAAGGGACCTTTAAAGCTCATCTAGTCCAATTCCCCTGCAGTCAGCAAGAACATCTTCAAACAGAGCAGCTTGCTCAGAGCCCAAAACAACCTGAGCTGGAATGTTTCCAGGGGTGGGACATCTACCACCTCTCTCGGCAATCTGTACCACTGTTTCATCACCAGCAGTGTCAAAAATTTCTTCTTCATTTCTAATCTGAATCTCCTTCTTTCATTTTAAACCAATCGTCCCTTGTCCTGTTGCAACAGGTCCTGCTAAAAAGTCTGTCCCCAGCTTTCTGATCAGCCCCTTTAAACACTGAAAGGCCCCTATAAGCTCACTCTGGAGCCTTCTCTTCTCCAGGCTGAGCAACCCAGACTCTCCCGTAGAAATTAGGTTCATGTAAATTAATTTTATGTAGAACATAGTATCTATAGAATTATTTTAATGTAAATGAACTGGAAATGCTAGTTTGTAGGGTGCATGGGGAAGATTTTTAAACAACAGTAAAATTTTCTCTGCATCATAGTGATAATGATACTTATTTAGTTAAACCAAATGTAACACCCAAGAGAAACAGCAGCATCACTGCCCCTCACCTCTTGCACCTCAAAGTCTGCACAGTTCCTCCCATTTCTCCCTGTGTAGAGCCAAATCTCTTGTGTTTGGCTGAAGTGTGCTTCCTGGAAAGATGTTGTCTCAAATTGCAGACAGATGTTGAGTGCATGAGAAAATAGTTGAGAAGCAAGCTTTGAAACTCTGTGTATGTAATATACCTGCTGTGTGCAGCAGGGCAAAAAAATGACAAAGGGTGTTTGCTACTGATGAGACAGCAGGCATGAAAATGGTGGTAGTGGTACCTGAGCAATTAATTTGGCAATGTACCTTAAACAAAGGTTCCTGTGCTGCTCTGGAGGTGTTTGTGGTAATGCCACGATACACAGTGCCGGTCCCTGTGCTGCTAGGTCTGTACGCTGACATATTTTTTGTTCACTCTTTCTGGGTTAAAGATCTTGAAATTCCTGGTTTTGAGGTGATGTCCTAAATACCTTGCCTGGGCACAGCTTCTGTTCACCTTTTAAATAAGCTCTCCTGAGGCTGAGTATTTCATATCTGCTCAATCTGGTGGTGTAGCTCTGGGTACATCTGCAGATGAATACATTTGTCCCTGTGAATCGTATTACTCCATCAGTAGCAGAGCTGGATTAATGTTGAATGTTTAACATTTCCTGACCTGTTTGGCTTGATAGCACACTGAGAGCTACAGCGGTATGAGAGATGCAGCAATAAGCATGTAAAACATTTTCTGGCACACCTTTGAGAAATTGTGTCACAGACTTCTGCACATTGACTTGCTGATGCGTCTTAAGAGTCATATGCATTAATGCTTCTGCCCTTCATGTCTGCAACCATACATCTATATATACATTGTCTTTTTAGGACACCATTAGGGGAATCAGCAATGGTCTAATGCACAGGCTCTCTAGAAAATACTATACATTCTCCCAGGTTTTTGTTGTTTGCTTGGGTTTTGTTCTTCTCCTCACTGAGTGACAACTTGACAGGCTGAGCCAGAATCCTTTTCTTACCCTGCAGGTATATGAGGATTAAATGCATTAATATGTTACAGTCCTCTGATGGTACTGCTCTGCCTGGCATTCCTTGGATGTGCTGTAGCCTCTGTTTTGTTTTAGGAGAGGTGGGTTAGAGAGTTGCTATCAAGGAGGATGCTAATGTGACTATTGGTGGCTTGGAAGACATTCAGTAGATGACAAATCCAGTAAAAGAGCATGACTGCATGTTCTCAGCACTTACAGTGCATTCTTCTGTTTAATTGCAGACCTCAAAAGAGGACCTTCTACAAGCTGATTTTGAAGGAGCTTTAAAATTCTTCAGGGTTCAGTTGCCCAAGAGGTACAGAGCTGAAGAGAACGCCAGAAGACTGATGGAACAAGCTTGCAACATTAAGGTAAGGACAGACTTCATTTCCTCTCCTCCACTCAGGATTTTTACTGGAAAAGCAAGGTGCAACCATTTGAATGCCAGGAGCATGTGGAAAGGGAAGTAATGAAATAATTAGTTTATTACTTTTTTTATAGGGTTGTGATTTATACACACATGGGGGTTTATATTAAATGAGGTAAAGCACTTTGCTTTTCTCCCCTTGTCTGCATCAGTGCAAGCTGATAATTGGAATGGAGAACTAATGCATGATCAAACAAATGGAATTGTTAGAACTTTTAATTCCTTGATCAATTTATAAACAGTAATTACACTAAACCAATTAATCAGATGGATGATAATCCTGCAACCAAAGGTTTATTTTGACCAGAAGATACTTATTTTCTGAAGCATTACTGAATAATACATTGGTATTGGGGCAAAAACTTAGTTTCTTGGCCTATCAAACTTAGCAAGACAGAATATCTTCGGATACTTTACTCAAGTCAAAAAGCTCCTATGAACATCTGGAGCAGAAATAGTGATCTTGTAATGGATGATGGCAAATTAGAGGAGCCTCACTGTAAGTTTTTGAGGGTGGTTGGAAATTCTCTGTCAAAAATGGTCAGAGAGGTTCATAAAGCTGTCATTTGAGAGGTCTGCTATTCTCACTGGGAGTTTTTCATAGAATAATATGATCATTTGGGTTGGAAAAGACCTTCAAGATCATCGAGTCAAATCATCAACCCTAGTCTGCACAGTCCACCACTAAGCTGTTTTGTTGGATTCTGTATAGCTATGGATTGAATCAATGCTTTTGTTGTTTCTTGGAGTGGGAGCACTGATAGGGAGTGTTTGGTGCAGCCCAATAATGGGCTGAGAGCATCCCATCAGAAAGTATACTTGTCTAACACTCCACCTTTTTTGTATCTCTCAATATATTAATCTACTTCTGCAGATTCTGTATCATTTCATAATTTATTAAGCAAGGGCTTTCTCATAGTGGTTAAAACGTTGCTCATGTGAAAGTGTGGGGCTTGCTTTGATGATGTTTATTCCAGACAGAAAAAAAGGTTTCTGTTTAACTTGGATGTGGCACTTGGTGCCATGGCTTAGTAGTCATGAGGTCTTGGGTGACAGGCTGTACATAGAATAGAATAGAATAGAATAGAATAGAATAGAATAGAATAGAATAGAATAGAATAGAATAGACGAGGTTGGAAGAGACCTTCGAGATCATCGTGTCCAACCTATCATCCAACACCACCTAATCAACTAAACCGTGCAACCAAGCACCCCATCGAGTCTCCTCCTAAACACTTTCAATGATGGTGACTCCACCACCTCCACGGGTAGCCGATTCCAATGGGCAATCACTCTCTCTGTGTAGAATTTCTTCCTAACCTCCAGCCTAAATCTCCCCTGGCGCAGCCTGAGACTGTGTCCTCTTGTTCTGGTGCTGGTTACCTGGGAGAAGAGACCAACCTCTGCCTGGCTACAACCTCCTTTCAGGTAGTTGTAGAGAGCAATATGGTCTCTCCTGAGCCTCCTCTTCTCCAGGCTAAGCAACCTCAGCTCCCTCAGCCTCTCCTCATAGGGCTTGTGCTCCAAACCCCCCACCTGCTCTGTTGCCCTTCTCTGGACACATTCCAGCAAGTCAACATCCTTCCTAAACTGAGGGGCCCAGAACTGGACACAGTACTCAAGGTGTGGCCTAACCAGTGCAGGGTACAGGGGCAGAATGACCTCCCTGCTCCTGCTGGACACACTTCCTGATGCAGGCCAGGATGCCATTGGCCTTCTTGGCTGTCTGGGCACACTGCAGGCTCATGTTCAGCCTACCATCGACCAGTACCCCCAGGTCCCTCTCTGCCTGGCCGCTGTCCAGCCACTCTGACTCCAGCCTGTAGCACTGCATGGGGTTGCTGATCTTCGAGGTCTTTTCCAACCATATTGATTCTGTGATTCTGTGAACTGGACTTGAGATTTGGGCTCTGCTACTCAAAAGAGTATATTTGGGAGTAGACTAGTTTGATGTTTAGTGTTTACTCCTTTGCTCAGTTCTTGAGTAATTTAAGGACTTACCAAGTCAATAAAATTAGCTTTATATTTGTGTAATCAGTGTGGATTTTTCTGATGGGACACTAAAATAGTTACTCTTACGGTACTTTTTGGCAGAGATATTTGTCAGTTTTCTAAGACCTGCCTTTCTCAATTTCTGGTGCAAATCTTTTGTGTGCCACACAACCATATTTATTTTTCATCAACTCTTTGCATTGGATAGGTGTGCATATGAAGTGTCTTGTTTGGGAGGTATTTTTCAGTGCATCTAAGGCAGATGGTCAGTGCATGGTGCTTTCTGTGGGTTCAGCATGTGGGGCCTTTCAAAAGCAGAGAATATAACTCTGAGCTGTTGGCCTACATGAATAGGAAGGTGGCTGAAGGATTTGACAGTGCATCCACTGCATGTGTAGCATCTCATATATCCTGAATTCCAGTCTGTAAGAGAAAAGGCCAGACGAGGACAGCAGACAGGGAGTCAAGGCACACTCCTATCTTACAGAAGTACACAAGGACTAGCAGGAATTATTGGAATGGAGGGAGAATTCAGAGCTGAGACCTAGATTTATCAGGGATGGGAAAAAGTAATCTGAGTTACTTTCTCCTGGGTTAGAAACACCTCAGCCTTGTGAGGAGTGTAGGTGGGTTATTGTAATTCATTCCTTCATTCACATATAAGGCATGGGGGAGGAAACTACAGTATTCCCAGAACAGTCTCTTGATAATTAAGCTAGGAATAGTCTCTGCAGACTGGGCTCTGAACACAGGTAATTTATTTAAAACAAGGAAAACATGAAAGACTTCAGGAACATTACGTGAGGGAACTCAGCACAAGACCTTACTGGAGGGGAGGATGAGCTTTACATACAGTGAATCTCTTTTCCCTCATTTGTGCTCCTTCTGTCATAGATGCCACTCATTCTGATAGCCATGTAAGCACAAACACCAGGGCTTCTGTCTGCCCAGGATCACTTGTGTGTGATGAGGCTGAGGGACAGCAGCTATTAAGTCTTCATTATGTATCTTGGGTTCCTCTTGATTGATGAAAACAAACTAGGTTTTAGACAAATTGTTTGTAGTCTTTGGGAGTCAAGTGGTTCTTGTGGTGGGTTCTTCTCCCTCAAAAGCTTGCTTGCTGTCATTGCTCTGTATTCTCTGTGTCCTCATTGTGGGTGGGTTTGTGGCTTCCAGTCTGCTTTTCTGCTGGCATAAATGACATGCTGTAGCTCTGCTGCAGGTCTGCAGCTGGCTGGTCATCTCTGGTATGGCCTCACCAAAGTAACAGCCTTCTGCACTAGATGTAGCAAGACCTTTCTCATCATTTACTAGTTTGACTGCTGTCCTGGTTTGAGGCCAGATCCTCTCTTGCCCCTGAAGGGGGCAAAAGAACGACACTCACACAAATGGATTACAGAAGTGATGGAAAGTTTAAATGGAAAAGCAGTAATTTTTTTACAGAAAGCTATAAGTATAGTGACAAAAGAAACCCAAAGCATGCAGAGTCCCCTACAGCATACCCAAAAGCCTCCCAACACTTCCCTTCTCTCACCTGAGGGTATACCCAAAACCCCCAGGGCACTTTCTTCCCCCCGCCCCCGCTAGGCTAGTCTCAGATGGCCAGATCTGAGACTGCCCCTCCCCCTTCTTCTCCTGGCATTAGGCCTAGACAGGCCTAAGAGGCCTTGAGATAACTCCCCCACCGTGACCTGATAGGGAGCATCTCTCATGGGAGCAGAGAGGGAAGAAAGAGGAAGTGAAAGACTGGAGATAGATTTATAGGGCGCAGGATATTATGGGTACGAAATACGCAGCTTCCTGTGTCCACCTCCTGGGCTGGACACTCGGGAGACAGGAGGTGTAACCTATGTGGCAGCAACAGGAGGCACCCAGCCTAAACTGCCACAACTGCTGTCACTCATGTCCTTGCTTATCAGTACTTGACTTGCTGTTCTTGTAACCCTTCTCTGCATTGTTTCTTCTGGTGCTTTTGCATGCAAATATTTCCATTCACCCTTCTTTCAGACTGCTCTTAGTATTTCTGTTCCACAACCCTACCAAGTGATTGTGTGATGCCTTGACTCTGTTAACTTGAAGTCCTGCATTAAACTAAAACACACAAGGCTTGGGCTGACTTCAGAATCACAGCTTTTATTTATTTGGATCAACTTTTCTCACTTTTGCAAGCTAGAATGTCCTTAGAGAGGCAAATCTGAATCACAGGAATGTAATCTCTGTCAGGAGATGGCACATTAAATATTTGATAGGCAAAAGAGAAAATCACCTCATAATGAAGAAGGTGATCAAGAGTCATCAACATGGTTTTATGAAGGGTAAATCATGCTTAACCAACCTAATAGCCTTCTGTGATGAGATGACTGTCATCATATGCATGGTGGATGAGGGAAGAAGTGAGAATGTTATCTCAGGCATAGCAAGTATAGACACTGTCTCCCATAAGATCATTCTAGACAAACTAATGAAGATGGACTAGATAAGTGGGCAATGAAATGGATTGAAATCTGTCTGAATTTTCTTGGTTCAAATGGTTGTGATCAGCAGCAGGATGTCCAGCTTAGCCTCTTCATTAATGACCCAAATGAAGGGACAGAGGGTACTCTTAGAAAATCTGCAGATGACACAAAGTTGGAAGGAGTGACTGATGGAGTGGATGGGTGTGCTGCTATCAAGAGGTACCACATCTGGCTGAAGTAGACCAGCAGGAATCTCAGGAAGTTCAGCAAAGGGAAGTGCAAGTAACAGCTGCATGTACCATAACCTTCTGGAGGCTAGTGGACTGGAAGTTACCTTAACCAAAAAGGACCTGAGCGTCCTGGTGGGCATAGGGTTGAATATGAGCCAGCAGCGAGCCCCTGCAGCACGGAAGGCCAAGTGGTATCCTGGGCTGCATTGGGAGGAGTGTTGCCAAGGGTCAAGGAAGTGCTCCTTCTCTACTGAGCACTGGTGAGAGGTGTCTGGAGTACTACATCCAGACCTGATCTCCCCAGGAAAAGAAAAGCATAGCTACAATGGTGAGAGTTTGGTGAAGGGACATGAAGGTGATGAAGGGACAGGAGCATGTCTCCCATGAGGAGAAGCTGAGAGGGCTGGGCTGTTCAGCCCACAGCAGAGAAGGCTCAGGGGGATCTTTTCAGTGTAGATAAATACCTGGTGGGAGGAACTGAAAAATATGAAGCCAGGCTCTTCTCAGTGGTGTCCAGTGAGCAGACAAAAAGCAGTGGGCACAAAATGAAATAAACCAATTTATATGGTGATTATTTATTTGTTAATTTCAGGTGTGATCACACACAGGAGCAGGTTGCCCAAGGAGGTTGTGGAGTCTCCACCTGTGGAGAATCTCAAAATGGCCCTGAGCAACCTGCAGTAGGTAACCCTACTTTGAGGAGGTGGTTTAGACAAGATGTTCACCTGAAGTCCTTTCCAGCCTCAGCTGTTCCATGTTTCTCTAATTAGGCATTATAATCAAGGTATTTATTTGCAAACAGGAGCTAATAATTGCAGGAAATGCCGAAACAGGAAATTGCAGTCTTGATAATCATCACTCGGGGAGGGAAGGCAGAAGTTGCATGAGGTGCAGTTGTCTGTCTTGAATGCAGCAAAACTTGTTCTGGTAAAAGCCCCACAAACAAGACCCTTAAATGTGTGTGTGTGTGGTTTCTACTGTATGAATGGGCACTGTCTGTCTTTCAGCTGCTTCTCACTTCTGTATTAATGTTTGCAGGCAAAACACCAGATGTTTTTAGATTAAGTGCCATGGAGTATTTTCTTCACCTTTCTAAGCTAGCTGCGAGGAATAAAAATAAGAAAACAGTGATGGTGTGGCCAGGTTTCATGCTGGAGCTTTCCCAATGTTGCTCCTTTTTATTTTTTTCCACATTGCTGCAAAACAGAACAGGAGTTTTACCATGTAATGATCCACCTCTACTTGCTGCTTGTGTTTTGGTTTGGTTTGGTTTTTTTTCTTGAGCTGTAGCTGGCATAGTTCTAGAGAAGGCAAATAAAAATAATGCGTAGTGTGTTTTTCCCCTTAGTTTCATACTTTTTAAGTTGATCTCATTATTTTGTAGTGATAGTTTTATTGTCCTGTCTTTTAAAACAGAATCAGCATCATTCTCTTACTTCAGAATGGTTCTGCAAATACAAAGCAAACAAAAAGCTCTTATTAATTGAAAATTGTATGCAGACTGTGGTAGAGAATGTCTTGTTCAGGTAAGGCCTATGCATGGTTGCTCATCAAGTCTGAATTTTGATCTTTCACTGTAGAAGCTGTAAAAAGACTGGCCCCGTCCTCCTGGCACCCACCCTTTAAGTGTTTATAAGAGTTGATAAGATCCCTCCTCGGGCTTCTCTAGGCTAAAAAGCCAACATTGGCAAAGTTCAGATATACTCGGGTGGAAGAGACTGGATCTGTGAATCTTTGACCTCATTTGGAGTACTGTGTCCAGTTCTGGGCTCCCCAGTTCAAGAAGGACAGGGAACTGCTATGAAGGGCTATGAAGCTGGTAAGTGGACTAGAATATCTTTCTTATGAGGAAAGACTGAGGGACTTAGGACTTTTTAGCCTAGAGAAGGCTGAGAGGGGGTCTTACCAGTGCTTCTAAATACTCAAAGGGTGGGTGTCAGGAGATTGGGGCCAGTCTTTTTTCAGTGGTGCCCAGTGACAGGACCAAGAGATAATGGGCACAAACTTGAACATAGGAAGTTCCATTTAACATGAGGAGAGTGATAGAGCAGTGGAACAGGATAGAGTCTCCATCTTTGGAGTCATTCCAAATCTGCCTGGACATTGTGATTCTAGGCAGCCTGCTCTAGATGAACCTGCTCTGGCAAGGGGGGTTGGACTGGACAATCTCCAGAGGTCCCTTCCAATCTCCATCATGCTGGCATTCTGTGAAGGTATCTGCTAAGACATTTAGGGCAGACAGAGCCTGATATTGCACCCATTTCCCAGCTAAGAACAATCAATAATACAATACAATGCAATACAATAAACCAGGTTGGAAGAGACCTTCAAGATCATCCCGTCCAACCTATCAACCAGTCCAACCCACCTAAACAACTAGATCATGGCACCAAGCACCCCATCAAGCCTCTTCCCGAACACCTCCAATGATGGTGACTCCACCACCTCCCCGGGCAGTCCATTCCAATGGGCAATCACTCTCTCTGTATAGAACTTCTTCCTAACATCCAGTCTAAACCTCCCCTAGTGCAGCTTGAGACTGTGTCCTCTTGTTCTGGTGCTGGCTGCCTGGGAGAAGAGACCAACCTCCACCAGAAGAGTGGAGAAAGATATAAATTCTCCAAGTAGGATATCAGATGCTGATTTAAGGGTTAATGAAATGTTTTCTGCATTAAAATGTAGAGATAATGAATGAGTAATTTTCTCCTTTGTTTCCTTTTATGTTTCTAATCTTTAGTGTCTGTACCCTTCATTTTGTGATGGCCTTTACAGAGGGAGGGGCTTGTTTCTCCTGGAGTAGTCATTAACAATTGTGGTTGTGAAGATGGGGTTGTGGATGATAATTTTCTACCTGACCAGAATAAGCTGCATATTATGTCTCTAGAATAAGGAATTATCCTAATGTCTTAGTGATTACCAGTGCTTTTTCTACTCATGCTTTTGAGGCAAATGAGCCTTCCCTCTTTCTTTCTTTTCTTTCTTTTCTTTCTTTTCTTTCTTTTCTTTCTTTCTTTCTTTCTTTTCTTTCTTTTCTTTCTTTTCTTTCTTTTCTTTCTTTTCTTTCTTTTCTTTCTTTTCTTTCTTTTCTTTCTTTTTCTTTCTTTTCTTTCTTTCTTTCTTTTCTTTCTTTTTCTTTCTTTTCTTTCTTTTCTTTCTTTTCTTTCTTTTCCTTCCTTCCTTCCTTCCTTCCTTCCTTCCTTCCTTCCTTCCTTCCTTCCTTCCTTTCCTTCCTTCCTTCCTTCCTTCCTTCCTTCCTTCCTTCCTTCCTTCCTTCCTTCCTTCCTTCCTTCCTTCCTTCCTTCCTTCCTTCCTTCCTTCCTTCCTTCCTTCCTTCCTTCCTTCCTTCCTTCCTTCCTTCCTTCCTTCCTTCCTTCCTTCCTTCCTTCCTTCCTTCCTTCCTTCCTTCCTTCCTTCCTTCCTTCCTTCCTTCCTTCCTTCCTTCCTTCCTTCCTTCCTTCCTTCCTTCCTTCCTTCCTTCCTTCCTTCCTTCCTTCCTTCCTTCCTTCCTTCCTTCCTTCCTTCCTTCCTTCCTCCTTCTCCCTCCCTCCCTCCCCCTCCCTCCCTCCCTCCCTCCCTCCCTCCCTCCCTCCCTCCCTCCTTCCCTCCTTCCCTCCTTTCCTCTTCCTTTCCTCCTTATTTTCCTCTTTTTTACAAGGGGTATCAGAGATTTTTTGATGTCTCTGGAAGTCCACTTTGATAAATGAATGAATAAAGAAAGTGCCTCTTCTAGATTAATGAAGATTAAGCTTAATGGTGCTATTTCATTGAAGCCACTCACATTCTGCATACTCACCTACATCTTCCTCAGTTGCCTTTTGCATCATGTAATTAAATTTCTTTTGTTGGGATCTCTGTAGCTCCTAAAGAAATTGTCCTTTAATTTTAATACAGGAAGCCTATTCATTATCTCTCTTCTCACATCCATTCTTACATCTTTCTTCAGTCAGTGGAGTTGTAGAATGGGAGGCCATGGTGGTGTTAGGGAATACTGGGAAGATAACTGTAAGTTTTCACTCTTTGTGCCAAGTGAAGGTGAAGAAACATATGGGATAGGCTGTGCAGGACCTGAGTCAAGGAACCTGCAGGGAAGAATGTTCTGTTTATGGGACAGCATCTGTAATGATCTCTTCTATGTGGCTCAGGGATTACAATGGCTCCTTGTATGATCATTCATCATCATTGGTGCATGAGAGACCTGCTGTATGAAAGTTCTAAGAAAAACTGCTTCCTAACCGTGTATGTTTGGCTCCTCCTTGCACAAATAACGCTCCCCAGCAGTCCCAGCAGCATTACGGGGTTGCTTCTTTCAGTACTTTGGGTGAGACGAGCAAATGGCTTTGAGAAGAGCTGGTGCCTTTTCAAAGCAAAGCAAGCACACGTTTGTGTCACATGTTGCTGTGCTGGCAAGGTTATCACAGACTCACAGACTGGTTTGGGTTGGAAGGGACCTTTAAACATCATCTAGTCTAACCCCCTTGCAGTCATCAGGGACGTCTTCAACTAGAGCAGGTTCCACAGAGCCCCGAACAGTGTGACCTTAAAGGGTTCCGGGGATGGGGCATCTACCACCTCTCTGGGCAACCTGAGCTGGTGTCTCACCATCCTCAATGCAAATATATTCTTCCTCATAGCTAGTCAAAATGTAAACCTACATTATTGATCTTGCCTGGCTGCACCCACAGTTGTGGCTTGCACCAGGACTCCTGCACGGTTCATGGAGAAGAGCTCCACTAGCAGAACCAGAAAGGAAAGGCCAAGGTACCAGGAGCTGTGCTAAGTTTTTTTCTCGTTTCAGAATTGCTCTTTACGTAGTTTTAAATCAGGTTTACTTTAATAATGTTGCAACTTAAACCTTTTGAATTCAGACTGGTGTTTTGAAGTTTACACCTTACTGCTGTGGGTGACTGACTTTATTCACACCTCTGCTGCTGCAAGGCATTTTTTGCAGGCATGGTTTAACAGGGAATTACATATTGATTTATGTAAGATCAATGGAAAGGAGTAAAAATAGCTCACTTGCTCTCCCTGTTCTTTCTAGTGCATTCCCTCTGTGTTTATATGCATGTATATGTATTTAACCAGATACTTGAGGGGTTTTCCTGTTGTGAGAGGTGGTAAGACAACAGAAACACAACAGAAAAGCAAAGGAGATAACTGCAAGAAGGGCATGAAGCTGCACAAGCCATTTATGCCTCTGGTTCTAGCAGTGATATATCTAATTAATCTTCCAATATAAAGGACAGGGGGAAAATTACTCATTTCTCAACTTCTCAAGAAAAGGCCAAACCAAATTGAAAAGAATTATGTTTAGATCTATAGAAAAGCCTGCTCTGCCTGGATGCCATTTCTTATTAAAAGCCAATGATCAATTCCACTTACTGTGTCTGCACCCTTATCTCCCAAGTGCAGGATCCAATTGTCCTTGTAAGAAGGGTCATGTTTTTTAATGCCTCTTCTGTCTTCAGCTTTCTTCCTTCTGCTTGGCTTTGTAGTGTAGTGAGCTGGCACCTGAAAGTCAGATTAAAGTGCCTAGGGTGGACTTGGACATTATTATTGCAATCTTGGTAATAACTGTAAACAACACAGAAATTCTCACACGTTAAAAAACCAAAACAAACCAAAACAAAAAACCTCAAACCACCAAAACCTAAAACACCCAAAAAACCCCCAACTAATTTTGGCCATGAAATATTTATTTGAACTCTGTATATCTATCTTTGAGTGAGCAGATGTGTCACCTGGTAGTGAAATTGGGGGTTTTTTTTGTGATTAAGCATTAATAAAATTAATTTGGTTTGGTTTGTGAGGGGTTTACTTATTTTTTTGTTGTTTGTTTGTTGGGTTTTTTCCCCATTCATTCAGAATTGGCATTGTGAAGTAAATCAAGTTTATTGTTATTTTTCTCTCAACAGAGAAGGAACAGGATTTTATTATTAATAGTTAAATATAATCACATTTTAACCATCCTAAGTAACCTTGCAAGCTAGCTACGTACAAATATTTTGGGAGGATCTCTTAAAGGAGGGTGGAAATTTGAGATGGAAAAGTGGATAGAAATATTCATTGCCTGTATCCCCAGCAATTGTATCACAGTGTATGGCATGAAGAGATTTGCCAAAGTGTTAGTGGTTTAATTCAGTAAGGTGAGTGGGACATAAGAAAACTGCTTCATGGTCCACCAGGCCACCTAAATTGGTTTTGTCCACCTGCACGCCATCAGAAGCCCTGGCTTTCCAGGATGGCAAACGTTGAACGGAAGAAGGAAAGCGCACTTGGATGTCTTTTGGCTTGAACCGCTTAGATCCTGCATGAATCTCAGCTCCTTTCCATCCTTGATTCTCAAAATAGCACAGAGAGTAATAGATGAAGGTGGCAGGGAGCCACACCATTTGACAGTTCTGTCTTCTGCCTTCTTTGCCATGATTTGCCTAGAATAACTCTGCTCTGTGAGTAAGAGGAAGGGAACATTTCTCCCGAGCTGGACCGGACACATCTGAATCCCAGATGCAGGTTGACTGGAGGGTTGACTAATCTCCTTTAAGGTGACATGTGAAAATGTTCTTTCAGTTTTCTACCTCCAGTGGTCTGTATGTCACTCAATAGCAGAGTGTCTAGAATTACTGTTGTCAGCATAGTAGTCATCTTAGTTGTTCTTTAGAACCATAGGATGGTTTGGGTTGGAAGGTACCTCCAAAGCCCATCTAGTCCAACCCCTCTGCAGTAAGCAGGGGCATCCTCAACTATATCAGGTTGCCCAGAGCCTTGTCAAGCCTCACAAGTTTGCTGTACCTCTTGCTCTCACAGTAAGATGATAGCCTTTCTAGAGATACTTCTTTGATGTGAAAGGGGCTTGGTGAAAGAATGAATGTATTCCACGATCAGCACTTAGGACCATACTTAAACTGAACAGAACCACAGGCCTTCACATTTTGTGGAGAAAGACCTGTAGGTGAAAATCAGATGCAGAAATGCCTGGAAATTAGCTCCGTGCCTCATATTTATGCTAGCCAAAAAGTGCTCCTTGATATTGTCTGTAGCATCAACAGAACTGTTGAGGCTTAAGATGGAGAAACAATCCTGGAGGTGAAAATTTATCTGCTTCTCTTGGACCTCTTTCAAGCAGTTCAGTCTGAGGAACCAGGCATCAGCTCAGCCATAATTAGCAGAGTGGTAACTGATGAAATTGAGTTCTTCACATACAACAGACCATGAGGCCAAGGTGCTGCAACCCTTGCCAGCCTAAGTCTCTTGAACTGTCCATGAGAAGTCTTTTTGAAGCACATCCCTGAAGAACACTGTGTCCACTTTTTCTTCTAGAAGTCAATTCCCGTGACCAAAGAAGCTCCACATTCACCCCTCTGAACACTGGGGGAAGAAGCTCTGTTGTCTGCTGGGAGTTCAGCTCCCACAAAGAGAATTCTCTTTTATTTCCACCCCTAGAAATGTTAGAGTACATGTGTTTGGGAAAAAAATGTCAAGCTGCCTTGAGTCACATTCAATCAGTCTTATGAATCGGTATCTCTCTCAGAAATTACTGTGGTTATTTTATTTCTGCAGATGTTAAAGTTACTGGAAACAAGAAAAGGCTCCAATGAGACCTTATGGTGGCCTTCCAGTATCCAAAGGGGGCCTACAAGAAAGCTGGGGAGGGACTTCTTAGGGTATTGGCTAATGATAGGACTGGGGGCAGTGGATCCAAGCTAGAGGAGGGTAGATTTAGATTAGATGTTAGGAAGAAGTTCTTCACCATAAGGGTGGTGAGACACTGGAACAGGTTGCCCAAAGAGGTGGAGGAAGGCTCATCCATGCAAATTTTTAAGGCCAGGCAGAATGGGGCTCTGGGTAATCTGATCTAGTGAAAAGTGTCCCTGCCCATGGCAGAGGGGGTTGGAACTAGATGATCCTTAAGGTCCCTTCCAACCCTGACAATTCTGTGATTTTGTTAAGTCATGGCTATGTTCTGGAAAGCTGAGGTAATCCAGAGCCTGCAGTGGCTTGGGATAAAAACCAGTGATTCATTCTCAGTGTCATGCAGAGAACAGTTGGAATCAGATATTTGTTTCATTTCATTTGGTTTTTGACAGATGAAATGAGGTGACAAATTCCGAAGCACCATGCTAAAGTGAGACCTGAAGCTAGACTTAAAAATCACTGGAAGGGGGAAGGCAAAGCTTGACAACATTCCCTTTCTTTTCCCTCAAGGGGTTTTGCAAAACAAAGAAAAGCCGTTGGAAACAGTTTCCTCATGCATTTTTGCTGGTGTTTGAGTTCCCAGGCACTTGCAGTTGAATTTCTGTGCTTTGAAAACAAGCAAACAAACAAAACTAAGTATAGAAAAGGTAGCTATGTGCATTTTAGAAATGCAGAGCTCTGCACTCACAGCAGCTCTCAGAACTGAGGGCCCTCTTAACAACTTCCCATTACAAACTCCAGGCATGTTTTTGCCATTATTGATGCTGTTCAAAGTCAAATTCAGTGAGGGTTGCTGGGCTGTTACCTAAGCAATCTGTCGCTACTAGAGTGGAAGTGGAGCTGGGTGCATAAGAACAATAATCATACTTTTAGGGTCTCCTTATTGTTTTGCTTCAACGTCCAGGTGGAGACCAGTGACAGATTCCTCAGTGGTCTGTCCTGGGTCCAGTGCTGTAGGTGGGTGCAGAGTGGGTTGAGAGTAGCTCTGAAGAAAGAGACTTGGGGTTACTGGTTGAGGAGAAGCTCACCAGGAGCCAGCATTGCCCTCATGCAGCTCAGAAGGCAAATTGTATCCTGGGCTGCATTGAGAGGAGTGTTGCCAGCAGGTCAAGGGAGGTGATTCTGCCCCTTTACTGTGCTGTTGTGAGACCCCACCTTGAATACTGCGTCCACTTCTGTTGTCCGCAGCATAAGAAGGACACAGAGTTGTTAGAGCGAGTCCAGAGGGCCACAAAGATGATCCAAGGGATGGATCACCTGTGCTATGAGGATAGGCTGAGGGATCTGGGGTTGTTCAGCCTGAAGAAGATGCCAGGGGAACCTTAGATCTTCTATACCTGAAGGGATCCTGCAGGAAGGCTGGAGACGGACTTTTCATAAGGGTGTCTAGCAGGAGGACAGGGGGGAATGGTTTTAAGCTGAGGGAGCTTAAATGGAAGAAGTTCTTCAGCAGATCTTGGGAAGAAGTTCTTCAGTGCAAGGGTGGTGGGACTATGGAATCGGTTGTGCAGAGTGGTTGTGAAGGTGGATGAAGCCTTGAGCAACCAGTTCTAGTTGAGAAGCCCATAGCAGGGAGGTTGGAGTAGATGATCTCCAAGGTCCCTTCCAGCCTAAGCCATTCTGTTTCTCTGGTTTCCTACACTTAATTACTTTTATTTTACTGTATTATGCCTTGTTTCTCTTGTGAAGAAAAACTAGTATAGTAAGCATAGGGTTAAATGGTTAATGTTGTTTAATTTGTTTGTGTTTGGGCGTAAATAAATTGCCTCAGGCTGGTAAACAGAGGTGAAGAGCTGTATGCCAGAGGCTTTGGAGAATCTAATTAAAGTGCTCTATAGAAAGTCCTGGTGTATTTATCTCTATTTGCAGAGGTGTTTCAAGCTGTTTAAGAATGAAAATGTGTGGCTTTGCTCTCTCACAGATGTTTAAATGGCGCTGTGGTGTTTGGCTGGGTTCTGTTGTTCACATCTGAAAGAATGCCGTTGTAAAGGAGCACTGTCAATGCAATACTGGGACACTTAGGCAAGAAGGTGTCAACCTATGGTCACATCAGCCAGCTTCTGATTGCAGAAGGTCATAGAATGATAGAATGGTTTGGAAGGTACCTTAAAGATCATCTAGTTCCAAACCCCTTATGTTCAGGGACACCTTCCACTAGACCAGGCTGTTCGAGGCCTCAGCCATGCTGGTCTTGAACACCTCCAGGGAGGAGGCATCCACTACCTCCCAGGGCAAACTGTTCCAGTGTCTCACCACTCTCACTGGAAAGAATTTCTTCCTAATCTCCAGTCTAAATCTGCCCTCCTCAAGCTTCAGTTCATTCCCCCAGTTCTGCCACTACAAGCCCTTGTAAAAAAATCCCTCCCCAGCTTTCTTGTAGCCCTCTTCAAGTACTGGAAAGCAGTTCTAAGGTCTCCCCAGAGCCTTCTCATCTCCAGGCTGTACAGCCCCAACTTTCTCAGGCTGTCCCCAAAAGAGAGATGCTCCAGCCCTCTGGTCATCTCACAAGAGCAGAGCACAGGGGGAGAATCACCTCCCTTGTCCTGCTGGTCACACTTCTTTTGATGCAGCCCAGCACATGGCTGCCTTCTGGGACGCAAGCTCACATTGCTGACCCATGGTGAGTTTTTCATCAACTGACACCCCCAAGTCCTTCTCCTTGAGACTGCTCTCAAGGTACTCCTTGTCCAACCTATATTGTGCTTTGGATTCCCCTTACCCAAGTGTAGGACCTTGAACTTGGCCTTATTGAAGCTTATGAGGTTGGCTTGAGCCCACCTCTCAGGCCTGTCCAAGTCCCTCTGGATGGTATCACTTTCCTCCAGCATGTCAGCCGAGCCACAAACTTAAGTGTCACACTCAAGCTTGCTGAGGGTTCCTCAATCTCACCCTCCATGTCACTGAAAAAGATGTTAAACAGCACTGGTCCCAGTACCAACCCCTGAGGGACAGCACTTGCTACTGGTCTCCATTCAAACATTGAGCCATTGATCACAGCTGTCTGAGTGCTGCCATTCAGCCAATTCTTTATCCAGCAAGTGGTCCATCCCTCAAGTCCATGCTTTTCCAATTTGGGAAACAGGCTGTCACACAGGACAGTGTCCGGCACTTCACCCAAGTCCAGGTAGATGATACCAGTTGCTCTTCCCTTATTCACTGATGCTGTAGCTCCACCATAAAAAGCCACCAAGTTCATCAGTGCTGTTACACTCATGGATGTAACACCCAGATGTGCACCCACAGCTCTAAAGGTGTGCTGATGGGCTGTGGAAGCTGTGGTGGACGGTGACAGTTTGCTTCTCCTCTTTGCTTACACTTCCCTTGTCTCTGCAACAAAAATTAAAACAATAGGGAAAAATTAAAAGTCACTCCTGGTCATCTGTTTGCTGGGACACCTTGATCATGTGTCTGATTTTTCTACTCAGTTGTTCAAGCAGCAGTTGGAGATCGGGTCCTCATTATGTTATCCTGTCTGTTTGCTATTGTTTCAGCTTCCTTTGCTTGCTTAATGCAATTTCCTTGACAATAATTCTTTAC
The DNA here is from genome assembly GCA_033816785.1 of Picus viridis. NCBI lineage: Eukaryota > Metazoa > Chordata > Aves > Piciformes > Picidae > Picus > Picus viridis. The sequence goes on from CM066588.1 coordinate 25,908,142, forward strand.
CAAAATTTGATTGTGCAAGTGAAGTTCAAAAGCCAAGAAAAAAAATACCAGAAAATTTCATCTTCAAGCAGTTAATTATCATAATAAATAATCTTAAATCTGGTAGTATAGGCACACACCCAGTGTGTGTGCTCGCCTCAGGCCCAAAGATGGGGTGTCAAGCTGAGTCACCCAGTTACAGTGACAGCAGAGATGCAAAAGACCTAGAGTCATAGAATCATTTTGATTGGAATAGACCTTTGAGATCATTGAGTCCAACCACTAACACAGTACTGCTAGGTCACCACTGGACCATGTCCCTCAGCACCACATCTACATGGCTTTGAAATCCCTCCAAGCATGGGGACTCCACCACTGCCTCAGGCAGCCTGTTCCAGGGCTTGGCAACCCTTTTGGTGAAGAAATTGTTCCTGATGTCCAACTTAAACGTCCCCTGCTGCTGCTTGGGGCATTTCCTCTGCACTAGCACCCCAGCAGCCACTCCTTGGCCGTATGAGAGCAGAATCACTCTGAATCACCTTTTCTTTTCTCTTCTACAAAGAATCCCGGGGCACTTCAGAGAGATAACCCAGTTAAGTCTCAGCTCCAGCAGCTCTCCAGCCCAGCTGCAGTGGCACATTGCACCAGCCCAGAGGGGTCCTCACCACTCCTTTCCCAAATCAGAGTTTAAGGCCTCGACCTCTGAAAAAGGAAGTTGAACTACAGCTAAAGTTCTTAGCAGAGTCAAGTAATTGTCTGAGCAGCTCTTTTCTAATCTCAGAAATCCTTTTGTTAACCTGTGGCTTAAAGCACAAGATCGATGACCTTATCGTGCATCCTCTCGAGGAGCAATTTCATGGCAGTCTGAGTAAGCCACCCGACGGTGCCACCTGGGCTGCTTCGTCTTCACACAGTGGGGAGTATTGATTATACTTCAGCTAGCTGAGAGCAGTGGCAGGAATTGGAAACGGATCAGGCCTTTGATCCCTAACTGCATAACGAGGAAGCTTTGTTCTGCTTGCTGACACTCCCAAAGGTAGCCTCTTGCCAGCTGCTGTATTCCATAACCTGAGGAAGTATTTTCATCTTCCCCACTTTGGACTCTTTTCCTGCTGGCAATGAAAGACAAAAATGTATTGTCAGTATGGTAATTTTGATGACTTTACCATCCACCTGACCTGTCAGAATGGAGGGGAAAAAAATTGCTCACCTTGTCGCTGCTGCGTTACTTCCAAATTTTAAATAGTCCTGAAGGCACTACGTGTGATTGCATTATTCACACCGTGGAAATGAAAGGCGCTGCAGTGTGGTGTCTTCAGGATATAGATCCAAGCTCATGGTTTTCTTCATTACAGCAGCTCCTCCAGACCATCATACTCACATAGGTCTGTGTAGACACAAACCACATTGCTTCTCAGCAGCAGGAAGCTTGGAGGCAAATTTGACCATTGTCCCTCTTGTGACACAAAAAGAAGTTCAGGTTTGTGTTGTAATGAACTGCCTCCAAGGGTGTTTCCTAACTTGCTTTTTCCTTTTCTAAGCATGATGTGAAGCAGGGTCTGTCCCTTTCTGAGGAGGACAGAGGTGGTAATTAAGCAGCACCTAGCTTGAGACAGTTGTTTCTGAGCAGGTTCTTTTTATGAGGAGTTCTTGCACAGGCAGCGACTCTAGCCCAGAAGAATCCATTTTTGGCTCTCCCTGAAATGCGTCAGAGCTGGCTTCTCTGGCAGCTGGCTGTTGTGATCCTGGGCATTGTGCTCTAGCATGGGGGTTGGACTAGAGGTCCCTTCCAACACCTGCCAGTGTATGATTCTTCAACCAACATGACAAACCAAGCGCTTCAGGATAATGCAAAGACATGCCTGGTCAGGGTTGGGGGTGTGAAGATGAAGGAGACTCTTCCTAGACTTGATAACCCTTGCAAACCTCCTCCTCTTGCTGCCTGACAGCAGAGGACCTGCAAGCCTGAAGTGAAAGGGTTTATCCCAGGCACAGCACTAATTGCTGAGGTGAATTAGGGAGGATGGGTAGTTGTGGGTTGTGCCAGAGTCCATCTCATGTTCTGCTCACTCTCATCAATCTCTCTCTGTCAGGGAGCTTCTCCTCCAGAGACAGGCTGAGACCCTAATGGCTGAAGCAAGCAGGAAATGAGCAGCACATTTATAGTCTCAGCGCTGGGCTGAGAGCTCACATGGGGGCTGGTTGGGAGCCCTGGCTCTCCTGGGAACAGCAAAGAGTCCCTTTTTATTTTCATTCCATCTTTACAACTTTTACATCCACAAAATGTCAGCAACAGTAATGTCATGCAGAAGGACTTTGTCACAATCAGTGTTTACATGCTGCCTGTTTAAACAAGGGAAGTATTTATCTCTGTGCCTTATGGAGTTTTCAACCTTTGATCCATGGTGCAGGGATGTTACATGAGATATACACTGTCACAGGAATTTGGGGGCAGAGGGAGAGGTGGAAAAAATGAGAAATGAACACTTGATGTAGGGGACTTCACACATCCTTGCTCAGTGATGAGGGCAAGTGTCCTTCTGTCATAAGGTTACATGGGTCTGGGTTTCATATTTGTTGCCTTTGTATTGCTTTTATGATATAAAGTGAATTGTAAGGATTGGCAAGTGGGTAAAGAGGCCTGTGCTGCAGGAGGCTTCTTGGAATGATCAGTAATGATGGCTCTCAACATTTTAATGTGCCTTACGCTGCACTAATGGACCTAAACCAGCATTTTATTCTGAAGGGAAATTTGTTGACATCAGAAAAGTTGACTTGGCTGCTGCAGGCGTGTAAAGAACATAGAGCAGACTGTAATGTAGGAAAGGACTGAGGTTTTTTGTTTGTGACCTGGTCCAAACAGGAAGTAGTTACAATATAATTCAATTCTGAAAGTCTGGAAACCATGACAGTTGACACAGAGTGACATTTGAAGAGAAACAACCATGCATTTTCTTCTCCTTCAGACTCCTAAGTATTGCTGATGGTATTTGCTCTTCCTGCTTCCCTTTTTTCCACTCTTCCTGCACTGTCAGAACTACAAGATTTAGGGTTGTCTGCACCTTCACTTATGAAATCTTTTCTCCAGTAATTTCCAGTGCTTGTGATCTCCCCTGGCTCTGCTTCTGTGCTTGCTTCACGTCACAGCTGAGCAGCTGCCCCATCTGTCCATCTTGCAAAGGGAAGGAAGCGCTTCTGTGCTCATCCCTCTATAACTTGTCTTGCTGCCCTATGCTGCTGGTACTGGTGGGACCAGGGTGTGGGAGTCTGCAGCCTGTCTGTATCACACAGAGCCTTAAGGCCAACATATACAGGTAAGCCAGGTTCAACAGACATTGCACACACATACTAGCCCTGTAAGCCATACCACTTCCCTATAAAATGGGGCGAAGCACTGGAAATTGTGCAGTATTGAGTCATGGTTAACCTTTTAAAGAAAACCCTCTGGTGGAGAGGGGTGTGAGCCACTTGCTGTGTGCCTCACAACCAGGCTATTTGTATTAACACAGCAGCATTTTTTAATCTTTTGAAGGCTAAATCCTGGGATGCATGCCTGTAAGGACTCACTTAGGAAAGTGCAGAATAAAATTCCTTTTGAGTTTTGATACCCTTTGGTACCTGTGACCTAAACCAAGACAATCTCCCTTCAGTCACTCATTCTGCTCAAGTTCAGGGAGCACTAACAGTTTCACCAGATGCTTGACTCTCCAAATCCCTCAGAGATGAATGTTTCACAGCAGCTCTGTGAAGCAGGATTTTATTATCTCTTCTCTGGAGGAGGCGAAGCTGCAGTGATGGTGAAGCTATATGCTCAGGCACAGCTCACTCTGGCCTTGCAAAAAGGAAAGTATCAAGGTCAATGTGCTTCTCCAGCAATGGGATCACATTGTTCCAGTGAGCTGTTGTAGCCTATAGGTTGTTGTCGTGGGTACATGTGCTGGGAAGATCTCAGCACAGTCAGTCCTCTCAGCATCTTTCCTCTGAGAGTCCTCTTTCACCTTTGATAGATCTCTTAATAGGCTCATTAAGGAAATGGAGGGCATCTCGCCTAAGTGTTTGTCACATCAGTTAGTCTCACTTGCCTTCATTTCAACCCCAGACAAACTGGAAAACAAAATTGCCAAAGGCTCTTTGTGCACAGCCCCCAAGGACCCTGAAATCATCCTGAAAATGGTAAGGATTGAGAACAGCCAAGCTGCTCTATAGTATCTCATTTACTACTGGTGGAACTGGTGATGGCTTGGATACATGCCATCCCAGTCACAGGAACGATTAAGTGCTGTGTTGGGGCATGAAGGAGGGTGAAATGCAGGTGAGAAGTTTGTCTGCACCAAGCAAATGTGGTTCACACATAGGCCCCTAGATCTTACTCAGTCTCTGAAGTGCCACACAAATACAAGCTAGTCTGTACATAGGGAGTAAGGTAAGTTATTGCTGCTCTGTGTAAAAAGCATGGGAAAGGGACACTGTTTTCCCTTTCCTCCTCCAGTTTCATGCCTGGACAGGCCATGTAGCACCTTCTGATGGATCATCTGCCACATGGGTGGTGTCTTGCTGCCAGGGACAAGCCTCAAGATTTATTGAGGCGTTGGTGGTATAGTGGTGAGCATAGCTGCCTTCCAAGCAGTTGACCCGGGTTCGATTCCCGGCCAACGCAGGTGGACTTTTTTCTTATGATGTAGTTGCCATCACAGAAACGTGGTGGGACAACTCACATGACTGGAGCACTGTAATTGATGGCTACAGGCTCTTCAGGAGAGACAGGTGAGGGAGAAGGGGTGGAGGGGTGGCCCTGTATATCAGGGAGGCTCTAGACACCGTGGAACTAGAGATCAAGGATGACCAGGTTGAGTGCCTGTGGGTGAAAATTAGAGGGAGGACCAACAAGGTAGACATCCTGGTTGGAGCCTGTTATAGACCATCCAACCATGATGAAGAGGTTGATGAATTATTCTGTAGGCAGCTAGAGGCTGTCTCAAGATGGCCAGACCTTGTTCTCATGGGCAATTTTAACCTGCCTGATATCTGCTGGGAGTTTAACACATCAGAGAGGAGGCAGTCTAGGAGGTTCTTGGAGTGTATGGAGGTTAGCTTAAGAGTTTGCTTGACCTTCTTTTTACCAATAGAGAAGGGCTGTTGGGAGATGTGGTTAGAGGCTGTCTGGGGTCCAGTGACCATGAGATAACTGAGATTTCAATACGCAGTCAAGCTAAGAGGGGCAGCACCAAAACCTCCACTCTGGACTTCTGGAGGGCGGACTTCAGGTTACTCAAGGAACTAACTCAGAAGGTATCTTTAGGGCATTGAGTCCATCATCAGTAAATTTGCAGACAACATCAAGCTGGGGGCAGGAGTTGATCTGCTGGAGGGTAGAGAGGCTTTGCAGAGGGACCTCGACAGGCTAGACAGATGGGCAGAATCCAACGGCATGAGATTGAACACATCCAAGTGCCAGGTTCTGCACATTGGCCACAGCAACCCCATGCAGTGCTACAGGCTGGAGTCAGAGTGGCTGGACAGCGGCCAGGCAGAGAGGGACCTGGGGGTACTGGTTGATTGTAGGCTGAACATGAGCCTGCAGTGTGCCCAGGCAGCCAAGAAGGCCAATGGCATCCTGGCCTGCATCAGGAACAGTGTGTCCAGCAGGAGCAGGGAGGTCATTGTGCCCCTGTACACTGCACTGGTTAGGCCACACCTTGATTGCTGTGTCCAGTTCTGGGCCCCTCAGTTTAGGAAGGATGTTGACTTGCTGGAACGTGTCCAGAGAAGGGCAACAAAGTTGGTGAGGGGTTTGGAACACAAGCCCTATGAGGAGAGGCTGAGGGAGCTGGGGTTGCTTAGCTTGGAGAAGAGGAGACTCAAGGGTGACCTTATTGCTCTCTACAACTACCTGAAGGGAGGTTGTGGACAGGTGGAGGTTGGTCTCTTCTCCCAGGCAGCCAGCACCAGAACAAGAGGACACAGTCTCAAGCTGCGCTAGGGAGGTTTAGGCTGGATGTTAGGAAGAAGTGCTATACAGAGAGAGTGATTGGCCATTGGCATTCTACCCGTGGAGGTGGTGGAGTCACCATCACTGGAGGTGTTCAGGAAGAGGCTTGATGGGGTGCTTGGCTGCATGATTTAGTTGTTTAGGTGGGTTGGATTGGTTGATGGGTTGGACGCGATGATCTCAAAGGTCTCTTTCAACCTGGTTTATTGTATTGTATTGCATTGTATTGTATTGTAATGTATTGTATTGTATTGTATTGTATTGTATTTAAACACCTTCAGGGACTGGGGTTCAACCATCACCTTGCTGGGGAGCCTGTTCCAGGGCTTGAGAACCCTTTCAGTGAAGAAGTGTCTTCTAATGTCCAATTTAAACCTCCCCACAGTGTGACTTGAAGTCATTACCTCTGGTTGTATCACTTGTTACCTCATTCCAGCCTCCTTTGAGGGAATTGTAGAGAGCAATGAGGTCTCCCCTCAGCCTCCTTCTCTCCAGACTAAACAATCTCAGTTCCCTCAGACACAAGACCTATTCTTCAGACCTTTCACTCAGGTTTTGTTGCACTTCTCTGGCCCCTCTTCAGGTCATAAATTCTTTAAGTGAATGAAGAGATGGCCTCAAGATAACCTAGACCTGAAATGACTGAGAAGTACATTAGACAACTGCAACCAAGAATATGGCAGATAGTCAGCTGCCACTAATAGAACAAAGATAGCCTGATATGATTGGGTTTGAGCTATTTAAGATCGTTAATAAGTAATTAACCCATGAAGTGACTGTAACGGACATCATTTTAATCAAGGTTGAATAATTAACTTGCCAGGCGCGCTGGAATTTATCAGTGCCCAGCCAGGACAAAGCCCCTTGGCTGCCACGTTAATTAAAGATCCTCCATGCTCAGGGAACACTCCTAAAAGATGTCCCCCATGTCAGATTTGCCAGTTAATGCTCTTCTCCTCGCTGCCGCTCAAAGGCCACCTCCCCAGTTTTACATTCAATTTGTCTTTTGCCGAAAAGCTGCTAATTTCATGCTACTTTAGCCCTGCAGCAGCCAGCCTGTTGCTAAGCAACCTCCAAAATACCAAAGGGGCCACGGTCTAGCTGCTTTTCTGCAGCCCATCCTTATGCCTATTTATTTACTTTCCATCTTAGTTATTTATATAGCTAAACAGATTGCTTCCGTAAGATGGAAGCAGAGCTGTAAGCCTCTGAGCTGCATTGGGGTGCTTTTACTTGCGTGGTGTTTGTCTTTACTCCAGCACTGTCCTCTCCCCTGTTTTTACTGTTCATCAGCTGAACAAACTCCTCGTGATGTTTGTTGAGCTGGAGTGGCATCTAGGAGTGCACTGGGATTGTATTTTAAAGGCTTAGCCAGCCACAGACTGCTGTACCCAGTGTGAGATAGCAGCTGGGAACATGTTTGGTCCCAGTGGTCCTTGATGGAAGAGAAAAAGGGTCAGAACAAAGATGGCTTTGAGCCATTTCTCTGCTTACTTTATTTCTGGCTGCTTTATCTTCAGCTGTGTCTATGTTCCAGGCTTCCTGTGGCCCAACCAGATCTGCAATGAGTGAAAAGAAGGTTATGCCTCACCTGCCCAGCAGTGCTAGGGAAAGCCCTGCTGCAGAGGCAGTTCTGCAGGACAAACTGCATTTTTGTGGGGTGGGGTTGGGATCCCAGCCAGGGCACTGATTGGCCTTGTATCAGCCAGAGGAGCAGGTTGCTGGTGGAATGTTTGGTGTGTAGATAAAGTGGTAGAGCTTTTGGCTGCATGTGGACAGGGGAGGGTAGCAGACAAGTAAGGAAGCTGTTACGGTGCCATTTGTTCAGACATGCTCCTAAAATGGTGGGAGGTGAAAGTGGTTTGTGTGCACTGCTACATTCTGTGCCACCCAGAGAACCTCCTTGTTAAGTAAAAAAATACAACTTGAATTGCTTTGGGCGAGCAGAAAAGCACTGAGCAGATCTACTGCAAGAGGGCCTGGCTATGTTCATTTTGGAAGCATTGGTCACACCAGCATCAGTGTTGCTGATAACTTTGATGGAAGAACTGCCACACTCTTCACTAAAGGCTTCAGAAACAATTTGGATGCTCTTACAAGCTCCAGTATGTTGCACCTTTACTCCAACACAATACTGTAGCTTGAGAAAGAGGAGGATGAATTCTGTAGAGATTTATTTGGAACAAACAAGGACAAACTTGGGTTTTCCCCCTTTTTATATGTTTTTGTTTCAGCAAGCAGAGACAATATTCACTGCAACAGGCCACCCAAAGAAGTGGATGCCTCATCATTGGAAGTGTTCAAGGGCAGGTATAATGGGGCTTTGACCAACCTGATCTAGTGAAAAATGTCCCTGCCCATGGCAGGGGGCAGGGTGGATTTGATGATCTTTGAAGGTCCATTCCAACCCAAACTGTTCTGTGAGTCTGTGATTAAGGGGCAAGTGGGTCTTGAAATCTGGATGCAGCTTGAAGCTGCTGCAGAATTCAAAACTCCCAGCACCCAGCAGTGAAGAACCCAAGAAGGCTTCCATACTATATTTCTTCCACAGCTGTCCTGCCTGCCTTGGGTGGCTACTTACTAGCAGCTTCTTTGCCTGTCTATTGTAGTTTTCATCACAGGCTTCTTTCTGGTAGAAAAAGCTTTTTTCCTACTATGATGATCTGACCTTCTCTGGAGAAGGATCAAGAGAAGCACGTGAATGCTTGTTTTTGTACATGAAGTCCTGCAGAAGAGGGGTTGGGCACAAGGCTGAGTGCAATTTGTTTTCCATCAAAGTGAGATGAGGAAGGTGACGGTTTATGTCCAAATTGAGTTTTCTCCCTTATTTGCTTTAAGGATTCAATTATGCATCTGGAAAACTAAAATGTTTCTGGGAGCGGTTCACTGTGCTCATTCTATGTTCGCATCTTGAACTATTGGTCTTCTTGTTATTTATTTGCTTGTCTGTCACTGGGATGTCCCCTTTTTATGTACATGCTGATTGTCAATGCTCTGCTGACCTGCAGCTCCCTGTGGTTTTTTAATATAGTTGAGATTTCACAATCCAGGCTGTGCTGTTTGTGCTGGCATGTACCTTTTGGTGCTGTTCTTCACGCAGAGCTCAGAAAACAGGTGCTCAGGCAAGTATTTAAGGTATCTCAGGTATTTTCTCAGCTGAGCTGTGAACAAAACTCATGAGGCTAAAACAGCTCAAATGCCTAGGGATAACTTTTGCTGCCCTGTGAGGTTGTTTCAGGTATGTTTAAAAAGTCTGAGTTGACAGACCTAATTTTATTAATTGGAGATGGGAAGGGATAAGGATCTTTCAGTTGGGAAGATGCCAAGTGTTTAAAGGAAACACCTATGATGGTGAACACCTTGAATTACACCCAGAAGCAGGCAAGTGACTGGTGCATGTGGGGATCTCTGAGTTTCTAATGATTTTTTCCACCTGATGTACTCAGATTTGCTCTTGAACTTTCAGAGCTCTGGCAAAATATGGGGTTGTCTGCAACACTGAGGAAGGATAAAGTATACCTGAGCTGAGGAGGCATAGCTGCCCTACAACCGTCGGCTCACTGCTGGCGCTGCTGCCTCTCATTCTGCCTTAGTTGGTATTGTGCCCAGGCAGCTAACTGTCTACACCCTGAAGTCTCAAAAAGATCTGAGAAGACCAGAAGAATGCAAACAATGCTGATAATGTGAGCACAGATTGTACATTTCTAATAGATCAAAAAAATTATGTGAGCATAAAAATCCAGCATTGCCCAACTAAATAACCAGAGAGTTTCTGCAGTGTACTGCAGATAAGAGATGGCCAAAACCACTGGGATACTGAGCTAAGGTGCTCCATCTGTAGCTTCTCTTGCTGAGGCTAGGAGAAAAGAAAAGATCTGAGATGTTTCTGGTGTTTCTCAATGTCATGCTCCTGAGTAGTGTTAAGGAGCCTATCCTTTTCTTTTTTTTTTTTTTTTTTTTTTAAACTAGACCAGAGTAGGTTTAGGTTGGACATTAGCAGGAAGTTCTTTACAGTGACCTTGGTAAAATACTGGAACAGGTTGCCCAGAGATGTAGTTGAGGCCTTGTCCCTGGGGACATTCATAGTCAAACTTGGTGGGGCCCTGAGCAACCTGATCTAGTTGGAGATGTCGCTGCTCACTGCAGCAGGGTTGGACCTTTGAGGATCCCTTCCAACCCAAGGCATTCTATGATTCTGATTCTGTTGTGTTTTGTTTCCCCAAGATGATTCAATAGAGATCCCATCCATCTCAGTAGCGTCAGTGGTGTACAACATCAGGGGTATGGCGTGTGTCACAGGAATCACCGGTGTGCCTCATTCATTTTGCTCTCTTTAAAACTGAGGGAAGCTCTCCTATGTGCTGCTAAATCAATTGCCAGTCCCAGGCAACTCTTCCAGTTGCAGGAGTGTTGCCAAGCCCATGTTTAGTTCTCCAGGTTATTGCGGAGTTCTGCAGTGAGACTTTCGTAGAAGATACTGTGTGGCATTCAAAGAGGAAACCATTATACGGCTGAGAAAGGTGATCAGTCTGTCACTGCTTTTGAAGAGTAATTAATTTTAGGGAGTAACTAGAAACTGAGCTATTCTCCCACATATGCAGCAAGAAGGAGATCTATAACCTCTCAAACCATTATGTAGGTCACCTGGATTTGCATCCCATGTAATATCCATGTGGAGACAGATACTGATTTTCTTTTTTTCCCTGTCAGTTATTATAAATTGGTTTATTTCCCTTCATTTTCAGATCATCTTGTTTATACCATCAGATGAAATGTTGCAGTTCTCTATTGTTGTGGGCAAAAGAACCCCCAGGGTTTATAATTGCAGTCTCCAAATGAGTGAACAAAAGCAGGCGCTGATTTCCCCACTGTTCGTTTCAGCTGCAAACACGTTGCAACGGGATCGATGGAATCTGTCCTGAGTTCTGATGGATGATGGGCTGAAACTGCTGCCTCAGCATCCATAACCAACATCAAAACCAAGAGAAGCAAAGGCCTGCTATCTCTTACTCTTGCCTTTCCCCCATTTTTTAGCATTTTTTCCCAGTTTTGCTCTTCCAGCTACAAACTGTTCCCCCTCATCCTGTCACTACAAGCCCTTGTAAAAAGTCCTTTCCCAGATTTCTTGTAGGCCCCTACAGGTACTGGAAGGCTGCTGTAAGGTCTCCCCAGAGCCTTCTCTTCTCCAGGCTGAACAGCCCAAATTCTCTCAGTCTGTCCACACAGGAGAGGTGCTCCAGCCCTCTGATCATCTTCATAGCCTCCTCAGGACCCACTCCAGCAGTTCCATGTCCTTCTTGAGCTGGATGCAGTAGTCCAGGTCCAAGTACCCCAGTCCAAGTACTCACAGTACTCCAAGTTCAAATAAAAGACTGGGAGTTAGATGTGGAGGTTAGAAGAATATATGGGAATACCTCTGGTTCCCAAAGAAATATCTCATTAGCATGTGGAGAGCTCTTTGATAACTTGTGGGAGAACCTGCCTTCTCTCCCCTCCGCACATACCGTTGGAGCTCTTACAGTAAGCTTATTAACAGTCAAATCAAGGCAGGTTAATCTTCAAATCATATGTAAATACAGAAGCTTTTCTCATTGTGGGATATTGAAGCATTAAACGTCAATGCAGATTTTCAGAGCGGGAGGCTAGATGAGCACAGTTAAGCACTGCAATAGTTTTGTCTCCCAAATCATCTTCTGAGAACAGAATTTCCTTCTCCCTGTGCTCTATGGTGATGAATGAGGATTTAGCAGTGAAGGATTATGTGAAGCTTAGATTAGTGGATGCTCCTGGCAGTCTTCTAACAGCTGATCAGCTTGCAGGGTCCTGAGCTGCTTTCCTACCCTGGAGCTGACCCGTACAAATTCCAGGGGAATTTGTCCTGGGGAACGCTGAGACTTAGCTGCCTTTGTCTTTCCTAGCAGACAGATCTCATGTGAAATACTTCCCCTAGCAGATTGCTGTTCATCATCTTTGGTATAAATATACACAAGCAAGTCCTGTTTTCTGGGCTTTTTTTGGCTGCATTCAGTCCTTTGACCTGCAAGTTAATGCCTTCCTTTTTAACTCCATCACTGTGGGACACACCACTCTCCTGGAAAGTATCAGTAGTTTGTTCTTTTAATGTATAATGCATGAAAAAAAATCTCATTTTGGAGTCTTCAAGCATGCCTCAGTCTAGACTGCATCTCACAGTCCAACTGCCTGACTTCTGTACCTCAACTGCCAAGATGCTTAAACTGGTCTGTCTGGTTTTGTCCAGTTTAGCAGACACCATGTGCCATTTCCTGCTCACCCACATCATTTCAGTCTTAACTACTCTTTATCTCATCTTTACAAGAAGTCCTACTCTGGATTTACTTTTTGTTTTGGGAATGTGCCATAACTGTTGTGCTGTTTACACACAGAAATGTCACAGCTTTTCCATGAGGCTTCTGTCAGGAGATCCGCATGGGAGATATGGAACAAGTTGCCCAGGAAGGTGGTAGAAGCCTCATCCCTAGAAGTTTTTAAGACCAGGCTGAATGGGCCTCTGAGCAACCTGATCTAGTGTGAGGAGTCCCTGCCCATGTCAGGGGGGTTGGCCACAGACCTTTCCAGGGCTTTGTTATCATGCTCCAGGGGTACCAGCACAGCAGGCCTTGCCTCATCATTGAACAGCAGTGTACACTATGGTGGTCTTGTGCATGGCCAGCTCCAATGTGTTTGATGGACAGAGTATCTGCTGTGGTCCTGCTTTATTTCTTTCTTTTATTTAGCTACGAGGACTTCTCATAGTGCCTGGCTCTCCAGGTTTTCCTTCTTTCTTCTTTATTTCTTGTCCCATGTTATAGGTCAGGTGCAAAGTGACCATCAGTACAGACACTAAAATCTGATGACCTTCAGGCAGGTCATGTTGGAGACATGTTGGAGACGTGTTATTGCACTCTCCCTGTGCAGCATGGCTAGTTCCTAAGACACTTAAGATCACTTTGGAGAAAACTTGACAGACAGCATTGTAATAACAGCTGTAATAACACATGGCTGGTTTGCATTTTTCATTAATTTTACCTTTATTAGTCTTCCTCTGGGAGGTAGATAAGGGAAGGGAAGAAAAACATGGAGAGATATAGCTACTTTGGGAAAGAAAGTCAGGTGTGCATTTAGAATGAGCAGCTCTGAGTCCTGCACCCAGTTCTGAGTCTTTTCATGTGATACATGTCACTAATTTTAATGTGCTGCCTGATGTTAATTAACATCTCTTGCTTGTTGATTGTACGCTGTAGATGAAAAGCCAGTAGACCATGGGTGAAGGTAGTGACACAGATCCATACTTGCTGTGTGGTTATTGTTTGTATGAACCCTGAACTAGCTCTGTGACTCTGATCGAGCTTTTGCTTGATAACATTTGGCTCTGCTGCCTTGGCTTGCAGGCTATTTGGGTGAAATCCCTGAATTGAGCTCTCCTGAAACCAGGGCAGAAATCCATATAAAGAATTGCAAGTGCAAAGCATTCCCTATACAACTGCTGTGCTGGTTTGATTGGAGAATATGCTCGACCCCATTGCTTTTCTTGTCAATACCAGCTGAAGTGATAAATGCAACAAGTTTAAAATAAATTTCACAGGTAGTGCTGGGTTAGGATCAGTTTCTCATGGAACCTAGCTCTCAATGTCATTTGCATGCTCTCAGTGGCACACAAACACTATTCAGGTGCTGGATAGCCCCAGGGAATCTGTATCAGAGACATTCACAGTGTCAAACCGTCCTTAACCTTTGTCCCCTCAGCAGCCCCAGGGACCTGTTTATGCTGATGAGACCTGGAGGACAGGGATTCAGGGGACAGTGGCAGGTGTAGGAAGGTTCCTGGGACCTGGCCCTACTCACGAACTGCAGCCGCCTCCCTCAGTTGTGTTGTTTGTGGGTGTCTGCTATCGCTGCACTGGGAGGAGATTAAAAATGGGTCCCCAAAGGGCAGGAGTGAAAAAAAGAAACAGGTGGCAGAAGCCTGCTGCTTTTCAGAAAACCATTAAGAAGTTTCTGCCTTTTCTTGCTGACTGTTTTCCACATGGGTGTCCCCAGTGCAAACTAATGTGGCCCTACTCAGGGCGCATTAGGCTGAAGTAGCTGTTGGGATGTTGTGAAGCTCACCAGTGCCACCACTTGCCTTTGCACACAGGGGAAAAATTAAATCATAGAATCATAGAATCAGTCAGGGTTGGAAGGGACCACAAGGATCATCTAGTTCCAACCCCCCTGCCATGGGCAGGGACACCCCACACTAGATCAGGCTGGCCAGAGCCTCGTCCAGCCTGGTCTTAAACACCTCCTGGGACGGGGCCTCAACCACCTCCCTGGACAACCCATTCCAGGGCTTCACCACTCTCATGGGGAAGAACTTCCTCCTCACATCTAGCCTGAATCCCCTGTTCCGCTAGAATAAAAGGGTGAGGAAAGAGGAAGCCCCCACTGGAGCCCCCAGCACAAGAACATGGATCTGTCGGTGAGGGTCCAGAGGAGGGCCACAAAGATGATCAGAGAACATCTCCTACAAGAACAGGCTGAGGGGGTCGGGTCTGTTTAGCCTGAGGAAGAGAAGGCTCTGGGGAGACCTTAGAGCAGTACCTAAATGGGGCCTAAAGGAAAGCTGGGGAAGGACTTTTTATAAGGGCCTGTGGTGACAGGACAAGGGTCAGATTTAGATTGGACATTAAGAAGATGTTCTTCACTGTGAGGTTGGTAAGACACTGGAACATGTTGCCCAGAGAAGTTGTGGACACCTCATCCCTGGAAGTGTTTAAGACCAGGCTGGATGAGGCTTTGAGCAACCTGGTCTGTTGGGAGGTGTTCTCTAAATGTGCTGCAAAATCTGTTTGTTGTTTTTTTTAACAGCCAAAGGCTAGCATTTCCAGAATCTCCCAGTAAGATTTTATATTCCTTTTACTTGGTAGCAATGCTGGGGTGCCTGAATTTTCCCTTGTTCCTCCACCCCACCACCACCTCAGTTCATGAGGCAAGATACTTCAGCCAGACAGTTGACATCTGAAGGAAACTCTTGCTGAAGAGAGGAAATAACTTCTCGTGCCTCTGTAAAGTGATAGTGGCAGTGTGGAAAAGAAATATGAAATCATAAATTTTAAACAGTGAATTTAATTAATTAAAAATCAAAAGAGAGTAATGAGTTAATTTAAAAGGCTGCAACATAATCTGGAAGGGACTGAGCTGAATAATAATGAGTGTGTACCTGTAGGCTGGCATTCCAGCTACACTGCTCTTCAATCTGTTTCATGTTCTGAGAGATCAAAATGGGCGGATTTGGTTTAGGCAGCTTCATGCCCTCCATTAGCTGTAGTTTCCAGTTAATGTAAAACCTGAAATGAAGTGCAGACTTGACCCAAACTCTTTACAATTGCAGGCATCACTGTCTGCTTGAGAAACAGAACAAATGCTCAGAATGTCAAACTGCTGGAGCAAAGAATATCGAACTGCTGGCGTGGATTCGGGGGAGGACACGAAGGCGATCAGAGGGCTGGAGCACCTCCCCTGTGGGGACAGGCTGAAAGAGTTAGAGCTGTTCAGCCTGGAGAAGAAAAGGCTCCAGGGAGACTTTAGAGCAGCCTTCCAGTACCCAAAGCGGACTACAAAAAAGCTGGGGAGGGACTTTTTGCAAGGGCTTATAGTGATAGGATGAGGGGGAACAGATTGAAGCTTGAGGAGGGCAGATTTAGACTGGAGATTAGGAAGAAATTCTTTCCAGTGAGAGTGGTGAGACACTGGAACAGGTTGCCCTGGGAGGTGGTGGATGCCCCCTCCCTGGAACTGTTCAAGGCCAGGTTGGATGAGGCCTTGAGCAACCTGGCCCAATGGGAGGTGGCCCTGCCCATGGCAGGGGGTTTGGAACTAGATGATCTTTAAGATGATCTTCCAACCCAAAACCACTCTACGAATCTATGAATCTATGAAACACAATTAATGAAGAATATGTGTTTAGATATCCAGAGAGTGACCTTCCAGAGATTGGGGAGCCATTGGCTGGCCTGCTATTCCACCCTTTCTGATGTTAGGAGTGAGGCTAATAAATAATTGTACTGCTTTCCATGAGCTTTAAAAAACATCTAGGAACTCTGTGGAAGAAAATCCTTACACAGCAGTTGTTGCAGAGGAGCAGGATTATCTGTTTGGGTGGCACCCAGCTGATCTGGGGAGGTGAGAGGGGAGTTGGGCTATTTTCTGCTACATTCATTTTTCATCCAGAGAAGTGCTGAGTACATCTGCAAGGATTCCTCCTGATTTTGCAGTGATTTTGCTGGTTATGCTTTCTCCTAAGACTGAAGGAGACCAGGGTAATAGCAAAGCCCTCTTCTGTTATCTAATCTTCTAAGTGTGGTTCATCTGAATTCTGTAGCACAAATTAATATCACTTTTCAGGCTCCAGTGCAAATACTTGAGGTTATGTTTTAGGAGGTGAGACACCAACTTTCTGGAGTGTTTTATGCTCAGATATGGCCTGAAACAGTGCTGGGGGAGAGTTAGGTTGATTTTAGGAAACATTTCTTTCCTGCAAGAGTGGTCAGACATTGAAACAGGCTACCCATGGAGATAGTGGAGTCACTATCCATGGAGGCATTCAAGAAACATGTGGACATGGCACTTTGGAACATGATTTAATGGCCATGGTGCTATTGGGTTGATAGTGGAACTTGATGATCTTAGAGGTCTTTTCCAACTAAAACAATTCTATGATTCTATTGTTTGAGCTCACAGTAAATAATTCAAGACACAGAACTGGTTGACACAAGTTGAAGGCTCAGAAGTCTTCACTTTCCCTGTGGTGGGCTTCCCTGAGGGGAAGCATGTGCCAGCATGGCTGGTTTATCAGGAACTCCTCTGCCTCAGCAATTCCAGCCATGCTGACCTCTGCACGGCTGGGAGAGAAGCAGTCAGTCTTTGCTGGCCTCCATCTGCAAAACTGAATTTACATCTTGCCTGATCTCAGATCAGGAGAACACAGTGTGGTTGCAAGTGGGGAGGGTTTACCCATGGAAGTACATATGCTAAAGCACATCAAGCCCAGATTTTTCCACACATTCGGAGGATTATTTTAGGAGAAACCCAGGTGCATACACCCACTTCTTGAGAGAGGAGGGGGAGGGAAAAAGGCCATGTTATTTGACATTTTAAATAATGAAAATGAAACTTAGAGAAGCAGCCATTGAACTGTGGATCAGCCTGAGCATGGCAGTTGCTTTTCCCAAATGGTTTGGGGCATTCCTGTGAGCAGTGGCTGAGGTTCAGGGCTCACTCTGAATCCAAAAACACATCTAAAGGTGTTTATGTTGTGATGTCCAAAACAAGAACAGGTCTGTGAATAAAATCACAGCCTTCTCAAGGGCTGCATTGGCAGAGCAGAAAATGCTTCACTCATTCACAGAATTCCAGAATCACAGAATGTTGGGGGTTGGAAGGGGCCTCCAGAGATTATTAAGACCAACCCCCCTGCCTAGGCAGGTCCACCTAAAGAATGCCACACATCCGGTAATGGGATTTGAATGTCTTTGGAGATGGAGACTCCAGCACCCCTCTGGCAGCCTGTTCCAGTGCTATTTCACCCTTAAAGACGTTCCTCCTCATATCCCTCACCTGTGTGATGGAAGCATCAGTGTCGATGGGGGGTTTGGATGGTGCTGCAGGTGACGGAGTGTGCAGATGGAAGATCTGGGCTGTCTGCTGAGCTCAGATGGTCGGCAGGCCCTTTGTGCATGAGCAGAGAATATAACTCTGCTTTGGGATTCATGCTGCTTGACTTGTACCCAGGTGTTTCTCACTCGATGGTTGCGCTCAAAACAGTTCTTGCAGGTGAGAAGCTGTGAAAAGAGCAGTGAAAAGAGGGTGATACTTACCGTTATTGTTTCCCATTTGGGGGAAAAAAAGCCTGTGAACTTACCTTGGAGGCTGCCAAATGCCATTCCAAGTGCTCTGAAAGCAGTTTTATGTTTCCTTATCTGAAAGGTGCTGTGATCTTCCCAGCTTCATTAATAGATGAAAAGCAAGTCACAAAAAACCCGCCCGTTTCACAAGCTGGTGGTAGGAAGGGAGTGCTTAGCAAGGAGCTGCACATACCTCACATACGTAAGGCTTTCCAGTCTATCAGAAGATCCTATCCCTGTCAGATAGCAGCAAGACATTCCTGGGGGTGGAGTGAGAGTGAATTTATCTTGGGAGAGAGCAGGATTTTGCTTTGCTAAGCTGGCTGGTTTGCTCAATTCGGGAATTTTCCATTCACCTCTCTTATCCACCAGCATATAAATCTCAACAACTACTTGGGCTTTTAATAAATCTCAACAACTAGGGCTACTTTAAATAGTTAACAGTTTTCTGCAGCTCACCTGTCCTTCTGCTGGCTCTCCTCTGTCATCCTGCCTGCTTGCTGCTTCTCCAAAAATTCCTGCTTTAGAGGTATGCTCTCAAAACTGTCGTGGAGGGGGCTGACTTCCTATTCCTTCAGGAAAGCTGCTGCAAGGTAGATGTGTGGTGTTAGACTGAGAAGAGTGTTGTGCTTTCAAGATATAGGAAGCTGCTCTACATGGGTTTTATTGTCTTTGAATAGATTGTTCATCACTTCAACCCTCAAAAACCCTGTCTGAGGGAAGGTCTGTGCTGAAATGCTGTGGTGTGGCCAGAGAAGGTGGTGAAGAGCATCTTTCTATTTGTCTTTTCCTTCCTGGTTCCTCTGGAATGCTGCTGTTGCTGTGTCTGGGTGGATGTGTTTGCTTTAGTCAGTCTAATTACAAAGATTTGGTTTAATTGTCTTCATACTTAGGATTTTGTGGGCTGATGCAGAGTATAGAACAGACTGTTAACACAGATGTAAAATACAGGTTCGTTGGGATTTGTGGGCAGCTCAGCTCCATCAGCTTGAAACAACAGCTGAAAAACATCCTTTTAAAAGTAAAGATATGCATTAGGCAGCATCAAAAATCAAGTCCTTGTGACTGCCAGTTATAACATGCCAAAATGACAAGCCCTCTGTTAAGGGATATGAGAAGAGTTATTTGTCCAATAATAGAACAGTGCTGTTAAATCATCATAACCTTTCTTTTGTGGGGGGTGGGGGGAGAAGGGAAGGGAATATAGGTTCTGGTCCATAATTCTTTATAAACAGAAATGCCTGTTGGCTAAATGAGGCAAGACAGTCGCGGAGCTGCAGAGTAGATCTGATAATTTGCATTCTCCACCTCCTGCCCTTATGGCAGAGTTAAATTGGTCTCTCATTAGCAGGGGAAGGTTTGTTGTGACACCGCCGGCTCTCCCCACTGCGCCCACACGGCTGTTCCGCTGGAGCGGCTGCCAGCGGGGCGGGAGGGGCTGTGGGAAGGGACTTGCTTTACCTCTCACAACAGGTGCCTTTGTCAGCACACCTCGGAGGCAGCCAAGGAGGAGCCACTCTCAGCCCTACGCTTTGAACTTGTGCTACAAGATAAAAAACCTCCAACCATCTACCCCCACAAGGCAAAGAAGGTGAAGAGGAAGCGGTCAGGTAAAGCGCCTCGGAAAGACTTCAGCAGGGCTTAGCACAGCACGTATGATTTTTGTCCAGGTGACACAAAGAGCTGTCTCGTGAGCTGGGTATCGCTTCAGGATTGGAATCAAAGTCTCTCTGCCGTGGGAATGAATCGGAAAAAACCTGCGAGCCTTTGAAGAAAGCTGAAAACAGTGCACTGCAGGTGCATTTCAAGGGGAAAATACCTTTTCTTCTCCTGCAAGGGTTAAGCATGATCAGAATCTGCTTCAGTCTCAAGGATTTAATATCAAGTGCTGCATTTTTTTGTTTGCCATAAGCCTATTAGAACTCTCTCTGTTTCCTAGCAATAACATGTAATTTCCCCCTATTTAAGTGAAAGAGATGTTGGGTTTTTAATCCTGTACGCTACAGCTGTTGCTCAAGTTTCCTATTCAAATGCAAATAGCACCTGGTGCTATTTAGGTACTCGTGTAATCTTTGAGGAAGATACTCCGGGAGCAGAGGGAAAAAAGCAAGGTAGGTCTGACCCTGTTTATTCTGGAAAGTGAGAGCATAACCATATGCTACCAGCAACCTGAACTGGAAATTTCTACCAGATTTGCTGCATCCAGCACAGACTCTTTTTGGAGACACGTGTATGGCTGAAATGATTCATGTTTCTGGAGCAAGTCTGATTTTTTCACCAGGAAGAACAAAAGGCTGCCAGAGAAGATAAAAATAGTGGATGAGTCTAAGCAGAAGTGCTGATTTGGTTAGCAGTTGCACCTTGCCTGAGCCTCCTGGAAGAGCTGCAGTCTTCGTTGCATTTTCTGTGGCTGTTTTATGCTGTGTTAGAAATGGACTCCTTTTGGAGGGTTGTGACTTGATGCCATCATCTTCCTGCTGAAGTCAGAGTAGATGCATTTCAGCTCTGCATAAAAAGCAGAAGTGTTTTTAAAGGTTTTAAAAGAGAGATTCATAAACTTGTGGAAAATTCCAAGGAATGTCTGAAAGAAGTTGTCATTACACTAGTCTCTTCAAGTTTGCAAATAAGTCAGAAGGCACAATCCATTGGAAACTGAGACTCTGCTAACAAGAATCACATCTTTCACAGGCAAAAACTGGATATAAAGAATAAGCAATTGCTGCAAAGTTGGAGAACAGAAGTGGTTCCAGTCCTGCTGTCAAGCACTGACAGATCGTTTCTCGCTTGGTGCTAATCTGGTTTGGCTCCTGCTTTTTCATTTTCATCCTGATAGTGGAATTAAAACAGGTTCCCTGGCTACCACCAAACTTAAGGAAATGCCTTTTGCAAGGTGGATGTTGGGAGCATGAGCAGGTGTTTCAGAGCTGCTTCCCATGATAAAAGGCACCCTAGAGAGGAAAGCCCACACGGGAGCTGATTTGCTGGGTCATGTTTTCTCTGGTGACACTCCTTCCTCATTAGCTTCTTCAGGTGGGTGTGAGCAACTGACACGGAACTGAGCCAAGGTTCAGCCTTGGATTGTCAACCTGCTGCAGCTGCTAACGGCTGTTTGCCGGCAAAATGATGGAAGAAATCTCCATAACGGTGGCTTACGATGCCCATGTTTTTAGCCAGCTGTGTGAGGAAGACTTTCTGGCCAATCTGGTGGCAGTCAGCAAACCCAAAGTTATGGTAGGTGTTGCTCTTGCTCCTTTGCCAGTACTGCTGAAGGTTATGCTCTGCCCAGTAGTTCAGTCCTTCTGCTGAAAGCTATTATTTATTTTCTCTTTTTATGACTTTCTTTCAGAAATTTGCCTTTGTGCATCCCCACAATTAAAACAATTTCTTCCAGAAGAGATAAGATTATGAAAACAACATCTTACTGAGTTTAGAAGAAGGTGGTTGCTTAATAGCATAATAGTTAAAAGAGTGTTTTTAAAATAATATTGAGATAACAATTAAAGTGGGAAGGGGCACTAAATAATGTAAACCCTTTTTGTGGTTTAGTGTGTTAATTAAAAGCTGGGGCCAGGTGCTCTGCGTGCAGCCAGGGTCTGGGGTCTAGGTGAGTGTCATCACGAAGTCCCAAGAGAATCTGTGCCTTGTGTGGGAATGGTGATTTAACGCGCTTGTATGTTCTCTTGAATTCAGCTTAAGTATCTGTTCAAACTTCTTAGCTTAACAACCACTTCCTCCTTCTATGTTTTTTTCATGAACAGTGTATCTCTGTTTGAGTGACACGGAGAGCGTGGTCATCTTCCTCCCTCATGGAGATCCCAGCATTTGCAGGGAGCTGCATTGAGGGGAACTACTTTTGACTCCTAAATTTGGCACCAAAATTCATCTTTGGCCTCAAATTCTACAGATGAGCCCACATATGAGCCAGTCTGCCTAGAATCAATCAGAAGTCTTTGAAGATAAAAATGCTCTTAGAGGTGTTGAGCTTAAGTTGAAAGCAGAGTTAAAACTTCAGTCTAAGTTCGGATCAGGCTAATTCTTTAGCAACCCAGTCGAGCATTTGTGTTTGCAGATTTTGGTCTGTGGATGTGTTTGTATCCAGGTGGTTCACTAAGCTGTGACAAAGGGAGTTATTCTCAGAACAGGAAAAATTTGTTCTCTTGCTGTTTGTGTAACACCCCTCTAGGCCTGTTTCCTGCTTGTGTTTTTCTGCCTGTCCATGCTGAGGAGACCTCAGATGCATGAAATAGTCTCCTGCATCTCCTATAGAATTTTGAATGTAAACCAGAGTTCTGCCCAATTATTCTGATGTTTTTTTCTGTCTCTGGCCTTCTTTAGGCTAGAATTTGCAAGTCCTGTTCAAATGGTTAGCTGACAAAACTCTGCACTTTAGTGTGACCTGGTTGGAGGCTGGGCTCCAAGCAGGCTTTAAGCAGCGTATTGGCTGTATACTTTTTGGAAGAGGCACTGGATACTTTTTCTTCCATGCTGGATATTTTTAAACCCACATTGTACCATAATTTATTGCCCAGCCACAACCTTTTGATTTTTTTCTGCCATGACTATTTAATAAGACAGCATTTATCATTTTAACTGGAAGCCCAGAGCAGGTTCTTCCCTTCAGATAGGTACCCATGTTGCAGTAGGACTAACAGGAGCCAGGTGCCTGTGGAGAAGGTGCTAACTGGTGGGCTCTGGAGAAGCCCTTCTCTAGAGTTTCTGTGAGCAAATGATGGTGGCAGCGAGGGCCCCAAAACTGAACCAGAAGGCTGGAAGGGGCCTGTTTACAAAGACCTGTAGTGATAGGATGAGGGGCAATGGTTTGAAATTAGAGAACAGTAGATTTAGGTTGGATGCTAGGAGGAAGTATTTTTACCATGAGGTTGGTGGAACACTGGAACAGATTTCCCAGGGAGGTAGTTGAGGTCCTGCCCTTAAACATATTCAAGGTCAGGCTTGACAAGGCTCTGAGCAACCTGTTCTGATGGAGGATGTTCCTGCTTGCTGCAGAGGCTTTGGATGACCCTTGGAGGCCCTTTCCAACCCAAATAATTTTACGATTTTATGATTTCTTGGATGCCTTCTGTCCTGAGCTGCTTGTATATTCTGGAGCTGGTACTGCAGTTGTTTAAATTCAAATCCATGTGGTAAGAAAGCATTTTGTGGGTAGTTTACCTTGTGATTTAAGTCTTTGTGAAGTGCTGCCTAAACAAGCTTGGTGATGGCCTCTGTGTCTTGTAGAGCTGTGGAGCAAAAGCAGCGGACATTGTGTTATGTACATCTAGATGCCTCCAGATCTGGAGGAGAGAGCAACGGTTGTCAGGAGCACCACCCTACAGATCCACCCTGAAAATATGATGAAATAACCTTTTTTTTTTACCCTTTTTTAAAAAGTACTTCCCTAAGTAGTAACTACTTATCTCCAAGTAAACAGAGATACTTAGATACCATGACCATGGGAGGGGAAAGTTTTACTACTGCTGTTATTTGTAAAATTTGAGTGATTGATTTTAGTGTGAGCATATGTTCTTATCAACTCTTTTCCCCTGAATCAAAGAATCTTAATGTGCTTCAATGCATTATATAGCAGTAAATAAGAGATGTGTTTTGTGCAGGGTTCACACAGGAAACACTTAACTGTTCTTTTAAATGGTTGAGAGAGATATTAACTCAAGCAAATAATAGTGCAAACATCCTGAGGAGGTTTAAGATTGAGCTCAAGAGGGTTATGATAGGATTAGATGGTGTATGGGAGCTTGCACTACTAAGGGATGGGATCTGATGACTCGGAAAGTTTCTTTCAGTTCTGTGCTGCTATGTTTAATCATGGGACAAGCTGCCAGTGGGGATAGGTTTTGGCACATCCTGTTGATGCTGTCCTGGTCATTTTAGCAGACTGCATTAAGGTATGTGCTGTACATAAGGTAACTTTCTGTGGGAAGAACTTACAGAGTTTTTGTTTGCTCTCAGAGCTGGTGTTGATTGCACAGGTATTTTTTGAATCTGGGATTTTGCTCTTTGTTTTTGCAGAATGCAGGTGTCATGCATTTTTAAAGCTGTTTCTAGTGTGCTGCTCTGGTTGCAGAGAAAAGGTAAAAAATTGTGCTTGGAAGGCTTTCATCCTGTTTCACAGTCTGGATGCTAGAAGGGCTTTGTTGTAGCTCCAGGAACCTTGTTATGAGTAGCTCATTGCAGTTCACTTGGGTTGTGCAATCAGTCAGCACACAGAAGAGTCTCTCTTGCATAGACGAGAGCCACTTGTTACTGCATAAAGTGGCAAAGGGTTTACACTGAAACCAAACCAGGCCCAGGTCATTGAGGTCCTGGGTGGCTGATCCCAAGGCCAGCCCTGGCTAACCTTCTGGCATGTCCAGTGTCTGTAGGTAATGAATTACCTTCTTGAGGAAAACTGGAATGGGCTGCCCAGGGAAGTCACCATCCCTGGAGGTGTTGAAAGAACGTGTAGACAGAGCTTTCTGGGACATGGATTAATGGGCTTGGTGGTGGTGGGTTGGTGGTTGGACTTGATGATCTTAGAGGTCTTTTTCAACCTTAATGATTGTGTGATTCTGTTCTAAATCTGAATCATCTGCTGTTGTCCAGACCCATCAATTCTAGTTGAATTTTTCTGTGGGAAATGTCAGCTTTTCAGCAGTATTTTTGTAGCATTGCACTGATGCACATAAACACTAGACAATTCAAGAGGATGTAGAGGATCTGAGTTAAGGCTTTACTAAATATGCTCCAAAGCAACACTGTAGGATAGTGGTCCTCCAACACACCTTCTAATCAGATTAGTCATACTGCAGTGTGACCATGACATATGGCTGTTTTGCTGTGTGGTCTTGCTTTCAAGATTTCAAGTTACTCTGAAACTACTTTGCACAGACATGCAAAGCAGCATACACAAGTGGGCTGCTGTGAGGTTTGTGCAAGAGCTGAGTAGCCTTACTCAGGAATTTAAATTCTCAGCTTATCCGCAGAAAGCTTGAACCCAAGGGGTGATGAAAATGGTATACTAAGTGGTATAATCCTCTTAATCCAGAGTTGAAGAACATTCTTCTGGAAAGCTGCATTGTGTTTTCATTTCCCTGCCTGCCTTGTTATGTTTAGCTCTGTTCATGGGAACGATCAGCCAATTTGGAGAAATAATGTGTGGTTTCCATTTCCCACCAAGGTTGAACCGAGGAGGTTCAAAGCTGCAAAGTGGGTGAAAAACTGGGTTCCCTGGCAAGAGCACAGGGCAAGGTGGTCAGTGGGTTGAAGTGTAATTGGCAGCTGGCTGAACACTTTTTTTGGGGGGTGGAGGGTGTGTGTGTTGTTGATAAGCCTGATATTGTTTAGTATCTTCAGGCCCAGACAACAGAAGAGGATGAAACCCGGCTTTCATATGGGAGATGCTTGCTTTTCAGGTGGCTAAAGCCAGAGTATATGTGGTGGACACATGGAAAGGCAGGTCTGCTGATCAGAGGAAGGGTGGGCTGAGAGTAACTTCCAGAGGCTCAGCAGAGGCAAATGCAAAACCCTGGGTTCTTTTCTGGGTAGGAGTAACTCCATCATCTGTGCAGACACCTCTGATGCCTGGATAGCATCAGTGCAGAAAGTGTGCTGAGAGTCACAGAATGGTTTGGAAAGGAGGACCTTTAAAGGTTATCTAGTCCAGTCCCCCTGCAGGGAGCATCTCACATGCTGAAGCCAGTCTAGAAACCCCACAGAGGAAAGGGATATTCACAACCCTAGTAGCAGGAGGGACCAGGAGCTTACACACTGCAGGGAGATTACCTCCTCTCTGGCCTATTAGGACATGTATGTGACAGCAGATGTAAGAGAGTTTCACACTCTTGCTGAAAAAGCTATTCTGGTTGTCTTAAACATGCTAGAACTCCACACCTTTAAAAGATGGGACAGCCAAGCATGGAAGAGGTTTCATGGAACAAATGCTTGTCTGATACAGCTCACAGAATGTGTAATGTACACAAACCTAGCCCCACATGTGGAACTCGTGAATGGTGAAGCAGCACATTTTATATTACAGTAATGTGTAGCTGGCATAGAAATTTATTCTTTTTCAAGCTTATTTGGCCTTCATCACTCATTTGTTGTTAAACACGAGAAGTAATAATTAGTACTAAAATACCTTGGGCTGTTTATTTTTATATTGCTTTCCCCCTCCACCGCCTTTTCCCTACAGTCCTAAACCTCCAGTGTGCAGCACTGTTTTGCCACTCTGTGTTATGAGTGCAGAGTAGAAACTGTCCAAGGTGAAGCCATAGCCTTTGGTATCAGGGCAGAAGACAGTTACCGCGTTTGGTAGGCGGGAGGGCATGGGAATGAGCTCCCCACTTCCTGAGAAGCCATCAGCTGCTGCTGGGCTGCACCCAGCCCTGGCTTTTGGTATTGCATTGGTATTGCTCATCAGCCTGATGGTTTTCCTGTTTCACTGAAACTCTCAGTGCTGCAATCTGTGTCTGACAGTGTCATTGTGCAGCCTGTGTTTTGCACTGAGGTTCAGTGGCATGGTTCATCCTGCCCACTGATGGACAGAGATGACAGCTGAGCAGATCTTCATCTTTCCATTACCTGAGCTTCCTCTTTCATCCCAACTTCATTCCAGTAACACCTTTTGAAAATTAAAAAGTATTTAATGCTCTTTGGGAGAAGCATCCTGCTGTCCTTGGAGTATAACAGGTGGCAGCCAAGACACCATTTTCCATGATCTGTTACTCCCTTGCTGTTCAAAATCCGTTTCTAAGTTCTCATTTAAATTCATTCAGGGTTCAGCTTCCCATCTTGCATCTGGCATGCATTTTTGTGCCAGAGCACAGCATTCTGTACCATGACTTATTTTTTCCCCATGGAGGTACTTACGTGCTGTGACCAGCTCAGCTGCTGGTGCTCTCTTGTACAGACAGAGGAGCTTGAGCTCTTACACCTCCTGTTGTGAGGCATTTACACTCTGCACAAAGCAGTTCAGTGCCTCTGCTCTGCATCCTCTTCCCCCCCGCCCCACCTACTTGCATCTCCCAGGACTAGATGTAGTATTCCAGAATTGGTGCAGGATTAAAACTTCCCTAGTCACCTTGCTTTCTCCTACCCTAGTGCATCCCAGTGCTCCCATTAGCTGTTCTGCCACAGCCTGGCTCTGATGGCACAGTGACAGCTCCCTCACTGCAGAGGTGGTCTGTTATTTCCTACTCTCTTTCTTGTCTCAGTGTTCCCAACTCCACGCTCCAGTGTATGGCCTCCTGAGCAGTGCTGATGCAGCTATTTGTGGAGCTGTGTTATGAATGGTGCTGTTACAATCAAAAAATTTGAGTATACATCTGTTAAATCATCATGTTTTTAAGGATTCTTTTGGCCAGCATGCTGTTGAGCAGTGAGCAGGAGGGAGCGGGCTGTGGAGGAAGAGCTAGATCTCTTATACTAGATTAGCATAAGGGACATGGAACTACTGGAGCAGGTCTAGAGGAGGCCACAAAAATGACTGGATGGATGGAGCACCTCCCCTGTGGGGACAGGCTGAGAGAGTTTGGGCTGTTCAGCCTGGAGACGAGTAGGTTCTGGGAGACTACAAGCCTTCTGAAGAGGGCGACAGGAAAGCTGGGGAAGGGTTTTTTTACAAGGGCTTTTAGTAACAGGACAAGGGAATGGATTGAAGCTTGAGGAGGGGAGATTTGGACTGGAAATTATGAGGAAATTCTTTCTAGTGAGGGTGGTGAGACACTGGAATGGGTTGCCCAGGGAGGTCATAAATGCCCCCTCCTTGGAGGTTGTTCAGGGCCAGGTTGGATGAGGCCTTGAGCAGCCTGGTCTAGTGGAAGGTGTCCCTGCCCATGATAGGGGTTTGGAACTAGGTGATCTTTAAGATCTATTCCAACCCAAACCATTCTCTAAATGAATCTGCTTTCACAGCATGTGCCTCCCATTCCTTCATCCTCTGTTCTTCCCAGAGAGCAGGAAAGCTTCCAAGCTTCTGGAATAGTCCAAATGGTGCTTTCTTGGGACTGATCCCATCTCATAATGGGATTTAACATTAGCAGGAGATCAGCTGTTCCATGCTGTAGTTGAGCCCCACTTAGATTTGGTGTGAAGTCAGCACAGTGCTGTGACCATTCCCATAAATGCAGAGATATATGTGCAGTTTCCTGATTCTTGTTCTTTACTGCTCCTTCTATCCATGTGTCATCTGCAGATTTTATTAGCAGGACTGTATTTTCCACTTCCAGGACACTGATGTGATGTTTGATAGCACCAGATCTTTTACGAGTCCCAGAAGACTCTCTGTAGGATGTCATTAACCCCAAATGAAAAATGCCATTGAATAATGATTCTCTTTGACAGTGGCTTTTTGACCCATTTCCTAAGCTGTTTAATTCATGCTTTATGGCTGTCAGATACTCCTCTGGGGGGTGAAAAAATAAATGTATCATCTGGTAGCAAATCCAGTACTAGTGAAGACTGCTGTAACTGTAATGTTACCTTCATCAGTGAGAATTGTAGATAAAGAATAAGACAGCACCTATAGTGTGTAAGATACATTGGTGTGGAAACAGTTACATGCTAACAGTAGTTATCAGCTGGATCCTTATCATCTCTGCAGAGCATGTGTATGGGTTTCTGGGTTGCAGCTAACCAACCCAAGTCTTCCAGATGGTTTGATCTGTGGTTTTGAGATGCTGATAATACAGGGTTTTCTTCTGGTCTCAAAGTGAATCTCTGCTGTGTTCAAGGATTTACTGAAACTGAACACTGATGGACTGATGGCCTGCCTCATCTGCTAGTTCTTACAGTGCACGAAAGCCTGCAGCTGGGGCAGAAGGTTTAAATACAGCCCCCGAAAGCAGCCTTGTCTGTGCAGGTTTGGGAATCATACAGCACTTTGGATCTCTTGGGGCTGCTGTTCGGTGCTGCTGTGCGTGCCCTCCCCAGGGATGCTCTCCAGCAGCTGCATTCGTGGCCTACAGTTACCTGCCAGCTTCATGGTGAGGTGTTCTGAGGCCACCACAGAAGCTGGAAGGTGCAACTGGCAAAACCTGAAGCCTCATTAGAGGCATGGAGGGAACCTTTTTGGCAGATGAAGAGTTAGAGAGATGACAGAGCAGAATAAGGATTAGTTATTGCACTAAAATGCTGTACCATGCTTCAGTGAGTGCTTCCAGTTTCTTGGAAGCTGGACACTGTCCCACTGGTACTTTCAAGGTGCTGATCCCTTAATGTGCAGTTTGAAAGACTTTTTATTTTAGGGTTTTAGCAGTTGTGTTTATGGAGCTGGGCAAGCAGCACTAAGACAGGGCTTTTGAGAAAATGTGACAGAAGTTGTGTTACTTGCTGAAATAATGATAGTATTTGATATGACAGAAGGGGGTGTGAATGTCAGCACATGAGGGTTCAGCTGTATTAGAGACAAGGTGAGTATTTTCTGCCAGTGGAGTAATGCACTAAGGAGTAATTGCTCTTAGTAACTTGTGAGTTTGATAGATTTCTAGAAGCAATGAAAGGTGTTTTAGCATCAAGGACCTCACCACATATCAGAGAGGCCCAGTGTGACAACATTAACATTCTCTTGATGGTGTGATGCAGAATTGATCTAATATTAACACCTGGAGTGTGTGTTCAAAGAACACCATGAGGTTCTCTACTGATGAATGTATTACAGTATTACCAAGGTTGGAAGAGACCTCGAAGATCATCGAGTCCAACCTGTAACCACAAACCTCACAACTAGACCATGGCACCAAGTGCCACATCCAGTCCCCTCTTGAACGCCTCCAGGGACGGCGACTCAACCACCTCCCCGGGCAGCCCATTCCAATGACGAATCACTCTCTCGGTGAAGAACTTTCTCCTCACCTCGAGCCTAAACTTCCCCTGTTGCAGCTTGAGACTGTGTCCCCTTGTTCTGGTGCTGGCTGCCAGGGAGAAGAGGCCAACCCTTCCTGGCTACAACCACCTTTCAGGTAGTTGTAGAGAGCAATGTAGCTTGCCTGGGCATCATGCTCTCTACAACTTCCTGAAGAGAGGATGAAGCTGGGTGGGAGTTGATCTCTTCTCCTTCATAAGTGGGAGATAGGACAAAAGGAAATGGCCTCAAATTGCACCAGGGAGATTGAGGTTGGATGTTAAGGAATAGTTTCTTCTCCAAAAGGGTTGTCAGACCCTGGAATGGGCTGCCCAGGGCAGTGGTGGAGTCCTCAACACTGGAGGGATTTAAAAGCTGTGTAGATGAGGGATAGGGTTCAGTGGTGACCTGGTAGTGCTGGGTTAATGGGTGGACTCAATCTGAAAGGTTTCTTCCAACCAAAAGCATTCTGTGATACTCTTACTGTTCAGAGTTCTGATCTAGCATCCAGCCTCTGTCTTGGGAAGCAGAGATTTTGTGGCCTGATAACTCAGCAGAGTCATTATGGAGTTTGACAAGGCAGCTGGTGTCACCACTCCTGAGGCAGGTTTCAGAAGATGTATTCAGCTGGGGGTTTATTAGCTGAAAGCTGTGGGCTCTGTGTTCAACATTGATAGGTTTTACAGCCATGATAATACCAAGATTTTGAGCCTGGTCACTGATCCATTGCTAGCCTGATGTCAGCAGATTTCTATCTGCAAGCCTGTGAGATAGATCTGTGTTGGCTTCAAGAGGTTGTTTCTTTGCTAAGTGAGCCAAGAAAATCACTGGGGACTTGTTGCAGAATTCTGTTGCCACAGGGATGGATGGTGGTGAAGACTGCACTTCTCTTCCTGCTCATCCCCCTACAGTCAGCAAGGACACCTCCAACTAGATCAGGCTGTCCAGGGCCAGATTAAGTCTCATCTTCAATGTTTGCAGGGACAGTGCCTCAGCAACATCCCTGGACAACCAATTCCAGTGTTTAATCACTCTTGTTGTGAAGTTTCTACTAATGTCCAACCTAAATCTACTCTAGTTTAAAACCTAACCCGCATCCTGTCACTACAAGCCTTTCTAAACAGTCCTTCCCCAGCCTTCCTGTAGGTCCCTTTCAGATACCGAAAGGCAGCTCTAAGGTCTGGTTGGAGCCTTCTCTCCAGTCTGAACAGCCCAAATCCTTTCAGCCTGTCTTCATAGGAAAAGTGCTCCAGCCCTCTGGTCATCTTTGTGGTCCTCCTGGACCCACTCTAGCACATCCATAACATACTTCAAAACGCCCTTCTTCAGATCCCAATGTTGCTTTTCTGTATTCCAAAATTCATTTTCACTTTGGGCTTTATTATAAACTTACTCAATTGAAAACATTTTTATTATTAGTTTTTATAACTAGTAATGTTATTTATTATTTTATTAGAAATCAATTCCTCACAGCAAGGGTGGTGAGACAGGCCAGGTTGGATGAGGCCATGAGCAACCTGGTCTAGTGGAAGGTGTCCCTGTCTATGGCAGGGGGGTTAGAAATAGATGATCTTTAAAGTCCTTTCCAACCCAAACCGTTCTATGAATCTATGATCCTCACCTCTGTTTGAGCCAAAAAGGCAACCTGAGCATCATAAAAGCAGTGCTTGAAATGGCTGATGATTTGAGATACTTGCAGCTGATGTCTGTCAGCTCAACCCAGACACAAAGTACAGGTAAGGGTGTGAGCATTGAGATGCTGCTGCACACCCTGAAAGGAAACAGTTACATCCACTTTGTCAGCAAACACCCATTTTGCATTTAAACTGCCTCTGGTCAACAGGAATCCTGTGGGTAAAGATACAATAACATTTGAAACACACTAAATGGAAAGTATATGTGTGCAGGTAATTTCTGTGATCCCACATAATGTAAAGAATGCCCGAACAATGAAAGCTCTGCCACAAAAGACTAGGCTAAAAGAAACTGCCAATATATCCCAAGGCCATGGGTCAGGATCAGATAATGGAGGAATTGGTGCTGAGCAGCCAGCTGGGACAAGGCCCTGCTCTGGATGACACTTAATGTGAACAGCAGGGCTGCAAAGATATCAGAGTGCTGGAGCACTTCTCCTATGAAGACAGGCTGAGAGAGTTGAAGCTGTACAGCCTGGAGAAGAGAAGGCTCTCGGGAGACCCAATAGCTATAGTTCAATATCTGAACAGGACCTTCAGGAAAGCTGGGGAGGGACTGTTTAGAAGGGCTTGTAGTGATAGGATGAGGGGCAACAGTTTGAAACTGGAGCAGGATAAAGGTTGGACATCAGGAGGAAGCTCTTTACAATGAGAGTGGTGAAACACTGGAACAGGTTGCCCAGGGCTGTGGTTGAGGCCCTATCCCAGCAGACACTTGAAATCAGACTCAGTCTGGCCCTGGGCAGCCTGATCAAGTTGGAGGATGTCCCTGCTGACTGCAGGGGGGTTGGACAAGATGGCCGTTGAAGGGTCCCTTCCAACCTAAATCTGTGAATCTTTGCCATAAGGCAGAACAATTCTTTCTTTGAGCCTTCTGGAGTGGGTGTTTTTTTAAGTGTGTATTCCCCAGTCAGTGTCTGTGCCTCTCAGTCACAAGTATTGTGATGAGAGCAAAAGTTTATGATGGTATTTGGAGATATGGTTGAGGGAACCAGGATTTTGTTTTCTTCTGTGTAGCTGCACAGGGAGCCTTATTGAGTATCTCTGAGTCTCAGCTCACATTTTCAACTTAAATCACTGTGTACTGAGTTTAAGCAGATCTTTAAACAGCAGGGCTGTGGAAGAGTCATGAATTCTGCCAGGTTCAGCAGGTTTAGATGAATGGAAATACATCGTGGAGATTAAAATCTGACAGGAGGATCTGGTGGTGGAAATCATCCCGTATCACTGACTGGGGCCACTGCCATTTGGATCACAGTAAATTGCACAGGTGCTCTGTACATTTTGCAACCTGCCTTTCCCTTCTTTTTATAAATTCCTGGGAGGGAATTTAGATCTTTTGACAATGGGCTGGTGTGGAAGAATAAAATGAAGATTAAAATTCACAGCAAAGCTGGTGTCCTTTGCCTCCAGCCAGCTTTCAAATTGGATTTGTATTATCCTGAAGATTCGCATCAGGAGGTCTTACATTTTCAGAGCTGGCAACAAGGAGACTTGCAGGAGGAAGGAAACTCTACCCTAGCAAGGAAGGGATTCTTTGTTGTGCAGCAAGGTGCTCTGCTGGTATAAAAAGAGCATTTCTGTCAGGGTTTTTTTGTTTGGTTGTTTGGGGTTTTTTTTTTTTTCAAACATGAGGTGGAGAGATGCTGGTCTGCAGTAGGCACTCAGACAGGCACGCATTCAGCAGACAATCTCTCAACACAACCAAGGTTTCCAAGGAGTTTGAGGGAACATAATCTTCCTGCAGACAGATGATAAACCAGCATCTGACATTCTGGACCTTTGTTGTACTGTGTACAACACATCAGCTGGAGAATAACAACACCATGGACCCACCTTTACCCATAACGGTGACAGCCAGTGGGCAGAGCTGCTAGCTTGCCCTAAACCAGGCTGCCCATGATGGTAAGGCTAGAATCAGGTGAGGTCTGAGAGGCTGCTTCACAAAAAAAAAAAACCCAACATTTTTATCACATTGCCTCCACACCAGGTGTTAGAGAATGTTTGATGAGGTTTGTGCGTGTTTTAGAGGGGAAGGTGTCTGGGTCCTGAATGTGATGCTGTTGCAGCTAGGAGAAACACTGCTGAGGGCTGTTCCACTTGATTTCAGACCTCTGCTGAAATAGCTTCTTATCAGTGAGCCATTCACCACACAGTGATAACAGGAGAAATGGAAATTCTTCAAGCTCTGTTCCAGCTTGTGAACTTTCTTCAGGTAGCTGCTGATTTTAATCCCTACATTTTTGTCTGCACATGAATGCTGCAGATTTTCTTCTCTACAGACTACCCAGCACAAAGAGTATAGTGGGAAATTATGATTTGCCCTTTTTCCTCTCAGATTTCCTGCTTGTAGCTGATAAGCTCACTGGAGATAGAGTTGATCAGATTGCATTGCATAATATCAAAATACAACATCCCACTCACCCCCTTCAAAGTCTAATCCAAGAGACAAGTCTGTTGTGTCAATATGTAACTCTGGGTTTTGTTCTTTCTTCTCCATTACTTCATCCTCCCAAAAGAGCAATGAATTGCTTGTCTACTTATGAGTCTTGCTCTGAATGACAGACACTGCAGGATATTTTTTCATGTTTTTTAAAGGTGATACAGTTCATAGACTCATAGAATGATTTGGCTTGGAAGGCACCTTAAAGATACTTAGTTCCAACGCCCCTGCCATGAGGGGGTTGCTATCAATGCTTACCCAAAGCAAGCTCAGGGTGTTCCCACATCAGTCATTGGCATACAGTGTAACCAAGCCTTTGCAGGGATGCAAGTCCCTAACCTCAGTCTTGAAATGCCAAGCAAACCCATCACCAGTGAAACAGAAAATCAAGTCACTGCCTTCTAAGAAAGGAAAAGGAAAGCCTTGAGCATTTTGTTAATTGGCTTTTTTCCTTTTCTTTTGCTCTCCCACAGAGGTGAGAAGCAGGAACGAAAAAAATATATGAAGAGAGCAGAGATCACAGAATACTGTCTGCATGTACTGTTTGTGTGATGGGATGATGTGTTTATGCAGTGCTAGATAGAGAAAAGAAGTGAGACTCTGGGAAAGAGATTCTCTGCTCAGTCTGGCATTGTGGCAATGCTGGAAATTAGAAACTAGGTAATGGGATTTTTCTGTCTGGATCAGCCCCTGGCTGTCTTCAATATGTTCAGGAAATCACTTTACATCTCTGCTTCCATTTCCTTGGCTGTCAAATGAACATAATGATAACTACCTCCTCTGAGTGCTTGTGCTTCATTAGAGCAATAAAACATTTTGGAGGAAGGAGTCATAGCTGTGTGATTTACGAATCCAGCACAGTCAGGCTGAACTGTATGTAAACAGCTAAAGGAATTGCAGGAGGAGGGAAAGGTCCTCGGAAGCAGGCACACTGCCTCTATGGAGGATCACCAGGGAAGGTGAAGCAGAGCCTTCCAGCCCAGTCTGAACAGGAGAGCAGCTAAAACCAAAGTATTTCTGTTTCTTACCTGCCACATGCCACCTTGCTCTGGTGAATCCCTCAAGCATTCGGTGCCGTAGCCTGCTGTTTTTTGTCTGAAAGAGGTTTTGCTTGTTCCATTTGTCTGTGTGGATGTTTTATTGAGGTGCTCTTTTTTCCATGTACTACTTGTGGCATGATTTTATGCTTGAACACAATAAAATAAAACAAATTGGGGAGATAAGATACTGAGATAAACAGATGAGCGATGTTTATAAACCATAAAAGTCTGCTGAATTCGATAACCATCAGTTCTAGCCAATATATCCCATGGTGCTAAAGAAAGGAGAGATCAGCATTGCAGAAGCTTTTACAGGAAATTTATGAGCTCGCTTTGTTCAGGAGCAATCCATGAAGATTGAAGCACAGCTAGCACTCTGCACTTATGAAGGGGTTTACAGAGAAGTCCCTTCTTGAATTCACAAACTGTTTCAGGGAATTAAATGGGGGGGGAATATGGAAATGGGCTTTTAAATTGTTGTTTTTCTCTCCTGTTTATCAGTGTGTACCCAGAAGAAAATGCTGTAATAGACTATCAAACTCCTCTGAGTAAGGCAGCTGAGTAGACAACAACAGTGAAGCACAGTCCCTGCTAAAGTCATTATGTGTACCTGTTCAAGTTTGTATTTTATGGGATAAGTGGATTAGCATGGACTGGTTTGCTAATAGGAGTTCCTCCTCCCTCAGCCTGTTAAGACAGAGTTCCACTGTATTTAAGTGCTGCTTTCCAGTTAAGATGAGGTGGTAGCATAAAGGTACCAGCATGTGTAAGTCTCTATTCTTTCATCCAGCACAGGAGCCATATTCTGTGTCACAGTATACTCCCTTGCACCCCAAAGCTTACACCATTTGTAGTTTGATCCCCATTTCAGCTATTCTTCACTGTCACTGTTGCTAAGACAGTTGTTGCTAAGCTGTTTGTGTGCTGGAGAGCGTACCACACACATGGACCACCCTTCACCCCAGGCCACGGATAGCTGCTGTAGCAGTGAAGGAGGAAGCTTATTCCCCACGCAGTTCAGATGGC
Organism: Picus viridis; assembly: GCA_033816785.1. Classification (NCBI taxonomy): domain Eukaryota; kingdom Metazoa; phylum Chordata; class Aves; order Piciformes; family Picidae; genus Picus; species Picus viridis. The sequence continues at coordinate 25,944,052 of CM066588.1, forward strand.
CCACTCATGGCCTACTCATAGCTACACGTTAAAATCTGAGTAAAGGAGCATCATGGGATCACAGAATGTTAGGGATTGGAAGGGATATCTAGAGATCATCGTGTCCAACCCCCTCCCAAAGCAGGATACCTAGGGCAGGTCACACAGGAACATGTCCACATTTTGAATGTCTCCAGAGAAGGAGACTCCACAGCCTCTCTGGGCAGCCTGCTTCAGGGCTCTGTCACCCTCACAGTAAAGAAGTGTCTATGCATGTTGAGGTGGAACTTCTTATGTTCCAGCTTATACCCATTGTTTCTTGTCCTATCACTGGGCACTACTGAAAAGAGCCTGGCGCCTTCATCCTGCTACTCACCCTTATTTATAGGCATTAAAAAGATCCCCTCTCAGTCTTCTCCAGACTAAACTGCACCAGGTTTCTCAGTTGTTCTTCATATGAGAGGTGTTCAAGTCTATTAACCATCCCTGTAGCTCTCCATGGGACTCTCTCAGTAGATCCCTGTTTCTTGAATTGGGGAACCTCAAACTGGACGCAGGATTCCAGATGTGGTCTCACCAGACCAGAGTAGAAGGGGAGGATAACCTCCTTAGAACTGATGGACATGCTTTTCTTAATGCACCCCAGGACATGTATAGGTAAGAGTGGTTGGTGGGAGATGTTCCTAGGCATGAGGTGTTTAGGAAGAGACTGGATGAGGTGCTTGGTGCAATGGTTTAGTTGGTTAGATGGTGTTGGATGATAGGTTGGACTCGATGATCTCAAAGGTCTCTTCCAACCTGGTCTGGTCTATTCTATTCTATGAGGAAAAGAGTGTGAATTGTCAGTGAATGGAAGGAGGTGGAGAGAAGTTAAAGGAAGCAGTTGACTTGTTCTTCCCTGCTCATCATACAGGCTTTGATGTGTTAAGATTGGTTTCTGGTGATTAAGTGCATGTTAAATTCTGCCTCATCTAGATAGCAAATACAGGATGAAACAGAGAAAGAAGGCTGCTCTCAGGCAGCTTAATAAAATAACCTTTGAAAAACGAGCATGGAGAGCTGCAGGGTGCTGGGTGTGAGGTTGTTACCAAGAAGCAGCAGGCTCAGTCTGGTGAGGGGCAGCTGTGGAACAGTGCTCAGCATAGGCAGTGGGTCACAGCACTACTTTTTACACCCTTTGCTGTCTCTGTGAGAGCTACGTACTCAGATCATTACCTTTGCGCTGTCTTTTGCCTCTGTCTCCTGGATTACAGAGAGAAGCATGATTTTCATTCACAGATGAGCAGATCTTACGGTTAAAGGGCAAAGGGGGATGCTGCTTCAGCCAGTGTGAGGCCCTTGGTGTGTCTCTGGGGGAGGTCAGTGGAGGCAGTCCCTAGCAAAACTTGTTTAAGCAGAAGGGGCTCCCTTGCACGTGGGAGAACTGCTGGCAGCAATAGGATAATGACTCTGCAATTTTTGCCTTTCTGCATTTTTCTCTATTTGCACAAAAAAAGTCTCTCTTGCATCTCCTGTTCCTTCAGACAGCAGGGTTTTTACTCAAGAATTCATAGAACCATAGAATTATAGAATTATTTTGGTTCAAAAATACCTTTGATATCATTGAGTCAACAATTCTGCTTGTTACACAGTGGGGACAGAGCAATGCCATCAAAGGTCCCCAGAGAGAAGCAGCATCACTCATACAGCACTGTGTACCCAGCTAAAAGGAGGAAATGAGGCAGAGGCTCTCCATGTTCTGTTGAAGGGAACAGAAGTGTTCTTTGTGTGCTGTGTTTGAAGTTGAAACTCTGTTTACCCAGAACCAAGCTGCTTGGCACTCAACCTGTCGGCACGGTTTTTGACTGGCTTTGCCTGTGGTTTTTGTTTCCCTGCTGTGGCTGGAGGCCAGACTGCAGCATTCCCACCTTAGCCTAGCAGCAGGCTGAGGCCAGGATTCAGGAGGGCAGCGGTCACAGGCTGTAATTTAGACATTAATACTCTTTCAGCCATAAACCCATTACTTGCATCCCCCTCAGGGAATTGTCCAGTCCTGTCATAGGAACACTCCTCTGCTCTCATCTCACTTCTAACAGTTCTATTGCTAAGGTATTCTTTTGGTGAATCATACAAAGCAGTGTGTTTTCTTCTTCCCTGTTCTCTTACTCATGATGTTGATGATTTTATTTTTCTTGCTACTTTTATTAAAACATCTCTACTTCTCTCTTGTTTTCCTTTAAATATCTGAATACTTAACAGAAAGATTTGTCTCTCTGTGAACTGTATTGGTAAGTGTTCAATGTGGCTTGCTTGAGTAGGGAAGGGGAGGCAACAGGGAGCACTTTATTCAGCAGCAGCTTTTCAGCACTTCCTTGGCTTCCTGTTTGCAAGGAGAGCTTTCAGACAGCCCTTCCAGCGTTCCTCTGATCTTCACATGTATGTTTTCCAAATTTCTTCCATAGGTGCCAACAAAAAAGCTGAAGAAATATGAGAGAGAGTACCAGACAATGCGAGAGAGTCAGCTGCAGCAGGAAGATCCTATGGACAGATACAAGGTAAGGGAGATGCTCTGTGAAAACCAGTTTGATAGGCTGAATGCCACAGGGAGAGCCCTGGTCCTAGTGGCTGAACTGAGGTGCGTGTACCGTGCTCACCTCGCTGGGATGTGCTGGTACAGACCCTAGGGAAGTGGCAGGTGCAACTCATCCCCTTTCTCGAACAAGCACTTTGAACACTTGGACTCAGTATTTTTTTTTCCCTACGAATATTTCAGTCAGGATTTGTAACTCTGAAGATATCCAGAAGTAGTCACATATAATATTTTTCTTCTTTCAGTTTATATGTTTGTAGGTAACTCTCCTGCTGTTGTGCTTTTACGGGAGATCTTCATGAGACGCAGAAACAAAGGGTGATTCTCAGCTACAGACACAAAAAGGAGAGAACACACATTGCTCTAGCACAAGCTGAGTGCAGTGGCATCCACAGAGACTTTGGGAAGATGAACTCTTCCTTGACTGATACGATTCTCATTACTCATCTCTGTTTATACCAAGCTTCAGTGATTTTTTTTGTCGTTGTTTTTTGTTAATGTCACACCTAGTACAGTGGGACCTGGAGCTCTCCTGGGGTCTCAAGGTACTGCTGCAATAGAATTAATAGTGTTCAATGTCCTGCTTTAAAGCAGCACAGAAATAAAGGTTCAGTTCTTGATATGATAGCTTGATAGTTCACCAAGAAAAGACTAGTTCTTTAACTTTGGATCAGCATTGCTTCTCTCTCCAATGTATTTGCCTTTATTGTCACTGCTATATTCTGTTGCCATGAGTCTGTCTGAGGCTCTGCCTCTAGGCATCTACTTCGCATAGTGTTCAGGAGGCATTTATTGCTTACCCTGTTCTGAAAAACCCAGTTTTCTTTAGGTGAAGTTGCCCATTGCCCAGGTCAGCTGGGAAGTGACATAGCTTACATATACCTGTACTGTTTTCTTGTTGTTCTTCATTGTGCCTTAGTATGTTAAGTGGTGTTGCAGGTGGTGTGAAGTCTTCCAGGACTGTGGCGACATAAATAATAACACAGAGTGCAACAGGTTTACATGGTCTGTGAGTGTGAGGGAAGTGCCCCACATTAAGAAAGCCACAGTGTGAAAATCTGCAGTGGCACACTATGCCATAATTCACAAATGTGACAAGAGAGAGAGTTACAGGTGCAAAGAAATTGAAACTGACTTTGTTAACAAAAGGTATTTACCTGTGAAAATTTTGTAGTTCTTTTGATGTCAAAGTGTGTAGATTTTAGTGATTGTGAGAACTGGGGCTACTGTGGCAGCTGAGAGCCAGTAATGGGTATGGCCTATTTGGCAAAACCACAGTTCACTGATAAACTTCTGCCCAAGTATTTTTCCAGTGGTTACAGTTCTGTGGAATTAAAATAATACTTAGAAAACAAATCAGACTTCATTAAAGCTGTGGTAGCATAGTAACTACTTCATCATGGGCGATGGACGGTGAAGAACATTATCTCCAAGCTGCAAATGAGGATAGAGAAGGCCAACTCTTTGGCCACTGTGTATGTAAGTCACTGTCACAGCCTGAGGTTTTGGCTTGCACTTTGGAAACTCATTGTGTGATTTTATTTTTTAATGAAGCCAGATTGGGTCTGATCCTCTTAGCAATGCTGTGGTTAGAGACAGGCCCTGTAACTGGTTAGTTCCACATTAAGTTCAAAGTTGGGGTGCATTCGTCAGCTGATGAGTGTCATGGAGGAAAGGCTTGTGAGTTCTCTCTGTTCTTCATCTTGCTTGATTGATTTTATTCATGTGTCAAGCTGAGGCTGGTAGGAATTGACATTTAAAGAGTGTTTTCAAAGGGCAGCAAGAGACTCAAGCTGTGTGGTCCTCACGTGGAGAAAGTGGGGAGCCAACTTTGCTTGCCCCTTAAATGATGGCTCTGCAGCCCTTGTGTTCAGAAATGCATTTCATTTTGGCAGCTCCAGTGCTGGACTTTGCCCAGCCAGGCTTGGTTTGGGACAGGACCGAGTCCATGCTGCCAAAGAGCCAGGATTGCCTGTGAGCATGGCATTGCTGTTAGCTTCCTCTGGCTTCCTATGCTCCCTGTGTGGGCTGTGCCCTGAAGGCCTCCCTCGTTGCAGTTCTTAGCGTCTATTCCCAGAACAAAATGAGGTTTTGGGTTGCTGCCCAGGAATAGGATGCTTCTTGGATGGGATCTCTGGAATGGAGCTCCCTGTAGAATATTCCTCTCATAGGTCAAGAAGGAAATGGGCTTTCAGTCTGCTGATAGTTTTCAGTTATAGCTGTTAGATTTTGTTGTTCACAGCTTGCTACTGCTTCTATTGCCAGCAGAGATTTGTCAGGACCACAGAGATACAGCAATGAAGGATGTCTTGAGTAAGACTCCTACCTGTGGCCTGGTCCTCAGTGGAAACAGCTCAATGGAGTGTTGGGAGCATAGGAACTGGACCATGCAGGCACTGGCATGGGAACAGCCCTGCAAATGGCACACGGCTGTCTTCTCCTCTTGGTCCATCCCTGCTGCACTGCAGAGGGAACTCGTGGGAGCCAGCACAGCTCTCACATGTGGATCTGACTTCCACTCAGGCATCCAGGAGAGCCCAGGACCCAGCCCCAGCAGGGTGAGGGCACAACACACTTCTTCCTTTCCTCCCCGATATTCTGTTCCTACAGGTGTTCCCTATCATGGGGATGTGAGGCTGAGCAGACTCCAGCAGCTGGGTATCCTGGGCAGGGTGCTCCCTCAATCCCACCCAGCCCAAACTCTCCATAAACTCCAGCAAAGGGCTGGTTTAGCAACATCCAGACTGCCGTTAACCAGTCGTGTTTTCTTGACAGGTTAAAGTCCTGTGCTGCAACGAGCTGTGTAAAGTGCCCAGGAGGTCCTGCCCAGCTCCTGTTCTGCTTGTTGGTTGTGATCTGACTTGCCAAAAGAACAGTATTGAAGTGCCATTATTTTGGGTGTTTTTTCCCTTCTGTATTTACAAGTATTCTTTAGGAAAAGTGTATTTATATTTTTTTTGGGCACCTTTTCACTTTATTTTCCATTGTTTATAACAAATTGTCATGTTTTCCTCAGGTAGATTTTTAAAAAGCACAAAGTAAATATGTTTTAAGTTGCTGTTTGTCACCAACTTTTATGGCTTTTGGTTAAAACAAATTGCCTGTAGAAACCATGAGGAAAAGCAAGTTGCATGTGCAGAAAAAACAGCAGTATAGTTCAGATGGTTGGCGTTTTTTTTAGTGCTTTTTTCTATTATGTTTGTTTTTTTCTCTGTGTTTGAGAACACTTCATGTAACAGGGTTTTGGTTGACTTGATGAGAAATTGCCAGAGTTGAGTCTGGGACTCTTTGATGTAAAACAAAGAGGATATAAACACACAAAGAAGGGCTGGAGTTTTGCAAGCAGACCCTGCTTATGCACACAGTTCTGTTCTGAGGGCAGAAATGCCTTTTCTTCTGTGGACCTTGTTGTGCAATGGAGAAGTCTGAATAAATGTGTTGTTTGGATATAACAGGTTTTGTGTGTTTGAAGTGGAAGCAAAAAATTAAGACCCTGGTCGTTTTTATTCAGAGCCATGGTAACTGTTGAGAGAAAACTTCAGCCAACTCATAATGTGGATCACTGTTTGTGGGTTTTGAAAAGAAGTGTGCTGGGGCACTTGTGGGAATGCTTCTTCATAGTCAACAAAGAGAAACCACAGACCACCTCCAGGAGCCTCTGTGTTGCCTCCCATGAGAGGTTTTCCTGGAGAGTTTGCTGTGAAAGCCTTTTGGCTTTGTAGGTGGAGTTTCATGGGATTTTCCTCCACAAGCAAGAGCCCTTTTCGGTGGGCTCATGAGGACTTCAGTTTGCTGACATCCAGAGAAGTGAATTTTAATCAGTGTTTTCATTCCCCTATTGAGGCTCTCTTCATACCCAAAGATCTGGGGTTTGGGTGTTTGCTCATCAGAAAACGTGACACTGAGTTGCTTAACAAGGTTTGTGACTCGTTACCACCCTGCTTGAGTAGCAGCACAGAGCGGATGCATCACCAACACTAAGCCTGTCAGGAGTTGCTCCTCAGTGCTGGCTGGAAGGGAGCAGAGGGTGGAGTTCAGCCTTTCAGCTTTCCTTAGCCAAGGCTGGCCTCCTGCTTCCAAATTTGCTGCCTTCTTTCCATCCAGTGTGTAGTGGAAGCTGGAACATACTGTCTTTCAAACTCAGAGCAAAAAACTCATTGAAGAATCAGCAGCATTTGGTTTTTGGGGGTTTTGTTTGTTTGTTTGTTTTTAATTTTTCATCTTTTCTGCTTTTGTTGGTATTTTTTAAAATCGTTTTATATCCTGTTTTCACTGTCTTTACACCAATGGTTGAAAGCAGTATTTGGTCTGTGACTGTACAGGAGGTAAGTTGATTTGCATTTGTGTGTCGCAGTGGTGTTTGTCCCTTGTGGAAATGCAGTATCCTCCTTTTAAAAGCTAGCCAGCATTCACCAGCTGCCTTTGGTAACCAGAAGGACTATTTGGGGAAAGAGGAGTCTCTTCTTTTACTGATGGTAGTCATTGAGCAGTGCTGAAGAGAAGGAAATCGCTGCCGTAGCCAGTAGATTGTAGGTGGTGTGCAGAGAGAAGGCAGGAAGTTGTCTGTTTACACCCAGGGACAACCAGCAGGTCTGACAGGTTGGCTCATGCCAGGTTACAAAGTGCTGCCTGTGATGTGAGCCCTGCTGTAAGGAGCCAGCTCCATCTGTTGAACTTTCTGCCGTCACAAGTGGTGTTTGATAAAGCCCTATTTCAGAGTTGTATAGCTGGCTGCTTATGAAAAGCTGTTTTCTGTTTATGTCTTTGCTGTGCAAGGTTAGGTTTTATTTAGGCTTGAGCAGATTAAGGGTTTCCTCCTGAGGAAGGAGGCAGTTTTTCACTGCTAGATCTGGGGGAGGAGCTGGAAAAGACAAGCCATCTAATCACCCATACTGCCATGTGTGGAGGATGAGTAAAGGTGGCTCTGTGGGAGACTTTTCAGCTGGGAGTTAGAAGTATGGTGAACGAGCTAAAAGCCTCTCTTTAGCTATTGACTGGATATCCAAGGTAAGAGATCTTTAACTTACTAGCAATGTGCCATGCCAGTTCCAGTTTAAGAGGAGGATAGTGCATTTCCAGCCACCTAGCTTGCTTACCCACTTGTCTGCGAATGCAAAGCAGGAACTTCCAACTTCACGTTGTTCAGCTTGCTTTGTGGACACTGAAGCTTTTGGCAAAAGCATAGCAAAAATGTTAAAGCAAACCTCTTTCTCAGTTTTCTGTGGAAGTTTCAAGAATTCACTGATTTCTTCCTCTAAGCAACATCCCTATGAGAAGGTGTTGGAGCTGCAGCTCCTGGCAGCAATACCATCCTGATCTGGTCCCAGCTTTTAGGTGACAAACCTCTGACAAATGCTCAGTGTCTCTAAAAATCATGATTTCTGAGATGGTGTGAGGAAAATACAGGTGTAAAAACACGTTGAAGTCTATTGTTATTATGACTATCATTATGATTCTTGACTGCAATTTGGTTTTACACTTTACATATTATCCTTACAGAAGGATTTTTCTGGTAAGAATTCTTTGTCCCAAACAGAATACAGTGCAATTAAAATAAAAAAGATCCCTGAAGTTACACATCTGTTAGCAGTGGTTATTTTAACTGTGTAAACCCAGAAACATTTTACTTACCGTTTCTGTAACAAAGCAAGTTATTTAAAGTGTGGTCTTCTGGAAAGGAAACAAACTTACTTTCCTGTTCAGGGCAGTGCAGCCTGGTTGCACAATAGGGTCACATTAAGGAGAGAATATTTGCAGAGGTTCTGCTTCCTGCCACAGAGGAAGCTCCCATACAGATGAAACCTGTTCTAGCGTCATCTTAGGAGCTGTGGTTGTCCTTTCTTGTTTAAGATAAGTATGCAAAAATCTCTTTGCAAGAGAAATGTAAATTAAATTGCAGTTTCGTGGTGGTGAGCTTGGAAAGAAAGAAATACCTGAGTGTAGCTGGTGAGCAGGGGGAAGTGATGGCCAGTGACTAATGTGCTTATGAAGAGAGATCACGTTTGGTAGGAAAGCATTCACTGAACAATTCTTGGAAACATTTTGCTGTCTTAAGTGCTGATATATATTCATTTTTACTGTTTTGTTGTTTGGTTTTTTTTTTTTTTTCCCTGGAGAACATAACTTACCTTTCAAGTGAGCACAGGTCCTTTTTGAAATCTCAGCATGTAGTAGGTTATTGTTCCTCTGCCTAGGCATTTCTGTATGAACTCGTTTTTTTTCCTTCAGTTTCCATAGTGCACAGATTCCCTCTGCAGCCTCTGCTGGAATGAAAGATACGCAGACATTGTGTGACTCAAAGTCAGCACTTTTTTCTCTGTTAAATTGTGTTTGAGGAGGGCACCTCTATTCTGTCCCACCTGGCTGTGTTCATCTGAAAATAAGGATGTGTGTTTGATGTGGGCTTCTGGAAGTCCACTGACCCACAGACATATTTTGAATATGATTCTGTTTCTTAGCCCTGGAAGAGCAGTTAGTGAAACTGATTTTTTTTTATCCATGAATTACCACTGCTCATCCTTCTCTTGTGTACTTAACCTTCTCTAGTTAGAGACTGCAGGCCCTGGTCCTTGATGCAGTGCACTCAGTGCAGGTGGAAATGGCTACACAGAGCACTAAGTTCGGCATTTTGTGCTGCCATGCCTAGTCCGCCTAACAGGTTCTGGGCCTGTTGCTGAGGCAGCGAGGTCCTCTCCATCTGCCGCTTTTACTCAGCAGATATCCTGTAAAACATGCACTATTGTAACTGCTGCAAGGAACAGAGCAAGTACACAAACAGCAATGCAGATGATAGGAGCTGTAGGGAGCACCTTGATAAATGCTGCTCTTTACTGGTCCTGCAGAAGCTGGGGACAACAGCATCTACTGAAAGGACTGTTTGTATGGATTGTGAAATGGAGCAGGACAGCTTTCTGCTTTCGATTGGAAACATTGAGTATCTCTTACACTGTCCTTGTTTGCTGCTGCTGGGTGGGATTTTATCTGCCTCATTTCTTTTGATGATACACAAGCAGAAACCAAGTGCTCCTGTGGAGGGGCCTGGGTTTACTTCTGATAGAGAAAGCCTACAATCAGGGAGTCACTTCTGTAACACAAACATCACCCCAGGGATATAAGTGGAAGAGCTGCATTTGCACTGCTGGCTTCATTCACTGCTGTTTCCCAGAGCAGCAGTCCTGTCTTGATGTGCACTTTTGCCTTCTCCATGGCTTATACCCACAGTATACTCACTTATTGCTCTTCAATATTGATAAGGATTAACTTCCTTTTCTTCCTATTCCTTTCTTTCTACAGAGGGAGAACCGCAGGCTCCAAGAAGCAAGCATGAGGCTAGAGCAGGAGAATGATGACCTTGCCCATGAGCTTGTAACAAGCAAAATCGCCTTACGGAATGACCTGGACCAGGTAGTGTGAACAGAGATGGGTCCCAGTTAGGCTCTGCTGATTTGGATCCATGTGATTCTCAAAATCTGGGCTGTCTTTGTGAGCCCTGCTGGGTGGAGGGCTGGAGCACCTCTTCTATGGGGACAGGCTGTGAGAGTTGGGGCTGTTCAGGCTGGAGAAGAGAACGCTCTGGGAGACCTTATAGCAGCTTTCCAGTACCTGAAGGGGGCCCATAAGAAAGCTGGGGGGGGATGTTTTACAAGGTCCAAGGTGGAAGAGGGCAGATTGAAGAAATTCTTACAGTAAGGGTGGTGAGACACTGCAACAGACTGCCAGGGAGGTTGGGGATGCCCCCTCCCTGGAGGTGTACAAGGCCAGGCCTTGAACAGCCTGGTCTAGTGGAAGATGTCCCTGCCCATGGCAGGGGTTTGGAATTAGACAATCTTTAAGGTCCCTTCCAACCCAAACAATTCTATGAAAAAATAGTTTAGGTGGGCCCTCAGAAGGCAGGAAAAGGCAACACTAGAAACTGAATCTGCAGTATTGCTGACATGTATATAGCAGTATGTTTGTGCTGGCACAGAGAACATCTGATTTACACAGTTCTAATTCCAGGCTGAAGACAAGGCAGATGTTTTGAACAAGGAACTTCTCCTGACCAAGCAGAAGCTAGTGGAGACTGAAGAGGAGAAACGGAAGCAGGAAGAGGAAACTGCTCAGGTAAGGTGTTTTCCAACTGCTCCCATTTAGCGAGGAAGTGCAAGAACAAGGATCTGCAGAAAGGCATGAATATGTTGCAACGGCAGAAAGGATTTTGTCTTCGAAATGTGCAATTGCAATTGACAATTTACAGTGCCAGTGTAAATACTTCTTTTTAAAAGTATGTTTTTCAGTGTTTTCCTTTGCTTTTGAGCTCTGAACGTTCACTTTTTTGTACCTTTCTTGTTCCTAGTATTTTAATAACCATTTTTATTGGTGGTGAGCAGTCATAACTAAGGAGATATGATCAGACTTCTTAGAATTACCTAAACCAGGAGGTGAACTTGTTGCCTTATCAGAGGCTGTTCTGGGTTCAGCTGCTGGTTCACTGAAACAAGGCTGTGAATGCTCCTTTCTGAAGCTAGAACCAGCAGCAGAACAGAGTTGAAGGTCAGGAGAATTTTTTGGTGACTAGCCTTGACCTTGTACTCCTTCAGCCTTAGCTTTCCAGTCTTAAGTGTCTAAAGTGCTGAATACTGGCACACACTAAGGTATATTTTAAAAGTGGAAGCCTGATGTTTTTGCCACTTGAGAGCAGTGACTACAACAATCAAATGTCTTTGTCTCTCTAAAATGGAGGATGCCAAGTTCTCTGCGCTAAACTAAAGCAGCAGAGGCCTTTTTCTTACTGAAAGAGCTCTCAAGATGTAATGGTTCTGGGCAGGGAAGGAATGACTTAGCTGTATTTTAATGCAGTGCCACAGACCAAAATAGACTATTTTTTTTCTTCTGTTACTGAGATGAGAGCGATAGTGCTAAGAGATTCTTCTTCTTGTTCCACTCCAAACAAAGAAATTATCTGTTTGCCCAAACCTGCTGTGACAGCGTACAGTAAAACTAGGAGGAGGTCACTGTTTTGTGTTCTGTGGAGCAGGGTGTAGCACCATTGAACACAGAGGAAACACAGAGGGAAAGGATGACTCCACAGGTGGATTCTCCAGGCAGGGATATACACTGTGTCACAGCACAGACTTCTTGGTTACAACTCAATATAATCAGTATTTGTATACTGAGTAAATCAGACACATGTCTGAAGAACTGAAGGTCGGTGAGAAGAGGCTGTAAGACTGTTGCAAACATAGCAGGGCTTGGAGAGAACAATCTGATGACACATTTTGAGAGTTTCTCTGTGTACTAACTCCCCTCCTTCAATTCCTAGCTGAAGGAAGTCTTCAGGAAGCAGCTTGAGAAGGCAGAATCCGAGATCAAGAAAACCACAGCCATTATTGCAGAGTACAAACAGGTACTGTTCTGGAGACACATTCTCATGTTTCTTCTTTCAGCCTTTTTCTGTGAGAGCTGAATTTTCTAAGTTGCAGATCTCATCCTTTCAGGAACGCACATTTCAGGTCTTAGAGAGCAAGCACTGGAATTTGTTGTGAATCTTGTTGTGGTTTTCCTAATAGTCTCCTGATGTAGTGAATCAGAAATAACCTCTCTTTCAGCTAACTTTAGTACTGTGGGCTTGATGCTAAGAGGCCTGGAGCATCTCTGTGAGGACAAAAGGCTGGGACACCTGGGGCTGTTAGCCTAGAGAAGAGCATCCTGAGGGCATATAATCAATGATGTTCAATAGCTAAAGGGTGGGAGGCAAGAGGTTGGGGCCAGACTCTTTTCAGTGGTGCCCAGTAACAGGACAAGGGGCAACAGTCACAAACTGGGACCCTGGAGATCTGAACAGGAGATAAAAATTCCTTGCTGTGAGTGCTGGAGCCCTGGAGCAGGCTGCTCAGAAAGGTTGTGGAGTCATCTTCTCTGGAATGATTCCAAACCCATCTGGACATTGCGATCCTGGGAACTCTGCTGTGGGTGACCCTGATTTAACAGAGGGGTTGGACTGCATGATCTCCAGAGGTCCTTTCTGAGATGCTGAGATTCTATGAATGCTTCTTTATTCTGGGGCATAATGCAGCACAAACATAAACCAGTTCATCCATAAAATGTTCTGGTCTCCATGTTCCAGTTCTGTACTGAATATGCCATTTTTCAGTCTCCTTACCAGCAGCAGTGGCTTTGTTAAGGGGGAATGCATATACCTGAGTGAGGCAGAAATGAAGAAATATTGGCTCTAACAAAAAAAAAAAATATTAAAGCACAGTCTGTATTTGAGTACAGTAATCTTTAGCTAAGAGACTGCTTTCTCTGCTCCAGATTTGTTCCCAACTGAGTACCAGGCTGGAAAAACAACAAGTGGCCAGTAAAGATGAGCTGGAAGTCTTGAAGGTGAGGAAGATGCCTCTGCATGTGGGTTGTTTCTGATGCAAGTACTGATAAATGCCAGAGATACAGAACATGAATGGAAGTTGAATGTAACAGCAGTGGTGTCCACCCAGCTGCACTGACAGCCCCACCAGCATTTTCCATCAGATGTAAACAGTGAAAGGGTTTATTTCCTTACACAGCTGTTAATCTTCTATCAGACAAAATGAAACTCTCAAATTGAAGTGCATGTAGAGTTTGGCTTTTCTTTTTCCTGTTGAAATAGATACTTTAGGCAGAAAACATAGAGAGAGAGTATTTACTTGGATGTTTTATGTAAATGGCATCTGTAGAATCTGTTGCTTCTCCAGCATGCACAGTGGAGGGGTCAGAACTGGCTGAATTGGACAATGTCTTTATTTAGGGTTCTGTAATTTAAGCAAAGTTGTTTTAAGGAATGGGTACAGCTTGGGCCACCCCCAGAATAAATTCAAAGCACAAACTTCATAGCAGTTCCTCTCCCTTCTCTAAGATTCCAAACCAGAGACATCTGCACAAGAAGTAAATGTCCCCTGGTGAGATAATAATAGCATCCCTCTGCTTTGTGAGTACTGAGTAGGCAGAGTTGTTTTCCCTCTGCCATGGCTTCTAGTTGTTTCTTTGCTACTCAGGCTGAACATGGCTTGTTGCTTTTAAGTGACTTTTTAGTGTTATTTGTAAAATAATTCTAATTCTAGGATTGATGTTCCTGTAATCTGCTGAAAGAGCTCAGTATTCTGTTTTAGTTTGGGTGAGCCAGGCCATCTGTGTTCCATCTTCAGCCATGAGTGACTAGTTCACTCCTCCAGGCAGCATAAGAACCTCACTGTCGTGTGGGCAAAAAAGGGCCGTACACTATGATGCTAAACAAGCATCAACAGCTCAGCACTGGCCCTTGCAGGGTGCACAGGCTGCTGGCTTGTTTCTGAAGACATGGAGAAGCTACCTGGCATTCTGCAAAATACCACAATCTGTATTAACTTGGTCAAGTGCTTTTGTTGAAGATAGAACGTCCCTGGAGTGCCGTTTACTCATCTGAATTGCACTAGCATCAATACTGCAAAATATTGCAAAGCCTTGGTAACAAGAGGGTGTGAGTAATTCTAATCTCAGAGCAAAGCCTCTGGTTTTAGAGCATGCTCACTAGATTTTAGGAATTTTCATAGTGGTTAACATACCCTGAGAACTGATCATGAATTTCTCAACTCCTAAGTTACATATGAAAACTGCAGTACTAGATGGTTTGAGATTACTGACCTTTAAAAGGCAGTCTAACCTGAGATGGATCTTCCAGGCGACACAGCAACTCCTCTAAAATGGATTAAAACTGAGCTTTCTGGGTGTTTCAGGGCAAAGTGATGGCTTGCAAACACTGCAGTGAGATTTTCAGCAAGGAGGGGGCACTGAAGCTGCCTGCTGTAAGCATGGAGAATAAAGGCATCGAAAGGGATGATGAGAAAGATGCACTGAAGAAGCAGCTGAGAGAGATGGAGCTGGAACTTGCACAGACCAAACTGCAGCTTGTGGAAGCCAAGTGCAAAATTCAGGTAGGTGGAAAGCAAGTTCAGCAGGGCAGTCTCCTAAACCTCATGCTTAGTTGAAAATAATTCTGAATCTTGCAAAAAAAAATGGGTGCAGAAGGGAGCACATAGACATACCAGTGTATACCTGTGAACTTTCAGAACAGTTTTTTGTCTTAAAAAGAATGAAAGTCAAATGAAAGGAGAGAGGTTTTTATTTGTATACCTAAGTATCTTCTGCTGATGCTGCAATTTCAATCTGTCTTCTGTCCCCAGTGCCTAGGAGGTTGCAAGAAGTGATGGATTGCAGGGACTGAGTTTGAGGGTGCTTTTAACTGTTTTGTGATCACTTCTGACTGTTCTGCTTTCTTAGGAGCTGGAGCACCAGAGAGGAGCCCTTATGAATGAAATCCAAGCTGCCAAAAACTCTTGGTTTAGCAAAACCCTGAACTCTATCAAAACGGCCACAAGCACGCAGCCACCGCAGCAGCCTCAGCCGGCCCTGCCACCCAGAGAGGGCAGCACATAGTGCCTGCCAGAGCCGCCACAAGAGCACAAAGAACAACACAACTCCAACCCTGGAGGCTTCTCCCAGTGGTCTGTCCTCCTGGGGAAAAGGACAAAAGGCAGGAGGAGTGCAGGCTTGAAGTGAAATTTTTTGGTGTTTCTCATTCATTCTGATGTGACCCTTTTCAAAGGGGGGAAAAGACACAAACGTAATTGCTGGTTTATGTTGAATTCTTACTTCCCAAACTGCCTTGCTGAAAGCCACGTTCTGATACGTTCATACTTTTACACTTTATTTTATATGACTAGATGTTAAATAAATACTTCAAAACTAGGTCTTTAATACATGACTAATTATTCAGAATTATTTTTATCTGGCATAGAAGGTTTCTTTCTTCTTCTGGAGGAAGAGGGAGGATGGCAGCTGTACAGTGCTGAAGCATAACCTCTGGGTAGAAAGCACAGTGTAATACGTACGTGGGTGTGGGTGTGTGCGGGTGTCTAGGATCACTTATGCCCTGGGACCATCTCAGAAGTTTATCTCAGCCACTGCGTCCTGCAGAGAAGCACTTTTTGTAAAGCTTAGGCCACAGCAAAGGTAGTTTTGTGCTCTCTGGGCACAATTGTTTATGAGCTTCCCTGATCCTTTCTTCATTTTGATGGTGGTTTTTTTTTTCCTCAGAAATGCAAGTTAGTGCAGTTCTTTCATAGCACTGTTGTTTAAAGGCTGCTTACAGCTGAACTGGAATTTAACATAAAGTGACCTAGTTCCCTTTTATTATTTTGTGTTTGTACTAAGAATTCCTTCCACTGGGATAAAGGGAAAACTGCTCAACAATTATTTGATGTTTTTTGCTGAGAAGCAGAATGGAGACCTTGCATAGTTCTGACCTTTTGTTAAACCCTCTGCTGTAATGGGGAGGTTTGGTGAATAAAAGCAATGAAAAGCTTTCCCTGGGTCTGTATTCAAATTCTGAATTTGACACAGAAATGAGGCATCAAATAAAACCCCACCCAAAAGGATTGTGCTGCAGTGATGAATAAAACATCACAGGAGCAAGGTCTGTTTGCTAGAAATATTTGGTCAAGGAGTGCTGCATTGATATTACTTGGTTTTATAAACCCAACCATTTCCAAGTGAAACACAAACCCTAGACTTGCCCATGGGGTAGACTTCTCTGATGATTCCCAAACCTGTATGGTTGTTTTGTATCTCTTTAAGGTAAGAAAATTCAAAAGCATTTGTTTTGACTGGACATAAAAGTGTTTATAGAAATACTTATTTCATGGAAAATTAAACTATTGCTTGAACTGATGGACTATTTTTTTAATTCTACCTGTCCTGTCTGAAGGTGGTCTTGCAGGTAAATGTCATTGCTGGACTAAAGGTTATGTATTAATTGTTCCACTGACAGAATTGTTCCAGGGATGTGAGTTCTGTTTTGATCCTTTTTTTGTTTGTTGTTGGTTTTTGGTTGGTGTTTTGTTTTTTTATTATTCTAAGGAATGCCATATCTTGTCAGTTTTGTACAATAAAATCTAATGATACCTATCCTCTGTTTTATTGTCAAGCATAATTGAGAATTCTTTTAAAGACGGCGCAAATTTAATGTTATCTCTCACCAAAGGAATGGTTCTGAGAGGCAAGTTGGGTGTTTGGAGTAGAGATCAAAGTATAACCACTGTCCTGACACAACAGTGTTCTATCTTATAAGAGTAAGGGTTAAAAAAATGTTAATTTAAAATGTACCTGCAAGAACAGTGACTGTCTGGAAATATTAATACAGTGAGGACAAAAAGGGGAACGGGGGAAGCAGAATGCATTTCTTGTGCAAATATTAAGAAAGATTCTTTTTTCCCCTCATCACTTTCTTGCCTAAATGTTTCCATTCTCTTGATGGGCTAAACCTAACCTTCAGTCATTCACTAACTAGTTCTGCTTCACACTCAAACTGCATAATATGTGTGAGGAGGCGATATTTAAGAATTCCTGGTGAACATCTGATCATTCCACGTGAGAAAACTGTGCCAATGAATGACACCAATGGGCTGACAGCTACCTGAATTTCTCATTTCTCTTAAATCATAATTTGAAATGGATTTAAAACCCTGACTGGAAAAATAAAATAAAAATAAGTAAGTAAATGAGTAAGACTGTAGTTCCTTGAGCAGCTGTGCTAACCTAACAGCTCACTGCTGCTCCAATATCTCACCCCTCCAACTCCTTTTATGCAGTGCTGTCCCCTGTCCTTGTTGTGGCTGATTAAAACCAACCAAACAAAAAGATGTGGGTGGATTTCCCACCCCCTCCTGTTAGTCTCTTGCTAAGTTAATGAGCTAAATCCTCTCAGAGGATCCAGTGAATGCAAGCAGATTGTGTGAGTGAGGCTTCCCCAGTTCCCCAAAAAGAACTGTTCTGTGATCTTGCTGTGTTCGGTAGAACTGGCTCTTGACACATCACCCTTCTCAGTGTAGCAGGTCCCTGACTTTAGAAGCTGAGTCTCTGTGACACAAATGTGTTCGCTACCTGCTGGCCATGGTGATTTCGAAGCCTTGTAGGCTGGAAACTGCCTCACATCAGCAACCATTTCAGAAGGTAGGGGCTGCAGTATCACCCTGGCAATGAGGTAAAGGCAGTCAACAATTCCCACCTTCCATGTGTATATCCAAGGGTTTGTAGCAGAGGCACTTAGAAGAGTAATAATTACATGGAAACTATCTTCTAAAAACTAGTGAAAGGAGAATAAAATAGCTCTGTGGTGTTGCCTTGATGAATAAGCACAGTTATATTCAAAAAGGAGAAGAGCCAGGCTGCAGGATTAAACCAGGCAAGGTGCAATCCTCCCTGCTGACTATACATGCTGTTGGGAAACTGAGCTTCCTGTGAGAAAACCATCCTGGGCTTTAATTAGCCCTTTCAGCAGTCTGTGACAGAGCTACATATACAGGCATCCCAGACCCACTGATCTGTCAGGGAGGGCTGGCTCCGTGTTTAGCTTTTCAGCAGGAAACCTCTTGAAAGTCTCACTGAAACAGTTATTTTCGTGTGGTACTGGAGCAGCAAGCATAGCTCCTAAGTCTGGAGTGATTCATCTTTTTCTTTCCCTGAGTCAGTATTAAACTGTCCACATCAAACTTACAAGAGAAATAATTTTAATTGTTTTATATTGGTGGAACTAAATCTAATTCTTTTTCAATGTGGTTGGGAATGCACTGGCCTGAAACAAAGCTTTTACTGTGATTAGAGACAAACCTCCAAATGATATTTTTAGTACAAGTGTTTTATCTTCCTGGATTCAAATCTGTTCCTGAGATGCCCAGTATGGGGGAGGAGAGTTTGTTTTGTTTTGTTTTTCACTTTAAAATGAAGTTGTTTTTACTTTGATTGTAACACTTTACAGGGTAAATGAAGCAAGGCTGATTTAGTTACATGGTACATCTGTGAACTAGTCTTGTATTATCTTTGTGAATCAAACATAGTATTCTCAAGTAATAGGACTTATTTCACTTAGTTTAACAAATTCTAAATGTACCCAGAGAGCATTAAAAACAATTAAATAGACAATACCACCTAGTGGTGTTAATCCAGGAAACTGCAAAGTCCCTGAGGTTTAGATGCAGTCAGGTTGAGTAAAACCAGTCTCAGGAGAGGGAGGCAGCCATGTAATCAGTACTGCCAGCTGGTAAACACATCCTGCCCATTAATTAGTATCTTGCTTGCTACAGTTATGTTAGTTTGCCTACACAGGTAAGCATTATTTATGCCTTGTTGGATGTTTTTAAAGGACTCCTCTTGGCTGGCCCTTGAAATGCCTTGTAAGATTTAAGCTTTCGTCTGTGCCATTGTGTTAAAAGCAACTGAAAACCAGCCATTTGCAAGAGGAGAGGAGACAGAAGCAAAAACGGTGACTATTCAGTCCCTTGACAATGCATGAAGTATGCCATTGATTGCAGAGTCACAACAGCACTTACTGACTGAATGTGGCAGTTTAGGAGTAGAGAAAAATTGGAGTTTACTGGGCCTGAAGTATCCAAACTTGGAAGCTAGGTAAGTCATGCTTTCACCACAAGGTAAAGGTAGGGCTGTTCCTTTCCTTTGAGTAAGTAGTTGTAGCAAAATCTGTGAAACTGCTTGTACATGTGGGAGAATGACACCTCTTCTTTTAATTTACTACTAGGCTCAGGGATAATCAGCAGACTTCTGCATAATCTTACATACCTTTGGCATGGAGGATGGGGCCAGCCTCTTCTCAGTGGTCCCCCAGTGACAGGACAAGAGGTAATGGGCATAAACTTGAACATAGGAAGTTATATCTAAATGTGAGAGGAAACTTCTTTACTTTGAGGGTGGCAGAGCACTGGAACAGGCTGCCCAGAAAGGTGGTGGAGTCTGTCTCTGGAGACTTTCAAGGCCTGCCTGGACATGCTGCTTTGTGATCTGCTTCAGGTGATTCTGTTCTGGCAGAGGAGTTGGACTCCAATGATCTTCAGAGGTCCCTTCCAATCCCTACCATTCTGTGATGGAAAACAGAAACACTCCTCTTACAACACAGGTTTTCTTCCAACTGCTAGAGAGAAACATGCTAGAGAGAACAGTGCATGCTCGAGAGAAACTCTTAGTAGATGTTGCTGTGGGAATGACAATGAAGATGAGGGCGGAGATGTTCCCCTGCAGCCTGAGGGATTGTTCTGGCTGACAAGTACACCTTGGTACAGCAGAACCCTGGGGAATGTGTTGTGCAAACAGCTGGCTGCATGAGGGCAGTGAGTATACGCTGTGCCAGACATCATCTTGAAAACAGAGAGACTTGAAGTAAATAAATTTTCATTCTACTAATAACCTACTGGGAGCTGTCCCACTACTTCCTTCCAAGTAATAATACTAGGGGGAAACACAATGAAGCACTCCAGTTTGCGCCTTTCAAGTTAGGCTAAGTATGCATCTGAGCAGCCTTTAAAACTGGGCTAATCCATGGATGGGTTTAGGGAAACTGGAATAATTTGCAGCTGGATAAATACTATTTAGTGTTGGATCAAGATCCCATCTCTCCCAAGTCAGAAATCTGAATCATTTATTTCAGGATCATCACTAATACATACAGGTTAACCCACTAGGAATACAGGGCTCCCCAGTTTCTCCTGGATTACAGCTGCTTTGGTACTGAATGTATTTCAAGCTACTTTTACCTGGAAATGGCTAAAAGATATGGGTAGAGGCTTAGGACATTACTTCCTCTGATGTTCTTATTCAGTGAGACTTGCTTTTATTTAACCTGTAAAGGAATCTGTATGTATCTTTGAAAAAAAAATAGATAGATAAATGTAGTAATATATAGGAAACAGAACCAGAAGGGATTATACATCAGAATACACCAAAAGGATTTGGTGTCATAAACGATGTCTGTGTTTTTCTATTACCAGAATTCTGGGCTGTACTAATTTCCTTTTGGTTTCTCTTATTTATAGATTTTATATAATACATGGATGGCACTAACAATGCAAACAAGAGCAGATGTTCTCAGATTTTTCACCAAATCCCCATCCCACTCTTTCCCGTAATCCCTGGGTTTGCACTGCTGCTGATACCACACTCAAAAGCTGTGTCAGGAACTCTCTTAAGCTTTGGGAACTGTTGCTTACCCATGGAAGGAGAATCTTTGGTTTCTCTGGAATGGGAAATGAGTGCAGAAAAGGATCTAACCAAGCATGATCCAGATTTCTGTGTCTGCTATTGAAGGCAGATGGACTTCAGGGCACTGGAAATGGCAGCTTCAAAACTCTGACTCCACCACAATCAAGCTGTCCAGGCTTGGAGTTACATTTGTTACCTGGGTGTGCCCCAAGTCCTAAAGAGTGAGGAAACAAGAGCCTCATAGTACTATCAGCCTTTGAAGTGAGAACAATGCGGTACTGCCAGTACTCGTGTAACAAACCCATGTATTATATAAAGTAGAACATGAAAATTTAAGTGTAATGCTCATTCTTCAAAGTCCAATTCCATGTACGTGGTCACAGCCAATGGTGACTTTTTTAACTGTTACGGAGTTGTTTGGATCAGTACCTTGTTATTGTGTGAATGATGCCTTGTCAAATAAATGGAAATGCAAACAAAATGAGAGTTAGGTGCTTGTTTTCATAAGCTGTTTACTTAGGAAACAGCTTAAATGTGTTTGCAGCAATAACCAGCTACTGTGTCAGGGTATCCAGGTGGGCATTTTCTAGCAGCAGGACACAGTGACTCAGCAGACTGCATGGCTAATTCCAATCCTTTCATTAGGAGAATGTACAAATTCACAAGGGGTAACCTGTCCCACATGAGTCTGACAGACTGGCACTGCCACCCTCGTCTCTGCTCCACACGCTAACCTGAAGTTCCCAGCACAGAGACCATACTGGTAAATGGGCTTTTCCTAACGTGGGTTGATATACAGCAGTGGGGAATAGGGGTGATTGCTAAGATCTTCATGTTTTGCTGGAGCACACAGGAGAAACAGGTAAATGAGCCCTGAGGCAGCACAAACTGAAGGAAGCGATACAGGGAACAAGAGACAGCAAGAAACAGAAAACTCAACCCATGATACTGACTCTTGGCAGTAAGAATGGCTGAGCAAGAACAGGACAACGTGGAATTACAGCAGTCAGAAGTATCCAAATGCTTTATAAAGTAATTTTCCCACGTGAGCAATTGCTCTAGGATTTCTATTTTATTAATCAAGATGACAAGGCATTGTTCCCAGACAACTGGAAAAGCACACAGCACTTCAGGGGGAAGATATTAAGGCAGAGGTAGAAAAGCTGAAGGTTAAATTTACCAGACCTAACATTTTGTATTGATTTACTTCCACATAACTATTCAAAGACACTTTGTCATCAGTTGCTATCAATGCCTACAGACAGAAGTAGAAGGAATGGCCATGATGTGCTAGATAAAGAAGCCACATCCTTTCAAAGCCCTCTCAGATGCTCTGAGACCCCTGTCTCTAGTGCTAATGAGGACTGAAGAGCATTCTGCACTGTATTTAGTCTGCCAGACAGACTAGACCAGGAGCTTCCAGCTGGGTTTCAGTACTCCTCCTAACTCTAAACTAGCTGCTTTCCCCTTCCCAGTACAGGAGCTGTTCTGGTTCTTATCCCCTGAGAGGAGGCTTGCTACTTGGCTCCTTGTAAGAATGCACAGAAAAAGAAAATATGGCTTTGTCAGGCTCTCTTCTGTTTCCAGTCAGGGGAGTATAAGGCATCCAGATGCTCCCAAGCAAGCAAACAAAAAACACAACACCCACCCATCCCCCCCCCCAAAACCCCACCCCAACCACACGCACCAAAGTCCCCCCAAGACCAAATCCAAACAAAACCAATAAACAAACCCAAACCCCAACTCTCTTTACAGATTAATTCCTGAATGTTCACTTAGAAAAGAAAAATAATCTCTAAGCCCATAGATCAGCAAAGGAGCTGGCACTCCTCACTTCGGTAAAATGGATGTTACAACTAGCACCCTCTTCTAGAGAAAGCCTACGTGTGAAATCCTGAGGGCCTCTATCCTGTCTTGGCTTCCACTGTTTGTAAGGACAGAATCACAGAACCGTTTTGGTTGGAACAGATCTTCAAGATCATCAAGTCCCAGCTGTTAACCCAGCACTGCCAGGTCACCACTAAGCCATGTCCCTCAGCACCGCATCTACATAGCTTTGAAATCCCTCCGGGGATGGGGACTCCACCACTACCCTGGGCAGCCTCTTCCAGAGCCTGACAACCCCTTTTTGAGAAAAAAAAAAAACAAGTGTCCTTCATGTCCAACCTAAACCTGCCCCGGTGTATCTTGAGACCATTTCCTCTTGTCCTATCACTTGTTCCTTGGGAAAATAGATCAACCCCTACCTCACTACAACCTACTCCCAGGGAGTTGCAGAGAGCCAGGTCTCCCCTCAGCCTCCTTTTCTCCAGGCTGAACACCCTCATACCCTCTTTCTCTCACCTTCTCGCACAACATTGCCGTTGCCTTTTTTTTCCACACTGGTTAATCTGAATACCCGACTCAGACCTGAGGATAAGGGACCTTTTCTTGGGTTTCAGTACGTTTGTTTTACTTCATGTATTATAAAACAGTGGTGTGAAACCCCTCACTGTACTTTCTATGTTGTACAAGTGCAACCGAAGTAGAAGAAATTTCCAGTCTCCGCTAAAAGAATCTAGATTGCGGCAGCACAGGAGGACAGCTCCCAGCGGCTGCCGAACCGCGGCCTCAGAACTCCCGCCTCAGCACCCAGCTCCCTCAGGGCGGCAGCCAAGGCCACGAGCCGCGGCCTACGCAGAGGCGGGAATCTCGCGACCCTGCCCTCCCCTACCCCGCGCCACAACTCCGCCGGTGAGTGGCAGGGGGAGGGGCCCGGCCAGGCTTGTTCCGCTCCCCCAGCGGAACGGGCGGTGCCGGCGCCGGCGCCATCGCGTTACGTCACTTCGTTCTGTGGGCGGGGCGGGAGGCCGGAAGGTTCCAGAGGGGCCGCGGGAGCCGCTGTTGGCGGGCGCCATGGCCTCAGCGTGGGAGGAGGTGAGGCGGCTTCATCTCCCATTCCCTCCCCTATACCCCCCACCCCCCCCCCCTCCCTCCCCCTCCCTTTCCCCTCCCTTTCCCCCTCCCTTTCCCCTCCCTTTCTGCTCCTGGGGGGTCTGAGTGGGAACGGGGTGCAGCCCGCGGGCCCGGCCCCAGCTGGGCCTTGCGGTATGAGGGGCAGCGGCCTGGCCGCAGCTGGGAGGTGTGGGGGCGGGCAGTCTGTGTGCCCGGGGGCAGCCGGGAGCCCTCGTCTTGGGTGTTGGCTGGGGGCTGTTGGGGATGTCTCCCAGAAGTGGTGCAGGGCGCTTTTAGCGTAATCCAGCCTCTGAAGCAGCCATGCCCGTTGTCGAGCTATTATTGCCTTCCCTTGTACTTTAATTGATGAAAGCATAAACCCTGAAGTACATTGGCTTAGCAGTAGTGTTGTGAGCTCTAGATGAGCAGTTGGGCTTCTTGGTCTTAAAGGTCTTTTCCAACCTCAACGGTTCTGTGTTTCTGTATGCTGGTTAAAGGGTATAATATTGTCTCGGGAGTGAGGAACTCATGGCGTCACGCTTCACAGCGGGTGTAGGGGGAAACGAAAGTACCGACTTGATGAACCTTGAACTACTACATCTGGGAAACGTGGGAGTGTCATAACTGGAAGACCTTAGCTGTGAAACTTGTGCAGAAAGAACTGTGTTTAACACGTATGTGTGGTCTTATGTTCTTGAAACAGTTACAGAAAGATTTGGAAGAGGTTAAAGAACTGCTTACGAAAGCCACGAGGAAGCAAGTTCGTGATGTCCTGATGACAGAGAAACACAAGCTAGAGCTAGAAATCAAGAATCAGCCTCCACCGAAGCCAAAAGATGTGACAGAGGAAGAAAAGTTGTCACTGGGAGGGTACACGGTGAAAATAAACAATTATGGTATGATTACTTTTCTGTGTGCTTACCAGACCTTGAGAATCTCTGAAAAGATGGCAGGGTGGCCTTAGTGTGAGTTAGAGCTGCCATTTAGTATTACAGAGTGGAAGACTTCTTAAGTGTTTGTTTCATACTGGAGACATCGCTTTAAAAGCTACTGTGTTCTTACTGTGCTGTCCCAGCCACAGCATGTATTGTGGTTGGGTGACAGTACTGGTGGGATGATCTCTGCTGCACCAATTAGTACTTTTCCATTGCCTAGTGCTTAGCAGGGATGAAAGGGTGAGATTTGCCTTTTCTGCTTGCCATGTGGGTGAAAGGAGAGGGATTTGCTCAAGATGCTTGTTGTATGGGGAGCAGGGGGAAAAATGGGTCCAGGAAATTGCAGCAAAAGCAGTTACCTCCGATTCCCCCTGCACAGACAGAGTCGCTCTCCTTTTACCCTCTTTGATACATGTTTTTTTCTCAGAAGTTGAATTAGGGAGCAGGGATATATGTGAGGACCTCCTTTTGCTCTCGAGGTATTCTTGAACCATTCAGGTCTTCCCCTTATATCTCTGAAGATCATTTCAATAAGGCAGGGATCCTAGTCAATCCTAGGGGACTTGACAGGGGAAGTTGGAATGGAATGTGTGAAGTTTATGGAGGAAAAGTAGAACTTAATCTCTTCTTTTCACTTGCAGGTTGGGATCAGTCAGATAAGTTTGTTAAGATTTACGTTTCTTTAAATGGAGTCCAGAAGCTTCCATCTGAGAATGTGCAGGTGAATTTCACAGAGAGGTGAGTTCATCTTCTTGCACCACACCACAGGGGAGAGCATGGGTGAAAAACACTCTTGGAAACACAGGAATGTGTTAAGTTCTGTTCTGTACCAGCCCTTATTCTCTCACAGTCCCTCTTTTCTTTTATTAAACTTGAGTGATAGTGGCTTTTAGTAGCACTTCACACATACCCTTAAATATAGCTCTTGGAGAGTATCAGGGTGTTCTCATTTTACAAATGCTTGTTGCACCTCATCAAACTTGACAGGATGTATAGTGTTAGCCCTCTTTCCTGATGGTGGTAGAACTGAAGTGCACATTAAGTAAATCTGCCTTTCCAAGGTTGTAGGAGATAGCGAAGTAGAAAGAGATCTAGGTTTGTTGTTGGATGGGTCCTTCTAAGTCCCCTTATATGAAGGATTTGAGAGCTTCGGGAAGAAATTAGTTCAAGCCTGTTGACATGCTTTCCCAAGAAATATGCCTACTAAAGGGCTTTCAGACGTTGGTTTTGGTGTCAAGGCATAGTGGTCTTAAAATGATTGAAGTATTTTTACCCTTCTTTCATTTTATGGTTTCAGGTCATTTGATCTGCTAGTGAAGAATCTGAATGGGAAGAACTACACCATGACCTTCAACAACCTCATGAAACCCATCTCTGTGGAAGGCAGCTCTAGGAAGGTCAGTACACCTCAGCTGTTCGAGAGCTTTAGGTCCCTCACAAAGTACCATGCTCATTGCCTGACTAGTTCAGGAGACTTGGCACTAAGTCTTCAGTCCCTTCCATCTGTCTGTAGAGTCTCTTCACTGTGAACATGACTCTTGCTAACCTGTAGTTCTCATAACTATGGAATTATTCTCTGGAATCCTTGGGCTTCTGTCTCACATGATCATGTCTGCTTTTGTTGTTTTGGTATTTTTTTTAATAGCTCTGACAGGATTTTGGTAATAATTAAACAGAAAATTCCACTAAGCACTCATTTAGCATCCTTGTGCTTCTAAATACCTCTGAGAAATTCTTTGTGGTTTTAAAGTCTGAGAGACTTGTCAGAAGACCTAAATCTTGGGAAGTTAAATCACCATAATACCCAGGGCAGAGTCTGAAGCCTCCTTTGCCTTCAGAAGGGTGTGTTGCTCCAGAATTGAGTGCTAGTAACACTTCACTGCTGGTGGTAGCATCCATACTGCGCTACTCACAGCACCATTCTGAGCTTAGAGATGTCTTGGGTGCCTCTCGTGCATTCTGTGCAGTCATGCACTGCCCTTAGTGACATCAGATGTGAGGAAATGATGGTTCAATTTGAAATTGCCCTAAAACTAGGACAGTGTGAAAATAAACCAACTGAAATAATCGAGGGTGATGCTCTGGTGATTTTTAACACAGCATAGAAGCAAGCGGTAGTCATGTACTTGCTAAGCTATAAGCTCCAGCAGACTCTGGTGTGCTGTAGTGTGCAGGAGTGCTTTGCAAAATTTAGGTCAGGGCTGCAATTAAACAGGGTTTGCTTGTAACTTGGAAACATATTCCAGGATTAAGCAATGCCCTAAAACTAGTTCCATCTTCTTGGAGAACTAAATTGGGAGATCCTCTATCTGAACGTGGTATTCTTGGAGAAGCCTAGTAAATACAGCCACCCTGTACCTGACAGTGCTTCTAGCATCTTGGGAATCGCCAAATGGTGTTTCTGCAGTGGTGTATGTTCTTCTGTATTGGTACTGTAGTTCTGTACTAGTTTTGTGTTAATCACACCATTTAAGTTGTCCACAGTGTGGTTAATAAATTGTACTCAGGTACGTTCTACATAATAGCCTGTAGCTGAGGATATGCGAGTATAGGAAGAGATTTGTGTTCTTGGCTGACTGTATTCATTGTGGCTATGACTAGTATCCCTTTGTGAAGCATTCAATGCGTGCCTTGCTGTTCTCCATACAGATAAAGACAGACATGATCCTTGTGATGTGTAGGAAGAAGCGGGAGGAAAAATGGGACTGTCTCACTCAAGTGGAAAAAGAAAGCAAAGAGAAAGAGTAAGTGTCTCTTCAGCCCTCTGTCTTGTTGTCCATTCTTTTTCCTCCACATTGTGTTAAGACTGCCAGAAAGGCAGCTCTGTAGTGTGCTGGCTGTGAATTGCTATTCTGGGTGACAAACCCCTAAGAGATTTGAGAATCACAAGGTTGGGATTTTTTTTTGGTGCTAGGAGGGCTGGCAGTGGAAGAGATACACTTTGAGTAGCTGTCTGCCACTCTTCTACTGTTTTCTTGCTGCTGTTGAAGGCTGCATCATAGGAAATACGATAAACAAGACCTGCCGTGACAGTGCCAAGCCAATTAGAGATTCATTTCTATTTTGATGGCTGCATTCATTGCAAAAACTGCTCTAATGAAGCTGACTTTTTTTAGGTTATTGTATATAGAAATACATATAGATGCCTTGCAGCTATGCTGCTGACATTGTTGTGTCAGCTGTGTGTGAAGCATCTGTGCAAAAATCCCAGCATCCTTAGGGCAAAACAGGTCTTTGCTTACCTAGATCATTATACAAAGTCTTGAGCTAATTTGTATCCCTTCAGGTGCTTGGGAGCAATCCTGCAAGTAGCTGAGGCACTGGACGTGTAAGGGTGGTAAATTACAGCAGGAAACACTTGAGGACAAGAGATATTTGTCATACATACATAGCATATAATAATTTTATATTACTTCACAGTGCACGCATTTGTATCCAGAAGTGGTGCATACCCACCTCTAAGCAGGGCACTACTGACTTTTCTCAAGTGCTGTGCCTGCCAACAGCTACTAGTTTTGTTTATAAGATGACTTGCTAAAAGTGATTAGTCCTAACTGTACTAACCAGTTGACAAAATGAGCCACTTCAGAAATACACTTCATGATGGGGTCTGAGAGTGGTTCCTCATGCTTGGGGAACTTGCTCCCTCTGCTGATCTATTTTGATCT
The DNA here is from genome assembly GCA_033816785.1 of Picus viridis. Lineage (NCBI taxonomy): Eukaryota > Metazoa > Chordata > Aves > Piciformes > Picidae > Picus > Picus viridis. The sequence goes on from CM066588.1 coordinate 25,972,176, forward strand.
ACTTGTTTTTCAGATAACCCACAGCTTTACTAGGAACTACCTAGAGGATTTTAGAAGCAGAATTCTGAGGGGCAGTTTTGCTAGAGAGGGGATTTGTGTAGTCTGGTGATGTGGGGTGTGTCATACCCAGGCACTTACCGTGTGGGTTGTCATTTGAATTCTTAAACTGAGAATACTGCTTTGAAATGGAAGGTGTTAAAAATGAGTTTCTAAACCTTGGGAGATATTCAGAAAAATGGGAAGCAGAAAATGCCTTTTAGGTTGTGAATGTGGCCACTTCAGAGAGCTCAGTGTGACCGTTTTTCTATTTTTATTCACTCGTAACAGCAGAGAGAGATTGGCATATTCTGTGTCCTTTCTATTACACTCCTGCTTCCTAAAATAAATTATGGGTGGTGCTTCTAGGGCCATGTTTAGTGCAGAATGATGCCCGTTATCCTTAGGGGGACAGCTCTAGGTATACTACTCAAATTGCACTTAGTTTAAGGCTACTCTGTAGGATTCTCTCTACTCAGGAGCTGACTGAGACTGCTAGGTAACACAAGTAGTGTTTGATTTTTTTTCATTTGCCTTTCTTCCTTCTTCCTCCAAATTGCTGGATATACCTGATCTTCCTTCTATGTATGTGTCTTGCAGGAAGGCTTCCTATGACACCTCAGATCCTAGTGAGGGGCTTATGAACCTTTTAAAGAAGATGTATGCAGAAGGGGATGATGAAATAAAGCGCACCATCAACAAGGCCTGGGTTGAAAGCAGAGAAAAGCAATTTAAAGGGGACATACCAATGGATATTTAAAAGTACTCTAAAGGCCGCCTTAATACTGATCTTCCATGTGAGACATGCTCTGCTGCAAAGATCATTGTTTACACAACCTTCTTCCAAGCAAAGACAGTCATTTTCCATTTCAGGTTGGAGAAAGTATTTAAATAAAATAGCTTATAAAGCATTTCCTTCAGTCAGGTGGCTCACCATTTCCTGAAGAGTGGAGCATAGGTATATCCTTACTCCTTCCTGAAAAAGCATCTCAGATGAATTGAAACTGAGAACAGAATGTAAAAGGAAAGGAATCCCAAACCAGGAGGGGTCAAGGCCTCTCTGTTTCAAGGAACAGCTGTATTCAACTGGTTGCTGGGGCTGATGTCATGCTCACTATGTGGGGTGTGGTTTTTGATTTGATGTGGGAGAGCAGGGTTGAAGCATGTCAGAGAAATGCTGAACAAAGCAGAACCACTATCTTATGCACTGAAGAGTTGAGCAGAAACGGTATGGTGTTAATCCCATGGTATTAAAATTTAATGGTTACTCTCAGAAATTAATTATTGGATGTTTAACCTCTTACAGATTTTGGAAACACGTCTTTAGTGCCCATGCTGTGACCTCCTTTGGGGCGTCTTTGAGGTGATATGTCACAGGAAGACAGTCAGATTACCCTGGCTGTAACAGTGTATGAAGAGACAAACTACTTCTTCCTATCAAGAGTTTTACACTAAGAAGTGTATTGAGATAGCACATACTCCAAAATTTATTGTGCTGGGAGTGATGGGCTGCTGTTTGTTTGCTGCCTGTGTGGCTTCCAATACTTGGTCTGTTTATTGCAGGCTTTCAGCCCCCATGCTAGGGAGGGGATGGAGCAGCCATTCCCCCTTATGTGCCCTGCTTTGAAGAACAGAGGGCAAACATGAGCTTAGCAGCAAGCCTGTTACTGTTTCCTTCTTGCTTCCTTCTTGTGTCTCCCAAGGACAGAGTTGTGTGATGTTACCTTACAAATTAAGGAAGCCATTACTCTCTTGTTATAGTCTGGGCTAGGACTTGTTACCTTGTTCTTAGAGCATTGGACTAAGCACTGCGCTACAGGAGAAAAATACTAGCACGCTGTAGTTTCTCCTAGGTCCTCTCTCCACATTGCTTGTTAATATAAATGTATTAAGTTTGTATAGCAAAAACGTCTAAATTTGAGGCCATGTTTTATTCTCACTTCATGCTCACCCTTGTTCATGGCAGGAGACCACTTTGCCCTGTTGTACATTCATGCTTTTACCCCAATGACCACAGTGAACGTACCATATGGTGCAAAAAAACTGCTTTAACAAGCCTTGTGCTGTATGTCTTTATTTCTCATGCTGCCCACATCACAAACCTCAGCTTTGTTCTGCAACCATCACGTTGTGACTTTTTCCCCTCAAAATGAAACTGCCTCTCATACAGATCACTTCAGTGCAATTATGCTGCTGTTTGTCAATGACAATCCAGGAAAGCTAGAATCACCAAGGATTCTCATCCTTCCCTTGTTGGTCTGTTACCCATCCAGGACTCTCAGATGGGAATCTTGCTTTAATTACTCAAACACACCAACTGGGCCTGGTTTGTGTGTTCTACGTGAATGTGTATCTACCACATCGCCCTCTGTATCCCAGACATCTGAGCATGGTCAGCAAAATGGCGGAAAACGATTCTGCTGAGCCTCCAACGCCGCCTCACCCCGCGTGGGCGGGAGGTCAGGACACACCGATTCCGGATCCTCGCAGGGCAGCTGTCCCGGGGCAAGGCAGCAATCTCCTTATCGGCCACTTCCTAAAACAGAAGACCATAGCAGAAGAGTTTATCTGGGTTCCCCAGGATTTTGAGGGGGTTAGTGCCAGACCACATAATCTACCTGTGGAGTAGGTACTACCACAAGGTTCTCTACCATCTCACCAGTATGCTTTGCTACTTCATAAGGAACTTCTGCCCATCTTCCTCACTTGACTCTTTCTGGGCATCCTAACACAGAGGCCCCAAACTTAACCTTATTACACAGACTGAACAATCTCAAGCCAGTAACTGCAGTTAGAAAGTCAAAATTTGCTTGTCTGTGTGTGGTGGCAGAATGGGTTAGTCCTTTAAGAGACATGAAATGTAAGCATATTACAAGCTGAATAACCTCAAGCCATTAATTATAGTTAGTCAAAATGCATTCATCTTTCTCCTTGTTGCAGAGTGGGCTAATTCTTGAAGACAAGCTGAACTTAAAGAAGGTCTGTGTAGAAAAAAGGAGCTCAACTGTTTTCAGGGAGCATCAGGTAGCAGCAATTGAAATGTCAGAAGAGCAAGTTGGGTCAGCAAGGAAATGCAGCCCAAAGGAAGAGTCTAGGTAAGCATCCCTAACTGCAGCATTCTTAGTATGCTATTTTCTGAAGGATGGAAGGGCTCAAAGAATTCTGTGTTGAGTCACAGCAGGAGGTAAAAGGAAGTCTGCACAAAAACTATTGCCAGGGTGCTGCAAAGCAATTTTATGAGGCTATCTTCTAAAGGGGTGTTTGACTTCCAAGGAAGGCAGCAGCAATGTGATTTTCAACTACAGTAACAGCAAAATCAGTAGGACTCCCTGTTTTCAGAATATGTTTCAGTTACTGGGTTTGTCTAGTGGTGCATCTTACCTGTGTCTCTAGCTCTGCCTATACTCTACCTAGTACAGGCAAACACTTGCAGAATTTTGGTGACCCACTTAATTCCTAGGATTTTTATCAGAAAGTAGCCTGTGCTTTACAGTTTATATTTGGAGCCCAATTAACATTTTCTGGGAAAGGATAAAATTATTTTCCTGGAGTATTCTTCTTCATTCTAATTGTTGCTATGAAGAGACACGTGACTTAGTGACTTCAATAGGTTACAAAAGCAGCTGATGAGTATCAAAAGCAAGGCCAGTTGCAGCCTTTTTACTTTGTTGTTCTTCTGGTTTTTTTGTTTGTTTTGTTTTGTCTTGTAAGGACATCCGACACAGACTAGATTTGCCAAGAGAACAGTAAAGTCAACATATAAAAGCAGAGTCATACTTTCTCTCTCCTTTAAGCAGGAAAAGATCTCACCACAACTAGGGATGGCCAAATCAAATAGGCACAGGAGCATTTCTGATACCAGCAAATATTTTTAATGCATAAAAAGGAAGGCTGACAGCAGGGCAGTGAGTATGTGCATTTTTAAGAACAGATCTAGTGCCCATATCTGATGCAGGTTTTCTATGCTTGTATAGCTCAGGAAAGGAGTAAAATTAAGCATTTTTAATGGAATAAAATGCTGGGTTTTGCTGGATCAAACTCCCAGGTTTTTTAAGCAAAAAAATCTGACGTTTATAGAGGAAACTGTAAAAGTAACCATACAAGATTCTATATTATCAGAAATAAAGAAAATAGCTTTCTCAGTCTGTGACAACTGTGAGAGGACAAAATGAGACCTCATCATATGAAGTGTTACTTATACTGCTTACATGAAAAGCACTGGTTTAAGTATCACAGAACCCAACACAGCAACATCTAGTCAATTGAATACACTACTGTAAACACCCCTAAAAGGTAGAGGTTCTGAAGATACTGGGGTGCTAGCAGGAACTACACCATACAGATTCTGTGCTCATGAGTTAGGGAAATGCAAGCACTTACAACCTGGCATGGCCACTTGTACATGTAAAGCAGCCACTGTAGCCCAGCACCTATTACAGTGGTAAAAGCCATGTGTGGGCTCCTGTCTGAGTCACCACTGCAGGGCAGCAGGCCAGTACCTGGAGCTCCTTGGGAAGGATGGTGTTCTTCCGGATGGCATTGATCCGCAGCCTCTGGTCTGCATACTCGTAGGCCAGCTTCCTTCTCTTGACATCCCGCAGCATCCTCCAGTCCACATAGTGGCCCCTCACTTGCCTTATGCAGAATGAGGGGAGAACCTGAATGAAACAAGTAAGTTTGTAATACCCCCTTGTTGTACCTACAATTTGCCCAAGTATGAATCACTTCTGTAATGGTCTCATCAGACTTTTCCAATTACTTCCTAGACTCATAGAATTATTTTGGTTGGTAAAGATCTCAGAAATCGTTGAGTCCAACCATCAACCTAACATCACCATGGCCCTTACACCGTGCCCCAAAGTGTCATGTCCACACATTTATTGAACACCTCCAGGAATGGTGACTCCACTACCTCCCTGGGCAGCCTGTTCCAATGCTTCACCACTCTTTCAGTCATCTTTCCTAACACCCAACCTAAACCTCCCCTGGTGCAATTTGGAGCAATTTACTCTTGTTCTATCACTTGATACTAGGGAGAGGAGACCAACCTCCACCTCATTACGACCTCCTTTCTGGTAGCTGTAGAGAAAAGCAAGAAGGTCTCCCCCTCATCCTCCACTTCTCCAGTTCCCTCAGCCACTCCTTGTAACATTTGTCCTCCAGTCCCTTCACCGGCTTCGCAGCGCATCTCCTGTCTGAGAAACCTAAGGTGTGACCCAGTGTAGTCCACAGAATCCAGCAAGACCTTTAGGCTACCGGAGCCGCAAATAACCGGAAGCTACACCCGCACCCGTGCCGCCGCGGGCACTCAAGGGACGGCTGGCCTGACACAGAGCCGAGCACCCCGCCGCTCCCCGCGGCCTGATAAGCCCCACAGCCCCAGCGACGGGCCCTGCTCACTCCTCGGTTCCTCAGCCGAGCGGGACACGGCCCCGAAGGAGAACAGGGTAGGGAAGGAGCCAGGCTGACCTGCTGAGCGGCCCGCAGCGCCCAGCTCAAAGCCAGAGCCGCCATCTCGTCGGTGCACAGCGGCAGAGCCGCGCATGCGCCCGAGCCCGGCGGGAAGACTGGGGGGGGCTGCGGGTCCCGGGTAGGGCTTCGGTGTCCGCCTCCACCTTCCTGCCGTTAAACTATTTGCCAGCGCCTCTGCGGTTGGAAAGAAAGTAAGTCGCTGTAGCGGGCTGTGCGGTATACCCCGGTGGTGCTGCCAGCCTTGCTGGCGCTGTCCGCCGTCAGGGGGAGCTGGCAACTTCCAGAGAAACCTGCGGATCTGACTCTGGGTGGACCGAAAGGAGCCCCGGTTGGGGAGGAAAGTCTGTAAAAATGTCAGGGGAAAGAGCCCCACCAAGGAAAAGGCGGTGCAGGAGCATCACACCGCGTCGCAGGGTCCAGAAGAACACGTTTGTGCTGTGCGCCTGTCATTGCTTGTACTCGGTGATCTGCCAGCTGCTTTCCTAAGTCAGAATCACAGAATTGTTTGGAAAAGATCTCTAAGATCCTCGGTTCCAACCATCGACCTAACACCACCATGGCCATTCAACCACGTCCCGAAGTGCCATTGCCACACGTTTCTTGATCACCTTCAGGGACAGGGACTCCACTACCTCCCTGGGTAACTTAGTCCAATGCCTTGCCACTCATCCAGTAAAGAAATTTTCCCTAATTTCTTAAGAGATTGCTTTCCTGTCACCTAGGACCGTTCCTAAATTTATAGTAGCGCTTTGCATTTTTTTTTCAGCTCATGAATTTTGGATAAGTTACAGCATTTTATGGACAAAATGGAATAATTACAAGCCTGAACAGTGAAAAATACATGGAAAATTCTGCTGCTTCTGTTCTTAGCTGTCCTGGTGTTTGGTGAGAGAAGCTGACCTGTTCTACTGTCTGCCAATTCACTGAGGCAGCGTATAAAATAAGTCTATGCCCTGATTCAGGGAGAACATCCATTAAGTTCTTGATGTTGAATTAATAATTTTGATTAATTTTCCATTCATATCAGCTTGTTAGCCATGTTCAAAAAACAAACCTGTGTGTAGGACCTAGAGTCTCTCACAGTTTGTCATGAGGGAACTGGGGTTGTTCAGCCTGGAGAAAAAGAGGCTGAGGGGAAACCTTCTCACTCTCTACAACTCCCTGAAAGGAGGTCAGAGCCAGGTGGGGCTTCGGGGGCTTCTTCCAAGTCACAAACCATAGGATCAGAGGAAACAGTCTTGAAATGTACCAGAGGAGGTTTAGGTTGGACATTAGGAACAGTTTCTTCCCCAAAAGGGTTGTCAAGCCCTGGAACAGGCTGCCCAGGGCAATGCTAGGGTCCCCATCCCTGGAGGGATTAACAGCTGTGTAGATGCGGTGCTGGGGAACATGGTTTAGTGGTGACTTGCCATTGCTTTCGTTATCCATGTTGAAGTTAGCAGCCACAGCTTCCATAGTTAACTTACCCACCTAGGCTGATGGTGATTAGTTAAATAATTTTTGGTGCTGATTAAGTGGTTAATTCATAGACTCACAGAATTGTCAGGGTTGGAAAGGACCTCAAAGATATCTAGTTCCACCCCCCCGCCATGGGCAGGGACACCTCACACTAGATCAGGTTGCCTAGAGCCCCATCCAGACTGTCCATAAAACCCTCCAGGGATGGGGCCTCTACCACCTCTCTGGGCAAGCTGTTCCAGTGTTTCATCACCCTCACAGTGAAGAACATTTTCCTAACATCCAATCCACTTCAGTTTTGCTCCATTCCCTCTAGTCCTATCACTATGCAACATTCTAAAAATCCCTTGCCAGCTTTCTTGTGAGCCCCCTTAATTCTCCACAGCCTCTTCAGGTTCCTGCTGCCCAGGTGTTAACTACTCTGAAGGCTTTTGTCTTGTGGATGTGTCAAGTTGAAACCATTAATACCTGTTACACAGAGCATGAAACTGGCATGGATGGACAGCTGTTTTCAATTCTTGCTTTAGATGGGCTCCTGAGCCAGAGAGGTGAGACACTTTTCACTGGTTTCATTTCCCATCTTTCTGCTCCTTTCATGCTCTTAGAAACAAAAAACCTGTAAACTTATGAGGGGGTCTGTTTGTGGAGGGAAACTGCAGCAGCAGAAAGGGATCAGCCTGCACAACCTGTCACCCATCTGAGAGCATCCTGTTCAAAATTCATGTTGTCCATGACCATACTGGAAGGAGGCTTCTGGTATTTGCAGGGAGACAATTTCAAGCTTTGTTCCTTGTGTTATTGTTTGTAACTTGCTGTTTTTTCATCTTTCCATCTCATGAAAGCTGTCTGTAGAGTATCAGCAGAGCAAATTAAGTAGGGAACTGGAGGTGATCAAAGGGGATTTGGATGCGAGAGCATATATTAATTTCTACAATATTGTTTTTCCACTTCCTCTTGGTCTCTCCATGTTTGCTGAACTATTCAGGCAGGGCTGAATCCTTCCCTCCCCCTCCCTCCCTCAGCAGCATCGCCTGTGTAACCAGCACTTTACCAGCTGTGGAGATGGGACCACGTACATTACTTTGCAGCATTCTCTTTCACTTCTTCTAACAGAGTTGTCCAGGATGGGGGCTTTGGGGCTTATAGCTTTGAAAAATACAAACTGAGAAAGAAAATGCAGAGCTCTGTTGGGAGTTGGCAGTGTTCTTCAGTGCAGTAAGCACACTGTATTCAACTTCACTTGACTGAGACTGGCAAAGGCTAATGATGTATGTTGTTAGCCCTTCAGGACTTCAGCTCCCTCAGCAGAGCTTCTGGTTGTAGTAAAGCAAAGCAGCTGGTCAGAATCTGGGACAGTTTGCTAGCTAAAAACTGGGCTCAGAATACACCTGGTTAAAATAATTTTGTGGTTACCTTAAAGATGCCAACAACATGTAATTTGCTTTATGTTTTAAGTATTGTGCAGGGTTGTATTTAACCACTGCTGGTTTTGAGAGGTGTTTTCCTTTCTGTCTTACTTCACCTGAATGCCACATCATTGTGAAATCATTACAAATATGCTTGTCAATATGTGGCTCTCGATGATAATTCTGGGATGTTTGCTGCCAGATTTACAGGGCAGGAAAGGCTTTCTGGCTTTTGGCTATAAGTGTAGCATAGGAAATGGTTTGTTCTGCTAGTGTGCAAGACTGATACTGACTAGGGGTATTGCTCCCAAACTCCTCAGGCTCATTAGGTGGTTTGTGGGAGGGAAACACCCCAAGGCCTCTATTGGTTCTTTTCATCTGGTACACGGGGACTTACGTTCACTGCAGGGACTACTGCTGGTATGCAGCTGGAGTGGGAAGGGGAGAGGATTTTGGTGGCCTTTCAGCTTGCTCAATTTACATTGCCAAAAATTACCTTGCCAAGTGGTGGCTGTATCAGAAAGGCTCTGAATCAGACAGCTGAAAGTACTTGCAAGGTAAGAGAAAAGTATTTTATTTCCTTTGAGATTCTTGGTGTTTGCTCTGAATAAAAATCTTAGCCAGTTTTTCTCTGACTTCCCATAGCAGATGCCCTCCAGGGCTTTGAAAGCCTTACACAAACATCAATAATCCTGTATTATGGACAGGTATTACTTTTGCAGAATGTATAATAGTATTTAATGCCACTCCAGTTTGAAAGGCTTAAGCTTTCCCAGGTTCTCTCCTCATGTCTGCTATAAAGTAAGCAGAAGTTTTGTCTTTGGCTTTAATGAAGCTAGGGCTTAACCTAGAAGGTTATTATTTTAGTCTGTTTGTTCCTAGTAATTTCCATTTTAGGCTCTAATTTTGGTGTGGCAGTTGTTGTAAAAGCTCTTCCTCTTCTCATGGGAATGTGCTGGTATTTAATTACACAAATATTTATAATTGCAACAAACACTCTCAGTAATCATTTGCTGACTTCTCATCCAAAACTCTTTCTGTGCAGCTTTTCACAGACTTACTGGTGGAAGTTCTTCACCATATAAAATGAAATATATCACTATTTCCACCATAAAAATACTTTTTGATTATACTATTTATAATAAAAAGCATCTTTCATTGGAAAAGTGAAATTGATCAAATACAGGAGTCACAAAATTTTTGAGCTGTGCAGGCAACAGAAGAAAGCTTTGCTTCAGTGAAGACTGATTTAAGCTGGAAGTGTGTGATTTAACAGGAGGGAGCTAGGTAATTCATTACAAAATGCATATTTATACTAACTAGCAAATATACAAATACTATTAAGCCTCTCTGCACTTTCTAATGACTGTATAGGATTTCAGAAGCAACTTCTAATTCATGTATGAACAGGTAATACATCTTGCTTATCAGACACTGCAGAAAAATTATCATGAAGGAAAAGGTAAATATAAGGCTGAATCTAGGAGCAAAGTATCCAACTGGCTGATCACAACTCCATTTTTCTGCTCGTTATTTCAAGTCATCCAAACTTCTCTAGTGTTAGGTAAGGTTTGTTCAGTCTGAAAGTAAAAAAACCAAGGGAGATGATTACAAAAAGAACGAACTTTGCTTAAATTAGTGGTTGCAATTTTTTTGGTTGGGAGTCATTGATTTCAAGCATTAATTGATTGGGTAATTAATAGTTGCATTGGAACTGTTGATTGAATAATTAATTGTAATATTGCTCATTAATTGCATACCATTGAAAACAAAATGCTGGATAGTTTGTCACAGCAGTTGCATCAAATGACTTCTCTGACCAATTCCAGAGAAAACAAAGCATTCTAAAGCAGATGAGGTTTGGAACAGTAGAATAGTTTCACCACATGAAATAAAGGCAAATAGTCCAGTTGGTTAAACTAACTCATACTTATGGAAAGTCTAAAATTAGTAGCTTGTCTCAGTTGAATGCTTCACTGAGAAAACACATAAAGAGAAGGAAAATGGGCTAGAATTCTCAGCCTGTGAGTAGTAGTGTTGCCATTTTGTGCAGGTTTTGACCCTCCCTCCATTTTGCCAGGCTGACAGCTGGAAGCAGTAGCCCCTGATGATGCTTCTCTCCACTCTGCTCAGCACTCCCTGGCTCCCACATGGTCATCTTCATGCTTTAAATAGGGTGGTGTCTACAGTCAATGTCCATTTAGAGGCAGAGCACATGCTGATTATCAGTCACTGGTAATTCTTGTGTTTCCTGAGCCCAAATGGTACCTCCCTAGTTCAAAATACCACACAGAGTATAAAATCATAGAATGTTTTGGGTTGGAAGGCTCCTTTCCCATGGCTCCTTTCACTGCCTTGTACTCCTTTTCTGGCTATATGTCTTCAACTTTAGTGTGTGTTTCTTCTAGTATTGTGTTGTATAACTTTTGTTGCTCAGATATATATGTAGTCCACTCTGCCTCATTTCTCAGTGTTTGATCTTCTAATGCTCTCTCTTCCTTCTCTGCAATCCTGGAGATGCCCTGGACCTGCATTTAATTTTTTTCTTTCTTTCTTGTGACTGCAAGTCTTGCTCACCCACATCACCAGGGTGGAACACTGCTTGCTATCTGCAACCATGTTTTTTAGCAACTCTTGCTTTGATTGAAGCAGCTTCCAGTCATGCATCTCCTATGGCTGACTGGGTGCTAGACCTGTGAAGGTCTGTACATCAAATCTTCAAACACTGACCTATAGGAGGGTAAAAGACTTGCAGAGTTAGATCATTGTAGTCTTTCATATAAATAGGTTCTTTATAGATTTGATCATCCCATGCTTTCCTCTAAAAAGGTTAGAAAGGGGTAAGCAGGGCTTACTCCATCCCTGGAGAATATTCTATGCCTAGTAGACCTGATTTAGGCATTCTTTCTTAAATGAGTCCTTCCTCTAATCTGCTCTTATTGCCAGTATGACATTATATTCTCCATGAAGAATCAGCTAAACTCACTCTTTTTAACAGCAGAGGGAAATCTCTTTATTACATGATGAGGAAGCCAAGAAAAAGAGCTGCCCTCTTTCATTATACTTGACAGAAGTGCTTATGTGCAGGGCTTTTTCCTCCTGAATGATCTCTAAGCCCAGGAAAATCTGAGATCAGTTTGTGGTTCCTGTGAAGCCCTCATTAGTAATGACATCATGTTACAACCCAGAATGCTATTCAGCACTTGGTGCTGAGTGAAGGGATTTTGTGTCTGTCTGTTTGGGATGGTGAGACAGTTTAGGGGACTCATTTCCAGGGATTTGGGCATAAACTCCACAAAACAAAGCTTTTGGGGTTTCCTGCAAGGGACTGTAATGAGAATCTGTAGAATTTAGACATTAAATTTGTTCAGGGCTTTGGAGCAATCTCTTATAGCTTGAATTGTTTCAAAAGTCTCCACAGCAGAAAAAGAAAGGTGTGATTGGTTTCTATGGCCCTTGGAGGGAGAGGAATCTGGGTAAAGAGAAAAGCAGCTGAATCAGGATGAGAATACTGCTTATTTGTACAGTTATCTGCAAAACTTCAGGAGATGGAGAGAGGAAAAAAAAAAGCCATGTCCTTACAGAGTAACACACAGTTCTTCTTCCCTTCCCCAGTTTCTCTTCATAGTAAATGTAGATAAGTGCTGAAAGGAGGGGGAAAATAACCCAAGCCAAATGAAGTACTACTTGGACCTAAGTCCTAGTGGCATTTCCTTTATCTTATCCATACAAGTTCAGCCAGGAGAAGAGGAGACCTTCTCATCACAGCTCCCTGAAAGGAGGTTAGAGCAGGGTATTGGTCTCTTTTTGCTAGTAACAAGTGACAGGATGAGAGGAAATGGTGTCACGTCACACCAGGGGAGGTTTAGGTCAGCTATTAGGAGCCTCTTAAATGAAAATGTTATCAAAGACACAAACAGGCTCCCCAGGGAGGTGGTTAAATCCCATCCCTGGTGGTGTTTAATGGGTGCAGAGATGTGGTGCTGAGGAACATGGCTTGGCACCAGACTTGGTAGAGTTAGGTAATGGTTGGACTTGATCTTAAAGGCAGTTTCCAACTGAAATGACTCTATGATTTTAAGATAAAGAATTATAGACTGAATCTTAAAATCCATACCCTGTTTTGACTGATGTTAGTGATGGTGGGTTGCTTGAAAAGAGCTGCACTAGAGTGGCCTGCAAGACAGCTGTGGGCAGGTATAACATGTATTTCCAGCATTGGTGGTTTTAGTTTGCTTTGTAGCATGTTTTGAGCATGAGGGACACGTTCCTGTAGCCATACTGCCAATAGTGCAGGGCATGAATCTAATATTAGGGGTACCTCCAAAGTTTGGCAGATGTTTAGGAGATAGGAGGGTATTTCACAGCAATTATTTTCATCATAACTCATGATTGCAAGTGATTGTAATGCAAGTTTGCTGACAACACCAAGCTGTATGCACTCGCATGAGGGAAGAGATACCATGGAGAAGGCTCTTGACAGGCTGGAGAAGTGGGCCAGTGCAAACTGCATGAGATTCAACAAGTCAAAGTGCAAGGTCCTGCCTCTGGGCTGGGCCAGTTGTAGGTACAAATCCAGGCTGGGTGCAGTGTGGGTAGAGAGTAGCTCTGAAGAAAGAGACTTGGGGGTGTTGATTGATGGAGAAGATCACCATCAGCTGGCAGTGTGCTCATGCAGCTCAGAAGACAAATTGTATTCTAGGCTGCATCAAGAGGAGTGTGGACAGCAGGTCAGGAGAGTTGATTCTGTCCCTTTACTGTGCTCTTGTGAGACTCTGCCTTGAATACTGTGTCTGGTTTTGGTGTCCCCTTTGTAAGAAGGACACAGAGCTGTTGGAGTGAATAGAATAGAATAGACCAGGTTGGAAGAGACCTTCAAGATCATCATGTCCAACCTATCACCCCACCCACCTAATCAAGTAAAACATGCAGCCAAGCACCCCATCGAGTCTCCTTCTGAACACCTCCAGTGATGGTGACTCCACCACCTCCCCGGGCAGCCCTTTCCAATGGGCAATCACTCTCTCTGTGTAGAACTTCTTCCTAACATCTAGCCCAAACCTCCCCTGGTGCAGCCTGAGACTGTGTCCTCTTGTTCTGGTGCTGGCTGCCTGGAAGAAGAGACCAACCTCCACTTGTCTACAACCTCCCTTCAGGCAGTTGTAGAGAGCAGTAAGGTCACCCCTCAGTCTCCACTTCTCCAGGCTAAGCAACCCCAGCTCCCTCAGCCTCTCCTCATAGGGCTTGTGTTCCAAACCCCTCACCAACTTTGTTGCCCTTCTCTGGACACGTTCCAGCAAGACAACATCCTTCCTAAACTGAGGGGCCCAGAACTGGACTCAGTACTCAAGGTGTGGCCTAACCAGTGCAGTGTACAGGGGCAGAATGACCTCCCTGCTCCTGCTGGCCACACTGTTCCTGATACAGGCCAGGATGCCATTGGTCCTCTTGGCTGTCTGGGCACACTGCAGGCTCATGTTCAGCCTACCATCGACCAGCACCCCCAGGTCCCTCTCTACCTGGCCACTCTGCAGCCACTCTGACCCCAGCCTGTAGCACTGCATGGGGTTGCTGTGGCCAATGTGCAGAACCTGGCACTTGGATGTGTTCAATCTCATGCTGTTGGATTCTGCCCATCTGTCCAGCCTGTCAAGGTCCCTCTGCAAAGCCTCTCTGCCCTCCAGCAGATCAACTCCTGCCCCCAGCTTGGTGTCGTCTGCAAATTTACTGATGATGGACTCAATGCCCTCATAAGGTTAAGGGGCTGGGGTTGTTCAGCCTGGAGAAGACTCCAGGGGGACCTTAAAGCTGATATCCAATACCTGAAGGGATCCTACAGGAAGGCTGGAGAGGGACTTTTCATAAGGGTGTCTAGCAGTAGGACAAGGGGGAATGGTTTTAATCTGAGGGAGAGTAGGTTTAGATTGGATGTTAAAAAGACGTTCTTCAGTATAAGGGTGGTGAGACTCTGGAATAGGTTGTCCAGGGAGGTTATGGATGCCTCCTTCCTGGGGTGTTCAAAGCCAGGTTGAATGAGGCCTTGAGCAGCCGAAGCTAGTTGAGAGTCATTCCTGCCCATGGCGGGAGGTCGGAGTAGATGATTTCTAAGGTCCCTTCCAACCTAACCTATTCTGTGAGGTGGCAAAGAAGCTGAAAACTGAGTGTGTTTCCCTGAGTGGAGTCCTCTGTCACTTCAGAGAGCATTACCTGGGGCCACACTATTATCTGAGTGCAGATATGCTGTTTCTATGGATACATATTGGCCAATTCTAGTTATCCTAGTACCTAATTTAGCACCTAAATGATGCTTTTCTTTTTTTTTTTTTCCTCTTGTGCCTGTGCAATGAATAACACACCTGCTTAGTAAGTCACATATGGTGGCATTGTTTTATTTGCATCCTGTGATATGCAATTCAAAGTATTTAACCAAGTATCCATCACCTCCTGGACAGGTTGACATCCACCGTAAGTGCCCAAGTTTAGTTTGTAATGTTGAATAAGCCAACTAAATTTAGGTTTCTAACTTTATCTTTTCACCCATGTTTGTTCAGCTTCTTCCTTCCTGGTATTCTTATCTATAAGATGTTAATTTCTAAAGTCCAAAATTCCTGCTTGGTTGACAGCACAGAACTTTTGGCAGAGACCAAACTGCTGTAAAGACTTTACCTGAAGGCTGTGGACTTCAGTTTCAATCTCTAAATGTCATTGCCATTATGCAGTGATATTTTATATACTCAGGTCTTAATCAGCCTGAAAACAAGCTCTTCCTATTTATTTATGCAGGTTAGGAAAGAAGGAATATTCTTGAAATAGAAGTGCAGGCAAACAAATGAGTTTACAATGCATCCTCTCATTCCATGTGTTAGCAGATTTGCTCTAGTAGCTTCTAAATGAACCTTGCCAGTAAGAAAAAAATGAGAACTGAGTCAAAGCGAAATAACCTTGAAATCCCTCAAGTGAGTGCAGCATTCAGGCACACAAAATGCCAGTGCATTGGCTTCAAATGGAGGATATTTAATATTATAAAAAGATGGGTTTAAATTTGAGTCCTGTGGCAAAAATCTAAAGGGCCTTACTGATGTGCTGAACTGAATCAGAAATCATCAACTTGAGACCTTGAAGCTGAAGACAGCTGGTTCAGCTCTAACAGTTGTACCCAAAGAGAGGGTTCTGTGAGATGCTATCCACAACACATGTGAAGCCCAGTGAGGCTCTCGGTCCTGCCTGTACAGAACTGATGTCCTCAGGGCTACAAAAAGTCAGCTCCTCTCCTCTGTCTCCAGCAGGCAGAGATGGGAACCCTATGGCTGGGGCTGGCTCTTCGTCAGGTCAGCACATGAGATGTACTTACAGAGCCATGGACTGTGAGTGATGGGAGAAGGAAAGGGATGTTTAACAATGTGCTGCAGAAGAGTAAGAGTTGTTTTCCAGCTGTGTTCAGGCATGTCTATCCCAGTGACACCTGTTCTGTGGTTACCTTCCCTTGGCTGGTCTCCCTCATTGAGCAAGCATTCTACAGCTATAGTCCCCATAGAAATGGACAATTGGTATTCCCTTCATCACCTTCCTGATAACATTTCCACCTGGGAAAGGTATCTCACACATGTAAAGTGAACAGAACTGTCTCCTGAACTTCTTGTGCTGGTGGGTCAGTGTCAGCTCTGAAATTTTTTATCACGCTTATAGCTGAAAACCATTCAGTGTGTTGGAGACTGCCATGGCCAAAGAGATGATCAGTAATCCAGATCACAGCTGGGACACTGATACAGTGTCTGTTGAAACTGCAGGGGGATGAGAAGTGCTATGGCACAGTTAATAATTCCAATGGACCACAACACTAAGTCGTTCTTGACAGTTGCAAACTTGAAGCTCCTAGTTGAGAAGTGTAGAAGTACTTTTGTAGCTAATTCATCCAGCCTGACTCTCTTCCACTTACTTGCCAACCCTACCCAACTGAATTGAGGCAGAGCAAGTAATTTGTCTTTCAGAAAATCATGAAAACCAGCTTTATGATCACACTTCTTCTTTCTTCTTGTTGAAAGCAGCTGTGCTGTTCAAGGGGTCAGTGCTTCTCCTGAAAGCCTGACAGATGGATTTCCAAGGCTGGCTTGCCTTCACAATGGGGGTAATGCTGTGCTGTGCTCTTCAGACATCTGCTCTTCTGCATCCTTCATCTCACAACTGCACAAGTGATGGGCAAAAAATATCCTTCAGTCACTCCTACAAGATTGACCTGCCTGAATCCTCCCAGATTAAGGTGGGAGCAGATCCATCACAGCTTGAAAGCAGCAGTGGCATGCAGCTAGATCCTGGGGAGGTCAAGGAATATGAAGAGCAGAATGTAGTCTTTAGGCACAATATCCGTGTGCATGCACCCAAAGGAGACTGTGAAACTTTGAGCCACATTAAGGATCTGCTTGAAAGGATGGAGAAGCTTGAGAAAGAGATGGCAGAGCTGAGAGAAGTTTGTAGCCCTCAGAGGTGCTGTGGAGGAAGCCATGGTAAGTAACAACTGCAGAATCTGTTCTTCCATCACAGGTACTGCCCATTTACTGCAGAGATTTTGGGACTGCCATCCATTTGCCAAGATTATGGAGGTTCTCCACAAGCAAAATGCTTGAGCCCTAGGGATGGGGTGGTACTCTGATTTCTGTGGTGTGAAAGCAAATCTGAAGGTCCCAAAATGTGGCAGTACAATCATTTCTGGAACCAGCACAGGGGAAATCTCCCCAGGCACCTCCCAGAACTGGAAGGGAACAAGTTCCTGGGTTTCACATAGGTGGGAAGATTCAATGGAGGAATTTCTGGAGGACAGGAGCATGGAAGACAGGAAAAGACAGCAATAAGAAATGCTTCCCTTTTCTCATTTTGAGAGGTTGAGGGAGCTGGGATTGTTTAGCCTGAAGAAGAGGTGGCTCAGAGGAGACCTTATTGCTCTCTATGGCTACCTGAGAGGAGATCGGAGTGAGGCTGATGTTGGGCTCTTCTCCCAAGTAGCTAATGACAAGCTAAGAGGAAATGGCCTCAAGTTGCACCAGGGGAGGGTTAAGTTTGTTATTAGGAAGAATTTCTTTCCTGAAAGAGTGTTGAGACATTAGAACAGGCTGCCCAGGAGGAGGTAGTCACTGTCACTGGAGGCATTAAAAAAATGAGTAGATGTGGCACTTTAAGACATAGTCTAGTGGTCATGGAAGTGTTGGGTAGAAGGCTGGACTTGATCTTAGAGGTGTTTTCCAACCTTAATGATTCTATGATTTATTTATTGTTGCTGAACATCTTTTTATTCCTCTCTGGTAACTAAAAGAAGAGCAGAGTTCATGGCAATGATATTATGTGGAGGCCATTGGCTCTGCCTGCGCTCACAATTTTATACCATATGACCTCTAAAAAGATTAACCAAACTGATGTTGTTTAGGGAATGGAGACAGGGGGAAGTGCTAAGTCTGTGCTTGCAGGGAAAGTATGGATTTACAGCAGATGAAAATAATGTGCTCTCCATCTTTATAATAACTGTGGTGAAGAAATAGCTTAAATTACAGCCAGGAAGATTCAGGTTAGAGGCTGTGAAAAGCTTTTTAATTGCCTCTCTGGGGTGGTCATGGCAGCTGCATTCCTGCTGACTGTGGACAAATGTGTTGGTAAAGGCAAGCATGGAACTGGTCCCTCTTTGAGCCTGAGGCTGATGAATAAATTGATCTCTTCAGGTCCTTTTCAGCCCCTATATTCTGGTGATGTTTTTGCTTTCCTTTAGTGACCTTGAGCACACTTTTACACTACCTGCCCATTGTAATTTTTCTAATTTTCTTTTCTTTTTTAAATATTCCTCTCATCTCTCTGTCACACCCTCACCATTGTGCATCCTGGTGCTGCTGTGGCCAGGCGTCTCACATTGCAGTGGTCATGGGACCTTCCTTCACCAGACCTGCAGCTGTGAATGTGATGAGGGCTGGGAGGGCAGCAACTGCTCCCACCCCACCTGCCCCAGCCACTGCAGTGCCCGTGGGCACTGTGATGGTGGCAAGTGTGTCTGTGATGAGCCTTACTTTGGGGAGGACTGCAGCCAGCAGCTCTGCCCTGAGAACTGCAGCAGCAACGGGGTCTGCGACACAGCCCGAGGGGTCTGCCAGTGCTATGAGGAGTTCATCGGAGAGGACTGCGGTGAGAAACGATGTCCCCAGGACTGCAGTGGCAATGGGTTCTGTGACACAGGAGAGTGCTACTGCCATGATGGCTTCTTTGGCTTTGACTGCTCCCAGGGTAAGTTGTGCCTGTCAGTTATTTCTCCCTTCTTTCTTTGAGTTTCCCCCTCTGCCTCCCATACACGTTTAATTAATCTTGTAGTTAAGCCAAGCCTGGGATCACCATGTTCCTCAGATCAGAGTTCCTGCTGGGCCAGGGATTACTGACTGGTCCTTGTCTTCAAGAATTGCTTGGAAAACACTTCTGAATTGGGAAAAGGTGGAAATGCAGTTAAAAGTAACACTAGCACAAGCTTGTGCGTAACAGATGGAGAGTGCAATATGGGTATGGAACCTGTGATTAGAGGGAACTAGAGTCTGTTTCTTGACATAAAAATGAGACAATAGAAGGTACAGCAATGTTTGCTGCAGTGTGCTCTGCTTGCCAATGAAGTAGCTGGGTTGATAAAACCTGTGAAACAAAGGACATATAAATCCTTTAAATCCTATCTCCCTTTGAAGGGAGGTCTTTGGAAAATCCTCCCTATCCTGCTCTGTTTCAAGGCAGATTTGCCTGAGAAGACCTGTCTGAGATGACCTTGAGGTGTGTGTATCCAGCAGCTTCTGCTCAATTCTGAAAAACTTGTAATCTCTCTATAGCCTGGAGTATCAACCTGAGGTTATCCTGAAGTCACCTTTCCTTCTCAGCACAGCACTTCTTGGTCTAATCTTTTCACAGCTTCTTGCGAAGAAGTAGGTGACAGTCACACACTGAGTGCCAGGTATTACTCAGTAAGGGTTTGTGGTGACCTTACTCACAGGTCTTTTCTGCTCTGCATCATGCCTCCTCTCAGACTTGATTTGTCTCTAATTCCTCATCATTTGTTTCTAATTTTTCATATAAACAAGAGCTCTGCATCAAAACTTCACCACTCCCAATTTGTTTCTCTGTGGCTCCAGCACTCTTCTCTCCTGTCAGTAGAGTGGAATTTGCAGCTCAAGAGGCAGCACCTGAGAACTGCTGCTCAGCTGTCCTCTCTCAAAGGGTTGGCTGGGTCCAGCCTTGGATCCTCTTCTTTACACAAGCCTGCAGCTGTGTGAGAGGCCTTTGTGTTCTCACTGAGTACTGCAGAGTTAATGCACATAGCACAATACATTTTGCTACTGTTTCTGAGCACTCCACCTCCACTCCTTAAAAGCCTTTTTTAGTCCAAAGGCAAGTGATTCCCATCTCAGTATCTGCAGCCAAGTGCTCCTCTCTCAAAGATGTCAAATTTTGCTTTTTCCAGTTTGGGTTAGATTTCTGCATCCTGGCAGAGTTATACTGAGAACTGTTTTTATTTATCATCATTATTACATTCTTGTTTTCTGTGTCTCAGATCCTTAAATGACATATTCTGTTCTCTATTGCCATGGTAACTGGAATGTCTGAACACCTAGAAGGCACTATCAAGCATTCAACATGATAATTAATGTCTTGAACTTCCTTCTGAAAGAGAAACAAAGAACGAGGTCACATTGAACAGCAGATATTGGCCTGTGCTCTTTCTGGACTTTGTTTACTGGCACTGTGGGACATATGAAGATGAATAAATCAGCAGTATAAAACAAGAGTATCCATAAACTCAGCTTTTTGGTATCTTGGCACATTAGCTTAACCAGGAAGTCTTAATGTTGATGCTGTGATCAGGAAATTGGGAAAGAAAACAGAGGGACTCTTTGCTGTTCCCAGGAGAGCTCCCAGCCAGTGCCCATGTGAGCTCTCAGCCCAGCACTGAGACTATAAATGTGCTGCTCATTTCCTGCTTGCTTCAGCCATTAGGGTCTCAGCCTGTCTCTGGAGGAGAAGGTGCCTGATGGAGAGAAATTGATGAGAGTGAGCAGAACATGAGATGGACTCTGCACAACCCACAACTAGCCATCCTCCCTAATTCACCTCAGCAATTAGTGCTGTGTCTGGGATGAACCCTTTCACTTCAGGCTTGCAGGTCCTCTGCTGTTGGAGAGCAAGAGGAGGAGGTTTGCAAGGGTTACCAAGTCCAGGTAGTGCCAGTTTTTGTCAAGTCCTGAAGTGCTCAGGCTTGTCATGTTGGCTGGAGATGATGGCTCTAGTGTGTGTCAAGGCAGAGCGAAAAATGGTGCTACAAAAATGCATTCCTCTGGGCTAGAGAGTCACTGCCAAGAAACTCTCATCAGAGTCTAAGAATAGTAAAATAATTTAGGTAGGAAAAAACCCTTTAATATCACCAACTTCAACCATTAACTCAATGCTACCAAATCTGGTGCTAAACCATGTCCCTCAACACCACATCTACACAACTTTTAAATTTCTCCAAAGATGGGAACTTCCACCACATTCCTGGGCAGCCTGTTCCAGGCTTTGGCAACCCTTTTGGTGAAGAAAGTGTCCATAATATTCAATCTAAGCCTCCTCTGGTGCAACTTGAGGCTGTTTCTTTTCTTCCTGTCACTTCTTACTTGGGAGAAGAGACTGTCCCCCACCTGGTTCCAGCCTCCTTTCAGGGAGTTGTAGAGAGCCAGAAGGTCTCCCCTCAGCCTCCTTTTCTCCAGGATAAACATTCCCAGTTCCTTCTGCTGTCCCTCTTCAGACCTTTCACCAGCTTCATTGCCCTTCTCTGGACACACACCAGCACCTCAGCATCCTCCTTGTAGTGAGGTCTCTGAAACTGAACCCACTATTCAAGGTGTGGCCTCACTGCTGCTGAGTTCAGAGGGACAATCACTTCTGTGGTCATGCTGGCCACACTATTTCTGATTATCCTGTATTACTACAGCCTCACAAGCACCCCACAGACAGAGGGGAGGGAAAGCAGCACCAAAAAACCTCTGAGTTGAGATAAAGTTGAATGTGATCCTCTGCTGCAGTTAGCTGAGCAGGAGCTGGTGATAAAATGATTCCCCCCTCAAGCATTCAGCTCAGTGGACAAGACCAACACCTCAAATCCAGGAAGTGGAAGCAGCAACTGGAAGAGGAGGCCTCTCTTGTTACCATCTGGACTTCAAGCCCCATGATGCTTTGCTCCTTCCAGCACTTTAATATTGATGCTAGCATGATGGCAGCATGGTATTGAATACACATCAGCAGACTCAACTCAACCTGTGACACTGATACAGGTCAGGATGCTGGTGGCCTTATTGGCCACCTGGGCAGATGCTGGCTTGTATTCAGCCAGTTCTCAACCACCACCCCTAGATCCTTTTCTGACAGGCAGTTTTCCAGCCACTCTTCCACAAGCCTGAAGCGTTGCAGGGGTTGTTGTGACCCAAGTGTAGTGTCTAGCACTTGGCCTGGTGATATCTCATCCCATCAGATTTGGTGCACAGACCCAACAAAAAATGCCCTTCTTGGAGGTACCAACTGACCCAGGCATTGTCCAAAATGAGTTTCTTATGCCACATCTCTTCAGAGAGGCAGGTACAACCCTCTTCTCATCTATGCTTGGACACGAGTTAAACCCCTTCATATGTACTATGATTCTTTATTATTGTCCTGCACAGATGCATTATTCAAATCCAGCTTCTATATTGCTAGGAGAGGAAGGATGGGTGTTCTCACATTTTGTACAATGTTTTCATCAAAAGCAACTGCATGCACCTATTGAGGGTGGAATTTGGTGTGAGCTGTGAATTACACTGGGGAATGAATGCTGCCTTTCAAGTGAGAAGACTCTTGTACATTATCTGACCTAACAGTGCTGACACGTGCCTTTTCACTTGCTCACTGGTTTTTGCTGTGATTAGTGCCTTGCTAATGAAATACAGCTGGTATCTGGTTTGAACAGTTTATGATGTGCTTACTTGTAATTAAAATCAGATAAGCTTTCTGATGGATGTTCTACTTTGACTGCTTTCAAGGGCCGCTTCAAGACACTGATGAGCTGTCTTGTGGCAAAATGCTTAAGGCACTATTGGTGTCCTGAAATTTATTATATGCAGCAGATTTTCCTCCTCCAGGCACCACGTGTAAGTTTTCATCAGTATAAAAGCTCAGTTTTCTCCCTCTGCCATGGAGAGCCTTTGTTCCCCAGTTATGGCCACCAGCTGATATTTAGAAGTAGCTCTATGTGATACAGGAAGGTTTTGGCTTTGGAAGGGATGGCTTTGAGTTGTTTTCCTCATGCCAGTGTGGGTTTAGAAGTGGGAAAGAGTCAGCCAGGAAATGATTGTATTTGTTACTGACTGCAGTGTTTATTTGTATTTAATGATATGCTGTCAAGGAGAAGGAAATGGACAAATCCATGATGACTACAGGATGGGAGCTCAAGTTCTGCACTCTTCCTGCATTCAGAATAGGTTTGAAAACATTTCTTGGCCATCTAACAAGACATCATCCTCACTGCAATGTTTTCTTTGTCTTTTCTAGTGCTTGCTCCTCAGAACCTGCACCTGCTGAACTCCACAGAGAGTTCTCTGGCTGTCAGCTGGGACCCAATGATTGATGTGGATAATTACCTCATTAGCTATTATCCAGTAGGCTATGAGAGGTTGGTGAAACAAGTCTATGTGCCCAAAGAGCAGCTCAGCTATGATATCGGGGGTCTGCATTCTGGCACCACGTACAACATCACACTTCATCATGTAAAGAAGGGGATTACCAGTGAGCCCCAGTATCTAGAAGCAACTACAGGTAGGAGCAGGCAGTGTTTCCCTACAGTCAGAAACTGTATCTCTAACATTAGATTCAAACAAGTGGAGCAAATTGTTCTGCTTTGCAGGTTTGTAACATCCTGCCTGAGCGCTGGAGAATGTTTTCTTTTTCCAGCCTCAGTTGCTATTTTCTGTCACTGTTCTTTTCTGTAGAATCTGTTCCCAGATATGTATCTTTAGGACTAAATGTATTGCAAATTTCCTCTCTTTCCCTTTATGTTGTCCAAATCCTACCCCTGAATTCCAAGGAATCCATAGTGTTGCCTATGGAATGGAAGGAATGGAAGCATGCAAGATAAAGCTAGCATGTTATTAAGAATGCACTGTTTGACTGCACAGAAGGGACTTCAAAGTAGGCAGGATGTCATTCCTAGGTCCTAATTTGCCAAACATCTCTAACAGTGAGGTTTCCTCATAGGCTCATTCAGTCCTGGGAAGAGGCTAATGCTGATGAGGTTAGGAGGTTGAGAGTGGAGAGACTGTGTATTTGAATCATTCTCTCAAGAACTGAAATGCCGCTTTGTTAGAAGCTGGTATTATGCTGTCTGCCTGCACTTGGTGAAAACAGTGAAAAGTTTGGTTATTCTGACATTTTTCTTGCTCCTAGCACAATAAGTGGGTGCTGAGAGCCAGAAAACTCTTGAGTTGGAGTGTTATGAGGGATAAAGCAAAGCCTGTTGAAATAATGATTGTACTGTACTTAACTCTTCAGTTTGCCTGAGGAAAAGGTCTCTGGTCTCAAAGCAGGTGACTGGGCAAGGAAGAGGATTGCTTAGCAAATGCCTGCCTTACGTTTACCTTTTCATGCTGCTACTGCTGCTTCCTCATAGCCCTCTGGTGTCCTTCCCAGTCCTGTCTGTACTCAGTGCCATCTGGGTAACGGAGGAGATGGAGCACTCCCTGGAAGTGGAGTGGGAGAACCCACCAACGGATGTGGATTACTACAAGCTGAAGTTCAGATCCTTGGTGGCGAGGGATGAGAAGCAGGTCATGGTGCCTAAAAGCAATGATCCTAAGAGCAGACACATCATGACTGGTGAGAATGTGTGGGTATTCCAAAGTGGGCAGGGACAAGGAGAAGTAGCAGGACTGACTGATGATCAGACAACATTTGTGAGACAATTCTTCACTTGTGTGGATTGCTAGTTTTCTTTCACTTCCTGTCTGCTGTGATATCTATTGGAATTCCTCTATCCCATAATAAAGGGTGTCTCTACAGAGAGAGGCTTCCATGTCCTGTGGATAGCAAGTCTCAAGGCATATTTATTCAGCTTTCATTCCATCCTTGTTAGGAATAAAGTATATTCTTATGTTTCAGAGCTGGTAACACTCACATTGTGAAAATCTCCCCTTATGATAATTTCCTAAGGGCAAGCCCAGACCAAAAGTGCTCTCAAGGCAAAAAGAAGTTAGATGTAAATCCAGGTTTCGAGTTTCCCTCTTCTACAAATCTAGAACTGCACAGACTAAACAAAACAGCTTTCTTGAAGAATTACTCTGTTCCTTAACTGTTGGTAATGCTCCCTTTTGCTCCTTGTAGGTCTGAAACCTGGCACAGAGTATGAGGTCACTGTCATACCTGTGAAGGACAATGTGGAGGGGGACCCATCCTCAGTGAGTGGTAGGACTGGTAGGTGAAAGTTTCTTTTACAATAGCAAAAGCTGCTTATTCATGTATGACCTGCAGCCAGGTCTGCTATATCTTGATTAAACTTGGTTACACTGTCTGTTAACCCCTAACACTACCCCTAGCTCAATCTCTTGTCTTAGTTTTTAAACCTACAGTAACTTCACTTAAGCTTAACTTTACTAATGGCTCTAGCCAGACACAGGGTAAGTATAGTAAGCTGCTTTATCTGGTCTCTGAGGCCAGGAGCTATAAGGAAGAGGACAAGTTCATAGAATCATAGAATCATAGAATCAGTCAGGGTTGGAAGGGACCACAAGGATCATCTAGTTCCAACCCCTGCCATGGGCAGGGACACCCTACACTAGATCACGCTGGCCAGAGCCTCGTCCAGCCTGGTCTTAAACACCTCCAGGGACTGGGCCTCAACCACCTCCCTGGACAACCCATTCCAGGGCTTCACCACTCTCATGGTAAAGAACTTCTTCCTCACATCCAGCCTGAATCTCCCCATTTCCAGCTTCATTCCATTCCCCCTAGTCCTATCACTACCTGAGATCCTGAGAAGTCCCTCCCCAGCCTTCCTGTAGGCCCCCTTCAGATACTGGAAAGCCACAATGAGGTCACCTCGGAGCCTTCTCTTCTCCAGACTGAACAGCCCCAACTCCTTCAGTCTGTCCTCATAGGAGAGGTGCTCCAGCCCTCTGATCATCCTCGTGGCCCTTCTCTGGACACGCTCCAGCACGTCCACATCTCTCCTGTAATATGGGCTCCAGAACTGGACGCAGTACTCCAGGTGGGGTCTCACCAGAGCTGAGTAGAGGGGGAGAAGCACCTCCCTTGACCTGCTGGTCACACTTCTCCTGATGCAGCCCAGGATCTGATTGGCTTTCCGGGCTGCAAGCGCACATTGAGAGCTCATGTCGAGCTTCTCGTCCACCAGCACCCCCAAGTCTCTCTCCTCAGGGCTGCTCTCCAGCCAGTCACTGCCCAGCCTGTATTTGTGCCTGGGATTGCCTCGACCCAGATGCAGGACCCTGCACTTGGTCTTGTTGAAGCTCATGAGGTTGGCTTGTGCCCACCTCTCCAGCCTGTCCAGGTCCCTCTGGATGGCATCCCTTCCCTCCAGCGTGTCCACTGCACCACACAGCTTGGTGTCATCAGCAAACTTGCTGAGGGTGCACTCGATGCCACTGTCCATGTCACCCACAAAGATGTTGAACAAGACAGGTCCCAGGACTGATCCCTGAGGGACTCCGCTTGTCACTGGCCTCCACTGGGACATGGACCCGTTGACAGCCACTCTTTGGGTGCGGCCATCAAGCCAATTCTTTATCCATCTAGTGGTCCATCCATCAAACCCATGTGTCGCCAGCTTGGAGACCAGGAGGTGGTGTGGGACAGTGTCGAAGGCTTTGCTCAAGTCCAGGTAAACGACATCAGTTGCTCGCCCCTCATCTATTAATGCTGTCACCTGATCATAGAAGGCCACCAGGTTTGTCAGGCAGGATTTGCCCTTGGCAAAGCCATGCTGACTATTCCCAATCACCTCTTCACTATTCTTCTGAGTCATTAGTGCCCCCAGGAGGATCTGCTCCATGATCTTTCCGGGCACAGAGGTGAGACTGACTGGCCTGTAGTTCCCCGGTTCCTCCTTCTTGCCCTTTTTGAAAATGGGAGTAATGTTTCCCCTTTTCCAGTCTGTGGGGACTTCCCCAGTCTGCCATGACTTCTGGAATATAATAGAGAGGGGCTTGGCAACCTCATCTGCCAGTTCTCTCAGCACCCGTGGGTGTATCCCGTCGGGTCCCATGGACTTGAACACTTTCAGGTTCTTCAGGTGATCACGAACCTGAGCTTCACTTATGATGGGCAGTTCTTCCTCCCCGTCCCTGGCATCGTCTGCCATGACACCAGGAGTGTGGCTGGAGGCCCTTGCAGTGAAGACTGAGGTAAAGAAGTGATTGAGTACCTCAGCCTTTTCCACATCACTTGTGACCAATTCACCACTTTCCTTTCTGAGGGGGCCCACACCTTCCCTAGTCTTCTTCTTGCCATTAATATACCTATAGAAATTCTTAGTGTTCCCTTTAACCCCCTGGCTAGATTCAGTTCAAACTCTGCTTTGGCTTTCCTAACCAGGCCTCTTGCTGCTCGGGCAGCTTCCTTATATACCCCCTGTTCTATCTGTCCTTCCTTCCACTTCCTGTAGAGTTTCTTTTTACGTGATAGTGTGTCCAGCAGCTCCTTGTTCATCCAGGCAGGCCTCCTAGCATTCCTTCCTGCTTTTCTCCTTATAGGTATACATAGCTCCTGGACACAGAGGAGGTGGTCCTTGAATACTGACCAGCTGTCCTGGGGCCCTCTTCCCTCCAGGGCTTCATCCCACGACACTTTGGCCAGCAGATCCCTGCAGCGATCGAAGTCTGCACGCCTAAAGTCTAGGGTCGTAAGCTTAGAATATGTCCTCCTGATTGCCCTGAGGAGATTAAATTCAACTGCTTCATGGTCACTGCAGCCAAGGCCGTCTCTGAGCCTCACATTTGTTACCAGCCCTTCCCTGTTGGTGAGAACCAGGTCCAGCGTAGCACCTTTTCTTGTTGGTTCCTCTACCATTTGGAGGAGGAAGTTGTCTTCTATGCAGTCCAGGAACATCCTGGATTGCTGATGCTTTGCTGTGTTGTCCCTCCAACAGATGTCAGGGTGGTTGAAATCCCCCATGAGAACCAGGGCTTGTGACCTGGAAGCCGCTTCTATTTGCCTGTGCAGAGCCTCATCTGCTTGGTTCTGCTGGTCAGGTGGCCTGTAGGAGACCCCCACAGTAATATCTCCTTCCCCTGTCTTGCCTTTAATTCTAACCCATAAACTTTCAACCGACTCATCAAGCCTCCCCAGGTGGAGTTCTGCTGATTCCAGCTGGTTGTTGACATAGAGGGCAACACCTCCTCCTCTCCTTCCCTGCCTATCCTTCCTAAAAGCTTATACCCGTCTATCCCTACGTTCCAGTCGTGGGAGTCGTCCCACCAAGTTTCGGTGATGCCCACTATGTCATGGCGTCCCAGCATCACGGTGGCCCTTAACTCATCTTGTTTGTTGCCCAAGCTGCGTGCATTTGCATAGAAGCACTTCAGCTGGGCTGGCCCTGTCGTCCTCCTGTGCCAACTAAGTTCTTCTCCTGTGCCAACTAAGTTCTTCTTCCTTCCTGTATTGCTTGCCTCCAGTATTGTTTTTCTACTCACAAATTGAAGAGAGCAGTTGAACAGAGGAGCAGATTAGCACATCACTGCCAGGCCTGCATTTTCACTAGAGGCTATAAGCCCCAGCCCGCTCTACAGCTGCATCATGGAAGTGAAGTTGTGCTCATCCAGTGGGCTGCACAGTGGTAGAGCCCTGGCATTCCTGTAGTAGCTTGAGTCTTTGCCTCTTACACGTGAAGTGACTGAACAAGCTTTAGCTTCTTCCTGGCTCATAGAGCTTGAAGCTTTGGACTACTTCATCTGGTCACAGAGCTGGCGTCAGATATAGTCATCTTCAGCATGAGGAGAAGACAGATGCATCTTTAAGTTGACTTCTGCTTCAAGTAGGTGCTCAGTTCGAGCAGAATGGGGTCTGGAGGCTTTGGAGAACACATCTTCTGAGGAGCAGCTCAGTGTACTGGAGTTGTTCAGCCTGGAGAAAATGAGGCTGAGGGGAGATCTCACTCTCTACATCTCCCTGAAGGGATATTGCAGCCAGGTTGGGGTCAGTCTCTTCTCCCTAATAACAAGTGATAGGACAAGAGAAAATAGCCTTGGGTTGCATCAGGGGAGGTTTAGGTTGGGCATTAGAAGAAACTTTTTCACTGAAAGGGTTCTCAGGCATTGGAACAGGCTCCCCAGGGAGGTGGTTGAATCCCTGTCCGTGGAGGTGTTTAAAAGACACAGAGATGTGGTACTGAGGGACATGGTTTTCCACTAACTTTGGCAGAGTTAGATAATGGTTGGACTGGATGATCCTAAAGGTCTTTTCCAACTAAAACAATTCAATGATTCAGCTCAGAAAGCCTGGCAGGTTCTACTGTTACTTAACTCTCATTTTTCCTGTTACAGGAGCCTAGCCATTCCAGGCCTGCATGTTAAAGCAGATCTGGAAACTGTTGATTCAGTGATGCATGAAACCCATAAAAAAAATAAAGGCAGGCTACTTTAAAGCTATTATATGGCAAAAAGAGAGCTTTAAAATTTTGAAGTCTCATTCTATCTGTAAAATTCTGGCAACTCTGAAGTTCAGCTCCCTTACGAAAGGGTAGGCGTGAAGCATCTGAAGACTGAACAATCCCAGATCAGGTCTGACATTCTTCAAGTTGTCATGTAAATTATATAAAGAAAATGGATTTAAAATAGCAAGACCTACAGCCTCCACACTGCCATTGTAAGCCTGTGCTTCTTCCCTTTGATTATTTGGAACAGCCTTGGCTTGTGTTTTCAAGCCGTTCTTCACAGACATGGGGGCAGCAAAACTTCTTAAAAAGGAGGGGAAAGAGAAGAAAATCCACAATGAGTAATCCTGCTCCTGTTCTTATGCAACCCCTGGAATTTAGGAGCTATGACTGAGACAAATCCCAGCTATTGCAAGAGCTACCACTAAACTCTGATTCATCACCCAAAATAGCAGAAGCCTTGGGGGAGCCTGACAGGCGGGTCTGCAGGGTGGGCAGAAAGAGAGGAACAACAAATGGCTAACGCTAGACACAAGTAGAAAGATGAGGCCTATACTTGATGCTGTGAGAAGGGCAAGTGAGAAGGTAATGCTCAATCTGCTCACCATGGAAGGTGAGGCAGATAGTCTGTAAGCTCTTCCTGCAGAATAAAAATGGAGATTCTCATCTAAGGGGCCTACAAAAAAGCTGGGGAAGGCTTTTTCACAAGGGCTTGTAGCTACAGGACAGGGGGAATGGCTTTAAGCTAGAAGATGGGAGTTAGGAAGAAATTCTTTCCATTGAGGGTGGTGAGACACTGGAACAGGTTGCCCAGGGAGGTCATAAATGCTCCCTCCTTGGAGGTTGTTCAAGGCCAGGTTGGATGAGGCCTTGAGCAGCCTGGTCTAGTGAAAGGTATCCCTGCCCCTGGCAAGGGGCTTTGAACTAGATGATCTTTAACGTCCTTCACACCCAAGCCATTCTGTGAACTGTTCTGCCTTCTCCCCACTTTGACCAAGCTGTTTCCTCATGAATGCCTTTCTTACTCAAGGGGCTATAGGGAAGAGCCTAGATGACTCTGTTTTAGCTGGCCAAAGCAGCAGGCAAAAATGAAGGAAATATGCATGTGTTGTGACAGGGTAGTGGTTTAATTCAAACAGTTTCTTAATCCTGCTCTTTGAAACGTTCTCTCAGGAGTTGATAGCCCAACCAATGTGACCACCAACCAAGTGACAGAAGATACAGCCACTGTTTCCTGGAATAAAGTTGAGGCTCCCATAGAGAGGTACATGGTGAGATACACCTCAGCTGATGGGGACACCAAGGAAGTAGAGGTGGGGAAGGAAAATGACACTATCATCTTGTGGAGTCTGAAGCCAGGCATGGAATATGTCATCCATGTCTGGGCAGAGAAGGGGTCCCAGAAGAGCAAGGCAGCAAGCACCAGAGGTGTGACAGGTAAGTTGTGGCAGCAGCAGCAGCAGAGGGAGTCATGTCTGAATTTCCAGCTCCATCAATTTTACTTGTTTTAGTAAAGCTTCTCCTGCTTTGCACAGGTTTTCAGGGAGGCAAAAAAATCATGTGATTCTAGTGTGGCTGAATAGGTCTCCAGCTCTGCTTGAAGACTTGGTTGTGAATTCTGTATGGATGGACCCTGTGCAAAGCACCAGCGCAGAGGACGGTGAAGCACAGCTAAACTTACACATCCTAGTTACAAGGCTTTAATTCCTGCCTTGCCTTTAAAATGCTGTAAACCACCTCCAAACTTTCTGTGAGGTGACTGTTCGCAGAATCACAGACTAGTGGGGATCAGAAGGGACCTCTGGAGATCTAGTGCAAACCTTTGCTAAAGCAGGGTCACCTACACCAGGTTGCTCAGGATTACAATATCCAGGGAGGTTTGGAATCTCTTCAGAGAAGGAGACTCCACAACCTGTGTGGACAGCCTGCTCCAGGGTTTCAGCACCCTCACAGTAAAGAAGCTTTTCCTTGTGTTTACAGGGAATCTTCTGGGTTCCAGTTTGTGTCCATTGCCCCTTGTCTTACCACTGAGAAGAGTCTGGCTCCTGACACTCACCCTTTGGATATTTCTTAGCAGTAATGAGATTCTCCTTGCTTTGTCTCCTGGTGTTCAGGGTATACACAGCTCCAGCTTTCTCAGCCTTTCCTCACAAGGTAGATGTTCTAGTGCCCTCATCATCTTAGTGGCTTTCTGCTGGACTCACTCCAGTAGTTTCTTGTCCTTCTTGAATCTTTTGTTTGTTTATTCTTTTAATCCTTCACTGAAGTGCTAAATACATCTTAGCACCCTGAAGAACAAAAGTCCTACAGATACCTCCCACATAGGTGGAACAGCATTTCTTAGTTCTGGTTTATTCTGCTGCAGTCTCTGAATTCAAGGGCACAAACCCACAGCCAGACTGTAATTTCCCCCATGCCAGTTTAAGATGCACTCTGGTTTACCACATATTAGCTATGGTAAAAGTTGTGATTTTCCACCTGCATGTGCTAATCTCCCCTCTTTTGGAAGATGAAATTACATTCCTTCTCATTTTAATGAAAGATGCTGAGGCTGGTTTGTGTCACCCTGGAGGGGAGCATGCTGGGAACCAGCCTTTGAATAATCGCAGCTCAGCTAGAGCAGTGGAAGATGCTCACCTGGGGGAAGAGAAATCAAGTGAATAGTTTTCTTGATATGAAAAGGAAGCTAGTTCTTTAGTCATCATTGCACTGCAGCTGGGTGTGGGCTGTACCTCTATGCATATGCAGTGAATTTAACTCCTTAACTTCCTGGCAGCATCCCAGCCAGTCACCTCTGAGTGAAAAAATAGAATTGCTTTGATTGGAAAAGGCCTTTTAAGGTCATAGAGTCCAACCATTCTCTAACTCTGCCAAGGCTGGGGCTAAACCATTTACCTCAGCACCACATCTCTCCATCTTTTCAACATCTCCAGGGATGGAGATTCAACCATCTCCCTGGGGAGCCTGTTCCAGTATTAGAAGAAACTTTATCCCTGAAAGGGTTCTCAAGTGTTCAACTTAAACCTCCCCTGGTGTAACTTCAGGCTATTTTCTTTCATCCTCTCACTTATTCCTTGGGAGAAGAAACTGACCCTGACCTGGCTCCAGCCTCCTTCAGGTAGTTGTTGAGATCAAAGTCTTCCTTCATCCCCCTTTTCTCCAGATTAAACTCCAGTTCCCTGTTCCTCATAAGACATGTTTTCCAGACCCTCTTCTCTAGCATGGGCTGGCTTGAGACAATGGACCAACTTGAATGCAGGTGGCTGGCCAACTTTTCCTAATTAAGTGTTTGACTGATGCTTACTAATCTCCTCTGGCTGGGAATTTGAGAACATAGGAGCACTGGGCCAAGCTGCTCACAGAGTTGTGGAGTCTCAGTCCCTGGAGTCATTCAAAAGCTGTCTGGACATGATCCTGTGTAATTTACTCTAGGTGGCCCTGCTCTAGCAGGGATGTTGGACTAGATTTTTCAAAGTCCCTTCCAATCCCTACCATTTTGTGATGCTGTGAAAGGTCATGGGCTGTTGGGCTGTCCTTGAAGGACCACATTCCTGCAGGCTATTGTGACAGTGTCTTAAGCATTGTGAAATTTAGGGTTACACTTCCATCTGTGAAAAGGGAAGGGGAGAGATTGTAGCAATGGGAGGAGATTGGAAGTGGCTTTTTTCTAGTGGAGAGTGTGAGCACAGTCTTCACTAAGTGATGCTGTCTGGTTCTTCAAGCCTTCTCTTAAAAAATTGTCCGTCTAGTGTCCATGTAGTGGACACAGTCACCATCTCCTGGGATAGGGTCTGGCCTCTAATAGACAGGTATTTGGTGAGATGCAACACAACTGATGGAGACACAAAGGATGTGGAGGTGGGAAAAGACAAGTGCATCACTGCTCTGATTGGACTGAAGCCAAGCAAAAGTATGGCACCAGCCTCTGGGCAGAGAGGTGATCCCAGCAGACTCAGCAAGCTTTGCTTGATTAGGAAATAATCTTGTTCCAGGAGAGCTGCATTTCAGAGAGGGATTCTGAGTAAGGGATTTGGGGGTTGGGTTAATCCTCAGAGCAACCCGGGCAAGAGGTTGTGATCTTCAGAAAGCAAAAGACAGTCGCACCAGATTCTTCATGGACTTTCCACTCTGACCATGGGGGTTGTTGGCTGTGCTTTTGTTGCTCCCCTACAAAAGCTGTTGCATCTGTGAGGAAGAGAGGGAGATCCCAGCTGAAATACCCCAGAAGTGGGCACTTCTCAGCTTTGTAGGCCAGGCCCATCCTTGGTAAGACATGAAATTTAGGAAGTGGAGGAAATTGGTAGGGCCCTTGAGGGGAGGAAGTGTAGCCTTACTGGGATGTTCTTCTCTCCTTGCTGTTCCCGCAGCAGTCATCAGCCCTCTTCACTCAGTGCAGTGGCTTGGCCACCTTGGCACTGACATGTGAATCTGTTTCCCAATGTGTCAGGAGTGGTGGGACTTTAAGGCAGTCAGCAGTGCAAAATTGTCTGGGGCTACAGATAGCGATATCTGCTGGGACTGGCTTCAGGGTCAACTATTTATACTGCCTGATGAAAATATGTTTTGTATCTAGAAACAAAATTTGTATTAGATTTACCTGTTTGGAGAAAAGCAAGCAAGCAAGCTTTTGGACACACAAGACCTTTTTAAGTCTTTGAGAATAAAATAATTTCCCAAAGCTCATCTGTTTTTCCAAATGTATTTGTTATCTTATAAAGCACACTAGCTCTGTCTACAAAACTTGTGTGGTTTGTGTCTTCAGACCATGGAACTATCCTGAATCTTCTCATAATTGTGACCTTTGCTGACAGAAATCGACAGCCCAACTGATCTGGTCACTGACCAAGTGACAGAGGATGCAATTACTGTTTCTTGGAGCAATGTCCAGGCTTCAATAGACAGATACAGAGTAAGCTATACCTCATCTAATGGGGACACAGAGGAGAGAGAAGTGGAGAAAGGCAAGAATGTCACTACCTTGGCCGGACTGAAGCCAGGCATGGAGTATGTCATTTACATCTGGGCAGAAAAGGGAGAACAACAGAGCAAGAGGGCCACCACTGAGGCTGTGACAGGTAAGTTGCTTTGCCTTAATACTGAGTAAGACGTTTCACAGCAGAGGGAGATTCAGGCTTAACAGATCAAGTCTCGGGTTTAGTGTATGTTGCTGTGAAACCTACTTGACATCAACCCAGAGAGATCCTGATTACCTGTATATACTACAGATGGGCTGTGGTGTTAATACTAATAAAGATGAGGGAAAATGGAGCCTTTCACAGAATATCTTTGGTTGGAAGAGACCTTCAAGATCATCCAGTACAACCCAGCACTGCAAGGTCACTACTAAACTGTGTTCCTAAGCACTGTGTCCACACACCATTTAAATCCCTCCACCACTGCCCTGAGTAGACTATTCCAATATCTGATAGCCCTTGCAGTGAAGAAATATTTCCTAACATCCAGCCTAAACCTCCTAAAGCCCTTTGCAGCAGTGTCTCTTATGTATTTGTATAGCCTT
Source organism: Picus viridis (assembly GCA_033816785.1). Lineage (NCBI taxonomy): Eukaryota > Metazoa > Chordata > Aves > Piciformes > Picidae > Picus > Picus viridis. Next base: position 26,006,737 of record CM066588.1, read on the forward strand.
GCTTGATTTTAATTGCTTCATTTGTTTATCTTTTATCATGTAGTAGGGAAGTGCTCAGTTCCTATTTGCAGATGGAGGAATCAAAGTGCAAGCAGACTATCAGCATGCATGATTCCTTTTCTTTCAGTAGGATGATGAATCCCTGTGCTTCAGTTGTTCTTACCAGTACTTGTTCCCCTTTGCCGTAGTCCAGGTTAAGATGTGGTTTAAAATGACATTGTAGAGCTGAGTGTCTGCACAGATTGCAAGAAGTTGCAAGTGTTTACAAGACCCGTTGGTGTAGGTCTGGGACTTGCTGAAGCAAGATGAGTAAATGCTTCCCCAGGTCATCTTGGTCTCTTTACAGAAGTCTGGTCAGATGCCATGGATGTGAGCTTCAGAGGTTTGTGACCGTGAGAACACAAAATAGCAACGTGCTTTGCAAGGGCTCTCTTCTCGCCGGTTCAGGACTGGCTGTGCTGTTCTCTAGAAAAGCTTCTATCAAGGACAGACTCCAGTCAAACCACCTCAGACTGTGGCACCTCTGAGCTTTACAGGTCAAATCAGTGAGAAATAGGGCTTGAAAAGAGAAGAAACTGGCAAGACCCTTGAAGGGAAGGAGCATCACTGTGTCATGGTACAGCCTGATAATGACAGCCCATCCTCTTCTGTCTCTGCAGAAATTGATAGCCCGGTTCACCTGCTGACTGACCAAGTGACTGAGGACACAGCCACCATCTCCTGGGACAGGGTGCAGGCTCCCATAGATAGGTACATGGTGAACTACACCTCTGTTGATGGTGACACAGAAGAAATAGAAGTGGGAAAAAATGAGACTGCCATGACTTTGACGGGACTGAAACCTGGCATTGAATATATCATCTTCCTCTGGGCAGAGAAAGGAACCCAGAAGAGCAAGAGGATCAGCACCAAGGCAGTGACAGGTATTCCAGAGAATTTTGTGCTTCTACATGATGCTGTGTCCTCTCAGTTTGTGTCCTGTTTTCATCTGGTCTGTTGGAGGTCATATGCTAAACACTGGTTTGTTTTGCAATCACCTATGATGTGGGGACATCCATGCTACAGGCACTTTCAGGAGGGTCTTAGCTAGGCTGAAGACTGACTGGCAGGGGACACTGCTAGCATCTCCTGGGAATGAGGGAGAAATGGAGCAGGAGACAGGTCTTGCTGTCCTAGTTTGAAGCCAGATGTGGTGTGCATCATCTCTATTGGCCGGGGAAAGGAAGCAAGCAGAGCAAGAGGACAGGAGCAGACGCTCTCAAGGGTGATCTGTGGAAATCTTGAAGTGTGATTTTTGCAGCTGTATAGACCATAATACAGACATCATAATGTAGACTGTGGTCATCCAGTACTTAAAGGAGGCCCATTAGAAAACCAGGGACAGACTTTTTAGCAGGACCTGTTGTGACAGGACAAGGGGTGGGTGATGGGTTTAAATTAAAAGAGGGAGACTAGATAAAACATTGTTTTCCTTTTATGCTGAGGTTGGTGAGACACTGGCCTGGGCTGCCCAGGTGGTAGGGGTCCCATCCCCATAACTATTCCAGGTCAGGTTGTTTGGAACTCTGAACAACCTGCTCTAGTTGCAGATGTCCCTGCTGACTGTAGGGTTGGACTAGATGACCTTTAAAGGTCTCTTCCAACCTAAACTATTCTATAATTCTGTAGAGGATTACAGAAGAAGCAGATGTTGTAACACAGAAGTGATGACAGCTGATGGTGCTATTTCACTACTCCTTAATCAAAAGCATCTGGTGCTTCAAGTGCTGCTATCAAGCCTAACAATAACAGAGGTGTGGCAACCCAAGTTAAACCATTTTAGAATTGAGAAGTTAAAAATAATGGCCTGCCCTTTGACTTGTGACCTTTAACTGGTCCTAGGAGACTGCCAAACAGGCTGAAATCTGACCTATTCAGTCAGCCATGAAGATTGTGGTGTACTGGGAACATTTCAGAGTTGCTCCATATCCATTGGCCTTGCTAATGTACTTTTTCTTAGCTTCTGAGTCGAGCTGGTGTGAGATGAGCAGCTGAAGTCTGGATTTAGGGCAAGATGCCGAGCAGTTCCCCAGTGCTTACAGAAATAGAGGGCAGCTGACAGGGACAAATGGAAGCCAAAGGACTGAACCTATCTGGAACAAGAAACAAGAAGAGAGTTTCAGCAAATGGAAATGCTGGGGCTTTTTTTGAGCTGGAATGGATGACACCTGGAAATTTCACATGAGGTGAAAGTGCTGGGAGCAGGGAATGCATTTTTCGTATTAGTGGGGATATTTTTGAAATATCTGCACAAAACACTCCCCTGTAATCTTTCTGTGTTTGTTTCTGTGGTTTCAAAAGCAATGACACCTCTACCAAAATAAATACAGCTTCTGAGGCAACAAATATACACTTTCTTACTCAAGGTGAGGAAAACTGTCTGTGGCAGGGAGCTGTTGTGCTGTGGTGTTGTGAAACTGCACTCTGAAGACTCCCCATCCCTTGCGTCTCGAGAAGGATTTGGTACCTTTTAGCTCCCTCTCCTGTCCAGCGGGAGGTATACATGTGATGGGCAGCTTGAATCAGAATCAACCAGGTTGGAAGAGACCTCCAAGATCATCGAGTCCAACCGATCACCCAGCCCTAACTAATCAACTAGACCATGGCATTAAGTGCCTCATCCAGTCTTGTCTTAAACACCTCCAGTGGTGGTGACCCCACCACCTCCCTGGGCAGCCCATTCCAATGGCCAATCTCTCTTTCTGTAAAGAACTTCTTTCTAAAGCCTAAACTTCTCCCTGTGCAGCTTGAGACTGTGTCCTCTTGTTTTGTTGCTGGTTGCCTGGGAGAAGACACCAGCCCCCATCTGGCCAAAAGCACCCTGCAGGTATGTGTAGACAGCAATAAGGTCTCCTGGAGAAGGTTTCTGTGTCCTTTCACTTAAAGCAATTGTTTATAGAAACCCCTCAAATGAAGCATGAGTTAATAAGATATTGAGCTGATGGCTTGATGAAAGGCGGTCTCAGTTAGGATCAACAACCAGTGTTACAAACAACATCCTATGTGATCTGTGGTGTTGCTGTCTCTGTTCTCCTTGCAATTTGCTTGGTGTTTTGAGTCACAGAATTGCAGAATGTTTTGGGCTGGAAGGGACCTTGAAAGGCCATCTAGTCCAATGTCCCTGCAGTGAGCAGTGACTTCTTCAGCTCTAAACAACCTGACCTGGAATGCCTTCTAGGGATGGAGTATCTACCACCTCTTTGGGCAACTTGGGCCAGTGTTTCACCACCCTCACTGTTAACAGTTTCTTTCTTCTCTCTAGTCTAAATTTCCCTCTTTCAGTTTCAAACCATCACCCCTTGTCCTGTCACAACAGGTAGTGCTAAAAATTCTGTCCCCACCTTTCTTATCTGCCCCTTCAAGCACTGAAATGTCACCAGAAGATCTCCCTGGAGCCTTCTCTTCTTCAGGCTCCATACTTCAGAGTTAGAGCACTCTTCCCCAAAGGTCAACCCCAACTCTCTCAGCCTGGCCTCACAGCTTCTATCCCTCCCAATATTACTGTGGTCTCTTCTGGCCCCACTCCAACAGGTCCATATCTCTACTGTGCTGAGGACCCAGGGTTGGCTCCAGCAGTGCACGTGGGGTCTCAGCAAAGCAATGTTTGATTTCTTCTCGGCCTTGTTCTTCTCCATGGCCTCTCCCCAAATGTTATATTTCACTGATACATTTTAAGTGTTGCTATGCTTACCTTCATAGCACTCTTCAAGGTCTGGGAAGTGTTGTTGCCTGGTTATATGGATGGGGACTGAACTAACGGATGTTGACAACATCCCAGTCCCCTGGGGAGGTCTGTGGAAAAGCAGGGAATCGAGATGAATTACTCAGCTTGCAATAAACTTGGGCATACTTCATAGTATCATAGTATCAGTCAGGGTTGGAAGGGACCACAAGGATCATCTAGTTCCAACCCCCTGCCATGGGCAGGGACATTCCACAGTAGATCAGGCTGGTCAGAGCCTCATTCAGCCTGGTCTTAAACACCTCCAGGGATGGGGCCCCAAACACCTCCCTGGACAACCCATTCCAGGGCTTCACCACTCTCATGGTGAAGAACTTCCTCCTCACGTCCAGTCTGAATCTCCCCACCCCCAGCTTCATTCCATTCCCCCTAGTCCTATCACTACCTGATAGCCTGAGAAGTCCCTCCCCAGCCTTCCTGTAGGCCCCCTTCAGATACTGGAAGGCCACAATGAGGTCACCTCGGAGCCTTCTCTTCTCCAGACTGAACAGCCCCAACTCCTTCAGTCTGTCCTCATAGGAGAGGTGCTCCAGCCCTCTGATCATCCTCATGGCCCTTCTCTGGACACGTTCCAGCACGTTCCACTCTTGTAATATGGGCTCCAGAACTGGACGCAGTACTCCAGGTGGGGTCTCACCAGAGCTGAGTAGAGGGGGAGAATCACCTCTCTTGACCTGCTGGCCACACTTCTCCTGATGCAGCCCAGGATCTGATTGGCTTTCCGGGCTGCAAGCGCACATTGAGAGCTCATGTCGAGCTTCTCGTCCACCAGCACCCCCAAGTCTCGCTCCTCAGGGCTGCTCTCCAGCCAGTCCCTGCCCAGCCTGTATTTGTGCCTGGGATTGCCTCGACCCAGATGCAGGACCCTGCACTTGGTCTTGTTGAAGCTCATGAGGTTGACTTGTGCCCACCTCTCCAGCCTGTCCAGGTCCCTCTGGATGGCATCCCTTCCCTCCAGGGTGTCCACTGCACCACACAGCTTGGTGTCATCAGCAAACTTGCTGAGGGTGCACTCGATGCCACTGTCCATGTCACCCACAAAGATGTTGAACAAGACAGGTCCCAGGACTGATCCCTGAGGGACTCCGCTTGTCACTGGCCTCCACTGGGACATGGACCTGTTGACAGCCACTCTTTGGGTGCGGCCATCAAGCCAGTTCTTTATCCATCTAGTGGTCCATCCATCAAACCCATGTGTCGCCAGCCTGGAGACCAGGAGGTGGTGCGGGACGGTGTCGAAGGCTTTGCTCAGGTCCAGGTAAATGACATCAGTTGCTTGCCCCTCATCTATTAATGTTAGAGCACTCTTCTCCAAAGGTCAGCACTGCCCACCAGGAACCTTCTCTCTGAAAATTGAAAGCTGAACAAATCTTACTCCTTAAATTGTTTTCCTTAAGATTTTCCCACAGAATATAGCAGCAAGCACAGGATGAATATTAGGGAGAGGCCACTTCCAGTGTTGTTACTTCCAACCAAGCTTTAGAAATTGCTTTTACTCTCAGGGAAGCACTGTGGCTCTGCTGTGGAGATCTCATAAGATGCTTTTTGACAACTGCTATGAGCTGGCATTGCTTAAAAATAATTATTTTCTTCTCATGCTTAACTTGGTCAGTCTGACTGCACAGGAGAAGTCTGGCTAAGCCTTATGAGGTCAGTGAAGAGGCTAGTGTCCCATATACAGCACAGACTAAACTGGGTTTCTTCATATCTCTGCTTTTACTAAAGAAGACTGAAGCATCAGTCTGTGAATGCTCCTCAGAGATGAGCCTGATGGAGACTTCTCAGGGAGTTGTGTCAGGAGCTCCTGGGCCCTGTGCAGTAGAGCCAGTTGCAGGGCTCACCAAACATCCCAAACCAAATCTGTAGAAGACCTTGCCATGTTTGGTCTAGATTTCTGCTGTTTGTAGCTCTGAAGGTCACTGGGTGACTTCTCTACTTTCCAGTTAACAGGGTCAGGCATTGAAAACTCAACCCAAGCCCTGGGCTGCAGTTTGCTGTCTTTTATTTTATGCAATGGGACTTGAATTTTCTTTTTCAATAGAGATTGATCCTCCCAAGAACCTGCGTGTATCAGAGGTGACTCCTTCCACTGGCGTGGTTACCTGGACTCCTCCTGCAGCACAGATTGATGGCTATGCTCTGACCTACCAGGGTCAGGATGGCACAAGCAAGGTACACTGAAATCCTCAGACGTGCAGATCCCCTGAAATCACCCCTATGACTACAGGCTCTACCAATTGGGTCTTGTGGGTGTATGGACCATAGAAAAATAATATTGAGGGGCAATCTGTGCTACCTACAGCCTAAGGAGGGAGAACTTAAGGCAAGAGATGTGCTACTGTCATGAGTACAAGCTGTGGAGGGACTTTCACAGTGATCTCTTCCCAACAGATCTCCAAGTGCAGAAAACATGCTTGCTTCTTCAGTTTTCTGACTTACTACTTGGGAGGGCAGAAATCACCAGGGATAGGATGACTTCACTGTTTGAGACCTTGCCTCAGATCTTCCTTCTGAGGAGATCAGCTGCAAGGATGTATAATAACTGTGCCTGTCTGAACTCAGCAAGAAAAGCCCACAAATCCATATGGAGTGTGAGGCACTGTGGTCCAGAAAAGCTAAATGCTGTTCAGGGTGGGGTCAACTTTGATCTGTTTTACTTGGCAGGAAGTACAGCTGGGTCCTGCCAAGCAACGGTTTGTGCTGGAAGGACTGGAACAAGGAATGGAGTATACTGTTTTTGTGATGGCCTATCAGGGAGAGCACCAGAGCAGAAAGATTGACACTACCTTCTCAACAGGTAGGAATTTGCCTTAGGTGTTTTATTGCCTGTGCTCTGCAGCTCTTGTGTTGACTGATAGAGGTCAGAGATGGAGTTCACGTTCTACAGATGTGCTGGGGCACTATGTGATTGGGATTGGGATTGGAAGCAATCCATCTAGCAAATCAGTGATGTCCCCTGACTGGGTGTCCTTTCTCAGCCCCACCATCTGGAGGCTTGGAAACACAATGGCATGGTGTGGGTGGAGATTGTGTTTGCTGGCCAGTGCTGCTGGCAAACCTTGCTGGCCAAGTGTGGGACAAAGCCTCCTGGTGAGCTGCCAGTGGGCAGGAGAGATGATGATATGGTAGAGATCTTTCTGCACCATCCTAGCCATGGTAGGGCACAGCTGTTTAAATATGCTGGTGGTGCTGGGTAGCTGCCTGGGTTGCTTCCAGAGGTTGGGAAATGGACACTTAAATGGTAGCAAATGAAACAAAATCTCACCCCACCCTCCTGTGGGAGCCTCTTGTACTGTGCCAGTGCCCCCAGGGCTTGCCAACTGTGGGCAAATTGTGAAAGACAGAGAAATTAAAGTCCTTGTTTGCTGGCACTCCCATCTTTACAAAGAAGGACTCTTCTTCTTGCTCTCACTGTGTCTCAAGAATGCAGCCTGTGGGGACCCCATCCATGTGCCAGCTCCCTGTCAGTGGGAAAGATTGCCAGCAGCAACCTGCTGATGCAGCTGGGTGCTCTGGGAGTGCACAGTGGAGGCTGCTGCTTTCTTCTCTTCCAGTACTGTTGTCCTTAGGCGATTCCTGAGGGCGTGAAATGCCTTCTCCAGCTCCATGGCCTGCTTTGCTGGTGTGAAGCTTCATCCCTTTGTTCTCACAGCTGGCCTCCTCTTCCCATACCCTGCGGACTGCAGCCAAACACAGCAGAATGGGAATGCCACCAGCGGTGTCTACACCATTTACCTGAACGGGGATGGCAGCAGGCCACTGCAGGTGTACTGTGACATGACTACAGATGGAGGTGGCTGGATAGTGAGTGATTCTTTGCTCCTCTTTTGTTTTTGTTATGAATAAAATCAGGTGGACCTGGTGCTGGTGTTAGCTGAGGCTCCTTTTTTCTACTGGTGAGGCTGCACCCCAAATACTGGGTTCAGTTTTGGGCCCTTCACTGTATGAAGGACATTGAGGTGCTGGAGCATGTCCAGAGAAGGGCAATGAAGCTGGTGAAGGATCTGGAGAGCAGGTCTGGTGAGGAGCAGCTGAGGGAACTGGGGTTGGTCAATCTGGAGAAAAGGAGGCTGAGGGGAGACCTCATCACTCTACAACTCCCTGAAAGGAGCCTGGAGTGGGGTGGGGGTCAGTATCTTCTCCCTAGTATGAAGTGATAGGATGAGAATAAAAGGCCTGAAATTGTGCCAAGGGGGAGTTTTAATTTGAATATTAGGAAAAATTTCTTCACTGAAAGAGTGGTCAGGGCATGTGTGGAAAGTAAACTGTAAAAGGTGCACAACTAATACTTGCCCCAGTGCTTGTGTGCAGTCAGCAAATGGAAATGGATTCTCGTCTGTGCCCTGCTTGGGGGCGGTGTTACCATCAGCTAGAGTTGTCCACCTTTTCCATTTGCATTTGAATCAGGATGAGCATTGCTCAGCCCCATCTTCCTTGTCTCTCCTCAACCTGTCCTTGCTTTGCAGGTGTTTCAGAGGAGGAACACTGGCCACTTGGATTTCTACAAGCGCTGGAAAAATTATGTGGAAGGCTTTGGAGATCCCACTGGGGAATTCTGGCTTGGTACAGTACATGGGTGTGACCAGTGAGGAACTGAAGATGAGCCTTGTGGGACCATCTAAATTCTGAAATACTCAACCACACTAGCCTGCAGTTTACAACTATCAGCTTTTGTGTCTTCCCTAGAAGTGCCAATGAAGTACTGAGGCCATTGACATCTTTGGGCTTTGGAGCGGTCCCAGGGCAAAACAGTCTCTGGGAAGGTTTATTTCGGGCATGTGTGTTCCTGTGAGAGGGGCGATAAAGCAGTTGCATTTGGAAAAACACAAAGACCAGGATGCTAGACAGAACTCAGTCCATTTTGTCTGTCTTGCTGTGTTAGTGAACTCTGTGGATCAGAAAATCCAGTACTAAGTAGGTCAAGGCCTTTGGAGCAAGAGTCTTTAAATGTTCTGGGAAAAACAACATTGCAGTAGAGCCAGTCTTGTGCTGGTTTAGGCTGTTTATTTTTTCTGATGCCGTGGTCTCTGGACAGAAAATAAGATAAGACAGCATAAACTTGGCAAAATGTCATGAGAGCATCAAGCAGAGGAGGAGTGAGGCAGGAAATAGCTGATTTTACCAAAATGGCCACAGGATGAGAGGAGTCTAGGACTGTAGAGGTGATCAGGCTTTTCCCTTCTTAAGAGTAATTTTTCTTTTTTCTTTTTTGTCTTCAAGGTCTTGACAAGTTGCACAACCTCACAAGCAGCAGCCCCATCCGCTATGAGCTCCGGGTGGATTTGCAGACAGCCACTGAATCTGTCTATGCTGTCTATGACTTCTTCCAGATTGCCTCGAGCAGGGACAGATACAAGCTGTCAGTGGGGAATTACAGAGGCAACGCTGGTGAGGAGTGCCTTGGACTTGTGCTGTCTCTGCTTAGAACAGGGAAGGAAATACTGGAACCTGTGTATTTGCTTTGCCAGTAGCCTGGGAGTTTATTAGGTCAGGTTAGGTCAAGTGGTGAGAAGTCTGTACTTCCTGGAAGGCTGAGGAGCATGTGCTCCTGATGAAGACTGAGAAAGTGTTTCATGGGAAAGAGAGGGCTCTGTAACCCAGTGAAAAGGCAAACCAGGAAGTGTTTCCATGAGGTCACCTGTGCTGATGGGGGAGCAAATTCTGGGGTTCCCCACCTGGGAAGAGTAAAGGAAGTGGCATTTGCTCAGGATGGGAGTTTGCTATCCTGGTGCTAGCTTTGGCCACTTGGTAAATCCTCACCATTGCCATTGTGTCCAAAGTCTTCCAGTTGTCTTTTAATGTTTTCTTGCTATGAGGTTTAGATCTTCAGCTGGGGAAATACCTCCCTTGAGAAGCTATTGTCCAGACCTAGCCTGTGCTCTTGCTTTTCCCCAGGCAGGCCTGCTGTGTTCTGCCTGAAGGGTGTATTAAGCCCTCAGTCTGAGCAGCTGTGGTCTTTCATTCATGTCTTCCACCCCTTCCCTTAGGGGATGCAATGACGTACCACAATGGCTGGAAGTTCACTACGTGGGACAGAGACAACGATGTGGCTCTCAGCAACTGTGCTCTGACCCATCATGGTGCATGGTGGTACAAGAACTGCCACTTGGCCAACCTCAATGGAAAATATGGGGAGAGCAAGCACAGCGAGGTGAGTGGCAGAACGCACTGTTGGTGATTAGCTCTTCTCTTTAGCCTTCAGAGAACATGTCAGGGAGATGTCTCTTCTTGGAGCAGAAGAAGATTACCCAGGCTGTCCTAACGCATTTCATTTGAAAGAAAAATAGAATAGAAGAGAAATTTGCAGCTTTTACTCTGTCTTCCCTAGATCCAAAGAACTTGAGCTCAAGGCCCATCTGATTCTTGTGAGCAGAGATCATTGAGGTGAAGCTGTTTTGAGTTCTGAGAGGAACACATAAAAGAACAGTTCCTAGGAGCCATACTGGTATGCTGGGTCACATGGCATTCCCCAAGGCTCAGTATTGGGACCAGTCCTGTTCAATTTCTTTGTCAATGACTTGGATGAGGGAATCAAGGGCACCATCAGTTTGCAGACAATGCAAAATTAGGTGGGAGTGTTGATCTGCTGGAGGGTAAGAAGGCTCTGCAGAAGGACCTGGATAGGTTGGACTGATGGGCTGAGGCTGATTGTATGAGCTTCAACAAGGCCAAGTGACAGGTGCTACACCAGGGCCACAACAACCCCATGAAACACGGTGAGCTTGGGGAAGAGTGTCTGGAGAGCTGTGTGGCAGAAAAGAACCTGCATGTATTGACTGGCAAGCAGATGAATATGAGTCAGCAGTGTGCCCAGGTGGCCAAGAAGACCAATGGCATCCTGGCCTGTGCTAGAAATAGTGTGGGCAGTGGCACCAGGGAGGTGATTGTCCATCTGTACTCAGCACTGGTGAGGCTGCACCTCAAGTGCTGTGTTCAGTTTTGGGCACCGCAGTACGGGAAGGACATTGAGGTACTGGAGCAGGTACAGAGAAGGGCTGCTAAGCTGGTGAGGGGTCTGGAGAACAAGTCCTGTGAGGAACAGCTGAGGGACCTGGGGCTGTTTAGCCTACAAAAAAGGAAGCAAAAGGGAGACCTCATTGCTCTCTACAACTACCTGAAAGGAAGTTGTAGAGAGGTAGGCACTAGTCTCTTCTCACAACTAATAATAGAATGAGAGGGAATGGCCTCAAGCTGTGCCAGGGGAGGTTTAGACTGGACATCAGGAAAAAAATTTCACTGAAAAGGCTGTCAGGCATTGGAACAGGTTGCCCAGGGAGGTGGTTGAATCACCATCCCTGGAGGTGTTTAAAAGCCACATGGGTCTGGTGCTTGGGGACGTGGCATAGTGACAGACTGGGTGGAGTGGGTGAAGTGGCTGGGCTTGATGATCTCAAGAGGTCCTTTCTGGCCTGGATGCTTCTATGATTCTGATTCTACAGGCTTATTTTGGGCTTGAAGATGGCTCAGTCCTGTTGTGTTCCAACCTGGATGGAGATTTGATTTATATTAGGTGTGTCTGGAGACTGATAATTACAGCCAAAATCTGGTGAACAACTGCATTTCTGTGTATCAGAGGGTTAGATGGTGTTAGAGTGGGGCAGTGGTAGACTCCAAACACCTGGTCTGGGTGCTGTAGTAAAAGTAATTCCTTGGTCTTTCCCCAGGGTGTGAACTGGGAGCCATGGAAAGGCCATGAATTCTCCATCCCTTTTACTGAGATGAAGATCCGTCCTCAGTCTTCCAGAACTGAGCCAGTCCTGGGGAGGAAGAAGAGGACTCTGTCAGGGAAGAGGATGAAAATTGGGGCTTAAATCAAAGTCTGTGCAGGACAGTACCCAAAGATGATTTGGTATTTCTTAACAAAGATTCAGATGGCTTTCTCCAATATGTTGGAGACAATTGCTGATAAATGTGCACACAGAGACCTCTAGATCTGCAGCCCAGCCTCCTTCCGGCCTTTGGGGCTCCTGATGGGTGATCTGTCAGAGGCTGGTAGTGGCCTTGTGGGCAACATCCCACTTGACTTTCCCTTGGTTGGCTAAACAGTGCAAAGACCTGCTTGATTCAATATATGCAATATATGAGCTTGAACACATGCTGCTCTTTCTGAAAGCTGCTGACTCCTCTGTCCTCCTCTGCTGCCATCCACTTCAGATTTCAAATATGAAGCCACTGAAAAACAATAGCCCTCTTAATTTACATCAGAGAGAGCTTTCCTGAGCCTATTGCCTCTCTCTAACTTGATTTGTGGTCCTCTTTTCCTTTTGTCTCATCATTTGGAGCACATTTCCTACTCTTACTGCAGTCAGAGCTGGATTTTGGGAAGGCTTGTTAACCCAGGTGAGGTCTGCAGCCTGTGTTCCTCAACCTCCAGCATCACATCTCATCAGGTTAAAATTCTGGTCTCTATTTTGCTTGTCTCTTCTTATCTCCTTGCCCAAAGAAAAGTGGAGGAGACATGCAGTAGGTTAATGTTCACACTCTGGGGTGAAGCCCAGAAGAGTATCACTGTAAGGACTATATGCCTCCAAGCTTTGCTCACCATCCCAAACCTGCCTCTGTGTGCTGCTTGTCTAAGAGGCTGCTTACAGATCACAAACCAAACTCTCTATGGCACTGTCCCATCTGATGCCTCATGCTTCTCCATTAGCAGTGTGATAGCTAACACTGCTGCAATGGTAACACTTCTCAATGGCCTCCAAAACCAGCATCTTGGACATAGACCAATCCGGCACCCTCTCACCTCAGGCCTCAGTGCATGGCTTAACATTTGGCAGCTCTTTTTTTCCCACATAGCTACAAAGGTGAGTTTATTTTCTTTTTCTGAGCAGATACTAACACTCTGGACCACCAGCTACAGCTGGGGAAGAAGTATGAGCTCACCAAGTGATGCTCGCTCAAAGACTTCCCTGTCTAAGCAGATTGGAAGGTGATTGTCCTGTGTCTCAATGACCTTTGTTATCCCAGTGCTAAGCTAAGTAGCACATGTAAAGGAATCCTTCCTGGGCTGTGGGAGAAGTCATAAAAGTTCAAATAAAGGAGCTCTTAAAATATTTCTGGCTTCTTTGCTTTGGGTGGCAGAATTACTTTTCTTCCCACTTAAACCATGCCTTCTACATGGAGATGGGGCAGTTCTTGGGCCTAAAGTAAGGGGGCCAGGGTCAACTCAGACTACATCCACTTAGGTCTTTGGAGTCTGTGCTAAAACAGGGATTATAGAACTATAGAAGGGTTTGGGCTGGAAGGGACCTTCAAAGGTCATCTCGTCCACCCACTCTACAGTGAGCAGGGTCATCTGCAACTAGAGCAGGTAGCTCAGAGCTGTGTCCAATATGACCTGGAATGTTTCCAGTTATGGGGCAACTACCACCTCTCTAGCACCCTGGACCAGTGTTTCACCACCCTCAGTGTGAAATATTTCTTCCTTCTCTCTAGTCTGAATCTTTCTCTTGCTGTTTCAAACAATCACACCTTGTCTTGTCACAAGAAGTCCTGCTAAGAAGTCTGTCCCCACCTTTTTTATCTGCCCCTCAAGCACTGTAAGGTCACCAGAAGGTCTCCCTGGATCCTTCATTCTCCAGGCTGAACAACCCCAACTCTCTCAACCTGGCCTCACAGCAGAGGGCTACCATCCCTCCCATCATTGTTGTGGCCTCCCTCTGGCCCTGCTCCAGCAGGTCCATGTCTCTGCTGTGCTGAGGGCTCCCGAGCTCACCTGAGCAGTGCAGGTGGGGTCTTGTCAGGTGAGGCAGTTTGAAGGCATTCTTCCCTTGCCTCCCACCAGGGAAGAAAAATGATGAGACTCATACAAATGGATTGCAGAAGTGATGGGCAGGTGGAGGGAGGGGATTCTGCCCCTCTGCCCAACCCTGATGTGGCAGTTTGGGCTGGGTGCCTCTACACAATCTCTCTGTAGCTTAATGCTGCAGAGCAGTTCACAGGGTGTTAGGGATTGGAAGGGACCACTGATGATCTTAGAGTCCAACCTCCCTGACAGAGCAGGACCATAGAATCTAGCACAGGTTGAACAGGAATGCATCCAGACAGGTCTGAAAAGTCTCCAGGGAAGGAGGCTCACAACCTCTCTGGGAAGCCTGTTCTAGTGCTCTGTGACAGTAAAGAAGTTCTTCCTCATGTTGAGGTGGAACTTCCTGTGCTGTAGTTTACATCCATTGCTCCTTGTCCTGTCACAGGGCCCAAGTGAGAAGAGCCTGTCCCTTCCTTCTTGACACTCAGCCCTCATATATTTATATACATTTATTAGATCCCTTCTCAATCTTCTCTCTGGACTAAAAAGCCCCAGGCCTCTCAGCCTTTCCTCATAAAGCATGTGCTTCAGTGCCTTGTAGCTCTCTGTTGATCAGTTGACTGATCTGTGGTTGCTGGGCCCTGGCTGAGGAGAGGAATTAAAGAATCATCTCAGAGGGGTACAGAACTCTTCATAGTACTTTCAGAGCTGTGCCTCTTGCCATGTGGCCAAGCAAATGCTCATCTGAGCTGCATTCAAGCCCTGGTCTGGGGGAAGGAGGAGACTAATGGAAGGAGGGGAGGAAAGGAAAATTGCACTTGAAGTGTTTTGGAGGCTCTGTGTTAAGAGCATGAAAGAAGGACACAGGAAAATGAGGAGGGTTCTTTACTGTGGTGAAGTGATTTCTCCCTGTCGCCCACTTGTCTGTAGGTGAGGACAAGTTGTTCAGTTAAAGGGCACACTGCAGACATGAGAAAGGTGATCAAGGGGAACTGGAGGACCAGCATTGCACAAAGACACTCTAAAAGTAAGTGTATGCTCTAAAAGGCAGCAGGAGTGATTGTTGCCAGCAGTTCTTTCCTGTGCAGAGTCAAAACATGATCTTCTTCTGAAGCTGAATCATACCTGAGAGCAGAGAGCATTCTCTTCAGCAGTGTGAGCTTGGTCTTTCAGAGATAAAGGCAGATAAGACACCTCATCTGCAATTTTTGGGGGCTGGGGGGTGGGCGGGGCATTATGTGGCCCTCTAATTGTGGTCCACTCTTTCACCAGGAAGGATAATCAAAGTGACAGCTGCTGTTAATCCAGCGTACGAAGTCACTGTTTCCTAACAGCCACAGGATGGCATCATCTCTTCATGCTAGCGCAGGGAAAACTTCCCCGCAGCCAGCTGGCCTCTGAAAGGCCTTTTGGGGCTTAACCAGAGTCTGTGCTACAGCTTTAGGAGCTGGAATTGCTCAAAAAATGCAGTTTGTTTGCCTTAAGGAACTGGCTGTTCTGGTTTCAAGGCTCAGGCTGGTTGGGGCAGTCCCATAAAAATTTCCTGTCCTCTGACTACCCTTGAGTTGCTGTAATACACAGCTCTGCAACAGTGGTGCTATGGGGCCGAAACAGGCACTCAAAACCTCTGCCTTGCCCTGAAATAATTTAAATTTTACAGCCAGTGAGGCCTGCAACAGGACCACCAGCAGAATTTGAATCCCAGAAGGATTCTTAGTGCCTTGGCATTACTGTGTCTATGGAGATAGGCCCTGGCTCCTAGGGCCCAGCAACACATCTGTTATGGTACCTCTGGGGTGCAGCACAGCAAGTGCTACTGTGGGGGAGCCCAGTGAAATGCTGCTATTGGAGCAGAGCTGGTGGATTCTTCAACCACCTTCCCGCTGTCCCCTCCAGGACCTGCACTCCAGTGCTGCACTCTGACTGGTGCAATTTGGAGAGAGGACAGAAATGTCTTGCTGCATTGGGTACTTACCTGGAAAGCAGTAGTGTCACTTTTGGTCACTATTTCAGGCCTTTTTGGCTGAATAGAAGAATAGTCAAGAGTTCCCCCTCTTGGTGGGGTTTTATGGGCCTGTGGGGTCAGGTTTTGCATCCATTTAATCCCTGGACTGATCCAGAATGCTCAATTTAACCTCAATCTCTGCCTGTTTCTAACCTGGGACCCAAGAACCTTCCTTTCCTCTGCAGGCCATGACACCTAAGAGCATCTGGCCCTGAAGATGATGTGCAGGGCAGCTGGCCAGAGAAGCAAAATGTGCACTTCTCACTCCTCCACAAAAACATGACTCTATTTCTAGCTGCTCATTGCTGTGGTCCTCCAGAGCCTTAGCTCTATGGCAGGGTGCAGCTTGGTGCATCATCCAGGTGAGCAGATCTTTATTTTTTGCCCTTATGGAATGAGGGCTTAGTGGTGCACAACATGGAAATGTTCTTCCTAGCAGAGCTGTTACCTGTCTTATGACTTGCCCAGCACAGGCATCTGCAAGAAGCTGCAGACACTGAAATCCTTGTCTGATCAAACTCAGCCGGGGTTAACTAGTCCATGCTGCCGATCCTCTGCAAAGGGGATGGGAGGGTGGGGTGCTGTGTGGAACCAAAACAAAAAACCCGACCAACTCTGTAAGGTAAAAAAACC
Organism: Picus viridis; assembly: GCA_033816785.1. Taxonomy (NCBI): domain Eukaryota; kingdom Metazoa; phylum Chordata; class Aves; order Piciformes; family Picidae; genus Picus; species Picus viridis. The sequence goes on from CM066588.1 coordinate 26,022,904, forward strand.
TTCTGCAGGGCAAAGAACCCTTCAGCAGCCCTCCTCCTGCAGTGCACAACCACTGATTTGCTTCTTCCCACTACATTCTGCCCTTGGGGAAAGGGGCTGTGTTCATTAACAAGGCAAGGCCATTGCAGTCAATTAAGCTAAGCTGTTTCTTTAAGGAAACGTCTGGGAGCTGCACAGCTGGCTGCAGGCAGAGACTGCACAGCCTCTTGCCTGCTGAGCTGAGCCCTCCCATGTCTTATCTAGGGTCAGGACGCAGATACAAGCAAGATTTCCCCAGGAAAATAAACATATGACTGAGAGCTGGAGACATTTGTTTGCAGTTCGAGAGTCATTTTATTTTTGATCTCAAAAAAACCCTGAACCCAACAAACAACCCAACCCAAAAACCCCTTGCAAAATATTTGTTGTGGTTTGTTTGTTTTATTCCCTGTTACATGTTTAGGAATAGAAAAGGTTGGTCCTGAAATACACTTGTGGGCAGGCACTGCAGAGGTGGCTGGAGAGCAGGGACTCACGCAGTGGAATTTCTGTGCTATGCTTCTCCTCCTGCCTTATTAGTGTGGGTGCTGTAGGGTCACCTCTGCCCCACTGGTGGGTGATGGCTGCACCTCGGGCTGTCACTCTCTTGAGCTTCATGAAGCAGTTGATTCAGTGCACGTTTTGGCCTAAACAGCAGCACCTGAGCCAGTCAGCCTCTGTGTTTTGTGGGGTGCTGAGGCTCGGACCATTCATGGATCAGGGCAGGGCTGTATCTTGGTCCCTCCCTGCTCAGCCCAGGAGTGGTTTGAATAATGGTTTTGGCAGGTTCTTGAAATTTAGACCTGGCTCCAAACTCCCCAGTGCCTGGAATGAAGGTGTTACATGTGACACAACATGGATATTTTCTTGAAATGTCTCTGCTTCTTATGGGGATTGGTTGCCTTCACCTGGCATGTAAATTGCTAACCCTTATGGAGAAGGACCTTCTTGTAGGAAGCTCTGCACAGCCTAACAGCTCCACATCAGGCAGGCTGTACTCTGCTGGAGCCTGCTGCCTCCATGCCCCTGCTTGTTTGGGTAAGCTTCTGGCCTCCCACCACACTTCCCTTCGCTCTGATTTTTTTGCCTTGATTCCTTGAGGCAGCACCACCCTTGCCTCCTGGGCTTCCGACGCCTCTCGATTACAGGAGCAGCACCTGTGTAGGCGGCTCTCCTGCCCACAGGAGGAGGCTGCTTTGCCCACCCACTGCGCGTGGAGGCAAGGGGGCTGGAAAAATCACCTGGATGGGGGAAGGGAGGGAAGGGTGAAGAAATAATCTGATGACAGTGTTGGTTCTCCGGTGTCCTGGAGGCAGTGAGGGTTTGGGACAGAAACCAGAGTTTTCCTCTATGTTTCTCTCTAGGATTAGGTGTGGTAAATCCTCATTTTTTAACAGCATTATATGTTGCTTCCTGTTTTGGAGGAGAAGGGATTCTCTTATTTCAATGCTAACAAAGCAAGCTGGAAAATAAGGCACATATGGGGTCAATTTAAAGGCCTGTGTGAGGAGAAGACTGGCCTCCCTGCTGTTACCAGCACAGCTGCAAGGAGCCAAACCCCATGACGTGATGTTAACATCAGCACCCTGGCCCAGTCAGACAAAACAAGGCCGTGCTGGGACCGGGTGGCACAAGTGGCTGCTTCTAACTGGTGGCTTGCCAAAGTGTGGCCCAGTTGCCAGGGGAAGGCGGCATCGCCCTCATCCGGGCTGGAAGCAGATCTGTCCAGCAGCTCCATCCAGGCTGGCCCATGTTGGTCTGGCTACTTGTCCCCCAGATGTCTGGCTCTGGCTGGCAGCTCCAGTAGCTTAAGAACTGGAAGAAAACAGGAAGAAAGCATCCAGTGTAGAGATACAGGGCAAACCCCAGATGTCATGGGGCTTGTCACCACATGCACAACTCCCTTGCTGGCAAAACAAGCTGGAGACGTGAGAGCTTGGTGGGACAGAGAACAGGAGGCAAGAGGAGACCTCTAGCTCCTCAGGAGGTAGGCTGGGCATGCAGGCCTGAGGGGAGTGGAGGGTTAAATACAGAGTAGGGTGTGAGCTGTGTGTGGTCATGCTAACTGCTGTGCCCAGCTGAGCCACCATGTGTCTGATGAAGATGAGGCTTGGGAGGGGTGCAGGGTTGAGCTCTGTGACGCCTCCTTGGGTAAGGGCTGACAGTGAGCATGAAGGTTATTCCCCTCTGCTCCTTTACAGCCGCATTGAAGCCCTCTGAGTGGCATAGAGAGCTGCCCACATGGCATCAGCTAGCAGTGGCATATGCTGGTGGGTCTGTGTGTCAGAGGCATGGCACAAGGGAGTAGGGATGCCTGAGTGTGCTGGGGAAGCATGTCTGCTGCTTCAATACCGCTTGGGTGTGCCTAGCCCCCAGGGGAGGGCTTTTGGTCCTGCTCTTTAGTAGTCATTCAATAAATAACTCTAATGCCCATAGCTAAGCCTTTGTGCAGCTTCAGCTTGTGTTTCCGCTCTTGCAGTAGTGTGTTGGGCTCTTTAGCAGTGAGTCTGTACAAAACAGTCTTTCAAGAAGATATTTCTTAAGTGCTAGTGCAAAAAGGCTGGTCTTGCAGCCTCCTCTCTCCTCTCTGCCTCTAGCCTGGGTGGCAATGCAGCCTTCTGTTTTGCTGTCTTCAGGGAATGTCTTGAGGTCTCTAAGGTTGAGCTGAGGGTACCTGGTTTCAGATGCTCTCAGTTGCCTTTGGCTTGGTGGCTGGGGAGATGGCACATCTTAGAACTGTGAGGTAACTCTTAACTAGGCTTTTTTGCATCTCCAACGTGGGCTGGGTTTGGACAGAGCTCAGACAGGCCAGCTGTGCCACCCCTATGGCAGGGCAAGCAAATGAGGTGCGCTCCTGTGCTTGCTTCGCATGCAGCTGTTATGTTTATGGAGGGGGAGCGTGCAGACGGCTCGGCCTTGGAGTGCACGTGGTCCTGTGTGCCCTTGTCTGTGCCACAGTGCCTGTGCTTGCACATGGGTGCAGAGGGAAAGCCTTGCTGCGTGCCAGCCCAGTGCGTGTGCATTGTGCTTGTGGTGGGAGGTAGGTGACAGCCAGGTGGTAGGTCACCCTTGTGTGCTCAGCAGGGCATGTGTTCACATGCACACCTGTCCTTTGGAGGGGTTTCTGCCCTTAGCCATGCTGCCGTGGTAAGGGAGAAGGGGCTTGCATAAACCTGTGCCTTGCTGCCTTGCTCTCTGCTGGCCCTTGGACATGCTGGTTAGTTGCTGGTTTCAGCTGCTTTTGAAAGTCACCATCAAGTGCCAGCAGCTTTGGCATCTCCTCACCCCAGCTGAAAGGACTGGTGGCATCAAAGAGGGAAGGCTCTGAATCCCCTCCTGTCTGCTAGATAGGCAAGGAGGGTCTCTTGTCCAGCAAAAGCAGCTTGGGCTGGGCTGAGATCCACAGGTCCTCTTCATCCTTCTTCTTCTTCTTTTTCTTTTTGTTCCTCTCTGCATGCAGCTGCCCATTGCTACTGGGGCCACCTTTCTTCCTTCTTTCTCTCCTCTGGCTGCAAAAGCAGCAGTGGCAGCAGATGAAAATGAAGGCAATGAGGACAACAAAGGGCAGACCCAGAAGCACAACCAGGCAGACGGTGTTGAAGATACCTTCTTCATGCTTGGTACGAATGAGTTCCAAGATGGAATTAAAAAAAGAGCTGATCTTCTGCTCCATGCTGGCTCCTGGGCAGGCTGCCCGTGCTGCTCCCTCTGCAGCTCCTGTATCCTGGGATACGTTCAGCTCCTGTAAAAGCAGCTAGTGGCCTCCACAAGAGTCCTTGGATGGTGCCTGCAGAGAGAGGAAAACCACACACATCAGGTGCCTTCTCCCTCAGTAATTTTCTACGTGGAGCTGCCAACAAAAAGCTTCAGCAGAGCGAGAGATCTGCTGCCTTGGAGGGGTCTGGGGTCACAGGGGCCAGGCCATGCATCCCTATCTGAGAAACACCACAGAGAGCGGTATTGCTGCTATCAGAGCTGGAACTCAGCGTGTCTCTGGTCTCTCCTTACCTCTGATTCACCCTGGGACCAGGTGTCTGGTTTGGACAGACCATTTCTTGTGGTCTGTGGTTTGGGATGGGCACTGCCCTCCATCTGGGCATTGCAGAGGGAAGGTGTGCCTGTCTTGGGCACCATGCTGGGGTCTGCTCCTGCTGCACTGGCACACAGGGCACCAGCAGCAGGTTTGAGACAGGGACTGTGGCTAAATCACCTGGATTTTTGATGGGGAGAATGGTCAGTGGGACTTGCAGGCAGTGGTCAGCTGGGTGGACCCTGTCAAGCAGCCTTGTACCCACAGCTGCCTCCATGCACCCAAGGCTGGCCGCAAAGGTGGCAGCAGGGGAGGATGAGGTTCGCTGGGGATGGAAAAGAGGCCACCGTGCCTCACCTGGGAATTGCTCCAAGGGTTTGGGTTGGGCTGAAGAGCATTTCTGCAGCCTGACGTAAGGTTTTCCTCTCCCTCAGGGAGGGAGAGGTGCTGCTGAATGGCAGGGCTCCCAGGGAAGCCCTCCTTCAGGGACAGGGAGCTGCTGCCTCTGTTCAGAGCTTTTGTCTTCCCTTAGAGTCAGGCAAAACTCCTGGAGGTGTTGAGCAGGGCAGGAGGTTTTGTGCCATGAGTCTGCAGTTCTGCTTCACCATGGGTGGTCACTAAATTAGGGGTTGTAGAGATAAAGAGCTTACAGGGTCAATATCAGGCTTTAATAGCATGTTTCACTCTTGCTCAGCATTTCACATCTGTGTCTTTGCCAGCCTTTGGGATTCAAGCCCTGCAGCCTCTTGAGGAAATGTTGAAACCCCCAGGTGCACAGGAGGGGAAACTGAGGCACAGTAAGGGGAAAGCCAACACTCCCAACTAACAAAAACTTCAGAGGTATGGCCTGAACTCCAAAGTGTCCCACAGGGGTTGCTCCAATTGTCCCCTGTGCTCTCAGACTTCTTGGTTCTCCCTCTGGCAACTCAAGGGAAGAAAGGAAAGGAGATCCAGGCTGATTTAGCTAAACCCTCCTTGTCTATAGTCTGCCATTCCTTGCTCTCAACAGCATTTATGGCTGTTGTGGCATCCGCTACGGGATGCTCCAGTTCACCCAGCTGGCAGCACTGCAGGTCCTCCCACCCCACTTTGCAATTACACCTGACCTCCTAAGCGACAGCAAAGCTATCACCAGACTTACCCCAAAAAGAGACAGCAAATCCTACCCAACCCTAACCATAGCCCTTGTCCCGCTGCTGAGGCAGGAGCTGGTGCACAGCCCCTGACTTGCCTTCAGAGACACCATTCTGGGACCTACAAAGCTGCAAAGGGTTGTTTCACCAGATGGCCCTGGATGCTGGATTTTAGACCCAATTGCCATGAGCTGAATCATAGAATGGTAGGGGATGGAAGGGACCTCTGAAAATAGAGAACCTTTCAGCAAAGATACCGAGCTCTCAGTTTGGGGCTTCACAAGTGCTGAGCTCCTATTAAAAAGCAGGGGGTTATCCTCCCTGCCCCTCACAGAGACTGACCACTGCAAATTTATTGCTTTGGTCCACACAAGAGTGTGGCTGGGCTGGCTCCAATTAGCTGGTGGTTTCTCCTTTGAATGGGGGAAATGTGCTGGAAATGGATGTAGGGATTTCTGTGAGTCCCTTTCTGAAAAACCCTCCCTTGAGATTTACCAAATGAAACACAGAGCTCTGGGAAGTGGTGGGGGCTTTGACGTCTGTAGCTGATGTTTTATTGCTGGAATTTTGTCCAGTCTGCTGCATCTTCCAGTTTCTGCTTGTTAGAAGGGGAATTAGAAACACCATGGTGGGTATTTTTGGAGGTAGACAAGCATGATGTTGGGGGATGCAAAACATGCATCTGGAGGGTGTTGTGAGAGGCAGAAGAGCTTTTTCCACCCACCTCTGCTGCCTAGCAGCTTTCCAGCCTCAAGAAACCAGTTGTCCCCTGCATTGCCTCATTTCTCTACTCTGCAGAGGAAGATATCACCACTGTCCCCACCTGAGAAATCATGGGCTACCACCAAGGGCTTGGAGACCCAAATCCTATCAGTTGTCTTCCTACCCCCTGCCTGGAGCTGGCAGTGACCATTACAGATCTTCTTTTGCTCACAGGAGAGATAAGTGAGGGCTGTCTGTGTGCTGGCCTCTGCTATCTGCTGCCCACAGGCATTACAAGCAAAGGGCAAGAGGAAAAGTGGAGGGAGCTGCTGCTTAAAACTTCTCCCTGCCCCAACCCTCATCCTTGCAGAGACTTTTTTTTTCTGAGGGGAGGGGGAGCAGGCAGCTGTATTAAAGGTTAAACTGCAACACAAATAAGCAGAGCAGCTTTTCCTTGGCCTGAATCCTCTGTGTGATGCAAGTTTGTCATTTAGCCATAAATATCCTGACAGCTCAGTATCCAGGCAGGAACACTGGATGGCTATGATACACTTCACTCAAAGAAGTTAAAAAAAACCAACCCAAAAAACAACCCCAAAACAACCACCACCTTAACTTCAGACAAAACAGGATGTGCAGTCTTATTCCTGCGCTGAGCTGCTTTATATTTATTGCCTCTTGACTTCTGGGGAGGGAGGGAGGGCTGGAACTTCCTTTTAAACTTGTAATTAATTGTTTGCAGAGGGGGAAAAAAAAAAAAAAGGAAGAAAGTTTTCAAAGGGCTCTGCTCTTTTTTTTTTTTTTTTTTTTTTTTTTTTTTTAAATGTTTCCACTTTAAACCAAAGCTGGATGCACTGCAGAGGCCATCACTGCTTGCTCCTGGGCAGTGCCCAGCCCTGGGAACACCCAGAGCAGCAGGGATGGGGCTGAGCATCCCTTGCAAAGGGAAGGCAGAGGTACCTGCCACCACCCTGAGCAAGCAGCCCCAAAATCCCAGGGTCACCTTTCAGCATGGCTATTGCAGCTGGTTTTCAAATGCCTGTTCTGTTTGGTGTGTGTATCGCCTTTTGTTCTGTAGATGAAGGGATGCCTGTGTGCCAAATAAAGGGGTTCTTCAGCTTAATAGAAAAAAAGAAAGGGGAGAGAGGGGAAAGCAGCAAAACTGGTGCCTTTTGAGCCATCAACTCCAAGGACACAGGGTCACCCAAGGCCACCCACTGCCAGCTGAAAGCCTGTGTGTATGTGGTAAGGAGCTGCACTGAGGGGGAATCCAGGCTGGTGCTCATTTTGGTGTGACAGCAACATCTCCCCTTAGAGAGGGGACAAAGGGGGAGAACTGTGGCAAAGTTCACTATGGGCAGCCTTCCACCACCTGAAGGAGGCCTAATAGAAAGTTGGAAAAGGACTTTTTACAAGGGCTTGATGTGATAGGATGAGAATGGAATGAAGCTTGAGCAGAGTAGATTGAGACTGGAGATTAGGAAGAAATTCTTTACAGTAAGGGGGTGAGACACTGGAACAGGTTGCCCAGAGAGGTCATGGATGCTCCCTCCCTGGAGATGTTCAAGGCCGGTTTGGAGAAGGCCTCCCTTGAGCACCCATGGCAAGGGGGTTGGAACTAGATGATCCTCAAGGTCCCTCCCAACCCAAACCATTCTATGAGTCTACGGGTGTGAACTGGATGCTCAGTGTATGTGGAGCTGCAGCTGGAAGACGGGCTGGGATGTTTTTGGGTCAAGATATGGGACCAAAAAAAATACAGGGCCGGGGAAGCACTGGGAGACAGGGCAGATTCTTGGGGAGGGCTGAATGTTGTGCTAAATGAGCTCTTTGTTTTTTGGGTAGCTGGTGCTGGCAGCAAGTCAGGTGAAAGCTGACATGGCAGCTGGCTCGGGAAATCCTGCAGCCAGGGATGGATGGCAGCTCTGCGTGGCTTGTGCAAGTTTTAATTGAAGCTGGGCGTCCAACGTGAGGTGCTTTAATCCACACTGGCTCTGAAGGAGAAGGTGTTTCAGGGGTGGGGAGCACCTGCCACTCCTCCCAAGTTACAGGCAGCTGTGGGTGGAAAACAAGCTCCTTGTGAGGGTCAGCCTGAGATGGCACCACAAACCATCGGCATGCACAGTTTGCCTGGATGAGCTGGAGGGATAAAGGCTGCCAGCCTGAGCATGGGGAAATCAAAACAAGGGGGTTGCCTTGGCAATGCTGGGCTTGCCCACATCCTGTGCGCTGCAGAGCAACCACAGCTGCTGGGGATGGAGGTAGAGTTCACAGAAAAGTGGCAGTTAGTTGGAAACGGGGGCAAAGGGCTGGGTACTGCTATGCTGGGTCACGGGGGCAGAGGGGAGAGAGCTGGAGGCGTTTTGGGACCTGATTTTGCAAGTTAAGAACTTTGGGTTCAACTCTCAACAGCTTTTTAGGGACTATATGAAGTCCCCTCCAGTCTATCCAAGCTCTGAATCAGAAAGGAGAAGGGCCACCTTAAGGGGCTTCTTCTTACAATCATGTTGAGAGCAGAAGCAGCTCCAGGGAGCTGCCCATGATCTGTGGGGTTTGGCCCCCAGTACTTCTAGGTTATTCGAGTGTCCAGCTGCATCGCAGGACTTGCAGAGGTGACACAAAAGCGCCTGACCTTCAGCCACTCCCATTTCCTTAGTGAGACCTCACTTCGTGCAGTTGATGCTAAGTGGTGCAAAGTGGGAACCACACTGCTAAACTCAACCATTTCCTTCTGTTAGTGGCTTGACATCAGCTTCATACCCATTTCCCACCAAGAGCTATGAGCCAGGCTCGGAGAAGCCAACGCCTCTGCCAGATCCTGCAAGCTCTCCAGTACCTAGCAGAGAGGCAGCTATGTGCACACACACGAGTGACGTCTATCTTCCCGTTTCCACCTGCAGACTTATAGGAAAACTGGATGAAACCTGACACTGAGTACGAGCGGTTTCCTAAGCTGGGACTGCACGTTACTGTTTTGGAAATGGTGAATAATAAAAGTGTTTTGCCGCCGGTCTCTTAGAACGCACAGCAGGCTCCAGAGACCTTCCTCAAACGTTAAAAAACAAACACCAAAAGCCACCACCCCGCAAACAAAACCAACTAAAGCTTCTGCTTATTCCCACCGCCATCAAACCTTCCAGCCAGAAGCTGCACGTAGATGCTTTCATCCCCTAAAGGGAGCGATTTGGAAAACTACTGATATGAGCGTTGGATAACAGGGTTAAAGCGAAACTATTTTGCAAGCTGCTGCCTGGAGCCTGCTCCTCGATCACCGCCTGCACACGCGCGGCTGCCAGCGGCCCCAGGATCGCTGCAGCTCCTGGCCAAAAGATTGGCCTTTGGGAAAGCACTTGCTGTCACCCCTGACAGCACCGGGAGCCATCTCACCTCTTCTATAAACGATGGCACCCAGCCCACCCTGGCCGTCCCTGGGGTGGGTCACGGGCGGTTTAGGTCCCCGGGCTGGATCACGGGCGGTTTCAGTCAAGGAGGCTCGGGGGCTGCAGACCAACCTGGGCCAGCCTTGTGGCTCTCCAGGGGCCAAGTAACAGCCAAAATGGTTGGTGAAGCCTTATCTCTAGCTTCCACCACCCTAAACTCCTGGTACCCGGCAGGCCTTCTTCTGACAGATGTTCCCTGAGAGCTAATTGCGCCTCATTAACATTTCTCAAGTGCCACTGTCCCCAGCCAAGGCACTGCCAACACCTGATCCACGGTCTGTGCCACGGTCCCACCATACCTGCCCAAGTCCCCAGAGCCGGGGACGGGCAGAAGATGATGTGGTCTTAAAAACCAAGAGGAAAAGCCCGGGGTTTGGGTAGCACAAAGATGACATCCAGCTCTGCTGGACGAGCAAGACCCCCGCAAACCCGTCCGGCCAACTTACCTCGTCTCCCGCGGCTCCCTCCCGCCACCCCGCTGGAGGCTCCGGCTGCCGGAGGAAGTGAGCCGCCCCGGCCCTCCTGCCTCCGCCCCCGGCCCGGCCCCGCCGCCCTCCCGCCCGGTCCGGCCCCACCTGGGGCTGCCCGCCGCGTCAAGCACGTGTTTCTGACGTCTCCCGTCCCGTCCCCCCCAAACTGTGCGGAGAGATAAGGGAAGGAGGGAGGGGGTGTCTCGGTACTTCGGCAGGCGCGGGGTCCCGGGAGCTACCGGCCCCGGGCTCTCGAGAGGGGCCGACAAAGTTTGATTTGTTTAGTCTAGAAAAGAGGCATGGGGGAAGGAATAAACCCGGCCTGAAAGGAGAGGACCAAGCGTCTCCCTCCCTGGGAAGGAGACTCGGGTTCAGTGTAGTAGAGATTTCCCAAAAAGGTTTTTTATTGTGAGAGGGGCCGCAGTAGGGGCTTGCAGGCGCAGCAATTGCTGCTCCTCTTACTGGGAGGTTAGCGCGGACACGGCAAAACTCTATCTCATGAAACGCAGCGCCAGGACTATTACCCTGCACTCCATCTCATATTCTGCCCCTGGAAAGAGGACGCTTGCAGCAGGGCGGGAGGCGATGGAGCATCCCCTGGGATGGGACATTCCCGAGGCTGCTCTCTGCCGTGCACAGCACCTGGCAGTATTATGGGTGTTGTGCACCCATGGAGGACATACATGATGTTTTGACCAGATTGGGCGGGAGTTTGACATTTTCAAACCTTGATTTCTGTTCAATGGAGCCAGCCAGCAGCTTTGCTTTTCCACTTCGGCCTTGGTGCCAACTCATTGAGCTGGGGTAGCCAGGGCTTCCTGACCCTGTTCCCAGTTCCATGGCCTGGCAATGCCAGGAGCAAAACTGCAGTAGGAATATGAGGAAAGAAGGGCAGAGGGAAAGGGTGGAGGGATGCAGGCAAGCTGCCTGCCAGCCCCAGCTGACTCCACTGCCCTCTCTCCTGCCTCTCACTGGGGCCAGAGGGCTGAGAGACCCCAAGAAGCACGTGTTGCAGGCTACACATTGTGCTAAGTGCCTCCCGATAGCCTTTGGCAAGGTGTTTATTTGCTGTAGGAAGCACCAAACCCTTTTAACCTAAAGATTTGCTGCTTGCTAATGCCAGGAGAATTTTCTGTGGTTTTATGTTACAGGATGGAGATCCTGGGGCTTTGCATCATGCTCATGGCTCACCCTGCCCCATCTCATCACATGTTGGCTCACTCCTTCCCAGCTTACCCCATCCTGTCTCTCCCTGTCTCATCCACACTTCCCACCTTACCCCATCTTGGCTCATCCCATTCTGACTCTTTCCCCTTTCTGACCTGCAGCAAGTCCCCTTGTTTGCAAGTACCAAGTGCCTCTATGAAAACATCCTTCTCAGAGCATGCAGAAGAAGCCATCTGGGCTTCTGGAGGCCACCTGGGGGACACCTGGCCACTCTGTGGTGTCAGATTACATTGCCTCTGACACCACCCTGATAGGATTTCCTGGATATATTAGAGGTCTGCAAGGGCATGTGTGGCTGGAGATGCTGGGCTTGGGGGTTGAGTGGGATGAAAGCTCTGCCTGTCCCTGCAGCACTGTGGCTGTGGTGACTGAGAGGTTTGCTTTGTTCCCTGGGCAAACAGCCTTACTGTGGCTCTGCGCTTTCTTGTCTCTGATTTATTTTGGCAGAGGTCATGCTGAGGGAGGAGCTACCACTCTAGGCACCTTCCCCAGCTGTTTGGGGGCCTCTCTGAGCATGGTGCTTTAGCACCCACTTGGCTTCAGGCAGGACAAAATGGTGGAGCTGGTGGGCACTGATATCACTGTCCTCAGCATTTAAACCTCTTGTGATTGTAGAATCATAGAATTGTTTTGGCTGGGAAAGACCTCATTGAGTCCAACTATCCATCTAACACCACCACAGCTATTAAACCACGTCCCAAAATGCCATGTCTGCTAATTATGTGGATGCTGCTACCTGTAGAGTCTTGATGCCATCAAGTGTAGTGATACCATTAAACCAAGTTGGGAATCATCAGAGAGACTTTAAAAAACCTTAGAATTAATGCAAGAATATACAAATACAATCAGTCAGACCATGGTACTGTCTAGCCCAGCATCCTCTTCCCCACGGAGGTCTGTAGGAGATACTTTGAAAGCATCTAAATGCCATTTGACACTTGACCATGTGCATGCCTCCTGCAGCAAGGAGTTCCATGGCTCCTTCACATGTGGCATGGAAAAAACCAACACACATTTTGGAGGGAGTTTGAACTTGCCACCTCCTAGTTTTGCTTGGCATCCAGCATATGTGGGCTCTCAGGGATTGTTCTTTGTTTCTCAGAAACTTTAATGGGTGAGAGGAAGCTGTGACTCAGTCGCTGATGAATCACCGCTGCTCTGATTACTGCTTGCTGCTGCTCCTCAAGCACAGGAGCCACCTAAACCCATACCAGACAAGGTGCTCTTGTATCATGAAACATCAATCTGAGCACAGACCTGGGACTAGCTGGAAATCACATCCCACTTCCAGCCCCTGGTTTCCATCCATCCTTCCCAAACTTTTTATTTCCATGTGAGATCAAAACCTATCCCTTGTCAAAAAGCCCCACTGTTAACTTCCATTTCCTCCAAGATCCCCTCAACCTCTAATTTTATTTGGAAAACACTATTACTTTTACATGGAGAATAGAAACACTCCCCTGTTTTCCCCTTTGCTCCATTGGATTCAGCTGATTTATTCACCAGTGTGCCCCATTACACAGCCTCACTCCTGCCTTGATAACACCCAGCTGGTACAGTTAGGTTTTTCTCAGCCTAGTGGGGTGGGAGGAGATGCAAAGTTATTGCAGGCATGGTCACACCTTTCTCTCCTGCTGCTTGCTCTGCTCTTGGATTGCAATTTCTGTTTGTAGACACCAGCTCGGCTTAAAAGTAAGCAATGGAAAACTCTCCTCCCCAAGAAACATTCCTCTCATTTTTCTCCTATGCTTCTCCATTTTCCCCCTCCCTCTCCCCCTCCCACAAAAAAGCCTGCAGTTTAAACACCAAAAAAAAAGCTGTCCTGTTTGTGGGCTGGATAAAAATAGCAGCTCTTGGTATTTACTTTAGCAGCAGCAGCAGTGAGTTTTCTGGCTTTAGAGGAGAACAGGGAGGTAGGACTGGGATGGAGTGGGATGGCCACCCTTCTGAGGGCGGAGGACAAGCATTGAGCTGCTGTTTTGGAGGCTGGCAGGTTCCATGGCAACTGCTTCATCTCCTCCCTCGTTTAGTGTCTGCTGAACTCTGTCCCCTCCAGGTAAAGGGAAGCCCTGGGAGTGAGCTGGGCTCAGGTCTCCTAGTCCCATCTCGGTGCCACTGGGATGGCTTGGGGCTGCCCTTAAGTGCTTGGTGCTCGGTCCCATATAGGCAGTGATAGGGATGACTGTTCGTGCCACAAAACTGCTGTTTTTCAGTGGTTCCTCTTCCCCATCCATCCATCACCCAAGAGGCTTTGGGTGTGGTGGGGCTTGCTAAGGTGGGGCTGCGTCTGCTGGATCATCCCTCCGTGGTGCTCAGGGGAAAGAAAGGGCTGGGGTACGGAGGGAGGTGGGCGTCTTCTGATGCATTCTCAAGTCCTGCTTGGTGCTTGCACTGACCAAGATGGGGTACAGGGACTAGAGTCTGTTTGAGGAAGAGAGAGGGTGCACGTTTCTGCTCGGGGTGTGTTTTGATGTGTGCCTTAGGGAGGAAAGCAAACCTCACAGGTAGAGCTTTGCTTTATTTTAGAGCTGTTGATTGTTTTGTGCGTGTGAGCCTTCAGGAACTCCTTCCTGAGGAAATCCTACGGGGCAGCGCTGGTGGAGGGCAAGGGGCAGAGGAGACCGCTGAGAGGCGGGGAAAGCGCCGGGCAGGGCGAGTCCCGGCAGCGTGACGTCGTGCCTTCCCATTTAGGAACGGCTCAAGGACCAGGGAGTGAAAAACTCATTGGTAAAGGGGAGGGCGCGCCTTCCCACGGCGTCGAAAAGGCAGAGTCTTGCTGTCACCTCCCAAGAATTTATGGGAGATGTGAACTAAAGGCAGAGAAGGAAGTGATGCTGGGACATGGCCCCAGAGCCCCCAAGACCCAGCCTGTGTCCCTCGCACCCCTGTACTTATGCCTCCTTCTGGAGCAGCTGCTCGCAGGGGTTTCTCAGGTCGAGTAGGTGTTGGATCTGATCTGCTCCGGTTGAATTTTAGGTGACAAACCAGTTGTGGCATCTGTCCCCTGTGGCACAGTCCTTCCTTCAGCTCAGCCCCATGATGCCAAGGAGCCATCAGTGTCAATCCCTCAGTGTCAGCTTCCTTCAGAGCCCTGCTGAGGTGGGCAGGGAGATAAAATTTTGTCTCTTTAATGATAAGCAGCTGCCAAATTATTATTACTTTTTAATTGACTTCATTATCCCTTCCTGCCTATAAGCTGCTGCCATGGGGGAAGATGTTCCTGGATGCTCTCTGGTGAGCTGATATCCCTTGGCTTGGAACCATGTGAGGATTTGGGCTGGTGCCACTGAAGTGGTTGGCCAAGGTGTGCCCTTGTGCTGGGATGTTTTGTGCTGCCCTTGGGGCTTAGTTCCTGCCTGGTGACTATTTGACCTTTGCTCTTCACAGTTCAAATTCTTCTTCCTCATCATGTTGTTTGTTAACTGGGGCTCACTGGGGAAAATGCAGCTGGACGCTGGGGCTTGGGCAGGATGGTTTGAAGGGGACTCGCCCACCCCTGGAGTGGGAACTGAGAGTGAAATGCAAATAGTGGTGGGTGAAAGAAGAAAAACAAGATGAAGACATTTCTCCTGGGGGTGATTTGCCTCTTTTTGCCCTAGGTGAGGGAAAGCAGGTTCCTTTATTTGGAGGGCAAAGTTCCCCTTGGACAGGGGAAAAGGTGGCCTTGGGGCATGAGTGAGGAACCAATACGTGACTACGAGCAGGCAGATGCTGGCTGCTTTTGGCATGACTCACGTGCAGCAGGGGATGTGGGACCGGGAGGAGGACCAGAGCCTATCTGCAGGAGCAGGTGGATTCTGGCTGCTAGTGATGCTCCTCCAGCCTTGTGCTCTCTGCGGCTTCACTCCTGTCTGCCCATTTCCAGCACCTCCTGAAATTCTTGAAGTTTCCCACTCCATCCCTGCCTTTTCTCATGTGTGGTGAGGATTTTTCTCATAAACATTTGCAGAGTTACTTCCTTTTGCTGTGATGTCATTGAATGCAGGGGACAGCAAGGGGACAAGGGAACATTGTGATGAACAGAGGTGGCTTATGTTCCCACCAGCATCCCTGCGTGCTCCACTCTTCTGTCTGGCAGCTGTGATGGGCCCTGGTGCCTGCAGAGGAGTAACATGAGAGAGAGAACCTGGGTTCTCTGAACATCCCTACTGACAGCAGAAAGCAACCCAGAATCATGGCATCACAGAATGGGTTGGGTTGGAAGGGACCTTTAACGGTTATGTAGTGCAACTACCGTGAAATCAGCAAGGATATCTGCAACTACAGTAGGTCACTCAGAGCCCCATCCAACCTCATCTGGAATGTTTCCAGGGATGAGGCACCTACCATCTTTCTGGGCAACCTGTGCCAGGCTCTCACCACCCTCGGTGTGAAAAATGTCTTCCTTCTTTCTAGTCTAAATCTCTCTCTTTTTTGTTTCAAATCATCACCCCTTGTCCTGTCACAATAGGCCCTGATAAAATGTCTGTCCACATCTGTCTTACCTGCCCCTTCAAGTACTGAAAGGCCACCAGAAGGGTTTCCTGGATCCTTCTTTTCTCCAGGCTGAACAACCCCAACGCTCTCATCCTGGCCTCACAGCAGAGGGCTTCCATCCCTCCCATCGTTGTTGTGGCCTCCTCTGGCCCTGCTCCAACAGTTTCCTGTCTCTGCTGTGCTGAGGACTCCAGAGGTGGCCTGAGAAGTGCAGGTGGGGTCTCATCAGAGTGGAGCAGAGGGGTAGAATCCCCTCCCTCCACCTGATGCCCATGCTGCTGGGCATCAGCCCAGGACACAGCTGACTCTGGGCTGAGAGTGCACAGTGCCAGCTCATGTCCATTTTTTTACCCACCAGCACCCCCCAAGTCCTTTTCCTCAGGGAAGCTCTCTGTCCCCTCACCCCCCAGCATGGATTGATACTGAACATTGTCCTGACAAGAAAGTACTGGTCAGGAGAGAAGGGTTTCTGTAAGAAAGCTCCTAATCACAACTAAGATCTTTCCTCAAAACTAATATATGTGATATAGTCTTGGGGTGGCTTTGTTGGGGAAGATTGTTGAAACAGGTTGGAAGCAGGAAAATCACTGCCTGTTAAGGCCATGGCTGTAGCACTGGGAAGGAGAAAGAAGCTGGAGAGCTGCTATTCACAGTGCTCCTCAGCCCAGGGAGAGGGAGCAAATCAATGAAATTTAAAAGCTCTGCATTTAGATTTGATTAAAAGAGATAAATTAATTTTTCTTTTTACACTCTACATAATTAAGCTTTAGAGCTTGTACCCACAGGAGTTGAACATATAAAAAGGGGAATGAGGGTTTTAAAGGCGTGATGAGCACGTCCAGACTTATGAGGGGGAATTAAAACCCAAGACTCTTCAAGATGGTGCTATAAAATCCCATCCTGTAAGGTGTAAGGCAGCTGTAAATTCATGGGATGAGAATGCCCCTTCATCGACGTGCTCCAGCCTTGCTCCTGCAGGCAGTGCACCTCCTCCCACGCTGCTGCTTGCTCCTGGGTGAGCATCTCCTTGTGGATTTTTAGGCTGAGGTTATAGGGTGTGTTGCTGGGAATGCATTGCTCAAGCTCCAGATTTGGGACAGATGCCCAGCACCCTAGCTTGAGGACCTTTGTACACCCTCCTGATGTTTGCTGGTGGAACAAAGTTCCCAAGCATCACTCATGCAAGAAGGGGACTTTGGTAAGAGGCTTGTGATGAAATATGCCTGTACAAAGAGCAGGTGGGGGGGGGGAGCTGGTGGTAAGATGCTTTCGAAGTGCCCAAAGAGGAGCAGGGCTGTCCACAGCATGGTCGTGATGCCTGCACAAAGCCTGGGCAGCCCAGGGAGGTGTGCTCCTTGGAGAGGCTGCAAACATGAGATCCCACGGTGGGTGATACTATAGGACTGTTTCTAGAGATGGCTTTGGGTTGGGTAAGGGTGGGGGGTACCAGCAATGGGACAGCAACTCCCCAGGGGTCAGTGTGGTGGGGTAACACACCTCCCTGGCTTAAGTCAAAACTTGGAGTGTTTAGGAAAGGGCTTCTGCCAGCACGCACCCCCTTCTTATCCAGTCTGAAGCATGGATCTGGGCCATGGCTCTGATTCTGGGAGAAGGGTTATGGCCCAAAGGAATGCTGGAGCTCTGCATGTATCTGCCTTCTCTGGGTGCCAACCTCTGAGTGATGCAGACCTCTTCTGTCTGGTTATTACAATGGGAAGACTGTGTTTCCTCCAGATGAGCTTTTTTTGGTGTGCTGTGTAAGGAGGTCCTGGGCATCCCACTTGGCCCCAGGCATGCTGAACAGGGAGTGCAGTGGAGTGTACTGCCCTTCTTTAGGGACTATAAATGAAACCCACTGCATTGGGTTGACTGCTTGGCCAGGTACAGAAAGACTGGGATGACAACCACTGGTTTAGGCAACCCTTCCTCCTTGTTCCATACCCATATCCATCCCTTGTCTCATTTGCACACGGTGGAGACCTGGTGGGCTTGCCTGAAGGGTCTTCTGTGGCACTGACTCCCTTCAGACATGAAAGAGGTCATTTAATTCAGACAGTTGAGACCTTCAGGCTTGGCTTTCTGCTCTGCCAGTGGGAACCTGCAGCACCACAAATCACTGCGTGGAGCTGGGGGAAGTGAGGGGGAGGAGGAAGAAAAGGAAAAGGGAAAGGGTTAGAAGTGCGTCCCGTTCCCTGCTGTCCATCCGTCTGTCCGGCAACCGTCTGTCCGGCAACCGGCTGGAGTGATCTCTCCCTGCCCAGTGGGGGGCAGTGAGGCGCTGGGGAAAGGGAATGCTGCCAGTTCTGGAGCAGAGAGAGATGCAAAATGCCAGAGAATAACCCAGGAAGCATCAGGGGCCAGGCTTCAGCACCGAGTGTGCAATGACACAGAAGAAGCTGGGGAGCAGCAGAACTGGGTTCTGGCAGGTCCTGCTGCCCATGGGACAGACTGTGGCCAAGGTGGGAGATCCCCATGCTCACAACTTCCTTGTTTCTGCTTTCAAATCAGAGCGAGAAAGGGAAGTTGAGAAGCTGCTACAAAGCAAATTCCCCTCCTTAGTCTCTCAGGATTAAATTTAGAAAATATTGAAGTGGTCTGGTGGAAGAGCTTCTTTCAGGCTTTCTCATCCTGCCTGGCTACGTGCCAAACATCAAAGCTTAAGACAAGGAGGTCTAAATAAAGTCTGTGTGTGCAATAAGAGGAGACTTTCAAAATACTCTGAAATTCATACTTGTCCCAGCCATTTCTTGCTCAGTGTTGTTGTTTTGTTGTTTCCTTTGTACCCTTGCAATTAGGTTTTCAGAGGGGGTTCCACCCTGATGGGAACAGATCACTCCCTAAATCAGACTTTAACTGAAAGCTTTGGAGTTGGTTTGCTCTTGTCCTGAGCATTTGCACCATTGCTTTGCTTTCTCTGCCTTCCAGGGCAGGGAAAAGGCCCTTTCTAGCTCATGTGATCAGCTAAATTTATTAACTAAGCATCTTCTGCTGGGCTGTGGCCAAAGCGCAGCTCCCAGCCTTACTGGGGTTCAGGGAGCAGCCACGCTGACCCCTTTTTTATCGATTCATAGAATGGTTTTTGGGTTGGAAAGGATCTCAAAGAGGGTGAGAGGACTGGAGCACCTTGCTGAGGAGGAAAGGCTGAAAGACTTGGGGCTTTTTAGCCTGGAGAAGACTGGGAGGTGATCTTCTCAGTGCTGATGGGTGGAGGTCAAGAGGATGAGGTCAGACTCTTTTCAGTGGTGCCCAGTGACAGGACAAGGGGCAACACCTACAAACTGGAATGAAGCAGGTAAGCGTCTTTGCTGCAAGAGTGCTGGAGCAGGCTGCCCAGAGAGATTGTGGAGCCTCCTCCTCTGGAGAGATTCCAAACCTACCAGGACATTATGATCCTGGACAACCAGTTCTGTGTGAGCAGTGGGGCTGGCCTAGAAGTGGTTACTTCCAGCCCCCACCATTCTGTGATTCTGTCAAACTGCCAAGTGAAGAACTATGTGTCTGTGGCCAACTGCTTTGGCTGCAAAAGTATCTGAGCTCCAGTGGGGCAGAGCACGGCCTTGCAGGAGAGTGACAGCGTGGGAGTGGTTGGGGCTGCGATGCTGCTGGGCTTGGATGAGCCAGGATGTCATCCCACCCCACTCCCAGACAGGCACACAGCTCACTCCTTCAGTATCTTTTATTAATGTATAGAAAATGCATTAAAAAAAGGAGCTATACATAGCCTAAGAGCAGTCAGGACTAAAAAGTACTAGTTAACAATGGTTAACGAGCATCGATCCCATTCTCTGAGCTACGTTTTCATTACAGGGAGGGGAGACTTGTTTAATATATTATTTATTTATACTATTTCTTTTATTTTATGCATTTATTGGTGTTTATCTTCCCTCTTGGATGGTTGCATCCTTTTGTGGTTGCGCTCACCAGAAGCTGTCCAGGGGTTTTTGTTGTCTCCATTCTTTTTTCTTATTTGTGGTTGTAATTTTTCTTTTCTTTTTAAGGAATAACCAGAATTCCAGGGTAACACCTGTACCAAGGGGGGGGGGGGGGGTGCTTGTTTGTTTGTTAGGTCTTTTGTGTCACCATTCTTCTAAAAAACCACTGACATCTGGAGAGCTGTAGGCTGGGGTACTGAGGCGGGTCTGGGCATCAGCATCTCCCCAGGGAAGAGCCTTTCCCTCCCCTTTACCCTAAATCTCCTGGAAAGGGCAAGGAGCTGCCACCACCATCTGGGCACTGTCAGGTTTAATGGAAGGGGAAAGGTGACCCTGGAGGGTACTGGTCCCCAAGGGGCTCAGTTGGGTTTGATACCCATCTTGGGGTGCTTGGTTGGCAGAAACAGATATTGGCTTCTCTCTTGGCCCCAGGACAGAACCCTTCATTAGTGGGTTTAAGCATGGCTTAAGCAGGGGTTGGGGTAATAGCTCTTTGCTGGCAGCATCTGGTAAGGCCAAAACTTGTGGGCATTGCTGGGGGCCATAGGGCAGAGGTGTGTGGTCACCTCAGGGTACATTGGTGAGGACATCGCAGTAGGACAGCTTTGAGTCTGGATGAAGGGCATGTGCTGGCACCTGGTGGGTGTTTGGACTCATGCTGTATTTTGGCAGATCACTTTAAGCCTGTTCTGAGCACAGGGTCACCCCAGCATGGGTACACCTGACACACCACTGGGGACACGGGTGGTATGAATTTTACCTTCCACACCTTAGTGCTTCATTTTGGGTAAGCATCATGTTGGGAAGGAGGTAAGAGGTTGGGGCAAGAGGACATTAGGCTTGTGGAATGCTTTGAGATACTCATGCTAAAGTAATGTCAAGGTAAGGAGTAGCAGCAAAGGCTTCTTCACAGCCTTTGTATTAGAATAGAATATGTGTGGAATTTGTGTGGTTCTGACGCTCTTCCAGCATCCTCTGCCAAAAACCCTTTGGGGAAGGCCTGTCCTCTTTCTTTCCTTCAACAAATGATTCATTTCTCAATGCTGTCTTTAGCATCACGTTTCTAAAAGCAGCTTTTCCTCTCAGGCAATTTTTTTCTTTGGTTATGTTTTACTGCAGTGTGTGGTGGAGAAGTGGGCTTGGAGGTTTGATAGCAGTGAAGACAGAGGGAAATCAAAATTGAGTGAGAGATGAGAAAGTCCCTTGGTGTTTTCTTCCAGGATTTTGAGGTTGAACATTAAAGGTGGCTTTGAAAGGTTGTGGGTGTCCTGGGCACTCAGAGTGTTTTTCTGGGTGAAGGACCTGATGTGCTTCTACTTGCTTGATGTTATGTGAGATGACATCTCACAGTGGATAGTGTGGCTTAGGTAACAGCTTTGAGTTCATTTTGGGGTCTGGGGAAAGTCTGGGCCACATAAGCTAGATGATAGAAGAGCCACTAGAGCCCAGTGATGGTCCTTTGAGATGAGCAGTGCGCAGGATCCAGGCTGGGTTTCTGGGAATTTCAGGCCTGTTGCCAAGACTTTGTTCAGTCTCAATGCTATGCTGATGGGGGACAGGGACGAACTTGCTCTGGTTGGAGAATGAATTCAGGAAAAAAACAGACTTGCCCAACCTCTGCTGGAAGGTAAAGAGAGACTGAGCTTAACTACCTGACTGTTCTGTAGCATCAACATACAGCACAGATTTGCTTGAAACTGCTGTCAGGAGCTTTATCCAGAAAAATTCATCAGGCAATGATGAAAAACAAACTACTGGAAAATTGTGTTCTGTAGCTGGACAATGTGAACAAGGGAAAATGGCCCAAATGTGACTGGGTTGTCATTGCTGATTGTTTGCCTGGGCTTGGGTTAGGTTATCACTAGAACACCACATCTACCACATGTAGATACCTTTCCTTTAAAAGATGTTAACAACTGCACTTCACCAAGGTGATGGAAAGGCAACACCCTGCCACAATATTTGAGAACAAGGATCAGCATTGGTGTATAGAAGCACTGGAAGGTCAGATATTATCTCCAAGGGTGTCCTTCAGACCTGACGATAGAGTTGTGTCAACTGGGCCCTTTCATCCTGGTTACAGGACTGATAGAAGGGATGACAGTCCTAAGCAGGGAGATCTATTTAGATATAGTCACCCTTTTGAGGATCTTCCTCTGTACCTCCTGGGAAAGCTTGGCATTTCATTTTCTGTTTGACTGGCACCTTTGAAAAGAGGTTTCTTGCTTTCCACCTGATTGTGAATGACGAGCTCCCGTGATTCTGCTGGTGTCTCTTCCTTCCACCTGGGTAGAGAAGCAAACAGCACCATCCCAGACAGGCAATGAATGCTATCCACTGCCAACCCCTGCTCCTAGTTGTAACCACTGAGCTTTAGGACACTTCTTGAATATAAACTCTTGATGATGTTGGGAAAAAATATTGATCTGGTGATCTACAAGGAGGTTTCTTAGCTTTTAATCAGTCCTGTCAGCTGTTTCTTGTTGGCTTTTAGGACCTAAACCAGGGCAGGTTGCTTGGAAGGCATGACATGCTGTCATCTGTGACTGACCATGTCCTGCAGGAGATCACATCATTTGCATCCTCTCTGACTGACCTGCTTCTAAACTGGTTGACTTGACTGGTTTGATGCTGATGGGAATTAAGAAAAGATGCCTTGTTCACATAAGAAATATTGCTGAGCTACAGCACCCTTATTCCAGGTTGAACTGCAGCTTGTAAGATGACCACTTGAAGGGCTGGACCCTGCATCTAATCTGACCTTGGGGTGGGCTATGATTTCATGTACCAGTATGTGGAATGGAGAAGGAGGCTGCTCTTCTGTTTAATGCCCTTCTTCATCTCTGCAGCCATAATGAGTAACATCAGAACATCCAGAAGCATGACCATGCTAGAGACACTGGGCCTGAATTATAAGCTACTGCAAAGATGCCTTTATGTTGCCATCTGGAAGCTGTTTCTTGAGACAAAGCAGCTTCAGTGTGTTAAAATCAGAAAGATTAGCATTTGTAATGCTCCCTTGGCTGCAACCCCAGTGATGAGCTGCATTGTCCTCAGATCTGGAGACAGGTCCCTTCTTTGAGACTAGGCCAGTGATAATGCCCAGCATTGATCAGAACCCTTGG
The DNA here is from genome assembly GCA_033816785.1 of Picus viridis. Lineage (NCBI taxonomy): Eukaryota > Metazoa > Chordata > Aves > Piciformes > Picidae > Picus > Picus viridis. The sequence goes on from CM066588.1 coordinate 26,045,457, forward strand.
CAGAGTAGTGACTCCAGTGCAGTGGTCATTTGGGCTACGTGGATGTGGTGTCAATGACAGCAGAAAGCATCCAGAGCTATCTGAAGGGTCCATCATCCTTAAAATGGGAGAAGTTAAGATCAGGAACAGTAAACTCATCTATTCTTCCAAGAGTCTTGAAGTACTCCAAAATCTGAATGGACTAAGCCTTCATTCCAGGAGGGGAAACAGTTGATTTCCCATTAGGGAGATGGTGATACCAAGGCACTGAGATCTGAGTCCCTCTTGTGATGGCAGTGAAGAGGGATGGTTTAGGAGGAGAAAGGGGAGCAGGCGTTCCTCAGATTGCACTTGTCTTCCCTTGGCTGCATCATCATCCTTCCCTGTGTGCGTTGGAAGTCCCTGAAGAAGAGCACCTGGGCTGTGTAGGCTGTGTTGGCTGTCATGCTACACCTCTTCTGGTTGCTGGTCTTTCTCTGAGATTCTTTGGTTGGGGCCAATGACCTCTGTCAGAGACAGTGTGGTGGCATGTAGAAGTAGCAGAGGAAACGGGTCCTAGACTTCAAGACCACAAGTAATGATTTTTCTCCCAAGTCATCTAATTTGAATCCCTTCTCCATGAAGCTCAGCATAACCCAGAAGTGGGATGAGTTCAGCTCAGAGAAGTGGATGATGCAGACTGGGGCTGATGGAGCAGCTCTTGTTCTCCTGCACTCCATGTACTCAAGGATGTCTTTGACTATGGTGGGGCTGACATGTGAGCTGTGGGTTCTCTAGAGTTTGCCTACACATGCAGATATTCACCAAGTCCTCCTGGTGTGATCTGTGAATACCAGGGATGGGGTGAGCCTTGTATTTGCTCATTCTCACTTTATCTCCATGCGTACAGTGCCTGCACATAAGGGAGGGGTGACCAGGATGTGTGCCCTTGGGCAGGAGAGGTGTGCCCTTGGGCAGGAGAGGTGTGCCCTTGGGCAGGAGAGGTGTGCCTCTGTCTGCTGGAAGAGTTGGTGTCTACAGGATGGCATGAAGTTTGGACTTCCATGCCAGGGAGAAAAGGTGCCTCTGTCTGTGAGGTGAAAATGGCCACATCAAGGTCCCTGCGGGGAAGGTTTCTGCCACAAGCCCCATGACAAATGGTTCTAAAAGGGTTTGCTGGGGATTGCCAAGTCTTTTAAAAAAATATCAAAAATCTGTCTGTCTCTCTCTCTTATTAAGGGCCAGAGTATTGGGGTAGGGAGACTGGACATTTGGTATTGCTCTGGGACAGATGCAAAGCAATGAGATCTTTCATTCCCCACGGCTTTGCTTGCGCCGTGGTTCCCTCCAGCACTCATGAGGGGCAGGTTGCTATCTCAGACGAGTAGGTTTTTTTTTTTCTCTCCCCTTTTCATATTATAAAATACAAACAAATGACAGAAAAGGTCAGGTGGTGGGAGGTGGGAGGGAATTCAGCTGGCTCAGAGCTGTAGGGACCGTCGCTTCCTCCCAGAGATGTTACGGTGGTTGTAAGGTCGCATCTTCATTTCCACAAAGGGGATGGAGAACTCGTGGCCTTTCCAATGGTACCAGTTGATCCCCTGGCAGGAGGGAAAGAAAGGCACAGGGTGAGGAAAGGCCCTAACATGAAACTACAGTGGGAAAGGAAGGACCACTATAGAGAAGCCAGATGGAAGAATTTGCTGCAGCAGGAGCAAGGCATTCTTCTGCTGCTTTGGCTTGATGGGTTTTTGTCACTGCTCAAAGGCTTCTGATCACATTTTACATACTTATTTTTCAGAAGTAACTTGACAAGGTACTACAGTAAGTGACCATGGCAGCCAGTGTGAGGCACAAAGCACCACTCCAAATGACTTGAAGGTAGTTCCCTTTGCTCTACCTTTTGTTGGCCCACTCCAGTGATGCTCCTGACCCTGGTGCCCTCCTGACCATTGAGCCCCAGTCCTATCCCGGACTTGCTGTTGTGCTTGGTTGTGCCGCTAGAGGAAGTGCTGCAGGCTTTCAGCCCAGCTCTACTCTTACCTGACTGCCAGGACCCTCCATACCCTGGTGCCCTGACCATTGAGCCCCAGTCCTATCCCGGACTTGCTGTTGTGCTTGGTTGTGCCGCCAGAGGAGGTGCTGCGGGCTTTCAGCCCAGCTCTACCCTTACCTGACTGTGCCGGGACTCTCCGTACTTGCCGTTGAGGTTGGTGCGGTGGCAGTTCTTATACCACCAGGCCCCTTTGTAGGACATGGCACAGTTGGTCACAGCGACGTCGTTGTCCCTGTCCTTGGTGGAGAAGGGGCGGCCCTGGTGATAGGTGAGAGAATCCCCTATGGAAAGAGGGGCTGTTAGCGGTGGTGGGGCCCTGGTCTTTTCATGAGGATGTGGGGATAGTCTGATGTGTGTGGTAGCCTGTGGATCAGCAGTTGGAGCAGCTTAACCAGGCTTCAACAACTGGTTCATCTGAGGTCCTCTGCTCTCGGTTTAGGATCAGTATAGACCATAGCAAATCTTGGAGGGTGATTGAGCTTGAGATGTGAAATGCTTTATGGTTTTGGATCTGAATGTCAGTGTTTCAGCCATGAATTAAATCCTAAATTTGGGCATCTCTGTTCTCCTGAAGCCTGGCTCTGCTGCATAACTTCAGGATGTTTTTGGCCTCCTTCCCTCCTCTTAGCTAAAGGGAACTTTTTTTCCTTTTTCTTTTTTTTTTTTTTTTTCTTTTTTTTTCTTTTCCTTTTTTTCCCCCAGAGGAGGCCAAGCATCCTCCTCTTGAACACCTTTTCTTCCTTTGGATAAGAGGAAGAACTTTTAGAAAGTATGTGACATCTTATTCCACCAAACCCACCAACCTCATCTCTCCTCCTTACTAAGGAACAGGAAAGCTGCTTTTGGGTGAAAGAAGAGCCAAAGTGAAACATGGCCATTATTAAAACTGAGTGAGGTACTTTTAGGGACATTCCTAATCTGCTTCTTGGTGGTCCCTAAGAAGATATGAAGTGGACCCAGGCTAGCTGTCCAGCCACCAAGAGGCTTGCTAGAAAACTTGGCAATGAACCACATTTGGTGGGTCTTGACTGCCTTTGGTCAAGGGAGAGCAGAAGTCCTTGGTTGGATGACTTGTGTGAGGAAAGGGAGGCAATCATTTCTGCAGGACTGGTACCAGCATTTTTGGCAGTATGTTGGATGCCTCATGCCCTGGGACTTCATCTCAGAGCAAGTACTGTGTTGGATGCAGCCAGGATCCCTGTCTCTTCCAGTGGTGACTACCAGACATTGAATAAGGAAATTCCTGCATCTTAGATGTGATGTGGGGTTCCTCACTAAGTGCATGGTGGTGAAGTTTTGTATGAATCATGGAAGCTTGCAGTGGCTGGCATGTGTAACCCATTCCCTCCTCCCTGGAGATATTCAAGGCTAGGTTGGACAGGGCTGTGAGTAACCTGCTCTAGTTGCAGATGTCCCTGCTCGCTACAGGAGAGTTGGACTAGATGACCTTAAAAGGACCCTTCCAACCCAAAACATTCTATGATTCCAGCTAGAGGGGCTGCAACTGTACCTACCCTCCTTCTGTTGCCCACCATTTTCTGGTGGGCAAAGCCTAGCAGGTGTGACAGTGTCCTTGCAAAACCTTTGCATGAGGAAATGACGCAGAGGATTTCAGATTTTTCCATTGCTGTGGGAGGGCAATAAGTACACCCTCCAGCATGGCATTGATAGCCAGCTGTGGTGATTGCCAAGTGAGGTGGCATCTCTGACGACTGACCTGGTTATTTGAACAGCAATGCATCTGAGATTTAATATCTAATCCCCAATGGAAAATTCTTTGTGTCCTTAGTGGGATTTATCAGACTGCTTTACACAGAATCATAGAATTGTTGTATCTGGGAGAGACCTTTAAGATCATCAAGTCCAACCATTATCTAACTCTACCAAGCCTGGTACTAAACTGTGTCCCTCAGCAAGATCTCAGGGGAGACTGTATTCTAGAGATGTTATCCTTCAGAAAATTAAGCTCTAAATAACATTCCACAACATTTGCAGTTCTCCAGCATGTCAAAGACCTTTAAATACAGTGCCTTGAAAAGCTGGTTGTGAACGTGATGGACATGATTTGCATGCAGGAAGGCAGAAAGGGCTATGGGTGTGTTTCTTGCTGTTCCAGACAAGTAAGCTTTGATGTTGGGATTTCCTACACCATTTCAGACCCAGCAGCCCCAGGTTTTCCCTACAACTTGCTGTCAAGGAGGTTGTACCTGACGTGCCATTGTAGTCCCCGATTCGTAGCTTGTACAGGCTGCGGGAGTCGCCGATGGAGAACTTGTCGTAGTAGGCGTACGCCGCTTCCTGGCCGTCCCTCATGTCTATTCTCAACTCGTAGCGTCCCTGGGATGTGATCTTGTGGATGTTGTCCAAGCCTGGTGAGACAAGCAATGAGACACCCAGTGAGACCCAGGCAATCCCTGAGCAAACAACAAAAAAAAGCTCTAGGAAAATAAAACAGCTGTGGGAAATTAGTGTGAGGAGAGGAACCAAAGAGCAACAGCACTTCTGGTTAAGTCTTTGTCTCTCCTGGCACTGGTGGGGTCTGAGCTCTCTGCTCCCGCTCAAGCTTCACGTGAGGAGACACTTTACAGTGAAGGTAATGGAGTACTGGAGCAGGCTGCCCAGAGAAGCTGTGGAGTCTTCTTCTCTGGAATCTTTCAAGACCCTGTTCCTGTGAGACCTGCCCTGGGTGACCCTGCTTTGGCAGAGGGGTTGGACTTGATGGAATGATCTCTGGAGGTCCCTCCTAACCCCTAACATTCTGTGATTTTTGTGATTCACCTCCCTGTGGCTATGAAAGGTTGGTTCAAGGCCCAGGTTCATCTTTTTCCATGCTGCTAAAGCTGGGGACATTCAGCTGTGGAGCTCTGGTGCTTCTCGTGTTGTTGTTAAGCTCATGTCCAAGCCAGAGAGTGTTTATGCTGCAGGGCTGGCCTCAGCTCCTGTTCAGGTTTTAGGGGAGCACACTGTTTCAGAGCATTGCCAGGTCTCCCACTTGCCCCTTTCCTACTTTCTTTGGGCAACTGAGTTTTGGCCTAGGCCAGGTGCAGTCCATGATGCCACCAATGCAACCTGTAGCCATCCAAAAGAGGGTGGTGGGCTTTGATCCAGGAAGATCCCCACCATGTTCTAATGTGCAGGACAGGGAATGAACAACAGAAGAAATACTGCCCGAGAGAGTATAGAGGAGTGGGATTGAAAGGCAAGGAGCCAACAGCTGTCACAAGAGAGCAGCTCAGTGTGTGGGAATCTTGGGTTTGATGCATTTACGAAAGACAAGTGGTTAAGGTCTCACCCAGCCAAAACTCATCCTCCAAGTTTCCAAAGCCAACTCGGTAATCTGCCCATTTCCGGAAGAAATCGGTCAGCCCGTTCTGCCGCCTCTGGAAGACCTGCAGTGAGGAAGGACCGGGGAAAAATCAGTCTAAAGGAGAAGGGGGATGGCCTCACCAGGCTTTGGGGCACTCAAAATGAAGCCAAGACTTTGTCTTCCATTGTGCCTTTCAGGGGAGAAAATTGTGATGTCCTTTCAGTATGTGTTAATTGCAGCCATGAAATTAATACCTGTGCAGATGGAAGAACTGTTAGGATGATGCTACAGCTGCCTGAAAGGAGGTTATAGTGAGGAGGGGATTGGTCTCTTGGTCTCTTCTCTCAAGGAACAAGTGATAAGAGAAGAGAAAGCAGCTTCAAGTTGCACCTGGAGAGGTTTAGGATGGACATTAGGAACAGTTTCTTCTCCTAAACTGTTGGCAAGCACTGGCACAGGCTGCCCAGGGCAGTGATGGAGTCCCCATCCCTGGAGGGATTTCAAAGCTACGTAGATGCGGTGTTGAGGGACATGGCTTAGTGGTGACCTTGCAGTGCTGGGTTAATGGTTGGACTCAATAATTTTAAAGTTCTCTTCCAATAAAATGTTTCTATGATCCTATGATCTGTGCAAGCTTGGTACAGCCAGCTGTGGCTGGACTTGATGATCCAAAAGGTCTCTTACATCCAAGGCAAATCAGTGTCAGCCTAGGAAGGAATCAACATTCAAGCTTTCTGCTCTACCCAACATGTGGTGTCTGGTTTTCTAGCATGGGATTCCACTTTTGGCTGGCTCTGTGTTATCCAGTAGGATGCTCTGAGGCAGAGTGAGGTCAAGGGACATTTCCTGGTGAAAAGAACATCCGTGCTAGAAACCATCATTTAAGGAAGCCCTTTTTTTTTTCTTTCTTTCTTTCTTTCTTTCTACACCTAGTGGAGTTCTGTGTAATGCATGTAAGTAAGTGTTTGACACAAACCAAATCAAAGCACCAGAGTAGTATTTACTCAGGATGTCAATCCATCTATGTCAAGACAAGCAGTGTTTGTGCAATCCAAAAGCCAAACAGGCATTTTCCTCTCAAATGTTCCTGTGCAGGCTCAATGGGGGGGATGCCTGACATCCTGTTACTGCAGGCAGCCTGAATCATTCCCCAGGAAAGCTGTCAGCCATTAATTTAATTTCTAGAACAATAAATCAGCTGCAGTCCCAGATTTTGCTTTCCAGAAGCACGTCAAATAAATCAAAGGGCACTTCTCCAAGTGTAACTATTATTACTGGCGAGTGGGCCATTCCCTGTGGCGTGGGGAATGAAGCGTGCGATGTGGAGCCTGCTGTTGTTCACGCATGGCATGGTGCTTGGCTTTGCTGGTAGGACTGAGCTGGGTTTCTTTGTGATGTGGACAATCACATAGGACAAGTGCATGGCTACTCACAATCCAGCCACCTCCATCAGTGGTCATGTCACAGTAGACCTGCACCCGCTGGCTCAGGTCCCCGTTGATGGAGATGGTGTAGACGCCACTCAATGTGTCTCCATTCATCAGGTGCTGGGCACAGTCCTGAGGGTTAGCAAAGACACGACCACCTGCAAAATTAAATTAAACCCAGAAACTAAGCAGAGTGACACCCTTTCTGCATGCCTTGAGCCTGACTGGTTATGATCCAGGAAACATCTAACTTGGCTTCCCAGTCCTGAGTTATTCTACGATGTGGTAGGACTTCACGTCTGCCAACAACAGCAGAGGATTTAATGGAAAAAAATGTGTTCATGTATTAGTTAATCTCCCATATGGCCTAGGCTGTAAAAGTGCATGGCAACATTACTATGAATGATGAGGGATGTCACTTCTTGGACCATGTTTCTGCACCATGTCTGAAGCCTTGGGGTTTAAGCTGTCACTGGTATATTTAGACAGCTGTGAAAATACTGAAATGTCTTCTCTCAGGATCGCCAGCTCCAAGGAAGCTTTGTGACTTTACTGATTCTGATGGGATTCTCCTGTTCCATGCCCTTGGAAATTATGGTGGATTTATACCAGGCTGATTAATACTTGCAAAGGAGGCCGAGAGGAGGGCTTGTTGCTCTCTACCACTCCCTGAAAGGAGGTTGACGTGAGGTGGTGGTGGGTCTCTTATCCATAGTATCAGGTGACAGGACAAGAGGAAATGGCCTTAAATTGCACTGGGAGATGTTTAGGTTGGATATTAGGGGAAAAAAGCTTTACTGAAAGAGTGGTCAGGCGTTGGAACAGGCTGCCCAGGGAGGTGGTGGAATCACCATCTCTGGAGGTGCTAAAAAAGCAGGTAGATGCAGCACTTTGAGACCTGGTTTAATGGCCATGGTGGTGTTGGGTTGGTAGGTGGACTTGATCTTCGAGGTCTCTTCCATCTGAAACAATTCTGTGATCCTACTAAGGGCACAGACTCTTGTCTATTATTTCCCACTTGGGTGTATTCCCCCATCCTCGTGACCTGAAGGCTTGGAGGTTGTTACTTTGCCCAAGTGTTGGAGATGGGAAGAATGAGGGGATCTTCATAGTCTGTAGTGGAAGTGCGGGTGAGACAGTGTTTGCATTTTAGAGTATCCAGCAATGAAAACTGCTTCAAAGGCAACCGCTTCAGGCTCCCTGAGCTCTGCACAGATTACTTGTTTCTTAATTTATATTCATCTCTTTAAGAGCCAAGGAGACCTTGAAAGACATTGCAAACCACTATAAATTATAAATACTGTATCTGTTTCTTCCTTTTGTCCCAGCTGTATACAATTCCCCAAGAACGTTATGCAAACATGAAACAAAGAGGCCGAGCTATTAATATGTCAGAGGGAATGGAAGAACCCCAGGATGTGTACTGTGAGCAGAAGGAAGCAAAACAATTTAAATTAAGCCAGGTTTTCTTTTCTTCTTTTTCTTTTTCTTTTCTTTCCTTTCCTTTTTTTTTTTAAGTCTCCTTAAAGACAAGTCCTTGTTATCTGCAAAGTGTCCTGATGCACCACCAGAGCAAATTGAATCCCAGGCTCCGACTCTCGGCTGAGGGATGTCGTCCATAGATTGGATTTCCTTGATGGGTGCTTCTGTCTCATTGATATATGGGGTAAGTGGGGAGAAACTGTTGTCTTGCTGATGCTTATCTTCGTCTTTAAAGCAAATTAAACCTGTGTTTGGATGCTGCATCAGCTGGCAACAGTGTCTTGGGTGCTACTGAGGTCTGGAATTGGTGCTTATTGAAAAAGGTGCCTGCTGTGCGTGGGTTTCTGTTCCTTTACTCCAGTCAAGAAGCCAAGCCCAGGTAGACTCCTCAACTACCTCAATGATTACACAAAATTTTCCATCACCTGCCTGAATTGCACTGACTTTATGTCCCCACATAAGAGGCAAGAATCACAGGAAAGCCTGATCTTTAGGTGCATTAGAGAAGAGCCTTTTCTGCTTTTGTTGATGTGAATAGCTTCTATTGTCTCTTAATAGCAGATGAAGTGACCTCTGCACGTAACCGCAATGGTGAAGTTTATTAACAGGAGATTCAAAGAAAACTATCCAAATAGAATTGGCAGTGCAGATGGAGGGAATTTTGGTGAACATCATCTTCAGGTTTCTTTGTGCTTTTGAAGGCCAGGAGAAATATAATTGGATTGAGCCCTGAACAAAATACACTTGGTGAAGTTTTCTCTTCTCACATGCAACAGATGACAGGAACAAACAGCCTCAAGTTGTGCCAAGGGAGTTTCAGGTTGAGTTTCTTCACAGAAAAGGTTCTCAGGCATTGGAACAGGCTGCCCAGGGAGGTGGTGGTGGAGTCATCGTCCCTGGAGGCATTTGAAGGATGTGTGGATGTGGTGCTGAGGGATGTGGTTTAGTGGTAGTAGCCTAGTAGTAGTAGTGGTGGGATTGTGAGCTTAAGTGGTTGGATGTGGTAATCTCAAAGGTCTCTTCAACCTCAGCAGTTCTATGATTCTAAGTTCCTGGCAAGGCTTTCCAAAGATGGTGAAGAATGAGACACTTTGCACAGTTTCTCATGTGAAGGGTTGCAAAGGATGGGAAGAATGGTGGTATTTTCATGCCAGCTTCAGTCTTGCAAGTGTAAGCACTCTGTCTGTGAGGGTTACAGTGGCTGCGGATGCCCACTGTTTGATGATTAAGGGACTGCAACATGTGCCCTATGAGGAGAGACTGAGAGCCCTGGGGCTTTTTAGTCTGGAGAAGAGAAGACTGAGAGGGGATTTAATAAATGTTTATAAATATCTGAGAGCTGAGTGTCAAGAGGGAGGGGACAGGCTCTTCTCCATTGCACCCTGTGATAGGACAAGGGGTAATGGATATAAACTACAGCACAGGAGTTCCACCTCAACATAAGGAGGAACTTCTTCACTGTGAGGGTCACAGAGCACTGAAACAGGCTGCCCAGGGAGGTTGTGGATTCTCTTTCTCTGGAGACTTTCAAAACCCATTTGGATGTGTTCTGTGTGACCTGTGCTAGATTCTGTGGTCTTGCTCTGGCAGGGGGGCTGGACTGGAAGATCTTCAGAGGTCCCTTCCAACCCCTGACATCCTGTGATCTGGAAAGGAAACCATTCCTGTTGCCTTAGTGTACTGTGACTTCTCTGGAACTAGAGGGGAGAAGAATAATGCAATTGGATAAAGCTGTTGGGACCACAGTCCTGTGGCTGTGATGGTGCTGCTGAATGCGACTCTGCTGATGGTGGTAGAGATGCACCTGCTTGATGCTTTCTGGAATGGCCCATCCCTCAAACATTCAAGGTCAGATTGTATGGGGCTCTGAGTCTGAAGGTGTCCCTCCTCACTCCAAAGGGGTTAGACTAGACGACCTTCAAAGATTCTTTCCAACCTGAACTCTTCTATGGTTCTGTGATATTTGTGAGAGATCAGACCACATCTATAGCATGGAGAGACCAGCTGGATCTCTCTACTCCCTCCAAGAACATAGCTGTTGATATGTGTAGGGTTTCTTCTCCCTCTGTTTCTGCATTTGAAGAGGGGCAAGGGCAAGGCAAAGGACTTGGAAGATGGTCCTTGGTGTGAGGCTCAAATCCTTTGCCCTGGTCTTGGTCTTGTGTTTGTATTCTAGGTCTTTCAGCCATTAACTCTTTGTAGCAAAGCTGCTCTGTGGGTTGTGGCAATGAATGTACCTCTCTGTGGCTCATGGGGAAATGCTGCCCAAGGAGGGAAAGCCCATAAAGCCAGTCCATGTCTACCTGAAATGCAGTCCATGTCACACGATATGTGGCTTAAGCCCTGCTTGGCCAAGTGGATGCTGCATGAGTCCTCACCTGTGGTGAAGGTGGTGGAGATGAAGCCACTCCTCATGGTGTTCTGGGCAGCTTGCAGGCGCACAGTGTACTCTGTAGTCTCAGAAAGCCCCTCCAGGCGGATCCATGTGTCCTCAGCATCCACTATCAGCTCCTGTACATGGGTCCCAGAAGGAGGCAGACAGCAAGAGCAACAGATGAGAAAAGTGGTGGGGAGCCTAAAGATGAAGTGAGGAGGGAAGGGAAGCAACAAGCTACCGCAGCCCTTGGCAACTAGGAGCATTGCATGGCTGCTTACACCCCTAGACTAAGACAATGTGAGGTCAGTGAATATATTCAAACTTTTGGGGTGGTTTGGATGGGAGAAAGTGGGCTGGCTTGGACGTGGGGTATTTAAGTGTTCATGGTCTGTGTCATCTGTTTGGGATCAGGAATTAGGCAGAGAATGGCTTGAGAGCAGTCTCAAGGAGAAAGACTTGGGGGCATTGGTTGACAAAAACCATGAGCTGGCAATGGTCACTTGCAGCCCGGAAGTCCAATTGAGTCCTGGGCTGCATCAAAAGAAGAGTGACCAGCAGCACAAGGCAGGTGATTCTGCCTCTCTGCTCTGGTGAGACCCCACGTGGAGTACTGCATCCAGTTCTGGGGTCCTCAACACAAGAAGGACATGTATCTGTTGGTATTCTAGAGCAGGGGCCGTGAAGATGGTGAGAGGGCTAGAGCACCTCTCCTGTGGGGACAGGCTGAGAGAGTTCGGGCTGTACAGCCTGGAGAAGAGAAGGCTCTGGGGAGACCTTATAGCAGCCTTCCAGTGCCTGAAGGGGGCTGCAAGAAGGCTGGGGAGGGACTTTTTACAAGGGCTAGGTGCAATAGGATGAGAGGGAATGGATTGAAGGTCAAAGAGGGCAGATTTAGACTGGGTATTAGGAAGAAATTCTTTACAGTGAGGGTGAGGAGGCACTGGAACAGGTTGCCCAGGGAAGTGGTGGATGCCCCCTCACTGGAAGTGCTCAAGGCTATGCTGCATGGAGCCTTGAACAACCTGGTCTGATGGGAGGTGTCTGTGCCCATGGGAGGGGGACTGGAATTAGATGATCTTTGAGATCTCTTCTAACCCAAACCATTCTATGATTCTGTGTTCTGCATGCTCTGAATATGGGGCATGCCTGATTCCTCAAACATGACAAGGAGCAGCTACTGGCCACACCTGGTTACCAGCCAGTTTTGACTCCATTAGTTCCTGTTGTGTTAATTCCTGTGATCATCAGCCAGTGCTACACAGCATTATATTGAACCTTTTTCAATGCTGTTATCTTCTGGCCACCATGAGCCAGTTGCACCAGGAAAGGAAAGGAGACTATTTGTGGCACTGTACTGCTGATAGCAGCTCTTCCAGACAGGCAGATAAGGACCCACTCATTCAACAATCAAATATATTGTGGAATTAATTAGCTGTCTGTGGCTATCTTCCTTTTTGCAAGAAGGGCACATGGTGTTTCTAGCATCTCTGTTCATGGGATAATTTTCCCCTGCCTCAGCTCGCTTGTGAATTTCCCCCATTCATCCAAACTTTACAGATACTCCCACACCCGCAGATGTGCATAAAGACTTTGCCCTAGGCATTCTGTTCCTGTTTTCCCCAGTTGTTGATGTAAAGTATTGCTTGGCATCAAATGGTGAGAGTTGGAAGAGACCTCTATGGACATCTATTCCAACCCCCCTTCAGGGTCATCCAGAGCAGGCTGCCCAGGATCACAATGTCCAGGTGGGTTTGGAATCTCTCCAGGGAGGAGACTCCACAACCTTCTCTGGGCAGCGTGCTCCAGAGCTCCAGCACACTCAAAGCAAAGAAATTTCTCCTCATGGTCAGATGAAACCTCCTGGGTTCCATTTTGTGCCTGGTTCCCCTTGACCTGTCACTGAGCACCACTGAAAAGAGTCTGGGCTCATCCTCTTGCCCCCCACCCTTTAGATACTAATGAGCATTGATTAGATCCCCTCTCAGTCTGCTCTTCTCCAGGCTGAGCCGTCCCAGGTCTCTCAACTTTTCCTCCTCACAAAGATGCTCCACTCCTCTCTTTGTAGCCTTTGCTGGACTCTCTCCAGTAGTAACCTGTCTCTTTTGAACTGAGGAACCCAGACCTGGACACAGTACTCCAGATGTGACCTCGCTAAGCCAGAGCAGATGAAGAGATGAACCTCCCTCAGCCTGCTGGCCACACTCTTCTTAATACATCCCAGGTTACCACTAGCCTTCTTGGCCACAAGGGCACATTGCTGGCTCATGGTGAACTCGTCCGCATGCAGAAAGTAGTCTCTTCCCTTCTGGTCTCTCTTTGACCTAGTTAGTATAATCATTTTATTTGGTTGGTCTTCTCTTGCTTGTTTCTCATGTTATTTCCTGACTTAATGAGCCTGTGTCTTTGTGAGGACTCACTCACCTTCCAGCTGCCATCGCTGGTTCTGTAGGTCATGATGTAGTTCTCGATCTGTCCCAGGGGAGGCACCCAGGAAAGCAGGGCACTCCGGCGAGTGACTTCGCTGGCAGTCAGATTTGTGGGAGGATCCAAAACTGCAAGGGTGGACAAAGGCCCAGGGAAGTGCAGATTCTCATGAACAACCACCCCAGCCCCGCTTCCCAATTCAGTGCACACCGGTTCAACCTTGCAACCCCCAGCTACAGCCCAAAGTCCATCCTCACCCTCAGTTTCCAGATCTCATCACCTGTCCTCATCCTTGAACAGAGTTCAGCAAACCCTCTAAAAGTCCTCCTCTACCTAATGATCTATGAGGGGGTAACAGCTCTGAAATTCATGTGCTGTGGGGCCTGTCGAGGTTCTTGTAAGCAAAATGGTTTGTATTGCTCTTCTAGACTATGGCCTTGGCAAGAAAAAGTCCTGGCCAAGGGTCTTCCTGGGAAATCACACCCAGAGGAAATCAAAGGAAGAGAATGTTGAAAGAGTGCAAAGGATGGTTGATGCTTGTTGTGGTTAAAATTTGGTCCTTGTGTTGTGCCCAATACTAGCATTTGGCAGTCCTTTGGCAGATGGCTACTTTTACACCCACAGAAATGTGAGAAGAGCTTTGTCTCAGCTTTGCTGGTTGCTTCTGGGTTGGCTGAATGGCTAGGGGCACATTACAGGCAATGGGGGGATGATTGTACATACGAGTTGTGAAGTTGGTGCTGATGGTCTGGCTGGTGAGAGGCCCATTGGTGGCATACATAGATACTGTGTATGTGGTACTGGGCAGGAGGTTGGTCAGCTGGTACTCCTGGCTGACTCCATCCACAAGAATGGTTTCTCCTGCAACTGTAAGAGCTGAGTTAGGGTAGAGGTGCAAGGTGGTTTTCCAAAATCTGTCTGTGGATAGGACCTCATGAACCAAAGCACTTATACTGCTGAAGCACCATAGGCTACGGTACAGCAGCTGAGCTGTAGTGGTGGTGCTTGTTCTGAGGGGTGGTCTTGTTTTTCCCACAGTCCCTCTAGTTGCCTAATACTTGCTTTCCCTTCAGTAGTGGGTTTCACTGCGTTTGCCACACACCAAGTTTCTGTGAGATGGGTACTGGGCTGCTGCTGGTGGGCCAGTTAGCAAATTGGGAGGACCCTAGTCCCCTCTTGTGTGGACTGCCATGGTCCAAGGCTTGATGGAAGCATGTACCATGGGCCCTGCACTGAAGAAGCTGGCATTTAGAGAGAGGCTACATCTCTGTCACCTGCCAGCTGCTGCCCTCCTTCAAAGCTTCCTTATTCCCTCTGTGGAAGGCACCCACTGAGTCTTGAACTTTGGGATGGGGAGAGGTGGAGGTGAGCTGAAATGGAGCCCCAGTATACCTGCACGGTGGGTGAGGACGAGGACGTAGCTCTCCACGTCTGACAGTGGTGGGTTCCACTGCAGCAGTGCCTCAGTGGGGGTGATATTGGTGGCTGTGACCCCCAGGGGGCATCCATGGCTGTATGGGGGAGAGATTCAGAGAGTCAGAGGCATTAAGAGACTGGACTATGAACTGAGAAGGTGGTCTTATGGCCCATTGTTCATGGTCCTGCCCTGCTGACTTGTGTCTGCAGAAGAGTTATTGCTGCTCTAGCTGGAGAGCATGGGGATCAGAGCTGGTGCTGCTCTGTTACCTGGGCTGCTCTTCCACTGTTTTTCTGATGCACAGCCTGGGGTGTTAGGGACTTTTTGGTAGTTTTTGAGGAGTCTGGGGATAGCAGAGGGTTTTATTCTTGTGGCAGATGCTGTTTGTGTCAGGGCTTCCCCAGGGATTATTTCTGGAAGTCTGTACTCCCTTTAGGAAAGGTTGTCATGGTTGCCCAACATCGTATCTCTGGCTTCCCCGTGCCAACGCACAGATTTAGCACTCCTCCCTATAACTACCCATGCATATTCAGGACAAGCTTTGCTTAACCATACTTCAAGAGCCCACACCGGGCCCTTGTGAGCCTTGCTTATCTCAAGCTTGCATCAGGCTGACGCGAGGCGCAGCTTGCTCTCAGCTGCCTTATTTCTAGCGCATGCAGGGGCTGCCAGCCCTGCCTGAGGCTGGACCTGGCATAGTTTGATTGCTACCTGCCCACCAGAAGGTCCTTCTCACCTGTGTGCACAGTGATGGAGGTCACCTGACTCTCTTCCCGGCCCCGCACGCTCTTCATTGCAATCTCATACTTGGTGGCAGGCTCCAGGTGGAGGAGGGGGTACTCGGTGACATCGCTGGCGATGGCAGTGCTGTCTATCCTCCCTGTAGGGACAGAGCCAAGGGCTTTGGCATCATGGCTGGCCCTGCCCCTGGGGTACTGTCAGTGCCTGGGAGGTGAGGACAATGTCACAAGTCCTCTGCAAGGCTGATACTAGGGGTAACTGTTTTTTTTTTCCCTGCAGGAGCACACCTGTGTGCTCATTTCTCTGCTGGCTCGATCTTTACAGCATTGTAGGCAAAACTGGGGCCAAGGAATGTAAGCCACAGAAAGCAGGTGAAGGAGATGGGATTTCAGGGTTGGGTCCTGAATTAACCATCTCTGGGGAGGGAACACTGCAGGAGGTCGCTCCCTGTGCCCTTGGCTGTGGTAGTGCCTTCCCATTCTCTTCCCAGACACCTCATCCTCTGTCCCTACAGCCTTTTGGTCAGAGCACCAGGATGCTGGCTGAGGTGAGGATGACCTGGTGGCTTGCTCACAGCGGTGGATGGAGGGAGGGTTGGCAGCTGGGAGCTCAAGGCATGAGCAAGAGTCGTCTGACCCACTACCTTCAGCAGAGCGGTAAGAGATTCTGTAGTGGTCAAAGGCAGCGATGGGAGGGCTCCAGTACACCGTCATGGACTCCTGGGTGATGTTGCCCACCCTGAGGTCCTTCGGCGCATCAATCCCTGGTGAGATGAGAAGACAACACTGTGGGAGGCAGGTCTGCTCACTGCCCTGATGCCTGCTGTCCCAGAGGGGTCCCGTGCCCGGTGTGGGGTGTCCCATGGTACCTGTTGTGATGGAGCCCACAACGGGCTCGGAGCTGATGGCACCGTGCACAGCCACCAGTGACACCAGGTACTCGGTGGATGGCTGCAAGCCCGTCAGGCTGGCGTGCCTGCGGCTGCCATCGAGTGTCACCTGCTGGGCCTCCTCATCCCGGGGGCTGTAGGAGAGGATGAGGCGATCTGCTGGGGGGATGGGTCACTCCATGTGATGTTCACACTGGAGGATGTCAGCTGGGAGAAGTGGAGCTGTGTGATGGGCCGGACCCCTGCAAGATGGAGAGGGGAGATGCAACCCCAACTGTCTATAGATCCCAGCCTCCCCATTGTTCCCAGCACTTGTAAGGGAAACACCCAACAGAGGTGGCAAAGCTCTGGGATCTTCATTTATCTGAAGCTGTGCTGGGATCAAAAGGCAAAACTGCCTCTTGTGCCAGCATGGGGTGGTGGTCTGTATCCTTGATCCCATTCCAAGTTGTCTTTCTCTACCTGTGAAGGCATCCACGGTGGCCTCTAGGCTCTGCTGGCGTCCCCTCTCGGCAATGATGGAGATGGTGTACTCTGTCCCAGGCTCCAGCTCTGAGAGGGTGAGCTGTGACTCGTTCCTGGGCACTGTCACTTCGGAGGCCATCCCTGAGGCAGGGGTGAAGGTGATGCGGTAGTGATCGATGGGTCCTGAGGCTTTGGTCCAGGCCAGTGAAATGGATGTCTCTGTGGAGGCTGTCACCAGGAGATCCCGAGGGCTGTCAAGCTCTGTGGGAGAGGGTTGGTGCCGACTTTTGTCCCCATGCATGGACCATCCCATAGGGACACTTGGGCCATAGGAGCCAGTTGTGCTTGGAGCACACAATGGGGCCAGACTCACCAGTCCTGGCATTCATGGTTGCTGGCACACTCTGCTGGCTGTCCATCACGGCTGAGATCCCAATGCCATACTCTGTCCCCGGCACCAGATCTGCCAGAGGGTGTAAAGGACACAAAGGGATGTGACAGCAGTGCCTGCCTAGGTGGCCTTGGGGGTGACTTCTCCCACCACCTCCCATGACTACGGACAGCGGGGGACCCTCCTGAGCACCTCTCCCACAGGTCAGCAGTTCCCCCCAACACTGCAGGAGGGCTGAGCTGTGTCCCAAAGCCCTGTGGATGCCTTTGGCCAGGGATTTGGGTTGTTCTAGCTCAGGAACAAGCCATTTCTACAAGCTGTTGCTGAGGGCTGCTGTAATTGCTGGCATCCAGATAGAAACTGTCTGTGTGAGGGCTGAGATGGGAACCATAAAGAAGCTATATTTGTTCCCAAAGTGATTCAACACCAAATATTGTCACAGGGCTGCTGGCTCAGAGAGAAATAAATTATGCAGAGTAAATTAAATGCACATTAATTAGCAAAGGCGCAGTGTCTTGGAGAGCCAGATCAAGCTCAGCTCCTTAGGGTGGATGTCTCCTGTGGTGCCTCACCCAAGGGACTTGGGAATTGAGCTCATCCTTTCCTGTGCACCTTGTGCTGAGAGCTGGTTTATCTTTGTGGGACATCTGCTTGGCTGCTGGTGGTTTTCTTCCCCTCCTCCCTGTGTCTCATGATCTTTCCCACAGGGTTAGGGAAAGCCACAAACCCTCCAGCTCCCTCCCTGCCTTGCCCAGAGGCAGGAGCCCCTGAAGCCAAGGAAACACTCCCCGAGAGGCCAGGAGGGAGGGAACCCCCCTCATCTCCTGCTCCTCTTTTGCTGCAGTGCAGCCTTGGTGTCAAGGGGAGATAGACACCCCCCTTCACCTCTGCCTAATAAGTGTCAGAAGTAGCCTGGAAAGAAGAGGCTGGGAGAAAGGGGGAGGAGAAGGAAGAAATGAGCAGGAGCATACAAAACGATGCCTTTTCTCTCCCACCTCTTTTGGGTAGAGCAAAATCACAGATATTTCTGTGCAAATGCTGATTTTGAAGGGAGACATGTTGGGCAGGGCAAGGCTTGCTGTTGTTTTAAGCTTCATTCTTTTGTGTGGGTTTTTTTTTTGGTGGGTCTTGTTGTTGTGTGGTATTTTTTTTTTTCCTTTCTTTTTTTTTTTTTATCATGGTACCAGTCAGGGTTGGAAGGGACCACAAGGATCATCTAGTTCCAACCCCCTTACCATGGGTAGGGACACCTCACACTAGATCAGGCTGGCCAGAGCCTCATCCAGCCTGGTCTTAAACACCTCCAGGGACGGGGCCTCAACCACCTCCCTGGACAACCCATTCCAGGGCTTCACCACTCTCATGGGGAAGAACTTCCTCCTCACATCCAGCCTGAATCTCCCCACCTCCAGCTTCACTCCATTCCCCCTAGTCCTATCACTACCTGGTATCCTGAGAAGTCCCTCCCTCTTTTTTTTTTTTTTTTTTTTTCCTTTTGACCCTTGCTTGGTGCAGTCCCTCATGGCTTTTCCTGCAGGCAGCTGAAGGTGGCTGAAGGGACTTCTGACTGCTTTCACACCACGGATCTCGCCAGGAGCCGAGCGGATGGAAACCCATCCCAGTGGATTTTGCACCATGTGCAACAAGGCTTTGGAGGACAGGACTACTATGTGTGCAATGAAGCTATTAGAGAATCTCATCTGCCACCCACACTATGGCCATCTTGGCTTTTTTTTTTTTTCCATTTTCTTTTTACCAGCACAATTTTTTTGGGGATTATTTTCTGCCACGATTCTATCCCCCCCCCCCCCCCCCATCAATGCACTTAGGTGATGATGGAAAGGCACTATATAAAAATTGCTCCTCACTATTGACTTAAGCCTCTGCATCTCTAAAGAGTGCTTCAGGGAGGTTTCTTGCAGCTCTGCCAGAGACTTTTATTGAGAAAAACAAGAGCCTTCAGGCTGCCACATCCTCTGAAGCAAGCTTGGGCTTTCACATTGCAGGTTGGGTCACTGGGATACTATTGCACCTCTGCCCCAGGGGGTGGTCCTGGCTCATTTTTAATGCTCTTTCTCACCTAGAAAGGCAGTAAATATCCTAGAGGAAAGCTAGCAGGTAACCAGCACAGGGTCTCTGACCTCAACCCACTTCTCCATACCTGTCCTCATCACGAATCCAGCAGAAACTACCCCTACATGTTTCTCTCTTTCCACGTACCACATTTTCCAAGCTAACTGCTGAGATTGCTTGCCTGCCCTCCAGCCTCTCTCGTGACTCACTGTCATTGTGTCAGTACCTTGCATTCAACTTTCCCACTGAACTCACTTTAGTTCCATATGTCAGAGATGCTCAAACCCTTTCCAGGCTGGAGAGGTCCCAGGATGGCAGTCAGCGCAGAAGGAGGGCACAGTCAGTGTGGAAGGACTCATCCTGCCCAATACTGAAGAGCTTTTTTGTATGTGTGTAAGTATGCTCAATAAAACCCCACAGAACCATAGAGTCGTTTTGGTTGGAAGAGACCTTTAAGGTCATTAAGTCTGACCATTAACCCAGCACTGCCAGGTCACCACTATACTAGGTCACCCAGCACCACATCTACACAGCTTTGAAATCCCTCCAGGGATGGGCACTCCACCACTGCCCTGGGCAGCCTGTTCCATGGATTGACAGCCCTTTTGGTGAAGAAATTGTTCCTAATGTCCAACCTAAGCCTCCCCTGGTGCAACTTGAAGCTGTTTCCTCTTCTCTTATCACTTATTCCTTGAGAGAAGAGACCAACTCCCACCTCACTCAAGCCTCCTTGCAGGGACTTGTACAGAGCCAGAAGGGCTCCCCTCAGCTGCTTTTGCACCAGGCTGAACAACCCCAGTTCCCTCAGCCACTCCTCACAGGACTTGTGCTCTAGACACTTCACCATCTTCATTGCACTTCTCTGGACCTGCTCCAACACCTTGATGTCCTTCCTGTAGTGAGGGGCCCAAAAGTGATCCCAGTATTTGAGGTGTGACCTCACCAATGTCCAGTGCAGGCAGACAATCCCTTCCCTAGTCCTGCTTGCCATGAGAGCTGCAAATCCAGCAGCCAAGCAGTTGTAGTTGAAAAAAGGAATCTTGCATGGTGCTTTGCTGTGTTGCTGCAAAAGGTGTTTGGGATCTTCCTGGCAGCAGGAGGTGGGTGGTGTTTGCAGCCTCCAGTCGCACCCCCTGTGCTGGCCTGAGTGATGTACTGCTTGAAGAACTTGCTCAAAAATAGCACCCCTGGATTTGGGTCTGCTTTGTGCCTGATGTAGGATAATGTAGTGAACTTGAGCAGCCTGGCTCCCCATCACTGCCTACAGGGCATCAGCACCTGTGAATCTTTCCCAGCAAAGGAAAAAAAAAGAAGAGCAAAATAGTATTTTCCTTTAGAGCAACCTCAAAATGCTTCCTCTCCTCATTTCTCACTTTGCTCCTTGTCAGCTCTGTGTGGCACCTGGACAGACCCTTACTGGAGGTACATCACTTGGAGGTGCATCACTCAGCTTGTGGTTAAGCAGCACCCAAGTCCAGACCCATGGAGAGGAAAATGAACTTCATCCCGAGGAAAACCTTCTCTCTGGTAACCAGCAAGCTCCAAACCAGCCTTGAATATGTGCTAGCACAAAGGCAGCCAAGCACTGGTGCTGATTCAGGCTCTCCCACCATTGCCCTACCTACTTGAGAGGAGGAGGAGAAGGAGGGGGGAGGAAGGGCGTGTGGGTGCATGCATACCTTCGAGGGTAGCCCGGGTGGTGGGACCAGTCTCGCGTGGCACCAGGACTTCATGGTAGTGCTCCCCGGCCAGGGTGCTGTAGACCACCCTGTAGCTCTGCACCTCAGCCTCGCTGTTGTCCCAGGCGAGCTCAAGGCTGGCGGATGTCCGCGAGCCCACCCGGAGGTTCTTGGGGGCATCAATCTCTGTGTGACATAAGGGAGAGAGGCACCATCTCACCACTGGGTACTGGGAATGCACCCTATGGCCTTGGCATGGCTAAACAGAGGTGGAGTGGTACCCAGGTGGGATGGCTGTGAGGTCCCATGCATGGTCCCTCTTCCCCAGGACATGTCCTTGCAGAAAGGGTTAGGGTGGCTGCTCCCACCTCCTGCTCAGCATGGACTGGGCGATGCTGCCCATGAGACCAACACAAGTGTTGGGGCATTGTTAGGTTGCTTTAGGAGCTGTTGCATGTTGGTTGGAAAAGAAAAGTGTTTTCCCCTAATTAGAGTAAGGGAAACTGCCTAAGAGCAAAAGAGCTTTGTAGCAGTCACACATTGGCCTGAACTGCTCTGAGAAGAACCTGAAGCATCTTTACAGGCTCAGGCATTGCCCAAAGGGTCTGTTTATTACTGCTCCTGAGCCTGTGCACCACATCTGCTCTGGTTAGTAGGATAAAGCTACAGTGACAGGTTGGTGTTGGGCAGGGGCTGGATGCCAGCAGATGGGGGGTAATTACTGCTCCTTGATGGATCTGAGTTTAGCTGGGGAGGGAGTGTATTTTTCACATTGCCTTTTAGGAACAAAGGAAGGAATGCCAACGCAGCAAATCAGTCAGTGTGAACATCTCATCCAAAATATTTATCTGTAGAGATATATACAGACACAATTCACACACCACAGTTATTAGAGAAGGAGCCTCGTAGCCACCAATAACGTCCATGACAAGTAATTTATATCCCATAAAACCAGCACTGCCTCCTCCCTTTACGGCACGGTAAATTAAACCTGGTAGCTATCTGCAGGCTTAACATTAATTGAAGCTTCACCGACCAGTTAAGGGTAGTCAGAGAAGACATAAAATTAGAAAACCACGTTTCTGACTGGACTGCTTTCAGCTGCTTGACTGCTGATTCCTTGGGCAAGGCGTCTGCCTTGGCTCTTGATGCTGAAGGGGAGCGAGCATCACCTTGAATCCAGACTTGGACTTGTTGCTTTGGTGCTGTTGAGGATCATGTGTTGAGCTGTAAGTGCTATGAAGGGTGTAAGACTCTGGATTTTAAAGTTTTAACCATAGGGCTGAGCTATGGGTAGGTCTGAATGGGTACTGAAGCTGGTGGGAATGTTCAGCAGGTTCAGCCTTGGTGCTGCTGTGCAATGTGGCCAAGGTGGGGTTTGCTCAGGGGCTGTCATCTAAATGTGTGTGGGGGGTTGAGGCCTTTACCTGGTTGCTGGCATCTGGAATCACCAGGGCTGCCCTGAGGATGATGTGAGCAGCCCTGTGGGGCACAGGGTTTGAAGGAGACCTGTTGTGCTGGAGGTTTAGGGGCTAAACAGGCACTAGTGGAGGAGGGGCAGAGGGTCTGCTTCAGGTATGTGTTTTGGGCTGAACTGAATCATTTGCTCTGCTTTGTTCTGCACCGGGACCGCAACAGGGTGAGAGGCACCTGCATTCCAGGTGTCTCCATTCTGACCTACATCACAACCATCGTGCTTTTGTTGTGCTGCTTCCTCCCAGGACACTGGATTAAAGCCCAGCTCACTCATGCCAGGGTGAAACCAGGTACTAATCCCAGATGCAAAACCCCCTCAATTCAGCTCCAGGTGTGCAAACCCCCATGCTGGTTGCAGGTCAGCCCATCTGCAGATGGCAGCGAGCCATCTGCCCGTGCTTGCTGGAGGCTTAGTGATTCACGCCGGTTCTCCCAGCAAAGCCAGCTAGCTACCTGTGGTGAACTGGGCGAGGGCCGGCCGGCTCTCGTTGGCACCCCTGAGGGCGCTGACAGCGAGGTGGTAGTGGGCGCCGGGGGCGCAGGGCCTGCAGGGAGTACTGGCTGAGGGGGGCTGCAGGCGGAAGGTGGTGCTGCCCCTTCGCCATCCGCCAGCCCGTACTTCAGCAGGATGGCGTCCACCTTGGCACGCGGCGGCGTCCACTCCACGAAGGCCACGGTGTCCGAGACGTCCCGCACCAGGATCTGCGTCGGGCCATCGATGACTGTGGAGGAGGAGGGGAGATGGGCACCTGTTATTGTAAGAAAGCTGGAGTGGGGAAAAGTGGCAGATCTGGGGACACCAAACGTCAGGGATGCTTCAACCCATCCTTCAGAGTGGCCTGAATTAGTATGTGGGGACAAGGCAAGGAGGTGGCATGGGCAAGAGACATGACCCCCAGCCCTGAGGTACTCGGGGAGTTTGGTCCTGGTGGTGTTCCCAGGTGCCTGTCCCAATCTCCAAGCTCTTTCCTGAACCTTCTGACCTTCACTGATGTCTCTCCCAGGCTGTGGACACCAACAGCTCCCCCATCGATGCCCATTACAGCTATAATGCAATTCATGCCCTTCCCTCAAGCTGGTTATCAGCAACAATTTCTCCTTTACTTTTTCAGGTGGCATTTTCCAGGCTATAACCTCCTGTGTCTAACTGTGGTCTGCTCCTAGATAACTGCTTGTACTTTGTGATGCATTGAAAAACACAAGGCTCTCCTTTGTGCCCAGTTCTTCAAGCCATACAAACTACTTTTATCTATGATCTCCTTCCACTCAATTTACTCTTTTCTGAGTCTTTCTGTCACTTATCAGCAATGATATTATGTCTTTTGAAAGGCGTTGACAATGTGTTAAATAACGTGGGGCCAAGGAGTGATCCAAGCATCAAGAACTGAGGAATGTTTCTAGAAATGTTCCTGCTTTGGTGCCAGCTCCTGGTTTGTCACTAGCTGGGGGATCAGCTCCTAAAGCTGTTGATGTCTTAGCACTGGGGAAAGATGAGAAAACACGACTGCTTTGATGAGTCTTCAAGCTAGCTGGGTGTGGGGCTATGGAAGGTGTCCACCAAATGCTCTCAGATAAAGGAGTTTCAGCTAAATTCATACTAAGGATCTACTAGCAGACAGTTTTGGACATTTCTTTCTTTTGCAGAGAATTAATCTTTCCCTGCTTCACATCTCCCAATACTTGATCTCTGGAAATTTTGGGCTCAAGCCTGTGTGATGAATGCTTTGAGTCCAGCAGGACCTAACCGCTGCACGGATGGATAGATGTGCCAAGCCTGGCCATCACACCTGTGACATGGCATTGATGCATGGAGCCCACTGGATCACATCCATGATCACAAGGTGGGTGAAAAAAGCCCATACTGGCTCTGTACAACAGGCTCTGCTGCATGCAAACACATCTGAAACGCTGTGTATGTTAGAAAATGACACTATATTACAAGGATGTGCTGAATGCTGCACCCCAGGGTGGGAAGTTCAGGAGAGATGTGGGTAAGCAGGGGTGGAACGGACCAAGGAGGGTTAGAAAAAGACATGGGGGAACTGGGCGCAGTGGAGTCAGGTCTAGGAGCAAAATAGCAAAGGAGAAGGGAGGGCAGCTGGGAAGCATGGTTCTTTAGGCAGGAGCTGGGTGTCCAGCTTGGCCAGGAGCTGCTTATGCTTATCCAAACCCTGAATCTCCAACTACCTCATGTCATCCAGTCATCCAGGTGATGCTGGGATGCATCAAGTTCTGCTCAGCTGTGCAGCATGAAACCATGCCTTTGCTTGTCAATTCCTGCACAAGGTGTTGAGGCAGAACGATTATAATGGGGGCAAAACTATAGGGGTGTTGCAGCGGAAGGCAGATGTGCCAACAAAGGGACGCCTTCACAGAGCAGGGACCTGGGGGACCACCACTCCATCTGCGCTCCTCTGCAAAGGTCAACCACTGAATTTGAAGTACCAGCCTCTCTTCATTTTTTTCATGACTTCCTGAAGAAAGAAAGATTTGGGCTCGACCAGGAGATGTCTCTGTTAAGCTACCTCGAGCTGAGTGCAGAGGCAAAGCAGGAGAAGAGGACTGTGCTGGGTAAGCTCAGACCCGCAGCAAGCTGCTGCTGGTGGAGGAACCCTCCCTTCCCTCTCTGCTTTGCCTCAAATTAGCAGCCTAGAGAGAGCATCACCTCGTTATAACCATCCAGCAGCTATTTAAATGCTGTTTCCGTTTCCAACAGCTTGGATGGAGGTAGATGTCTGCCTGGCTGCCAGGGCAGACTGCAGGTCTGGCATGGTGAGTCTCTTGTCACCCAGTCAGCTCTGCCCATTGCCACATCTCATCAATGAGCAGACCCAGTTGAATTTCCCCAAGCCTACGGGATGGACCCATGACTAGCTGAATAAATTGGTTGGGAAGGATTGTGCTATTGCTCCTGGCTCCCTGATCTGCCTGAATTAGTGGCTTTAGAGGGCATTTAGTGTCACAAAAGCAGGTGGGAGTTTTGATCTGTTATATATGAGTAGGGAACACATTTGTAGAGATGTTGCCTGAGGGCATCCAGCCTCTGAATTGTGGGATTAGCAGAGAAGGAATTTCTCCAGCTACACAATCAAAGCAAACCTGAGCCTTTGCTCCCAAGCCCATTAACCCTGACATGGTTTCTGTGCTTGCAGCAATTTGGGAGGGAGAGGGACAAAATACCACACGAAGAAGCTGTTGATGCAGTTCACCTGTAGCTTGGGCAGTTGAGCGATGCTAGTTTTATCACTGTCGATGCAGTGCTGGGCTGCTGTCATTGATGGGAACTTAGTATTTTGGGGACCAAACCCTTGGCACTGCTGTGCTGCCCAGGAGCAGGCTCACTCACGAGTTGAGACGCTGTCAGAGGTGGGAGGGCTCCTGGCTTGTTCCTTCAGGGCCACTACGGTGACGGTGTACTCTTCCCCTGGCTTCAGACCTGTCTGATTGAAGGTGGTGACGGTGCTGGGGAGCTGGGCAATCACACCACCCTCGTTATTCTGCAGAGGGGCAGAAATAAACATTAAAACCCAATAAAACAAACAAAAAAATGTTGGAGAGGAGCAGGCGGTGGTGAGGCTGAAGCATGGAAAGGAGGTGCCCCCATGCTGCATCCTTCTGTAGCCAGCCCTGCATCCCCAAATCACATCCTGTTCCTGGCATATCCCCTCATGGAGGTGTCAAAAACCCACCCAGGGTGAAGTCGTCCACATTGCTGGGTTGAGAAATCCTCCCCCATCCCTTCCTTCCCCCTCTCTCAATCTCTGTATTCCACCATCTGCCTGTCTGCTGGTCTCTAGAACAGAAAAGATAATAACCCCAAAGCTTGTACTTAGAAGCCTTTTCCCTGCCATTCAGGTGCCAGGAGTCTACCATATATAGGTATGAAACCGTAAGGTCTTTATTTTGCCATCCCTTGCTTTTTACATATCTTTATTAAAATCATTTTACTTTGTGGTTTTGCTGTGAAAAACTGTAAGGCTTTAAAGCAACAGCAAATGTCACCTTTCCTGCCAGTGTTTGGACAAAGGATCTCTTTTTTTTTTTTTTTTTTTTTTTTTTTTTTTAACTGCTGTCTTCACTAATAACACGCTAAACAAATCTTTGCACATAGCTCTCCATTCATACTCATCTCTTTTCTCATTAAACAGGAAATCTTCCATTTTATCCATAAATTGCCATCTTACCTTTCCTAATGTTCTTTTCTAAATCTATCTTCATTCCGTCTTTCCCCCTCCCTATCCCCGGTGCACACAGCAGATGGGAAACCCCCACCACCACCACCCCACCCCCACCCCCCGACCTCGCTTTTGGAGGGGAGCACAAAAGGAGGATTGCTCTGCAGAAGGTGTAAGCATCCTCTTGGGGATGCTGAGGACCAGATTACCGTCCTCTCGCCAATTTTTGGGAAGCGAACTTGGTTTTGCTCGTGGAGGTTGTTTGTTGCAACTCTTCTTTTTACCCTGTGGGACTAGGTTTTGGTTTTGTTTGGGGTGTGGCAATGGTTTAGTGTTTGCCCAAGCGAGCACTGCTTGCAGGCAGTGAAGGAAACAGCACCCTCTGCCTTGTTTTAGGAGAAAAGCTGGTGTTTGAGACTCACAGAGTCCAATTCTCGGGCAGGAGCTTAACTGTGCCTTTAGGGTGCAGGACCATGTACATGATCGACGAATGAAAGAACTTCAAAGTCTGGTGAGTTATAGTCCTTCCCTGCCCCCAAAACCTGCATCCAGGAACAGTCATCCTTCTGCACCTTACTTTTAAATCCTGAAATGTTTCTGTATGGTTTTAAGCTTAAAAAAGGTGGAAAGGGTGACCAAGGATTTGTCTTTTGGGGTTGGCTTGGGGAAAAACTTATCATTGATGAGCCTGAAGAGAGAAGTTTGCTTCTGTCCTGGTGATTCCTCACCCTAAAATGGATACATCCTCATTTATCTGCTTCAGGGGATGCTGTTGCGCTTAATTCCCACATATCAGTAAAGTGTTTGAAAAAGAGCTGGGTTTTGCTGCTAAAAGCTTTACCCTGGTGTTTCCTTATCATTTTGGCTTTCATCCCAACGATGAACAAAAATTATCCTGGGCTCTGTAACTGCAGCACCTGAACTTGGTCTTCCAATACCATTTTTGTGTGGATGTCCCCCAGATTGCCTCCAAATCCATCCAGCCTTTTTGGAAATGAGGGAATGAGCTTTTTAAAGCAATCAAGCCCTCGCTGCATGCTGTATAATGACATTTTACAGTGAAGAGCATTTAAAACTTTGGAGCCAAGTTCTGCAGTTCTCCACTGCCCAGAACTGCCTTTGACTCCAGCGAGGGCTTTGTACAAAGTGAAAACGTCATAATTGAGCCCTTAATCAGCATTTCTTTTACTGCTGGGGCTTGAATGCTCTTGTAAAGAGGCTCCATATACAATTGGAGCTACACTTATGGCTAAATGGTGTAGAAATTATGAATATAGATGAAATACTTGGTGTGTAATTTTTGTTGCCGTGCACAGAAAAATATGTGATATTTAGGGCAACATTTTCCTCCTTTCATCTTTTCTGGCACAGTTTCTACCTGTTTATCACTGTGATTAAAATTCCATGGCAGGAATTAGCTGTGCGTGTGACTTGGGGATGCTGAAGGTTGTTCTCGGAGAGCTGGCGGCTGCTCAGTTCCAGCAGGGCTGCTTTGGGTGGCTTAGCATGCAAAGGTGAGGAAGAGGAGGAGGAGCAAAGGTCATGGCAAAGGAGATGGAAGGGGAAAACGGTGTGTGTGTGTGACAGCAGGAGGCAGTGAGGCTGGAGGGTTTATCTGCTTCTCTTGATTTCACTGGGGAATTTCTTTGAGGACATGTATGTCTTGACATCAATGACTATGAATGCAAGCTAGCAGTTGGATGTTGAGGTGTTTGGGGTTGTCTGTCGTGTCCAGGTGGCCAAGAAGGCCAACAGCATCCCAGCTTGTATCAGCAACAGTGACAAGCAGGACTAGGGCAGTGATTGTCCCCCAGTACTCAGCACTGGTGAGGCCATTCCTTGAGTGCTGGGTTCAGTTTTGGGGCCCTCACTACAAGAAGGACATTGAGGTGCTGGTTGAGGAATCTAGAGCACAAATCTTGTGAGGAGTGGATGAAGAACTGGGGTGGTTCAGCCTGGAGAAAAGGAGGCTGAGGGGAGACCTTCGGCTTTCTACAACTCCCCGAAAGGAGGTTGGAGCAAGGTGGGGGCTGGTCTCTTCTCCCAAAGCATAAGTGATAGGACAAAAGGAAACGTCCTCACATTGCATCAGGGAAGGTTTAGGTTGGACATCAGGAACAATTTCTTCTCCAAAAGGGTTGTCAGGCTCTGGACCAAGCCACCCAGGGCAGTGGTGGAGTCTCCATCCCTGGAAGGATTAAAAGCTGTGTAGATGTGGTGCTGAGGGACATGGCTTAATGGCAGCCTTGCAGTGTTGGGTTAATGGTTGCACTCAATGATCTTAAAGATCCAACCTAAATGATTCTATGAGACCATGTGAAGCAGACAAACTGCAAACTGGGGTGGGGGAATTAATTGGAAGCTAATTTAGGATCTGCTTGCTCAGTGTTTTTAGGATGACCGAGTGTACCCGTCCATGCCATGTGTATGGTGATGGTACCTTGGGGATGAAGCTGATCTCCCAGCCATCGAAGGGGAAGGAGAAGGGCTCCCACTGCACCTCCACTGTCGTCTCTGTGATGGTTTTGAACTTCAGCCCCTGTGGGGTGGCAATGTCTGTAAGGCAGAGAGGGGTATGAGTGTGTGGGTGTTGCTGGTCTCCACTCTGCTCTCTGGGGCTGTTTTTAATCATGGCAAAGCCAATGAGGAGCCTTTTAGTATCAGAGTCCCTTTGTCCTCATTCTGGGTGGGCTGGAAGGAGAAGAGGGAGACTGCTGGGCTGATGGACACTGAAGCATCCCACTGCATTACCTTGTGAACAGACTGGGTGACCAGGTTGCAAAAGGGATGTTTGGATAGTTTTGTTTCCCCCGTGCTCTTATCCTTAGTTTCCAGGTATCCTTTCTGGTTGTCATTACAGCTTGAAACTCGAGATTTTCTTTGTGCATCATTATCCTGGTCAGGACTTAAGTATCTCCTGATGTACAGCAGCATCTCCTCTTGCTTTGCTATCACCCATGTTGGAGAGATTTGTCATGGGGAAACCACCCAGGAGTGGGAGGAGAATCCGAGACCACTGTGACATATATCTATTGTTATCTATCACAGTATTTTGGGCCATATTTTGGGGGCTTCAATCAAACACTGAAAGTTTCCTTGACTTTTTACTCACTCAGCTTTTCATCTAGATTGAGCCTTTCTGTAGAGACTGGGCACATTTCCCTCTTTCTCCTAT
Organism: Picus viridis; assembly: GCA_033816785.1. Taxonomy (NCBI): domain Eukaryota; kingdom Metazoa; phylum Chordata; class Aves; order Piciformes; family Picidae; genus Picus; species Picus viridis. The sequence goes on from CM066588.1 coordinate 26,074,969, forward strand.
CTCAATACAAATATAAATGGAGATAGAAATATCCCCCATATTATTTTTTTGAAGGCTGAAGTTTGTACTGTAGAAGGTTTTTATGGAAAATGTGAGCCACCTTGAGCATCACCTTTGGTTATCTGGGTACCAAGCAACAGGTGCAGCAGCATACTTACTGGTCATCACCTTGGAGGTGACAGGCATGCTCAAGACATCGCTGATGACCGCATAGATGCTGACATTGTAGGCAACACCTGGCTCCAGCTCCATGATGGTGATGCTGCTCCAGTCCCCAGGCACCCGCTGCTGGAGCTGGGTGCCCCTGGCACTGCTGGCTGGTATGAGACCACATACTCAGTGGCTGCCCCTGGGTTGTCCCATGTCAGCTCAATGGAGTCGTCGCCAATCCCTGTCACTCGCAGGTTTTCAGGAGGAGCCACTGGTGGGAAGGGCAGAGGTAAGGGTCAGGGAGTGTGTGGCTTAGCCTCCCACCCAGCCATGGGGAAGGGCTTGTGGGTCTGCTGGTGGGACATGGGCAGGGGCTTTGGGCTAGGGATTATGTGCTGTCTGTGATTGTGTTAACTGCTGTTAAGGCTTAAGCCCAGGAGAACCTGACTGCAGTTGCTCTGGCACCAAGGCTTTACCGCTGGTGTTGGGATGAACTCCCTAGGTTTTTGTTCACCTGCCAAACCTTTGCTCATGCATCTTTGTGGGCAGGAACAACAGGCAGGCAAACTGCAGAGCTTGAGCTGGTCCTATGTGACATGCTCAGCCAGGTATGAATTTCTCCCAGGCTTTGTGGTGTTTCTTCGAGGCTCTGGACACCTTGAAGCCCTGGCTTTCATATATTAAGGCTTAGCTCTCCCCATGCATGACCCCACTACCTGCCGAGCAGTCCTGCCCTTCGTAGCCTTCCTCACAGACGCAGAGGCCGTCCTGGCAGATGCCCCTGCCGGAGCAGGCATTGGGGCAGTGCAACCAGCCGCAGTCCTCCCCGGCAAAGCCCTCCTGGCAGACGCAGGTGCCGTTGACGCAGTGTCCCTTGCCCGAGCAGTCGCGGGGGCAGCGCAGTTCGGAGCAGTCCTCGCCGGTGAAGCCCTCCTCGCAGATGCATTCGCCGTCCACGCAGAGCCCGCGGGAGCCGCAGCCGGCCGGGCAGCGCAGCTGGGAGCAGTCCTCGCCCCCGTAGTCGTTGTCGCAGATGCACTGTCCCTCCATGCAGACACCGCGGCTGGAGCAGCCCCGCGGACACAGGGGCTCGGAGCAGTTGCTGCCGGCCCAGCCCTCCATGCACACGCAGCTGCACGACTCCAGGCTGAAGTTCCCATGGCCGCTGCACTGCGGGATGTAATCCAGCTGCCCTGCAAGGATGCAGGACCAAGGGTCAGAGCCCATCAGGTGAACGGGGGCAAAATGTCTGTCCTAGGTTGGCCTGTTGATAGGAGGACAAGACACGGGGCAAAAAAGGGATTCTCATCCCTCTGGTTGAGCATGTCTGGCTCTGGGGAGCTGGCAGCTTTAGGGTTTGCAGGGGCAGAACTGGTAAAATGGGCTCATGGTGGGGTTTGGGTGGGTCTCCAGGAATTGCCTGTCCCCTTGGAAGCACTGGCTCCCATAGCCAGTGCCATCAGCCTCGCTGGGATGAAAATTCTCCCTTTGATTTTTCTTCAGCACTCAGTTGATTGGAACTTCCCAAGACCACTTCCTGGGGGATAAACCCTGCCCTGGCTAGTCCCTCCTGTTGTCTACTCTCCTCCCACTGATCCTGGTCTGCTCTATCTTTCCTACAAGAGGCAGGCATGTACCAAAGACATCATCTTAATCCCCACCATGACGAGCTTGATTAAGATAGACCTGCTGGCTTTGCACAAAGTATTAGAGGTTTGATCATGCTGGGGTTATGGGAAAGCAGAGAAAGCACATGGCCACCATGGTCACCACCTCTAATGTCCCCCCTTTAGCCAGCAGCCTTGCATAGGATGCTGTGTGATGAGGAGGGATGCACAGGGATGAAGACACTAGCTATTCTGGCATTGTCAATGCTCCCCTATTTAGCCCCATGACATGGACCCATTGCTTCATCTTTGACTTAATTCCAGCCAGACTAATTTTCCCTTGCTAGTTTTTACTGGCTTTTTTCCTAATGTGAACCAAGGATGGAGAGACACCTTTTCTGTGCTTCCTCTGACCCTTGGGTACTTCTGCACCATGAAGACCCCAAGCTGTGGGACTTCATGTCCCCCAACTAAGTTTTCCATCCTAGCTGATCTATCTGAGCAGCTCTTGCTCTGGGAGATGGGTGCAGCAGGGTGCTTCTCATCTAAACTGAGTGCTGGCAATGCTGATCTGGATCTTGTCAGATCTCAGTCTCTAGTTAAGTCATCAAAAGTGGAGAGAAGATGCCTGTGAGCGTGCTGGGAGAGCATGGCTTCCTTGGGGAAATGCATTGGATGGTGGGGTAGGGATCCTGATCTCCTTTGCTGTGTGGTGAATTGAAAGCAGCTCTGGTAAAAATAAATGGAATGACTCCAGTTTTAGCTCAGCGCATCTGCAAGCAGAGTGGAGGCTCCACCAAGCCATGAATGTTTAATGGAGCTGTCTGCCTATGTTGCAAGTAACCCAAATAGGCCCATCAGAGCTTCAAATGAATTCCTTTAAAACAGGGGTTTCCCACTGCTTTCCCTTTGTGATTTTAACCCTTGCTTTGCACACACACTGGGAGCACATATGTGGTTTCCATTTTGTCTTAATTTTTCCTCCCCAAAAGGCTTGTCAAGCCCTGGAACAGGCTGCCCAGGGAAGCAGTGAATGGAGTTGTTATCTCTGGAGGGATTTAAAAGCCAGGTAGATCATAGAATCATAGAATTGTTTCAGTTTGAGAAGACTTTTAAGATCCTCGAATCCAACCACCAACCTAACCACCACCATGGCCATTAAACTATATCCTGAGGTACCATGTCCACATGCTTCCTGATCACCTCCAGGGATGGTGACTCCACCACTTCCCTGGACAGCCTATTCCAATGCTAGTCCAGTTCCAGTGTGCAGCTCTAGCTGCAGCTGTCCCTGCTGACTGTAGGAGGTTTGGAGCTGGTGACCTTTAAAGATTTCTTCCAACCTTAACCATGCTATGATTTTAACTTGTGCCTGTATTTTTATCCTTGTTTGTTTTAAGTTAACTTTTCATATGCATTCTTTCCTCCCACAGAGAAAATGGAGAGGTTTACTGCTGACTCCACGGTGCTATCTTCAGCCCAGGGATGGCTTAGGAGAGCAGCAGCTGTGTCTCTCCTCCCTGTCCCACAACAGTGGCAGATCTGTAACAGCATCGCAGAGCCCGCAGGGTTGGGAGCTGACCCTGCTCTCCACTTAACCAAGGGTAATTTTGGGTGTAATGGGGCTTTAGCTCCGGCTATTGCAGGGTTTCTCCAGTGGGGCTTTAGGACTTAGATGATCAAATCCCTCCCAGGGCTTCTCTTGCCTTGGAGGACCTAAACCAATCTTTTCCCCTAAAGCCACAGCCACACCATGGGTGAACAGAGGTTTTCCTCTGTCACCACTCTGAGTGGCATCACCAGGTTTGTGTTTATTCTTCCTGACTTTGGCTTGAGCCCTCAGTCCCCAGCAAGAGCTAACAGGATGGCATTACTACCTGTGGCTGCATTTTCTTGGCAGCAATTGGAGTTGCATTGGTCCCGGAGCATGGAGACCTCCCTCTCCAGCATCTCAATCCTGCTCAGCAGTTCCTGTAGGGATGGGAGGGAGGTGGAGCACTTGCAGGCCTGCTTGGGTAAGTTTATCTTGTGGGTGAAGGTGACCTGGCTCTCGCTGTCGGAGGTCTGCTCCGCGTACTCTGCCAGCCGGTCGTCTTCTGAACTCACCTCCTCACCCGAAGACTTGAACATGGATGAGCAGCAGCTGTCCAGGGGGATGTTGATGTTGTAGATGTGGTGGAAGACCATTGGCTGCTCTTTGATGGGTGGGCTGCAGTTGGCAAGGCCACCCTCCTCATCCACTGCTGGCCTCCCAGATGGTTCTGTTGTCACTTCCAGCCGGCACTCATAAGGCTTGAGGATGGTGCCCAGCAGAAGCAAGTTGAAGCTGATGAGCACGTTCCTCAGGACTGGGTTTTCACTGTCAGTCCCCATTTTTTGGGAAAGGGAAGCACCTTCTAAGCCAGCCTTGGTCTGTCAAAGGTGAGGAGGACCTGGGGACATGGAAGAAAAAGAGCATGGCTGGTGTTAGAAGTGAAAGTGTGCTCAGTGTAGAGAGGTAAAGCCTTCTGGGCAAGACCATCCAGAGAGATGTGCGGCCAGCTCAACTCATGCGCAGTCCTACTGGCTTTGGTGCAGCCCATGTGTGGTGGGCGGATCCTGCCCTGGCCCTTGAGCAGTGGCAGAGACAGGTTCTTGTTGTTATTTCTTTTTAAGCAAGCAGTTACTCTGGTGCTAATAAAGCAAAGCACGCAATACCCCTGTGTCCAGCAGAAGCAGCCTGTATGGGACCTGCTTTCAGTCAATGCAGTATGGTGTTTAGGGCTAATGCATGGGTGTCAGTGACACATTCCTGTGCTCTGCCATGCTGCAGGAGCTGCACCTGGGGTTGCTAAGCTTCCTCCAGTGACTATAGGAACTGCAGCCTTGCTGTTAAACACCATCAAACTACACCCTGCAGGCTCCAGCTGCTTCCAGTAGAAGCCCAGAGCAAACAAATCCCTCCTGTTAAAGTGGCTTCACCCCCTGACCAACTGTGGATCATGGCTTAACCTTGCTTTGATTTGGAACAACACAACTTCATGTTCCCATATCGATCATGAGCCCCTGGGTGGTAATCCAGCCTCTGAGGACGACATCTATCTCCAGCATAACATCACCCAGTGATGGCTCAGTTAGGCTGGATGGATTCACCCACATTACTCCTGTTGGGACTGTTTGCTGACCAGTACTTAACTGCAGCTGATTTGTCCTGAGGAATCACTGCCAGGTCCATCATGGACAGTGCTAACGGGCAGGTAATGCTGTGTCATTGCACCCAAAGATGTTATCTGCCTTGTGTTGTTGCAGGAGATAGTTTACATGCAGGATAAGTGGGATTTCTAGAGAGTGGCTGCTCAGAGGGCACGATGTGCTGTGGGTAGAGGCTCTCAGCTGATCCCTGGCACTGCTGCAGTGTCAGGATGACTAGTTAAAGATTTCCAGCTAATATCTTCAAATACTCAGCTGGATTTCTTGCAGCATTTAGGAGGGAATGTTAATCACTCTGTTTGTGGTTCCTCATCTGTATTCGGGCTGGGCTGGGCTGATCAATGATGGGAATGTGCTTTATGGTTCTTTCTCCACCAGTGAAGCAAAAGATCATAGAAACATAGAATCACAGAATGGTTTGGGTTGGAAGGGACCTAAAAGATCATCTAGTTTCACCCCCTCTGCCATGGGCAGGACACCTCCCACTATGTCTCATCCAGCCTGGTCTTAAACACTTCCAGGGATGAGGTGTCCACAACTTCTCTGGGCATCTTGTTCCAATGTTCCACCACTGTCATAGTAAAGAACTTCTTCATAATGTCCAGTCTAAATCTACCCTGCTCTGGTTTCAAAGCATTGCCCCTGTTGCCTAAGATGCAGCAGAACATGGTCAGCAGGTTCTTTACAGTGCTGGTAAAAAGGTTCAAACAGCTGAGAAACCTCCTTACTGCATCACCAGAAACTTTACCAAAGCTCCAAGAAGCTGTAAAGCTTCTTGTGAGAAGGCACGTGGGACTGCTTTGGTAGGCTCTTTTATTTTACTGGGGTTTAGGAAAAGCAAGAAAAATGGAAATAACTACATGCGGGGTGGGGTGGGGTGGGGTGGGGTGTCTCCTCCTCCCCCTGACTCCTGTCTTTAGCCATGCCTGCAGAAGACGGAAAGAATAAGGGCACCAGAGATGGCAACGGAAGGGAGAGGGTTGGGATTGATGCTTCATACATGTCAGTTTGGGTCTGCACTCTCAGAACCCAGTCCCCTTAAATCTTCCTCTGCCTTCTGAGCTCTCCAGCAGCTCTTGGGTGGTCCTGGCTGACCCATGGAGAGACTTCTTGTCTCTGTGCAATGGGGCAGCTGTGACAGGGGAAGGCACAGGGTCTCATTAGTGCTGGCTGCCTTTGACTGACTGGTTGGCACTGGAGACTAACTACCTGCTCCTTGGCTTCTCCTCCACTTTTTTTTGTGTCTGCACAGGGTGGAAGCAACTGTGGCTGTGAGCCAGCTGCGCCGAGTGGGGCCAGAGCTTCAAAGTGAGGCTCATTGCAGGAGCAGCTTAGACGTGGGGAAATGAAATCCTCCCCCTCCTCTGCTCTTCAGATCCAGCCTGGCTCGATATTGACACCAAAGCCTGTTTCTGAGCACAGCTGGAGGTGAGGAAGGGAGGGAGAAGGGTTCATGCAGGGATGAGGGAGCAGGAGATTGGTTGGTGGATAAAGCAGGGCGAACGTGGGGGAGGTTGCTCACTAATGACAGCATGTGGGTTGGGCAGTAAACAACTCTAACCCAGAGACCAAGTGTCATTCATTTGCTGGTAGAAACCATCAGGCTCATTGATCAGAATCTCTTTATCAGTGTATTCATCACTGTGGACGTAGTGGGATGTTACCCAGGTCGCCTTTCTCAGTGACACGGCATGGCACCCGCTTCCAGCCATGCTCATGCTCCACCTTGGGCAGAGGGTGATGCTGTGGGACTAGGACATCCTTGTGATGTCGTAGAATCATTTTGGTTGGAAAAGACCTCTAAGATCATTGAGCCCAACCTAAGACCACCAGGGCCTTTATCCATGTCCTGAGGTGCTCTGTTCACCAATGTCTGACCAGAGAATCACAGAATGATAGGGGTTGGAAGGGACCTCTGGAGGTCATCATCATCTACAGCCTCAAGTTGTGCCAAGAGAGATTCAGGTCGGATATCAGGAAAAATTTATTCACATAAATGGTTATTAGGCATTGGAACAGGCTGCCCAGGGAGGTGATGGAGTCACTGTTCCTGGAGGTACTGGAAAGATGTGTGGCTATGACAGTGAGGGAGGCAGTTTAATGGTAGTGGCTTAGCAGTAGTCATGGGTGTGGTTGGACTTGGTGATCTCAAAGGTCTCTTCCAAGCCCAACAGTTCTGTGATTCTGTGCTCTAGTCTGTTGCTATACCTGTGGTGTGTGGATTCTGGAGCCTGCTGGTGTCAACACAGAGAGCTGAAGTACAGGCTGAGAGACAAGCTGTGGAGAGGTGACCGTGGCTGCAGGTGGGCCAGAATGGCCTCGAGCCACAGAACCAGTAGCTATTTGTGGAGAGCTTTGCACATGCTCTACTTCACTTTCCCACAGCCTACCAATCCTCCAACCCACTGCTTTGTCTTATTCTAACAGAAGGCTTTTCTCCCCATCTGCTTTTCCCATCCACTTCAGCAATACAGCATTTTGTTATCTCCACACTCCCATCCTTTCTCACATGGTTCTGAGGTCCAGCAAGGCATCCCATCGCTTATCACCCCCCAGGCTCCCACATAGACAACTGCTCCCTTGGGTTCCCACACTAGCCCACCCCCCAGCCAGAGCAGGTTCACCTAGAGCTGGTTGTGCAGGATGGCATTCAGGTGGGCTTTGAATAACTCCAGAGGTGGAGACTCCACCAAGTCGTCCTGGTTTGGGCCATCCCCAGCTCAAACCAGGCTGAATCCATGGGGTCCTGCAGGGCAGGAGGATGCTCACAAAACTACAGAATGGTAGGGGCTGGAAGGGGCCTTTGGAAATCATCTAGTCCAACTTCCCTGCTGCTAAAACAGATTCACTTGCTTTTTGGTGTCCTCCAACCCACAGCAGATGGTTTGAGCAATAAATCCCTATTAACCCTTGACTTCTTCCTGGAATCTTGGGCTGACAACTCTGAAGCCCTGCCAAATTTGTGGATGCATTCCCAGGTTCTGTCAATCTCTATTCCCTCTCTGGTCTTGCTTTGTCTCTTACCCCTCCTGTTAATGATTTGAGTTTCCTTAAAGCACCCCATCACCATGAGCTCAGCCAGGGTGGGCTGCTCAGAGGTTTGGCTTACAGAGCTCTGGGGCTGCATGAATGGTCTTACAGTTTGAGGCTTGTCTGCTGGGGAGGAGAAGTTCCATTAACATTCCTGCTTCAGATTCTTTGTCCTCCGGTCCTCCTAGCCCTTCCCAGCCCAGTTAGCAATACTCATGGATAACAGTTAATCCATTGAGTGAGCAAACAGATCCAGGGCTATCTATTTTTGTTTTCTCTCTGCATGAAGAAAAAGAAGCAAATTTCCACAGTTATTTCACACAGAAATTAGTTGCATTAGGGAAAATTTCATTCTGATAAACCTCCAAGCTGGTGGCATATTCTGGTGGCTTCGGTCCCTCCATCCCAAGGTGGCACTCCCAGCTGGGGCAGTGAAGGCAGCTGCACTTTCAGCTTTGAGCTTGGAGAGGTTTTCTTCACTCTCCACTGGGCTGGGGCAATTCCTCTCCATCCACTCACACCTGGGGCAGGAACCTTGATCTCCACTTGCCTTTGGCATTGCACGACCTTGCTGCTTTATTTTACCAGAGCTGGTTTCCTTTGGTTTGCTTTGCCTATTGGTTTTTGTTTGTTTCTTTCTTTTTTATCTTTCCCACCTCCAGGTCCCCAGAAACATGGATGTTTGAATTAAAGTTCAAATTAAAGAGTTATTAAAGTTAATTATGAAGCTTGGCAGCCACTGAGCTCTCTGCTCCAAAGCATTGCAGCTTTGGGGAGCTGTGAAAGAATCAATCTGCTGCAATCCGATGTGGTACTCAATAACAAAATACACACAACATCAAACTGAGGGAAATATTTGAAGGCTTTTGCCAAACACATCCCAGAGCAAAGCCTACTCTTTCCTTCCCAAAGGGCCTCTCTCCATCCAGGATTTGTGTCTTATGGGTCAGCAAAGGAAGAAATAGAAAAAACCTTCTTAAATCCCGAACGCATCCACCCTAATTATACATTTCCAGCTATTTTTACATTTTGCTGATGGGCTCTATCTGTGTGAGAGCTTGGTGCTGGGAATGCAAAAGGGACCCCACCTGTGGTGACGCTGAGAGCAGCTGCACTAAGAAATTCATTAATGGTGTGGCAGTAGGTTTTTGGGGGTAGCATCGCCCAGAAATGCAGTTCTGTGTCCTCCAGCAGCCTCTGCAGTCCCTTTTTTGTGGCTTTGCAACATGAATGTGGCAAATGCCAACCAGGGGCTGCTGCAGGATGGGAGCAGGGACATCGGATCTGCACAACATGGGTAAATATTTGAGATAATATTTATCATAGAATCACAAACTTGTTTGAGTTGGAAAAGACCTTTAAGATCATCGAGTCCAACCACTCTGTAACTCTTCCAAGGCTGGTTCTAAACCATGTCCCTCAGCACAGCATCTCTGCAGCTTTCAAACACCTCCAGGGATGGTGATTCAACCACCTCCCTTGGGAGAGGAATGATCCCATATTTGGATAGTCCAACAATATTTTCATGTCAGCTTTGGTGAATTGCTGTGGTTAAACAAAAACCACTGTTACTGCATGGTAAGATGCTGAGAAAAAGAGAAGTGTTTGTTTCTCTGGTGAGATACTGCCTATGAAGGTGGTTTTGATGTCATTAAAGATGTGAAAATGAAGTGAATGTTTTGCTTTGGGCAAGAACCTTTTGATCTGCCCAGAGCACGTGGAGATATGTGTGTAAAAATACATATTTATATGCATTTATATTTAAATGCAACAATAGGTATAAGCTGGGAAACATCTTTCCTGTGAGGGTGCTGGGCAGTGGAACAGGCTGCACGGAGAGATTGTGGAGTCTCTTTCTCTAGAGACTTTCAAGACCCATCTGGATGCATTCCTGTGTGGCCTACCCTTAGTCATCCTGCTTTGGCAGGGGAGTTGGATTCTAGAGGTCCCTTCCAATCCCTAACACTCTATGATTTACTCCATTCTCTTTTCCCAGACAGCAGACAAACCACAAACCCTGCTCTTGGGTACAGATGGTGAACTGGAAAATTGGACCTCATTGAGTTCAGACTAGTGCTCATCTTTCTTGCCCGCCAACAAATCATTAAGAAACAGAGTTTGCTGCCTGCTTCCTCACCACATCAGGAACAGGTGGATATTAGCTAACAGTCAGTGGTCCCCAAGCCGTGTTGAGGCTGGCTGGTTGGAGCTGTGATGTGTTCCCTGACAAAGCTGTGCTGGCAAGAGCCCCACTGCTGCAATGGATTTGTTGCCAGCTGCTGCTAATGGTGAGAGCGAGCCCGGGGCATGGTGGTGTGTGAAGCAGGTAAGAACCCTCCAAGTGTATTATTTGGGTTTTGCATCAGAAAAACTGTGCTGAAGGTTTTCCATAAGCCAAGAAAAAAAAAATTTCCCTGTATATATTCAAGCACTTAGTGCACATAGTGCCTGCTCCATGCTGTGGTGAGATACAGCCTGCACAGCTTTCTTCCTGCTTACCGGGCTTGTAGGGAAGGGACTTTGGCTCTCTGGTGTCCCTGGTTGGCTTCCTAGCCATACACTTTTCATTCCAAGGTGACCACAAAGCTAAGGAATTGAGGTGGAGTGAAAGCTCTGAAGCCTGACTGGCTTTTTTTAGAGCCTCCCAGAAGGTGCTGCAGTGCCTGTTGGTTTAGAGCCACCTATGGCTCCCATGCATTAACATCATTATTGATTCCATGTTGAAATCACCCTCGCGTGCCGTGGTCCTCAAGCCACGGCAGATAAGGACCTGTGCACAGAAAAGTGGAAGAGGATAAACTGAGGTTAGATATAAGGGCAAAGCTCTTCTCTGAGAGGGTGGTGAGACACAGCAGTGGGTTGCCCAAGAGATGCTCCATCCCTGGAAACATTTCAGGTCAGCTTAGATGGGGCTTTGAGAAACCTCATCTAATTGAAAATGTTACTTCTCATGGCAGGGTAGGCTGGAACTGGATGACCTTTAAAGATCAATTCCAACCCAAAGCATTCTATGATTCTATGGAAGTGCACACCTTGCTTTGACTCTTGCCCTGGTGAGAAACTCTTGTGATTTGCCCATCTCCCTGGAAAGCACTCATTTTGCATCAGCCACTAACTGAGAAATAGTGGAAATAATTGGGTCAGCTCCTCAGCAGCTTGAAACTGCAGCAGATTTGGTATCATGAGGGTGATTTGCACCACTAAGACCCTCCTGGGCAGATGTAGAGATGCAGCATGTCCTGCAGGCCTGATTCCCTCCTGCAGCTTTAGGGGGAGGAGGAACATTAGCCTCTAGTTATTTCAAACCTACTGATGTGTAATCTGGCTGCTTAGAAAGGCTTTTATTGCCTTAGTTCCCCAGGCTTCAATGGCAGACTGTAGGTCCCTGCTACATGCAATCAGAGTTGTCTCCCAGAGCAACTCCTCCTGCACCCTCTGCCTAATTGCAATCTTTGTCTCTTCTCTAAACACAGCCTGTGACAGACTTTTGAGGGAATCAGAGGAGATGGAAAGCTTAGAGTAGTGAAGCATTACATTTGCTGTAATGTTGCTGAGTTGAAGGCCAGGGGAGCAGCTGAGGGACCTGGGCTTATACTGGAGAAGAAGATGCTGAGGGGAGACCTCATTGCTCTCTACAACTGCCTGAAAGGTAAGTGAGGTGAGTGTTGGTCTCTTCTCCCTAGTATCAGGTGATAGGATGAAAGGAAACAACTTCAAATTGCATCAGGGGAAGCTTAGGTTGAATGTCAGGAAAGATTTCTTTCCTGCATGAGTGGTCAGGCATTGGAACAGGCTGCCCAGGGAGGTGGTGGAGTCACTATCTCTGCAGGTGTTCAAAAAATGTGTAGACATGGCACTTTGGGACAAGCTTTGATAGCCATGGTGGTGTTAGGTTGACAGTTGTAGTCGATGATCTTAGAGGTCTCTTCCAACCAAAACGATTCTATGATTCTCTGACCGATGAAGACCAACCCTAACACATGCACCACACCAGAGAAACCCAACGGAGTCATTCTGTGCCACCACCAAGCAGCCGTTAGAGGGAGAGCAATTTTCACCAGCTGACTAATTACATCCTTAAGGATGAAATACTTTGATGTTCTCCCCAGTGTTCCCTGACTAAATATGGAGGAAGAAATCTATAGTTCCCCCAACTGCCTGCAAATGCTGCCAGCTTAATAACTCCTGCATGCCTCTGTGGCTGCAGCCCACGTTATATCTTACTTTCATTACATATTCTTTCATTGAATTGCCATGGCATATGTCAATAGTCTCCCTGAGCTCCCACTGGAGAGCAGGCAGCAGCTCAGCACAAAGGTTTCAGGGGAATCTCCTTTCATTTTCACATTAACAGGTGAAGTGCAAATGCAGATGAAATCAAGCTGAGCGCTGCGGCTGATAAGACTGAAGGAGAAGAGGTCATCTGGAGGGACATGGACACGCCAGAGAGGTGGGCTGAAGACAGTCTCATGAGGTTCAATAAGGCAAAGTGCAAGGTACTGTACCTAGGTCAGGACAGGCAGGGGGATGATGAAATTGAGAGCAGCCTGCAGAAAAGGGCTTGGTGGTACTGGTGGATGAAAAGCTGGGCAAGAGTCGACAATGTGCACTTGCAGCCCAGAAGGCAAATCACATCCTGGGCTGCATCAACAGAAGTGTGGCCAGCAGGTCAGGAGAGGTGATTCTGCCACTCTGCTCTGGTGAGATGAGACCTCACTTGGAGCACTGTGCCCAGCTCTGGAACCCCCAGCACAAGAGACATGTGGACGTGGTGGGGTGGGTCCAGAGGAGGGCCACAAAGATGATCAGAGGGCTGGAGCACTTCTTCTGTGAAGACAGACTAAGAGAATTGGGGTTGTTCTGCCTGGAGAAGAGAAGGCTCTGGGGAAACCTTATAGCTGGAAACTGCCTGGCAGAAAAGGATCTGGGGGGTTGGCTGGCAGCTGTTTGAACTTGAGCCAGCATGTGCCCAAGCGGTCAAGGATGTCAACAGCATCCTGGCCTGGATCACCAGTAGTGTGACTAGCAGGACCAGGACAGTGATTGTCCCCCTGTACTCAGCACTGCTGAGGCTGCTCAAATACTGGATTCAGTCTTGAGCCCCTCACTACAAGGACATTGAGGTGCTGAAGCAGGTCCAGAGAAGGGCAACAAAGCTGATGAAGGGTCTACCAAACAAGTCTTGTGAAGAACAGCTGAGGGAACTGGGGTTGTTTAGCTTGGAGAAATGGAGGCTGAGGGGAGACTGTCTCACTCTCTTCCATTCCCTGAAGGAGGTTGGAATATGTTGTGTTGCTCTCTTCTTCCAAGGAATGAACAATAAGGCAAGTGGAAATGTCCTTTCATTGGGCCAGGGCAGGTTTGTACATTAGGAACAATTTCTGCCCTAAAAAGATTGTGAAGCCCTGGAACAGGCTGCCCAGGGCTGTGGTAGAGTCCTTATCCCTGTAGGGATTTAAAGGCCTTGTAGAAATAATGCTGAGGGAGATGGTTTTGTGGTGCCTTGGCAGTGCTGGGCTAAGGGTTGGACTTGATCTTAAAAACCTTTTCAAACCAAAACGATTCTTGTGATTCTCTATGTGACACCTTGGTCAAGTGGTGCCTCATCCCCCAACTCCTAATGGGAACTGCTGACAGAGCTCTTGTATAGCTACTTCTGTGTCTGGATGTGTGATCTGAGTGTTGGCAGGTGAGCAGTTGTTAGCCTGGCCCTTCGAGGGCTAAGATCTCTTAGAGATGGCCTCAGCTTCCCTGCTTCTGGGACAACCCTATCCCTTGGGACTCCCTGCCCAAGAAAAATCATCATGTCCCACACTTCACAGTTGTGAAATAAGTCCCCCCTCAGGGGTTCTGTGTGCTGCAGAAGGCTTTGTTTCATCCTTACGCAGCGTCTCCAGGAGTTAAAGCAGTTTTACCAGGGAGGACCTGGGGGCAGAGGCTGGGATGGCTCCTGCTGCTCCCCTCTGCATCACCATTTGCCTATAACGATGGTCCTGGGAGCTTCTAGAGGTCATAACTCTGGCCCTATGCCTATGAATAGATTTTGGGCCAGGGCCACACGTTCCTGAGAAGCTTCCCTTCAGAGCTAAAGCTGGCCACGGCATTGCTGAGCCCTTCAACAGCCACTCTGCCTGTCCCAGCAGCTCCCAGAGCTCTGCTGGAGATGCTTGGAAGCCGTAAAGGAGGAATTAACTGTAATTATGGAGCATCGCAGGGCATAAACACCCTCCAAATCCTCTTTAATTATGTGGTAGCACTTAATTACATGGCAACTGGAATGTAAGCATAAAAATAAATATGATTTTGGTTTTATCTTCAGCAGGGGTACCGGTAATTAATTTTGGAGGGTAACGTAGGACCCAGCCGAACATGAGCATGGTGTGCAACCTGCGTGCACGGTATTGCAGAGCTGCTGCCACCCAGGACAGTCAAACCTCCTTTCTTCTCCAACAGCCATGGCTTTGCCACCCCTTCCCACTCCCACCTCAGCAGTGTCCCTCTTTCTGTCCACGCACGCATAGGCAGAGTTTTACGGGTATGAGGATAAGGCAGGACCGGGTGGCAGGGTACCCACCCGTCCTCCAGCATGGAGAAATGCAAGCATCAGAGCCTCCACAGTTGGTTCATTCCACCTCAGTCATGCTGTGAACCCACAGCCAGACAGATTCAGATTGTGCTCAGCCATGGGCATGAGGCTTTTATTCCCCATTTGCTCCCAGCACTCAGCTCTGGTTCTGGCAGCAAGTCCTCTTGCTAGTGTAGTCGATGTTTGGCTGTCATGTTGCATTAGAGTCTATGAGTCAACTTGGACCTCCTCAGGGTTTAGCAAATGACCCAGCTTGGGATGCTCTATCACCAAAACACTACCACCCATCACCCCTGGCACAGGGGTGTACAGGTTGAGTGGTTGAGTGTACAGACTGATGAAGACAGAGGAGAGTGTGATGAAGTGCAAAGTCACTTTGAAGAAATCAGAAGCTCTGTGACATCCATCACCCCATATAATCGCCACCTGCCCGCAGCACAGCTATGTTTAAATGGATCCAGGAGAGGAACCCCCTGCTATTGTCATGGGGTTTTAAAACTAGAATTAGAGGATCGTAGCGTTTTTCTCCAGGAACCCTGAGCAGAAGCACCCAGGAACTCAGTTTGCTTTTGGTTAAAGCTGCTGCAGTCAGATGAGCACAGCTTTTTTACTTGCTTGTTGGTTTGCCTACTCATTTACAGCTTGGCCTGAAGTCAGGGAATGGAAAAGAAATGCTCGTCTGCTGGGGTTTGAAATTGTTTCCCCGCCTATGTGTATTTTTGCACCAAAGAGATGAGGCAGGGCTGATGTGACAAGGGTATTGCATGCCCTCACTATGAGAAGGAGTTTGAGGGTCTGGAGAGGGGCCAGAGAAGGGCAACAGAGCTGGTGAAAGGTCCGGAGAATAGGTCTTCTTAGGAGCACCTGAATAATCTGGATGTTTAGCCTGGAGAAAGGGAGGCTGAGGGGAGACCTTTTCACTCTCTACAACTCCCTGAAAGGAGGCTGGAGCCAGATGGGTGTTGGTCTCTTCTTCCTAGGTGATAGTGATATGGGAAGATAAAACAGCCTCGAGTTGCACCAGGGGAGGTTTAGGCTGAATATTAGAACAAGCTTCTTCATTGAAAGGGTTCTCAAACACTGGAACAGGCTCCCCAGGGAGGTGGTTGAATCCCCATCCCTGGAGGTGTTTAAAAGACACCGCGATGTGGTGCTGAGGGAAATGATTTAACACAAGCCTTGGCAGAGTTAGAGAATGGTTGGACTGGATGATCTTAAAGGTCTTTTTCAACCAAAATGATTCTATGGTTCTGTGCTGTTTCTCTTTCCCTACCTGCTTTATAACTCCCCCACCTGGAAAAAAAGCAAACCAACCAGATTTCCTTGCTTTTTACTATATCACTCAAGCTAAATGATGTGTTATGGCTGATGTACACATGTGTGCAACCTGGCAGGCAGCAGCAGGGATCACGCTGTTTGAACCCTCCACTAATTGATATTTTCTACTTGCCTTCTCATTGTCATTTCCCCCTGAGTATTCAGAACAGCAGCAGGTACTTGTGCAACAGATCTGAGGTTCTAGCAAAGCTGCCATGGTCGAGCTGCCTGTCGCTAGAGGATGATTTTCCTTGGGCAAAGCCTGTCCCAGGTCCCTTTTGGGAAGACTTTTGGGTCCCTGTGGAGACCATGAGAAGCCTGCAAGTATTTTCTATAATTTCTATCATCTCCTATTAAAAAGAGAGCAGGAGCAAGCCAGAGCAGAGCAATTAATTGTAGTGCTGCTGCAGAGACTTCGTTTGATAAATAATGTATATCGAATTTGCAGCAATAAAGGCTTCTTTCTGACCCAGCAGGAAGGCTGGGTGTGACACGTCCTGGATGTATTCCTCCCTCAGGGGGTGATGGGTGCTCACTCCTATAGTGGGGAAGGCAGAGCAGGCAGTGACAGGCTGTTGTGTCAGACAGGTTAATCTGAGGCTTTTCTCACTTCTGATGAGTCTCGTGTGTGTGTGTCTGGAGGGGAGGTGGCGTTTCCAGGCGCTGCAGGAGGAGAAAGATGCTCAGGGGATGCGGCGTTTAGGAAAGCTCCTGAGGTTTACACGTTCCACAGACACAGGGCTGAGAGGAGACTTACAGCTCTGGGTCTGTACAGGTACCAGCTGCCCCAGCACCAGGATGCTGCACCCTGATGTGCACACCAGCCCTGGTCCAGCCCAGTGTAGGAGATGTGGCTTCCCCATTCCAGGACCATGTTCCTCATTCCTATCCTGGTAAGGGGGAAGCCTCCTCTGAAATTGCAGAATCAGGGAATTGCTTTGGTTGAAGGAGAACTCTGAGATCATGGAGTCTGACCACCTAAGACCACCGTGGCCATTAAACCTTGTCCTAAAGCTCCGTGTCCACACATTTCTTGAACACCTCCAGATGCTTAGGTGGGAAAACAGGGTCTGAAAGCAGATGTCTTTAGGGAGCCAAAAGCTAAGGGAGAGATCCCACCTTGCCCTTCTGCCCTGATGCTCTTCAAAACTGCTTTCACCACAAATCAGAAAAAAAATGTGCACATTCTTGAAGGAGAAGTCCACATCCCTTAATGGTACAAGGGCTTGGTTTTGGGCTCCTGAAGAAGGGCATGGAGGGTAGGGGAGAAGACATTAAGACCATGGCCATCCACTGAGCTGTGGAGACCATGATGGTTCAGGGCTCTCCTAACTTGTCTAGACTCAAGCAGTGGGAGGGTCTCATAAGCATCAGATGAAGCTGGTCTGGGATTTTAGGAAGGGGGATGTTGTCTGGATCTGAGGGGCTGACTGGGCACCTGCACAGACCTCCCAGTGCTACTGGAGGTGTATAACATGGTTGTAGTCAAGGTATGCCAGAGATTTTGCCAGTCTTTTTTGCTTTTATTTATATATATATATATATATATATATATAATGCTCTGATGATTTCTGCTGGAGCATTTAGGTTAAAAATAGATTAACATTCCTGTGGAAGAACTGGGAATAACCTCCCTTTTATTGCAGGGAAAACCAAGATACTTGGAAAGGGAAAATAGCTGTAACCAACGTGAACTTGCATCAACTGAAGATCTGACTCAGGTTGGGTTTTATTGCCCTATAATAGGTAAGCACCTCATTAAAGAGTGGATGTAAATGCAAAACATAGTTTGGCTGAGCCTGGAGATGGTGCAGGAACTTGGAAGCAAGCCCACTGCTTTGTGATGTATTTTAAGCTAGACCTTGGGTTTGCTCATTTTAGTTGTCCCACTAGATTGTAAGTGTTGGGGTTAGACAGTTCACAAGTGAGTGCTTAACATCAATTTAAAAGCTGATTTTATGCTGAAGAACTGCATGGAGATGTAAGAGTCAGGGCAAAGGAGACTCCTTCCACCCTGTGACAGACAGTGATGTGATATAACCCCTTTCATGAAGGGGTCAAAATTCATCTTTGGGTTAAGTCCTGTGGTCCCCAGTGTCTCAGCAAGCTGGCTCAGCACCTTGTATTTCCAAGACTCTTATAATTTCTAAGCCATACTTAACCACATTCAGTAGGAACACAATTTCTTGACTACCTTTGCTGCCCTGCTTCTGATCAAACAGGCATCAAAAGAAGTGTGACCAGCAGGATGATGGAGTTGATTCTCCCCCTCTACTCTGCTCTCGTGAGACCCCACTTGGAGTACTGCATCTAGTTCTGGTCCCCCCAGCACAAGAAAGACATTGAACTGTTGGAGTGGATCCAGAGGAGGCCACAAAGATGATCAGAAGACTGAAACACCTCCCATGTGGGACAGGCTGGGTGAGTTGAGGCTGTTCAGCCTGGAGATCAGAAAGCTCTGGGGAGACCCTAGAGCAGCTTTCCAGTACCTGAAGGGGGCTACAAGAAAGCTGGGGAAGTGCTTTTTACAAGAGCTTGCTGCAGTAGGATGAGAGGGAATGGATTGAAGCTCAAAGAGGGCAGATTTAGACTGGGTATTAGGAAGAAATTCTTTACAGTGAGGGTGAGGAGACACTGGCACAGGTTGCCCAAGGAGGTCATGGATGCCCCCTCCCTGGATGTGTTCAGGGCCAGGTTGGATGAGGTCTTAAGCAGCCTGGTCTAGTGGAAGGTATCCCTGGCCATGGCAGGTGGGTTGGAACTAGATGATCTTTAAGGTCCCTTCCAACCGAAACCATTCTGTGAATCTATCATTCTATGACAAATAAGGATAAATCACACACTGCAGCCACCCAGGCAGGGTCACTTGGGCAGCATTTGCAGTGCCTTGGGAAGATGGGCCATGGCCAAAAATATTTGCAGAGTTAGGGCACAGCAATTTGAAAGCAAGGAACTCCTTCATTCTTATAAGCTGCCTCCTATTTGTGCCAAAGAACAGGATTGATGCCCCTGGGTGCTTGCATGGAGCTGGACAGCCTTGTCAAATCAGGCAGACTCAACCTGCTAACTGAGGTGGACGTGAACCTGTAATGCCGAGCCGTGACTGCTGAGCAAGGCTGGGAGGATGGCACTGCAGCAGTTTTGCTGTATGTGGAAGCTGGGCAACCCTGGAAAACTGCAGGTCAGGCCACCAGATGGGAAAGCTTGAGATGCATCATCTCAGGACTGCTCAGAAGTCTGTGTTTCTGCTGATGTTCTAAGTGTTGCAGCAAAAGAATGAACCTGAGGTCGAAACCTCCAGGAGGTTTGTGCAAGAAGCTCTGCATGGGAAAATGAGTGGCAAACAGCAGAAGAAACTCTTTTCTCCTTAATTGCCGAGGCAGAATCCCACATGGAAACAGCTTTGGGTGGTTCCTTGCTGCAAGGGACTTATTCACTGACATTTCATAGAATTATTTTGGTTGGAAAAGAGTCCAACCATCAACCTAACGCCACCATCTCCCAAGCGTGCCACGTCTGCACCTTTTGTGAACACATCCAGGGATGGTGACTCCACCACCTCCTTGAGCAGCCTGTTCCAATACCTGACCACTGTTCTCAGACTGGCCCCCCTCGAGAGGGGGACAATGACAAGGTGACAACCCAGCACTTGCACACCAGTACAATGTCTCCAGTTGGGTTTTGCAGTGGGTTGAGGGATCCCTCTGGAGGAGGTCACCACGAGGCTATTTCTGGCATGGCTATTTCCATTTTGGTGTGATTGCTTTACCTTTTGGCACATAATTAATTCTTTTGGTGTAGCTGAGTAAGTTGGGTGGACAGCAGCAGTCAGGCACTTAGCTCCTACCCTGACCTTGGCTGTGCTGTTTCACCTCTTGCTGCTGTCACTGCTGCTCCTCCTTTTGGAAAAATGGGGATAATAGAGGGCTATCTCCTCATGAAACGTTAAGATGACAGCCTAATGAATAGTACCACGAGCTGCAAGAAATTCACTTCTGTGCAGAGGTGCCAATCTAATTTTCCACTCTAGATAGATATTTAACAACCCAAAGTCCTCTTATTCCAGTGGGATTATCTACGGAGCACTTTCCTTCCACGGAGTCCATAATACTCCTCTAAAATTCACATGAGAAAGGAAAGCAGACAGCCTGGTTACAGACCCCTCAGACATGTGCTTGGCTGGGCAGGTGGCAGGGACAACTCCACTGATGAAACTATGGGAAAAGGTTCATTTTCCAGTCTAGCTGATATGTGGGTGGGATGTCTTCCTCTCTCAAATGGCCTTGCCCACCTCTAATGTAGTGCTGGGCAAGTCTCTAGGAGATAAAACTGAGCTGCAATATCTCTGATACCTCATCTTCTTTTAGAAGCAGAAAAGAATGTTCTTTCAAGGCAAAGCTTGGCTGGCAGATCAATAGCAGCTTCACACATATTTCTGTCTAATATTTGGGTTTGTAGAGCTTAGAGGGAAGAAAGCAAATGTTGCTTTTTATGTGGCACATGGACATGACAAGCTCTGCTGCCAGGTTCTGGGATTTCTTTGCCTCCCTGGCCTAGAGAGTGCCAAAACTGTGTGGTCCATGGGAGGCAGCAAGCCAGGACTGCCTATAATCAGCTCAGACCTTCTCCTGTCATAATAGATGGACACTCTAAAGCCAGGACATGCTTGATGCTTATCCTGTGGTGTCCTGGTGTCTCTTGCAGAGGGATTTACCCTTGTTACTGCTTGTGTGATGGCACAGGATGCTCTGATGGGAGGTTTTCTAATTGCAAATCATTATACCCATTCTCATACATGATTGTGTTTCCAGGCAGGGGATCTAGTCTGGTGGATACACATCTGCCTTGGCTGATCTGGAGAAACCAAAGAAATGTCAAGCATTGCTAATAGTTGTTTTGAAATCCCATCTTCTTCACTCTGTGCTTCAAAATGGCTGCAGGTCTAGCATGGCTAATGACAGCGGGTGGTACCAGCCATAAGCAATTAGGCTGGCTGCTCAGCTCCTTCAGCTCCATTTCTTGGCTCATTTAGGTCAGCTGAGATCAGGTTAAGAGCAGAGTCAGGCATTGGAACAGGCTACCCAGGGAGGTGGTGAAGTCATTGTGCCTGAAGGTGTTCAAGAAATGTGTGGGCACGGCACTTTGGGACGTGGTTTAATTGGTTTAATGGTCATGGTGGTGTTAGGTTGATAGTTTGACTTAAAGGCCTTAAAGATCTTTTCCAACCAAAACAATTCTATGATTCTATGGTCTATGGTAAAGGCAGGGGCTAGGTGTTTTGTGGTGGTTGAAGGACAATGAGTGTCTGCAGGTATAGCTCTAGAAAGGTAGGAGATATGGGTAGGAGGGAGAAGACCAGGAACTGAGTTTTTTTTTTTTTTCTAGGGACTATGCTTCTAAGAGGAACATCTCAAACTTGGTGGGTGCCTATGGGAGTGTTGCCTTTTGATACTGGGAAGAAGAAATGCCCAAAGACTATGGAGTGCTACTTCTGTCTTCTTCTGGTATGTATGCTGCTATCTACCGCCTGATGGCCTCTGGTAAGTGTGAACGTTGCCTTGCTGGGAGTCTGGGGGGAGAAAAATGCACTGAACTTCTGTGATGTGGATCACAGAATGGTAGGGGTTGGAAGGGACCTCTGGAGATCATCTAGCCCAACCACCCTGCCTAACTAAGTTAATCTAGACCAGGCTGCACAGGAACACATCCAAGTGACTTTTGAAAGTCTCCAGAGCAGGAGACTGCAGAACCTTTCTGGACAGCCTGCTCCAGTGCTCTGTCACTCTCACAGGAAAGCAGTTTTTCCTGATGTTTAAGCAGAACTTCCTGGGTTCCACTTTGTGCTCTGTTTTGTTGTTTTTCTGCTGTGCCTCCTTCTATGCAACACTGTGCCCTCTGTGATCTTCTGCATCCCACTTTTATATGTACCCACATAAGATATAAACATAGAGATGTGGTCCATATTTTGTTGATGTGTGGTGGACACCTGTTCCATGCAAAATTGGGATGATAAAGGGCATAGCAGGGACTGGTAGAATGCCATGTGTTTGGAGGGGATTTGAGTGCTGTCTTTAAATCTTCATGCTCTGAGGAGAATGACATTTAAAAACAAACATCTAATCTTAAATTCCTCCAAGCCGGCTGTCAAGCACAGGATGGAAGAAGACAGGGTCACTTCACCTGCCTCCCCACCCCATGTTTCCCATCAGTGGTTTCAAGTGGGGCTTGGTTCATGCCAGGACTTTGTTGTGTGCCAAGCTGATGCTGTCTCTCTGAGCTGCTTTTGTATCTCCTCTGAGCTGCTCCTGCAGCTCTGAGCATGACAGTGTCTATCGCTGGCTTTTCTGCCCCTCTTGAGTGACCTGAAGGTCTTCCCATTCCCCCTAAGTATGGGAGCATACAGACTTTGGCAAGATCTAGAAACCAAACAGTTGAATGCAGTAAGATGCTCTTTATTTGCCAAAGCCAGAGGATACAACTTGCCTTTTTTTTCCTTATTCTTAAAGAAAAAGCAAAGTTTTTTTCTTCTGGTTTTGAGATTTTCCAGGGAAATCACCAGTTCCCAAAGTCACCAGAACCTGAGCTGGCCCGGCTGCAGCCAGGGCTATCCAGCAGATGTAGGAATTTTATAACGGCCTTCTGAGAGCTTTTTATTTGTTTATTTTTAGATAAAGCTGCTCTGTCATGTGCTTGCTGAGTTTGAGGGAAAATTCCTCTGGTAAGAGCTGGCCAGACAGTGAATCATAGAATCACAGCATCAGTTTGGCTGGAAGGGACCTTTCAGATCATTGAGTCCAACCATTAACCCAGCACTGCCAGGTCACCACTAAACCATGTCCCTCAGCACCACATCTACATGACTTTGAGATCTCTCCAGGGGTGGGGACTCCACCACTGCCCTGGGCAGCCTGTTCCAGGGACTGACAACCTTTACCAAGAAGAAGTTGTTCCTAATGTCCAACCTAAACCTCATCTGGTGCAACTTGAGGCCATTTCCTCTTATCCTATTACTTGTTATTTGGGAGAAGAGACTGACCCTCACCTGGCTCCAACCTTCTTTCAGGGAGTTGTAGAGAGACAAAAGGCCTCCCCTCAGGTGGGATCACCTATGAAAAGCATCTTGGGATGTGGTGCAACTATGGAGACGGGGACAACAGTTGTCCTGTGGGCAGGGAGGAATCAGTTTGGGCTCAGTTCCCACTGCAACAGAGCTGTCCCCAGCTGGAGATAATGGAAGTCCCTGCCCTGAGCACATCAGGCAAACATAATCCACTAGGGCTGCTTCTGGATTATTTGCCTGGATAGTTGCCCTGGAAAATGGTGAGTGTGGCTGTTAAAGCTGGATGGGGAGTCTTGTTCCAGCTGGAGGCAGAGCATCTGAAAGGGATGGACACTCAGCTGCTGGACACTCATACAGGGAGCTGCTTCCCCTGAGATGACTTAAAAACCTGTCAACAACCAACTCTGTTTTTCCTTGCTGGAGATGATGTTTTGCATTTTTGCTACACTTAAACCACAGGATAATGCTGCTGTACATGATAATAAACCTGATAGAGCCCTCATGAAGTACCTGCCTTTCTGAGGAGCTTAAGTAATATTTTTTGAAGAGCACTCCAGCAACCTTTGGATTCCCATGGGGCACTCGAGTGCGTGCGGCCCGAGGCTCCGCCGTGATGAATCCAATTCTGCAAAAGCCTGGGAATTGATTTAGACCTGTGAGATGCACACAGGCTGTGGAGATGTGGGAGAGGTGATGATCACGACTTGTTATCTGACTGGAAATGATCAATGTTGGACCACGGCCATGGGTACACCCGCGGTGGGTCCATCCATCCTGCAGCAGACCAGCTTGTGGTCTCAAAGGGTGCCTGAAGAGACATTTTATTTCTCCCAGGCAACCAGCACCAGAACAAGAGGACACAGTCTCAAGCTGCACCAGGGGAGGTTCAGCCTGGATGTTAGGAGGAAATTCTACACGGAGAGAGTGATTGCCCATTGGAATGGGCTGCCTGGGGAGGTGGTGGAGTCACCATCACTGGAGGTGTTTAGGAGGAGACTTGACAGGGTGCTTGGTTGCATGGTCTAGTTGATTAGGTGGTGTTGGATGATAGGTTTGATATGATGATCTTGAAGGTCTCTTCCAACTTGGTTTATTCTACTCTACTCTACTCTACTCTACTCTACTCTACTCTACTCTACTCTACTCTACTCTACTCTACTCTACTCTACTCTACTCTACTCTACTCTACTCCTACAGCTACCTGACAGCAGGTTGTAGTGAGGTGAGTGTTGGGCTCTTCTCCCAAGTAACAAATGTTAGAACAATAGGAAATGGCATCAAATAGCACCAGGGGAGGTTTAGGCTGGATATTAGGGAAAAATGTCTTCACTTAAAGAGTGGTCAGGCATTGGAAGTGGCTGCCCAGGAAGGTGGTGGAGTCACTGTCTGTGGAGGTGTTCAAAAGACATGTAGACATGTTTTAAAGAACGTGGTGGGATTGGGTTGGCAGCTGGACTTGATGATCTTGGAGGTCTTTTCCAACTGGAAAAAGAAATATCTGTGATACTACAAGAAAATACAAATTTATGTTCAGCTGAGTTTATAAAGCAGAGGGTTTTGCTAGGTTGGGGAGCCCAAAATACTAAAGCAAAAGTGCTGGTGCTGATGTGATCCATCAATCCAACACTTACCAGCTGGTTCCACCACGCTTGCACACCTCTGGCTGCTTGCTTCAGGTTGTGTTCTTGTTAGCATGGGTTTTTTGTAGTATCATAGAATGGTTTGGGTTGGAAAGGACCTTTAAATATCACCCAGTCTAACCCCTTGCAGTAAGCAGGGACATCTGCAACTAGAGCAGGTTGCTCAGAGCCCCAATCCCACCTGACCTAGGATGTTTCCGGGGATGGGGCATCTACCACCTCTCTGGGCAACCTGGGCCAGTGTTTAACCACCCTTACTATAAAAAGTTTCATTCTTGCATCCAGTCTAAGGGTTGTTTTGGGTAGGTGATGGAAACTCGCCTGCTCTTCATGTCAGCCTTCCTTGGCACATTAAAACGCATTTGTGTTTGTTGCGACAGCAGGAGCTTAAATCAAATCTTAAACAGCCACAAAAGTGTACTGGCTGGGGAAGTCCCTGCTTCCCAGGCCTGGGAGGCGCTACCAGGGCTGCTGGAAGGGATCATCTCATACTGCAAAATGTACAGAAAAATAGGGTCTAGGACAAGGTAGGACACTGAGGGAGCAAATCTGCTCATGAGCAGCAGGCCTGTGAGCCCTGCTGAGCACCATCCAGGGCAGTGGAGCATCCCACAGGCGCTGCTCCAGCTCCTGGCTTTGGTCCGGATCTGGCTATTAGAGAAATGTGTTGCTTGGCGAAGGCCAGGTGATGCCTCTTAAAGCAACCCACCGACCTGTATGAACCTCCTGGAGAGGAGGAGACTCAGGGGTGACCCTATTGCTCTCTACAGCTGCCTTGAGGGAGGTTGTAGACAGGCAGAGGTTGGTCTCTTCTCCCAGGCAACCAGCATCAGAACAAGAGGACGCAGTCTCAGGCTGCACCAGGGGAGGTTTAGGCTGGAGCTTAGGAGGAAGTTTTACACAGAGAGAGTGGTTGCCCATTGGAATGTGCTGCCCGGGAGGTGGTGGAGTCGCCGTCACTGGAGGTGTTCAGGAGGAGACTTGATGGGGTGCTTGGTGCCATGGTTTAGTTGATTAGGTGGTGTTGGATGATAGGTTGGACACGATGATCTTGAAGGCCTCTTCCAACCTGGTTTATTCTATTCTAAGTGAAACTTGGGATGGCTTTAGTTGGAAAATGGCCCTGAAGCCTGAATATTAATTTTAAAGGAAAATCTCTCAAGCCATGTTTCAGGATAACTTGTTTTGCAGACCACCTTATGCTGCTGAAGGGAAGGAAGGAGGAGAAACTACAGCAAATTCAAGTTTGTGGTGGGTCTCAGTGTCCCACTGCCAAACCTGGCTGGAGGGTTGATGCTAAGAAAGCAGAGTGACCTTTGCAGAGAGCCAGACGCTGCCCATGAGCTGAGCTTCCCAGGAGAGAATAAATTACCCAGATATATTGCTCCAGAGAGTGCAGCTGAGCCTGCAAGAGAGGCAGCAATACCACAGAAGCTGAGGGATAAGGGTGAGGATTTACAGCCTAGTGGTCACAGCCTTACACACCAACTACCTGGGGCTTGGCACAACCTTTCAGATGCTTCCTTTGCTTAATTTTTCTTGCCTCCTAAAACTGAGGGAGGGAGGTGGCATCATAGGGAGCTTCCTGTCTGCTCTGGGAGGCAGCTGATGTTGCTGCACACCCAGCACGTTCAATCCAGAGCTGTGCTTCCAACCTCCCGCACTTTTCAGTCTCCTCTTTCCTCAGTCCCACTCTCCCCTGGGTGATGCTGGAACAGGTTTGAGGCTAAGAATACTTTTTTTACCCCTTCCTTTCTCATTTTATTTTTAGACCTAACTAGGATGGTGCAACGTCAGAGATGATGCCACTTGCCCAAAGGCTGACTCAGCCTGGGCTGATGCCCAGGTGAAACAGGTCATGAATCCAGTCCTGGTCTTTATCTGCTATGGGAGATGATTTCATGGTCCTGGGCTCATCAGCAGTGTTTGGGGATTTTCATAGAATCAGTAAGGTTGGAAAAGACCTCAAAGATCATCAAGCTGTCACCCAAGACCTCACGACTACTAAACCATGGCACCAAGTGCCACATCCAATCCCATCTTGAACACTTCCAGGGACGATGTCTCCACCACCTCCCTGGGCAGCACATTCCAATGGCTAATAACGCTCTCTGTGAAGAACTTTCCCCTCACCTCGAGCCTAAACTTCCTCTGGCACAGCTTGAGACTGTGTCCTCTTGTTCTGGTGCTGGTTGCCTGGGAGAAGAGACCAACCCCCTCCTGGCTACAACCACCCTTCAGGTAGTTTTCTCTCCCTTTTAATTTTCTTCTCTCTCCAGCTACTTCAGAAATATCCTGAGGTCATGCCCAGGTGCTAATACTCGCAAGTTTGGCCAGGGGAGAAACAATAGAGAGAAGCAACACTGTCTGTGGAGCATGGGTGGGCTCTCCCCTTTGGCAGCGGGGCCAGGTGGGCGGGCTGCTGAGCACAGGCTGCCGTTGCCTCCTGAGGTTTGGTTTATTTCAGTTTGGTGTAGTTTTGATTATTTTTGCTGTGCCTTTCACTACTAATGGGATTGTGGCCACACCTCAGAGACTGGGTTCAGTTTTGGGTCCCTTGCTACAAGAAGGACCTTGAGGTGCTGGAGTGTGTCCAGAGAAGGGCAACAAAGCTGGTGAAGGGTCTAGAGAACAGCCCTGGTGAGGAGCAGCAAAGGGAACTATGGTTGTTTAGTCTGGAGAAAACGAAGCTGAGGGGAGATCTTCTGGCTCTCCACAATGCCCTGAAAGTAGGTTTGAGCCAGGTGGGGGTTGGTTTCTTCTCCCTAGTAACAAGTAAAGGAAGTAAATGGCTTCAAGTTCCACCAGACAAGGTTTAGGTTGGACATTAGGGACAATTTTTTCCCCCAGAGGGTTGTCAGTCTCTGGAATAGGCTGCCCAGGGCAGTGGTGGAGTCCCCCTCCCTGGAGGGATTTCAAACCTTGATGTGCTGCTGATGGTTTAGTGGTGACCTAGCAGTGCTGGGTTAATGGTTGGACTTAATGATCTTAAGGGTTGGTTCCAAACCAACGTGATTTGATGATTCTGTGATCTGTGTAAGCCTGGGACAGCCAGCTGTGGCTGAAGCCAGGCTTGGCTTATTGCTGGGTTTCTACCCTCCTGCAACATTTCATGACTGATTAATCCTTCAGTGGTGGCAGGATGTGTCCCTGTGACAAGGTGTGAGGATACCAGCAGTAACAGGACCTGGTCCCATTGCTGCAAAACTTCCAGTGCCTCTGGGTCCCAGCAGAGCGCCTGACCTCCTAGCACCAAACCTTCCTGCAGCACTCACCACAGCATCCAAATTTAACCCCCAGCCAAAGTCTCTGGGGTTGCCAAGAAGCTTTGAGGAGCTTTGGGTGCTTCTCGGAGGCTCTGAAGACACCAGACTGGGAACTTAATGAAAAGGAGGTGGCAGAGAGCAAAAGGATAGGTCAGCCCTTACTCTGTGGGGTTCCACTTAACTAAGAAGAGAAGTTCTGCTCCCAGTCTCTCTCTGGCAGCCAGCATCAGGCCAGCCTCATTATTTTTTTTTCCCCTTTCTCACAGCCTTTACTTTTGTTCTTTGTCTCTATCTTGTCATGCCCAAAGGGGAATCACAGCCTGGGTTGGGGATAGATCTGAAGCCTGGGCATTTCTCGGTGTGGATAATACTGTAGCAGCACTTACAGTCCAGCCAAGCAGAGAGCTCTGGGGAAAAGCAGATCCCAGACAGCTTAAATGCCTTTATATTAAGGCTGGTGGACAAGGCATTGATCCTTTCCAGCTCCTTCCCATGCGCTACTGCTTTGCTTTCCCCCACACCCTCTGCTCTGTTCCCCCCAATTTTCCTCCTACATGAAGCATCTGTTAGCAGCTCTGTTCCCAAATGATCAGCAAATATCCCATGAAATCCTCATGCAAACTACTGAGTTTGCTGGCCAGCCCTCTGCTGGAGATGAGGGATGGATATCTTCCCAGGGAAGAATCTAGCAAGCAAGTCTTATTAGGAGCAGCTGAGGGAACTGGGGTCATTTCATCTAGAAAAGAGAAGGCTGACGGGAGACCACATTGCTCTCTACTACTCCCTGAAAGAAGGTTGGCATGAGGTGGGGAGTGGTTTCTTCTCCCTAGTATCAGGTGATAGGATGAGAGGAAATGGCCTGAAACTGTGCCCAAGGAGGTTTAGGTTGGATATGAGGAACAATTTCTACACTGGAAGAGTGGTGAGACATTGGAGCAGGCTGCCCGAGAGGGTCACCATTTCTAGAGGGGCTCAAGAAATGCGAGGACGTGGCACTTGGAGACATGGTTTAATGACCATGGTGGTGTTAGGTTGATGGTTGGACTTGATGATCTTGGGGGACTCTTCCAGCCCAAGCAATTCTACCATTCTGTTCTATGATTCTATACAACCTTCTTAAGCAACAACAGGTAAAGCAAATATGGCAGATTCTCTTCAAGGCTCTGTTGACTGTCTTGATTTCTGTTACATGACAGTGCTCACAATTTTTCCAGCTTGTTCTTTGTCAGAGCTGGAGCCTGTGATGATGGCAACAATAGAAGGTTTTCCCACTAACTTCCCCAGGCAGTCACAGCTGGTTAGCCAATAAGGACTCTGTACAGGTTCGGCAGAGTTTCTCTTCCAATTTCCCCTCCCATCCTTCACCCTCGTTCCCTGTTTTCCTTCTGGGAGACCTGTTGCAGTGTATTTGTGATGTTGTTCCCTTCCCCTGCTGTATCTAACAGAGTTTGATTTGGTGCTCAGCCAGGAGAGAAAGGAGCTGCAATTGCTTTGTCCTTTGGTGGGTTAGGTTAGTGTGACTTCACGGTTTTCTGTTGGGAAAGCGATTAAGGAGAAAAAGTCCTATCTGTGACTGGAAATGGACTTGTGGTGATAAAAAATGTCCCTGGGTTATCTGCAAGGCTGGTGCAATCTCCTGCATTTTTCTTTGGCATTCTTTTTATTTTTTTTTCCCCTCCCCACCCTCTTTTTTTTTTTTTTTTTGTTGTTGTCTTGTTAGATCTTCTCTTTATTTCACAGATGCTTGAGCATTTAATGGACATTCCTTCTCCCCTTCTTCTTGACATATGCAAATGGTACTTTAAACCCATCAAGTCCTTTCTCCTGGAAGCAGGGGCAGAATCACAAAGATGTTGGGGAGCTATAAATGACATGAGCTAAGAGTTGGCTGATGGAGACAAGCTCAGCATCTTGTCAGTTTGTGGGTGAAGAATAGGCTCTTATCTGCCTCATCCCTGGATGTGTTTAAGACCAGGCTGGGTGAGACTTTGAGCAACCTGGTCTTGTGGGAGGTGTCCCTGTCAATGGCAGGAGGGTTGGAGCTAGGTGATCTGTAAGGTCCCTTCCAACTCATGCCACACTATGATTCTATGATTCTACTGTTGAGTTGAGGATCAGCAGAACCAGAGATGTGTATGAGGGCCCCTTGCTGGGAGGAGGTTGGGATCTCCTTAATAAGGAAAGGCACCATGTCACGTCCATTTGCTGTCAAAGTGAGGGGGTGCACTGTATCCCCACCCAAGCAGAAGAAATGCCAACAAGTGGAAGAAAAAGTCAATGAGAAAGAAATGAGTATGCCAGAGGGATGGGATGTCATCCAGAGGGACCTGGACAAGGTGGAGAGGTGGACCCAGGTGGACCTTATGAGGTTCAACAAGAGAAGTGCAGGGTCCTACAGCTGGGCCAGACCAATCCTCATTATCAATACTGGCTGGGGGATGAGGTGATAGAAAGCAGGCCTGTGGAAAGGACTTGAGGGTGCTGGTGGATGAGAAGCTGGACAGGAGCCAAGAGTGTGCACTTGCAGCCCAGAAGAACAAGCACATCCGGGACTGCATCAAAAACAATGTGGCCAGCAGACTGGGAGAGGGGATTCTGCCACTTTGCTGTGGTGAGACCTCACCTGCAGTACTGTGTCCAGCTCTGGGGCCCTCAATACAGGAAGGACATGGACCTGATGGAGCGGGTCCAGAGGAGGGCCATTAAAATAATTGGGGATTGGAACACCTCTGCTATGAAGACAGGCTGAGGGAGCTGGGATTGTCCAGCCTGGAGAAGAGAAGACTCCATTACCTCTCTCAATTCATCATGGGCTTTGCTTCAGCCTTCTCTTGCACCCAGCTAATTAGGACAGGACGATTATGCTGGGCAGGAGCCAGCTCTGAAATCCGTCCAGAGCTAACCCAGTCTTGGAAGTGTTCAGGATTTCTCCAACACTGCAGGAGCCCATGGCAGGCTGGGTGCTGCAGAGCGGCAACCTCAAGAGCTAGGGGCTTCAAAACAGGGAGGAATGGAAGAGGTTATTAAGCAATCAATTTGTACAAACCTGGAGGGTAATGAGGTTAGAACTCCTGGGTTTGTCAAGAGCAAGTTAAGTGAGACCAATCTGATTTCCTTGTCTGACAGGATAATTTGGCTCATGGAAAGGGGAGCAGTGGTAGATGGGCTAGGGTTTGGCTGCTTTTGTGTGGCAAGCAGCTGTAGGAGGGTTAACTTGCTGTGCAGAAAGAGTTGGGGCCCTTGGTTTGAGCTTCACAGGGAGGTGAAGAGCAGATGGATAGCAGAGGAGTTTAAATGAAACCCTCAGCACATGATGCTGTCCCCTGCTTGTTCCACCACGGTAGTGCCTTTGTTGCTGCATGCTGATGCGCTGCTTGTCTGTCTGTCCTGATGCTGCAAGAACCAGCCTGCCCTTGTTAGTTCCTGACACAGTCATCAGGTGATCCCCATCACCGTCATCTCTGCTGCAGTGGCTCCTCATCCTTGCTATGGGTTACCCTTCCCTGGGAGTGTGTGGCCACTGCTGGCTGCTTTCCCCTGTCCCAAACCAGTCTCCTAGGCTGATGATGTTGAAAGGCAGCAAACCCCACAGGACTTGCCTACATCATTTGTCACGGTGCTTTTTACTGTCTCCTCTGCCTTGTACCTCACTGTGCAGCACAGCATCCCCCTCCCCAGGAACTGCATCTCCACCTTGCATCTCCAGGGACTGCGGTCCTGCCATGCTCGTTGCGTGGTTGCATTTGTCTTAACGATTGACCCCTTCAGTTAGTATTAGCTTCACGGTCACCTCCAGCACTGCCTGTCATGATGGATTAGAAATAAAGTCCTCTCTGCATCATAGTCCTCCCTAAACCAACCACCTCTTCTACCTGCTGCACTCGTCACCTCATTATAACTCCATTACCTTTAACAACAACTCCATTACCATCCATTATCTTTCGTATCATCTCCTTTACAAGGCTGTTATCTGCACCTCCTCCTTTACAGCCATCCCCTCCTCAATTACGATTCCATTATCTTTATTACCACCCCATTACAGTCATAATTATTCCCATTACAATTTTGAGATCTGTGTCTCCATCCAGACAAGCTGGTGTCTCCACCAGCCTCACCAGCAGCAGAACGCTGCTCTTGCTTGGTGCTCCTCATTGGCTTCATCACTGTGAGCAGCCACCGCTGCCTTCCCTGCCTTGGCAGTTATCCTCATACCAATGGTGGCATTTTAATTATTTTTCATTATGGTTTTATAGTCTTCTGCTGTTATTGCTTCCTTTATCAGCCATTCTCCTCTCCCTGAAGTATCACAGCTGGGTGGGAGCTGAGATCAGCGATGTTATCCTCATCTGCACCAGCCTTGAGCAGGTATCTTCACCCCTTCGCTGTCCTCCATTGCAATGCCATCATTTAATCTCCCTGATTGCTGATGTTATCTTTCTGGTATCCCTCAGCTCATCTCTGTTGCAGCTTCCCTGATGGGCATGATCACCTCCTCCAGAAAGTGATGCCCCTTCTCCTCCTCCCTGGGTGAAGGAGCACTGATGGCAGTGAGTCCAGTGCCTGTGCTCCATGATGTTGAGGGATTGAAGTGGTTACAGAGGGAGTCACAGAACTCCCCAGGGACTGGGAAACTGCCAGCCTGAGAGAGCTCGTTCTGCTCAGTTTATCACAAAGATTGAGAGGTGACTTCATGAGTCCCTGTAAGGACTGTCAAGACAAGGAAATGCCAAAGGCGGCACTAAAGAGCGCTTTACTGAGGCGCAGAAAGGCAGAGCTCGAGTGATAGCTGGGAGCTAGGGCAGGAACATTTGGAAGAGTGATGCAGCACATGGGCTTTAAAGTGAGAGCAATGCCTGGTCCCAGCAGCTCCAGGAGGCTACTGGAAAGGGCACAATCCAACATGGCATTTTCACACTTCCTTAAGCCCAGTAGGTCTGTGGGTGATGCGTGGTGGCAGGGAAGCCCATAGGAGCTCACAGGTAATGACCATCTGTGGTGTGAGAGAGGATGCAGCTCACATTACAGTGCCCCTGGGTTATTTCCCACAATCAATAAGCATCCTAAATAATGGATCCCATGGTGGGGTGGAAAAAACGGCAACCTTGTGCTGATCAGATTTTGTGCTCTGTTTGGTTCCACAGCACTAAGAGGGAAACAGGCTCAGAGGGAGAAAGATATTGCTAGGTATGTTGGGGAGCTGGAACCCCTGTGAGGCTCCACTGGGGAGCACTGGGATGGGGAAGTTGATTAAGGTTGGATATCAGGAGAAATTAGGTTAGAAATTAGAAGAAACTTCTTCACTGAAAGTATTCTCAAAGACTGGAACAGGCTTCTCAGGGAAGTGGTTGAATTCCCTGGAGCTGTTCAAGAAGTGTGTGGACATGGCACTGCAGGCCATGGTAGTCTTAGGTTGACGGTTGGACTTGATGATCTTAGAGGTCTTTTCCAATCAAAACAATCCTATGATTCTAAGACATGGGGCAGTGCCCTCCCCAAGGGACACAGGGACAGCCAACACTCTTGCTCATCCATGCCATTCCCATGGGGATTGGCGAGGGCACTTAAGCACCCAGTGATGCCCTGTCCACACCTCAGCAATTGTGTGGGGGAGGCTGAATATAACACAGGGACATTTAAGGTCTTCTGGGGTCAAGGAGAAGATGGAAGAGTTGGGAAACTACAGGCAGGTGTTTCTAAAGCAGCACCAGGACAGAGACTGGCTCTCCTGGTTTTTCATTTTAATCCATACCCACGAGTTGCCTCCAAATGGCATAAACTGGGATTGCCCTTGCTGCCATGACCTGCTGCCAGCTCCACACCTTACCTTGCTTTTTATCACTAAATAAAAGCAAAGAGCTGGCAGAAAGCAGGCAGTGCGCTGGCAAACACCTTCAGAATTGAGATAACTCCCCCAGTAAGCCCTGGCTAGCAGGTTTGTGCTGCTCAGGCTGCACATCTGGAGCTGGAACATCTGGGAGCTTTTATAAATTAAAAGGGAACACAGGTCTCCCTGCTGTAAAACACGGCATGAGGAGGGGCAGCAGAGCACGCAGGGCTTTTACGAGCTTTGAAACACTGGAGATTTATGTTGAGGCCAGTAAATAATTGAGGGGTTGAACCAGGACGACCCCAGTTTTGCACAGAGCCCCTCGTGAGGGTCTAACCCTGCTGCTTGGCAGCCCACGTCCCCTGTGCATGGATGGCAAATCCATCCATCCATCACCTCCTGGCTGGGACATAGACTGGGCAGGATGGCTTTTACCACCCGACAGCAAACAGGTCGCGAACGGCAGCTGGGGATGCCCAAGAGGAATGATCTAGGTTGAGAGAGATGTGGTTAGGAGCAAGCATGCTGCAAACCAACGAGCTGAGAAGGGAGCACCTTGGGGAGTCTTTAAATGCAGCTTAATTACATTAGCTATACACCAGCCGAGGGGATAATTCACCATCTCCAGACAGATGCTTTACTCCTTGCAACAAGAGAAAAACAAAAGCGAGCACAGCCCCATGAAGGCACCACCACTGCTGGGGGATTTGCTGGTCCCTGAGCATCTCTGAGGGGTCACAAACCCCTGCTGATAGTGCTGATGGTTCCTCACAAAACATCAGCCCCAGGAGCTTTGCTGGGAAACAGGTTTCTACATGTGCTTAGCCTAGGAGTACCTGTGGACCTGGAGGAGTAAATGGATGTGTTTGTTCATCTGCTCTCTAGGCATTAGGTTTGCCCCCTGCTTCTCTGGAGAGGATGTCTTTTGAGGTGGCATGGATGGGAAGTTTGGCTGCTGGAAGGTTCAGCTGTTCTCTGGTTAAAAGTTCAGGCTTTATACAGCTGCCACCATCTCCTAGACTAATTTTGCCTCCAACTGATCACCAACCCACCAGAGCAAAACTGAGCCCCTCATGGGAACTAGATCTTGCTCACAGAATCATAGAATTGTTTCTGGTGGAGATGACCTCTGAGTTTGTGAAGTCCAAAAGTCAACCTGGCCATTAAACCATGGTCATTAAACTATGTCCCCAAGTGCCATGTCCACACATTTCTTGAGCACCTCCAGGGATGGTGACTCCACCGCCTCCCTGGGCAGCCTGTTCCAATGCCTGACCACTCCTTCAGTGAAGAAACTGTTCCTAATATCCAACCTAAACACAGTTGCAGGCCACACTTTCAGATGCTGCACCGGGAGCAGTGTTACATCTCAGGCACTGCCAGGATCCATCACATCCCTATTGGGGCATCTCTCTGGCACCACATCTCTGAAAAAACCCCAGTTTTCCCTGTTGATGGGGGCTGGGATCTGCTAAAGCTTTCCACACCCCTCCCTGCCGGGGCTGCTCAGGGAGCTGGAGCCCAGATGGTCTGGACAGATTATGGCAGCCTCCAGGGCTATCCATCCCGGGCTCTTTGGCAGGCCTGAATCCCCTCCAAATGACAAAATAAATAAAATCTCTCAGCATTAAATGCTGGGAAGCCCAGGAAAAAGCTGAGTACACAATGAAGATAAATATATGGTTAAATAACCTCTCTAACAGTATTTCTCTAAAATGCCTCCCTAAATAACTCCAAGCAAAAGGCTCACTCTGTCCTGATTACCCTCAGTTGGGGGAAGACAGTCTGCATCAAATCAGTACCATCAGCTGATTAAAATGAATTAAACCCAACAGCAAACAATTCCCAGAACATCCTCTCTCCTTTCCAGTTCTGGGCCTACATAAATGTAACAACAAACCATCTAACACCCGAGAGCAAACACAGCCCAAAGTCACCATGGGATGAGGATGAAGGAGGTGAGGAGGACCTGGGGTGGAGTGTGAGAGTTAGATAGGATGGGGTGGAAGAACTTGGCCACAGTTGTCCCCTGGAGTGGTGGCAGGAGCAGATGTAAAAGGGATGAAGGGAATGCTGATCAATTAAAATCACAGAATCACAGAATGCCAGGGTGGAAGGGAACCCAAGGAGCCAACCTTTCTAGGTAACAATATAGTTGAAATGAGATGGACCAGCACCTGTTAAGTTTTAAACTCTCCAATGTAGGAGAATCTACTGCTTCCTTTGGGAGAGGATTCCAGTCTCTAATTGTTCTCATTGGGAAACATTTTGTTCTGGATTCCAATCAGAATCTCCCCAGCAGTAACTTGTGCCCATTGCCCCTTGTCTTTTCTGTGGGACTCCTTGTAGAAAGGAAGTCTCCGTCCTCCTGGTAGCCATGAGGAGAGGCTGAGGGAGCTGGGATTGTTTAGCCTAGAGAAGAGGAGGCTCAGGGGAGACCTTATTGCTGTCTACAACTACCTGAAGAGAGGTTGTAGCCAGGAGGGGATTGGTCTCCTCTCCCAGGCAACCAGCACCAGAACAAGAGAACACAGTCTCAAGCTGCACCAGGGGAAGTTTAGGCTGGAGGTGAGGAGAAAGTTCTTCACCGAGAGAGTCATTTGCCATTGGAATGTGCTGCCCAGGGAGGTGGTGGAGTCACCGTCCCTGGAGGTGTTCAAGAGGGGACTGGACGTGGCACTTGGTGCCATGGTCTAGTCATGGGGTCTGTGGTGACAGGTTGGACTTGATGATCTTTGAGGTCTCTTCCAACTTTGGTGATTCTGTGATCCTTTGTGTGCTGGTCCATGGTAATAAGGCCTAAGCCTTCTCTTCTTAATGCTGAACAAACCCAGTTCTCTCAGCCTTTCCTCATATGACAGGTCTGCCAGTCCTCAGATGAGCTCCCCAGCCCTTCACCTCTTGAACAGTCCCTTTCTTGAAAGGCTGGAATCAGCTAAAGTGACTTTTTAGTCTCTCTCTCACAATTTTGTTCTATTTTTAGGATGCCCAGCACACCCTTGTGGTCAACGTGTCCAAAGGAAAGTGCAAAGCCACAAAGTTCAAGCGTCAGACAGATAAATTCATCCCAAAAGAAACACTGCATTGAAAGCCAATAGGAGATCAGAATCAGAATGAGAATCAGAATCAGTCAGGGTTGGGAAGGGACCACAAGGATCATCTAGTTCTAACCCCCCTGCCATGGGCAGGGACACCCCACACTAGATCAGGCTGGCCAGAGCCTCGTCCAGCCTGGTCTTAAACACCTCCAGGGATGGGGCCTCCCATCCCAGCATGTTTCCAGAGGAAACATGCCCAGCAGCATTACTGGTGAACATCAAGGAGAAGGAAATGGTGGGAAAAACTGGGAGTTTGGTACCCTGCACAGGTACCCTTCTTCCCCATCAGAACAAGCTCCTTTGAGTAGTGGAAAAGCCTCTGATACCCCTGCTCCTGGCACCTATTTTTTAGCTTGTTTCCATTCTCTCCATTATTCTCTCAATAACTACATAGCAATTGTTCGGTCTTACCAGGCGCCACAGGTCAAGGTGCTCCAAGGTCCTCCCCAGCTTGAGGCTGAACAAAAGGAAGCCTACACTAGACCGACGAAAGAGAAAAGTGCCAAAATAGTTGGGGTAGGGGCACATCCTCCACCAAAGCTATGGTGGTGATACTGCTGTGATGTCCCCATGGTCCCCCAGTGAGACAGCTGGAGAGTTTTAGGTGGTGGGGTAGAATCATTAAGGTTGGGAAAGACCTCTAAGACCACATTTCCAACCAGCAAGCCAGGTTGCCAATGCTTCTTGGACACAAACCCACCCTGTCTCAAAGGAGAGTCTAATTACCATCTCTAATTACAAAGAAGAGTAAATCACCCAGATTCTTTTCCTTTATTTTGGCCTTTGCTGAGTGTCTTTGATATAATAAAGAAGCAGCATTGACAGCTGAAGGATCCTGATGCTTTAATGACAGCCTATTCTGAGACACCAGAGCTGCAACTCAGCACTTCTAGAAGTTGTAACAACTCTTGTAAAAGCTACTCACTGTCCAAGAAGTTGTAAACACTTGTCTCCAAGTATAAGGGGAGCATGACTCCTGGAGGGGTGTGCTGGGGTGTGAGCATCCCTGCCACCCAGGAAAAGATCATAAGATGCTCAGCATCCAACTCTGTGGGATGGGCAGGGATGGGGGGGGGGGGAGAGCTCAGCATCAGCAGAGTGTTTTTTCCCTCCACCTCAGCTCATTTCAGCCATGCCAGAAAAAGAACATTTAATTCTCTTAGAGGGTAGCTTGTTCCTCTAGGAGATGTAGAGTTGTCAAAAATGCCTACATATATAGGGAAGAATTTCTGCTTTTTCCCTCTGTCCCTCTCCAGTTTTCCAGCACCAGGACATTCCTGCATCATCCTCACCCTTAAAGCCAGCAGAACGCCACCACGAGTGTTCACAGGAGCAGCGTGCATGCTATGCATGTCTGCAGATGTATTTTGGAGCATCCTTTCAGGGGGCAAGGTGATGTGATTAATCATGCAGTCTTGTCGAGGGCTCATGAAAGGTGGAGGGGAGGCAGCGTGGTGCTGGGTTGCAGTGCCTGGCTGCCGCCAGGAATAAGAGCTGAGGTGCCACTCGCTTTGTTTCAAAAAGCTCTTTTGATTCGGGCCATAAAATTAATGTCTGAGCAGAGAGCTGGGGAAATGGGAAGCTGTATAAAGCCACTTGGCACTTGGCAGGGAACTGAGATGAGCTGCGTTTGGGAGATGCTGGGTTTTGATTGTATTTCTTCCCCCTCTGGAGATGCCAAGCACCCTGGCACAGTGGGTACCACATCCCCATCCCTCTTCCCTGCAGTCCCAACTCTTCCTAACTTCCAGCTCCCCACTGCTGATCTCATCTCGCTGCATATTTATCCACCTTGCTTCTCTTGATTTCCCCATCACTTTTATGTTTATCTAACCCTCCAGCAACTCTCTGCTTTGTTCAGTGTCTCTTCTTCCCAGCCTCTGCCTTGTGCTCCTGATTAGAGCTTCACCTATTTGTATTCTTAACCTTTGCCTCTCTTTCCTCTGTTACTTTAATCCATGCATCAATCTTCTTTATGGCTTCCACCATGCTGCTTATCTCAGCTGCATTACTGGTGAGCTGATATAGCCCTATATCTGTGACCTCTCTCCTAAACCATCAGCTCTGGCTCCTCTGGGCAGAAATGTGTGGTGGGAAAAGACCTGTTGGCACAGAAGCACAAACTGCAGAAGCTCAGCATCCCACCCAGGGGATGCTTCTCCTCCCCAACACAGTTTTTGCCTCATTTTGGGGGTTAGGCTATGACTGGAGAGGCTTAGCCCTGCACACAAGCATCAAGAAACCTGCAGCTGTCATACATGCGCCAGAGTACCAAACATCCTGCATCTCTTTGCCTTGGGGTGCTCAGGACCTGACCACACCACAGAGGACAGTGGGTCTGGGGAGAAAGCCCACACTTCAGTGTGGCTGCTAGACTGGTAGCTGGGGCAGCTTTCCTAGCTCTTGGCAGCTGAAATTCAAGCCTGGAGGATCATCAGCGGAACATCATCAATTAGTCGCCCCATTCCTACACCCCACTGGCTGCTCCTGCACCACAGTTCCAGGCTTCAACATCCCTATTTCCACCCCCCAAAGCTGCTTTGTGAGGTCCACCATGGCTCTGCCTATAATTTTCCCACCTCCTCTCCCTCCCTGGACGGTGGGAATTTTCCTCTTGCTGATTCATGCCTCCGTCATGTCATTTTTTTTTAGCACCGATGCTGACTGCATTCACCCCAGGGAGAAGCTCAAACCCCACGCAGCTGCTTTAGGGACTGGCCCTCAGCCAGCCATGTGCTACCAGTGCAGCCAGCAATCTGCACCTGTGCTGAGCAAACCCAAACCTCTCCCAGCACTGGGATAAAATAAGGGTTCATTTTTCCCCTGCTGCCATGCCCTCAATCATAGAATCATAGAATGGTGTGGGTTGGAAGAGACCTCTGGAGATAGTAGAGTCCAACAACCCTGAAAAGCAGGACCTGCTAGAACAGGTCACACAGGAATGCATCCAGATAGCTCTTGGAAGGAGAGCTATCCAGATAGCTCCAGAGAAGGAGACTCCACAACCCCTATAGGCAGCCTGTTCCAGGGCTGTGTCACCCTCACATTAAAGAAGTTTTTTTCTCATGTTGAGGTGGAACTTGCTAGGGTCTAGATTGTATCCATTGCCCCTTGTCCTATCACAGGACACCACTGAAAAGAGACTGTCCTCTTCTTCTTGATACCCACCCTTCAGATATTTATAAACATGAATAAGATCTCTCAGCCCTCTCCAATATAAACAGCCCCAGGACTCTCAGTCATTCTTCATAAGAGAATGTTCCAGTCCCTGAACTATCCTTATGGCCCTAATCAACTCTGTGCTTCCATCTGAGATCCCATGCTGGGAGCAGCATGCCTCAAACTGAAGAAACCCCCACCTTTTTAGTACAAAAAAGTCTCAAGAAGGATCCTACTCAAGCTGCCACCATCCCAAATCCCATTCATTTCAGCATCCCTGACAACCCCCCTTGCCTAGCAGTAATCCTGCCTCCCACCAGCAAGGTATAACAGGACCAGACACAAGACCTCAGTGCCCAGGAGGCAATTCCCACCTGGCAAAGGGATCCAGTGGTCTTTGCAATTGGCTCTGCTGATGCAGGGTTTCTGCAGACATCCAAGGAGTGGCTCCTCAAATCCCACTAGCATAGAGGAATGACTGTGGGATACTTGGTTCCCTGCAGGGTGGGGATGAAGGAGCAGCCCATGAGAAGGAAGAACAGGATGTGGTCCATTCCTGCTTTTCCCTGGGATGGTGGCACATCCCTACAGCCAAAGCCTCTCAGTGCCTGTGCCTCAGTTTCCCTAAGGAAACGGAATAAACACAATAAGGAATTCCCTGAATAGAGTGGAAAAAAAAAGCAAGTTTGGGACTTTGCCTTCCTATTTGCTCCAGCACCCAGAAAGACTCATGCAGCTGCCCTGCATAAACCCTGCTCCTGACATGTGCTTTGTGCTGCCCTACAAGCAGGGAGTCCTCCTGGAGTGGAATGAGTTTGGAAGGTCTCAGCCCCACTGGTGTGCTCCCCACATTGCTCTCCTTGCTGGCAAAGGCTGCCTGTACCCTGCCCTGGATGGGAAAACCCTAGCAAGCTGCCTGGGTGCCCCCACGGTCCCTGTGGCTATCCCAGGGGACATCTCCCCTTTCCCTCATCATCCTGGTGAGTCCAGAGCATAATTAGTGAGCAATGAGCCCCACAGTCACAAAGTCAGGGTGGCTTTAGCTCCAGCTGCTCTGCTGTGGTACAAATTACAGGGAAATGGGAATTTTGATATTCAGCTGCATCACTGTCATTAGGGATAATCAAGAGATGCCCCTAACTGGGACAAGGCTGTGGGGTGCAGGGAGGCAGGCTGGGGAATGAGTATGCAGTAATTACTGAGTAATTACAAAGTAATGAGGAGTGATTAACAGTGCTGGGCTGTGATGGAGCTGGATGGCACTTGTAGCCATGGGCTTGGGACACCGCAGGGCGCCAGCAGCCAGCCTGGGGACTGACTGCAGCACAGGGGGGTGTGGGCAGCTGCCAGGCTACCGCCACCCCACAAAATATGATAAAATGCATTTCCTCCTGTGAGCAGGAGCTTTTTACTGGGATCAGCTCATGCTGGAGGCCAGGAGCTGGAGCTAGGCTCAAAGAATGGTTTGAGCCAGAAGGAACGTTAATGATCACGGAGTTTCTCCCCTCCTGCCACAGACAGTGGACACCTTCCACTAGACGAGGCTGCTCAAAGCCCCATCCAGCCTGATCTTAAACATTTCCAG
Organism: Picus viridis; assembly: GCA_033816785.1. Taxonomy (NCBI): domain Eukaryota; kingdom Metazoa; phylum Chordata; class Aves; order Piciformes; family Picidae; genus Picus; species Picus viridis. The sequence continues at coordinate 26,116,483 of CM066588.1, forward strand.
GGATGATACCTGGCTCTGGGCTTGTCCCAGGGCATACACTGAAGGTTTGGGTTTGTGGAGGTTTTTTCCCTTCTTTGCTTTAAAACATTTGTTTCCAAGTGACCATAGCAAAAGAAGGGAAGAGAAGGGATGCAGCTCCCTGGAGATGATGGTTGGAGAAGGGCTGGCAGCATCTACAAGTGTCATGAGTTTGCAGCACCTCTGCCAGGCTGAGCCCAGGGCTGGTGCAGATGCAGCTCACAGGGAGGGCAAAGAGCCAAAAGCTTTGTACTCTGCAGAGCCTTGGGGTGATGCAGCAAGCCAGGAAGCTCCCATGCTGAGGACAACCCAGCCATTGGGATGTCCTGCATAGCCATGACCCACCAAGCCCTAGGGATCCCTGCAACTTGTGAGCCTGAGCCAGCAATGAACTGCATTAGTGTCTCCCATCTCATTTGGAGTGAATGTTTTTGTCAAGGTCAAGCAGTGGGGAAGGTCTTTCAGTAGCTGTCTGCAGGATTTGGGAAGAAATCTCCCCCCAAAAGTTGACTTTTCATTCCAGTTTAATTTTCACCCCTGTTGAGGGTGGCTGGTCCTCCCTCCTGAGCCTGCTCTGGTTTGCCACCCTCAGATGCAGGAATTATTCCTGGATGGCTGTCAGGGCCTGGGCACAGCCACGTCAGCAGCTTAGTGGGATCTGAGGGAGGATTAGACACCAAAGGGGATAACAAGAGTGGATCACAGCTTAGAGAGGATAAGAGGCTGCTGTGCATCAGGGCACGAGGCAAATACTAATTGCCCGGGGTCAGGGTGGCATATTCCTTCTAGGAGGGTGACTTGTGGCCATGGGTAGGGTGCTTCTGTGTACCATGGGTGCACCAGCAAACTGCTGTGGCCACAGCTTGCAGCCAGCACTGTTCCCTAGAAGCTAAGGTGAGATTTTGAAAGGCTGAGAGACCTGAGGCTGTTTAGTCTGGAAAAGAGAAGGCTGAGAGGAGATATTATTAATGTTTATAAATATCTGAAGGGTGGTGTCAAGAAGAAGGGGACAGTCTCTTTTCAATGGTGTCCTGTGATAGATACAATGGATACAAACTGGACCACAGGAAGTTCCACCTCAACATGAGGAAAATCTTCTTTACTGCAAGGGTGATGGAGCACTGGAGCAGGCTGCCCAGAGAGGCTGTGGAGTCTCCTTCTCTGGAGACTTTCAAGACCCATCTGAATGTGTCCCTGTGTGACCTTCTCTAGGTGATCTTGCTTTGGCAGGGGGTTGGACTCAACTATCTCCAGAGGTCCCTTCCAACTCCTACCATTCTATGATTCTATGATTTCCCCCCAGTTCCGGTAGAGAGGAGTGGAGGTACCTGTGTAAAAAGTACTCCAAAGTGAAAACGAGTTTTCAGGGAGCATCTCCAGCTTGTCATCAGTTAATAGATTGATTTATACCCCAAAGAATTAGATCTGTTCTAATTCCCTTGGTGTCCTGTTTAATATGCCTCTGAGTGATGGCATTGACTGGGTGAATGATGAGTACTGCTGGTTTCTGCAGCGGGGTGTTGCCCAGATACACTTATTTTAGGAGGAAAGGAGCCCACACTGGAGTGGATCCCAGCAGCCTTCTCCACACCAGATCTGCAGGTCCCACACATCCTCCACAGCAGGAGCAGGCAGCCTAGGTACGGGTGGAGGGATGTGTCTCAGCATCCTCTGCCTCCAGGAACCAATTTGGGATCCTGATCCCTGTCACCCATGAAGGACTGTCCCACTGGGTGGGTGGGGTGGCCCACACACCACAGCGAAACAAGAGGTCTGTCTGCACTCCTGGGGAGGGGAATAAATGTTACCACTGCCAACCTGCTGTGATTGATGGCCTCATGTCAAGTGGTAGCCTATTAAAAACACCATCAGTAGCCAGGCTGCTGCAGGCCATATCACAGAAGGTTAGAGGTTGGAAGGGACCTCCAGAAATCATCGAATCCAACCCCCTGCTAAAAAGCACAATCACCCAGGGCAGTCTACACAGGAATGCATCCAGGCAGGTTTTGAAAGTCTCCAGAAACTAGGGCAGGGGAGAGATGTCCCTGCTGACACCACCTGGGCACTGGTGCTGTGGGTTGGATCCTCCTAAGGGTGGGGGCACTTGGGGATCCACATGGAGCTAGATGGCTTCAACTCAGTGCTGTGTGGGTGAAGACTGTGCTGAGAGCAAGTCCTCCACTCATCCACTGCTCTGTAGCGTGGTCCCTGACTATACATGCTGGTGGCATCACCACTCTGACTCAAACCCTGCTGAATTTGGACAAAGAGCACTTCTCTGGTGCTGGGGACATGTGAGGACCATCAGCCATAGGCTGCTTAACAGGCTACTCCATTCCCCCCATACCCAGCCAGGCTGTTCAGGACCTGGGCACAAGGGAGCCTGCCAGCAGGACGCTTACGTGCGGGCTGCAGCGATGGCGCACACGTCCCCACCTCCAGCTGTATGGAAAATCCAGATAATGCCTTATTCTTCTCTGTGGGATGATCAGCTCCAGCTCTGCTCCACTCCACCCAGCCTGGGGCAGGGGAAAAGAGGTTCACTTCCAGCTGAATCAAACAATCAGAGAATCATTAAGGTTGGAAAAGACCTCTGAGGTCATCAAGTCCAACAGCACCATTCCCACTAAATCACATCCTGAAGTGCCATGGCCAGATGTTTTTTGAGCTCCAGGGATGGTGACTCTGCTACCTCCTTAGCAGACTGCTCCAATGCCTGACCACCCCTTCAGTAAAGACATTTTCTCTACTATCCAAACAAAATCTCCCCTGGCACAACTTGAGGCTATTTCCTCTCATTCTGTCACTTGTCGCTTGGGAGAACAGACTGACCCCTGCCAGGCTATAACCTTTCAGGGATTTGTGGAGAGCTGAAGGGAGGCACATACCTTCACCAGTTCCCAAGTTATGCTCATCATGGACCTCATCTTGCTGCTTGCCCAGGATCTAGGTGCTCAGCTCCTTGGTGGTGCTCCAAATCCAGTTTCTTCAGCTGGATCTTGCTCTGCCATCAGCTTCACAGGATCCCATGTGAGGATTTCTCCTCCAGTTATGCTGGAGCCCAAAGGGGATGTGCAAGGGCAGGAGTGAAAGACTGCACAGCTCCTTCCTGGGAGCCAAGATTATGGACTGAGGCCAAAACACAGCTGAGTGAGAGATCACCTGGGACTTCATGGGTATTTTTAAGACCAGATGTAAAACCCAAGCCCTGGCGATTTACAGTCATTAAATGTCCCCAGGTTCATTCTGCAAAGGGTAGGCACATTAACCCACTGGCCCTGCTGCCCTCCACTAACCACATCTTCATCATACAAATTCCCTTGACATTTGAAACTGCTCTTTTTTCCCAAACCCACTGCCTGCTCTTTCTTCCCACTGTAACATTTCAAGGCTGGCCGTTTCCTCCTTGTCTTTCCCAAGCATCTTAGAGCATCGAGCATAAGCATGACTCCATCGCAAAGAGATTAATTTTTGCTCCTGAAACTGCAGGGAAGGGAGGTGGGCAGAGCATCACCCCTGCCAAGGCTCACCACTGCCTGATCTTCCTTTGCCACCTCTCCTGCCAGCTCCCATTTCCATGGAAACCTGCCCTCCTCCTGCCTGCACTCCTGTTAATTTAAGGAAACCAGTTGCTTTCTGCTCCCAGAGGAGCTGCTTGGACTGGCTGGAGATATCCCACTGGGGCAGAAAGTGATGTCCCACTTCTCACTGATACCCAGGAGCCCCTGCCTGACACTAAAAGGGCCTCAGGGTGGGTATGTGTCCCTAGTTCTGCTCTCTGGAACCTTGAGCAGGGAAGGGCTGGATTCTTACTTAAGTCTGCCCCTTTCATCTCCTCTCCCCGCTCCTGGTCCTCTCCCTGCCTGTCTCTTCTCTGCCAACCCTCCTTATCTCTCATTCTCCTGTCCCTCTCACCAGCTTTGTTTACATCAGTAAAACACTTGTCCAGGTCAAACACGGTTTCCTGATAAACACATTTCCATTGATTGTCGGGAAGAAAATCCTCAAGAACAGCAGATTCTTTGCTCTAAGGATCAATAGCACCTCAAGATCCCTCTTATCCCTCACCCCCAGCCCTCCAGAGAACAGGAGAGTGTGTTTTGGAGACCTTCTCAGGGTTAAGGCAGGAGGGATCCCCTCTTGCAGGTATGGGATGTAAGATATGTCACCCAAAGCAGATAAATGATATCATGCACCTATAAATCCACCTGGGAGACAGAGCCGAGCTGACCCCTTCCTTGCACCACCAATTTAATTGGTCCTGCACCACCTCCAGCTGCTTCCCCAGGCAAGTTCCCCAGTGCACCTGTGCCCATATCCCTGTGTTCGACCCACTGAATCCCACTCCTCTTTCTGGGGCTGCCCACACATCCTCATTTCCTGCTGGAAATGAGGGATGCTTTGGCACTGCCAGAGCTCTTTCACCCGGCCCCGTGGATGGGAACAGCAGGTGAGGTGCTGCTGTGCAGCGCCCTGCGATGGCTGGAGTCCCACAGGCCGCTAATGCACTTGCAATGGAGAGGCTCCTGTGTTGCTCCAGCGAGTGATTTAGCCATAAAGCTGCAATCAATACAGAGAAATTTGAAGAGATTAAGGCTTATGCTTCTGCTGCCAAAGAGCTGCTGCTCCCCATTGGGGTATCCCCTCCCACATTGCATCTGCTGCTGTGGAACCTTGTGGATGAGTCATGTGGCTGGGTACCCATTGAAACCCCACCAGGTATCAGTAGGGTTCACTCCAAAGGGCTTTTTGAGACTAAAAATGCTGAATGACACAAAATGCACTGTGCAGAAGGAGGCTTCACCCACCCGTCCTGTCAGTGGGTCACCTCCTCGATGGCAGAACACGCACAGAGCAATGCTAGGAAGCATCTCTGCCCAGTGAGCCTCACCCTTTGGTGTGAGGAGGAAACAAATTCAATTAGAATAATAAATAATTAATGATAATTAGTAAATACATAAAAATGATAATTAAAAATTTAGGCTGGGAAGAAACCAGCCCAAAGTGCTCCACATGGCCCCTATAAACTGCTAGAGCTTTGCCCCAGGGGAGCCAGCCAAGTGCTGCATGGTGGAGCAGAAGGAGCTGTAATGAATTCAAAGTTCTGCTGGGCTTTAATAAAGTCCTTCTGCAGAGGCTATTAAGGGAAATAAGATGAGAAGTGAAAGTTTGTTATGGATCAGAAACGGTCTAGAAGACTGAGAAAAAGATAAAAGAGATGAGCAGTGAGTGATGAAGGCATCTCATGGAGTGGTGAATCTAGGACAGCCATGGGGAGATGCCCCAGGGAGGGGTGGAAAGAGGAGTGGCTGGACCACATAGGGGACTGCGGGAGGATGGGCAGTGCTCCTCCTCAGGAGCTGGTCTGGTTTGAAAGCAGAAACTGAACCTCATTCATCCCCAGTGTGGGTGTTCATTCAAAATGAAAGCTGCCTTTGATGATGAAGATGCTGATGCCATCTCCCTCCTGGCAGAATCCAGCCTGTGCATTAACAGTATAGCCCTTAACACACACACCCCCGCCCCCAGAAGGCTGGGGTTACCCCTGCTTAGCCTTACTGATGCCACCAGACACCCTGCTGATGGTGGGAGCCTGTGTACCCTGTGTACCACAGCTCCATCATGTACCACTGCTCCATCATGGATTTTCACTCAGCTCCTGCCCAATTTTCAACCCTCAGTGGTTTGTGGGGTGCTTTGCAGATTCCATGGGGTCATCCCTGCTTCTCCTCAGGGCACAAGCTTCAGGTCTAACCCTTACTGAGAGAGTGAGAATGACCTTTCCTAAAGGCAAAACAACCCCCTGGAGCATCTGGGAATCTGGGGAGCTTACATCCCACCAGGCCTCCGTAATCCCACTCACCTTCATGCCTCCGAGCCCCCGGTGCGAGCACGGCAAAGCCCTGGCACCTCCCAAACCCTGCCCTGCTGGGATGGATTTTTTAAATTGGATTGTGACAAACATTTAATAGCTAATAGAGCTCACACCGGCACAGTTAATTAACAAGGTGACTAATCCAATTCACTTGTGGGAGTGCAGGAAAAGAGGAGTGGGAGGGAGGGAGTCTTGGTGGGTGGCAAGGGATGTGGGTTGTACAGTGGTGGGGAGGGTGCAGGAGATGGGGAAAAGGCAGCTCAGCTGCTATCACCCTTCATTTCATTTTGTGTGCGTGCACAAATTATGAAGATGGACTTTCTCCCCCGTTTTCTCCTCCCCTTGCAAGTGCTGGAGATGGTGGGTAACTGCTGAGACATCTCAGGCTCCCTATGAACGTCACTTGGGTACCAAGGGTGGAAATCTTGTGGTAGGGCAGGGCAGGTGCTGGCAGCCTGCCTGGAGCTTGGTCATGGACATGCCCGTAGGCAAAATCTTGCTTTTTGATTTTAAAACACACCTCCCGCTCAGGCTGATTTTGCAGCTCTGGATAGGATGCCAAGACCTGGACACCCCAGAGCATCCCCTCTCCTCACAGGACCCTGCTGTGGGGCCAGTCCCAGGCACGTCAGCTGGCAGAGCCAGCAGAGCCAGCTGTGGCAACATCTGTATGCCACTCACTCCTAGTCCCCCCAGAGTTGATAAATAAAACAAGCGGAGTTATTTTGGCCCCGGGGACAGGGCTGTCTCCCGGAGCACAGAGCTGCTCTTTCTCTGTCCCTCTGTGGCGCCAGAGTTCATTGTTATTCCCCAGTGGAGAACAGGACGTGGATTGAGCTGAGGTCCCCATCTGTGGCGGGCAGCGGGAGAGAGACTCTCTTCATATGAGAGCCCAGCATCATCAATGGTGCTTTTAAAGGAAGCCTCAGGGGGAAACAAAAGGCCGGAGCAGGGAAGAGCGTGTGGGCGAAGCCGGAGAGGGATGGAGGGGACGAGAACAGAGACAGAGTAGAGAGGGGAGCAAAGGATGAGCTGGAGAGGAAGATGAGGGGGAATACAGAACTGAAGCAGCTCCATGTAAACCGTGTTTCCTGCTGAAAACAGGGCAGCTGGAGGAGCTCGAGATGCAGTGCCATGAGTGCTGGGTACCTGGCATGCTGGTAGCATTGCCTGCCTCCAGCTCAGCCCTTGCACACTGCCACCCACCCAGCAGGGAAGTGTCCTGCACGTTAATCAGTGTCCTGCTGTAATTAGTCTTCATTAGGCACGGCTAGCAACAGGAGATGCAACTTTCAAATCAAAGAATCACAGAATTGTTTTGTTTGGAAGAGACCTTTCAGATCTCAGAGGCAAATGGTTAACGTGGCACTAAACCGCGTCCCTCAGCACCACATCTACACAGCTTTGAAACCCCTCCAGGGATGAGGACTCCACCACTGCACTGGGCAGCCTGTTCCAGGGAATGGCAACACTTTGGGGCAAGAAATTGTTCCCAATGTACAGCCTAAATCTTCCCTGGTGCAACCTGAGCCTGTTTCCTCTTGTCCTATTGCTTGTTCCTTTGAATAAGAGGCCAACCCCACACCTTGATCCAACCACTCGCTCAGAGTGCAAGCTCAGAGAGCAAGAAGGTCTCCTCTGAAAGCGACAAGTGAATGGGTTGAAACTGAGAAAGCAAAAGAAAAATCCAGCCCAGAGGGAAAACAACCAATCTACTTCTGCCCAGGGATGGGCTGGGGCCAGCAGCACCCATGAACAACACCAAAACCACTCACTGGGACCCCATCAGATGTCCCAGGGTGTACAGGGTGATGGGTGTACCCCAGCCAGACATGAGGTGACAGCACTGAGTAATTAGTGAGGAATTACATGGAGGGCTCACCCCTCCTGTGGCTGGGAGTGAAGAATCCCCCGGGGTGCTCCCTGCATCATTCTCCCTTGCAGGAAATAATTACTAAAGTTAAAATTATTTACTAAATGAGGCGATTCTCGACATGCTCTCCGAGCTGGCTGCCCAGTTTGCTTTGGTGCTAGTGCTACATAATAGATTAACTGTGTAATTAAAGATAAGTTTAATGCAAAGGGATTTGTTTTAGGTCTCCCTGCATAAGCACCTCTTCCAAAGACACACTAGTGCTGAGCGAGGGGCAAGAAGAGGCTGAACCTTGCACCGTGAGCACAAACAGGCAATGCGCTGATCCCCTGTGCCAAACATCAGGTCCTGTCCCCCTGGGAAGCCCCTCGCTCCCCTCAAGGGACAACAGCCGGGTCGAACCAAATCAATCTGCGTTTTAATTACTAGCTGTGGGGGTGCTGAGCTGTCTGCGCTGCCAGCTCAGCCGCCCGCAGCTCAAACTGCCTCCGGGGAGCTCCCTGCTTGTCCCTTCTGCTATTTAGCAGGGACCTGCTCCTGGCTGTAGTGCTCGGCAAGGCCAGGCTGCAAATCCTTGTGGGGATTAGAGTGCTCATCCATCCCCCCCCCCCAAAAAAAAAAAAAACCCAAATAAAATAAGGAACATTTAAAAAGGCACTTTTGGAATCCACATTTTCAGTAGTTTCTGCTGACTAGTGCAATTTCAGCCAAAAAAAGGAAGCAGCTGGAGAGCTTCAGTGGGAAACGTTTCCCTGTTGGAGAAGATGCTCTAGGACTACAACGGCGGGACTTGAGCTTCAAGGGTGGGCACCATGAAGGGCTTCCTGCTTGCTCAGCCATCTTGCACCCACTGCCCTGCTCCAGCATGGTGCAGGCAGGGCTCAGGGGTCACCTCCCCTGCTAGTGTTGAGCTCAGAAAGCCAAAGCCCAGCCTCTCCCCATGACAGCTGCTGGTGGAAGCAGCCATCCCCACATGCCTGCCTGTGCCCACAGGCAGCCCAGTGTGGTCCAAATGCACTGGTATTGACTTGGCAATCAATTTTCAAATCCCAGGCAGCTGGCCCAAGGAAGAGTAATTACAGTGGCCAGCCATGTGCTCCAGCTAATGTAAATGGAGCAGTTTCCCCTTGGGATATTACTTTGCATTCCATGATGGAGGGCTCTAAGAGAGCAGTGGTGGGCAGGCAGAGTGAAGGCTGTCTGCATACAATCACCACATTGTTTAGGTTGGGAGAGACTGTTAAGATCAAGTCAAATCGTTAACCCAGCACTGCCAGGTTACCACTAAGCCATGTCCCTTAGCACCACATCTCCACAGCTTTGAAGTCCATCCAGGGATGGGGACTTCACCTTGGGCAGCCTCTTTCAGGGCTTGACAACTCTTATGGGGCAGAAGTTATTCCAAACTAAACCTCCCCTGGTGCAACTTCAGACTGTTTCCTCCTGTCCTATCTTGTCCTGTTTTCCTCTCTCCAGGGAGGATGTCTGCACTTTGGAGTGAGACACAGCCCCCACTGGAGTGGACACAGCACTCCACTCCCCAGACATCTCTCCAGCACTACAGCTCCACATGATCCCAAGTGGGATCTTCTCCACAGATGAGTGAGAGCAAGAGGAGGGAGCTGCCCTGGGGATGCAGGCCAGGAAGCGAAAATAATTTCTCCCTTCTCTGATGCCTCTCATGAATGGAAAGGACGGAGGGACACAACCCCTTGCCTCTGTCTGACCCCTCTCCTGGAGGACAGCTGTTACCAAAAGACATTTCTACACTAGGAGTAGCTACATGTACTTTATTTCCCCAAAGCATGGGGGATTTTGAGATCTCCTCCAAGAGAAGAATTCCGACTGAGCCAAGGAAGTGAGTGGGTTGGCAACATCCCACACCCACCCAGACACCAGTTAAACAACCCTGAATAATTCCTCAAACAACAACCCACACGGCCACACACTAGCAAGAGGCTTCAAATCTTGTCCTCTTGTGGTGCCTTGCTGTGGAAGACAAACACCGGGGCTCTGCCTGCCCTGGGACAGAGATGGGGAGCAGAAGTGCTTGCCAAAAAGCTCTTATTTAGCATAAAAAGCCAAGAGAAGGGTAAGGGGAAAGCAGTAGGTAGAAGCTGGGATGGGTCCTAGCTTGGCCTGGGTCAAGCTTCCCCCAAATCCCAGAGCATAATGAAAAATATTGAGATGAAGATCTCTGCTCACCTGACCTCCTGGAGACAGGGACTGCAGTAAAGCCTCTATCACCTCCACTCTCCTTTTTTTCTAGGAGCTTGGGAAGACCTGGATGCCTTCCTACCCCCAGCCACCTCGAGGGATGCTCGTGTCCCTGGAATTTCCACCCCACCAGCAAATCGAGCAGGATACTAAACCCCAAACCCATGAGGTTTTTTAGCATGGGGAGGAGGAAAGGCAGCCCACAGCCAAGACACCTCCACCTGCCCCTTGTTTTCCCAGCATCCACCAACCTGCGTGTTCAGAGCTCACTATGCTGGCTGATTGAACACACTGTGCGGCTGAAGCCAGGACACACGAGCAAAGCAGCGGCTGGCTTTCCTGCCTGCACCTTGCCAGGGCTACTGGTTTGTGGAAATAAAAGGCTTTGACATTGCAAAGCATCGAGGAAAACAGAGGAGGGGAAAGAAAAAAGAAAAGGAGAAAAAAAATAAAAAGAAAGAAGGAGCCAAACAATTACCTGCAGCTCATCAAGGAGCTGCCGGAAGAGATTGCGACGGGTAATTATAAAGGGAAAATAAAATCAGGCTCTGAGATGAGGAAGACAAGCTGGGCGGGGGAGGGGGAGAGACTGGGAAGGCACCCTGCAGCAGCCTGTGGAGGGGAGGTTTGATGCTGGGATTTTGGTGAGGATGTTCCTTTGAATATTAATTCTATTGGAGATCTCCCTGAGCAGGTCCGGAGGCCAACAGTTGGGTGGGGACATGATGTCTCAAAAAGCAGTGCCAAGCCAGCTGCCAGCTCCAGCTGCCCATCCCTGGGCTGGATCAGTCCAACTACTTCAAACTTTGGGGGTATTTCAGGGAATATTGCTATCAATTAATTGGCACAGGGATGCTGCTGGCCCGCTCAGAAGGGGCTTGCTTACCCGTGCTCCAAACCCCTCCTTCAACCAAGGAGTAGCGAGGAGGGCTGGAAGACGGATGCCCTTTCCATCCCTATGAAACCCAGTTTGAAGCAGCACCCTTTGAGGACTGCAGGAGCTGAGGCACCCAGTGGGGCCAAACGTTGACTAAAGGTCAGCTGAAATGGTGCTGGGCACCCCAGGTGCACGAATAAGGAAGGCTCAACCTGCCTTGTGATACATGAGAGAGAGCATGGGGTGGGGCAAAAATCCCTTCCAGACCAAGGGATAGACAAATGGCACATGCCAAGTTTACTTCCTATTTTCTATTAAAACTTCCTATCCCATCTTATTTCCTTAGGTTATGTCTTGCACAGCAAGAGTGACACTGGGCTGAGAGCAATGATGTGGGTTAGGGGATACCAGGAACTAATCATAGATCAGGTCCCATAGAGATCTTGAGCTTCAAACCATCAAATTCAGCAGCCACCTCTCAATAACTCCAGCCAGCAAACTGAGCATGGTTCAAGAACAGTTCCTGAGAGCTGGGAACAGCCAAAACGTCCCAGGCATTGCCCTCACTGGGATTTTAACCCCGGCCTGGGCATAGGATGCTGCTCCCCGGGCTGGGACCACCCTACAGGGAGAAGCAGCTTCTAACGACATTGACATTTAATTTCTCATTACAGGTGCAAATAAAATGAGAGAGGATTGCAGGCGACAGCCTGTCCCTGGTCTGCCTCACGCTGCCTTTATCTCTTCTGCCTGGGCAGTTCCATCAATGGATTGACTTCTTCCCCTGCCTAATCTTTGCCGCCTTTATGTTTGTTTATATAATATGGTTAAACAGCCACTTTACACCCTGCACGCTTCTACTTGCTAATTAGCATTTTGCTTGGTGTTTATGGCATTTGCTATGCACCCTGGCAAGGAAAATGGGAGCAGGGAGAGGGCTGGAAGCCCCACAGTCACCCTGTGCCTGGGGCAGGAGCTGCAGCCCCCAAACCATCCCATTGGATTTGAGTGCCTGCACCCCCTCCCCGAGCTGTGGATGACACTGTTGGCAGCCGGTTGTTGTGCAGTTGTTGGCAGCCAGAGCTGTGGCTGTGTCAGGGAAAGGTTCCCCCAGGATTTATTTCTGCCTCACAGCATGATCCTTGAGCTGCTTTAGGATTTGGAAGCCTAGAGCATCACCATCAGGGAAACGGCAGCCCTGTGGTGACAAACCATCGCTGCAACCTTCTGCCCTCACCTTGCTGCTGCTAAATGCAGTCCCTCTAAGGGGGTTTGGGGGTGCAGGACAGAGTTGGGAGGTCTCTGGGTGGTGGCCTGAGCCCCACGAGCAGCCTTGCCAGCACAGTAAGTCCAGTCTGCCCCTGTCTCCAGAGCCACTTCTACTCGTGTGGTTGGGAAACACCATCCTCAGCCCAAATCAAACCTTCCCTTCAGCCTTGCTTTGCCAGGGTTTGCAACCAGATCCCCCACACCCAGCACCAGCATGATGAGCCCTGGCAATCACCACTGTATCTTCCAGTCCTGGCAGCATGTATCTATATGTTGATCCATACCACTCTGGGACTCAGCTCTGCCCCATAGCCCCAATAAAAGCCCCAGCACCTGAGAAGCCACCACCTCTTGCTGCCCAGTTATCAGGGGGACCTGCTCCTCCTGGCAGGCAGGTAGGACTGGCGATGCTCGATGGTGCCACTCTCCCACTGAGCCCACCTGTCCAGCATCACATCCTGGGGATTCTCACCCTATCCACAGTGAGTACAGACCTGAGAGTCAGGTAAGCAGTCAGGATCATGCTCCCACAAAGGTGCAGGATAACTCTCTTCTGTCTGCCTGCCCGCCCTCCTCCTCCTGCCCATTCCCCACATTTCGGTTTCCCTGCCTGCAGACACAGGTCCCACAGGGTTGTGATGTGGGGGCAGCCAGAGGGATGCAACCAGCAGAAAGTGGTTCCCAAATCTGGCCCTTCTTTGAGACCCCAGTGCCACCACAGAAGGGAATGGGTAGTCCCAGCTGACACACAGCTAGGAGCTTACAGTACTGAGGTGTTCCCATTTCCTGCAAGGAGGGCAGGATACAGAGATACTTATTCCACCAGTGCCTTGGCAAACCCTTTGCTTCTCCAGGAAGCATCCCCCAGCCCTGGGCTCAGCCTCCTCCTTCTCTCCAGACAGATGGATTCTGCCAGATGCTTAACAAAGTACCCCTAATCAAGATGAGCCTTGGGAACACCCTTGCTGCCCCTACCTCCAGATGCTTGGTCACCTCTCTTTGCTCAGCCACGACCTCTCCAAATGAGCCTTCTACTCCCCAGCTTTACAAGTTGCAGACTCAGGGAACATCTTACAGCCCAAAGCTCTCAGACAGCCCCTTCCAGGGATCAGCTCTCCTAGAGAAAGGCACTGTCATATCTTTCAAGATATACTTGAGAAGGCAGGGGAGGAGGCAAAAATCACATTCAAACTTTGGTGGCTTGAGGCAGAAAGCTGGGGTTAAGGTTCAGCAGAGAGGTTGGGGGTCTTCGTGTCCAAATACGGGCAGCCAGGAGGGAGAGGCTGGAGCTGGGGATGCTGCTTCCCCCTGGAACCTGCCTGTGCTCAGCCCTTGGCAGAGGGGAGCCCTGGGCAGGGGGAGGAAGGGAACGGGATGAGGAGGAGAGAAGCAGCACGGGCTTTATGGGGAGAGGATGTGAATGAGCTCACCCCCCTCCAGCACTGCCTGCGAGCATGCAGCAAGAAACCTCCCCCCACCCCGAGCTGTCTCCTCTCTCCATATGACGCAGGTGCCAAGAACCAAATTTCTTTAACCTCATTCCAGCAGCAAAAAGGAACTTGCACAAAGTGCAGATAGCCTTTGTCTGTGTCGCGACGGCCCTCTCCCCCAATACCCCCCCCCAAACAACTCACCCTTTTTTCCCTGCACAACCCCTGTGGCCGGGCCGTGGAGGCGCCGCACCGCAGCAGGGAACCGCGGATCCCTTCCCACCGCCGCTCCTTTCCGCCCCACACTCCGCACCTCGCCACCCGGCCGAGGGGGTGAGGGCACCGGGGGGTACGGACGGACGACGATATATACATGACACAGGGTATATAGATATACACACACACAGAGCACAAGGGCCGGGGCGCGCCTGCCCGCGGGGCTGCGATGCGCGGAACAGCGAAGGAAGGGAGCCCGGACCGCGGAGCTCAGAGCCCTGGAGCTTGGAAGCGGAGCTTGGAACGCAGAGCTCGGACGGCGGAGCCGCGGAGCCCACAGGGCAGAATGCGGAGACCCCGAGCTTGTAGCGCGGAGTCCGAACCGCGGAACCCCAGAGCCCATAACCCGGACCGTGTAACCCCGGAGCCCATAGCCTGTTAAGCGGAGCCCCAGAGTACACAGCGCTTAGCGCGGACTGAGGAGCCCGGACCGCGGAGCCCGGACCGTGGAGCCCCAAACCCCGCAGGGCGGACGGCGGAGCCCGAACCGCTGGTCCTATAGCCCACAACACGGATCGAGGTGCCCGGACCACGGAGTCTCGAAGCTCAGACCGCGGAGCCCCGGAGCCCATAGCCCGCAGCGCGGATCTCGCACCGCGGATCCCGGAGCCCGGTAGGGCGGACTCGGAGCTGTCCACGGTGCTGAGGACACTCACCGGGCCGGGCCGGGCCGGGCCGGCGCCTCCTGCCGCCGCCGCCGCTGCCGGGAAGCAAGAGTGGGCTGGGTTGGGTTGGGTTGGATTGGGAGGGGGGGGGGCCGGCCCCGCTCCCCTCCAGCTGGGTCCCCGGGCTCGGCCTGGAGCCCTGTGTGGCGCCGGCAGCCCCGCTGCCTGCTGCAGCAGAGAGAAGCGAGCCCGGGACTGTCTCGCTGTCGCTCCTTCCCCGGTTTAAATTTCAGCAGCTCGGGTGGTTTGGGTTGTGTTGTTTTTTTTTTCTCCCTGTTTTTTTCTCCCCCTCTTGCTCTCCCCTCTCCTCCCTCCGCTTCGGGCTCTCCCAGCCACCTAGTGGGGAGAGGCGAGAGGAAAATCCCACCCGCAAACCCACGCGGTACCGCTGCATCGCCTCCCACCACCACCCCCTCCATCCTCAGCTGGTCCTCCCCCCACCACGGCCCTGCCACGGGCACGGCCCAGCACCCTTGGTTCCACGGGGAGAGATACAGCTGGGAAGAGAGAGTGGGGAAAGGGGGCATGCAACACAGAAAGATGTGCAAAAAAGTGAGCTCCAAGTCAGTTTGGCCTTGGTCTTGCTGGGATGTGAATGCAAACCAGGATGGGCATCAAAATGGTCAAAGGGTGGAACCCCTCTGCTGTGAAGCCAGGGCTTGAGAGAGCTAGGATCGTTCAGCCTGGAGGAGAGAAGGGTCCAGGGAGACCTTATTCTGAATTTTTGGTACTTAAAGGGGCTGATAAGAAAGCTGGGAACAGACTTTTTATCAGGATTTTTGCGACAGGAAAAGGGCTGATGGGTTTAAACTGAAGGAGGGAGATTTGACTAGATAGAAGGAAGAAACTTTTGACACTGAGGGTGGTGAGACACTGGCCCAGGTTGCCCAGAGATGTGGTAGATGCCCCGTTCCTGGAAACATTCCAATTCATCTTGTTTGGGGCTGTGAGCAACCTGCTTTAGTTGCAGATGTCCCTGCCAACTGCAGGGTGGTTGGACTAGATGACCTTTAAGGACCCTTTAAAGGTCTGTTCCAACCCCAAATATTCTATGATTCTATAACCTCACACAAGCAAGCGTGCATCCTGCCTCCTCTCCTCCACAAAGAAACAACCAACCAACCAAACCAAACCAAACCAAACCAACAGCAATAAAACCCAAACAAAAAACCCAGGGAGAAGGTTTCCTGCCCACATGGGAAGTTGGGGCATCAAAGCTTACCTCACTATCAGGACAGAGGAGCAGAGCACTTATGTAGCTGAGCCTTCACTCTAGTCTCTCTTTGAGGGTCACACCCGACTCCTTTCCATGCAGTGTGGAGAAGAGGCACAGCGGTCTTGCTGCTGCCTCCAACCAGCTGTCAGAGCTTGGGGAAAAGGAAAGGTAAAGGGTCAAGCCAGCAGGGGGTTTTTATATGCCCATCCTTCACTTTGTTGAGTGCTGTCCACTGCTCCTGCACAGCCAGAGACCAGCCTCACTGACAACATGGGAACCAAGCCTCCATCCCCTGTGGTCACTGCCTCAGCCACATTCTCTTCTTGGAGGTTGAGAGCCACTGAAGCCATTTGTGAATTTCTGACAAGCCCACCCAACTACCATCACTCAGCCAAAATAACACAGGGAGAGTGCTGAGGAGGCTGTAATGTTGTGCTTTACCACATCTGGATCTCTAATATCTTTTAACACCAGCACCTACCTGAATATTCTACATAATAAGCCTCCACCACAAGTAGTGCTGTTGATGGCAGAAGGTGTTTTTTTCCCCAGGAGCAATTCAATCCAATTCGGTGTACATCTTCAGACATGGCTTTCACGGGTGGCTCAAACATTTTCCTGCCAAGCAGCTCTATCAGCTGAGAGACTCCTACCCTGATACATTAAACCAGACCTTCCTTAGTCACAGTAACAAGGTGGCCCTTAAAGTATTTGTGACTCAGGAGATATGGTTTCATTTCCCACTTTCCCCACATCACTGTGGGTAAATTGCCTAATCTACCTCCTACCTCTGTAAAATGGAAGCACACTAAGAGAAGTAAAGCCCATTAATAATGATGAGATGCTTCAGCTCTGTAGGTAAGTGCCCACATAGATGCCTAAGGAGTAGCATACCTGCACCTATGTGCACAGACATCCTGCATGGAGTGAAACCCATGGCTCCGAGGGAGTAGAAAATGATTTGTCATGGCCTTAGACGCCAGAGCTAACTAAACCTGTTTGCCTTGCACTCCACAGGTGTCACCAGTGACATGGCATGCAACCTCTCAGACTCAAAAGCTTGAGTAGGAAGTCAGCTGCAAGAAAGTATTGCAGACGTACCAGCAAGGCAAAGACCACGTTCCTTGGAGCACAACGATGGATGAACACCCAAGAAGCCACATAGAAGCAACAGACTGAAATAGTTAATGTGTCCCTCTTGGTGGTCTCCTCTCAGGCTCCTTGTTGGGGTGGCAAAAAGGACCCACTTGGTCTAAAGTGCTAAAATCATGGCAGCTGGAGAAGAGGAGGTCACTGCTCTCCTTCACCTTCTGGCCATGATGACAAGCTGGAGTCAAAGGCAACATACCTGAAAGTCATGTGTTTGGCCCATGACCATGAATGAAGGTGAGTTTCTCATCCAAATCCTTTGGGGCAGGGTGGCTGGGTGTACAGCTGGCATGCTCTAATTCCCCTTGCAGTGGAGATGGAAAGCAGGGTCCAGAGCTGCCTGGGCTTAATGAGCCTGGGCTGAAGCTGAGGGGCAACACATCAAATCACTTAACTCAAACACACTTCAAAGCAAAAAAAAAAAACCTCAAAAATGGGAAACTTGCTTGTTTTGTAGCCCACAGAAGAAGCTTTCAATTGGACACCTCTAGAGGGGATTGCATGTGGCTTGCATGAGGCATAGATGGTCTGAAAGGGTCCCTGAGGACCACTCTGGGGAAAACTAGAGATCTTCATTTAGATGAAGTCTTTGGGGAGAGCATTTCAAATCTTTTTCCCTTTCAGTTTTGCTTGTGCTGTTTCCAGCTCTGTGGGGCTCTGGACCATAACCACCCTTGTAATCAAGGCACCATCACACTTCCTGAGGCTGCTTTGCTGATGCCAGAGGGACTCAAGTCTCAGCAGGACACCCCAAGGGTTTCTGTCCCTGCAGTAACACCGTGCATTAGGGAAAAGCACCCTCCAGCCAGTGACACCTCCTGGGCTGGACTGAAAACATCAGGATCCCTTCCCTGTGTGGTCCAGTCTGGGAAGATCCCAGCAGGGAGCTCCTGCTGTTTCCATCCTCCCCTCCTGCTGTTCCTCTACCTCAAATCACAGGCGTAACATCCGCCTCCCTGGATTCATGGAACAGTGGAAACTCTTCCTGTGCAGAAGGCACTGGAGAAATGGTTGCTATTTCCTCTCCTGCCTCTGATGTTGGGGATGCAAGCCCTGGGGAGAAGCTCTTCCACAGAGCTACCCATACAAAGAGAAACCACCCCTTGGCAGTGGTTGCTCCTTACATGTCCATGGAAAGGAACAGGCTGGGGGGCCCAGCCTGAATAACCAGAAAATTAAACACATCTCCATTCATCCAGGTGAGGAACTAGATGTTGATCCATTCTAGTTCCACCTATCTCAGCTGCACCTATGGGCAGGAACTGCCTTCCCCATGCGGTGACTCTGGGAAGGCTGAGCAGCCCTGGAGAGGTTTCTGGCCCACAGGACTTTCCCTGGGCAGGGGAGCACCCTGGGCACTGCAGCTGCGGTGAGTCCCATGGCAAGGATGCTCAGGGCCCTTGAGAGATACCCAGGGGCATAGGGGGTTACTTGGGGCTGTGGAAGGATTTCTGGGGATGGCCAGGGCTGTGGGAGGATGCTTGGTGATATGAGGGGGATGCTCAGGGACCTGTGAGGATGGCAAGGGATGCTGGCAGGTTGCAAGCAGGAAACTTGGGCATGCAGAGTGCCTTCTCTACAACTACGTGAAGGGAATTGTAGCAAGGTGGGTGGCAGCCTTTTCTCCCAGGTAACAAGTGATAGGACAAGAGGAAATGGCCTTTAGTTGGGTCGTTTGGGACAGGAACAGGCTGCCCAGTGAAGTGGTAGTGTCACCGTGCCTGGAGGTGTTCAGAAGATGCTTGGATGAGGTGCTTAGGGACAGTCTGACAGTTGTGCACAGGGAGATGTTCGGTTATGGTTGGACTCAATGATTGTAAGGTCTTTTCCAAACAGGTGTTTCTAGTAGCAGGCAGGGCCTGAGAACTGGCATTGTGCTAACCATCTCCTCCTCTTGCAAAACACAGCCCAAACTCTTCAGAACGCCAAGGTTCTTACATGCAAAGCAAGCTGGAAAGCTCTCCCTGCTCCCAGGGCTAACAGAGGGGTGCCAAAAAGAGGGTTTAGTTAAGCTCAGACACAACCATCCTGGCAAAGTACAACAGTGCCCAGCTTAGCTAATCATACTGGGTGCTTTGGGGCACTGCCTTCACTCTTTTTCTCCCTCTCCTCACAGGAGCCACCCTTAGCTGCTCAGAAATGCCTGGGTAAGTGGGTGCCCTCCTAGGGCAGGTGGCACTGATTTGCTTTTTCTACCTCTCTCCACCTGCCAGGGGTAAATGATGGCAGTGTTAACCCTTCATCATCCTTAAAACATCATGGCTGTGACAAGCCCCTGCTTTCCCAACCGCCAGTGGTGCAGGCCACGCAGAGAGCATCTCCATCACTGCAGTAAGTAGCCCTTAAACAAGGATGCAAGAGGCAAACAGCCTCCAGGGGCTCGGAGCTCCCCAAGGCCTCCCTTTTAGAAGCCTTTGCCCCAAGATCCTCACCTACCTGGGCAGCAGCTCTGACCCACCAGCTGGCACTGCTCGGAGATCGATGGCTTCGCACGCTCAACATGAGAGGCTTGGCAGGCTCGCAGACAGACAAATAGCAACGTAAACAGCCAGGGGAAAGCAGGCACCCAGGGGACATCAGTCCAAGGACCGTCCTCAGTGCAAGGATTTTAGACCTGATTTTTATAGCAAACAAGCATAACCTGCTCTTGGTGCCATGGCTCCTACAGCAAAGCAGGGAGGGTCTCCTCCTCCCTCACGCAAAAGAGACCAACCTCCTCCTACCCACCCCAAATAATCTCCTTGCTCCTGCTGGAGTCCTCACGGGAACCCTGTGCATGCATCACAGAGCTGCACAGTGTGGGGCTCCCTCTTCCTCCCCACCCCATGGGGCAGAGGCAGCATCATGGCTCTGCTGGGAATTGCAGCATCTCCCCGTGATGTTGGGCATTATGGATCCCTGGGGTTTTTTAAGATGCAAAATGCCCTTTAGTGCCACACACTAGGCTTTTAGATCTCAGAGGAGTATATTAAAGTAATTAAATCCCATATTTAGGCTTAAAATCTGGAAATAAAATGAAGCTCTGGGTGCTCCAGTGAGGTAAAGCAGCCCCACAACTACCCCACAATTGAGGTGAGGGAAGGATCTTTAACCCCATGTCTCTGTCACGGGATGAGGCCATGCCACACCACCTTTGCCAGCAGGTTGGGCACATTCCAGGTGCTTCCTGGGCCCCTCCAGCTTGCTTGCACAGAGCCATTTTCCTGTGGGAACCACCACGTACCTGGGGCTTGCATGAAGTCAAACTCAGAAGGCCAGTGGCATCCTGGGGTGCGTCAAAGGAAGCATGATTGAGAGAGGTGATTCTGCCACCCTGCTCTGCTCTGGGGAGACCTCATCTGGAGTATTGTGTCCATCTCTGGGGCCCTCAACACAAGAAAGACATGGACCTGCTGGAGTGGGTCCCTGGGAGTGCCACAAAGATGATCAGAGGGCTGGAGCCCCTCTCCTATGAGGATAGGCTGGGAGAGTTGAGGCTGTTCAGCCTGGAGAAGAGAAGGTTCTGAGGAGACCTTAAAAGAAGGACTGTTTTGAAAGGTTTGTAGTGATAGGACAAGGGGCAATGGTTTGAAACTGGAGCAGGGTTGATTTAGGTTGAACATTAGGAGGAAGTTCTTTACAATGAGGGCAGTGAAATACTTGAACAGTACCCAGAGCTGTGGTGGTGGCCCCATCCCTGGAGATATTTAAGGTCAAACTTGATGGGGCCTTGAGCAACCTGATCTAGTTGCAGATGTCCCTGCTCATTGCAGGGGTTGTTCAAGATGACCTTTGAGGGTCCCTTCCAACCCAATGCATCCTGTGATTCTTTCCTTTTACAGCTGGGCAAGGCTGGAAAGGGCAAGGCTAACAAGGCACTCCAGGGATGGCTCAGCCCTTTGACCACTCTGAACATCCCCTTTGCCAACAGACTGGATCTGGGACCTGGCAGGGCAGCTCACTGGGACTTACCAAGGTGGGGAGGGGGAAAAGGGGGACGTGTTCTGCCAGGAACCAGCACACAGGTACCAGCATTCCATCACCTGGCTGCACACAGGTTGTTAGGGAAAGTCCTAGATGATAAATAAAGATGAATGGAGGAGAGTGGAGCATGCTGGCAACCCTTCTCCATCATCCTTTCTCTTCCCTAAGCAGATCAAATTATGACCTGAAATCACTGAATACATATTTTATTATGTGGGTAATTTAAAGGATGAGGGTGAGACACAGAATTCATAAGGTGCAGTCATGTTAGAAGACAAAGAGCTCCCATTAATCTCTTACAGGAAAAAAAAAAACTTGAACAGGAGAAAAGGGATTGGGGGGGACGGACGGGGGGGCACAGGTTGTAATCAATACTGCCCTCTCCTCCTCCTCCTTCTGGGTGAGCTGGGACACAGGGATGTCTCCTCTGCTAACATCCAGACAGAAGCTGCTCCTTAACATCACACAGAACAGGTGAGGCACTCCCAGCTCTTCTCAGCTCCACCCGCAAGGAAAAACCATCACATCACATTTCAAGAGCTTGGAAACGAACTCTCCTCCTCCACACGGAGCTGGAGAGGGGGTAAGGATGCAGCCATACTTCTTCCCCCCAGCCCTGCTCCATGCAACCCCCCAGCCCACTGCTTGCCCCCTCCGGGGCTGCGCTGAGGGCAGAGCCATTGCGGTCTGCTGGGCTTCGGGCCATTCCGCCCTGGCTCGGGCGCCCGTCTGGCGCCAGCTCGAGCGTGATGCTCTCATGACTTTGAGCGGTCGGTGGGTCCTGCTTTGCTTCCCCTTAACCCCACCCTCCCCATTAAGTCATGGGCTGCCCTGTGCTCTGCAGATCAATGCCAGCTTTGGAACAGTTTTCTGTCGCCATGGGACCAGGGAAGAGCTGCCAGCTCTTAATAATGGTTTTAATACCAATTTAAAGTAACCCTTCATACGATAACTCTTTATATTTCATGGGTTGCTGAGCCCTGCCTCTGGGCTGGGGTGAGGGCTCACCCCTGGAAGCAGCATCCCCAGCATGTGCTTCTGACATGGGACACTGGTGAGCAGCTGTGTTGGTAGCTTCAGACGAGTTCCTGTTCAGCTCTAGGAGGATGACAGGAGTGTGTTTTCTCTCTTCAACACCTAAATGGTTTTATGGGGATTTTGACAAGTCACATTAAGCACTGTAATCAAGACAAACTTGTTGTTTAAATAAGGCCCCCGAGGACAAACCAGAGCTGCAGAATGTGTGTTTTCCCTGACCAGCCCTGCACATCTCATGGGTGGCGGGACAGGCAGTGGGATTGGCCACCCCTGCCATCCTCTGGTGACCGCTCATCTCTGTCCAGAGAAGGGGACACACAGGCTGGTCCAGCACCTTCACACCTCCACAGCTAAGTCCATCAGACCCCAGCACCGTGCTCATGGCTCCCTGCAGCCCCACAGTGTTGGCTGGCCAGCCCCCTCCATGACGCTCACAATGCTAGGGGGTTACAGCAAGGTGACCTTTAAATGAACACATCTAATCTGTAAACTAAAGCCCCCAAGGCTGCTCTCCTTCCCAGGAAGGCCTCTCTCATGGAGAGGGGCGATGGGAAGGCAGGCAGGCTGGAAGGGCACATCGTCTGGTTCGGGAGCTGCACTGAGCACGCTGCTGGCTTGGTTTCAGCTGTCATGTGCTATTACTCACGCCTCCTAAGGATGGCCTTTACCTTTGGGTTTCTTCTTCTTCTCCTTCTTCTTTTTTTTCTTCTCTTCTCAAAGTCTCCAAATTATTTTCCTTTGCTGTTTGAAAGGATTTTGAGACTCAGTGACAATGTGCTCCACAGCTCTTGGAAGGGTGGAGACACCGGAGGGAGTTCAGGGAGGACAATGAGGTTATTGATGCTCATGGAACTCAACACTCCTCTGTTGCTTGTGCTCTGCAAGTCTCCAGGTGAAAACCAGGTTCATTGCTCCCTCCACATTTTGGATGTCAAACAAGAACAGTGAGGTTAATTTCCTCTCTCCAGGCAGACTGGAGAGACAGAAATGCTTCTAAAAGAAGGCAAAACTGGGAGAAGAGAGAATGAACCTGCCTCTGATGCTGCAGGAATCAAGCAGCTATCACAAATGAGCTGCTTCTTCCTCCCCACTCCCCCATGAGCTACTTTCCACACCAGCCCCTAGCAGGCACATTGTGCACACTTGCTATCGAGGCAGATGAAAACAGGCTAAGATGGGTGTGTGGAGCTTACCTTGACCTGAGTGGTTCATGAAGCATGAAGATACTGGGGTTCTGGAAGAGCTGGAACCATCTTCTCCCCTTGCCCTGCAGACCAACCAAGCTTCCTTCTTTCTTCCTTCTTTCCATACTTACTTTTTCTTCTTATTTCTAAGCGACGTAAAAAATGTCACTTCACCCCCCCAAGAATTTTTCCTGCTGCTTGATGTTAGAAGACGCATTCTTGTCTTGCTTCTGTTGAGTAATGATGGCCAACCATCAGCCAGAGCAAGATTAAAGGTGTGGAAGTGCATCTGGAAAGATTTAAAACACGTTTTTTTTGGCACCTACTCAACTGAGAGGGCTGGTTAACATGTGGAGCAGAGCAAGAAGCCTTGCTCTAAACCACCCAACCATTTAAATTCATTTCTGAAGATATTAGAGACCCAAATACTGCCTTGTAGGTGAACAAACATAATGATGAGGAGACCCTCACTTCAAGCAGCTCAAAGCAAAACTAAATCAAACCACATGATGATGACTGCCAGAGGGCTGTGGGGACTCGGGCTACAGCTGCCTCTCCAGAAGGGAGATGTAGACTCTGGTCCTTATGCTGCAGATGCCTGCTTTGTGGTTTCCCATGGTCTCAACCACATGGTCCCTTCTAGCCAAACCCCTTGTCTCCCCAACCTCCTGCAGATGCTCTGTAAGAACCCTACAACCATCACCAAATTCAGCACAGTGTCTCTGCACTGCTGAGAGGAAGAGAAACCCCTCTGGGAGCGCAGGTGAAAGATTTCTTGTGAGGTTGGTTTCAAGAAAGAGTCTGCAGGCAGCAGCAGCAGCGAGTGGCAGGAGGCAGGATGCAATTACTTTGGCTGGATGCTGGCCAGGACACCAGGGCTAACACCACTGTCGGCACACGTGGACACTGCCAACACAGGAAGATTCCTTCAAGGCAAGTGCTGCAGCGAACACTGCTTCACCCTTAGACCACTGCAGGTCCTTGGTGGGTACTTCTGATTTCCAAAGAGCAGTAAGGAAAGAAAGAGGATTTTTTGAGCAAGGAAGGAGCTATATTTTGCTTTCCTCTTACCTGCTGCTATCATTAGGAACCTTCCACAGTTAAACAAAATGACCCTAAACAAACAAAGCTCCAGCACCTGCTTTGAATGCTTTCCTTAGCAGCTGTCCACACTCGCTGCTGAAGAGCTGACACATTGATATTCATTTATATTTCCCCTTGACCATCATTTTTGATTCCCTGCAGCACTGAGGCATGTGCCTCCTACTCTCCTGTTAAATGCTTTAAAATTAATTAAAGAGGCTGGGTGGCCAGGCAGGGTTTGAAATTCCTTTTCTTAAAGAAAAAGCCTGACTCACTCTACAGCTCTCACAGGGACGTGAGGGCTGGAGGCAAAAACCATTCTGGGGCAGCTTCCAGCCACGGGCTTTGTAACCCTGTTCTTTCAAGAGAAGAAAGTGACAAAAAGGGGCTCTAAATACCCACCATCTGCAATTAATCTTTGCAAGGCAAGTGGTTAAGCACTGAACAGGCTTCCCAGAGGGACTTGGGAATCTTCAATCCTTGCTCAGTTGAGCTGTGAACATCTCCAAGCCCTGGAGCAACCTCATCCAACTTTGACACAAGCCCTGCTCTGGGCAAAGGGGTTGGATCAGAGACCTAAGAAGGTCCTCCCAAGCTCAATCACAGATGGGGTGAAGGAAAGATCTTTAACCACGTGTCTTTGCCATGGGATAAGGCCAGGCCATGCCACCTTTGCCAGCAGGTGGGGCACATTCCAGGTGCCTCCTGGGCCCCTCCAGCTTGCCTGTGCAGAGCCATTTTCCTGTGGGAACCACCACGTACCTGGGGCTTGCATGAAGTCACATTCAGAAGGCCAGTGGCGTCCTGGGCTGTATCAAAAGAAGCATGGCCAGCAGTGTGAGAGAGGTGATTCTGCCACTCTGCTCTGGTGAGACCTCATTGTGTCCAGCCCTAGAGTCCTCACCACAAGGACAGGGGCCTGCTGGTGCATGTCCAGGGAGGCCACAAAGATGATCAGAGGGCTAGAGCCCCTCTCCTATGAGGACAGGCTGGGAGAGGTGGGACTGTTCAGCCTGCACAAGAGAAGGCTCTGGGGAGACCTTCAAGCAGCATTTCATTATCTGAAGAGGACCTACAAGAAAGCTTTGGAGGGAGTTTTTACAAGGGCCTGTAGCAATGGGATGAGGGGCAGCGATTTTAAGCTAGAGAGAACCATTAAGTACTGGAACAGGTTTCCCAGAGGGGCTTGGGAATCTCCAATCCTTGCTCGGTTGAGCTGTGAACATCACCAAGCCCTGGAGCAACCTCATCCAACTTTGACATAAGCCCTGCTCTGGGCAAGGGAGTTGGACTAGAGACCTTGGAAGGTTCTCCCAAGCTCAATCACTCCCCAACTCTAAAAAGGCAGAGAACCTGATAGGGACCACTTCTTGAGGAGCCGGGTCATGAAAAAAACAAAAGACAAAAAAAAAAGAGCAAACTGTTAAAAGAGCTTACAGTAAGCAAAGAGTTACCTGAGGGAAAGAAAATGCAAGGAATTAAATTAAGGAGCCTTGCACTTGTGACAAAGAGCCAAAGACACACCAAAAAATTGCCATCAACTTGTGTTTATGAGCTGCTGTGTTTCTAATTAGGGCCAGACTCTAAAATTGCATTTCATCTTGATTGAAACGGAATGAAAACTGGAAAAAAAACCCCAACCCCAACCAACTAAAGGCAGATAATGTTAAACCTGTTTTCCCTGTTTAATTCAAGGAGTGAGCTGACAGCATTGAAAAGAGCTGCTGTTTTATTATTTTTTTTTTCCCTTCTAAGATCTCAGCTTTGGAGCCATTTCAATTTAAAACACACAGGACCTTCAAGTGGGGGGAAGAGAAGAAATGAGGTGGCCTGCAAAGCAGCGGCTGTGCAGAGCTGGGGTACCACAGCAGCTTGCAAAATAAACCAGCAGGCATCAATAAAACAAACCAGAAGCTGAGGGAACCCAATGCCAGAAAGCAGGGGAAGCAGCAAGAGCCATGGTCATCACCGTTCCTCACTTCAGCCTTCAGAGGTGGCTGGCTGGGAAGGATGCTCCACACAGCCCAGCACAGCTCACCCAGCACCAAATTCTCTTAAAATGCAGCAAAAATGGAAATCAGGCAAGTGCTCAGCGGGACGTGGCAGACAGCTGCCATCAGGCAGAAGGAACTAATTTTGTTTCCTTCTGCCACAGTGACTCCAGTGACTCATACAACAGAGACCTGCAGGTAGCACCTTGGAGCAGGACACAAACTAGCAGGGTCTCTCCTCTCTCTCCCTTCTCTTCCCACTCCCACTGGCATACCAGAAACCATGGAAGAAAAACAAGCATCTGAGGGCCATCCACACCTCTCTTGGAGCTGCACATCATGTTTCTCCCCACAGGATAAGAGTCTCCATTAGTCAACAGCAGTTTTGGGGTGTCCCACATCCTTCCAGTTTTGAAGGAACACATGTGACCCCCTAGAAACAGGCACCAATGCTGAATCAGGACAGGTGGTGAGACACTGGAACAGGATGGCCAAGGCAGATCATGGATACCCCCTTCCTGGAGGTGCTCAAGGCCAGGTTGGATGAGGTCTTGAGCAGCCTGGTCTAGAGAAGGTGTCCCTACCCATGGCAGGGGGTTGCAACTAGATGACCTTTAAGGCCCCTTACAACCCAAACCATTCTATGAATCTGTCCCCAACTCTGCTGTAAGGCTTCAGCCCCAAGATGAAGATCCTTTGTTTACAGCCCCAAAAGCATCCTTGCTTTCCTTTTCTACTCTGTGACTAAAGGATGTGAGAAACCCACACATAATCTTCCTGGTAAGATCAGAATCAAGCTTTTAACAGTTGGAGGACATGTGGCACCTTTCACATGCTCCTGGATGGGCCAAGACTGTGGCAGGGCCTTGCTTTGTGAAGGCCCTGCTGCAAGTCAAGCTTCAGAGGTGTGAGGGAGAGAGGTAAAGCCACAAACAACTGCAGAGTGATTGTTTGCAAACAGAGATGCTTCCCCCAGGTATCACAGTACACACTGCACCTTTGCTACCCCCAGCTAGGAAAAGATGCTACACCCACCCAATCCACTCTCAGACTGAAGTTCTGGCTTCAATCCTGACAGCTGCACCTCCTCATCCACCCACTGTCCTGCCACCAACGCAACGATGACTCTCAGCATCATGGTTTATTCCCCCTCCATGTGTACAATTAAGTGTATGCATGACCATTAAAAATAAAGCTACTTAGATCATGGCTCTGAAACACATCACAAACCAACTCCAGCCCCCTCTCAGAGCAACATCCCAAACTCTTGGTCTCCATGGTGTGCAGAGAGGGGCCAATGCAACCTCTCCACATGGGTGGTTAAGTGGTGCAGGGCTATGGTAACTGCATCGAGGACGCTTCCTCCTCTGAGATAGTCAAACACAGCCAGGTCAGTGGGAAGGAGATAGTTATCTCATGCTGTCTTGGTGAGGTCAGTCCAGGTCTCAGGTGAGTGCAGATCACCTCACCTCAGCATGTTGCTGGTGGCAGGATGCAGAGGCACCTAGGTTGATGTGGATGGAGGGACAACTTCATCCTCTCCTTCAGAATTGCCCCTTTGAGTTGAGGCATAAGGAGAGGAGGAAGGAGACGCTGCCTTTCTCTTCTTGAGGACCAGAGGACTTCAGTCTCTGGAGGTGTCAACCTGGGTGACATTTTTCAACATTTTCAACACCTAAAAGAATAATTAATCAAAAGAACAACTGAAACATATGATTATGGGATCTCAAAGCGAAGCTTGCATGTCCAAGTAAGGCTTGGAGACTTCCCTTTTCTCCAGTGGGGATGAAGAACAGTCCAGATGAAATAAATGGAGATGTGCAACTGAGGACAGCCCTAAGTGGTCCTGTTAAGCTCCCTTCCCAAGTACCTCTGTTCCCATACACAACAAGACAGAATCTTCCAGCTTCAGCTTGTGGCTCAATAAATTTTATTATTCCTTTTTTTGTGTGTGTGTTTTTATTCAAAAGAATTTGTTTTCCTATCATAAAAATTAGACAAGCATACCACCAGCACCAGCAGCAGCAAAGTCTGTGGAGTTAATGTTGATGGCAGACAGTTCACTGGTGTTTCCAGTGTCTCAAAATGTCCTATAAAGTCCATAAATGGAAAAAAAACCCAAACATGATGGTTTTGGGGAGGAACATCCAAGGTGGTTTCGGTTTCTTGTCCCACTGAGGATCTCAGATGAATACTGTAGCAAACTGGCAGGACTAAGTACCTCATGCCTTGAGCAAAAAACCTTCATACCAGCTCCAGTACCTGATTAGTATGGAAGATGAGACATTTAGAATAGGAATTTATGACATTCATTATCTCCTACATCAGCATATAGATCACTAGGACAGGACTGACCCATCTCCACCCCTTACCCTTTCTTCACCAGCATACAATAACATCATACAAATGGGATAAGCATTTGGCAAATATCCCACTTTTGATGTCTGCTTGTGCTAGGATAAATTATAGCATGTAGCAAAACCAGCCACAGTTGCCTCATTTCCACTCATCCCAATAAACCAGCTCTTGGACACTCTTAAATGATTCATAGAATCACAGAATGGTTTGGGTTGGAAGGGACCTTAAAGCTCATCTATTTCCAATCTCCCTGGCATGGGCAGAGACACCGTCCACTAGACCAGGTCACTCAAGGCCTCATCCAGCCTGGCCTTGAACACTTCCAGGGAGGGGACATCCACAACCTCCCTGGGCAACCTGTTCCAGTGTCTCACCACCCTTACTGTAAATGGGGAGATTTTATCCCCTCAGGCCTCTGTGCTCACCCTTCCATGGTCCATGCTAAGACGGTGCAGCAGCCTCTCAAGAGCATGGTCTAGAGATGGCAGAAGGAAAATGATTCTCAGGGCTGTCACTGCCTGTATTAACCTGGTCTGGGGAAGCCCTAGAGCTTTAGCCCATGGGTATTGCCTGGCACAGCATCCAGACTGGAATAAGATAGGTTTGTGCAATTCCAGTCCTTTCCCAGACCTTTCCTCTGTGTGCTGCCAAAGGCAAATGGAAATATCAGAGTTCTGACAGCTGGGGTGTTTGCACATTTCTCTGTCTACCTCTTCTCATTAGCAAGCAAAGTGCATGAGCAAAGCCTCTCCTCTCTAATCATGCTCCTGTTGCTGCTGGATTCACTTCAAGATATCAAAAGCATCTGTGCATGTTGTCCGTTTTACTGAGAATGAGGTGACCAAAGGAATGAGCAACCCATCGCCTACGAATGAGCAGCTACAGCATCGCACACAGGAACCACCAGGCCACTTGTGGCCTAAAAAGGAGGAGAAAAGTAAGTCCTGATACACAGTCAAGCACAAACCACTTGGGTTTCTCCCCATTCCTGCTTTTTTGGGGCGATTTTTTCCAGGACTGTTCAAACAATCAACTCTGGTGTGGCTCCAGAGAGCTGCTGTTGTCACAGGGAAAAATCAAGGCGAGGACCTCAACTTCCTGAGAGTCTTTGGAATAGGTTGTGTAGGGAGGTGGTGGAGTGATGCTCCCTAGAGGTGTTCAAGAGACATGTGGACATGGCACTTCAGGACATGGTTTAATGGCCATGGTGGCATTAGGTTGAAGGGTGGGCTTGATGATCTTAGAGGTCTCTTCCAACCAAAACAATTCTATGATTCTATGACTCTCACCCGGTGTGTAGCTTTGCAAACAGCAAGTAAAGCTCTTAATCAGCAGCTACAGAGAGCAGCCAGGGCTCTGGGCTGCAAGCTGATGGCATTAACCACCAAGCCTCAAAAGCATGGTGGAGGTCAGTGCCTGCTGGGTATGACTTAGGATGACATCAGAAACAGGGTTCTAGGAGGATCAGCACCAGCTGCCACCAGTTTGGGTATTGGTTTTGCTTGGCTGGCTGACAGACAGATAGAAGGACAAAGTCTGTTCCATATTGGTGTCCCATGGATAGCAATTAATAAACTGGTGCTCTGGAATACTTTTAATTCAAGTGCTTGAAAAGCTGGCAGGAGGCTGGCATCCTGGTACATGAGGAGGACTGTTGCTTCCACAGAGCCCTGTGCTGGCAGCTGCTGCCTGTCACAGCCAGCCTGGGCACTGGGGGCAAGCAAAGTGAGGGAACATCCCTGCTCATTGCAAACACTGGTCCAGCTGGCTGCACATCAGGAACTCCGCTTCCAGCCCTGCTGCACCGTGTCAGCAGCAACAGTCAGAGGACAGGCTCTGGTTAATGCTGGTGAGTTGACGTGCAGCCCCCACTGCCACAGGACCCAGTGTGAGCCTGAGGAGAGGCCACTCTGTGCCACCAGGACCCTGAGGAGCAGCGGAGGCATGCAGGGGCTGGATGGCTGCCAGCAGCTTTTCCACACCTTGCTCTAACTGGGTTTTTCTTGCTGCTGTGCTGTTTGCTCACTCCACCACGTGCCAGAGGCAAATCTATCATTTGAATTACAAAATTCTACGGTGGGGATGACCTCCTCTAATGGCTTCTCCCGGCTGTATGGTTTCTCTGACCTTGCTCTTCACTAACAACAGAACCAAGCAGTTAAAGAGGAGATGCATGAAATAACTTACCTTAATTGTACCCTGACTGTTAGCAGCAATCAGCACGTTGGACTCCTGGAAAAAAAAAAAAACAAAAAGGAGAGGCACTGTCAGTCTGCCACTGCTCTTCCTTTCTTGGATGCAACAGCAGAGAAGTTGCTGTTGTTTTTATCTTCAACATTAGAAGTATATCTAATTTCAAAGGGACTTAACTCTTCCCATTTCCAAGATGCTTTCAAGGCTAAAAGTCTTTATAAAAGTTATACTACCTTGAAGAATTAGGAGGCAATAATCCTTCCTGCTTCTACAGAGCTTTAAATCTCCAAAGCAATTTACAAACATGAATTAATCCTCACAGTCTCCCTGTGAAGCGGGCAAATAATAATCATCATTTTCATCTTTTGGACAAAGGTCTCCAGCAGCCTAACTAAACCAACTTAATCACCATGACAAAACCTCTCTGGCTTTGAGGCCATGCAACCTTTCCCACAGCCAAGAGGTTTCTAACAAGTAAAACAAAGAGGAGATGAGATTAGAGAGCAAGAGCAGATACCCCCAATTTGGAAGAGAAGATAAACAGAGAGGGCTCCAGCCCTGCTTTGCTCACAAAGGCAGCATTTATTCACCTCCTGCCCACTGATGGAGTTGCCTTTGGAGATATCCTAGTTGTCTGTAAATTAATGGTCTGCTTCATCAGTCGGGCAACCCCCAGGCTAAAACTGGGGGAGACAACGTCTGCCCTTCAGACTGCATCCCTATCACAGCATCACAGAACTGTTTTGCTTGGAAGAGACCTTTAAGGTCATCAAGTCCAATCATTAGCCCAACATTGCCAGGTCCACCACTAAACCGTATCCCTCAGTACACAGCTTTGAAACCCCTCCAGGGATGGGGACTCCACCATCGCCCTGTGCAGCCTGTGCCAGTGAAAAAATGTTACCTAATGTCCAGGCTAGACCTCCCCTGGAGAAATTTCAGGTCATTTCCTCTTGTCCTATCACTTGTTATTTGGGAGATCAACCCCCACCTCACTCCAACCTCCTTTCAGGGAGTTGTAGATAGCCAGAAGGTCTCCCCTCAGCCTCCTTTCCTCCAGACTGAACAACCTTAAGTCCCTTAGCTGCTCCTCACCAGACCTGTTCTCCAGACCCTTCAACATCTTTGTTGCCCTTGTTCCAGCACCTCAGTGTCCTTCTTGTAGTGTGGAACCCCCAAACTGAACCCAATCTTCAACCAGCAAGTGCAGATGCACTCTCACAAACCAAGATCTTCAGAGAGGTAGAAAACAAGAACAATATGATGCCAATACACCTGAAGCACATACATGCTGGGAAGCCAGGAACTGCTCCTAGACTGGTGCCCCACATCCATCTTTGCACCAACAATTGCAGTGTTTGCTGCCAAAATACATGAACCATGAACTGCTCTCTTCAAACCCAGCCAAAATTTCCACATAGATGTAAGGAAAAACTTTTTCCACTATGAAGGTGACAGAGCCCTGGAGCAGGCTGCCCAGAGAGGTTGTGGAGTCTCCTTCTCTGGAGACATTCAAAACCTCTCTGGATGTGTTCTTGTAAGACTTTATCTAGGTGATCCTGCTCTAGCAGGGAAGTTGGACTGGATTATCTCTAGAGATCCCTTCCAAGCCCTAACCTTCTGTGATTCTGTGAAATCTTTTCCCAGCCAGAGTTTACAGTTCCCCTTGCTGCTGCTATCCATGCCCAGACAAAATTGGTGCAATTACCCCATTGGTTAACTCTGTGACTGGAACATGCCCTGCTGCAAACAGCACAGAGAGGCAGCTTGACCCAGTCCCGATGGGGTTGTGCACTGCACAGCCACCAGCTTCAAAGCAAAGGGAGAGAAATGTTTTTCCAGCACAACCCCCCACTTACCAGGTAAGAGTAGCCTCATGGTGGACCACTGGGCTAATTGTTACAGATGGATTTGTTCACCCCTGGTACAATCATTAAGGGATTAGTTAAGACTCCTGATATTATCTCACCGATGATCCTGTGAGTCAAAGCTCCTGAAAAGAAAGTATACCCTCAAAGGAAACACATGCTCCAAATTCCTTTAATTTAGTGGCTAAAAGAGTCTAATCCTGTGAACTGCTCAGCTTCTGGTTAACAGCATGAAAATCAAAACCCACTGAAGGGAACACAGATTGATATGTGATCTGGGGACTAAAACAGGGACTGGGATGTCCAACAGAATTTTGGAGGCAAGGGAGAATCATGGAATGATAAGGGTTGGAAGGGACCTCTGAAGGTCATCTAAATCCAACCCCACTGCTAGAGCAGGTTCACCTAGAGCAGGCTGCACAGGACAGCATCCAGGTGGGCTTTGAATGACTCGAGAGACCACCAATCATCTGGGCAGTCTGTTTCAGTGCTCTGTTACCTTCAATATAAAGAAGTTTCTCCTCATGCTTAGATGGAACTTGCTGTATTCAAATTTGTGCCTCTTTCCTCTTGTCCTGTCACTGGGCACCACTGAAAAGAGACTTGCCCCATCCTCCTGACACTCACCCTTTAAGCACTCTCAGTGCTCTCTAGGCAAAAACACCCCAAGCTCCTCAGCCTTTCTTCATAAGAAAGATGTTCCAGTCTCGTCATCATCTTTGTAACCCTTTGCTGTACCCTGTCAAGCAGTTCCCAGTCCTTTTCAAACTGGGGAGCCCAGAACTGGGTACAATACTCCAGATGAGGTCTCACCAGGACAGAGTAGAGAGGGAGGAAAACCTCCCCTGACCTACTTGCCACACTCATGCTTGATGGATGATTTAACGGCCACAGTGGTCTTAGGCTGATGATTGGACTTGATCTTAGAGGTCTTTCCAACCAAAACAATCCTACAATTCTATGCATCCCAGGATACCACAGGTCTTCTTGGCCACAAGGGCACATTGCTGACTCATGGTGAACTTATTGTCCACCAGCACTCCCAGGTCTTTCTCCACAGAGCTGCTCTCCAGAAAGTCAGCCCCTCACCCATACTAGTGCAGGGGTTATTCCTTCCTAACTAGGGGGCAGCCATGTAGTATGCACTGCGAGCAGCTTCAAGTCCTGGTTCTGGTGATGTGGGGTTTGAATGACTCCTGTTTGCACTGGGAATGACTGGTAATTCATCCTGCTGCTACTGTCTGCTGGGGCGCCGCTGCAAATGAACTCTGCTTCAATGAACGGTTTTACCTGCTAAATAGAATCAAAATGCCAGAGGGTAATATACTCCCACTCCCTTGTTCTTCAGGAGCCACTGGGTGGTGGTTGTGTTTTTGGGTGGTTTTTTTTTTTTCCAGCAGGGTCTGAGCTAATCACTGCTCTGCTGCTTTCATCCACCAGCCACGAGATGCAAACGGGAACAGACAGGAGCAAAATTAGCACCAAATCTGTCATCGAGCAAACAGTGACTTGCTTGTTAAAGCTCTCCAGTGCTGCTTTCCTGGGAACACAGCTCGCTAGCTTGTTTTTAATCCTCTGTAGAAACAATTTCTCCTTCTCCTGTGTTGCCTCTAAACCAGCCATTGTATTCAATGTGTTAAACACTCAAGCAAGTGGAGAAGTTGCTTAGATCCATAGGCTTGTAACTCGCAACAGCCAATCCCTTCACCAGGACACATCCCCCTGTACCCAGCACTGGGGAAGCAGCCCTCACTACAAGGAAGACACTGAGGAACTGGAGTGTGTTTGGAAAAGGGCAATGAAGCTGGTGAAGGGTCTGGAGCACCTGAGGGAACTGGGATCATTCAGTCTGGAGAAAAGGAGACTGAGGGGAGACCTTCTGGCTCTACACCTTCCTGACAGGAGGCTGAAGCAAGATGAGTGTTGGTTTCTTCTCCCTAGTAACAAACAATAGAACAAAAGGAAACAGCCCCATATTTTGCCAGGAGAGCATTAGGTTGGATATAAAACTTCTTCCCTGAAAGGGTTCTCAAACACTGGAACAGGCTGCCCAGGGAGGTAGTTGAATCCCTGACCCTGGAGGTGTTTAAAAGAGGCAGAGATGTGGTGCTGAGGGACATGGTTTAGCAGCAGGCTTAGTAGAGTTAGATAATGGCTGGACTGGATGATCTTAAACACCTTTTCCCACTAAAACAATTTTATGATTCTATCTAGGAATGGGATTAACACATCCTCAGAAGGCAACCACCACAACCACTGAACTGACAGAACACCAGTTTCCCCTTACTGCACATCACTATAGGCAACTATATATCTCAGGCATGAGAAATGAGTTATCAATATCCTTTGTGGTTCCATCTTGTTCTCTACCATAATCACTTGGTGTTTCTATGCATGGCAAGAAGGCTGAAAGGCTGCCCTTCCTCATCCCTCCCACATTTGCTGTCTGCAAGTGTCAGAAACTCCCAAAGTAGATGGAGGGGATATATTGTACATCCACCCTGAGTATCACAGAATCCCAGCATGGTGGAGGTTGGAAGGGACCTCCTGAGATCACCTAGTCCACCCCTGCTAAAGCAGGGTCATCCACAGCAGACTACCCAGGATCACAATGTCCAGGCAGGTCTTGAATCTCTCCAGAGAAGGAGACTTCTCTGGTTTCAGCCCTCCAGCACCCTCACGGCAAATAATTTTTTTCCTCTTATTAAGATGGAACCTCCTGGGCACCAGTTTGTGCCCACTGCCCCTTATCCAGTCACTGGGCACCAGTGAAAAGAGTCTAGCCCCATCCTCTTGACCCTCACCCTTTAGCTACTGATCAGATCCTCTCTCATGCTGCTCTTCTCCAGGCTAAATAGTCCCAGGTCTCTCAGCCTTTCCTCCTCTCAGAGATGCTCCAGTCCTGTTTTGAAGAAATCAGTTACAAAAATGATTCTTCTATGCATACTCCTATGTGTGCCACATAGCTGCAGCCTTTCCTAACAGGAGAAGCAGAAGGTGCCATGTGCCTTTGATAAAACAAGATTGAAGGGGGGAAAAAAAAGAACAAACACAACAAAAATCAAGAGAGGGTTTAGTGCTTGGCAAGCAACAGTGTTTTGTTCCATGCAGCTGCTTATCTTCAGTGTTGCTGCACCCCGCTGGAAAGCCACCGACTGCATAACCTGATGAGATGTGGCAACCTCTCCTCCACACATCAAGGCAGATAAGGAGCAGTCGGTGGAGATGTAGCACAGTGCACTCGGGTCTCTTGCCATGAGATAACGTGGTATCTCAACTAACCAGGGAGAGCCACAGAATTGACAGGAGGCAGCTTAAGAGTTTTGGTCCTGTCAAGTCAACACAAAAAAAGCAATTCTCTGGGAACGTCAGAAGGTTGTGTTGACTTCTCTCTTGGCATTACAGAGGAGTTTAAAAAGATTCATTGACAAAGGGAGGTGCATCTCAGGCCTCACGATAAGATTAAAAGAGGGTGCAGGTCTATAACTGCTCCAAGATGCTCCAGGGATGAAGTCCTGCGCTAAGACTTCTGAACAGCCTTCCACACACACCAACATTTTAGTTGCAGAGATGGTGTTATGGGAAGTCTGAAGGTGAAGTGGGTCTGAAGAACCAGTCTTTAAAGGAGCGGCTGAAGCAACTGAGGTTGTTCAGTCTGGAGAAAAGGAGACAGAGGGGAGACCTCCTCACTCTCTACATCTCCCTGAAAGGAGGTTGGAGACATGTGTGGGTTGGTCTCTTCTGCCAAGGAACAAGTGATAGGACAAGAAGAAATGGTATCAAGTTGCATCAGGGGAGGTATAGGTGGGATCTTGGAAAAAAGCAAACAAAAAAACTTGACTGGAAGATTTCTCAAGCACTGGAACAGGCTGCCCAGGGAGGTGGTTGAATCCCCATCCCTGGAAGTGCTTAAAAGAGGCAGAGATGTGGTGCCGAGAGATGTGGTGTTGCACCAGGCTTGGCAGAGTTAGAGAATGGCTGCACTGGATGATCTTAGAGGTCTTTTCCAACTAAAACAATTCTCTGATTCTATGCCATTGGAAAGGACTTAATTCCACACAAATCTCTGTTATTGCCTACAGACTGGACACACAACCACATGGAGGTAAGGACTACGCAAAATGAAGTTGTAAATCAGTCCTGAGTGCAAAATCAGACCAGAAAGAAACACCTTTTGTCCTGAACCCAACACATCCCTGTTCTCCTGGATGTGGCACTAGATGAACATGACTGGTCCACCCAAGGAAACTCTGAAGCATTTGCCCTTGGGATTTGAAGGGACTTTCATTGATTGTGCCAAAAGAAGAAATTTCTGCTGCGCATACTTGATGGCAAAGGAAAACAAAATCAAATGTAGGACCCTCCTGAGTATATGAGATACCTGCTACCTTCATCATTTGAGGGAATGATTCTCCTGGTGACAGCTGGGTTTTGAGGAACACTGATTTCCTCCCCTCCTCGATGAGCCCTGTGTTTGGATGGCCCTGGGGAAGCAATTTGTTCAAGGAAGAAAAGGAGAAGGGAAGTCTGGCTGACTGCTGGTATTCATGCAAGAGCAGTTGGCATTAAGAGATTCAGAGATGCTCTGGATGTGAAGCTTGAGGATGCTCAGCTGAACAAGTGAAAAGTTGTCAGTGCTGCTTCAGTGCAACAGAGAGTAAAAGACAGCTGAGGTTGTAGCTTTCCCACTCTTTCTTTACAACTTTGCGCAAGAAAACATTGAGGAGAAGGAAACTACTAAATGAACGTCACTCTAGAATCATAGAATCACACAATGCCAGGCTGGAAGGGACCCCAAGGAGCCAACCTTTCTAGGTAATAGTGTAGTTGAAATTAGCTGGCCCAGCACCTGTCAAGCTGAGTCTTAAAACTGACCAATGTATGGGAATCCACCGTTTCCCTTCAGAGAAGACGCCACTGTCTAACTGGCCTCATGATGAAAATTTTCCTCTGGAGTCCAATCACAATGTCCCCAGCAGTAACTTGCGCCCATCGGCCCTCGTCTTTTCCATGGAACTCCTGGAAAAAAGGGAGTTACCATCCTCCTGGTAACCACCTTTCATGTACTGGTCCATGGTAATAAGGTCTCCCCCGAAGCCTTCTCTTCTCAAGGCTGAACAAACCCAGTTCAGTCTGCCTTCCTTCATACGGTAGGTCTGCCAGTCCTCTATCATTAGATGAACTAGAGGGACAACTGTTTAAATCACACACAAATCTCCTTGGAAGGTCACAAACCGATATCTAGTTACACTCTCCAGAGTAAGGGAAAGCTCCAGACTCTAAAGCTGAGCTGTAATCCCATCCTCCCAGTAACAACCAGACTCATCTCTAGTCAACCCTAACATCCAACCTAGACCTCCCCTGATGCAACTTAAGGCCATTTCCTCTTGTCCTATCACCTGTTATTTGGGAGGAGAGACCAACCCCTACTCACCCCAACCTGCTTTCAGCGAGTTGTAGATGAGGTGGTTTCCCCTCAGCCTCCTTTTTTCCAGACTGAACAACCCAAATTCCCTCAGCTGCTCCTCACCAGACCTGTTCTTCAGACCCTTCACGCTCTTTCTTGCCCTTCTCTGGACATGCTCCAGCACCTCAATGTCCTTCTTGTAGTGAGAAGCTCAAAACTGAACTTAGTATGTGAGGTGCAGCCTCAGCAGTGCAGGGTATAGTGTGGGTATTCATGTGATGATCTGGAAACCTCATTTGGTACTTTCACCATAAACAATTCCAGACCAGAAAGTCTATGTCTCTTGTTATCCCCCCTTTCTTCTGCAGCAATAGACATCATAGCCTCAGACTTCCAGTGCAGGCACCATTGAGGTTAAGTGTGAAGTTTCTGGGTTTTCAGCTAGGCTTGTTCGATGGATTAACAGTTTAGAATTCTTGAATTTAACAACTTCTCACTTTCCCACCCCAGCAGACAGTCTTGCTAACAAATGGCTGGTGTGTCAGCAATTCTCTGCTTGAAAGAGGGCCCCACTGCCAGCCAACCCTGAGCACTCACCCCAAGGAACTGGAGTCTAATTAAGCAAAACTTAGAATCATAGAATCAAAAAGGTTGGAAGAGACCTCAAAGATCATCAAGTCCAACCTGTCACCCAAGACCTCATGACTACTAAAGCATGGCACCAAGTGCCACGTCCAATCCCCTTAAACACCTCCAGGGATGGTGACTCCACCACCTCCCTGGCCAGCACATTCCAATGGCTAACAACTCTCTCAGTGAAAAACTTTCTCCTCACCTTGCGGCTAAACCTCCCCTGCAGCAGCTTGAGACTGTGTCCTCTTGTTCTGGTGCTGGTTGCCTGGGAGAAGAGACCAACCCCTCCTGGTTACAACCACCTTTCAGGTAGTTGTAGAGAGTAATAAGGTCTCCCCTGAGCCTCCTCTTCTCCAGGCTAAACAATCCCAGGTCCCTCAGCCTCTCCTTGTAGAGCTTGTGCTCGAGGCCTCTCCCCAGCCTCATTGTCCTTCTCTGGACATGTTCAAGAGTCTCAATGTTCTTCTTAAACTGAGGGGCCCAGAACTGGACACAGTACTCAAGGTGTGGCCTAACCAGTGCTAAGTACAGGGGCACAATGACTTCCCTGCTCCTGCTGGCCACACTATTCTTGATGCAGGCCTGCTGGCCACACTATTCTTGATGCAGGCAACTCGTTGGTACAATGGGCAAAGCCACTGGGTGAGAAAACCCTGCGCTCAAGTGGCCATTATCTTATGTTCTTTATAGGTAGAATACAAGTCTGTATGGAATGCCTTAGGCTGGAAGGGACCTTAGAGATCATCTACTCCAACCTCCTGCCATGGGCAGGGACACCTGTCAACTAGACTTGGTTGCTCAAGGCCACATCCAACCTGGCCTTGAACACCTCCAGGAAGGGGTGGCACCCACAACCTCTCTGGGCAACCTATTCTAGAGTTCTCCAGTACAAGAATGGTGGAACTTCCTAAGATCCAGTCCCTCACCTTAAAAACCTTCCCCCTTGTCCTGTTGCTACAAACCCTTATGAAATGTCCCTCTCCAGCCTTCCTTTAAGTTCCCTTCAGGTATTGGAAGGCAGCTATAAGGTCCTCCCAGAGTCTTATTTTTCTCCAGGTTGAACAACCCCAGCTCCCTCAGCCTATCCTCTAGCAGAGGTGCTCCAGCCCTTGGATCATCTTTGGGGCCCACCTCTGGACCTGCTCCAACAGCTCTGTGTCTTTCTAATACTGGGGACACCAGAAGTGGATGGAAGTATTTGAGGCATGATATCACAAGAGCAGAGTAAAGGGACAGAATCACCTCTCTTGACTTGCTGGCGTGCTGTTTGCACAGAAAACCCTTTAAGTGGAGCTACTTAGTCCTTACCGAAGGTGGCAATTATTCAGGCGTTAGCTTTTAGGACTGAGCCACAGACCACCTGAGAGACCTATTCCACCAAAACTTTTCCCATTGACATCATGCCCAAAGTCTTTTCATCCATGAAAATGCAAGAGCAGCTCCCCAGCAGACCACCACTGGTCTTCATCTCATAATTAACAGGTTCTATTGGCTTTTCAGTCGAATTCTCCTGAGAGCTGGTTATTTTCTTGTTGGATGCCTTGAGTCAGCTTTTGTTTTTGAAAGAAAATTACAAATTCTAAGCTAGGAAGCACAATGAACCTGCACTGTACAAAACCCAGAGGGCTTTGAAAGCTGAACTGCTAGATGAGATATCTTCCCAGCAGGACAACGTGCTGCACACAGAATTGGATTGTCTTTTTCTCCATTGCTGTCATATGATCGCTACCGATGAAGGGCTGCACGCACGGTGGGATGGTTCAAGTGGTGCACAACCTTCCACCCCACTGTGTGCTGGAATTTACTTTACATGATTTGAAGGAAATATCTATGCTGTGAACATCAGGCCCAAGCAGAAATGAATTATTTTAAACAGCACTTCTTTCAGGAACGATGGCTCACATACAGAAGTTGTACCAAGACATTTCAGAAGCAGCAACACCCAACTCTTCAGATTTTCATCTGGGATCACTAAGCACTTCAGTTGAAAAGTCCTTTAAGTCCAACCATTCAAGTCCAATCATTCTCTAACTCTACCAAGTCTGGAGCTAAATCATGTCCCAGAACATCACATCTCTCCCTCCTTCCAGAGAATCATAGGTTTCAGTTGGAAAAGATTTCCAAGATTGAGTCCAACCATCGACATACCACCACCATGGTGTCTTCTAAACATCTCCAGGGAAGGGGATTCAACCACCTCCCTGGGAAGCCTGTTCCAGGGTTTGGGAAACCTTTCAGGGAAGAAGTTTCTTCTAACATCTGACCACAACCTCCGCTCTCTTGTCCTATCACTTGTCATTTGGGAGAAGAGACTGACCCCCACCTTGCACCAACCTCCTTTCAGGGAGTTGTAGAGAGCCAGGTGGTCTCCCCTCAGCCTCCTTTTCTCCAGGCTAAGCAACCTCAGTTTCCTCCAGACCCTTTACCAGCTTTGTTATCCTTCTCTAGATCCTTTCCAGGACCTCGCTGTCCTCCTTGTAGTGAGGGCCCCAAAACTGAACCCAGTACTCAAGGTGTGGCCTCACCAGTGCTGAATACAAGGAGACAATCACTTCCCTGGTCCTGCTGGTCACACTAGTGCCAAAACCTGCATGCCTAAACACTGTTTTTTAATCCTTAGAAAATGTACTTTTATCTCATTCCAAAGGTAATTCCTTTGTGTACACAGAGATAAAGCCTCCTTAGGCTTATCTGTACCTCAAAAAAAGAACAACAACTCAGTATGTCTAAAGAGGTCTCTTCTGTGCTTCCTTCTAGATCCAAATGCAAACACACAATCTTTTGGGGTTTTTCAGTTCATTAGTGCAACAGGGTGGCACCCATCCAACAAATAAAGACATTTGCTTAAGGCAGGAACCCACATTTGCAACTGACAGCACTCCTTTGGCTTGCCTTCTACCCAATGCCCTGCCTACAATCCCATGCAGAGACCTAGAGTTTCTTCTCATGTAGGAATTTATGGACATGCTATAAAAGGGGAGAAAAGAAAAGCTTTAAGACAAATTAGCGTTTTCATCGTCCCACATCAGGCAGAGCTCGCAGCTCCTGCACAAGATGAAGCACATCTGCCTAGGAAAAGCATGTGGGTAGAAACTCAACATCTCAACATCCCTCCCCTCTTTCTTCTGTAATTCCAGGCTTTTATGTCTGTACCAGAGATGCTCCTATCCAGTATTCTGACACTTCCACATCTGGCCTTTCCTAACTGCAACTCTCAGTACATGAACATTCCTCTCCTGCTCCCTGAAGGTGCAGCCCCCTCAGCTTTGGGTTTTACATTTAATCCATTTTTCTACTCCTATTGAGGCCAAACTCAGCACAAGAAGATGCTGTGTAACTGGAAGCTTATTTGTTATCATATATACTCAGGTCTCTGTATTCAGAGCACATGGAATGCCCAGAGGAAAGCAGTCCAAGGCTTGCTCCAGTGACACAGTCAAATAAGTAGTAAGCTATCTCCCAGCCAAGGGAGAAATGACTTTTTCTTAGCATGACCTTTCTTTTCAGCCTGTAACTCTGAAGAAAACAAGATCAACAAGGCAACTTAAGACCAGGCTAGAAGAAGAAAGAAGTGTGCAAGTATACAGTGCTGTGCACAGGTACAATTTGCTCACTTCTACACCATCTTCTGAATTTGAGATGGGGATGGGGACTGATGAGAGTGATAGAGAGTGAAGGAAGCTCTGTGAAGGCAGAAGAGCCAGCTA
This sequence comes from Picus viridis, assembly GCA_033816785.1. Classification (NCBI taxonomy): domain Eukaryota; kingdom Metazoa; phylum Chordata; class Aves; order Piciformes; family Picidae; genus Picus; species Picus viridis. Next base: position 26,158,773 of record CM066588.1, read on the forward strand.
AAGCTCACCCCAGGAACTGCTGATATATTGCAGGAAACCGCCTCTGTAATTTAGTTGTTCTGGAACAGAACTGTTTTTGATGAATGCCTAATTTATTTAGAATTCAAGATGAGAATAACTTGTCAGACACTTATTATTCTGTGTCTCCTGCAAAGCAAGGTACACCGCTCTAACAGCTGTTGCACACTCCCCGACAGACAAGGTAGGGAGACATATATTAAAACCAAATTATATTGGCATTAACCTCCCTCTCCTGAAGGGCGAATCAGAAAAGAATTTTGGTTGGAAGACATCTTTAAAAACATCAAGTCCAACCATTAACCCAGCACTACCAGGTTACCACTAAGTCATGTCCCTCAGCACCACACCTACATGGCTTTGAAATCTTTCCAGGGATGAAGACTCTACCACTGCCCTAGGCAGCCTATTCCAAGGCCTGATGACCTCTTTGGGGAACACATTTTTCCTAATGTCCAGCCTAAAGCTACCCAGGTGTAACTTGACACTGCTGCTTCTTGTCCTATTGTTTGTTACTTCGAAAAGAGACCAACACCCATCTGGCTCCAACCTCCTTCCAGGGAGTTGTACAGAGCCAGGTGTCCCCTCAGGCTCCTTTTCTCCAGGCTAAACAACCCCAGGTCGCTCAACCACTCCTTGTAAGACTTATGCTCTAGACCCTTCACCAGCTTTGCTGCCCTTCTCCTCTACATGGGGGAATACTGAACTCCACTGTGTGTCCATCTATGATAAGGTCTCTAAGGCTTCTTGTTCCTATGATCATATATCCTGGGATTTCAGAGACTCCCCATAAAGAGTGTGCTCAAGACCTTGACCAAAGCAGCAGCACTATATAAACACAGCTTGCAATAAACCTACAAAACCACCACGTACATAAACATCCAACACATTAGCATCAATATTGCAAACCCACAGGAAACAGCCAGCCATTAATTTAGTGAAAACAGCTTTTAGTTCCTCTTAATACTTAGAGCCTCCAAACATTGGTTTGGCAATTCCACACAATGCACTGTCATACACTGTGACAACTGCACAGCCCAAGCCCCACACTCCTACCATGGACGTGCTTCGCTCCTCTCTCTCTCTCCTGCTTGTTACAGTCTGCATCATGCTGGAGGTGATGAATTTAATCTCTCCCTAGCCAAGGTCATGCTGCCCTGCCCACCAGTGCTGTATGTGGAAAAAAAAACCCTATGCTATCATTACTAGCACTGTTGCTTATGTTCTCCCTTCCAAAGCCTCATCAGAAACAAAACATGCCATCTGAAGCAGCAGCCACCAATCTGCATGAGATTATTCAGAAATGTGACCCGAATCTGGTAGGTTTAGATCTTGATTTTGTGCAGACCAATAGCAAACCCATCAGGGATTGGAGCTGTAAACAGAAATCAGCAGAACGTGAAAAGCCCTTTCAGTCCCAGCTACCCTGAATCAGACAGGCAAGCAGCCTACCCTCTAAGCACAGCTGACCACAAGTGCTTCTCAGCCCAGTTCTGAAGCACAGTCAGGACTACCAGCTACTGCACTGGGAAGGAGTGAATGCTGGTGGGAAACTCCAGAGATGCTAAGACACCCTTTCCCACACCTCCCAGTTCCTTTTTAGTTTACAACACATTCCCTTGCTGCACTGTGACAGGCAAAATCCAGTTTAAGCCCTGCTTCATATTCAGTTTAAACCCTGCTTCATGCTCTTACGCCTCTTTCATTCACACTCAGGATGCATTTCTTCCTCCCTCTACCTCTAACCTCTATTCTTCCTCCTCCTCGCCAACTCAGTGCTTTCTTTTCCAGCTCAACTGTATCCAACACTCCTCAGCTGCTCAGTTCCTTCTTTCAAATTTTCCTCTTCACACTTGAATCAGCAATTCCCTGGTTTGTGCAAGAATGCTTTCATCTTTCCCCAACCATCTGTCCCACATCCTTCAGGGCTTTTGTGTTTGCAAGATCATTGTCCCTTGCATGACATCGCTCATCAAAACTCTACTTCCACCACTCTGTTCTTGAGTTTCAACTGCCTCTTCTCCATCTTCCTCCCCCTCCCCTCCCTCATGAATCCACCTTTGAAAATCCTACTTAGAGATCAGCTTTCTTGTCTTCCCAACACTTTTACCTCCAACATGCTAGTAGCAATGTGCACATGTCCTTGGGTTCAGAAAGGGAATAGATGATGGTTGACCTTCCTCTTTAGTTCCAGTACCCAGTTAGCTAACTGTCTACTTCCACAGGCCTTCTTTTCTCCTTAGCTCTGTACTTCTAGATCCCTGAACTCATTACTGCACTAGGATGACCTATCTGTACCTCCAGACCCTGCCTGGGCTGTCAACCACAGCTCATTCCCACAGTCACATCAGAAACATCTGCCTAGATAAAACCCAGAAGAATACACAGAGGCAAAAGCCTTATAGTTAGAGACTGACACAGTATGCTATTTCATGGGAACAAACCACTGCTGGGGCAGGAGCTTTCAACAGGAGAAGGTGATCCACACCAGCAGCCTTGCCTCAGATAATCCATTCTTTCCTGCTTTTTCCTAACACATGAGAGCTAATGCTGCACATCAGCTGCTGTGCTCAACTAGAGCAGGCTGACAAATGGTTTGTATGTTGGACCAAGAGGGATCACTTCTGGATGACACATCTCCTGTCCTCTATGAAGCTCAGCACACCACTGATGCTGCGAGTGGCTTCCCTGGGCCAGAAACTAGAGTTTGTATTCTGTTATTAATTAGTTCTCACACAGAAGCACCACAAAAGCCATTAGCTGGTCCAGCTCCTGCTTCTCTTCCCTTCCCAGTGCCATTAGTTTCAGTCTCTAAATAGCTGAATGATACAGGCTTAAAATTGACCCAAGCACCCTGATGTTAATATTGTAAATTATTAAGTCTTAGTTCTGTAACGCCAATAAATCATTTCTATGTGCACATTTAATTAACAAGCCAATCAGTAAAAACAACTTCTCATTCTCACAGCACATTTTATCAGAGGCACCACAGACACATTACAACATTAATTAAGTGCAACAAATGCTGGGGTGAGGTAAATAAAACATTATCCTACTGTGACACATGGGGAAACCGAGGCAATCCACTTGCTGGATTTGCCCAAGGTTAATCCAGATGTTCACAATGAGGTACCCAAGAGAAAGACCAGGGAGAAACACTGCCGAGAATTAACTCTCCTAATAAGCATTCCTCTTATGAGTTGCAGTATTTACTGATTTGCTGATGAGAAATCTGTTCCTGCTGCTTTCCTCTCCTGAACAGACTAAGGGCACAAACTACTGCTCTTCTCAAGCATGCTAGAACTCAACCCTACACTGCAACAGTCTGCTAGGTAAAGCTGAATGCACTGGGTCCAACAGGACACACAGCTTTTGAGGAACACTTAATGACCCTTCCTGCTCCCTAGGTTCACACTTACACAGACATCTAAGCTCATGAGATGCAGGACACTTAACAAGCAGTCATAAGTCCTAGACCTACATCAGTGCCTGGCACCTCCCAAGCACTCCAACAAGTTGTTCATAGATTCATGGAACGGTTTGAGTTGGAAAGGACCTTGAAGATCATCTAGTTCTAACTCCCCTGCCACGGGTAGGGACACCTTCCACTAGACCAAATTGCTCAAGGCCTCATCCAACCTGGCCTTGAACACTTCCAGGAAGGGGGCATCCACCACCTCCTTAGGAAAGCTGTTAGAGTGCCTCAAAATCCACACTGCAAAGGGTGGTGTGACACTGGAACAGATTGACTGGTATCAAAGTCCACCATGGTATGAAATTTCACACCAGGAGCATGGGAGAAGAGCAAGAATTACACTGACTCTGCTCACAGCACATTGAATAGTTATGGGCCATGGAAAATATCAAGTGACCCAAGATCCTCACTCTTCAATAAACCCATAGCTTAGCAGTCTTTCAGGCCACAAAGTCTGTCCTGCCATCTCCTCCTCCCCACCCACGCAACCAGGAGATCACTCTTAGTGGTCTCAGACAATGGCGGCACCCACACAACTGGCGTACTCCTCTGCACCCTCCATCTACGGGTCTAAATACAGCTGTTTTCTTTGCTTCCCCCATTTGGCACAGAACAACAGGGGTTCCTGGGATTGAGGCAAGAGTTGGCAGTCAAAGCAATTTGCCCAAAGTATCAGGGATGGGTTGTAGGATAGTGCCTGGCAATCAGCTAGACTTCAGTCCAACAGCTCGTAGTGGAGCAAGCCCAGCCTTCTTTGTTCCAAAAATCATGAATTGTGCTCAGTATGCAAATTCCGTGCTGTGGAAACATTTTAGGTTTCCCAATTATGCAATGAAATATCTCAGATCCAGACGATGCCTGCTGCCAGTCCCTTTAACCCAAGTGTGTGCCTCCTGGCAAGACTGGACAATTTTCATGAGTTCTCATTGAAACCAAGAAGCAGCTGAGCATGTCAACATCTTTGACAACTGGATCTGGAAGAAATTTTTTACACTGGGGGTGGAGAGACACTGTCCCAGGTTGCTCAGAGGGATGCGAAATGACCCATCTCTGGAATTATTCCAGGTCAGGCTGGATGGACTCTGAGTGACCTGATCTAGTCGCAGATGTCCCTGCTGACTGTAAGGGGGTTTGACTAGATGACGTTTAAAGGTCCCTTCCAACCCAAACCAGCCTGTGATCTATGGGATCACAGTCTCATGATGGTAGGATGCAGAGCCTTCCTTCTCCAAGCAGAGTGACATGAAGTGTTGCTTACATGAAAGTAACCACAAAGCCACAAGTCGCTGCCTGGCTCCCAGTCTGACACAGAGCGTGCAGATGATTAAATAACAGATTTCACTTAATTAAAGCAAGAAAGAGAAAGGCTTGAGTAATATTAAGGTATTAAAGCTATTGTAAGTATAAAGCCCTGAACTAACCTCTGGAGAATGTCTTGCAGCTGTGTAACTGGTGGGAACATGTGCTGCCGGTGCTAGTGGGACAAGCTGGAAAGAAAAAACCTCATACTGTCCCCTCAAAGCAAAAGCGGAAGAACAATTAATGCACTATGATCAGATGGTGGCAGTCAATACAGGAGAAAGGGTTAACCCTAGGGGAGATGTCAGAAATGAGGAAGGGAGCTGAGCCAAGACGGGTTGGCTAGGTCAGCAAGAGGGGAACACTTTGGCAGGAGCTCATGAGATTGCTGATGGACTGAGGAAATCAATTTATTTAAATCTGATAATGGATTCATACTCTGCTACTGTTAATTTTATACAGTTTGGCTGTCAGTTCTTTGGGACAGGAAGCTGTCACTCACTGTCTGTTTGGACAACACCTGCAAATTAGATCTCCCACTGATGGTACTTTCTTTGCACTGCCCTAATGAAAGTCACCTCCACCTCTAAACCTGGCATGACACAGAGACATTAAAAACAGGGTCATGTTAAAGCAAGCTGAATTCTGACATTGAACTAGGATGCTTTAACTGTAATAATAGCCCTACAACATATCCATCCTTTTATAAGTGGGATTCCACCACCAAACCAAATCCTGATACTATAGTACTGCAAACCAACTATCTTTGAAACTTCTGGACATACAATAAAATCCTGACCATTTTGTAATGGGTACATTAAGGAGTGTGACCAGCAGGGTGAAGGAGGTTCTCCTCCCGCCTCCACTCTGCCCTAGTGAGGCCACATCTGGAGTACTGTGTCCATTTCTTGGCTCAACAATTCAAGAGACAGTCCCCTCGGCATCTTTGTAATCTCCACTGGACACTGGGGCACCTCTCTGATGAGATAAGAGAGAACTGTGGCAAGGACACCTCTTACTAGATGAGGTTGCTCAAAACCTCATTCAGCCTGGATTTCCAGGGATGGGGCATCCACAAGTTCTCTGGGCAATCTGTTCCAGTGTGTCACCACCCTCACAACAAAGAATTTCTTCCTAATATCCAGTCTAAGTCTCTGCCCTAGTTTAAAACCATTGTCCCTTGTCCTGTCACCACATGCCCTTACAAAAAGGGGAGAAGTGTGAGGCATGGCAAGGGAGGAAAAACATCTTGTCCCCAAAGGCTGTTTCCATACAAAGGGTTTGGTGGCAAGAAGAGACGAGGGAAGGGTACCTCCCTGCAAGGTGGCCCAGCTTGGAGCTGCAAAATCCACTACAGGAAATACATATACACACACATATACATCTCGTATTTTATATGCAACTCTGTGCCACAGAAGTGAAATCACCAGGAGCTGGCAAGATAAAGGAAGGGACAAATTGTTTCTCACAGAGAAAAATCAAGGCACAAACATTAACAGCAGCACAAGTATGAGCTTCATAAAATTATACCTCTACTAATGCTATTTATAACATACACCTATTTAGGAAAGAGAGCTTTGATTTAGGGAGTAGAAGTTTAATTAAGGTAAAACAAAAGTTTCCATTAATCTTGAAAGAACTCTCAACCTGCTGCTCTCCCCCACCATCCAATTCAGCTAATGTCATAACAGGATCAAGCGCAACACCACTTACCTGAAACCTCCCGCAATGCGGACAAGGCCAGGCAAGCTGTACCAAACCACATGGCCTCCACCAGGCTTGACAAATAGGATGCTTTCTCTCCTCAAAACACTGCTTCAAAAATGCCCTGAGTGCAGTGGGCAAATATTTTTCCCCAGCCAGGGCATGCAGGAAAACTATGAGGGAGAAAAGATGTTGATAAACTTGAGACTGGCAATGAGAAATGGCTAGAGCCCAGACCTGCAGGCAGCAGGGTCTGATGATGGAACACCTCTGCTAAGAAGAAAGTTGAGAGTTGGGGTTGTTCAATCTGGAAGAGAAGGCTCCAGGGAGACCTTATTGAGGCCTTTCAGTACTTTAAGGGGGCTTAGAAGTGAGACAGATTTTTACCAAAGCTTCCTGTAACAAGACAAGAAGGTGACGATTTTAAACTAAGAGAGGAAGACTTAGACTAGATATGAGGAAGAAATGTTTTACCCCGAGGGTGGTGAGACACTGGCCCAGGTTTGCCCAAAGGGGTGGCAGATGTCCCATTCCTGGAACCACTGCAGGTCAGGGTGCTGGGGGCTCTGAGCAATCTGCTGTAGCTGCAGATGTCTCTGATGACTGCCGGGGTTGGACTGGATGACCTTTAAGGTCCTTTCCAACCAAAACCATTCTATGATATCTAAAACTGTATTTAATGTCACAAGTACAAGCTTACTCGAGTAGTAACTAGGTAAAATTCCAGATACAGAATAGAATAAACCAGGTTGGAAAAGACCTTTGAGATCATCAAGTCCAACCTATCACCCAACTCCATCTAATCAACTAAACCATGGCACCAAGTGCCTCATCCAGTCTCTTCCTGAACACCTCCAGCAATGGTGATTCCACCACCTTCCTGAGCAGCCCATTCCAATGGCAAATCACTCTGTGAAGAATTTCTTCCTAACATCCAGCACTGACCTCCCCTGGTGTAGCTTGAGACCGTGTCCTTTTGTTCTAGCGATGGTTGCCTTGAATCTTCTCCTTGCACATGCTCAAGGCATCGAATCATAGAAGCCTTTAAGTTGAAGACCTTTAAAGTCATAAGGGTATGTTCATGTTTACTCTCTGCTGTTCCTATGACACACAGTAAGCACAGGTAAGGATGTGGCAGCAGAGCTGAGCATCTCTTCACAGACAACGCAGCCATCTCCTCTTTACCTACAGCCAAGACCAGGTTTAGAGCAGGCCTATCTCCTGCTCAGCATGGTTTCTGTACATCTATTATGACCTTAAGCAAAAGGGAGCTGAACTGGGTCATGTCTACAATGCTGCTTGGAAAAAGGTGATTTTTTGCTTGTAAAGATGCTGGAATCCCCAAAAGGTGGTGTGCTGGAGCCCACAAGCCATTTCTACAGGCCAGTTTTCCAAGTAAGGCCACACTGCAAAACCTCAGCTCTGATGACCAAACTGCCTGGCTGGCATTGAAAGACAGTACAGTAAATTGAATTTTAATAAGGTCTGACTGTACATAGGAGAGAACTTTACTAAACAAACCCATACAGAGCACAGATGATACATATGGGGTTGCTTCTCCAATATCCTACTACTGATACATTCTCCGTTGTATTTATCCGGGGGAGAAAAGAGTGGGATGAGAAGACAGCCATGCCTCAGATATTAAGAATGATGAGAGTACAGCTGTACAGCTTTAGTACAATAAATGCAAAGCATGACATCTTCCTGCCTTCATGCTGCAGAGTGAACTATTCAAAAGATAATAATCAACTTTGCATCATCTAGAGGACTCCATTGTGCTCTGCTGCCTGCTTCCCAAATCCCAACCACCCAAAACACTCCCAGATCCAGACACAAGCGAAACCAGCAACAAAAATGCACCTGAGAAATCAGAAATCACTGGGTCATTCAGCTGCTGAAATGGATTTGAGAGTTAAAAAAACAAAAAATGTGAAAAAGAAGCCCATCAAGGACTGAGATTAAAGTCAGGAGGAGAATGTAGGATGTCTTCAGACAAATTCATTGATTGTGTAAGGGGTAAAACCTGACAATTCTTAGTGGAGGGAAGTTCCCTCTTCTTTCCTTCACCTTCGACTTGGCCTCTCCTTGATGTGCTCATTCAGCCCCCTGCAACTTGCCCTCCCCTAAAGAATACCAGGAAGCAGCCCCTGAATTGCAACTGCTTTTGCTATTCTACTAAATTCCAGATTTAAATGGGCAAAATGAGCAGCACTCTCCTATCAGACATTCTCCACAGTGCTGGATGAGAAGTCACCTGAAGCTCTCGATGAGTTTTCTTTTGTTTATGGCCTTTAAATAATTCAGAGAGAGGAGTTGTCAAGCTGAATCTGCAAAGCTCCCTTGACTTTGGACTTACGCTATCAGACTGCCTGCCTATTGTTTATAAAGACAAAAAGGAAAACGTTATGGGATCGTATGTCTGCGTGGGAGGGAGTCAAGGACTAGAAGAACAAGGGCTGTCAGGACAGAAGTCATAAAAAAAGCAGATGGGGAAGAAGCAAGAGTAGGTAGTAGGTGAAATACAGATGTACCAGCAAAGCAGTAAGAGCAAGTTGCCAGTTTGGTCACACTATAAATAAATGATGCTAGCAGTTACTTGTGTAATATGATGTCATTCTTTAACAAGGAAAACTCCACATGCAAATGGTGACTTTAATTAGCAATTAAAAACACAACTTCCCAGCTACACAGCTGCAGCCACCTCTCCCAGATCTGTCTCACTTCTGCAAACAGTGACAGTCCCCAGGCAGTGGGCCAGTACTTAATCATCATCCCAAATCTCAGAGAGAGCAATTTCATCCTTTCTCCCTTTCTTTCCTTTCTTTTCCTGGGCTTTTTGGGCAGGCAAAGATTTACTAGGTGTTGCCTGGGGACACCAGCAAACTACAGGCAATGGCCTCTGGCATCCCAGGGAGCTCACACACTCCAAGGTGCCTTTTACATTTATTTATTCTGATGTGGTTTTTTTTTCCAATGACTCTGGGGCACACATGGCTTTGATGGGGTTTTGCACAGTCATTTTCAATCAAAGCTGCAAACCTGGCTTTACAGCAAATGACAATTTCTTCAAGCAGCAATAAGAATTAAGAGAGAGGGTGGAAGTTGAGGATGTGCAGCTCAGCTCCACCCAGGCACATCTCTTCAACTAGAAGATAATCTCCTCTACAGCCATTTTGCTCAACCTAACAAGGACTTTAAATAAAAAAAGCATTTTGATACAAAACCCAGTAACTATGATTACAGTTTTGCTTGAAGCTACCAAGCTGGATTAACTCTTGGCAATTATACTTAGCTCTGGATGCTGCAGACAAAACTGCCCAAGGGCTGTGCCCACGTGGTGGCACATTGTGGCTGGGCAGCGGAGTTGCTGCCAAGGATACCGCAGAAGCTGCATGTGTGTGGAGGGGAACGATCTGGTTTAGTTTGCTCTCCTAAAGCAGACAGAAACCTCCACTTTGCTCTAGGAAGACTGCAACAGTGGACAAAACACATCTTTTGCCCACAGCTGGTCCCAACTGGTCCCAGCAGCTTCCAGTCCTATAAAATGTCATGATTAAAACAACCTTTTATTACACTGTCTTTTATCCCAGACTTCTGACTGTATCAAATCCTAAATGAAACATGATGTAACTCATGCAAATAAGCAGAACAAAAGGGGCTTCAAACAATAGGAAGCTATCATTAAGTGGGAAAGTTTAACTTGGAAAGTCAAAAAACCCATTCTAGCCAGAAGAAGGAAATGCTACATGGGGCACCCACACCCTGCCAAGGGCCTTAAAAGTGGCACCGACTGCTTCTTTGTCACTCGCTCGGTGACTGCTAGCTAACAGCAGGGCCTGAAGCTGCAGTGCTGGTAATAAGTCCCTAAATCTGGCCTTGATTAGACTTCCCTAAACTCCAGGGAACAGCTTGCCAATGGTGGGCTGCCTGCCAGCGTCCCTACAGCAAGGCCATTAAACAGCAAGCTGCTTTATGTGGTTTTCTATGCGGTATGTGCGGCTGAGACAAGCACTGCCACCTCCCAAATGTCACTGATCACAGCCCACCCTCAGGCAGGGGACCCGAAATGAAGTGAGGGGCTGTCAACCTCACATGTCACAGCCTGCAAAGCCTCAAATTAGATGCTCCTCCCCATAGAAGGGACCTCTGGAGATCAATTCCAACACCCCTGCCAAAGCAGGATCACCTAGGGCAGGTCACACAGGCAGTCATCCAGACTGGTCTTGAAAGTCTCTAGGGAAGGAGACTCCACAATCTCTCTGCACCTTATGTAACCTCTCTCAACCCTTATATAATCCTCATGTTGAGGTGGAACAGTCTGTAACCATTGCCCCTTGTCCTATCACAGGACACCACTGAAGAGAGACTGGACCCTTCTTGACACCCACCCTTCAGATATTTATCAATGTTAATAAGCCTGCTCTTTTCAATCATTTCTCCTTGACCCTCAAAAGGGTGAAAACTAAATGATGTCCTTATTCCCTTCTAGCCTGGAATTGGAGATTTAGTACAGCCTGACAGCTTTACACACTTGCTGCTAGAAAACAGGAGACTGAAAAAGATGAAATTTTCAAAGCACAGTTCTGTAGATAGCATTGCTGAAACTGCAGCAAGCACTCAGGGCTGGTGGCAGCAAGGTGAGTGACAGATCACGCTGTGGCTCTGGTGGACACACTGCCCAGCAGGCTCAGGTAGTTGGAGTCTGAGCTGGTCCCTCTCTAGGTTCAGGCTCAGGTATTTGCAGCCTAAGCTCTCTAGGTTCCCAAAGAGTAAACAAAGCTGAAACAAAGCTCTATTAATTTTCCATCCTGGCCCCTCTACAAACCCAGCATCATCTTAGGTAATGGGAAACCTTTAAGCCACAAGAGGCTTTTCCAGGTGAAGTGAGCCCTTCTTACTGTGTGCCAAGAGAGTTTCTGGCTGATATAGTACACAAGTTTAACCCATTCCATATGACACCTCCTAACAACTTCATTCCACACACCCCAGAAAGTATTTTACTTTCTAATGAAGCAGCAAATGAGGAAAAAACATCCTGCTTCCTATAGATCCTTATCTTCCTGTGATGTACTCACAAGCAGCTCTCACATGCTCACCGTGTCTCAGCACTACAAGACCTAAAACGGCTTTCAATAAAGGGAGATCTAAGTGACGCTCTGCATCACTGTTTAAGGACAATTCAATCATCTTTGCTCTGGATTAAAGTCTTGCTCCTGATTAATCTTAACAGAGCAATGAATTGGAAATCCACGTCCCAGGAAGCAGGAAAGATTTTATCTTTAAACTCAATTCACAAGTAAAAATCGTCTCTTTTACAATGGATAATTCTGCTACTTTTCAAGTAATTTTCACAGAGTGGGCCTAAAAAAAATAAAAATAATAAAAATCTCCAGATACCTCAAATTGAAATGACTGTTTTTAATGCCCCCTGTCATTTTGAATGCATGCAAAGACTAACAGTATTGTATCAGAAAGAGGAGCTCAACAATCAAGAAACCCATTAAGCTCCCAACGACACTAACAGCAAAAAGAGGAAGTTTGAAAGGTGCAAGTACTGAAAGGAAAAAAAAAATCATGTTATTTTCCTACTGAGATTATAGCAGTGAACAAAATCCCTTGTGTTGTGACACAGTACCTCTGATTTTATAATACCCTCTGGCTACATAAATATTAGAATAGAAACCTGAGCTCCGCTTACAAAGGGTGAGGGAAGACAAACACACACTTCTGGCATTTAACTGTTTTACCTAATCTGCTTCATCCTGCCTTGATTTTAGAGATCCTTTCTGAAGAGATGCTGCTGTTGACTTGCTCCTCACCAGACACCGCAGAGCCAAAGCTGGAGAGTGTGGCAGATAGCTCCTGCTTCTCTCTTGTCCTGACAACGCCTCAAATGTTTCAGAGTGGAGATGGTGAGAAATACAAGACAAAAAAGCAGCAGATATAGGAAAACAAAAATAACTGTCCTCTGTCAGGACTACACATGACTTATTTCTTGTCACAGCAAACTCACGTGTACTGCTGCTGCACAAAAGCTCCTGTCAAGAGTTCGCCATCATCTGTTGCTCTAATCCATAGCTTCCAAGGAAGAAAAATAAATTACAGTCTAGAGAAATGGCCTCTAAAAAAAGAGCCACACACATGGCACGTACACAGTATGCTCTCGTCTGGATAAGGAGAGACAGAGCTGATGGGGTTTGGCGTGCGTCACATTCATTACTTCATTAGCTCTGATTTGTGGTGAGCTGGGCTCCAACTCCACATTCAAATGCTAGCCAAAATTAATACAGAAGCCCCAGCCAGGCTGAGGATACACTTGTCTGCACCATAAACTTGCCTCATATGTGCTCATAAAGGAAAACAAAGGAGACTTCCAAAAATCTGTAGGAAAAGGAGTTTTCATAGCTGCACTCCAGAATGGGGATAGCGACAAAGATGTCGTGATTGTGGTGGGCTTACAAAGAGCAGACTTTGCATCCACTTCCCTGCTCAGAGCTCTGCCCTCAGGGAAAAACCAAGGAACGTTACAATGGGAAGAGGAGGGATGGGTGCAGAAGGTGGCCAAGAGACATGGAGAGGGTCTGAACTTGCCTTCAAGACTATGCTGGGAAACCTATCCAAACTGGATCCCTTCACCCTGTAACCGTACCTCCAGCCAAACATTCATCCAAAAGCAGTCTCTACAGCAGTGTTTTTCTTACACAAACACCTGAGCAGCAGCAGAGTGACTTCTCATAGTGTGGATCTTTGCTTACTTTTGGCGAGATACAGATATATTTTCTCAAGTTGCAAAAGAAGGCAAACTCCCATGTTCCCAGCACAGGCTGCTGCCTGCAGTAACACCAGAAGAAAAGTTTCACAAGCTGCTAACTCCTGATTTGCTTCAGATTTTCACACATTTCCCAACAATTTAGATTTCTTCTTTTGTATTGTCAAGCCAAGTGTGAACCTAATAAAACCAGAAAGCCAACGGGGAGAAGAATCATTTTGTACTAAATAAGGACATCTGTGTTTCACTTCTAGCTCCTTTTCTCGACTTTTATCTTTCTTTCCTGCTGGCCCAAACTTATCTTGTGAAGTGCTGGAATCAACCTGCAAGTTGTGAAGCAAGGCACACAGAAACACTATTAACCTCCCCTTTTTGATCAACAATATTTCACTCTAAGCAACTCAAGGTGTCCCTCAAGCACATACTTCCAAAACCACACTGCCTTGAGGTTGTTGGATGGTCAGAAGAAACTCGGCCAGAGCAGCCTGCTCTGTAGAAGGTCTCTCCTGAAGAAAAAGGGCAATGAAGTCTCAACTAACTAGCACAGAAACCAGGAAGAAAAAAAATAATGTATGCCTGATTTACACCAGGACACTTGGCTGGTGACGCTGAGTCTCTGCCAGCACCAGGAAGGGAGGAGAAATACAACTTCTCTGGTGGACAACAAGTTCACCATGAGCCAGCAATATGCTCTTGTGGCCAAGAAGGCCAATGGGATCCTGGGATGCTTTGAAGGTGTATAGCCAGAAGGTAGTAAAAGGAAGTTCTCCTCTACATCTGCTCTGCTCTAGTAGGGCCACATCTGGAATATTGTGTCCAGCTTTAGGATCACCAAGAGAGACAAACTACTGGAGAAGCTACAGAGATACTGAAGGGAGTGGAGCAGCTCTCTGATGAGGACATGCTGAGAGACCTAGGGCTGTTTAGCCTGGAGAAGAGCAGCCTAGGAGGGGATCTGATCAACAGCTAAACAAACATCAGGTGGCAAGAGCATGGAGCCAGATAGGACAAGGGGAACAGACAAACTGGAACCCAGGAGATTCCACTGAAATATAGGGAAAAAATCTTTTCTGTGAGGGTGCTGAAGCCCTGAAGCAAGCTGCCTAGAGAGACTGGGGAGTTTCCTTCTCTGGAGAGATTCCAAACCCACCTGGACATTGTGATCCTGGGCAACCTGCTCTGGGTGACCCTGTCTTGAGGTTGCACTTGAAGATCTCCAGAGGTCCTTCCCAACCCCTACCATGCTGGGAGTCGGCGATTCTCCTTCCCCTTCTGCAGTTAATTTATGTGCTCTGCAGGTTACAGATAACAGTAACTTTTGGGGGTTTATTTAATGAATCTGAACCAATCTTTCTTCCCAGTATATGTAATGGTGCTTATCTCCCCTCCAGTATCTCTGGTTATTAGAAATAAATGGGAAACACCATGCTGGCTCATCTCCCAGCTCCCCAGGCCGCCCAGGCTATAGCCCTCTGCTTAACCTAATGTTTGTTTGAGACATACTGAAGTCAAACTAGAATATCCAAGTATTGCACAAAACAGCGGTCTTCTCTCCAGCTTTAGCCACTAGATAAGAGTTTTGGAAGCAATTCTGATATACAAAAATAAGAGACAATTGTCTGCAGAATGCCAAACACCTTGTGCAACTCCATTCAGCTGCACACCCCTCAATCTAACAGTATCACCTCTGTCTAAAAACCTTCTCATTAAATTACTAAATGTATCTTCCTGCCATCCTGGCTTTCCTCTTTCTTAGGAAGAGCTGATTATTATAATTCTGTGTGTATCCTATATAAAATAATTACCTAGCCTAATTACATATGCAGGTAGTTTCAATTCAGACACGCGACTGCTTTCAAAGGAGCAACGGATTTCATTCAGTGCACATCGCTGGCTCATCCACCATTAGCTACAATTAGATGAGCAGAGGACCACCAAAGCAGTCTGAGCAGTTGTTTGTACAAAAGAGTGTCATAAAATTAGTTGACCTGCTGGAAAGTAGCTCTGTGAAGAAGGACCTGGGATTGCCGGTGAGGAACAAGCCACCAATGGGCCCTCATGGCCAAGAAGGCCAATAGTCTCCTGGGCTGCATTCAGAAAAGTTTGGCCAGCAGATTGTGGAGGGAGATTCTCCTGCTGTGCCCTAGTGAGGACACATCTGGAGTGTTGTGTCCAGCTCTGGGCTCCCCAGTTGAAGAGAAAAGGAACTACTGGAGAGACTCTGATGGAGACTACAAAGATGATTAGGAGACTGGCAAGAAAAATGCTGATGTAGGGCTGTTTAGCCTGGAGAAAAGACTGATCAATATTTTCAGGGCAGATGTCAAAAGAATGGGGCCAGACTATTTTTAGCGGTGCCAGCCACAGGACAAGGGGCAAACTGGAACCTGGGAGGATCTATCTGAACAGGAGAAGAAAATTGTTTGCTGTGGGGCCTGGAGCATCTTTGTGAAGAAAAAAGGCTGAGAAACCTGGGGCTGTTTAGTTAGCCTGGAGAAGAGCAGCCTGAGAGGGGATCTTCTCAGTGCTCAAGTCACAGAGTCTTGTCAGTGGTTCCCAATGATAGGACAAGGGACAACGGGCACAAATTGGAACACAGGAGGTTCTACCTACACATGAGTAGAAAACTCTTTGCTGTAAGGGTGCTGAAGCCCCAGAGCAGGCTACCAGGAGAGGTTGTGGAGTCTCCTGCTCTGAAGAGATTCCAAACCCACCTGGACACTGTGATCCCGGGCCAACTGATTTGGGCCACTCTGCTGTAGCAGGGGTGTTGGACTAGATGATCTCCAGAGGTCTTTTCTAACCCCCAGCATGCTGGGATCCTGTGAACAGCCTTAATTCTTGCTTTACTAACATGCAACACAACTGGCATTAAGCCAGTCACAAGTTACTGGGTTTCAAAACACAGTGGGGTTTTGCTACTGCTAACAGCAGGGCAGAAAGCACATGAAAACCTTCAGAGCAGTTGCCCAAAGCCAAGCAGTAACAGATTAATGCCGAGACCTACACCAAGTAAAGCTTTTGCAGAGAAAACCACCTGTGCATAAATGCCTCTACTTCCATTTCACCCAGAGGTTAAATTATCTGATCAAAATCTTGCACTGGGAAGGGGAAAAAAAATAAAAATCAGTTCATATTTTTTCCACCTCATTTAGACTCTGTAAAACATCAAATCCCGCCATTAAAATTGCTTAATTGGGAGCACCAGAGTGAAAGGTTGATGCTGCTCATGAGCTGTGACTACCAAATGGTGGTGGCCCAGTTAGACTTGCTATCAGGAGATGTGCTGAAGAACAGAGTGGAAAAAAAGAAGACAATGTGAGGTTGGTTGGTCTGTAACTGAAGCAGTGTCAGTTGTTAGAAGGGAGTGAGGTTATAAACCCACCTTCAAACAGCAGCCATAGCAGACCACCAGTGGGGACGGTTTCAAACGCCCTCAGTATGGGAATTCTGCTGCTGCAATGAAACCAGCTTCAAAGGCAGTAGATAGCCCAATGCCAATGGCTTTTCAAAGCCTACCTCACTCTCTCACTTTGCTCTTGCTGGTCTGAAACCTGAGTCCTCCTTTAGCAAAGTATTGAGAAGCTCAGCTTTATCCCTGCGGCTCCTATCTGAAATGACTCCTGTCATCTGCTTCATAAGACGACACTTAGTGAGATTAGCTCTGAGCATTCAGACTGCATCTCACTGGCACTTTGTGCCAACCAGAGACTTCAACAGAGAGATGGCACTTAAAGTGCTAGCAGAACCTCACAGTGGAAATGATAGCAAAGGCTGCTCATACAGGAAGTGCTCTGACTCAGAGGAGACAAACTTTAGTTGGGGCCTGAGGTTAGGCCATAGATGCTGGCTCAGTACCTGCAGAACTTGCCTGGCTCCTACAATGACTGACTGCTCTCACAGAGCTCTGCTCCAGGATGCTGTACATAATATACATCATAAAACCCCAGCAAATACTGAGGGTGAGCCTCCCAGCCCAAAGGCTAAGAGAGCTCCAGGGGAAGAGGATGAGCACAACAAATCAGCCTGATCCCAGGGCAACAGAGGGTGTGATGTCTACAAGCCAAAGGCACACCACTAAGAACAAGCATGAGAAGAGAGAAGTTTAACATTCAAAATAAGGTTTCCAGGCACCATCTGAAAAAAACCTCACAAAACAACCACCACAACCCTTTTACCAGGTGAATCAATTATTTAATCAGCATTCCTAGAACCCACCAGGACACATACTGGAGTGCAGAGCAAGGGGCCCAACAGTAGCACTGCAGAGGTCAGGTGGGAAGGGAAAACTTGGTCCAATATTGAATTCAAAAGCAAATGCTCTCTGAATATGAATCTGCTCTTTTTCCTCTCTCTACTCCAACACACAACGTAAGGGTGACCCTGTGTATCACCCTAATACAAGTAATTTCCCATTTTGTTGTGATGTTGGGACTTAGCTTATACACAACATCTACTGTGCGCTTCAGCTTGAACCTTGTAACACTATGGTTCAGGAGGGAGCTGGGGATGGAGTCAGGAATGAAGTCCAGGTTCCTGGTGAATTCCTGACTTGGGTTCCTCTTATGAAATTCATATTGAATAAAGAATTGATGGTTACTAAAGCAGCTGAGTCCCAACAGGAGAGAAACATCCACTTACAAGCCTAATGACAGCTGCAGAGAGGCTTCGTTGTCTCCCCAGCTCTCAGTATGTATCACAGCAATATAATTTGTGATTGCATTGGGATTCTCTTATTTTTTAAAGCCTAGGAAACAACAAGAGCATGCTCAGACCTCTGCTTGCACCAGCAATCAACTGCAATCCATTATCTCTACAGCTGCACCATCGGGATCAGCTGCTGGAACTCTAATGTCAACAGCACTCAGAGAGATTTCGACCACTATGTCATTCACTTGCTCTAGGAAAGAGATGAGTTGAATAAGGAGGACTGCAGTCCTACCTACAGTACATTGTCTACTTCTCTTGGCACCAGAAGAGACACATTGGTAAGTAAATACCAGCTGTAAAAGTCTGAGGGAGTAAATGCTGCCTTCATTCAAGAAACATGGGCGACTTTGATCTGCCTCCACTTCAAAAAAGCCATCAACCCCGTGGCAATGTTCTGCGATTATGCAGGAGGGGAAAAAAATAATACAATCATCTATGCCTCACCTTGCAAAAGGAGAGAGAAATTGAGTTTGCAAATGTAAACTTAAAACTAACAAAGAAGAAAGACCTGAGCTGCCTACATTTCTTGGAGAAGCTATTCTTAAAATAGAAGCTGGAATGATAACAGAGTGCTGCAGTACCACAGGGGACCTGAACTTCCAGAGCCGAACAAAAGCAACAGATTCGTCCTCTCACAGGCTCACCCCCTCTATTCACAGTGGTAGCAGGGCCAGCTGCTCTGCCTAGAGAGAAGCAGGAGTTAACAGAGGTGCTGAGGAACCAGCTACCTGCTGCCATGCCACCTGGAGCCCTGAAACAGCAAAATAAGTGGTGCAATAACCCTTTCCTCCCCAAATGATGAGGTCGGAAATAGCCTGGCTCCCTTCACCCCTGCCCATGCCTGACTAGGAAGAATGGCTGATAGACTGGAAAACTGTGCAGCCATTCAGTGAGATCTGACAGGCTGGAGGACTGAGCAAAGGGGAATCTAAGGAGGCTCAGCATGGGGGCGTCTAGAGTCCTGCAACTGAGGAGGAACAATACCACGCACTGGTACAGGTTAGGGGCTGACCTGCTGGAAAGCAGCTCTACAAAAGAGGACCTTGGAAGTTCTGGTGCTCAGTAAGTCATCCATAGGACAGCAATGCGCCCTTCTGGCCAAGAAGGCCAATGGTATCCTGGGGTGCATTAAGAAGAATGTGGTCAGCAGGTAAGGGGAGGTTCTCCTCCCTCTCCACTCTGCCCTGGTGAAGCCACATCTGGAGTATTGTGTTCAGTTCTGGGCTCTCCAGTTCAAAAAGGACAGGAGCTATGAGGATGATTAAGGCACTGGAACATCTGTCTGATGAGGAAAGGCTGAGAGAACTGGGGCTCTTCAGCCTGCCAAAGGGAAGACTGAAGGGACCAGTCTCTTTTCAGTGGTGTCCTGTGATAGGACAAGGGTCGACGGATGCGAACTGGAACACAGGCCATTCCATCTCAACATGAGGAAAAACTTGACTGCAAGGGTGATGGAGCACTGGACTGAGCTGCCCAGAGAGATTGCAGAGTCCCCTTCTATGGAAACTTAAAAGATATGGAAAAATTTCTGTGTGACCTGCCCTAGGTGTTCCTTCTTTGTCAGGGAGGGCTGGACTCGATCTCCAGAGGTCCCTTCTAGCTCCTACCACTCTACAATTCACTGACTGTGGCATCCAGCAAATGACTTGCCCCCACTAGGGTGAAGCTCAGAGGGCGTGATGCAACCAGGGAGATGGCAGTAAGGCAAGAACATTTACCAATATTCTTCTAGAGAAGACTCAAAATGAAACACTTTCTCCCAGAGCCTGTCATTTGCATAATCACATTATCAAGATGGTCTTTCACACGGACTCAACTGTCAACACACTGAGATTTCAATATATTGCATGAACTGTTAATAATAGGGAATGATATTTTTTTCTCCTACAAAGTAATCTGCAGTTAGACTCCAAGGAGCAAAATATTGTTAACCATTTGAGTATTTTTAAAATTAATTCTCCTCAGCCATGGGAAAAAAAAAGAAGCCCAAAATGAGCATGTAAAGAGATATGGGTGTGAAAGTCCGTGAGCATGTTCAGCATAAAGGAGCACACACACTGAACTTGTGACATCTCTTCTCTGCAAGGTAGAAATTATTCTGCATATGAGAATAATTTTCAAGCAGCATATAAAACAATCTATACAGTGTGTGCTGGTATGCATAAGTAATATGGCTAAGATTTTGAGGGGGGTTAAAAAGGGAATCAAGCATGCATGATGTGGCTTTTGATAGTCTGGGTTCCACTTGTTTTCAACAAAGATTTGAGGTTTTCAAATGGGTAAGGGAGTGACAGACCTGAAAAAAAGAAAGATGGAAGAGAAATAAAATACATTTACTACCTGAGGAAAGTGCAAAGCAGCATAAAAAGAGTCATAGAAAACTTCTTGTTTAAAGCGTTGCCAAAGGCCAGAGAGCAGAGGGCATGTCAAAGAGGAGTGGGAAGCCATCAGACTGACAGGTGTGAGCTCCACAGCACACATGCTGCATGGCTTAGCTTCCACAGGAGGGAAGAAAATCTTTGAAGTTTTTCAGCAGGGGGAGAGCGGCCCATAGAATAAATCCCATCAAAGTCACATCTGGCTTTTTTCTTTTAGAACTTGATTGTTCTCAGCCTCCATAAACCAGCGTGTATTTCAGTCACGGGAGAGAGAGAACCAGGACTGCTGTGTTCTCAGGATGAAACAGTGGCATGGTGCTGCACCAGAGAATAACCTGCCAAGAATCCCACAGCAACCTCCTGGAGCAACTGGCTGCACATGGTTTGGATGGGTGGATGCTTCTCTGGGTAAAAACTGGCTTGCTGGCCAGGCCCAGAGAGTGAATGGAGTTAACCCCAGCTGGCAGAGAGTTACAAATGGTGTTTCCCAGTGCTCAGTACTAGGGCCAGTTCTGATTAATACCTTTATCAATTATCTGGATGAAAGGATTGAAGGCACCTTCAGGAAGTTTGCAGATGACAGTACACTGGAAGGGAGTGTTGATCTGCTTGAGGGTAGAAAGAATCTCCAGAGGGATCTGGACAGATGGCCCAAAGCCAATGCAAAGAGGTTCAACAAGGCCAAGTACCAGGTTTTGCACTTGGGTCACAACAACCCCATAAATGGTCCAGGCTTGGGACAGAGTGTCTGGAAAGCTGCTGGAGCAAGACCTGGGGGTGTGGACTGATAGTCAGCTGAACATGAGCCACCATGTGCTGAGGAAGACAAGGCGGCAAATAGCATCCTGGCCTAGATCAGCAACAGTGTCTCCAGCAGGAACAGGGGAATGATTGTTGTGTATCCCCCTGTACTCTGAGTACAGGGGTACTCAGCACTGGAGAGGCCACACCACAGCTGCTATCAGAGGCAGGCAGAAAACAGCTTGGCTCCAATCACTCCAGGCAGGTATTTATCTCCCAGGCTTTGCATTACTACCTAGGAAATACCTTAACCAACAGCTGAGAAACTAGATGAGGAGGCTACAAAAATAAAACCACCTCAAGTTAAAGCTGGATGTCCAAATTCTCACTGATTCCGAGACTAACATTTCAGCAGCAAAGCAGAACAGAAAAAGTAATAAAAATGGCTTAGGTTGGAAGGGACCTTAGGGATCATCTACTCCAACCTCCTTGCCATGGGCAGGGATACCTCTCAACTAAACCAGGTTTCTCAAGTCCACATTCAACCTGGCCTTGAACACCTCCAGGGAGGGAGCATCCATATCGGGCAACACGTTCCATAGTTTCACAACCCTTGTACTGAAGAACTTCTTAAGATCCACTCTAAACCCACTCTCCCTCAGCTGAAAAACATTACCCCTTGGTTCTACTGATAGACACCCTTATGAAAAGTCCTTCTCTAGCTTTCCCATAGGCTCCCTTCAGGTACTGGAAAGGACCCTCTGGAGTCATCTCCAGGCTGAATAACCCCAGCTCCTTCAGCTTCTCTTACACTTCTCTCCCCCCACAAACCCCACTGGAATTCATACTTCAAATTATAAGAGATGTAGTTACTGCTATATGAGTTACTCAATGACACTGACTAAGCATTTGGTTATCTGGGAATGACAAAGGAGGTTTCATTTTTAATGTTCATAAGTCATGCAAATTAATTAGTGCTTTAAAATGGCAATGAATCACTTCCCAAAATAATTTGTATTGGCTAAATTAATTCCAGTGAAAGAAGCCAATTTGCTGGCTGTAAATTACTGAAGCCCCTGACTAGCTCCTGTGTACCATCCTGTGTACCATTTCTTAGGCTTCTGGAAAAGGAAGGATGGCTACTTTTCATCAAATAAGATTACAGCCCTATTAAGTGACCAGCTAACTGTGGTGCAATTAGAGGTTTCTATTTAAAGAACTCAAGCCAGACATCATTAAGAAATGAAGCTGAATGTTCAGGGAAAGGACAAATAAGCGGCAGAAAAGCTCGTTCTCTGAAGAGCTGCACCAAAAAAACCTGATTTGAAAGGAGCATTTCCATCCTCTTAGGTTGATAAAGAGAAGGTTAGAGATACAAGACTAATTATGAAGACAGTCCCATCATATGACAGTGCTTAAACACAACCTGGAGCGTGAATCCCAAAGCCTGCTTCTGTCTCTCATGGCTAGATGATTGTTTTGAGATTCCTCTTAAATTAAATGACTTGAAGAGCTACAACAAAGTGAGAAAACACATACATGGGTTCTGCTCTCCCTCACCAAGCAGAGGAGATGTCTTCCTAGCTCTGCTGTTGAGAGCCAGGAGACATCTGCCTTCATCCAGCACACAGCACCATGACAAGATGACTTGGTTAAAACCTGCAGCACTGCTCTCAATGGATTTATCTTCTTTGCCCCTCAAAGACAAAAAAAATGCATGTACACAAAAGCTTTACCTCATCTGATTTGCCTGGCATTCTCCTCCTCTTATCTCCATCTCCACAGCAGTACCAAAGCCACAGCACTGCTGCTTGAGGAGCCTTTCCCTGGCTAACCTGCTTCTCAGCAGTAACGAATACTCATGCACACAGGTACAGAATTAAATGGCTTCTTTACAGTGATTATGATAGATTGAGCCATGCTTAATCTACATAATCAAATTGCTTCTGTGTTCAGCAGTAATACCTTTTTGCTGTCCTGGGAGCAGGTTCAGCCTTGGTTTCTCTTTTGACAGCTTCTAAGACATGCTAGCTGTGACTGTGAAAGGGGCTACTTGAGATGCAATTATTTATCACATCTCAAACTCTGCAATGTGGCAGTGCAGGTCCAAATGAAAGGTGTTCCCTTTAGGGAACAGGAAAACATCATGTAGGACACATAGGACAAGTGCAAACCAATTTCATCCAGCTGCTGTCCGTAGACCAAGACATAACTGGAGCGACCCTCCCAAGGCAGATAAAATGTCTACTCAACTAGCTGCACTGAACTACTACCACTACTATAATTTTCTCTCTCTATGCAAGGACATCCCCTGCTCAAATGCTTATCATAACATCATAGAATATCATGGACTGGAAGAGACCTCTGGAGACTGAGTCCAAATCCCCTAACAAAGCAGGAACACCTTCCATTAGATCAGGTTGCTCAAATTGCCTCATTCAACCTGGCCTTGAACATCTCCAGGGAGGGAGCATCCACAACCTCCCTGGGCAACCTGTTCCAGTATCTCACCATCTAAAGAATTTATTTCTAACATCCAGTCTAAATCTGCCCTCCACAAGCTTCAAGTCCAGATTCTGAAAAGCCTGATTTAAACCTCACGTTTAAAACTCAAAGCCTGAGTTAAAACTCACGTTCATCACCTAGGCCAGAAGTGTCCTGAAGCCTTTTCTACTTCTAAATATTGATAATTTAATTTTTTTTACAGTAAAATGAGAAGTGGTTTTCCACATATGAAAACATATTAAACAGTCTATTTGCAAATTGCACTGTGTTGGAAGGGACCCACAAAGATCATCTTGCTCAACCCCCTGAAGTCAGCCGTGACACCTCCAACTAGATCAGGCTGCCCAGGGCCACACTGACTCTGATCTTGAATGGGGCCTCAGTCACAACCCTGGGCAGCCTCTGTCCAGGAGACAGCACTGAAAGAAGCAGAGATTTGCTTCCTAATGTACCTGCTGAGAGTGGTTTTTGCTTACATGTTGGTTTGGTTTCTAACCAAAGGATTCTAACGCAACTATTCCCCTACAAGCTAGTGATTCTTTCTAAACACTACCCAAGAGCTGAAAAGTGAGTAAGCCTGATGCAAAATGCTAGTAAGCACTTACGAGAAAATTTCTCTCTCTCATTATGACTTTGAGATAGGTGGAAAGATGGCACTGGTTGGACCTCCACAGTTGGAAAGGTGTCAACTGTTTCAAAAAAAACCCCCTGCATCTGGTGAAGGAAAACCAACACGGGGTGGGGGGTGAGGGGGAAACAGAAAAGACAGGTTCTGGCAAGGGCTGCTGGCACAGCTTGACTTTGGCTCAGGAGGAAGTAAAAGCTTGAATTACATAAAAATAGATTTACAAAAGAATCAATGACATTTCATCTGAAAGTTTCAGTTAAGTTTTAATTAGGAGCCGAGATTTTGCACTTAAGTGCATGAAGTGAAGAAGTGCATGTGCTCATGCTTCCCAAGATAACTGACAGATCTGAAACTTACTCATCTCATCTTGAAAGGTTAATTAAAGAACAATCCTTGAGAGCAACACCATGGGGAAACAGAGGAGAGACTGCTCCACAGGGGAGCCTTGGGGAAAGGCTGGCACACTGTGCTCACACCTCCCTGCTCAGAAACACTCTGGTAGCAAACCAAAGCTCCTGCCCAGTGACCCTAGCATGGAGACAAGTGAAATGGCTGTGACCCAGCCCAGCAGGGCATAGAGTATAGAGTTATTTACCATGCTCTCTGTAGCTCTGGGGCAGGTTTCCCAGCCCATGGGTTCCATAGCTGGAGCTGCTTCAACACAGGCACCTTTAGCAGAGCAGGCATGATCAGCACCTGGGGCAAAAGGTAGGTGCAGCAACTCTCATAATGAGGAAACTAAGGCAGAATGACTCACTCAGGATCAAAGCCTGCAATTAGGGCAGAACTAGGCTATGGGTTCCCCGAGTCCCACAGATGCTGACAGCACTACGATGCAAACGCTGTCTCTAGTTCTCAGCATCATTAAAACCCATACCAGCTTCTGGGGAAGCTGGTGTGTGAAGCTCATTGAAGAAAAATCTTAAGCCAAACTGGAGAAACATCACCAAATGAGAGAATAGAACAGTTTCATCATTCGACCAAGACTTTGTGGGCATAAATGACCTGTGCAGTAATTTCACTTCCTATGAACGTGAATGAAGCCTCGATTAGGTCAGCGAGGACTGCAGCACTGGTACAAGAGGGAAGAGACATGTGTGGCTGCATCAGGGAAGAGCACTTTACATCTCAGGGGGACTGGAGGTATGGTAGAAAGAAGCATTAAGGCCTCTTGGCAAAAGCAAATGAGACTCCTTGCTGGGTATGTAAAGCAGGATGGCACACACCATGGGCAGAGGTAATGCACAGAAGGAAACAACTCAGCCAGTGGCTGTCAGATCACAGGCACCCTTCTGCTGCTTTCTTTACAAAGAGAAGCAGGTACTGTGGCTGCCATGGAAGGAACAGGCTGATTTAGAAGCAGCCCAGAGAAAAACACAAGAATGATGGGGGGAAAAAAAAAAAAAAAGATCAGAATAGTGATGGATTCCAAATGCTGCTTAATGGAGGGAAACCTGAACGTTATTTGGTGCAATCTTGATTTAACTACCACATCTTTGCATGAGATTTTTCATACTGGTTATGAGAATTGCTTGACAGCCCTTGATGACTGCTCAAAAGTTTCTCAGTCACTTAAGCAGAAGGTCTATCAGAGTAAACACATTAATCAGAAAAAAGGCTGATAAGGAGCAGACAGCAACAGAAGTAACACCAAGGACGAGACATCACTGTTGGTCTGTTGCCCATAGAAAAGCTGCCTAGGAGGTCAGTGGGCAAGACCACCCAACACAGGAACACTGCAGTGACGAGAGTTCAGGGAAGGGCATTTGTGGACACACAGGTTCCCACAGCACATTTTTACCCAGCAGAAACAAAATTATGCAGCTTCCAACAGCTACTCTTCATCTGGGACATGACATCTGCATTTATCAAATCTGCCTCAATCCTCTGCCAGAGAACGTTGACAACTCTACACCAATAAGTCTCATGCCCACCCCAACCACAATTTGACTTTTAAATCCCAAGTGCAGTTTCAGGCACCCAGGTTTATTTTTGTTTTCATTTAGAAGCATCTATCTGCATTGAGTTTATGCCAGTGACAACTGAATCACAGTTGTGGGGGCAGCTTTTTCATCCACAAACAGATTGGTAGCCATTACCCTTCCAAAACACTGTCTTTGTCAATGTAGCATCTCAGGACGTCAATTAGGCAATGTTCCACTTCAGCTTCTTAGAATACTGTACTTAAGACGAACTCCTTTCCTCCCCCTCCCAAAAAACCCATTAAGTATCTGATTTGCAAACCCTTGTACATACAAGAATTACTTGCTCAAGTTTTGGTTTTCATTTTTTCCTTAATGCAAGGTTTTCAAGAGCACTCTGAATTCAAAAGCAGCATTTTTTGTTCTCCAGAGCAGCCTTGTGCTGAAAGGCTGCTCTCAAAAGCTCTGTCAGGTCTGCCTGCAGCATTAGTACACACGTTACGTGCATGAATTAAGTGCCACTGGAACAGTCACTGAGGTGACTGCAACCTGGGCTTGCCTCTTACATACTCACTCATCTAAACACAGGGGATGTATTTCAATGAGCAAGCCCATGCAGACACAGGGACATTGAGATAAGGCTCCACACTGAGTATCTGCAGGTGCCTTGAGTAGAGCAAAGGAAAAAAAAAAAAAAGCTACTAATGCACCCACAAAATCCATTAAGGTCCATAAATATATTGCTACTTTTTGGATTTCAGATGCCAAAGAAAGAAACTCAAACACCCAGTTAGAAGAGTTAAGAGCACAGCAGTCCCTTCTCTGCCAGCATCCCACAGTGCTCCAGCTACACTGCAGATCTTAACGTTCTTATGCTGATCTGCAATACCCATCAGAAGGAAAATGCCAAGTGCAGTCAAACCCTCAGCAATGCTGCTTCATGAGGAAGCATTCCTTTTGCACCCACCTGGGTGCCTGAGCAGAAAGCTTACCCCATCTGGTAGTGCCCTCCAGCATACAGCACTCACAAACTCATTTGTGTCATCTTCTTTCCGGTCTTTGTCCAGGACACTTTTGACTGTATCAAACTTGAACGTCAGCAGTGTCTTTGAGAGGCCCTTATAGTATAGGTAAAGGGAATTGTTTTCACTTCCTAGAAATTAAAAAAATAAATATACAAGATTAGGTTCCAGTAGCAGGAACAGAAGTAGTACTTACTAGCTCTTTCATTGTTCATGACAAGATCAGACATTTCCTCCTTGTAGTTATCATCACACTCATGGTGCCCTGGCAACTGGGAGTGCTCCACAGCAAACTTTCACAACCCTTAACATCAGCACCAGGTTTTATTAGAAGACAACCATAGTATGCAGTGCACTTCTCAAAACACAGAGGATCCCAACCATCCCCCAGAACTTCCTTAGGGGAGAGAATTTTGAGCACAGCATCTATTCTACCAGATGAATCACGTCTGCACCCAGCCTGCCTGGCGTTACTAAGGCAGGTAGCACTGTCACAGTTTTGCTTGCCATAATCAAGTATGACAGTTTGGTCTGTGGAGGTTTAAGTAAGAGAGAGCAGACAGTGTGCAGGCTTTATTTAGAAATCCACCCGAATTTCTGCCTTGCAAGCTGCACAGAGATCAGAGAACACACAAGCTAAGGTCCTCCCTTCAGTGCTGGCACAGCTGTCCTGCTCATCCCACAGCTATCAGCTTGTCACCGTGTTCCCACCAAGACCTGTGGATTTACAGAGGTTCAACAGGCCAGCTTAAGCAGTAAAAGCACAGAAATAGCCAGAGGGCTAACTGCTTCAAGATGATTCAGTCTTTAGGGAGCTGTTCACAAGGAGGGCGTTATTGCTTCACCATGCAGAATGTTGTACTAAGTGACAAGTACAGGACCTAAACATTTTCTACCTAAACATGAGGAAAAGCTTTCTTGCTGTGTCAGTGCTGGAGCCCTGGAGCAGGCTGTCCAGAGAGATTGTGGAGTCTCCTTCTATGAAGAGATTTCAAACCCACCTGGATGCAATCCTGGGCAGCCCTGCTTTAGCAGGAGGGTTGGACAAGATGGTCCTCAAAGGTCCCTTCCAACCTCTACCAGTCTGCTTCTGCGACCCGCATATGGGACAGAGTCATATCCACAGAAGCTACTTGGCAGCTCATTTCTGGTGACAGCAAGTCTGAATCATCATATACAAAGAACTTAGGGGAAACAGAAGGAAACCAACTACAGACACCCTTAGGTCAGGGCACCTTACACCATTCCCTGGGAAGAAGGGTGGCAACTCAGAATAATCCTCTACTAAAAAACCCATCCAGTTCTGTCACACAACTGCTGGTGTGCTTTTGAGAGAAGTCCCCTCAGCCTTTGTCCAGACAGCTGCTCTACTCACCACAGGCGATGTAGTCTCCGTTGGATGCAAGCCCTACAAAATTCTTCTCGTTGATGTGACCCTTGAAGGAGCGCAAGCAGTGAGGCTTCCCTACATTCCACAGCTTCAGCTGGCTGTCTGTTGACCTGAAAACAACACCTAAAGTTACCCTGCTGCCATATGGCAGGGACTCCTCGCTTCCAATCTTGTTCCTTTACACCCTACTTGCAATGTAAACGTGGGAAGCCTTGGTGCACTCCAGGAGACTTATCCCACTTTCCATCATATGCAACTCAGCTTGAGCTCAGAAAGGTATTGCACTATTGTAGAAGCCTGTCAAATCATATCTCATGTTTGAATAAAAACTTCCCTCAAGCATTAGTCTTCCTTTCTCCTATCAATTGCAAATTCCTTCACTGAACTAAGTGCACAGCTTTTGGGCCAACGCTGCCTCCTCCAGATCCTCATACATCCAAGACGCACTGAATTAGGTTTTAAATCTCTACAGCATGGGCAAAATCTGTTCCCTTCTGCGTGCTGGCTGCAGCTCTCATTCATGCCTTTACATGACTCGGGTAGGATGCTGCCTCCTCCCTCTTCAACTGCCCTGAAAGCACGTTCTCCTCCTCCTGCCCAATCCCAAGCAGCAGCATCTAAAATCCTGCGAGGGCCGAGAGCTGCTATTAGCATTAAATTGATGTGGTTTTTGCATGTGTAATCGAGACTGCATGGATGCAGACCTCAAACTCCCACTTTTTTTTTTTCCACCTTGGCAGCAGAGCTAATGTTGGTATTGCAACCACAGAAACTCTGTGGGGATTAAATCCAAATGGATGGTTTCCATTGTTCCCCCCACCATGCAAACACACCTGCCTTCCAAATGTTTTCCTGTTTACTGTGAGCAAACATTTTTCCCTTTGGCAAAAGAAAGGAGATGGAGTCAGTCTCCTCTGCTTGGCAGAGCTCAACTGAAATAAGAAGATTCCAGGTTTCTGGAAGATTACAGGATTGATTTCTTCCCCCAAAACCTGAGGGGACATGAGGTTCACTTCACAGGCGTCATCCTCCAGCAATCACCAGGCTCTGGCACTCCCTGAGCTATGGTGATATGCTCCACAGTAGGGGAATAAATGGTAGTGTGGTGGGATCAGAGCTCCATGAAGCCATCCTTGAGTAAAGGGGTAATGCTGTTCTGATCTTAAATTTGAAAGAGATTGGAAGCGTGAGCCATCAGCCTCTTGGGTGGGAGAGAAAGGAAGCAGGCAATGCTTCTCTCATGCAGCAAGGTTGTGTCACCCAGCCTTGCTGCTTTCTGAATATTTACAGCTGAAAGCAAAACACACAAAAAAACTCCCAAAACCCCCAAACAGCACCCAATAGCCATCAAACATTACCAGCGACGCAAGACATTAGCCCTGCACCAATGTCAGATACCTAAAAATATAGCACAAAAGAGGAGCGATGCACCTCGTGCCATGCTGCAAAAACCTTATCTCAGCCCCCAATGACAGCTGGAATGACAAAGGAGTGATAAGGGAGCTGCAGCAAGATTTGTTAGTCATCTGTAATAATGGTATGAGGTCAGATCAGAAGGAAGGTAGGAACTTGATCTGTAATACTGTGACTTAAGCAGGAGTACACTCCTCATCCCAGGTCTTGACTAGGAAGGGGGAGCTAAACCAGAGTGCTTAAGTTCTCTGCTGCTTGTTCCATGCACATCCTTGCTCACTCTCTCTTCCCTTGTCCTTACCACCAGAGCTCATAAGGGCAAGAAGGTACACAGTACTGTTTTTTTGGCCCATAAGAACATGGAGGTGCCTTCTGTGCTGTTAGGGCAGCTGTACTTAAAATACTGCTGTTAAAAGCTTCAGAATTGCCTGGAAACCAAACTTTTCTGAAGGCAGGATACAGCAGCAAAAGACTAATCCCTGGTCTACAAGCTGTCAGATTCCTCTGACAGTATCTGCTATTAGCTAACCCATTGAGATGACCTCATATGTATAGGCACTTAACCTCTCTATTTAGTAACACACATTCTAAATCTATTCATTAAAATAAAACCACCTACAGTCTCTTACTAAAACAATGCTTTTACTGTTAACAAATCCCCATCAAGCTCTAGCACTGCTGAAGACCAGCATGTCATGAAAGAAAGAAGATATCCACCACTTCACCACAAGGAGAGAAGGTGGCCATTGATCCCACTGGTCTTACATTACTCTTCTGGTTTCACACCCTCTCCAAAACCCTCAAATATCATGGATGTGCTGCTCTGTTACATCTGTCTCACTGTAAATCATCACTGCAATCAATGGGTTGTGCTAAATACCACGAGATACTGAACACTCTCGAGGTCAAAACCTTACTCTACCAGGCAAAGTAAATCAATGCAATCCATAAAACAGCTTTAGCTAGAAATCTAGAGAATCTGAATATACCTCCAACCTTTCTTTCTTTCTTCTTACAAGGAAATCAGGGGTTGATTTTTGGAAATCACTTCTGCTGTCTCCTCTCTTCACTTCGCAAGAGAAAGACATGAAGAATAATCTGCTGTCTCTGATGCTACTTTCTGTTCATGCAGTAAAAGAGCTGAACCCTCCAGCTGGTGCCCTCACCCTCTTGCTGTCTGTCCAAGTCTCACAGCTCTAACAATATTCCTCCGAGGAGTATGGGATAAGCCTCCTTTGATGGCTGGCTCAAGCAGGACAAGGCCACATCCTATAGATGATGCTCCACTTGCTCATGACTGTAAAGCACTCCCAGCCTCCTCCTGCTTCTATTAAAATACCTCCTTCTTACTCAACTTTGGTTAAAAGCAGTAAATCTAATTTTCTGTGTTCTAGGTATGAATTTGCACCCTTATAGAGTTAGAATGTTAATGGAAGTAAGAAGAGAGGAGATGATTAAATATAAACAGCACCAGAAGCCATGAGGGAATCTCCCATTACTCAGCTCAGAGTAACTCACTAGCAGCCTGAATAAACCTTAAAATGCTCTGCTTTGGCTCCAGGCTTCTAGAGCCAGCTGTGTGAACACATGGGACAGAATCAACCTGGATAATCAGTGGCTTAGTACAAGGCAGCAGGCACTTTCTGGGACTAGGTCTACCACTAAGTGCAAAGTCCTGCACCTGGTTTGGGGCAATCTCCACTATCAACACAGGCTGGGGGATGAAGGAATGGAGAGCAGCCCTGCAGAGGACTTGGGGCTGCTGGTGGGTGAAAAACTGGACATGAGCCACAAATGTGCACTCCCAGTGCAGACTGATCCATGTCCTGGGCTACATCCCCAGCAGCATGGGCAGCAGCTGGAAGGAGGGCATCCTGCCTCTCTGCTCTGCTAAGACACCACCTGCAGTGCTGGGTCCAGCTCTGGAGTCCTGAGCACAGGAGAGACAAGGACCTGTTAGAGCAGGGCCAGAGGGAGGCCACAACAATGATGTGAAGGCTGGAAGCTCTCTACTATGAGGCCGGGCTGAAGAAGTTGGGGTTGTCCAGCCTGGAGAAGAGAAGCCTCCAGGGAGACTTTATTGCGGCCAGTGATAGGACAAAGCATAGTGGTTTCAAACCACAAGAGGGAAGAAACTAATTTACTGCAAGGGGGGGGGGGTGAGACACGGAAACAGGTTGCCTGGAGAAGCTGTGGATGCCCCATATGAACTAGTGTTCAAGGCCAGGTTGAATGAGGCTTTGAGCAACCTGATCTAGCAGAAGGTGTCCCTGCCCATGGCAAGGCAGGGCTAGAACAAGATGGTCTGTCTTTAAAGGTCTCTTCCAACCCAAACCATTCCATGATTCTGTAATCCCTACTGCCCTTGACTCAAGTGTGTTGAGATTTCCTCACAGCCCCTCAAAGCTGCTTGCATTGTCCACATTGTGCAGGAGTAGTTCATTGTGTGACCTCAGAGGGATGCTCATTGACACAACTGAAAACCACCCTAGAACTGAGGCAGCCATGTCTGGCTTGGGACGGACACCTCTGCCTACGTAGCTGAACAGAAGCTGTAGAAAATTGTTCTTCAGGGTCTCCATAGCATAAACTTATGGTCTACCCCTGCTGAAAAGCTGCATATCATTAGGAATAAAAAGCACAACCCCTCCAAGCATTATCCCACAGCCCACATTACTAAATTACCAGAGAACAGAGCAGTCAGTCATACTTGAGTTGCTTTCAGGCTGTGGCTAAACCTCTTCAGTCACAGCAGTACCATTTGATCACTTCTGTCACCCATCAGACTGCTACCCTCAGGGCTCTGCCAGCAGCCTTCTTCACACTAGAGCACTCCTCAGGAACTTTCTCAGTACACACAGCACTTTCTAAAAGCAGGGCACTGACCATTCCCCACAACATCCTCCTGGAGAAGGTGGCTGCACATGGCTTGGATGGGTGGACACTTCGCTGGGTTAAGAACCGGCTGATGGCGAGGCACAAAGAGTGGTGGCAAACGGAGTTAACTCCTGTTGGTGGTGTTCCCTACGGGGCCAGTTCTCTTTAGTATCTTTATCAGTGATCTGGATGAGGGAACTAAGTGCACCCTCAGTAAGTTCACAGATGACACTAAATTGGGTGGGAGTGTTGCTCTGCTGGAGGGTAGGAAGACTCTGCAAAGGGATCTGGAGAGGAAGAGGTTTAACAAAGCCAAGTGCTGGGTCCTGCACTTGGATCACAACAACCCCATGCAATGCTCCAGGCTTGGGGCAGAGTACCTGGAAAGTTGCTTGTCAAAAAGAAACCTGGAGGTGCTGTTTGACAGCTGGCTGAACATAAGATAGTGTGCGTTTAGGTGACCAAGGCAGCCAACACCACCCTGGCCTGGATCAGGAAGTGTGGCCAGCAGAAGTAGGGAAGGGATCATGGCCCTGTACTTAGCAGTGGTGAGGCCACACCTCAAATACTAGGTTCAATTTTGGGCCCCACACTCCAAGAAAGACATTGAGGTGCTAGTGTGCGTCCAGAGATGAGAAACAAAGCTGGTGAAGGGTCTAGAATAACAGCTCTGGTGAGGCGTAGCAGAGGGAACTGGTGGTGTTTAGCCTGCAGAAGAGGAAGCTGAGGGGAGACCTCATTGCTCTCTACAACTCCCTGAAAGGAGATTGGAGTGAGGTAGAGGTTGGACTCTTCTCTCTAGTATCAGGTAACAGAATGAGAGCAAATGGCCTGAAACTGTGCCAGGGGAGGTTTAGGTTGGATATCAGGAAAACTTATTTTCCTGAGTGATCAAGCACTGGAACAGGCTGCCCAGGAACATGGAGCTACCATCCCTGGAGATGTTCAAGAAACGTGTGGACATGGCGCTTCAGGACCTCGTAGCATTAGGTTGATGGTTGGACTCTATCTTGGAGGTCTTTTCCAATCAATTCTATGACTCTATGATCCCACCTGAAGCTTCCCAATGTCTCGTGGCCAGGAACTGCATCTAGCTGTCTTTTTCTTCTTCCTCTTAAGCATTTTAGCTCCATGAGACAGAGCAGAGACAAGTGACACCAGGAATGAATGTCTATTTTTGTCTTAGAAAAGCAGCAGAAACTTGATTCCCAAAAGCACAGCAGCTAGTGAGAACACCCACCCACACAGGTCAGCCTGCACGATGGCCCTGAAGAGCTCTAGAAAGCCAGGCCCCGGGTTTTTAGCCCACATAAAAGGCAATACTTACGCAGAGACAATTTCTTCCCCGCTCACAAATTTTGCGTAGGAGACTGCCTTGCGATGTCCTTTGAACACCATGATGGGCTGCTTAGTGTTGCGGAGATCGTAGTAGTGAACACAGTGATCTGGAGGGGAGAAAGCAGAGGGACAGAGTTTCATCAGTTGGGAGGGATGCTCACAATAAGAGTCCTGCCTGCAGCTTCCACATCTCACTTCAAGCCTCATCTAGGATAAACAGTCTGCGCTATAGAACAGGAGCCTTTCAATAGGCTTCTTCTAATCGGCCCAAAAATTCAGTCTGGGAGGGTCGAAGCAGCCTGTCGAAGAGTCACTAAGAGGCAAGAGGTGCACCCACATGTGTGTGCATGCACACGTGGCCTCTCACAAACCCCATCTGGCCCACGGGCAAACCAGCAGCTAAAAGGACTCTCATCACTCCTGCCTGCCTTCCTGGCTCGCTTCCCAGCTTCTCTTAATTGCCATTTCCAATTCCCTGCATCCCCTTCTTCCTCAAGCTGTCCCCTCTTGGAAACACTGTTGGCGAACTAGAGGCTAACGACTCAGTCTGTTTGCTACGTAAATTGGACGGTGAAAAATAGGGATTAAATTTCTCATGCTTACTCTAAACGGGTAACCTCCATACTTTGGGGGTGGTCCGTCCCCCCGTCCCCCCCCCCGCTTCTCTCCTTTGATTTTATTACCAATCAAGAGAATTAGCATTTCTGCTAATGAGAGAACCGGCTAAATTCCAGTTCTTCTTAAGATTTAATTCACAGATGTGCCACAGTGCTACAACTACATAAAAGGGACAGCAGTGGAACTAGCAAGAGGTTTTATTTTCTGCACAACTAAAGGTCAGTTTTCAAGAAAACAGAAAAAAAACCAACCACCCAGGAACAGAGAACCCCACGAGACCCAAGTCCCAAACACCCCCTCCCAGTGCTCTTTCCAGCTCAACAAGGTTAATAAGCTTCTTCATTCCCAACTTTCAGCCTTTAATGTTGAACTTCTTTTAATTATCCCCTGCTATTCTGGAAGTAGAGGGAAGGAAGGCCACACACACATCCAACAAAACTGAGCTAGACATTTTCTCACCAAGCAACTTGTGATACCTAGACATCAGCTGAAAAATGCTCTGAACCCCCTTCCCATGGAAATCACCCCCAGAAATGGAAGTTTATCACAAAGTTGAGATGGAAACTCATTTAAATGGCAATAGTTGTGCAGTTATTTTGGTATTTGCACAGCATTTCAAAGCAGGGCTCTCAGCCATACAAACAGCACCCAGCTCTCTCCAGATCCCATGTGGCTGGAGAGATAACTGGATTTACAGTGATCAGGCTACAGCAAACACCACCAGACCAGCACAGAGAGCTTCTCCCCACTGCAATTGGGCTAACTGGTGGCTGTGACAGGACAAGGGAGGGCTGCATGAGACACTTCCAGTAAAATGAGGCAATCAGGGAGTTACCTTCCCCTCCAAATACTTCCAGCAAAGAATCATAGAATTGGTTTGGTTGGAAAAGACCTCTTGATCAAGTCCAACCGCCAACCTAACACCACCATGGTCATTAAACCACATCCCAAAGCATCATGTTAGTATGTTTCTTCAACACCTCCAGGGATGGTGACTCCACCACCTCCCTGGGCAGCCTGTTTCAATGCCTGACCACTCTTTCAGGGAAGAAGTAGTTTCCTAATATGCAACCTAAACCTGCCTGGTACAGTTTCAGGCCATTCCCCCTTGCTCTATCACCTGATACTAAGGAGAACAGACTGACCGGGGGGATGGTGTGGTGGTGATCCTTTCAGAGACTCATAGAGAACAATGAGGTTTTCCCTCAGCCTCCTTTCTCCATGCTAAACAATCCCATTTCCCTCTGCTGCTTCTACTAAGACTCGTTCTCTAGACCTTTCACCAGCTTTGTTTCCCTTCTCTGGACATGCTCCAGCACCTCAATGTCCTTCTTGTATTGAGGGCCCCAAAACTGAACCCAGTATTTGAGGTGTGGCCTCACCAGCACCAAGTACAGGGGAATGATCACTTCTCTACAAGGGGGAAGTCCCCAATTAAAGGGGCTGATTTTCAAAGAAAGTTGGAATGAAGTGTTGACAGTCCTTTAACAAGATTTGGGGACCCTGGTTCCTTCCACTTTTCTGAAAGCTCAAGCCAAAATCCCTCCACATTTTCTCATCTGGCTGGCAGACCTGCAGTGGTTGCTATGAAACAGTTAACTGGCAATTTTTCTTTTAATGAGCAGAATGATTCTAGCAGGAGCTTTCTATTAGAAGCTAGTTAATGGATAAGCCTTTCAAGTCCATTTTTGCTTACATTTTCAACCACCACCTCTCCAGCTGGCCCATCAAGTAGGGCTCCTTGTGAGCACCAGCTTTTACCCTTCAGAGGGTGGCAGGGAAAGGGGTACCTGTGGATGGCTAAGTGTGAGAAGCTGGAACAAGACAGAGAGGAAAGAGCCCTAAGCAGGAAAGCCAAGTCCATTTGCAGAGCAGAGGCACAAAGTTACATTCACCTTCTGAACATGGCAACAAACGGCTCTAAGCCCGCGGGCATCTGGCCCCGGCACTGCATGTGCCTCTCCACGTCGGCAGGGCAATCAATCACTGTCTGCTCTGATCACAGTGAGTCCAAGGGAACGGGCAAGGCCAGGGGCTTCTAAAATTAGCCACTTAATTATTAATTGATTATTTCAGCAGCTGAATTGTTGGTGCCCAATTCAGAGTGTTGGTTTGGGGTTTTTTAAAAATTATTTCAATGGAAGCAGCTATTTTTAAGTAGATATATGAAGAGGAATGCTCACTGCAGTCATTAACATCAGAACAGGTGGTCATGTTTTACCATTAAAGAGCTACTCTCTCTTGTAGGCCATATGGACTTTCAGAAAACATGATAAAAATGCCATCTGCTGAGGAAGGAGAGAGCCCCAAAATGAAGCTAAATGAGAAAAAAATACAACTCCCAGACACCTCAGCAGCGGCCTTGCCTGGTGGACTTTGATGAGCTGAAATTGGCTGCCATGGGGAGCATCTTGGGCAAGCCAGGAGGTTTGAGGCAAGGTGGGAAAGGTGCTCTGGAAAGCTCAGGGAATTTAGTCTTAAGAAACAGCTGAAGGTAAGGGAAAAAAAAAAAAAAAAAAAAAAAAAGGGTGAGCACTGAGGGGAATCAAACACCTCCCAGAGTCTGCAAGAGCCTGTAAGCTCATCTAGCATCCCTGGAAAACCATGGAGCACACCACCACTAACCAACAATATGCTGGGGTATTTGCTGCTTCTTTTGCAGCTCAAACAGGAGCATTTGGTCAGGCACTGGAACAGGTTGACAGAATGAGAGGAAGTGGCCTGAAACCCTGTCAGAGAAGGTTTAGGTTGGATTTAGGAAAAATTTCTTTCCTGCAAGAATGGTCAGGCATCAGAACAGGCTGCACAGGCAGATGGTGGAGTCACTGTTCTTGGAGGTATTCAAGAAATGTGTGGACACAGAATTTTGGGACACGGTTTACTGGGCACAGTGGTGATAGGTAGATGGTTGGACATAAGTATCTTAGAGGTCTTTTCCAATCAAAGCAATTTCATGATAGTTCAGCAATATTTTTCAACTTTACAATTTCCACCCTGACCAGAAAACTCACTCAGAACAATTTCAACCTGGAACTGCCATTTCCACAGTTAAAAGCCTCACGCCTAACCCTTGGGCAGCACCAGCTTGCTGCTTTACTGTGACTTCTGTGTTCAAGGCTTAATTGAAATATAGACAAGATAATGGGAGAGAACACGTATAGACGCTACAACAAATTAAACACTCAGAAGAGATTCTTGTCTACTTCAGTGTCACTGAAGAAGCTGAGCACAACAGAATGTGGCTGTTGTGCTTTCTGAATTCAAATAAATGCTGGCAGCCTCTATTTCATTTTTTTAAAATTTATATATAAAAGTGATCTCAGAAGGCAAAAAGGGCAGCTAAGCTCTGCTGAGAGGTCTCCAACCACAAGGCTGAGTTTTTAAATAGTGCTTTTCCAGAGCGCTCAAGAACTGCTTGCTTCCCTTAAGACGTCACCATGTTCACCTTTGAGCTGTCTAGCGACAACTAATCAAGAATTCAGCCTTTTCCACACTTCCCAAAGATCTTACCACTCTTCGGTAAACATAACCCGTGTCAGCAGAGGCAGGCATCCCTCATTGCTCAGCAGCTCATAAATTCATAAGACTCCAGCCAGCAGGAAGGGAAGGATGTGTTTGTAATGGGCAAGAAGTGATCAGCATCTTCTCCATCTCCACCCTCAGCCTTTGCTTGGCTGCACAGGTGGGGATGAAGCTAATGAACTGATGATGCGGTTGCATGATATTAGGAAATCAGGTTAAAAATTCCTATAAAACCCCCAGAGAGCTGGGAATTGCTAATGGAGCCAGCAGCATCTTAGGTAATTTCAGAGCTGTTCAGAAAGGTAGAAAGACAGGCTGAGAGAGTTGGGATGTTCAGCCTAGAGAAGAGAAAGCTCCAGGGAGACCTTATAGTAGCCTTCCAATACCTGAAGGGGGCCTACAAGAAAGCTGGGAGGAACTTCTTACAAGGGTTTGTAGTGATAGGATGAGGGGGAATGGATTGAAGCTTGAGGAGGGCAGATTTAAACTGGACATTTGGAAGAAATTCTTTCCAGAGAGGGTGGTGGAACGCTGAAACAGGTTGCCCAGGCAGGTGGAGTTGGCCCCATCCCTGGAGACATTCAAGGTCAGGTTTGATGGGACTCTGAGCAACTCGATCTAGTTAGGGAAGGCCCTGCTCACTGCAAGGGGTTGGACTAGATGACCTTTAAAGGTCCTCCCTTCCAAACCAAATCAATCTGTGATGCTATGGATTTTTTTGTTGTTTTAAAAAAGATAGTCTTTTTTTTTTTTTTTTCACCCAAAGTGACTTTCCTTACACTTAAGATT
Organism: Picus viridis; assembly: GCA_033816785.1. Lineage (NCBI taxonomy): Eukaryota > Metazoa > Chordata > Aves > Piciformes > Picidae > Picus > Picus viridis. Next base: position 26,197,894 of record CM066588.1, read on the forward strand.
TGTTAAAAAATTCACAGACCAGCTGTTAGTAGCAGGCTTTAGGTTCAACATCATTTCTTCTCATCTTAATGTGCAGTGATGAGCAGCATTTCCAGCAAGAGTAGGTTAGAAAAGAGCATCACAAGCAGCAGCTTATGTTTTACTGAGTACTGGTACAGCCAGAGGAGTAAAGCACACAGCCCAAAAAGCAGAGGGATTTAACTCTCCAGGTACCCAGAAACATTTTTCTTCCAGCTCATGTGCTTCATCCACCTTCACCACACATATTAACCAGGCTAGGGCATGAGCTGATTCACCCCCTCAGGTTTTTTTTTTTTTTTTAAACCAAGAACCATTTACTGGGAAGGATATCAAAAGCAAGGACAGCAAAACAAAAATTCACCTGCAGTGCAACAGCTTTAAATTCAATGGACGTAATGACTAGAAAGCCCCAGGAGCTGCATGCAAAAGTTCTCTGGCTCTCCTCTGGAACAACTGAATTGCTGGAGAATCAATGACCATTTTTCTTTGGTTCCATCATTTAGAAATGAGTATTTCTCAACTGTTCAATATTTAGATTATCGATCCTTTCAAAAAGTAAGTAATTTACATTACGCTCAGAGGTTTCTCGGTGCTTATAGACTGGGGAATGTAAGCGCTGCTCGCTGCTACATGTCAAATGAATGTTACGAGCCAAGAAGATGCCCATGCTCAAAACCAAAGCGGCAGGGTGGGGAGCCAGATGTTAATTAAGTGGTCTGTTATGAGTCTTTTGTTATCAAAGCACATTTTGGACCTTTATAAATCTGAAATAAAAGATCTTCAATACCGGTGTCAAATTTAATATACTAATGCTCTGGCTGCAGCCTGCCTCATGCTACAGCTGTTCCACTGAAACAGAAGCCCAAGCTGAAGCACAACCTTTAAGTGGGTTTCTCCTGTGCTTCTTTGACCATGATGACCTGCTTCGTGGCATCCAGTAACTCATGTCCTCAGCTGATGATTCCCTCAGCTTTGTCTATCTGTTTTCCTCCACATGAACTTCAAGCTCAGATGAAAGCTGACTGTTTTCACCAGTGGAACTCTGTATATCAGCTCTAAGGATAAGAGACATTTATAGTCTGAGGGGTGTACTTAAGTGACTTGTTCAACAGGATTTAAACTGACTCAGAGCAAATTTGGTGCAAGATGCCTCTGCTCTCCTCCAAGTAGGTTATTTTGAGGAAACTAAAAAGAGCAACTAAATAAAATGGCACAGAAAAGCATGACTTTGGGGAGTTGATTGAGTTTTTAACCAATGAAAGTAAAAAACAATTTCAGAGTTCCTTAAGGAAGCCCCCATTGCTTAATACATATTGAATGCTTAGCTGAAATCCAGTTATTTATACTTAAATATAGAACTCTTTGGGCTTGGAAGGAACCTCTAAAAGTCATCTAGTCCAGCCCCCTTACAGTGAGCAGGGACTAAAAATGGAAAAGGATCCAGGAGGATCACATGCAACCTCAGTTTTCAATGCTAAAAACTTTTCTTTGTTAGTGAGGAGACAGGGGAAGGAGATGAAAAAGGACAACATCCTGATTTAAAAAGAAATTCCATCCAACAGCAGTAAGCTGTACTACAGAGTACTGTATTGCAACGCACTGAACATGACTTGGCACATTAGATACCTCAGACCTTACAGAAATCTGGATATGGTCCAAGTAAAGAAGTACTCAACAACCTGAGAAAAGAGACAGCTGCTACAACAACCCAAGCCTTGATAAAAGAGATTTCCCTTAATTTTAGAGGAGACCTACAGCACCCTCTTGACCTTGAAGCCATTTAACAAGCTGCATATTTACTTAGAAGCTAAATAAAGAGCTATTAAGAAGGAAGTTGATCCTCTCCACTGGATCTTCTCCACACCAGGAAACAGACTCCCACAAAGGCAGCAGTATTGTCCAAGGCTGGTCAAAACAACAGCTCAGCATTTAATTACGAGGAAGCCCAAACTGCAACTAAGTCCTATGCAGAGCACAGCTTCATTTTCAAATTCATTTTTGCTCAAGGGCCCTGAAAGCCACAGAATAAGGCAGGTTGGAAGGGACCTTTGGAATCCAGCCAGTCCAACTTCCCACTCAAGGAAGGGACAACTGCAAAGCTAGATTCAACTTCTGAGTTAATTAGCTGTGCTCAAGGACCCTACTTGGTGAAGCTCTGAGCATTTCCAAAGACAGATTCTGTAAACTGTTCCCCTCACAAGTGCTCTTAAGTAAAAGGATTAGGGAGAAGGGTTTTGTAAATCCTTATTTACTTAAGCTATTTGCTGTTGACTTAAGAAATGAAAGGCATTTGCCCCCCCCCAAAGGCATCAGCCCACCTCTCAGTGTTAAGGTGGCCACTGGCATCCTAGGATGCATTAAGAGAAGTGTGGCCAGTAAGTGAAGGGAAGTTCTCCATCCCCTCTGCTCTGCACTGGTGAGGCCTTACCTAGAGTACTGTGCCCAGTTCTGGGTACCCTATCTAAAGAAGGACAAAGAACTACTGGAGAGAGTCCAGTGTAGGGCCACTAAGATGCTGAGTGGACCAGAACATCTCTCCTGTGAGGAAAGGCTAAGAAACCTGGGGGCTGTTTAGCTTGGACAAGAGAAGGCTGAGGGGGGGGCGGATCTTATTAATGCTTACAAACATCCAGAAGATGGGGCCAGACTCTTCTCAGTGGTCCCCAGGGACAGGACAAGAGGTAACAGGCAAACCTGAACATAGAAATTCCATCCAAATATGAGAAGGAACTTCTTTACTTGGAGGATGGCAGAGCACTGGAACAGGCTGCCCAGAGATGTGGTGGAGTCTCCATCTCTGGAAACTTTCAAGGCCTGCTTGGATGTGTGCCTGCATGATCTCCTTTAGGTGAGCCTGCTCTGGCAGGGGGGTTGGACTCAATCTTCAGAGGTCCCTTTAAAACCCCCTACCATCCTGTGATTGTTACAGCATTCATGTTTTCTGTGTTCCACTTCACAAGTTTCTGGCTTCTCAGATCTTTCAGGTTTTGTCTACCTGCTCCCACGTGCACTGCCATACAGCCTTAGCTCTCCTTTAACTCATTTCTCCTCATACTAGTCAAAACCAAAATGGAGAACTGCTGAACGTTAACCAGCACCAAGTCTATAATACCAAACCACAGCAATTTGTGACTGAGGTGGCTTTGTTCAAAAAGTTTTGGGTGGAGATTTAATTTCCCCTAGGGCAAAGAGGCAGGCAGCAGTCTGAACACCCATATATGGACCTTGCTCTTGAGAGAGGACTGGGAACATAAGACAGTTGAACATTCCATCTTTGGGAATAACTCAACTCAAAGCAGCAGGTGAACCTTCATGCAAGGGCCACAAAAATGGCTATTTTCATTCTTGGGTACCTTCCAGGGCAGAGAAGAGTGTATGGAGGGGAAAAAAGGGTCTTTAGTAGAGGAAGAGAAATACAAGGTGGCATTTGGGCATTCAAAGAATGGTGAGGAAGCCTTCCAGCCAGAAAAACACTATAAGGAGATTTATTTCACTTGACAGAGTAATACCAGTATGGGATGTGATCAGTGCAGGCTTGGGCCTATCACAAGCCCTTTCAAGGTGGCAAGACTGTGCAAGTTTCCACTGCATAAAGGAAATAGATGTTCTGGGAAAAGAGAAAAGACGACAACACTTAAGGGATGGGAAATAAAGCAGACTTGAATTCAAAGTGAACAAAGCCCTGCACCAAAAATTAACACGAGAATTTTCTGCAGAAGAAATGAGATATTATCGACAAGAGCGAGTTGCTATCAGTGCGTTCTTTACAAACCAATTCCCCCCACTGTAAGGAAGGAGATTAAAACCAGGTTTGATGCAGCCTGAAGCAAAGAACCTTTTGACAGACCAAACTATCTGGAGCATTTTGCTGAAGAATGCAGCGTGCTGTTTTCCACTTGCAGCATGACAAATCACATGAAGAGGAGACAGCAGAAATAAATCCATTTTACCCCAACATCTCCCTGTAGAACACTGCAGCACAGGTAAAGCTAACTGTTGTTTTTCTTCTTTTTTTCCTTTCCTCCCTGTCTGCAACTTACCTTCAAAAAAAGAACCTGAGAATGTTTTATCCCAAAAGCTGTTGTTACAGGCAGATTAAAATGTCTTCTGGATATGGCTCTGTATGCCTTATTTTCTGTTCCAGCAGAAATTGCAAGTATTTTGTTTCTATAACTAAGGCAAAATTATCCATTTGATGTATTTTCTTTTTCGTCCTCTTCTTACCTGGAGTTTCCTCTGCAGTACAGAAACAGTTTTTATCTGAATAACCATTTTCTGCTGCCCTGGGGGAGTGCTGAGATTCCCTTCTAGAAGCAACATTCTGGTCTACAGCAGCAAACTGGAACAATGCCCTTATTTTGTATTTCATGTGTGTGCCCGAGATGATTTGGGATGCAGCACTTCATGTTTGCTGCTGGACTTCTGTCTAGACTATTGGTCTTATACACCACTGTACCAGACTCCCAGGGAGCTCCTGCACACTCTGTCTTCATAGGTGTCAAACATTCACATCTGGAATACTGTATCCGGTTTTGGGCTCCCCAACTCAAGAGAGTCAGGGATCTACTGGAGGGAGTCCAATTGCAAGCTACAAGAATGACTGGAGGACTTGAATATTTCTCCTATGAAGAAAGGCAGAGGACAGGAGCTGTTTAATCTCGAGAGGAGAGGGCTGAGAGGGGATCTTATCAATGTTTAGAAATATCTGAGGGGTGGGTGTTAAAATGAACATGCCAAACTCTTTCCAGTGGTGCCCAGTAATAAGACAGGGAACAACAGGTACAAGCTGGAACATGGGAGGTTCCACCTCAACATGAGGAGACACTTCTTTATGGTGAGGGTGCTGGAGCCCTGGCACAGGCTGCCCAGAGAGGTTGCGAAGTCTCCTTCTCTGGAGACTTTCAAAATCCACCTGGATGTGTTCCTCTGTGGCTTGCCCTAGGTGATCCTGCTTTGGCAGGGTGGTTGGACTAGATTATCTCTAGAGGTCCCTTCTAACCCCTACCATTCCATGATTCAAGGGGTAAGAGCCACTGAACTTTGGTAAAGCATTCAACAGGTATTTTCCCTGCAGATCAAAGCTTCCTACCACATGCTCTTCCCTTACAGCATGCTCTAAGGACTACATAAGATTAAGCAAGGTCTCTGTGATTTATTTTGCTGGTGGCAAAGTCTTACAAAAATACACCTTTCAAGAAGGGAAGCAATAGAACCCATGATGTTAGCAAGGAAATGAAAGAAGTTTCTAAAGCAGAGGAAGGCACATGGGTATTGGGGGAATGACAACTCAATCTCCTTTCCCTACACTGCAATACGGATGATGAGCAACAACCTCTGAGAATCTTATTTAGGGAATCCAATACAAACCCAGCCTTCAAACAAATGATACTTGGGGAATTCAACATAAATCCAACTTCAATAAAGAAATAAATAATCATATTTAGGAAATCCAACACAAATCCACACCAGGTTTTCATTTAAATGAAGGAAGAGCACAGCTTTCAGAAGAACAACAATGCCTATCAGTGCTCTGTTTAGCAGACTGGGTGACAAAAGAAGCCAAGTGAGACAACTCCACTCCGTGAAAACCAAATTAAAGAGAGCTGAGGTTAGGTTAAACACATCCAGTAGCCTCAGTTTTATCTCTGGCAAAATCAACAACACAAGCACCACCTTCTGCCTTCCTTTCACCAAGCACAACAGACACCTTTTACCTTTCCTCTCACCACAGAGATGCTCGGGGATGTGACACCAGAGGGTTCCAGGTTGCAATACTTAGAGAGAACTCTGCAGGGGAGACTATACTCTGCTTCAGCCAGTGATTTCCATCTCCTACTAACACCAAATGTACCATTTTTATTTTTTGCTAATGTGTATCAACACTAGCATTTCACTACAGATCTATATCTCCCTCTGCTGAACAGATGAAGGGAACAGCAGCCTTGATGGGAACTGCCAACTGGGTTTTTAACCTTTGTATTCAAGATTCCCTATGGCTTGAAGATACAGATGACATTTGCAGGGTTATGGATAACAGTCTTTACACACTGGGGACATTTTTTTCACTGACTTGTCTAAAGCTTTTGACACAGCAACCCATAAAACTTCTACCCTAAATAACTTGTCTCATTCTATGGAGAGAAGGAGGAGACATAAAACATTAGAGATCTTAATCAGTTGAGAAAAGGGCTCTGATGGGAGGGGGAGGCAAACCAGATTCCTCCAGAACTCCTTCGAAACTCTGACCTTCATGGTTTTAAAGAGCTACTGAGACTTCTCACAGGAATAAGAGTTAGATGGTTTTGTGCAATTCAGTGACTGCTCTCTATCAGACTGCTAGAGAATCAAAATATTCAGTACCCATATGGAAGATTTACTAATGTTAGAGAGCCAGTGAAGACAATATCAGCAACAACCTACAGCTTTGGGAAAAATTCATTCTTTATGTCTGAAAGAAAAAGAATTATGTACTGTTCAGCTTCTTAATCCAGTTTTTCCTCATTGACTATGTAACATTTATCACTCTACATGCACTAGTGTGTGTAGGCTGATGTCCAAAATGTGTTTTATGACACCTAGAACACGTGAAGAATGGTCTTTTAATAGTTAAAAGTCCTTCAACCCATGGTGTCTAAATGTACTACATCTTAGAAGATCTGAAACCCCCTACACGACCACCAGGAATCTTGTGTTGGATAAGATCTATCAAAGCCAAATGCACTACCTCATATGCTGAGTAGGTATCTTCCACTTTAAGATACTTATGGAACACACATTATTTGTTCTTACTGCAAAGCCACGTCATCTCTGGTTCTTGAATTACTCCAATTTGAGCTGGAATGAAGGGAAAGGCCAGCACAGTCAGACTCCCAGGGACCACAGGCTCCAAGAGGTCAAGATCACAAACACAAGACATTAAGTAAGGTAGATAAGAAATGGAACATCCTCCCTAAGATTTTAGGAGTGCATTTACAAAGCAACAGCTTTAAGGTTGTTGTATCAGTAAATGCCCTACAAAAAGGGCCCAAACAGGCATCAGAGCAGTCACACTAGCTCTGGGGAAAGTGCAGGCTGCTGCCATACACATTACCGCATGCAGCTGAGGACCCCAGCGTGCCAAATTATCAAACACATTTTTAGTCCACAACTACCATTTTGTCTCTCTAGCCTGAGGAGATGCAAGCCTTCTTTTACTAAATTCTGGAGATGGTGATCTAGTTTCATGATGTAAACTGCCCTTGAAGCACACTCCACTGGAAGAGATGGCCGATATTAAATACAGCACCACAACTGATAAAATTCAAGCTTCAGATAAGAATGCTTAAACCTGTGCCTAAAAGGGATGGTGGATTAGGCAGACATGGCACAGGAAAACACATGATGATACACAGATGTTTAATGTGGAAAAGAAGCGATGTACACTCACTAGGTAAAGAGACAGGGATCTACTGGAGAGTCCAACAGAGCTACAAGGATGATTAAGGGACATCAACATCTCTCCTATGAGGAAAGACAGAGAGCTGGGGCTGTTTAGTCTTAAGAAGGCTGAGAGGGGATCTTATCAATGTCTAGAAATATCTGAGGGGTGGGTGTCAAGATGGAAGGTGTCAGTCTCTTTCTGGTAGTGTCCAGTAACAGGATAAGGACAACAAGTACAAGCTGGAACCTAGGAAGTTTCACCTCAACATAAGGAGAAACTTCTTTACTGTGAGGGTGACAGAGACCTGGAGCACGCTGCCCAGAGAGGCTGTGAAGTCTCCTTCTCTGGAGACTTCCAAAATCATAGAATCAATAAGGTTGGAAATTACCTCAAAGATCATCAAGTCCAACCTGTCACTCAAGACCTCATGACTACTAAACCATGGCTTCAAGTGCCACTCCAATCCCTTTTTGAACACCTCCAGGGATGGCGACTCCATCACTTCCCTGGGCAGCACATTCCAATGGCTAACAACTCTTTCTGTGAAGAAATTCCTCCTCACCTCAAGCCTAAACTTCTGCTGGTGCAGCTTGAGACTGTGTCCTCTTGTTCTGGTGCTGGTTGCCTGGGAGAAGAGGCCAACTCCCACCTGGCTAGAAACTCCCTTCAGGTAGTTGTAGAGAGCAATAAGGTCTCCCCTGAGCCTCCTCTTCTCCAGGCTAAACAATCCCAGCTCCCTCAGCCTCTCCTTGTAAAGCTTGTGCTCAAGGCCTCTCACCAGCCTCATTTCCCTTCTCTGGACATGTTCAAGAGTCTCAATGTCCTTCTTAAACAGAGGGCCCCAGAACTGGACACAGTATTCAAGGTGTGGCCTAACCAGTGCTGAGTACAGGGGCATAATGTCTTCCCTGCTCCTGCTGGCCACACTATTCCTGATGCAGGCCAGGATGCCATTGGCCTTCTTGGCCACCTGGGCCAAGAAATCCACCTGGATGCATTCCTCTGTGGCCTGCCCCTCTGTGGTCCCTTCCGATCCCTAACATTCTGTGATTCTATGTGAAAAGCAACTAGATTCATATGTCTGTCTACTGTCTTTGTCAACTTCTTGAGATTCAAGTGGCTAACAAGGCCCCCTTAGAAGAACCCAACATGCATAAACACTTCCATTTAACATTTACACAATGATTAGATTCTCAGGTACTACGGAAAGATGCCCTCAACGAGAAAGCCCACACTACACTCACAGGCTACAAATCATAGAATGGTTTGGGTTGGAAGGGACCTTAAAGACCATTTAGTTCCAGCCACCCTGCTACGGGCAGGGACACTTCCCACTAGACCAGGTTGCTCAAGGCCCTGATCTTCCTGTGCAGTGTGGTGATCCTTCAACAGTCGGTATGGAAAGAGCAGTGTGTGTTGTAAAAGCCTGAATGTACCCAAATAAAAGGCTGGAGCAGTTCATCGATGCAGGAGATAAACACAGGAAGCCATTACAGAGGAGGATGTCATTCCAGTGAGCAATTCCTTTAAATGAGCTACCAGAGAAACTGCAGCTTTGGAAACTGCCGAGGTTGGAAAGGATTAAACTCTAAGGGATACAGCAACAGCTAGTAGCAAGAGCAATTTGGCATTCTGAGGAAAAGATGAATCGGAGTTGCCTATCTGTTCCTGAATTTCAAGGCTCATTTCAGTTGAAATTGGAATTTTATAACATCGGCTAAATGAGTTCTATGCCAGTTGTAAGACAAAATGTTCAGGAAAAGAATATTTAAGCAAACAATTAGCACACTCATTGCAGCTAATGACAGATTTATCCTTTTCTCCAGAGAATCAAATGGAGCTTTTCAAGTTCATTTGATTCCTTCACTTCTTACTGAAGTGTGACAACCTCTGGGATAATGCTAGGAAGCTCCCAGGTGGTCTCTGGATTGCTACTCTCAGTTCATTGCAAATGCTTCGCCCAACACAAGTCAGAGACTACTTTTCCCTGTGCAAGTTAAAGTTCTATAAACTTTTAAACTCTGCAGCTCATGTGAAGCCTGTGCACAGAACACATGCTGCAAGCCTATCAGTGGTTTCACGCCCCCCATCATTTCCCAGGGAGCAGATGCAGCTGCCTGATCATATGCAAGATCCTGCCCAGCCAGCTTAACTGGAAAAATTTTGAGTAACATGGCACAGCTACAGCTCTCCTGACTGTCAGTCCTGAGCAAAAGCAGAGTGAGGTTCACCTACCAGTTACGGATTGATTTTACCAGGGCAGCAGAAGGCATAATTTGATATTTCACTTTCATTTACATCCCAGCATCCATGAATCACACAATGTTAGGGATTGGAAGGGACCTCTAGAGACTAAGTCCAACCCCTCAACCAAAGGAGGATCACCTCCTTTGGTCACACAGGTGGGTCTTGAAAGTCTACAGAGAAGGAGACTCCACAGCCCCACAACCTCTCTGGGCAGCCTGGTCCAGGGCTCTATCACCCTTGCAGTAAACAAGTTTTTTTCCTCCTTTTGAGGTGGAACTTCCTGTGTTACAGCTTGTATCCATTGCCCCTTGTCCTATCACAGGACACCACTGAGAAAAGACTGGTCCCTTCCTGACATCCACCCTTCTGATATTTATCAACATTGGTAAGATCTCCTCTCAGCCCACTCTTTCCAGACTAAACAGGGGGTATCATTTAAGTCAAACCTTCAAGGTGGTGTCCTAACCTAAACAATCCCACTGAGCTCAGTGGTTCCTCTACAATAAGGACTGTTTGGACAGAAATATGATCACAATTATGCTGGCAAAAATACAGATTCCTTCAAACAGCCCTTGGCTCACTGAAGTGCTGTAGGTGCTTTCAAAAGTAACAAGTGAAGCTTTGCAATGAATTCTGGAATGAATTTAAATGATAATGTGAATTTAAATTACAAGGTCCAAGACATAGACCTTGTCCCCTACTTCCCCTGCCAACAGCCTGAAAGCCCATGGTCTAGAGGAAGATCATTGAATACCCACCAAAAAAAGACACCCTGTAGGCAAGGTCCAATGGAACTAAGGGGCGAGCCCTCAACTATCACATGCCATCCCCATTTCCCAAAGGCTCAAGTGTGAGCACTGCTGGAGAGTTTTTTCATAGGCTTTGAAGAGCTGCCTAACCTTTGACTATGCTTCTGATCACTTTGATCAATTCATACACTTAAAGTAATCTTGTAGCTTAAGCCCAAAGAAGCTGCTTAACTCCACCCTAAACATGTTATCTCTTCACACAAACAGATTCTTTCTCAGTCACTGCAGGCTTTCAATAGAGCAGAGTACTTACCCAGGAGAATCTATTAAGGTAAGGCCTTGCTTTCAGCTGGAAAACATTAATTCTCTTCCAAAAAGGCACACTGCCTTTTTGGCCATTAACATCACATCATTCTTCTGAGCAGAGTGACAAGCCAGGCAAGCCACCAAGATCTGAGGCAACATGAAAGGCTAGCTCTACAGACAGATGCTTGGGAAAGAAATCACTGCTTCAGTTACTGCCACAGGAAAAAAATAAATCAATATTTCACTGGACAAAGATGTCTCCAAAGTGGTCCCGCTTGGACTCCAGGTATATTAACAAAATTGAACAATGTCGGCAAAGAAGCCACATCTGACCTTGAACTAAGTGCATCAGGGTGCTGCAGAGATCTGAAGGGGTGGGTAAATAGTTGCAAATGAAAACAAAGCTGTTGACATAGCAACAGGAGCCCTCCAGCACACGGGGTGCTGTGGCTCAGTATCATCAGATTTGTGGCTGTTCAACAAAAGAAAGGTAGCAGAAATCAAAGCCAGAATACGATGCTGCTCTCTAATGCTGAAGACAGTGCCTGGGAAAGATCTTAAAACAGCATCCAAAACCTGCTGAGGAAGGGCAAAATGATCTTAGAGGGAAAAGAACATTCTGGAGATTTGTCCTCGCTCAGCGTCACTGTACTCTGCCATGGTGAGGCCTCATCTGGAACACTGCATCTGATTCTGGGCCTCTCAGTTCAAGGAGGACAACAAACTGCTGGAGAGAGCCCAGCAGAAGGCCAAAGAGATGCTGAGAGGACTGGAACTAAGTTAGGGGAAAAGCTGAGATACCTGGAGCTGTTTAGCCTAGAGAACAGGAGACTGAAAGGGGATCTCATTATTGCTCAGTAATAAAAGGTGAGTGCCAGGAGGATGAAGCCAGACTCCTCTCAGTGGTGTCCAGTGACAGGACAAGGGCCAATGGATGCAAAGTGGAATACAGGAGCTTCCATGTAAACATAAGGAAAAAATGCTTTGAGGGTGGCAGAGCAGTGGTACAGGCTGCCCAGAGAGGTTGTGGGGTTTCTGTCTCTAGAGGCATTCAAAACCTACCTAGACATGTTCCTGGGTGATCCTGCTTTAGCAGGAGAATTGGACTAGATTATCTCCAGAGGTCCCTTCCAACTCCTACCATTCTGTGAAAGGAACAAGTTGGAGAGACAGAGCAGGCAAGAAGGAGTACAAACCTCAGCATCAGGAGACCTCACATTCTCTGAGGTATATTTGCCCCTTGTTAGCTAATTCAGGCTGCAAAAAGCACCAGCTTGTCTGGGGCTGTCACTGTTGCTCTATGATCAGGGTATGAGCTGAACCAGAAAAAGACATTTCAGTTCTGGCCACGGAAAAGACAGGAAAGCAAAACAGATAATGTTTAGGACGGAGGAGGTTATCCCCAGCACACTTCAGGTCACTTCACCTGAACTCACAGCAGCAAGGGTTTGTAACACCTCAGTGAAGTGGTTTAGAGATCTGCCCAAAGTTAAAACGTGATGAGGCACTGGAACAGGTTGCCCAGCGAAGTTCTGAAGGCCGGGTTAGACAAGGCCTTGAGCAATGCGGTCTAGTGGAGGGTGTGTCCCCCCACCATGGCAGGGAGGTTGGAACTGGATGATCTTTTAAGGTCCCTTCCAAACCATTCTATGATTCTATGAAAACTGACCCAGCAAAAACAAACTCTGACCATGTTGAGAACTGTTCCGTTACTCTCTTCCATCTATCTCTACTTGCCCACAGATTCCATTTATCTTGTGAGGCTCCTGGAGAGAGGAGAGGACACGCTTGATCCTGTATATCTGCAGCCCTGAAGAGCCCCTCTCATCCCCTAATCCAACCTGCTGCATCTCCGGGTCCTACACGGATAAAATTCAGCATGCAGGAAGATGATGCACTTAATGTGTTAAGAGCTCAGGAATCTGAAGTTTTGATGCCATGATCTCTGCATAATATATGGGAAATGAAAGGTCAGTGGTAGCTGCTGACAGCATTACAGCACGCTGGGAATAAAGCCTTGCTGCTATCAATAGCTACTCTGAGCTCACTGGACTTAGCAGACACACTGATCTCACCCAGGCTGCACAACTTGGACATTCAAGCTGCACACACTGCATGCATTTTCAGTCTTTGGTTTTGTTTTTAAAGCAGGGGAAATGGCACTGCTAGAAAATATATGGGGTTGAGGGCATCAATGCCATTGCTGAGGCAGAACAATAACAACTTCAGGCATGATTTATATCCTAATTTCAGGATAAAACCCCATCTATTTTTAAAAAGAAGGAAAAGGCCACAAAATTACCTGATTTGGTATTCAGCAGTGATCACAGTTTATACTGCCCCAGTGTTTCAACTCAGTTAAGCATGCAAATAGAGTATTTTATTAAAGTAACAGACAAAAAGGGGATCTTTTCTTCTTTATATGCCCTCTCCACTGCAACAGATTTTATCAGGCTGCAGCCAGACGCTCAAGCTTCCCTCTCACCTGAAGTGCCTGTCTGATTTCAGGAGAATTATTTCCCAACCCAAATATCCATTCCTCTCTTGCACAGGCTCTATTTCCAGTTTATTGCTCATTTGTTCTGTTTTAAGGTACCAAAATGAACTTTTGGTCATCTAAAAGCTTTCAGCGTGAAGAGCCCAGAAAAGAAACATATATCAGCCATATTAGATGGTAATCCTGGGATTTGCTTCTACAGTGACAACTAAAGACTGTTTTTTCTATGGCATTTGAAAAAAATCCAGACCTCCCTATTAAAGGAGAGTGCTCCATATGGGGATACACAGTCCAGTAACAGTTTTGACCACGGCTACATCTAAATCAAAGCATCACAGTAACTCCTTCCATTATTGCTGCTCACGTTGGCCAACTACTGAACTGAAACACAGAGGGTTTGACCAAGAAATCCACATAAATCAACCCCACACCTTGGCTTTCTCAGGAGGCATTATTCATAGAATCACAGAATGGTTTGGGTTGGAAGGGACCTCAAAGGTCATCTAGTTCCATTCCCCCCCCCCCCCCCCCAGGTAGGGACACCTTCCACTAGAACAGGTTGCTCAAACTCTCATCCAACCTGGCCTTGAACAACCTCTCTGGGCAACCTATCCCAGTGAAGATTTTCACTAATATCTCATCTAAATCTACTCTCAGTTTAAAAACATTACTTGTCATCTATCACTACACTCCCTGACAAAGAGTCCCTTCCCATTTTTCTTATAAGCCCCTTTAAATATTAAAATGCAGCAAGGCCTCCCTGGAGCCTTCTCCTCTCCAGGCTGAACAACCCCAACTCTCTCAATCTACAGTTGTTTCATGTTCAAAGCAGTTGATTCATACTGTCCTGCTGCTGCAAATGATGGGCAGAGACCTGCAGAGGAACTCTGCACAAGGGGAAAGGGCTGAAAACAACAAGCAGTTTAGCAGAGTCAACATGGTCTCATCAGGGAGAGGAGCACAACCAAAGCTGCTGGAGCAATAACATCTGTTCTGCTCACTGTGCCACAGGGTTCACAGCTTGCCCTTGCTTCAGAACCCATCAGCACAGCTCTCAGTTGTCCTGGACGAGGCATTAAACAAGCCAGCTAAACCTGTTTAGCCACTGCCCTTTCTCCTCCCTCCTGGTTGCAGGGTCCAGGTTTGAGGTTGAGGAGCCAATAGGCAGGCACCATTAAGGCTGCCTGGAGGGAGTGGAAGCTGGACCCTGAGTCTCATGTTTCAGAGAGACAACTGCATGTGTCAGACACAATATAAGAAGGTGTGTGCAGTTTTGCCTGCCATGCCACATTTTGAACTGATTGATGGGATTTGAATAGCTAATGTGCCAATGGGCCAGTCAGTTTTCAAAAAGAGAATTTATAGGGAAAGATTTCAGAGCCCACATCTTTGCTCTCTCATCTTCTTAACTCCTGCTCCTGTCTCCAGGGTAATTAGCTTCTTTTGTCCCAGCAGCATAGTGTTTAGATCTCCACCACAGCAGCATGTCTCCCTCTCTCTCGCTTTCTCTCATTTTAGACACTACCTTTTAGATTACTCCTGCCTTTTGGATTACAAATGCAAAGTCAGAGCATTGCTTCATTCAGCAAAGGTTTTGGTAGTGAACAGCTCAGTGGTTTGAGAGTAACTTACAGGAATTTACATGGTTATTTCTAAGGTTTTTAGCTTGTTTACCTGTGGGTTAGCTCTGTTGTGAACCTGAGGAGATCCATATCGCCACCCAGGGTGGCACCACTGTTGGTTTTCATGCTTACAAGAAGTTTCCAGTTTGTTCCTCTGTATTCCAAGTTCTCATTTTCCTAGACTGTTACTCCACTGTTAGCATCCTATTGTGTGTAATTAACCTGCCATCAACTGAGCAAACAAGCCTGGATCAAATTGGCTCAGGAAAATACTTTTTGATAATTAATACATCATTTACATTTTATCATATTTCTGGCTTATCAATTTGATCAAACACTGTATCATCAGTTCACTCTTTATATTTGCCCATACAACATAAAAAACCAAGTGCAGGTGGAGATGCTTCTTTTAAACCAAGACCTCTGGTTCTGAGCTCCCTACAGAGCCCTGAAGCCAAAGGCACATGACTGCCTATCCGCACTGCAGTACAACTGAGGGACACAGATGAGGGCCAAGCTGCCATCACACTCAGTACTGGATGTGCAGAATAGTCCTTTCCACCCCAAAAAACTCAGTTTGAGGACCAGAGGTTCTCAGCAGATAGAGCCACACAGAGAACAAAAGGGCAATGAGACCAGTGCAAGAGGCTGCTGCATCAGCTCATAGAATAGCTTAGTTTGAAAGAGAGCTTTAGAGGTCATCTAGTCCAACTCCCCTACAGTCAGCAGTGACATCTTCAACTACATCACATTACTCAGAGCCTCATCTAACCTCAGCAAGATTAATTCCAGGGATGGCAGATCTACCACCTCTGTAGGCAACCTGGGTCAGTGTTTCACCACCCTCACTGTAAAAAACCCAACAAACTCTTCCTTCTCTCTAGTTTGATCTTCCATTTTTAAGTTTAAGCCCATCAACCTTTGTCCTGTCACAACAGATCCTGATAAAAGATTGTCCCCGTCTTTAACTACTAAAGCCTCCTTCTCTGAAGCCTTTCCAAGACAACCTGGATGTGCTTCTGTGTGGCCTGCCCTAGGTGATCCAGCTTTGGCAGAGGGGTTTGGACCAGATGATCGCTGGAGGTCCCTTCCAACCCCTACCATTCTGTGATTCTGTGGTTCTTTAAGCACTGAAAGGCTGCAATAAGGTTTCCCCTTAACTCATGACACATGCTGGCAGACCTCAATGGCACTTAAGTAACTTCCTTTCTATTTTTCTTCTAAAACTGGAGAAAGTGAGAGAAAGCACAAAGCTACCTCTCTGAATCTTTTACCCATGCACAATATGGCACCATGGGCAGAGATGAGCCCACAGTCATGACAAACAAGAAGCGAGACAGACCAGAGACAGGGTAGAAAGGACCATTACACAAGCCCTATGAAGAGAGGCTGAGGGAGCTGGGGTTGCTTAGCCTGGAGAAGAGGAGTCTGAGGGGTGACCTTATTGCTCTCTACAACTACCTGAAGGGAGGTTGTAGCCAGGCAGAGGTTGGTCTCTTCTCCCAGGCAGCCAGCACCAGAACAAGAGGACACAGTCTCAAGCTGCGCCAAGGCAGGTTTAGACTGGACATTAGGAGGAAGTTCTATACAGAGAGAGTGATTCCCCATTGGAATGGGCTGCCCGTGGAGGTGGTGGAGTCACCGTCATTGGAGGTGTTCAGGAGGAGACTTGATGGGGTGCTTGGTGACATGTGTTTGCATTAGCACAAACAGATTCACTGGATGTGGAGATCTTGAGTTGGTAGCACAAAGACTCTTACTGGGAAGGTCGTGAGTTCAAGCCTGCAGTGAGCAGGAGAGTTCTCTCTGGGCAGCAATGTCCTCCCTCCTCAAGAGGGGATTGGACTTGGTGCCATGGTCTAGTCATGGGGTCTGTGGCGACAGGTTGGACTGGATGATCTTGGAGGTCTCTTCCAACCTTGGTGATACTGTGATACTGTGATCAAGTTGTTTGATGGGTTGGACGCAATGATCTTGAAGGTCTCTTCCAACCTGGTTTATTGTATTGTATTAAGATACCCATCTTATCTCTGTGGAGAATGCAAAGGGAAAAAGCAGAGCAGAGATGCTGATCTAGTTAAAGCATCCAATTAGTAAAATCCACTGAATAGATGGATGCATGTAGGTGAGATGTATTTGTCAAGGGCAGAAGAAAATGTTTCCTTAAGCAAGGTGTGAAAGAACAAGACCTCACATGGATGGTTAAGAAAGACCCTTAAACAAAACAGGAGATGAAAAGGGGGCGAAGCAATAATAATTTGAGAAATATTAACACTGAAAAAAACACAGACTTGGAGTCAGAACTGCCTTGCTAAAGCATGCCAGGTTAGCTTGATAGCAGTTCTGCATACACAGAAAGGAGGGGAACTGAAACATCTATGTTTAGTAATTTAATCGTGGTATATTAAGTCAATTTACTTCCTCCTTCTATACCTCAAATATTAGGTACCAATACTTCCACCTCCGCCAACCATTTCATCAATTGCTTATCTCATCAAGTCCTAAGACTATAAATATGTAAAAAACAAGCACAGACATATATAGCATGAAGTTCCATCAAATAAGAGGAAATTTTGTACAGGAGCAGCACTCCTGCCCAAATGCTGCACAGAACTTGTGAGGATGCAGTGTTGGGAGTCCTGGCTGGTTTACCACTGACTAAATCACTGCATGAATAAACTGAAGCAATTTTCAAACCTAAAAATCCTCTTACCATGTCAAGGAGCCAAAGCAGGGCCAGGACAGATTTCTAAAGCTGCCCACCAGTGTTTAGCAAATTAGCTGGGAATGGCCAAGTCAGTATGCACAATCCACCCTTTTTTTTTTTTCCCCTTCCAATTTTTACTCAAGGAAACCAGCTTTAACTGTTCCTTTATTAATTTTACAGCCCACATGGCAAATCAAGCTATTTCAAAGTTAGATTGCTTGTTTTATAGACTAAATTCTTAAATATGACCAGCTGCAAGTGATGGAGAAGAAAACCCTTTGTCTCCAAACATATCACAGAACCATAGAATACTTTTGGTTGGAAGAGACCTTTAAGGTCACCAAGTCCAGCCATTCTCTAACTCTTACCAGGGCTGGTGCTAAACCACCGCCCTCAGCACCACATCTCTGCATCTTTTAAACACCTCCAGGGATAGGGATTCAACCACATCCCTGGGAAGCCTGTTCCAGTGTTTGAGAACTGTTTCCAAGAAGAATTCTCTTCTAATGTCCAATGTAAACATCCCTTGTACAACTTGAGGCCCTTTCCTCTTGTCCTATCACTCATTACCAGACAGAAGACACCAACACCCACCTCGCTCCAGCCTCCTTTCAGAGAGTTGTAAAGAGCAACAAGGTCTTCCCTCAGCCTCCTTTTCTCCAGGCTAAACCACCCCAGTTCCCACAACCAGTCCTCACAAGACTTGTGTTCCAGACCCTTCACCAGCTTTACTGCCCTTCTCTGGACCTGTTTCAACACCTCAATGTCCTCCTTGTAGGGAGGGCTCCAAACCTGAATGCAGCAGTCAAGGTGTGGCCTCACCAGTGCCAAGTACAGGGGTAACTCACTGCCCTACTCCTGTTGGCCACACTGTTGCTGCTCTAGGCCAGGATGCTGTTGGCCTTGTGGGCCACCTTAGCAGACACTGACTCATACTCAGACTGCTGTCAATCACTACCTTGAGGTCTTTCTCTGCTAGGCAGCTTTCTGGCCATCCAATCAAGACTAGTTTATTCTAAAGACTGTGAAAGTAGGCTTAACTCATTTCTTAGCTCCAACTTTTTTCTTTTTAGGAGCTCAGAAGTACCATCTTTCAAGATTTCAGTATCTCTTTTAATTTCACAAGCCGTTTTTCCCCATGCATTCACGGCTGAAGGATCGATTAGAATTCCTTCGTGGAAAGTCATTCCCATCAGTTCAATTACTCCACGTAATTGTTTCAGCAATCATAGTTAAATATCCATTTCAGTTTTATTTAGAGACTCAATTACCAAGCATCAAGCAGATGTAAACACTTTTAAAATTTTATCTTCTCTCCCCCTATACCTTCTTCCCCAGTACAAACACCATTCCAACCCTTGGCATTCTCTACATCATAAACATGCACATGTCATTTAAAACCTCCACAGAACCCCTGGTGCTTGCTAATGCTTCTTCCCCAAACGCTGTTGTTGAAGATGAGCCCACTGTGGTTTAGTAGGCATGAGTGCAGGGATAAAGACATTCCTATCTGCTTCCATCCCACGCATCCTATGGCTGGGAAAGCCTTCACAGATTTATCTGTGCCCCTCTGCCTTTCAGGTGGAATCTCAGTTACTGATTTATCAGGAAGGATTCTGCTCTGTGGTGCTTTTCTGTATCTATTTTAATCAGTGGCTGATCCATTTGGAGCTGGTGCTCTCATCCTTCCCTAGAGCCTTTCACAGATAGGCCCTTTCATTCAAATGCTGCTCATAAGTATTGTAATTCGATTCTATTCTTGCATGTAATTCACTAAACTTCAGTGAGATGCCTGTCAAGCAAGTCAATATTTCACACTCCATCTTTTTTTTTTTTCCTTTTTCTTTTGAAGAGTATCAAAATGCAAATTAATTTCCACCCCCAAACCCCCCCAAAGAGTCACAATGGAAGTAAAATCAGGCTGGTGGTGGGAACAGCTAGATGAAATGGCAAACCCATGATTGCAAGAATGATCACCATATCTCTCCAAGTCCAGAGATAGCAACTGTTGTCAGAACACCTAGTTACAAGTGCATTAAAACACCCCAAGGAGAAAGGAAATGCAGAGTTGGTTAAACATTTATAGGGACCTCACTGCTTCAGTTGCTGCATGCAGAGCATGAGACAGTTTCCTCCCAAAGCGATACCTGCTCTGCTCTCCAATCTTTGTATTATCACCAAGAACTATTTAATCTAAGTGAATAAAAGGCTCATCATGCCTTCCCCACTGACTGCTTCAAAAAACACATTAGCAGTGATCTTTGCCCAGCCTAGGAAAACACAAGCCCACCCACAGGGATTGTAGTTGCAGCTCCAGGAAGCATGCAGTGCTGCTGCTTTGCGGCATGTCTCAGGTTAAACCAGTTAAACGCCCAGTATGGCTTTGTCATGTTTATAGAGCAAGGCTCTACACCAGGTAGAAGAGCTAGCACCACGTTAATACACTAACTTTGTTGGACGACTCTCCAAGCCAAGCTTTGCCTGGTTGCTGTAGTGATCTCTATGAACACACCTGGGTGTCTTGCTTTCATGAGCTTTTATCTCTAGCAGGGATGCCCAAATTAAAGGGTCAGGCTGCAGGAGGAAGCTGACACTTGGGTATCATGATGCCTTCTGGGTGACAGCACACTTGAAAGCCTTACTCAGGGGCATTGTACTGCAACTCCCTGAAAGGAGGTTGCAGTGAGGTGGGGGGGTCGGACTCTTTTCCCTGCTACCAGGTGATAGAACAAGAGGAAATGGCCTGAAACTGCCAGGGAAGGTTTAGGTTAGATAGTAGGAAAAAATTATTTCCTGAAAGTGTGGTCAGGCATTGGAACAGGCTGCCCAGGGAGGTGATGGAGTCACTGTCCCAGGAGGTGTTCAAGAAACAGTGGACATGGCACTTTAGGATATGCTTTAATGGTCAAGATGGTTGAACTTGATGATCTTAGACATCTTTTCCAACCAAAGCAATTCCATGATTCTAAAGACATCTTGGTCCTGGCCACAGCAGCCAGCCTCACGTCATTGGAGAGAGTAAGATAGGAAAGACGGAACAAGTATCACTCCATCCCAAACCTCTTTTACCTACCTGCACAGCCAAAAGCTAGGTGATACCGAGAAGAAGGGCTGAATTTGACACAACACACATTAGCCTTGGCCTCGATGCTGGCTACTGAGTTGTCCAAGTTGGTAGACCACAGCTTCACTAAAGAAACAAAAAGAGACACAGGTAAACAACAAAAACAACCAAAAAACCCCCATCCTCATCTGAAAGGCATAAACCCTGGTTGTCTCAAAAATAAAGTCTGGAAAGCCAACTAAGTGATTACAGTGATCATAAAGGGTCAGTTCCTGCTGATGGCTGGTAAGGTTGAGAACATTCTTGGGTGCACACAGCAAACAAACATTCTGCCCACCACCATACACACAGAAGATGCTGTAAGTCCACATGATACATGGTTGAGAATGTCAGAGCAGCTGACTAACCACATTTTAGAATCTTAGCCTTTCAAGTTACTGGAGTGCAGATCTGAAATCACCAAGAGCAGGAGGGCTTGCATCTTTTTGGTTCCTTGCCCTTTATCGGGCATGAAAGCTCCATCCTCCACAGCAGAATTGCTTTGTGCAGAATAAATACACCTAGTTGTAAGCCTGAGCACAGCCAGTGAGAACAACTTGTTTTAGTCTCAAGAAACTGGCACAGACAGGAAAGAAATCAGTGTGCTGGCTTCCAATGATGATATATTTCCTTGGTACAAGGAACACTACTGTTCTACCAGCTTACTGTGTGAACACTGATTAAACTTTGTGCTACAAAATGAACCCTTCCCCCAAGTACTCATTTAGTGCCTCACAGGATGACCAGCAGACAACACTGGTGGCTTTTCAAAACTCAGCCTTCCCCACCCTCCACAAACACTTCAAGTCCCATTTAACCTTAAAGATGAAGAATGCCAAGCACTCCCCACAAATTCTACTATTCAAAGCTCTCAGTCCAGTTGAGGGGACAACATCAACTGGCAGCAACTCCCACTGACACCTACAAGTCAGAAAGCAGGGCTTGAAATGTTCTCCCTTCCCCCTTTCCTTGGTGAGTGGGTCGTGCTGTACTTATCACAGGGAGCGAGCGTGCTGAGGCAGGAAGCAGAGCAAGTTGAAGCTAATGTTTGAACACGCAGGAGCTACATGAAGGCTTAATCCCTTAAACAGCTCCCATGACCTGCCTGGCCTTCTTCAGATCTGTGGCCAATAGGTCCTCTGCTGTCTTTTTACAGGAACTTCACTTTGGCGGTGAAGTGAGCAAAAAAAAAAAAAAAAATGGCAAAAGAACAGGAGTCTTATTAAGCACTGTAGTGAATACATGAAAGGTAAACTGTCTTAAGGTCTGTCCCCCACACTCTGAGGAGTTCTTTGTATCACCTCTTGCTCAGCCTTTCGCAGGAGCTTTGAGGAAGAAGCAAGGCTTCCACATGGATTACTCAAGGATGTTTCAGATGCTCAGGAAAAAAGAGGAACACTGGCAGGTTTGTTGCAGTGCACCTACTTTTTAATAGTTTGGCAAGCAATGAAAAAACATGATCATAGAATCAGAGAGTGGTTTGGCTTGGAAGAGACCTTAAAGATCATCTAGCGCCAACCACCCTGCCATGTGCAGGGATACCTCCTACTAGACCAGATTCCTCAAGGCCATGTCCCAAAGTGCCATGTCCACAGGTTTCTTGAACACCTCCAGGGAGTCCCCTACCTCCCTGTTCCAACACCTGACCACTCTTTCAGTAAAGAAATTGTTTCTAATATCCAACCTAAACCTTTCCTGGTGCAATTTCAGGCCAGATATTAGGGAGAAGAGACCAACCCCTACCTCATTCCAACCTCCTTTCAGGGATTTATAGAGAGCAATGAAGCCTCCCCTCACCCTACTCTTCTCCAGACTAAACCACCCCAGTTCCCTCAGCCACTTCTCACCAGACCTGTTCTCCAGACCCTTTACCAGACATGCTCCAGCACCTCAACTTCTTTCTTGTAGTGAGGGGCCCAAAACTGTACACACTGTGTAGCCTCACCAGTGCAGCATACAGGGGCACAATCACTTCATGTGGCATGCAAGGAGGCTACATGATCTCACAGTTCAGTGATGTCCTGCCCAAATCTAATACTAAACTCACACAGGTTCATAAAATAGTTTGGCTTGGAAGGGACCTTAAAGATCATCTAGTTCCAATCACACTGCCATGGCCAAGGGCACCTTCCACTAGACCCTGCTGCTCAAGGTCCCATCCAACTTAGCCTTGAACAACTCCAGGGAGGGGGCATCCACAATCTGTTCCAGTGTCTCACCACCCTCCCTGTAAAGAATTTGTAATATCCAGTGTAAATCCGCTCCCCTCACACACCAATCCCTTCCCTCTCACTCTGTCACTACAAGACATTGTAAACAGTCCCTATCCAAAGGAGACAAGCCGCTCCTTGACACCCCACCTGCCAAACCAACAGCCACCTGGTCTCACTTTTATACCAAAAAGCTAATTGAGGGCTCAGTTTCAACTTAGCTCCTTCTTTCAACCAAGTTTTTCAAGTCTTAAGTGGTGAAGAGTCAGCCCACGTGCTCAGAGCCATCATAACATTCGTTACAACTGACAGACACAGATTAAAGCCTGCAATTTGTGTGATCTAAGTGCCGTGGGATACGCTGGGCTCCAATTAGATATTAGTCAGTGCCATAAAAAGGAATCTATGCCACATATAACACCACCTAATGAAACATGTCAAGTTTTACCTAGAACTGCCCATTATTTTTTAAGAAGAACTGACAGGTTAATAAAACATAATTCAGAAGGGTAGAGTTTATTTGCTGCAGCTTTCAGCAATCTTGCTGAGGTCGAGGCAGTAATTACACAAAGTACAGATGTCTTGGTAACACCTAGAATTGTGCTGATTAAGCAAGCAACCATCTGAGATTGACTGCTTCTAAAACACATGTTCTCAAAGCATATGTTTCCTAATTTTGCAGCTGCTGACAGACATGCTTGTCTACAGCCAAATATTTCCATAGAATCTTAGAATGCTTGAGTTGGAAGAGACCTTAAAGATCATATAGTTCCAACTACCCTGCCATGGGCAAGAACATCTCCTACCAGACCAGCTTGATCAAGGCCTCATCGAACCCACCTTTGAATACTTTCAGGATTGAAGCCTCCACAACTTCTCTAGACAACCTGTTCCAGTGCCTCTTCACCCTTGTGATGAACTGCCCATGGTAGGGGGCTGGAACTAGACCATCTTTAAGGTCCTTTCCAACCCAA
Organism: Picus viridis; assembly: GCA_033816785.1. Classification (NCBI taxonomy): domain Eukaryota; kingdom Metazoa; phylum Chordata; class Aves; order Piciformes; family Picidae; genus Picus; species Picus viridis. The sequence goes on from CM066588.1 coordinate 26,221,750, forward strand.
AGACTAAGGGCAGATCTTCTTGCTCTACAATTATAGGAAAGGAGGTTGCAGTGAGAGGCCAGTGTTGGTCTCATCTCCGAAGTAACTAGCAACTGGATGAGAGGAAATGGGTTTGCGTTTTGCCAGGGGAGGTCTAGGTTGGATGTTAGGAAAAATTTCTTCACTGCAAGGGTGGTCAGACATTGGAGCAGGCTGCCCAGAGAGATGGTGAAGTTGCCATCCCTGGAGGTGTTCCAAGTGTGTAGATGTGGTGCTTCAGGATATAGTTTAGTGGTCACGATAGCTGAGTTATGGTTGATGATCTTAAAGGTCTTTTCCAACCTTAATGACTCTATACAGATGTTCTGTGTCTGAACACTGACTAAAAGAGGCTGAAGCCTGTACTGCAATAGCTGAAGGTGTCAATGTACACAGTCAGTAAGCAGTGAGTAAGGATATTGAAGTTGTGGAGCCTCCTTCTCTGGAGACATTCAAAACCTGACTGGATGTATCCCTGTGTGACCTTCTCTAGCTGAACCTGCCTTAGCAGTGGAGTTGGACTCCATCCCTTCCACCCCCTACCACTCTGGGATCTTACTGTGACCTGTGATATTTCATCCAGCCTATCATTCCTGCAGCTCTTATCTGATCTTGTGACAGAGAGACTGCTGTTAATTAAAACCCCAAAAGCTATAATACAAAACAAGATAATGCTATCAGAAAACTTGTTGGCACAGATTTGAGGAATCTCTAGGAAAGGAAGAAGCTGCTGAATTCTCCTGCTGGGTAAAATTTTTTGCTGCACTGCCTTGTGCAGGTCAGGAGGATGATGAGGTTAACTGATGACTGTTGGCAGGCAATGACCATGGGATATCCCCCCTCACAAGACACAGACAGGTATTTTGTTTGGTATTTTGACTACCAGCTTCTTGACCTTTCAAGATATTCCCAATTGAATTCCACCACCCCTCAGATCTCGAGGAAATTACTGAACTTCTTTAAGCCAGGAAAACAAGCAAACTGAAAGTTCAACCTGATATTTTAAGAGCAATAAACACCTATAACTCAAAGTCAACAGAAGCTGAAGGAATTAAGTATCACTGAAAATAAAACCCCAAACACTCCTCAAAATTTTTAACAAAGCTGATGACCAAACTCAGATCTATAGTTCTCAGGTTAATTACCTCTCTGAAAGGTCATGCTTTTTTATGAAGCCAACCCTGAAGATCTGCTTTGCCCCACTGAATTCAGGGCAAAAAACAGCTGAAGGATTAGCACCCATGGTGTCACTTACCAAGGCATCACAGAAATGACTTTCCTCACTTGTAATGAAACAGATGTTTATATTCCTCCTTGCCATGATACACTGAAAGATAACCTCTCACTCAAGCTCAGAGCTCTCAGATTCTCCAGTTGTGTTCCATTTCTCCATTTTGAGCCCCAAAATAATGATGAGACTACAGCTCACAGAGGACATAAAGCCAGTCAGTACTGCTTGTACCCCCTCTTTGAGCTTCCGAAACAACCCCAGAGCAGACAAACGCTTCATCACCCCACAAGAGATCTCTGCCATGGTGGAGACTTAAATTCCACCCATAAGGTAAAATACTTTGCTTCATTTTATCTAACTTCACTGTGGCCATTCAACTTATATCCCAACCCAGAACAGAGAGGGATACTGGTTGAGAAGCAGCTTTAAGTCATTCGCTAAGTGCAGTAGCTCCAGGTCCCAGCCTGGCACTTCAATAGCATCATTCTGCCTCCACAAAACAAAATTTTTTTTTCTGCTCAAATAGCAGAACCCCACCAAAAAAAATAAGCAACACCAAGAAAGCCCAACCAACACAACATCACCATTTCTTACTTGGATGAGAACCAATAGCTTCTGCCATTGTGTGCATAAAAAGAACCAAAATTAAGCCTGTGCTGTTTCCACAAGCTGCTTGTAGCACAAGTAAACACTTCAATTTTCTTCACTGCTGTCTAGTTGGTGAAGATCTTTGGATCTCTATAGAGACACACAACTACCTTTACCTTCTTTAAAAGGGAAGGGCATGACAACTGTAGATAAAAGCAAAGCTTGCATACAGACAGTAGTTACTTCAAATACAATAATGCTTTTATGCTCTCATTACCGGCTATTAAAGTAGAAAGATTTTCCACAAATAAGCATCCTGGATTACCTTCATGCAGCAATGAGGACAAAGCAGGACCTGAAGCCCAAGGATGTTGTTTCTAATTTTACCCCTAATAGCACTTTATTTGTTAGCACCCACTTTGCTGTGCCCAAGCCCTGGCAGAGACAGCTGTGAAGCACTGATGAAAAGTTCCTTCCGCAATAGATGCCTACTGAGCACTTTAAAAATTAGCTTCCAACTTGAAAAGACCGAGGAGAGACAGGCAGGTACACAGGCAAGCGGGAAGAACTGGCAAAGCTGTCACTTCAGCTGCTGGCTTGTCCTGATCACTTGACAGGAAAATGTTAACACTCATGCTTTCCGGGGAAGCAGAGCAAGATTAGCTTCAATTGCTCTGGTCACACCAATATCCATCAGCACTGAGACTGCTTGTCAGAAAGCCCCGTGTGGCCCCAAACAAGCAGAGAAGAGGACAGAAGTGTGCATAGATTCTGGCTTTCCTACCAGATATTGCATCTGGCCAAACATGTATTATTATATCCCCAGAGACACAGAATGGTAGCCATTGGAAGTGATCTTTGGAGGTCATCTAAGTCCAACCCCTCTCCTAAAGCAGGTTCACCTAGATCAGGTTGCATGTGGGGGTGGGTCTCTTCTCCCAAGCAAAAAGCCATAGGACATGAGGAAACAGACTAAAAGTTGCACCATAGATGGTTTAGGTTGGACATTAGGAACAATTTCTTCCCTCTGAAGGTTGTGAATCCCTGGATCAGGCTGCTCAGGGCAGTGGTGAAATCCCCATCCCTGGAGGAATTTCAGAGATGCATGGATGTGGTGCTGAGGGACATGGTTTCATGGTGACCTGGCAGTGCTGGGTTAATTGTTAGACTTGCTGATCTTAAAGGTCTCTTCCAACCAAAAGGATCCTATGATTCCATGATAAAAATGTTTCAGCCCCATTTTATTCACCAAAACCCCAGTACACCTTCAAAAGATCCTTTGGGAATTGCAATGCAAGTTAAGCAGACCTGCAGACTTCATTACAATAATTTCTACATCAACACTGCATTTTGAGAGACAATTACTGAAGAACAGAACTGTTAGACTAGAGACAGGAGCTCTGCTTGCAGCTGGCTTTGCAATGCTGGACAACTTGTTAACATGCTAATAAATGCAAGTCTACCTGGCAGATAAGCCTTTTCAAATGCATAGCATGAGTAGGGAGCAACGTGATGAAGAGGTTGATAATTTACAAGGTGAATGTTCACTCCTGCTACATTTAAGCACACAGAAAATACTCTTGACTTCCACCAAAAAGGGTAAGGAGAATTGTATCAAAAAATATTTAAAAGCTCCCTTAAATATAAAATACTCACCTAAGCTGAATTTTACAAGTAATATTAGCAGCTACATTAAGAGTGCCAAATGCAACCAAGGAACACCAACCCAGCTTTCTTTAGAAACAGAATTTAAAAGCATTATAAAGGTTGAAGGAACAACTTGCAAGGTTTAATGTTGATGAAAAAATGTCTTGTTTCAAAGCAAATAATGGGCTGTATCAGCCCATCTAGGAAAACTGATCCCCACTGATGGTGAGAGGAACTCTAAACCTCTTGCTGCCTAATAACTCTTAATTTGATATTGCAAACATCTCACAGGTAAAACTCTTCTTCATTAGTGATGAAGAACACTACATATCACTCAGTGCTATGCTTGTCTTTGAAGAATTAAAAAACTTCTAAAGAGGAACATTTTTCTGCCAGTAAGCCAAGAAAGGGCTTGTCTTAAGGGCTCTCCTAAAGCCCTTTGTCAAATGGGCCCCGCAGGGAGTGTGCAAAGCTGGAGTGTTGCTCCCAGCACTCCCGTTCAGCCCACCACCAGACCCCACAAAGCTGAGAAACACACTGCACATCATGAAAGCAGAATGCCTCTCAGTGTGCACAGTCTTTTAATATTCAGAGCTACAGGTAAAACAGCAGCAGGCATTTTTAACTTCTGCTTTTTCTCCTCAACAAGCTCATTTTTGAAATATAAATACATGCTGCTCCTTTGAAAGGCCCCAAGGCTTTAACTCAACAAGCTTAACTAATGTTAAAACACATTTTGCTTTGTTTAGTGTCCTGGAAAATGCTAGCTAGAGAGCACATTACCTGAAAAATGAGAACATTGTACCAAGAAATCTTAATCCCAACAAAGCCCCTCTTTCTCTAAGAGAGCGTTCAGTAATGCCTTTACACATTACAACAACAATACTGAAGGCAGCTGAGGAATCAGCTGCTTGAAATGTCATATTTTTGTTCCTCAAGGGAATACACAAAGTGTGAACCATTGGAGATAGAGAAGAGAAATACCTTTGGCATCATCAGAGCCTGAAGCCAATAGCTTTGGGTCCATCAAGTTGAAGTCAACACTCCAGCATCTTTTCTCATGCTCCTGTTTAGAGAAACAAGCAAAATATTGCCAGGAAGTGAGCTGTAATTTGGTAAAACAGTAAAAGGGAAAAAAAGCATATTTTGCTATGAATTGTCAGCAGAGTCCTGGACAGGGAAGCTTAATGTGTTCACCAGTTTGTCCAAAAATATCTTTCCTCCCAATCAAACCAATGCTTGTGGTTTGCTAGACATGCCAGGAAAGCAGAAAACAGTAAAAGGGCAATTAGAAACACCTAAAATGATTTTGGTTTTTATAGTGGAAAGAAGAAAGTAATGATTTTAGGAAACTGACATTAAAGACCTACTTTCGCAGCACCATTTGGTTGTGATTCTGTTGTGTGCTGCGTCTTTTCCTAGCAGATCACAGCTGTGCCTCCCATTACCAGTAAGATGCTAGTTCAAAGACATTTCACCTTCTCACAAAGTCCAGGAAATCCTCACCTTCCTGTTGAGTTCCTAAAAACTTGTGGTGTTTGAGTGTTTTCCACTCAGATAGTCTTACAAGCCTGCACACTCTTCCCCCCAGAAATAGAAGACTTGTATTTGCTCTGCTGGCACATCCCACATGGAAACAGAGCACTGCATTGAATGAAACCTGAAATGGAGTCAAACCCTTTGTTTAAAGCTTTTGCACAGGCTTGCAAGATGTTGACATGAAAAGCTCACCAGGACAAAGTGACTGAAGGCTTTCTAATACACATGAAGCAGATGCCAGTGTGCCTCTAATGCAAATCCAAATTAAAAAAAAACAACATTCAAGTAACCTGATAGGAAGCAAAATGAGTTTGTTTTAACATAAGCAACAGCTGGTTCTCTCTAGGTTCATTATTCAGCCTCATCAAGAAGTGCAAAAAAAATACATCTGAGAGAGAAAGAGACAAGATTTATTTTGTCCAGCATCATTTCTTTTTAATTGAGATATGCAAAGGATTAGTGAAAGCAAGCATTATATAAAATGTCCAAACACACAATGAGAGAGTACACAACTGCTTAAATAGGAATTAAAACTTATGCTGAAGCATCAAGGGGGAAGTGAAGGCCAGGCTACAGTTCATTCAGTATCACTGACCAGTTTCAATGCACTACGCTATCTACACAAGAGCCTGCGGCACTTCCAGCCTCTTCCCACGTGGAACAGCCTCCCTTCCAACCTCTGTGTTCTGATGGCAAGCCTCTCAGAATCCATTAGATAAAAACACAATGTTCAAATTGCCTGAAATGTCAGAAACTTCTCCTGGAACAGCTCTTGCTGTTGAGCTCAGCCCACTTGCACGTGTGCACTGCTCCGCTGAGTGCAGGGCTGTATCAGGAAAGGTTCTGCCCACCACTCTGCTCTTCCAGCCTTGCCACTTAAGCCTGCATTTTGCTCTTCTGCTTACAAGCACCTGCAGCAGCAATCACTGCAGGATTTTATGAAAGGCATTTGACAAAGCCTGAAGTGGAAGAGGTATAGAGAGACAGGTTTCTAAAGAAAGGCAAGACAAACAACTTGCAGGAACTCATTTCTCCCCATGCAGCTTCCCTGCCTGAGAGAGGCAGCCAGAAAACGTCAACAGCCTCATGATTGTGACAAGAAGATAAAGCTGCTTCCCTCAGAGGGCTACAGCTCAATAAAGCTGTGTGGATGAGACAGTAGCCAGACAGGAGGAGCATGCATTTCCCCCTCAGACTGGATACTGCTCCCCTGATACAGAGTCCATGGTGTGAGGAATTCCATGTTGCTCACTGATTGCACATTACCTGGTAGACCTTGGACCTTTGTCCTGTGAATCCATCCCAAAGGATGACGGTGCCTTCATAGTCACTGCTGGCTAGCAGGTTCTTGTGGTAACTACTCCAGCTGATACAGCTGAAAAGGGAAGAGACCTGGTCAGTCATAGATTGCACCTTACATGACAAAAATCCCTCTTGGAATACTTCAGGCAATTAATGTCCTTTCAAAGCATGCAGCACTTCATGAAGCTACTCGGCTGAAACACTCAGGAAAGGGCAAAAACCAAACCCCAGAAATATGAAAAACCTTTCTCCACAAAGAAAGTTGGCTTAAAACCAAAAACAACAAGTGGCTTAACTGACATTGCCCCCCACAGGATGAAGTGGTTTGGGATTTGAAAGACTTGGTTTTTTTTTAAAATGTATTAATCTCTAACATTGCAATTGGTTTGCTAACTGAATTCCACCCAAATTCTCAGAGACCTCAGGGTTTGACTTGTTAGCAGCAGTAGCTATCAGCAAGAAGTTATTCACAGTTTGCATTGGGTTGGAAGGGACCCTCAAAGGTCATCTTCTCCAGCCACCCTGCAGTGAGCAGGGACACCTCTGACTACACATCAAATATCAAGGCTATGCGGGACCACATGGAATGTCTTGAATGTCTCTAGGGATAGGGCCTCAACTACATCCCTGGGCAACCCATTTCAGTGTCTCACCACTCTGGAAAGAACTTCCTCCTGATGCCCAACCTACATCTACCCTGCTTCAATTTCAAACCATTGCCCCTCATCCCATCATTACAAGCCCTTCTGAACTCCTATCCCAGTCTTCCTGAAGGTCCCCTTCAGATACTGAAATGTAGCTATAAGGTCTTCCCAGAGCCTTCTCTTCTCCAGGCCAAACAGCCCAAATTCTTTCACAGGCTGTCTTCAGAGGAGAGGTGCTCCAGACCCCTGATACTTTTGGTAGCTCTTCTCTGGACTTGCTCCAGCAGGTCCATGTCTCTGTTGTATTGAGGGCCCCAGAGCTGGGCACAGTACTCCAGGTGAGGCCTCACCAGAGTAGAGTAGCAGAATGAACTCTCTCAACCTGCTGGCCACACTTCTTTTGATGTAGCCCAAGATGTCAGTGGCTTTCTGGGATGCAAGTGCCCATCACTGGCTCACGTCCAGCTTCTCTTCCACCAGGGCTGCTCTCAATCTCATCTCCCAGCTTAGACTGATATCAAGTGTTGCCCTGACCTAGGTGTAGGACCTTGCACTTTTCCTTATTACCACCACAAAGGCAACTTAGTTAAGAGAATAAACTTACCTAACCTGTATGTAAAACACAGCTGCATGAGTGGTAAATCAACCTCTCCTCTGGCACATATGAAACATGTACCTATGTGCAAAGCAAAGCTTGGCTTCTGAGAAACTGTGTCCAGCAATCTGCAAATGCAGAAAGATTCCTCTTCCCATGCAGGAGAAAACAGCGTTTTGTTTTCTGTATGAAACTTAGGAGATGCTCCTGAGCGAGAATCGCACACACATCACACAAGTTTGTATTTTAAACCAAATTGTCTCTGAAACACTAAATGACAATTCCACAGACAAACCCTAACTATCAGCAGACAAAACAAGAGCAGCAACACTGCCAAGTCACATTTGTAGCATTCTGGCACTATGCCTCCTACTCTGACTCCCAGAAAAATATTACAGAGGTAAGAAAATGTGTAATAGCTGCTGACCAAATTTTGGACCATCTGGCAGAAAAGCATGCCAGTTGGTATCAACTGGGGTGCAGGTAGCCTAAGCTGAACTGACAGATCCAATTCGTGCAGGTCAAACAGCTCTGACACAGTTAACTGGATTATGGGAGACCTAGGGACAATTTTTAACCAACAATATAAACTGGAAGTTCATAACTCTGTGACTTTTTTACTACTGCTTTGTAGCTTGGCAGCTACTCACTGATACATGATATAGGTACATGGGATACTGACTTGAAAGCAGTATACCTTGGCAAATCCTTGGTTCCACTATACACTTGCATCCTGTTTTCCTTAGAAATTTACACACAGAATGGTAGGCATTACAAGGGACCTCTAGAGATCAAGTCCATCCCCCCTGCCAAGACAGCTTCACCTAGAGAAAGTCACACAGGAACTCATCCAGGTGTGTTTGGACTCTCTGCAGAGATGGAGATTCTACCACCTGGGCAGCCTACTCCAATTGTTGTCTTGTTTAAAAAGCCAGCAAGACTGTTGTCTTGACTGAAAGTCAACAACAGTGGCTTTCTGCAAGCCTCTGGCAGCACTGCATGATGCTTGGAGAACACCTTCAGGACATCTCTTCCCCAGTGGATCACTGAGAGCTTTCTTCAGAACAGCCAGTACAGATGGAAATTTGATGACACTGCTTTCAGCCTGTCAAACACTTCTCCCTACAAGCACCTCTGTCTACCTATAGTCTGTTCCCACACTTGCACATTTCCTTTGGGTAACAGTATCCCTTGGTTTCAAAACTTTGTATTTAGAAACCTAAACCAGTTTTATTCACTGTCAGTCATCTTTCACCACAAGCTGCTAAAAGAATGGTTGAGCTCATACAGCTCAGGCAATGATTTCCCTGGTTTCACCTCCTCCATGATATGTGATTAATTACAAAATGGTATTGTCCTCAGTCCTTGTAGGTACAAGGAATGTCCACAAATGTATCATCAAGGAGCCATCATTACACCAGCTCTGACACTGTTGGGCACTCACACAGAAAAGCAGATCTTGACAGTCTATGATTTACTAGAAGCCTCATTCAGTGAGGCTTAAGTGGCTCCCGGAGGACATGAGGAAGCTGGCAGGCACTGCCCACCATGACTATGAGGTGAAGGTTGCAGCAGTCCAGAGATAACCACGTCTGACATCTGGAGGCTTTTTTCCAGCCAGCAGAGTCAGTCACTGATGGAAGAAAAAGAGGTTCAGAGCCCCTGAGCTACAACACAATGAGGCTCTGAGCTGGGAGCAGCCTCCAGCTAATGGCAGGGAGGTAGACACTGCACTGGGCAGTTACTGCTTCAAACCTGCTCCCCTGACATCTTATCTCCACTCCAAGTCAGGACTTCAAGGAGCTTAAGGAAAAAGTAAACATATCTGGAAGTTTAGCCATCACACAAAAAGCAGGAAGGTCCAGTCTTAGAGTCCAGTCTTGTACCTGGACAGCGTCACTGTCCCAGAGAAAAAGGCAGATGTGCTGGTGCCACCTTGGCTTGTTGAAGTATGATCTTCTGGGCTAGGCAAGCATGAGATCCACATCTAACTGGCAAAAGAGACATGAGTATTGCAAGCTGAACTATGAAGAGGGGAGTCACCTAACTACAGCTTGTCAAAAAAATTACCCCAGATGATGAAAATTAGGAATTACTGAGTAGGTAGAAAGAGATAAAGGACATAGTTTAACAGTTCTGTTTGAGATGTGATAGATCTAAGGATATAAAGTGTCCCAGTTTTGGAAGGAAAGGTCATATTTTGTTGGATCAATCAATACAGGTGGAGAAAAATGAGGGGTTTCTGTGCCCAAAAGTATGACCATTAGGTCTGGCACAGCAGAGATCAAGCTAAGCACTCCATCTTCTTGAAGTCTCATGGTGTTAAACAAGGGGTTAACACTCACTTGGAAACCATGTGTAGCTAGACTGAGAAGGGAAAACAGGAACTGACAGGTGAAAAATGTTTAGGGATTTGCAGCCACTAAGTGGTTCAATTAACACCTTTTAAGTCACACACACCATAAATCTTTCATTTTTAAGGAACATGATTAAAGGATCATAAGACAAAACCAATCCTGCTCTAGCTCTCTGCCTTAATCCCCCCTCATCAACACCCAACTCTACAAGTCTGAAACCAGAGCTTTACTTATTGACATTCCAATAGCTGAGCTTCCTTGTAACTCAAATTCTCAAAAGCTTTCCAGAGCACAGTCCAGGGCTGGATGAGGTGGAGGGGAGCTCCCTCTCCAGGAACAGGAAGATTTTTACCAAGCCCTGGCTGTCCTTTGCATGTATTCTCTGGCATCTGTGATCATAGAGGCCTGAAAGAAGGCTGTCATGGAGCTGGGACAATATGATGCTTCTCTTCCATGTGGCTTCCCTGGGCCCTACAAGGGGTTCAGAAGTTACTGCCATGCTCCCTCAAGGGAAACAATGGTCTTTCTTCCATTCCCAACACAGACAATTATTGAAACATCAAAAGACATCCACTTTTTTTTTAACCTAGAATCACAGAATGGTTTGGATGGGAAGGGACCTTTAAAGATCATGCAGTCCAACCCCCGGCAGTCAGCACAGACATCTGCAACTAGATTGGGTGGCTCAGAACTCCAACATAGCTCACCTGGAATGGTATGGGGCTCCCCTGTACAACCTGGGCCAGTGTCTCACCACCCTTTTTCAAGTTCTCTTGAGATGTTCTCAGAGGTAACAAGCAGAATTAAATTAGCCAGGTTGGGAAAGACCTTCGAGGTCATCAAGTCCAACCTATCACCCTTTTGCCTCTCTAATTTTTTTCCTACATGACTTATGAACATCCTTAAACATTTCATGGGTAACCTCTCCTTCCTTCCAAAGATGGTACACCCTCTTTTTTTCCCCCTTAATTCATTCAGAAGTTCATTGCCCATCCAGGCTGGCCATCTGCCCCGGCGGCTCACCTTCCGGCACGTTGGCACAGCCTGTTCCTGCGCCTTCAAGAAATTTTTCTTGAAGTAGGTCCAGCCCTCCTGGACCTCTTTGTTTTTAAGGGCTGTTTCCCAAGGTACCTTCTGAGTTAGTTCCTTGAAGTAACCTGAAGTCTGCCCTCTGAAGTCCAGAGTGTAGGTTTTGGTGCTGCCCCTCTTAGCTTGACTGCGTATTGAAAAGTCAATTATCTCATGGTCACTGGACCCCAGACAGCCTTCAACCACCACATTAAATAACACACTTCAGAATGCATGGGAGAAGAAGTAGGAGAAGGGGGGAGGGGGGGGAACAGGCAAAAAAGTGGCTTAGAGTCCTTGAACAAGTTAAGCCTGTTTGAACCCCCAGAAGTTGATAGAAAAAAAGTCTTTTGTAGACAACCTTTAGACAGCCTGCAGCCGCATTCAGCCAGAAATTGAAATGTGGAGGCTATGAGATATGATAGAAGAAATAGCTACCTCAGGCTGAAATAATGGATAATTCAGTGCTGGATTAAAGGGAGTTGTGCAAGGCCATCTTTTTAAATAAGAGTAGCTCCATTTTTAGCCTCTTTGCTTTGTTCTTTAATCCAGAAATAGGGTGATAGTTACACCCCAGAGGTTTATCTTGCCAGAAGTTGTGATAGCTCGGCTTCCTCGGAGATCAGCCTGGAGAAACTCTACTTGAAAGCTAATCACCAGCCTTTGAAACAGTCTCGTAACCTTGGCATCCAATATGGACACTGAAATCCTGACCCTGAACAGATTTCTGTGCATCCTTCATTTTATTTGGAGACACAAGTGGGCTAGCTTGGCTTGAGCTGTCAGTCATGCTGATGTTTCTTTCATGAGCCAGTATTTTCATGGCTGAAATACCTCAAACACAGGATCAAGTCACTCAGCGTCAAGCGCCCCTCTGGCAGCAAGAGTTAAATGGCGTTAGAGCTTTTAATAAAGCACAAACTGCTATGGTCTGACCTGCTTCTGAGATCCAAGTACTTCAGATCTACTCTATTACCATGAGTCAACTGATGCCCAGTAGTTTTTGGCCTGAAGTGTTTTTAAAGGGAGTGATCTTTTACTGCCAGGAGCATCCATGCGAGTAACAACCCAACCCAAACACTTGAGAGCCATACAGAATTACATTGCATGGGATCACAGAATGGTAGAGAGGCCTCTGAGAATTCACAGAATGGTTTGGGTAGGAAAGGACTTGAAATACCATCTAGTTCCAACCACCCTGCCATGGGCAGGGACACTTTCCACTAGACCAGGTTGCTCAAGGTCCAGCCTGGCCTTGAACACCTCCAGGAAAAGGGCATCCACCACCTCCCTAGGCAACCTAGTGCAGTGTCTCACCACCCTCACTGTAAAGAATCTCTTCCTACTTTCCAGTCTAAATCTGCCCTTCTCAGGCTTCAATCCACTTCCTCTTGTCCTATCACTACACGCCCTTGTAAATAGACCCTCCCCAGCTTTATTGTAGCCCCTTTCAGGTACTGGAAGGCCTCTATAGGGTCTCCCTGGAGCCTTCTCTTCTCCAGTCCCAAATCTCTCAGCACTCTGATCATCTTTGTGGCCTCCTCTGGACTCACTCCAACAGTTCAATGTCCTTATTCTGGGGTCACCAGAACTGGATGCCTTGCTGCAGGTGGAGTCTCACAAGAGCAGAGTAGAGGGGGAGAATCCCCTCCCTTGTCCTTCTGGTGACACTTCCTTTGATCATTGCATCCAAGCCCCCCACCACAGCAGGATCACCTAAAGCAGATCCCATCTCTATTATGAATGTTTTACAACCCCCTTTTTCCTGATCAGTTCCAAGAAAATCTGTAGTTGGGTTGAGACAAATACTTTAAAAGAACAACTTCAACTTTTTGCCAGGTGAAGCAGTTACTCTGAAAAGTGGAATGAATGGAAGTTGGTATATTTCCTTATAACCTGTTTATTGTTAAATGGAGAGAGACTGTTTACAAAGGCCCATGGTGATAGGATGAGGGGCAATGGTTTCAAACTAGAGAAAAGTAGATTAAGACTGGATGTTAGGAGCAAGTTCTGCACCATGAGGGTGATGGAACATTGGAACAGGTTGTCCACGGACGTGATTGAGGTCCCATCCCAGGAGAAAAATCAAGGTGAGGTTCAACAAGGCTCTGGGCAACCTGATCTAGTTGAGGATGCTCCTGCTTACTGCCAAGGGGGTTAGACTAGATGACCTTTGAAAGTCCCTTCTAACCCAAACCATTCTATGATTCTATGGAATGTTTTCTGCATTGGAAATATGAGCATCCCATATAGCCACTCCTGAGCATAAAGAGAGGTTCTTGCCTTTCCAAACATCAAAGACTAAGAAAAAAGCTCTGCCATACAGCAAGTTTTTGCCTAATTAACCTTGGTCATGAGAACTGGCTGCCATTTAAAAACTGACAGCAGTACACCCATGAACTGCTATTAGGATAAGAGCAACCACACACTTGATTTATTCACACCAAAATCTGAAACCAAGGAAAACTAGCAACCTCCTGAGAAAAAAGGGGAAAAAACACAAGCCCTACTAATGCTTTCCTTTTACTGCAGTTGACTAAACAGATGCAGCTGATTTTGGAGGTTTGTGGCAACATCTATCACCAAAGTACAGATGCTGCAAACAGTGGTGAGCATGCAGAATACTAAACATGGATTTCAAAAGCCTGTTTACCTAACCACAGTTGTACATCACCTATCGTAGATTAACGGGGCCTAAAGCCAATTCCTTTCACCTGAATGCTAGACCTCTTTATTTTTCTCCCTCCTGTGACCTATGGCAAAACAACAAATGTGCCTCTTGAATAAATCAGAGAAGAGCTGTGGCTCACTGCTCGCCATTCATCCTCCTCTTGATCTTTCCCCAACTCCTCCTTTGCGGGGGGAGTGCAGACTATTGTCTACCATTGCTAGGGACACAGCAAGTCATAATTAGCTCACAGGGTGCTGTTTATAGCTACTAGACAATGCCAGGATTTGTCTCTCGTACTGAAGCTATGAATCTCTAAATGGGATTTTTATGAGGATTTATGTGTCATCTTGTGTTTTTCCTGGAAGCTTATGCCACCGTCGTTCCCCAGGGACGCGAGGCACATTTACCACAAACTCAACACACCAACTTCCTCCCTCTCCTTAAAAATAGGGATGAAAAACCTCAGCAGATGATGAAAAAAAGTCCAATGTATTTAAGAAGCAGGTGGGTGTTAAAAAAAAAGGGGCTTGGAAAAGAGGAAGAAAGACTCAGCTACAGCTGGTACCAGGGCTCTGCTCCAGAAAAGCCTACAATCAATTACTGCTGGCATGAAGCACAACCTTTCAGCAGGCGCCCAGCTGGCACAGGGCAGAGCAGTGCTGGGCTGGTGCCAGCCCTGTCCCAGGCAAGGGCTTCCCTCCCGCAGCTGCTCCAGGCCAGCAGACTTGCTCTTGGCCAGACAAGTCCTCACAAATGCTGTCACCTGTCTGCTTTTATAAAAGCCCATCAAAACTGCTGCTCCTCCAAAAGCTGAGTCACCAACATAACTGCTAACAATTTATGCTCTGGCATCATCACTCTGATCAAGGTTAACCAGGATCAATTTAAGGTGAGCTTCCTGTGATGTGTCTTTGGAAAGCCAAAGTGCCTGCAGACAGCCAGCTCTGGTGCTGTGCAAGGACAGAATCTCAGAATCCTTTTGGTTGGAAGACACCTTTAAGATCACTGAGTCCAACCATTAACCCAGCGCTGCCAGGTCACCCAATAAACCGTGTCCCTCAGTACCACATCTACACAGCTGATATCCCTCCAGGGATGGGGATTCCATCACTTCCCTGGGCAGTCTGTCCCAGGGCTTGACAACCCTTTTGGGGAAGACTTTTCTCTTAATGTTAAACCTAAACATTCCACAGTGCAATCTCAATGGACATTATGAACCATGCTAGTGTCCCACACCAGCCGCATCAGAAGAGATGACGCTAAATCCCTTCTCTGCCGGGAAGAGATGTGCCACAGGAGAAATACATCTGTCTCTGATATCAGAAAGGGCAGCAGCATGCAGAGCAAGCCTCTGGAAGAAGCTGCACCCTCTATTCAAATTCTGACAAACAGCTTTAAGCCAAGGCTCTTTACAAAAAGCCAGCTCTGCTTGTTTAGAATTTTTCTTGTTCTAATAGAGGCACGTTTTCAGCACACTGCAATATTCCATAATGAAATTATAGCCTTCACATATAACTTCTCCCTCCAGCTATGCCACTCCAGAATAGCAAGTTATTATGCTGCTCGACGCTGCGCCAGCAAGCCCCGGCACCACTGACTGGCAGCACTGCTAATGGATAGAGCAAGGATGTGTTTGAATGACAGCCTAATGTGATTTGTCAAACCCAAAAGCACCCACATGTCTAAGGAAGGTTGAGACAATGTGAAGGTGGCCAAGGGGAGATAAAAAATAAAATGCATTTCTTTGGAGAAGTGAGAGAAAGTAGGGCACAGGAATGAAAGACGAGAGGACCCTGTCCACCTCTGCCGAGGCACAGTGTCAGAGCACAACACATTTAGCAGCATCATCTACATATAAAATGTATATATGCATGGAATTTGAGAAAGGAGAAACCTTAAATGCAAGTAGTGTCTTGTCTGGAGCACAAAGCTGACAAGAGCAACATCACTGACTGCTGGAGAAGGGAGAACAAACAACTTCTTAATGCCTGGCAGGATCGTCACAGTAAATTCCTGTCAAATTTGAAGCAGGAAGACTGAAGTCAGCTCAGACAGACCAAGAAGCAAACACCACACTTGGCTTTTCCTCTTCTAATTACGGCAAAAGGTATTAATCGATTGCCAGCTGGTTCTCCTTTTAGCCTGCTCTTCTCTCCAGAAAAATTAAGCTGAATAGTATGAACTCTGCTGTAAGGCAGTCAAAAGCACTGAACGTTTCACAAGTCCAGCAAAACAAGAGCTCCATAATCAGCATGGCTTATTGATACAAATCAGGCTGTTTGTACCCATCATGAAAGGCAGCCCCGGGGTCAGTTGCATTTGCATCTTTTCCCTCATAAAACGACATTGCACAACTCCTAAGATTAAATCAACATGAGGGGTACAGGAGTGACTGATCGATCCTAAAAACCACGGCGACTAGAAAACGAAACCTGACTTTTATGCTCTAAAGTAGGCTTGCAAACACTATTAATCTTCTTGCACAACATTCTTGGTTTTGGAGAAGCTGGACTGTTATATAAATTTATTACTGACAACACTTTTGTGGGTGCTTTACTGTAGAGTGCCAAATAAAAACAAATGAGTTCAGCAGAGAAGCTGGAGCCTTGCATTAGAGCACTGAATTGGTTTGATTGCCTCTATTATTTACTTGAGAGCTTGAACAGAATTTTGAAATTAAGATTTTTACATTATGTTAGCCAGATTCTTTCAACCACAGTCCTGACAGGGTAGTCTATATTTCTTGGGTTTAAGTGATCTAAAAAGATGACAAAATGCACAAGAAAAAAGGTTGACAGTAACAATAGCAGCACAGAAGCAAACATCAAGAAAGGTCTTCTCCCAAGAGCTTGACATTCTAAGGCCCAGCAAAACAGTACTTCAGGCAGACAAATTCACAGGCAGAAGATGCAAATGAGGCACATGTCCTGAGGACTAGCAGCCCCTCGACAGAATGGAAAACATCTGATTGATGAAGGGAAGAGACTGTGAAGGAATCAGAGGCTATTATGAAGTGGACACAGAAGCTACCTTGAGACAAATTAAGATTTCCCCTGCAATACATCCACTGCTCTGCTTTGATTTTCCTTTTAACAGAGCAGGTATCCAACACATTTGCAAGAATCTCAAAACCACTTTACTACCTTATGTCCCTTTCTCTTCCAGATACTTGGGCCTGCTATTACCTTGGATGATCCCAGCATACACAAGCATCAGTGCTTGTGCCACCTAATTCCATCCTGAGTTCAAAGCAAGCTCTCCATTTGCTCCGGTTTTCCTCCTTTCCCCTCCCATTCCCACAATGGATAAAGGAAGTAAAACAGTTATGGCACATACACAAGCACATGGAAAAGGTCCCCTAAATTCAAATGGAAAGTCAACACCTACCTGATTTTGGAATTACAGGTCATTTCATTCTCAGGGTAGTGAATATCCACCGCGTCCTGAATGACTGTACCATACTCATAGACTTTAATCTTCTTTGTCACCCCAGCAATGGCAAAGTAGTCACAGTCTCGGTCAAATTCAATACTGAGGAACAAAAGCAGAAGTTGAAAACTGTGTCAACACAACACATGGACTTACCAGCAGGGTATTTTGCTACTTAAATACCTTGGTATGGTAGAGCTGAGAGTCAGTTTGCAGCTAGCAAATACCTCATTTCATTCGTAACACCTTGGGTCAGGTCTGGCAATACACCAACAGTATGAAGTTCTTGCTTTCAGTCACTATCTTCTAATCACCTCTAAACACAATCTTCCTCCTGCACCCCAGGATCTTTGTTCAGATGCTTTAGAGGTTTTGCAGTTCAGCTATACCACCTACACTGCATGGTACCCAAATGTCAAAGCTGACAGCTTGCCCTGGAAACGTGTTTAACATTCAGCATGCTACAGCATAACGTCCATTGCAAGACCGCAACCCATAGCTCCTATACACAGCAGTTTGGTGAACTTTTAAGTGTTCACAGAACCACAGAATGCCAGGTTGGAATGGATCCCAAGGATCATCTAGTCCAACCTTTCTAAGCAATAATGTAGTTGAAATGAGCTGGCCCAGCACCCATCAAGCTGAGTCTTAAACCTGACCAGTGGAGGGCAATCCACTGCTTCCCTTGGGAGATTATTTCAATCTCTAACTGGTCTCATGGTGAAACATTTTCTTACGAAGTCCAGTCAGAATCTCCCTAGGAGTAACTTGTTCCCATTACCCCTTTTCTTCTCCATGGGACTCCTTGTAAAAAGGAGTCTCCATCCTCCTGGTAGCCACCCTTTATGTGCAGGGTTTCCCCTAAGCCTTCTCAAGATGGAACAAAACCCAGGCTATCTCAGCTTTTCCCCATGTGGCATCCCTTCCAGTCCCCTGATAATTCTCATGGCCCTGCTCTGGACACTTTCCAGCCTGTCAGCATCTTTCTTGTACAGCAGGGCCCAACACTGCATGCAGTTACTACTGTTAATGCAGAGTAAACCAGACATTGTGGGGAAAAAAAAACCCAACCCAGCCAACCTTCTGAAGCCCCCAAGTACCAATGGAGGGCTGAAATATCTGTCACCAGTACTGTAAAATCCACACACAGCTGACTTCCGCTTAGGGTTGCCTGTGGAAACCAAGGCATTTTCTTTCCTCAACTGCAGGGCAAGTTTGTAACAGATATCAATGAAGTTGGAAGTAAAAGCAGTCACCTTCTAACAAAGTTAAGCTGCAAATGAGAAGAGCCTGAGGTTGTACACGAAATACATCTGAGAGAAAGGCAGGCAGCAGGTTATAAACAGCTGAAGTCATTGTTACCTCTGCAGCTTGGAAGGGCTTGAGAGAAATCTATTAGACATTTAACAGTCAGGGAAGTAGATCTGCTTCCCGGGAGCTCCTGTCTGCAGCCTGTACCACTGGTTCCCTCAGGAGCATTAGCCTCAGTGAGAAAACACTTTGTTACTCCTTCCAGAAAAGGTTTAGGGGTAGTATTTGCCCTCAGTCTCCAGGTTTCTATGATCAGTAACCAGCTCTCCTCAACCCTCTATCAAGTGCACCCTCAGCAAGTTTGCTGATGACACCAAGCTGTGCGGTGCAGTGGACACGCTGGAGGGAAGGGATGCCATCCAGAGGGACCTGGACAGGCTGGAGAGGTGGGCACAAGCCAACCTCATGAGCTTCAACAAGACCAAGTGCAGGGTCCTGCATCTGGGTCGAGGCAATCCCAGGCACAAATACAGGCTGGGCAGTGACTGGCTGGAGAGCAGCCCTGAGGAGAGAGACTTGGGGGTGCTGGTGGACGAGAAGCTCAACATGAGCTCTCAATGTGCGCTTGCAGCCCGGAAAGCCAATCAGATCCTGGGCTGCATCAGGAGAAGTGTGACCAGCAGGTCAAGGGAGGTGCTTCTCCCCCTCTACTCAGCTCTGGTGAGACCCCCACCTGGAGTACTGCGTCCAGTTCTGGAGCCCCTATTACAGGAGGGATGTGGACGTGCTGGAGCGTGTCCAGAGAAGGCCCACGAGGATGATCAGAGGGCTGGAGCACCTCTCCTATGAGGACAGACTGAAGGAGTTGGGGCTGTTCAGTCTGGAGAAGAGAAGGCTCCGAGGTGACCTCATTGTGGCCTTCCAGTATCTGAAGGGGGCCTACAGGAAGGCTGGGGAGGGACTTCTCAGGATCTCAGGTAGTGATAGGACTAGGGGGAATGGAATGAAGCTGGAAATGGGGAGATTCAGGCTAGATGTGAGGAAGAAGTTCTTCACCATGAGAGTGGTGAAGCCCTGGAATGGGTTATCCAGGGAGGTGGTTGAGGCCCCGTACATGGAGGTGTTTAAGACCAGGCTGGACGAGGCTCTGGCCAGCGTGATCTAGTGTAGGGTGTCCCTGCCCATGGCAGGGGGGTTGGAACTAGATGATCCTTGTGGTCCCTTCCAACCCTGACTGATTCTATGATTCTCTTGACTAAGCATTCAGTCTCCTACACTGAGAGGTCTCTTTTGGGGTTCTTCCACTCAGTAACTCATTTCAATCTCTGCAGTCCTCATCACATGTTTTTTAACCAAGAAGCCATAGCAAGGTATTTAAGGCACCTTTCTACAATGAGAAAACCTTAAAGCAATTGGAGTAAGAGTGGGCTCATTGGGCTGCCTCCATAGCTGTAATAGCTACAGCTTTCTACCCCTCAAGAGAGCTGAGAAGTCGAAAGCACTGCAGTGCTTTCAAGGGAAGATAAATTTAAATGCCAACAGCTTTCAGGTCCCTGTAAAGGAGATGTCATCAAGTTATTTTTAAATTATGGAGGAAAAGACTATTGATAGGCATCTGATGGTATAAAATAATTTAGTGAAACAGCTTGCAACTGAGCTTTTTAAATCAGGCACCTCAATTTAGAGAATCATGGAACTGTTTTGGTCAGAAAAGACCTCGAAGATCATTGAAGTCCAATCATCAACCTAACACCACCATGGCCATTAAACTGTGTCCCAGAGTGCCATGTCTGCCCATTTCTTGAACACCTCCAGAGATGAGTGCCTCCACCACTTCCCTGGGCAGCCTGTTCCAATGCCTGACCACTCTTTCAGTAAATAAATTTTTTCTAATACCCAATGACCCCATCTCACTTCAACCTCCTTTCAGGGAGTTGTAGAAAGCAAGGAGACCTCCCCTGAGCCTCCTCTTCTCTAGAACAAACAATCCTAGTTCTCTCAGCCATTCCTTGTAAGACTTGTTCTCCAGACCCTTCACCAGCTTTGCTGCCCCTAATCTCCTGCCTATTTCTCCAAAGGGGCAGGAGATGGTCCCCCTCAGGATTCTTTGCTTCCTTGAGGGGAAGGAAAGGGGTAGAAAAGAACAGGTTCCCCACAGAGGTCATGGACGCCCCCTCCCTGAAGGTATTCAAGGCCATGTTGGATGAGCAGCCTGGTCTAGTGGAAGGTGTCCCTGACAATGCCAGGGAGGTTGGAACTACATGATCTTTAAGGTCCATTCCAACCCAAACCATTCTTTGAACGTATGAAAGGAGTTACTTGGGTCAAGCCTGCAAAATCATGAGCCTCCAAAAGACACAGAGAAGGATCATGCCTATGGCTGGGGATTAAAGCAAGCAAGCATGCATCTACTGAAATAAAATAGGAGAGGGAAAGAAGTCATCCAAGCAGTCAGACCGCTCTGCCCCCCACCTAAATCTACCCTGGCTTAATCACTTTTTATACAAACAGAACAAAAGCACCATTCAGGCCTGTCTTGTCAGCTCACCTCACTCTGTGAAAGAATTTGATAATCAAAAGCCTCTCTAACAATACACTGGATTTACTTGTCCCACAATCTTAATTGAAGTGCTGTCTCAGGTCTTGCTCACTGCCCTGTGGATTCAGGTAACGTGCAACTAAACTGATGGCAGCGATTCATCTGCTGGGGATTCAATTTATAGCCTTAGCCTTCTGCTGAAGGCAAAAAAAAAAACAGCCCACCATAATGTATTACAGTGTCTGGTAAAGTGCCAAGTTATTAGAAAAGAATAGAGCCTCTCTCACCTGGGGTGGGTTTGCTTCTCTAGCATTAATTCTTTTTTTTGTTGCTGTTAATAGAGACACGCTGCAGACATAACAAATGAAGATTTCAATCTGCCTATAAAAGTTAGCACATCATTAAAAAAATTAATAAAAAGCATCAACCAATGAAATTGACTGCCAGACCTGTGACCTTCAAACAGTATCAAAGACACAGCAGGGAGAAAACGGAAGCAGAACTAAACAGCCACCTATACAGATGTTTGGTGGCTGTGAGAGGCAAACCTAGCACAGTGAGCCCAACACATGCTTAGAGTCATGGTGTGACCGGTTTAGGCTGTGCCTTTAAGAAAGGGAAACATTCTGAACACTCTGGCTGAATATTTTGGTATATAAATGAAAACAAGAGATATGAAAACAAGAGATATGCTAATCCAATTTCATTGGTGGAACCCGGCTGTAGGTTCTGGTTTAGTCTTTCAGTCGGAGGGGGGCAGTAGTCGTCTTTTTCCCCCTGTACTGTGAACTGGCCTGCTTTTTCTCTCTGAAGCAACAGCTTGCTACGCAGGAACGATTCTTGCTAACCAGATAAGAGAAAACTAACTTTGCATTCGCTTTGAGCTTTAACAAAGTTTTCCCCTTTTAATTACCTTCCTTTCTCCTTCTCTCTAACCCTTTTGGGAAAAAGGGGAGGTAGGGAGGGAGAAGGGAGGGACAGGCCGAACCCCCTGGCCACAGGGGGGTTGGGGAAAGGTTTCCTGTATTACATACATTGCTGTATATTTCTGTATATATTGTAAATATTGTATGTTTTTGTACATATTCATTGCATTCCATATCTGCTTGTAAAATACAGCTTTCATCTGCTTCTCCGGCTGAGTTAGCTGTGGAATTCTTTTTGTGGGGGGGGGGGAACCTTCCTACTCCACCACATATTTTTAATCCGTAGATTCCTCAGGGATTCTTCCTTTGGGCGCGATGTATCTGTATAACACTCTGAAACATGGAATCATTTTGGTTCAAAAAGACCTTAAGAGATGATCGAGTCCAACCACCCTCTAATTCTACCAAGTCTGGTACTAAACCATGTCCCTTATACAACTACCTGAAGGGAGGTTGTAGACAGGTGAGGGTTGGTCTCTTCCCCCAGGCAAACAGCACCAGAACAAGAGGACACAGTCTCAAGCTGCACCAGGGGAGGTTTAGGCTGGATGTTAGGAAGAAGTTCGTCACAGAAAGAGTGATTGGCCATTGGGATGGGCTGTCCAGGGAGGTGGTGGAGTCATCACTGGAGCTGTTTAGGAAGAGACTGGATGGGGTGCTTGGTGCCATGGTTTAGTTTGTATTGGATGATGGGTTGGACTCAATGATCTCAAAGGTCTTTTCCAACATAGACTAGATTTAACCATTCTATCTTTTAAACACCTCCAGGGACAGGGATTCAACCACCTCCCTGGGGAGCCTGCTCCAGTGTCTGAAAACCCTTTCTGTAAAGTTTCTTTTAGTATCCTCTAGAGGCTATTTCCTCTTGTCCCATCACTTGTTACTAGGGAGAAGAGACCCAGCTCCAACCTCTTTTCAGGAAGTTGTAGAGAACCAGAAGATCTCCTCTCAGCCTTCTTTTCTCCAGTCTAAACAACCCAAATTCCTTTAGCTTCTCCTCACAAGACTTGTGCTCTAGATCCTTCACCAGCTTCACTGTCCTTCTGTGGACAGGCTTCAGTACCTCAATGTCCTTCTCGGACCCAGTGTTTGAAGTGAGTCCTCACCAGTGCTGAGTACCAGGACCCTGCTGGTGACACTGTTGGCCTTCTAGGCTGCCTGAGCACATGCAGGTTCATGTTCAGCTGGCTGTCAAATCAACAGCCTCAGGTCTTTCTCTACTGGGCAGCTTTTCTGATACTCTTTCCTAAGCCCAGAGCATTCATCAGGTTGTGATCCAAGTGTAAAACTTGTCACTTGGCCTTGTTGAACCTTGTCCCACTGGCCTTGACCCATCAGTCTTGGTGTCTCTGTATAGTCTCCCCACCCTCCAAGCAGATCAATATTTCACCCCAAATGAGTGTGATCTGAAAGTTTACTGAGGGTGCATTCAATCACTGATAAAGGTATCAAAGAGAACTGGCCCCAGTACTGAGCCCTGGGGAACACCTAGCCTCTACCACTTACATACAGTCCCAGGACAAGAAGTTCTCTTTCTGCCAGACAGCTTCTACTAAGTGACTTATTACAACATAAAATTAGAACCATCTAAATAGATAATCAAATTATTTACTTCTCATATAAAACTATTCCTAACCTTTGCAAGGCTCTGCTTCCCCCAGACTCATCAGGATTAGGACAAACAGCTCCCTTGCATAGCAAGAGTTATTTTCATGCTTTCTCCTGCAAGTCTTTTAAACACATCCAGTATTACACAAGACTCATTTGCATTTAACTAGCTTGATAGCATTCTTGTCACCTACTGCTTGAAGCCTTTGTGTCAATGCTTACACACAAGCTTACCTACCTGAAAATTCCCAATGGAACAGAAGTTTTATTTTGTTAAGACAACAGGACTGGCTCTGAAGAACATCAACCTTCTGTTTTGCAGCTGTCAAGGGTTAGGGCTGAGTTGGCCACTACAGGAGAGGCACTCTACTAACCCTTTTCCATTGTCAAAACAGAAAAGAAAGGGAATAAGGGAGAGAGACTGATGGATCCAGAAAGAAACTAAACCATCTGGGATGCAAATAATAACATTAAAATGAAAGATACAAACCCACTATCAAACCCAACCCCCATGATGGCAATTAGCCACCATCACCATGATGCTGTGGCAGAAGTCCCAGACTGGACTCAGCAGCAGACAGGAAAAGGATTCAGAAACTGAGTTCTGGAACTAGATTCAGGAGCACATGGATTGAGATAGAAGGCAGAACAGAGTCCTCATTGGATGCCTGCCACTGAAGAAAAGGCTTGACACTGAGCTTTACACTAATTGTACATGGGATGGGATCCCTTGCTGGTCAGTTTGGGGGTCACCTGTCCTGTCCATTCCTCCCCACAGGTGCCAACTCTGACTTCTTGCACCCCAACATGGGGATATAACAGTCTCCTTAGCAGAAGAGCAAGTCTAAACCACAGCCTTTCTGCAGCCCATTCCCTGGCAGGAACTCTCCCCATTAGTATTCTGACTGTTAGAAGCAACTCCTGGCTAT
Source organism: Picus viridis (assembly GCA_033816785.1). Lineage (NCBI taxonomy): Eukaryota > Metazoa > Chordata > Aves > Piciformes > Picidae > Picus > Picus viridis. The sequence goes on from CM066588.1 coordinate 26,246,092, forward strand.
GCAAATCTGCCCTGAACTTCAGAAAACACCCTCACTGAGAACAGACTGAGCTGAGAAGTCCAGCTGCTGAAGAGAATTTGTACTGCTCTAACTCAAAGCAGGGCAGCAGGTGATACATTTCTACAGCTGAAGTGACATAGTCATTAGCACTGTGATAACATGCAATCCAGCAACAGGAAATCCCTTATCCTTTCTGTCTAAAAGGCCATCTAGTCAAGAGATAAGCCAGCTAGACAACAGCATTCACTCCATGTGTGGTGAGAAGCAGAAAGCCAAAGCAAGCCACACAACACACATGCAACAGCTACTAACATCCTGATGAAACAGAGCAATGTGTTTTGGTAGCAGTGGTTTAAGTAGGCTTAATGTGGAACTGACAACAAAGGCTTTCACCATCTCAGAGGGCAGATGGAACACCAGCTGGCTCTGTGCTACAAGCCTAGCTCAGTCCTAGCAGGAAGCAACCTCCTCTAGAAATGGGAGTCTAGGTCTAACTTAGTTTTAAAGCAGCACTGGAGGCAAAGTGTATTTTAGATCTGAACCTTCAGTGAGGCTCCTGTTTGGACTGGGAGTGGCCCATGCTCCTCAAAGATAGGAGCAATTGCTAATTGTTTAGAAGATGCCTTTCTCCTTTGTTTTTAACCTGCTTCCAAAACTCTACATTTCTGAGCAATAAAGACCAGCTGAATTTTTGTAAGGAATCTTTTGGGGACACAAAAACTCCTGGATATCTGACAAAGATTTATGAGCATGCAAGAGAATCTACTTCAAAAAGAAACCTGAAAAGGAGCTACTTGTTTTCTTTACAGGAAAATGAAAGACAAATCTCCAGTTCAAGCCACTGTTTTCTTTTTTTTCCTAGGAAGTTAATGACCAGGGTCCCATGGACATACCACTAAAGAGCTGCCATAAAGTAATCACATTCTCAGGGGTTCTGGTTGTTCTGCTGCTTATCTTTAGTCTCAATCTGTGAGATTATATATCAATTGCTTTATTTCATGCTAAAACCTGTGACCTTGGAGAGCACTCACAGCGAAAATAGAACTATGAAATAAATTACTTCAGAAACATGTGGAAGCTTGGCTTGATGTTGAGGGTAGATCAGTGGGGAAACTGTAACCCATGAGCATTTACCAGTTCTGCCACTGTAGAAAGCTTTGTTACATTCACATCCTGATGGTGCTTGCAGTTGCTCTCCACACCCCAGGAGGATGCACTCGATTTAGAGGATGCATACAGATGGGCAACTAAACTGATTAAAGAAAGGAATTCATTATCATAAGGGTTATGAATAAGGTGACAGCAAGGCTGGTATTCAACAAATCACATCACACCACACCAGAACTAGGAAGCATTCACCAGAAGATTGATTTGGGACAGAGGAAAATTTCCCCCATCCCAGTTACTCTTTAACCTCCCCCCCGCCTGCAGAAGTTACTCCTACAAGTCAAGACAGTATCAGTAATCCATGAACTTGCCCACACCAGATATGAGGAACAGCTGAAGGAACTGAGGGTGTTGAGTCTGGAGAAAAGGAAGCTGAAGGGATACCTTCTGGCTGTCTATGATTCCCTGAAAGGAGGTTGGAGCCAGGTGGGCACTGGTCTCTTCTCCCAAGTAACAGGACAAGAAGTAACAGACTCAAGTTGCACCAGGGGAGGTTTAGGTTGGACATGAGAAGCAATTTCTTCCTCTTGAGGGTTGTCAAGCCCTGGCACAGGCTACCCAGGGCAGTGGTGGAGTCATCATCCCTGGAGGGATGTAAAAGCCATGTAGACATGCTGAGTGGCATAGTTTAGTGGTAACCTGTCAGTGCTGGGTTAATTGTTGGACTTGATCTTAAACTCTTCCAACCAAAGCCACTCTATGATACTCCCTTTAGTATTCCTGACATAGTAACTGTGGATGCCAGAAGGCCACAAGGAGAAAGCTTTGGAGGCAGTGACCAGGATATTATGGTCTGTGGTCTTCTGCAGGGACAGCATAGGTCTAGGTGCTGTCCAAATCAACCTCCCCCGGGGCAGGTCACACTCTACTTGAGACAGCCATTTGAAACACCCTAAGGGTCAGGCAGCTCAGCCATTTTCCACAGGACATGGGTACCTGCTATGTCTGAACCAGGGGATGCATCTAAGTGCATTTGCCTTCAGCTGCACTACTAGTTACAATTAAAGGTCTGCAGCCTGCCACTCCTCTCCCTTTCCATACACACAATCTGCAGTTGCTACTACAATCAGAAATGCCTCAGCTGTGACTTGGTAATGAGATCTGTGATCATAAGAGTTGCCATTTCCATCAAGCAGATGACTCGGGCCCTCACCTGGGGCTATATAAATATCTAGTTTGCCACATAAGCTTTCCTTACTTGACTATACCAAAGCTTTTCAATTCTATTTCTACTCAGTACACCGCTGTTTCCATTCCTCTGTCTCTAAACACCAACTCTTCTCTTGCTGCGACCCAAAACTGTATCCAGTTTTGGGCTCCCCAGTTCAAGAGAGACAGGGATCTACTGAGCAGAGCCCAAGGGAGACCTAAGAGGATAAGGGGACTTGTACATCTCCCCTGTGAATAAAGACTAGAGAACTAGGGCCGTTTAGCCTGAAAAAGAGAAAGCTGATAAGGGATCTTAATGTCTACAAATACCTGAAGGGTGGGTGACAGGACGAAGGTGCCGGACTCTTTTCAGTGGTGCTCAGTAATAGGACATGCCTGCAACATCCTTGGATCCTTGCAATAACAAACAAGCTGGAACACAAGATATTCCACCTCAACATGAGGAGAAACTTCTTTACTGTGAGGGAGATAGAGCTCTGAAGCAGGCTGCCCAGAGAAATCATGGAGTCTCCTCTGGGGACTTTAAAAACTGGTCTGGATGTGTTCCTGTGTGACCTGCCCTAAGTGATCCCTCCAGGGGGGTTGGATTCAATGATCTCTGGAAGTCATTTCCAAACCCTACTGTTCTATGATTTCATTGCAAAATGGATGCACTGTTTTCAGTTTAAGGAGACATACCTGGCAGGAGGAAGGACAGAACAGCAGCTTTTTCTTTTCACTTACATAATTCCTTAAAGTCTTTCTCACTTCATGCTTCCACTTCCTGGCCTTTGAAGGATACCCTGTCACTTCCACAAACCCATGTCCCACCATCTTATAACCTGGTTGTCTATTCCCAATGCCCATTTTGAGGCAAAGATTAGAAATTTAGGTTACAATCCAACACCATGACCACAACTGCAGACTGTTCAGCAGTCTGGGACCAATAAAGAAATTGGTATTAATATCACATACCTGAGAGACTGGTTTTACAGCAGGCTGGTATTTTAAGGCAAAGTAATTAGTGTCACCAAGCATGCACTGGCATACTAATTTGTAGTACTTAAAACAAAGCTACAGTCAGGCAGAGAAGCAGCTACTACAGGGCTCAGCTTTTGTGCTCTATCAGCTCAAAGTCCAAGTTTAGTTACACATGAAACAAAGGCTCCTGACACAAAGTGTATGAAGTTTCAGTGTCAAGAGACTGTTTTGTTAAAGCTGTGAGTGGCTGGGGGAGGGGAAAGAAAAGTTTTGGTTTGGTTTTGCTGATTGGTTTATTTTTATTAAACTAAAGCAACAGGTGTATTATGAAAGCAAACCATACCCTGGGTTCCACCAAAAGAACAGTGGCCAACAGGTCAAGGAACATGATGCTCCCCATGTACTGTGCTCTGGTGAAACCTGACCTGGAGTACTGTGTTGAGCTCTGGAGTCCTCAGCACAAAAAGGACATCCAACTTCTGTAGGGGGTCCAGAGGAGACCATAAAGGTCAGCAGAGGGCTGGAGCACTTCTGCCATGAAGACAAGCTAAGACAGTTGGGGTTGTTCAGACTGCAGAAGAGAAAGCCCTGGGGAGACCTCAAAGCAGCCATCCAGTATTTGAAGGGGGCTACAGGAGAGCTGGAAAGTGACTTCCTAGAAAGATATGTAGTGACAGGACAAGGGCTAATAGCTTCAAACTGGAAGAAACTGGATTTAGGTTAGACATAAGGAACAAAATTCTTCCCTGTGAGAGTGGTGAGGCACTGGAACAGGTTGTCCAGAGAAGTTAGGGAAGCTCCAATGCTGGAAGTCTTCAAAGCCAGGCTGCCCTTGTGCAACATGACATAGCACTGTCATCCTGTCCAAGGCAGGGCAGGTTGGAACTAAATGATCTTTGAGGTCCCTTCCAGTCCAAACTGTTACACTGTTCCACGATTCTATGATTGTATTAGCTACTCCTTACTCCACAGAACCACCTAAATAAGATCACTGCTGCTATTTCAAAGTCCTTCACCTGTGCCACAGGGACAAGGCTACACAACTGCTGGCTGAATATATTTCCTGATTCAAACCTCTTGCTGTAAAATATTTTCTTAACTGAGAAACACAGCTTATTGCGTGTTCCTACTCAGAAAGGACCACTTAAAGAAAACTCCTTTGCTTCTCTAGACTGCTAGATGGCCAGAAAAATTAATTGTGTAAGTGACAGTTACCTTAGAAATCGCTCTATCAGAGAGAAAACAGCTTCATCCCCAAGAACCACATTAATTTGGGTTAGCTGCGACCCCCAGGTTACCAGAAAATTGCCAAATTGCCACTCTAATCAAGGCAAAGGAGTCTTGGTCCCTATAATTAGGGCCCCTCAAATCAGATTCAAAGCTCATCTAGTCTAATCAAAACTGTGGTATAGAGAACCACAAGCTGTTGCACTTTGATCTCATTTCCTTACAGTTGTTTGGGATATTCCAGCTCCAGGTGCTGCTGTGGAATGCACTCCAGGTACCCTCCCCTGCCATCACACCCCCAAGCCTCAAACATCGCATGGGAATATGCTTCCCCTAAGTAAACCTCTATTGGAAGCATAAGATGATGTTACTGAAGTCAGTTCTATGTGTTCATTACTTTTCCTCCCACCACCCCAGCCAGAAAACCAACAGGAAAGGGTGTTATAACAGTTCACTGAAGGATGGTCCTCAGCTCCAGGCTCCCTTGGGAAGACATTTATTACACCAGTCATGCTGCACTCACTGTCAGCTTCTTTCCTTGTAGCCACAATAGCCTGGAGTTTTATATTGCTTCATTTAAAGGAAAGGCATAAAAAGGTACCATGTTGACAAAGTAATGTCATTAAACCTCATTCCAGGCCCACTTCATGCTTACAAAAACCCTTTTAAGTGTAATGAAATGTCATCAGTTCTAGCAGAGACCACTTAGCAATACTCTCATTCCATAAAGAGCCTGTTTAAAGGGGAACATTAAATCTGAATCAAGGAGGTTTGGTGGCTTTAGTGGCATCTCACAGCTGCAAAATCAAAATCAGAGCTGCTTTCATGCTTTGTCACTGCTAGATAAAATGGTCATTTTTTAAATCCAAATGACAGAATATACTCTGCTACCAGAGATTAATTGTGCTTCCTGCAATAGCTCAGCTTCCAGAACCAGGATCACCTCCACTTTGGGAGGGAAGCATGAAGTGACCTTGAACCTAACCCCTCTAAACACAACCACAAATCTCCCTGAAAGCTACAGAAGACTTCTGGAGAACTATAGAATTGTTTTGGTTGGAAAAGACCTCTAAGATGACTGAGTCCAACCATCAACCTAACACCACCACAGCTACTAACCCATGTCCCAAAGTACCATGTCCATGCATTTCTTGAACACCTCAAGGGACACTGACTTCAACTCCCCAGGCAGCCTGTTTTAATGTCTGACCACTCTTGCAGCAAAGAAATTTTTCAAATGTACCATCTAAACTTTCCCTGGTGCATTTCCAGACCATTTTCTCTCATCCTGTCACCTAACACTAGGGAGAAGAGACCCACCTCACTGTAACCTATTTTCAGGGAGTTGTAGAGAGCAATGAGGTCTCCCCTCAGCCTTTTGATAAACTAAAGAAATCGACTTCCCTCAGCCACTCCATCCCCTTCACCAGTTTCACAGCCCTTCCCTGCACATACTCTAGCACCTCAATGTCCTTCTTGGAGTGAAAAGCCCAAAACTGAACCCAGTATTTGAGGTGCAGCCCCACCAATGCCGAGTACAGGGGCATGATCACTTCCCTACTCCTGCTGGCCACACTATTTCCAATGCTGCCCAGGATGCCAGTTGCCTTCTTGGTCACCTGAGCACACACTGGTTCATGTTCAGCCAGCTGTCAACCAGCATCTGCAGGTCCTTCTCCACTAGGCACCCTTACAGCCACTCTGCCCCAAGCCTGTAGCGGTGCAAGACATTGAGCCAAGTGCAGGACACAGCATTCACCCTTTTAAACCTCAACAGGTCAACTCCAGAACCAAGATCTCCTCTGCTTCAGAAGGAAAGCAAGGGGAAGTGACCCTGAACCTCATCCCCTTGTAAGTACACTCAAAGTCTCCCAGGAAGCCATACAAGACTTCCAGCCTTAACTCTACAGCTAGAGCTATTCTGTTCTACTGCATAAGGGAATTTTCATGCACGTATTCAGGGGAACCTGCTTTAATTAGCACTAATGATGAGAAAACCTACAGGGAACTACTGCCTTTTGCACACAACTGCGCACAAAGCGTATTGATAAAAAGCCATTTTACTGCTGGGTGATGCTCTTCCGCATGCTGAGGAGAAGCTGATGACAATTCCAGGGTTTATATGCCAGACAGACACAAGGACAATGAGCCAAAGCCACTGCAAACAGCTACTGTGCAAGTTAATGAGGATTAGATTCAGTTTTTCCACAAACACCATTTTAAATAAGCTAGAGGAAGGAAATGTTAACTACAAATGCCAACAGTTAAACGCAGAATGTTTCTTATGACACTGTTTAAAATTCAAGCCAAATGATCAGTCTGCTTGCTGTAATATTTTGAGTAACCCAGCTATATCTGCAAACCAGGACCTGCCATTTCTCCCAGCTGGGCTGATATACACAAGAGGTTAGGAAGAGCTGACAGTAGCAGGAACACAGCCTCAGTGTTACAAAATACTGAGGTGACAGGGGTTTTTAAGTTCCCCAACATGCCTAACTGCTGCCTTTCTGTATTCAATTGTGGGAAGCATTTCCACAAAGGAAAGGGACAACCTTTGCCTAAGCTCTTTGAGGGAGGAAGCCTGCTGCACAATGAGTAGTGATGTCCTCTGTACAGCAGAGTCTTCTCAGGCTTACACCATTAAGCAGGAAGGAACTCAAGGGCAATAGCATCTTCTAAATAGACTAGAATCACAGACTGCTTTGGAAGGGCCCTTTAAAAAGTCATCTACTAGTCCAACTCCTCTTGCAGTCAGCAGGGACACCTACAACTAGAACAGGTTACTCAGAACCCCAGACAGCCTGACCTGGAATGGTTCTATGTATGGGGCATCTACCACCTCTCTGGTCAGACTGGCCATGTGTCTCACCAGCCTCAGTCTACAAAATTTCTTCCTTCTTTCTAGTCTAAATATCCCTCTTCTAGTTTAAAACCACCATCCTTTCTTCTGTCACAACAGCTAAAAGATGGCTCAAAAGATTGTCCCAATCTTTCTGATAGAATAGAATAAACCAGGATGGAAGAGACCTTTGAGATCGAGTCCAACCTATCATCCAACACTATCTAATCAGGTCCCCTTTAAGTATTGAAAAGCTTTCATAAGGTCTTCCTAAGGTTATTCAGAATCTTACAAGCTTGTTTTAAAGCCACTACATTTATTACTACACCAACAAATATTTTGTTTCTTCAAATTTAATCAGGGCAGCTGCAGACAAAACTGAAGAGGCAGGACAACAAATATATCTGAAAGAGCTCAGCATAAAAACCCTCCATCAATACTGGAACTGTAAACTAGACAGCTTGTCCATAGGCTCCCATTCACAACTCCACAATTCCTTCATGATTTAGCTGCAGCAGCTGAAGACACTCCTTTCTCCAGCTGACCATATTGCCCAAAGTCCCATTTCTCAGGACTAATCACCACCCAGTCCAGTGCCCCAGTACACAGCCTACCATATTATTAACCCAAGCCTCCAAATTTGCTCCACATCAGCACCAGCTCTCTCTGCCAGGCAGCCCACAGCAAAGCACCAGGAGGGACAGCTAGAAACAGTAACTTCTTCAGACACCTCAGCTTGGTTCAACATGTGTCACCAGTCAAGTCCACATGGTTCAGATGAGCCATCTCAAGGAGCATGGAGCTGCAAGTAACTCTGACAGTCCTGCTGCCTGGTGATGATGCAACAAGGTTCAAATGACATCTGAAGCATTTTCCACTGAACTACCAAATCTGTTCCAGGATATGGTTTTGAATTTTTTTTCAGCCAGCATTTTGTTTGCTATGCTTAAGGGGAGGAAAAAAAAAAAAGCAAGGTACTTATGAACACACTTAATTTCACAGCCTCATCTGGGGAGAAACCTGATCTGACTTCCACCTTCATTTCCAGAAAGATACACACACACTTGTATATAATCCTTTAAGAACATGAGTGTCACTTCACAACTTACTCTGCAAGACACCTATGCAGCACAGAAATCCCAAATATCTACCTTGGAGTCTGTGTTTATTCATACAGACAACATGAAGAACCATTAGCTCAAGCCTTTTCTCTAGGCTGAGCTGCTTGTGAGTTTTTCTCAGAGCTACTTAAGCCCACACCACACATCTTTGTGTGCCTTAACACACCACCTCAATATATTCTCTCTCAGCTACCTACCATTCAACAGACTAACTCCTCCAGTTAGCAAGGAACAAGAAATCCAAAGGCAAGCTAATGCTTTTCCAGATAATCAGCTTCTAGCAAATTGAGGCTTTTTCATCAAATATGGCTAGAGAATTAAAAGAGCACTGTAATAAAGCCATGGAAATTCATGTTCTATTAACAGGCTTGTTTTTTCAAACAGACAAAAATTCACTGTATTGATGCTCAACATTGAAAGAAAAATATAAAAATGAGGGGGAATTAAAAATCTGTCTTTGCTTTTTGCCAACACAGTCGGTATGGAAGTTCTGCGTACAAGATGCTGTGAAACAACAGCTTTCAGGGATTGCAAGTTCAATTGCTGAGGCCAAGACACAGCACTACTACCTGATGATAGCCATTATCACATGAACATCAGGAGGAACAGAAGGGAAGCTACCTGCAGCCTCCCAGAAAAGATTTTTCTCCTGATCAGTCAAGAAGGGGTGAATGCAATGATGCAATGCAACTTCAACCTGGTACCTTCCTCCTACCCTGAATATTATTCTCTTGAAGGACATTTCAGATGCTACAGCATCGATTTAAAGAGCCTGCTGTTTTATGAAGGTTCTTTAAAAAAAAAAATCATCCCACTTTTACCCAACAAATACAATCCTGTTTCAATTAATCCTTATTTTTAAGTGGGGGAGATTCCAAAGTTCATAGGAAGCGAATTTCTCCAGACAAGACAAAGCCACACAAGGACATTGCTTCTCCTTAAAACCTAGGGCCAGAGGAAGATGTTCAGCAGAAAGTCAGGGACAGAACCTCAAGTTTCTAATGAGATGATTATGTACTTCTATCACAAAAGCAGTCTGAGACCTGGAGGTTGCTAGTCCACTATCATGCTCAGAGCAGGGGCAGCTCTTTGGTCAGATCAGGCTGTTTAGGGCTTTCTCCAGCCAGTTATATTACTGGAATACAAAGAGTTGGAGTGATAGAATAGGTTAGAATAGAATAAACCAGGCTGGAAGAAACCTTCAAGACTGTGTCCAACCCATCATCTAACACCACCTAATCAACTAAACCAAGCACCCTATCAAGTCTCCTCCTAAGCACCTCCAATGACGGTGACTCTTCCACCTCCCCAGGCAGCACATTCCAATGGGCAATCACTTTCTCTGTGTAGAATTTCTTCCTAACATTCAGTCTGAACCTCCCCTGGTGCAGCTTGAGACTGTGTCCTCTTGTTCTGGTGCTGGTCGCCTGGGAGAAGAGACCAGCCCCTGAACTACATTCACATCACCTCTTTGGACAGCCTGCTCCGCTGCTGGACTGCCCTACACTGTGGCAACTGTCCACTACACGATGTTTGCCAAGAAATGGAAACTGTGCAGTTTAAGTAAGGTTTCTTCAAGATATGAGGAAAAAAAGAAACCCAAAACATCAAATCTGTGTTTAATACATTTGGTTGAAAAGCCAATTCCCAAAGTCATCAAGTCTGTGTGAGACTTTAAGAGACCATTTCTAAAAATCCAACGTTTAATTTAAACTAAAAAAACCTCCTCTAATTCTCTGCAGATAGAGACAGGCTTGAAGTACTAAGATTGCTTAATGGGAAAAAGATCTTCCTCCTACCAAATAGTATGAAATTACTAGGGGGAAAAAAAAAAGGTCCCACTGGTGGCTGTGCAACTTCCATTTATTAACCTTTAAATTTCAAGTTATTTAAGTTTTACCCCTAGAAGTGAAAACTTCTGCTGACAGAAGAAGGGGTGCTTGGTGCCAGGGTTTAATTGATTAGATAGCGTGGGATCATAGGTTGGACTGGATCTCAAAGGTCTCTTCCAACCTGGTTAATTCTGTTCTCTGCAGTGTCACTGCAGTCACTAAAAGGTTTACTTTTCAGTTCAAGAGTGGAGATAGGAGCAAACATGCTCTTCTTTGGTTTCAGAGTCCCTTTTGGTACTAGTAACCTGTCCTGCGAACTTGGAAGGCTACATTACAGTTGAAAATGTCTCTAAACAATGAATTAAGAGCTCTGAACTGACACCTCTATAACCCTTCTGCTGGGTACAGTGACATTTAGCTCCTGTTCAAGTGATCCAGAGCACAATGAGGTACTAGGCAATGTATCAGAAATGCACTCCAGAAAAAATCAAAGACAAAAAGTAAGGGAAAAGCTCTGAACTTAGCTCTAATTAAACAAAATCCCATTTCAGCCCCAGAAAACCTCTGGTCTATGTGCCAAAACCTTAGCTGAAGGTAGGAGGACCACCAGAGATGTACAAACTTCAAGTAGGTCCAGGGTACCATACTTTGTTACCTCACCTATTCTGCAGTTCAGGCCTCTTTATCCACGCATTTTATCTCTTCTAGTTGTGGGAACAGTGCAAATAAGACAGATCCATCCACACTTTCAAACTGCCACTTGTAAATAGGAGGCTATTTTAAAAATGATTGATGTAATGGTCTATAAGAAAAATTCAACCCCTCTCATTTCTCATCTACTGTATTCTGAAAGAATCCTGTGAAGGTTAAACTCACTCACATTCCTTCCATTTATCTTTTCTACCAAGATAGAAACATTGCTGGTCACAAACTTAATAAAATGCTCATCTAATCCTAGCCAGCCCAGGACATTAAAACAAGAGGGGGGAAAAAAAACAGCATGGTAAAAGATCTTTTGTTATGGTGGACACAAAACTAAAAGCTACCCTGTTGAAGTCTGGATCTGAGAGCATTTATATGAACAAACAACTGCAGTCCAAAGTTTAAAAATGGAAGAAAAAAATAGAATGGTTCATGAATAGATGGAAAACATGCCCCTAATGGGTGGGTTTTCTTTTAAGAACACCTTTGAAGAAAGGATTTCAGGTCACATTACTGAAAGTGTCAACACAAACAGAAATACAAGATGGAAACCAACGTAATTGTTCTGTTTGAATTCCAAGAGAAACCTCTCCACATCTTGGTCATTACTTAGATGCAATGGAATAAATGGAATAATAAGCAAGCAATGAAAAAAAGAGAACGGCCTCCAAAGACAAGAGCTTGTTTTGCTAACAATATGTAAAGATTCAACAGATGAGTAATGTTTCAGCAGCCCCAAACCAAGTTCTCTCCCTCTCTGTAAATCATTATGCCTCACATCAACAGTCCTGCTACTCAAAACCCTTCAGCTGTCATTTTAAGTAGGACCTTTCAGAGAAGGGAATGCAGAAGAACTTGAAGTCTGAGCAGATTGGTCTCCTATGGGGACAGGCTGAGGGAGCTGGGGTTGTTTAGCCTGGAGAAGACTACAGGGAGACTTATAGAGGCCTTCCAGTACCTGAAGAGTACCTGAAGGGGGCCACAGAGGCACTGTTTACAGAGGCCTGTAGTGATAGGACAAGGGGTGATGGTTTGAAATTAGAGAAATGCAGATTCAAATCGGATGCTAGAAACAAGTTCTTTACCATGAGGATGGTGAAATACTGGACCAGGGTGCACAAGGAGGTAGATGAGGCACCATCCCTGGAGATATCAAGGCCAGCATCAACAGGACTCTGAGCAACCTGATCTAGTGAAAGATGTCCCTGCTGACTGCTAAGGGGGCTGGACTAAATTACCTTTGGAGATCCATTTGAACCCAAACAATTCTATGCTTCTGTGATTATTTGTCCCCCATCCCCCACCCCCATCCTCCCCCCAGGTGCCCTAGGAGAGACAAACTCATGTTTCCACCAGACCTGGGAATCACCTGGCAACCACCTGGCACAGAGAACCTGCTTTCTGATAAACTAAGTTTCAGAGACACATCTTGCTTGAGTCTATTTCTTGGACTTTCTTCCCCCTTCCCCCCCTAAAAAAAGAGAGAAGACTGCCACATTATTCCCTGAAGACCTCTGACAGTGCTAAAGCAATTTTCTACATAAATCATTGTAATGCTAACGCTGCAGTTTACAGACTCATCTTTAAAAGAAAGCCTTTGCTATTTACTGCCACAGCAAGCCGAGGGGGAGAGGAAAAGTTAAGCTCTGACAACTGCTCTGTCTAGGGGCATAATAAATGGAAAATTTATTCCCTGGCCCAATCCGAACAAAACTTGCTATACTTGTGAAAAGCCATGTAAATACTTTGTACTTAGGAGAACTGAGTATATGAAAAGACCATTTCACAAACTGTGGTACATGTACATTCATTTTGCAAGCATGCTGAAACCCCCTGAATATTAGAGCAAAACTGAGCAACCTGCAGTTGCAAAGCCTTGAGTATCTTCTCACTGAACGCCCTCCTCTGTTAATCACAGAATGGTTTTGATAGGAAAGATCATCTAGTCCATCCCCCTCTACAGTCAGCAGAGACATCCTCCACTAGATCAGGGTGCTCAGAGCCATGTCAAGCTTCACCTTGAATTTCTCCAAGGATGGGACCTCAATCACCTCCCTAGGCCACCTGTTTTAGTGTTCCACTGTCCTCATGGTAAAGAGCTTGTTTCTAACATCCAAATCTACTCTTCTCTAAGCTTCTCTAGTTTGACACCATTGCCCCTTGTGCTATCACTACAGACCTTTGTAAAGTCTCTTTCCATCCTCCTTGTAGGTCCCCTTCAGGCGCTGGAAGGTCATTATTAAGTTTCCCTGGAGTCTTCTCTTCTCCAGGCTGAACAACCTCAGCTCCCTCAGTCTGTCCTCATAGCAGAGATATTTCAGCCCCCTGATCATTGTCATGGCCCTCCTTTGGACCTGCTCCATCAGGTCTATGTCCTCCCTGTACTGAGGGCTCTGTTTTTCTTGAAGCAAATAAGGGGAAGAACTGAAGATTGTAAATTTTGCTTCTGAACATGTTTCCAAGCAAGGTGAGGAAGTTCTCCCTCACTGAGCTTAAGAACTCTCTGTAGGTACTTTTCCGAAACACAAGATACAAAAGCTTTGCTCATGGTCTTTTATGAGTCCTCAGAAAATCCCTATGTTCCGAAACACACTTGTGGAAAGTGCTCAGATAAGCCCTGCTGCTGCTTAGTTTCAGGGTTTTTGCAACCTATATACAGTCTTCAATTACACTTTTTGCCCTGTTATCATAAACGCCACTTTTATCTCCCTTCTAAGTAAACATCAGGGTTTTGCAGATATACAATGCACATCATAGGGGTTGGAAAGGATCTTAAAAATCATCTAGTCCCAACCACCCTGCCATGGGCAAGGACACCTCCTACCAGACCTGGTTGCTCAAGACCCCATCCATCTGCCTTTGAACACTTCCAGGTTTGAAGCCTCCACAACTTCTCTGGACAACCTGTTCCAGTGCCAGCACCTTCATGAGGAATTGCTTCCTAATCTAAATTGAGCTTCTTCCAGTCTGAAGCCATTACCCCTTGTCTTGTCACTCCATGCCTTTGTACAAAGTCTCTCTCCAACAGCCCCCTTCAAATACTGGAAGGCTGCTGTAAGGTCTCCAGATCCAATACCTCATAAAACCCTCTTGAAGCCAGCAGATTTGGAGAGCAGAACCCAGTGCATGAACTTCATGCAGGGTTAAAGCTACACAAAATTAACTCTTGTATTCTGACCATTTTTTAAAGAAAAAAATTCAGTACACTTTAAGTACAATAATTAAAATACCTCTAACATACTTAAAAAATAAATTAGGAGGATTCCTGACTTATTTGCTTTAAATGCCTTTGTGACAACAGCAAGGGCAAAGCATTGTGACTTTCTTTTGTCACATTGTCTCTGTTTCCTGCAGTATGCCCAGGAACACCTTTACAAATCAGTGGGCCAAATAAACAAAATTGTCCACAGCATGTAAAAACATGAAAGCAATAAGTTTAAGTGCCCTAATAATTTATTTGGCTTGTCCACAGGTACCTAAAAGCTGCTCTTTTATTATCTTAAGTTGCCATCACCAAGACACTCCTCATTTAGCTTCACAGACTCTCTGAACTCGAGTCCACTACTTTGGATGAAGAACAAGAGTGAACACAGAAGTGTGCTGGCCAACACACATTACATGTACACTCTGGATTAACAAATCCAAAGTTTAAAAAGAAACCGTTTGGATAGCCAGAAGCTAACAAGAATTACAGCAGCAGCACCTTCAGCAGCCCTGTACTACCAGAGCACTTAAGGACACACTCAGCTGTGAGCGGTCTTACTCAGCCCACATACTAACCCCCCAAAGATTTAAAAGCAGGAGAAGGGGAGAACATTGCATTGGAAGCCAAGTTATTTTGCTGTAAAGAGGATTTAACCACTGATTCTAGCACTAGTTATAAAAGGAGGAACCACATTTTCACAGCAGTAACACACGTACTTCTCAAATATATTTCACCCAAGAATTAAAATGCCTATAAAACAGGAAGGAGATTTACTGCCCTTCCAGCATTTTCTAACCAAATACCACAAAAATGCTGCTCTTGCAGAATGTCAAGGAGAAGCAAGGGCAAAGAAGCAGACTCCAATCCATGCTGGAGTTGGTAGCTGAGAAAGTTTGTCTACATCGCAGTGAGATTCCCATCTGCATTTCATTGCAGCTTGTGTGAACCCAATCAGCACAGGTTAAACAGACACCAGATCAGTGATTATTGTGTTCTTACCTCTGGGGCTGGGTTGGACATTAGACATTCCTGCTACATACTAAAGTATTTAGGGATCAATGCCACTAAAAATAAAAAACTGAAAGATATGCTCTATGTCACACATGCTTCCATTTCTTCACCCAGGGCAAATTTCTTGCGGTCTTTTCAAGCATTCAAGTTCTTATGACACTGCCTGAGAGGCCTTAAGGAGGCATTAGATCAGACTCAAAAAACCTAAACTCAATCCATCATCTCATTCTAATGTTTCTTTCCAGTTGCTTACAGAATAATTCGTCCGCCGCCTCATATGTCACTCCCCGCCCCACCGACACTCATTGCTCTGAGTCTACAACTCATTGCTCTCTACAACTACTTGAAAGGTGGTTGCAGCCAGGAGGGGGTTGGCCTCTTCTCCCTAGCAACCAGCACCAGAACAAGGGGACACAGTCTCAAGCTGCAACAGGGGAAGTTTAGGCTGGAGGTGAGGAGAAAGTTCTTCACCGAGAGAGTGATTCGTCATTGGAATGCGCTGCCCGGGGAGGTGGTGGAGTCGCCGTCCCTGGAGGCGTTCAAGAGGGGACTGGATGTGGCACTTGGTGCCATGGTCTAGTCGTGAGGTTTGTGGTGACAGGTTGGACTCTATGATCTTCGAGGTCTCTTCCAACCTTGGTAATACTGTGTGTGACACTCAACGCCCCTTCTCTCCCTCAAAAATTTCCTGAGAACATATTTTAATTTGTGAATCAAGCCTGTAAGAAGCTAATGGGTCCTGCATACATGCCATAGAGAAGATTTCCCACTTAACGTGCTTCCTTTTTTCCACAGCAGTCAGCTCCAAACAAGATACCAGAGACTAATGAAATCCCCCAGGGTATGCTTTCACAGCTGCTAAAAACAGTGTAAGGTTAGGGCTGTTGGCAGGTCCCAGCCTCTCCCCCATCTCATGTGCTCACTTCAGCCTTATCTTCAAGGCTGATGGATCATAGAATTAAAGGAGAAAAAAATAATTCTGTGGAAAGACAGTCAACAGCATTTCACCAGTTAAGTGTCCAAACCACTCCATGGGAGGCTCAGATGAGCTTCTGCGGCAATACACAGGACATGACTGCCCCTCCTGGCAGAAGATACAGAGTTGTTGGCAAGAATGGAGCTGTTGATTTGGCTTGACCACAACTACCCCCTCACTTGTGTTGAGTGTTGGAAGCTCTGTTGGCAGCACTAACGAGTTTTGACAGTCCCACTAAAAAACTTGGCTGGTTAACATTTGCCATCACAACCAGATCTACCAACAATATTTGAACCACTAAATTACTTCAAATTACCAGCATTAAGCAAGATGGATGTCTCTTCAATGCTAGAACTGCACCACGTACCTAGCTACACTAACAGGAGGAGGGCTGAGCCTACAACAGGCTTTGTGTTTGATTACAACAGCTCCAGATACTCACCTTAGAGGTTCTACATTAGGTCTGGATGGAGACCAACAGGAATAAAAGGTACTATTGTTGTACTTGAGTGCCTTTGTAGGTCAGCGATAATCAAACACTGGCAAAACTACTTTTGGGAAGTGACTGCAAAGTGTTATAGATGTACAGACCATAACTTGTTTAACATGGGTTATTAACTCAGCATCAGCAGCCCCTATCAGCATGAGATGCTCTGCCAGAGCCAGGCTATGTCTTACCTGGATACTATGCTGGAGCCATTGTAGAGGTCACTAGCGTAAGAAAGCGTTGCCAGAGGTCGGACAGAATTGTAGCGTGTGAACTTGGATAGACACTCCTGAAACTCATCCAGCTGGCTTGTAGTTCTGCTGTCATCTAGGGAGAGGCAGCAGCATTGGGGAGGGCAGAAACAGAGGAAGATGATAAACTTGACAGCAAACACACAACCAACCTAAACACAACCCCGAGCTGTATGTCTTCACATAATACTATTTGTTGTATGGGGAGGATTCTTGGTCAAAACCAGATCCTCCCTCCTCTCTGGCATTCCCTGAAGGCAGTATGATTTGTATGATTTCTCAGAGCACAAATTAAGTCTTTGCACTGCAATGCTGGGTGAGCCTGCTGTGCTGGGAATATGCCTGAAGATCACAAATGCAGCTTTCCTAGTAAGCCCACAGGCCATACAGATTATTAACAAGAAACCTTTAAGTATATCAAAATTCACTGTGAAGAATTCTTCTAAATTCTCTATGGAGGTGAAAGAATATCCCTTTCCTTTTATTTCTGTTACAACATGCCTAGATTTGGTGTCCAAATACTTCTACTAAAAAAATTAAAATATATATATATATGCATAAATATCTGTAATGCTCCTCCAAAAGCAACAGAGTAGTTTCAAGGCTGGAGAATGAAAGCAGGCATAAAACCAGAAGGCTTCCTGAACTGTAAGTCTCATGAAAACTGTGACTTTCAGCAGACAAGGTGAAATTGAGGCAGCTTGAATAACAATGATAAATATTCTGTGGGAAATGGAAGGGTTTACTACAAAAGGTAAAAAAGCTAAATGGCAGTGTAGATAGTTGAAAGTCATTCTCCAATTCCTTAGCTGTCTCAGCTTCCCTTGGTATGAATTTTACTTAGAACCATTTTAAAATTTATTATTTCCTAAATATGGAAAGTCAGGGTACCCAATGCCATCAGGTACTGGGCCACAAAGATGATTAGAGGGCTGCAGCATCTCCCCTATGGGGACAGGCTAATTTGTGTCTGTTCAGCCCAGAGAATAGACGACTCTAGAGAGACCCTAGAGTGGCCTCTCAGTACCAGAAGGAGGCTATAAGAAAGCTGGGAAGGGACCTATTTTAAGGGCTTGTTGGGACAGAACAAGAGGGAACAGATTGAAGCTTGAGGAGGGCAGATTTAGACTGGAGACTAGGAAGAAAGTCTTTACAGAGAGGGTAGGGAGATACTGGAACAGGTTGCCCAGGGGCATAGTGGGAAGTGTCCAGGTCCACAGCAGGGGAGATGGAACTGGATGATCTTGAAGGTTCCTTCTAATGCAAAGTGTTGTATGTGTCTGTGATCATAACTGCAGTCAGATACAAGGTAGAACCTTTAGGCTTTGTAATAACCGCCAAAATTTGCAGCAATTCTCCTTTCTTCCTCCAAAGCTCCTGCCTTTGCTTTGTCTTTTTGCATCTGTGCAATGTAACAACAACTCCAGCAGAGCTAAGACAGCACCTTGGTTTACAGTTACCACACATCTCCTCTCCTGTTAAACCACAGCACCCACTGCAGCAGCAGAGAAGACATACACATAACTTGCTCACATACTAAGATCACATTCCAACCCTTAGTTATCCTTATCAGCAGAACATGGAAATGACAAAGCTCCACTTAGTAGAAAGCTTTGGAAATAGTGGGGTGAAAAAAAGGAAGAGAGTGATCTGCAAAAGCAAAACACAGCTGTGATTTCTTGTGGCAAAACAGAGAATTATCACTTTCTGCACCCTGGCAATTCTTTGCCATCAGGAATTATCTTGCTCTACACTTGTAAGGCATTTTGAAGTGCCCCTTCTATGATCTGTAATGTTCATGGTAATAGAGGAACAGAGAAGGCTAGTAATTAGCCCTGTTAAGGGTACTAGCATATACATTACCCATGTCAGGTGGATCAAAAGGGGCAAAATGAAAAAGTGCTGCTCCAGATTAAAACCACTAGCAACCAACCACTATGGGAAACAGCTTGAGAGGCAGCACAGCATCAGCAAGTGTTTTTCAAAAGCAGCTTCTTCCTTTGACACTCAGATGGGCACAAACAGCTGTTTCCCTTCCATTTCCTTCATTTAGAGATCAAGCGCAAAATCCTCCTATAATTCATTCTCTATCTGTGCCTGGAAAACTGAATGTTATTTCTCAAGACATTTTCCCTGTTGAAGTGCAAGGCCAGTTCATAATTACAGTTCTATCTCTACTCCCTCCTAGAGCACTCATAGGAACTTCCTCTAGAAAGCTTTAAATCCACAGTGAATCCTATTTAAAATGTGTCAGAAAACAGGAATGTGTTAAGAGAAGAACATTTAATCAAGTCTAAGAGGTTCTCTGTTATTTCAGGAAGACTCTGCACTTGCAAATCAGAGAATCATAGAAGGGTTTGGGTTAGAAGGGACCTTAATGATCATGGTGTTCTAGCCTCCCTGCCATGGGCAGGCTCAGCTTCCACAGGACCAGGTTGCTCAAGGTCTCATCCAACCTGGCCTTGGACACCTCCAAGGAGGGAGCATTCACAAGCTTCCTGGGTAACCTGTTCCAGTGTCTCACCACCCTCACTGTAAAGAATTTCTTCCTGATCTCCAGTCTAAATCTCCCCTCCTCCAGCTTCAATCCATTCCCCCTTGTCCTATAGCTACAATCCCTTGCAAAAAGTCCCTCCCCAGCTTTCTTGTCAGCCTTCTTCAGATACTGGAAGGCCACTATAAGGTCTCCCCAGAGTTTTCTCCTCTTCTCTGCTCTTGGTGCAGCTGACATGAATACAAAAAGCAGTTTCACTACATTCATATTTATAGTTCCAATTATGAAGAAAGATGTCTCCTACAAGGGAATGCTGGGAAGAGCCTCATTTGTTATCCTTGGCTAATAAGCATTATTTCTACATAAACAGTTATGCATCACCAAAAGCACTGCATGAGAACATCCCAGTGTGATCTGTGAAGTCCTGTATTCTGCAGTGCACTTGCTAGCACTTCCCAGGAAACCAGCCACATACAAACAGCTTTCATCTTTCAGCTACTGAAGCACCTTCTCACTGACCTGCCTTCCTTGTGAAAATTATTGTGGTATGCATGATGAGAGCCAATTCAGTCACTACTCTGACAGAGGTAGGAGATGTAGATATATCTAAGTACTGTGTCCAGCTCTGGGGCCTTCAACACAAGAAGGACAAACTGTTGAAGCAGGTCCAGAGGAGGGCATCTAAGATAATGAGATGGCTAGAGCACATCTGCCATGAGGACAGGCTTAGAGTTGGGGTTGTTCAGCCTGGGAAAGAGAAGGTTCCAGGAAGACCTTAAAACAACCTTCCAGTACCTGAAGGGGGCTGACAAGAAAGCTGGGGATAGACTTTTTACAAGGGCAGGCAGCAATCAGACAAGGGACAATGGTTTGAAACTAGAGCAGAGCAGATTCAGGCTAGACACTAGGAGGAAGTTCTTTACTATGAGGATAGTGAAACAGTGAAACAGGTTGCTCAGAGATGTGGTGATGGTACCATCCCTGAAGATGCTCAAGGTTAAACTTGATGTGGCCATGAGCAACCTTATACAGTTGGAGATCAACCTGTTCACTGCAAGGGGGTTGGACTAGACCTTTGAGGGTCCCTTCCAACTTGATGCTTTCTGATTATATAATTCTAAGAGTAACCATGTTGCATCCTCCAAACTTAAAGCCTTTGTTTTAAATTAAAACATCTATTTTTTTAAAAAGCCTCATTTTGTTTATTTTAACGGGAATTAAACTTATAATAAACCCATGGAGAAAAGGTGAGGTGTCTACTCCAGCTCTCTTGCTGATCTCTCTGTTCTGAGAGATCAAGCCCTTGCCTTCTGAGGCTACAAATTCTGCACCCAGCTCTGGGGTGCCCTAAACAAGACAATACAGCTGTTGAAGCTGGTCCAGAAAAGAACCACAAAGAAGATCATGGGACTCTTCTGTGAGAGCAGGCTAAGAGAGCTGGGCTTCTTTAACCTGGGGAAAACAAGGCTCTGAGGAGACCTTATAGTGGTCTTTCAGTACTTAAAGGGGGTGATCAGAAAGCTGGTACACTGTATCAGAGAGTGCAGTACAGGATGAGAGGCAATTGTTTTAAACTGAAAGAGAAAAGATTTTGATAGATGCTGGGAAGAAATTTACTGTGAGAGCAAACAGACATTGTAACAGGTTGCCCTGAGAAGCTGTGCATGTCCCACCCCTGGAAATGTTCGAGGCCAGACGGGATCACGCTCTGAGAGGCCTGCTCTAGTTGTAGATGACCCTGCTGACTGCAGAGGAGTTGGACTAGATGACCTCTAAAGATCCCTTCCAAGCCAAAGCATTCTACAACTCTATGAAGACATTCTGCTGCAGCAACATCTGCTTGGTTCTGTTGTCCCTAGGAGGTTTCTCCCATCCCCTGAGGGATGGGCTGCTCCATGCTCTTTGCTGCCTCTCTTTGTATGAGCTACAGCTCACCACTTGCTGCTGCAAATCTCTTTCCTGCTACAGCCTTTGCCTGGAACTTTTTCCCAGAGCTGGCTTCTTCCCCAGAGGGGCTGCAGAGTAAATCCTCCTTGCCCTCAAAACTTATTCATTTGACCCATTGGTTTCTTAAGAGAATCTTGTCATGTAATTAAGAACCATCCATCTACTCAGTAACAACTACTTTAGCTGCTGTCACGCTGTTACTCAATTATGAATGAGGCAATCTAGGCAATTGTGCAAACAGCTTCTAATTCTCCAAAACAAGCCTTAAACCTAAGGTGTGCCCCATGGGACAACAATGCTGCTGCACACTCAGCTTTTATATTCCAAGCCATTTGTTAACCAAGGCTCAATCTACACAACAGAAAGCATAACCTCCAAGTGTCCTACTGCACACTAAATGCAAGAGAATTTATCAGTTTATGTTTGTACCTCTGCAGTAAATTCAACTGTAATGTCCTCCCACTAACTATGCCGAATGACAGAATAAACATGAAAATCCAGCAGATTAATGCCTGGCTATGAGACTGGTGTCAACATCAGGATTTTGGGTTCTTTGATCATGGGCTACTCAACAAGACTCCAGGCCTGCTGACTACAGAAAAAAACCTGCTTGTCTAAGAGGAAAAAGAATCCTGGGACAAGAACTGGCAGGGCTGAAAGTGATTGGCCATTGGAATGGGCTGCCCAGGGAGGTGGAGTCACCATCACTGAAGGTGTTTAGGAACAGACTGGATGGGGTGCTTGTTGCCATGGTTTAGTTGATTAGATAGTGTTGGTTAAGTTGGATTCAATGATCTCAAAGATCTCTTCCAAACTGGTCAATTCTATTCTACAGGGTCTTTAAACTCTGAAGAGAGAAGAGGGAAAAATGAGCCTCACTACAGACACTCCTAGGACAACTGTGCTATCCCAGGGCCTGTAGAGGATAGTGGATTAGTATCATAGTATCAGTCAGGGTTGGAAGGAACCACAAGGATCATCTAGTTCCAACCCCCCTGCCATGGGCAGGGACACCCCACACTAGATCAGGCCGGCCAGAGCCTCATCCAGCCTGGTCTTAAACACCTCCAGGGATGGGGCTCAACCACCTCCCTGGACAACCCATTCCAGGGCTTCACCACTCTCATGGTGAAGAACCTCCTCCTCACATCCAGCCTGAATCTCCCCACCTATGCAACACCCACAATGGAGACAGATACTTCTCTGCTAAGTCTCTGAAGTGAAATAAGGGAAATAAGCAGGATGAACTAGAAATCCAGGTACAGTATAGGGTTATGATCTTGTTGCAGTTACAGAGCCATGGTGGGACAGCTCCCACGACTGGAACGTGGTTATGGACGACTATGTACTTTTCAGGAAGGACAGACTGACAAGGTGAGGTGGTGGAGTTGCTCTCCATGTGCATAAGCAACTATAATGTGTTGAGCTTAACCCAGGAAAAGATGATAAAAGTGTTGAAAGCTCACAGGTCAGAGCGAAGGGCCATGCAAACATGGATGATATGGTTGTGGGTGTATACTACAGACCACCAAACCAGGAAGAAGCTACTGACAAGGCCTTCTACAGGCAGCTGGAAGTAGCCTCAACATCAAGTGCCCTGGTGCTCATGGGTGACTTCAACCACTCAGATATTAGTTGGAAACATCACACAGCCAAGCACAACCAGTACAAAAGGTTCCTGCAGGGCAATGCTGACAACTTCCTCCAGCTAGTAGTTAAACTACTGTGTTTATACCACATCTCTACCATAAGGACAACCCAACCACTGATTTCAAAATGTTTGCTTCTTCAGAAGGAGCACCAAAGTAGTTATTTATCATAGGTTATGCCCTGCACAGTGCAGGATTGCAAAGCTATGCACATGCCCCTCCAAAGCAACAGGATAAAGTTAGCTAAATTTAGCAACTTCAAAGACTGGTCAAGAAAAGCAAAATAGGATGAGCTGAGTAACACACAAGTATGTAGCAGTATTCTAGCAGTATTCTCATGCAAGGAAGAAGTGAAAGCTGCTCTCTCAAGAGCAAGTATTTTCTGAGGATTTTGAGAGGTAGCCGATGTCAGAAGCTGAACACCACACAAGAGGAACTCACCTGAGACACGTGTCATCCTGGTGGAAAAATAGCACTGCTCCAGGTCCTCGAAGTGAGCTGTGAGTCGCTTGCGTCGTGAGGCTAGCGTGCTATTATACCATGGCTGCTTTTTGGTCTGAAAGGAGAGGAGAAAGCACTCCAAGGTAAAGCCAGGCCTGGGTTTCAGTTCAGTAGATTTTACCAAATTATGAACGGTTTATACATTACACGTGAAGGGCTAGAAGTGCAAAATGACAATAAATGAAGATCTTGCCACTGCCAACAGTTATTCTCAGGGTCCTATGTTGTACCCTCTCACCTGACAGACAAAAGCTGGGTTTAGATAGTTTTTTTTCCCCTGAGTCTTTACAAATGTATTGATTTCAACCTCTCATGCAGGAGAGACACCAGCAACCTTTATGAACTCGCTTCTTGTATCTACAGATAGATGGCAGAGCCCAGAGATCCTGGTCTTCCAGCTTCAGAAACCAGACTGTACGACAAACACTTCCTAGATCCCTGGCAGACAGCTCATTAAAAAAAAAGGTGTTTGCTTAAGAGTTAGTTACTAAACTATTTCTTTTGAAGCAACTCAGTAACTCTTTGTATAGCTAAGCAAATAAGGAGAGAAACTGAAGACACCATGAAGTTCAAAGGTTAATTGAAAAGGAGTCCACAAAACTCATCATTAAAGTCATTTCCCAACCTATCCAAGCGAGTAATAGAGAGAGTAGAAGCAAAGCATTGAAACTCAGCAAGCTCTTCTGAAACAAACCCAAAGCTGCAGTACTTCTCATTTTAATCACTAGTGAGGAAAGGGAACAAATCTCTCTACTACACAAGAAGCAGGAAGAGTGCCTTGCTTTAGTTTATACTTCAGTCTCACTTGCTACAAACTCAAAGCTAATGGGGAAATAGCAAACAATTTGAGAAGCACCCAGGTCTCTAATGAACAACATCCTTGACCATGTACAAGGCCACTCAGTGGGCACTAGCAAATGCCACCCTTCCTCAATCCATGCAGGAGAATGGGATGCCCTCATAACATCTACCAAGCACACCAACAAGAATAGACTAAGTCTTCAGCCCATTTGAATCCTGCCTATTCATGGACTCACAGAATGGTTTGGGTTGGAAGGGACCTCCCAAGGTCATCTAGTCCAGCCTCGCCCTGCAGCAAGCAGGGACATCCTCCACTCGATCAGATTGTTCGGACTATTGTCAAGCTTGACCTTGAATACCTCCAGGGATGGGGCCTCAACCACATCCCTGAACAACCTATTTGTGCTCCCCTCGTGGTGCAGAACTTGCTCCTATCATCCAATCTAAATCTGCTCTTCCCTAATTTAAAACTATTGCCTCTCATCCTACCAATACAGGCTTTTGGGAGCACTCCCTCTGCAATATAACCTATGTCCAGCAATGATCTTGCAGATGAGCCCACTGCACATCAAAGTGGAATCAATCATGGCAAATATTTGCCTGCTGTGCAAATACCTTCTGGCTCTCCAAAGGAACGTCTCCCCACTCCAGGTCTCAGGCTGGCACATGGCAACCCAGCAGTGCTGGGGTCAGTCTGCATTAAGCTGTACCATCAGATCCTCCCCAGCTAAAAATTCTAAATTGCTCACATTTTACCAAAATATTTTCATTTTGTATGAAGTCTGCTGCTCCCTGGCTGCTCATTAAGCAAGGCTAGAAAATAGGAGGGGGTGGAAAAAGCAACAAAAAAAAAAAAAGGAAAGGAGAAAACATATCCAAGCCATTTCACAATATCACCAAGGTTGGAAGAGACCTCAAAGATCATCAAGTCCAACCTGTCACCACAGACCTCACAACTAGACCATGGCACCAAGTGCCACATCCAATCCCCTCTTGAACACCTCCAGGGACGGTGACATTCCAATGATGAATGACTCTCTCATTGAAGAACTTTCTCCTCACCTCGAGCCTAAACTTCCCCTGGTGCAGCTTGAGACTGTGCCCTCTTGTTCTGGTGCTGGTTGCTAGAGAGAAGAGACCAACGCCTTCCTGGCTACAACCACCTTTCAGGTAGTTGTAGAGAGCAATGAGGTCTCCCCTGAGCCTCCTCTTCTCCAGGCTAAACAATCCCAGCTCCCTCAGCCTCTCCTTGTAGGGCTTGTGTTCAACTGCTACAACTACTGTGGTTGTCCTAGATGAGGACATTTGTCAGATAGCTGTTATCAGGAGTGTTTTTACTGCCTGAACTCCAGCAGGTGCTCTATGGAGTCCTCTAACTACTGTGGCAAAGTTTCACAGCTCCACACAACTATCTCTTTCCAGCAGAAAAATATATGCCACCAAATTGTACCTGCAGAATTCCTATGTGAACTATTTACTTCTGAAGCTCTTTTTCAGATAAAAACACACACACACACCTGTTCCTGTAGCCTTGTGGTATTAAAATTCTTCCCCAAGAACATCTTCAAGAACAATGCACAGAGTCCTTATTCTGAGAAAGTAAGGTGTGCTGTCCATCCCAGCACAAATTCTGACTGCCAGCAGTGCCCAGTCTATGACTTTGTTTTGCCATAACTGACAAGCAGGCAGAGAAGCACAAGAGAATTTATATTCTTCAAGCTATTTTTCACGCTAAAATCTTGCTGAAATTTGAATACCTCTGAATGAGATGTTTAACTTCAACAGATCTCTTTCAACCCCTCTACTTTAAAGTTTAATTTGAAAAGTTACACCAGGGAATACAGATCTTGGACTCCTGAGGACAAAATGTGGAATTTGTAGGCAAAAAAAATATTATTCTCACACCAATAAGGCTGTCATACAGAATGACTAGAAAGTCTAGGTTGCTTGTTTTGTGCACTTAGCAACAGTACAGCTGTGCTGTCAGTTTTGTCTTTGAAATAGGAAGAAAAGGATGGAAACAAGTAGTGTCAGAACAAATACACTGCACCATAGGAGAGCCCTGAACATGAAGTCTCCACTCACACTTTGCTGCAGTTCTTTGTTCAAACAAACTTCAAGACCACAGCAGCAAGAAGCAGCACTTCTCCCACAGACTAATAGATATATTTTTCTTGTTACAAATTATACAGCTGCATTAGCCCAAAATTCAGGTGGGTTTTTCTTCATGTCAGGTACCCACCATCAAGTAAGGACCAACAGCAGCACTTGTATGTATTTGTTCACCAGCTTGATACTGCTGTTGGCCATGGAAAGTCCACCAGAGAGCACCAAAGGCAATTAACAGTCTGCCTGGTTAAATCAAAGCTGTTTAACATTTTGGGAACTGAGATAGATATCAGTGCCATCTTCCCAGCCCAGCTGAATAGTTCTGATACAATACACCAGGTTGGAAGAGACCACCAAGATCATCGTGTCCAACCCATCAAACAACTAGATCATGTCACCAAGCACCCCATCAGCACCCCATCAAGTCTCCTCCTGAACACCTCCAACGACAGTGACTCCACCACCTCCCCAGGCAGCCCATTCCAATGGGGGAAATCACTCTCTCTGTATAGAACTTCTTCCTAACATCCAGCCTAAACCTGCCTTGGCACAGCTTGAGACTGTGTCCTCTTGTTCTGGTGCTGGCTGCCTGGGAGAAGAGGCCAACCTCTGCCTGGCTACAACCTCCCTTCAGGTAGTTGTAGAGAGCAATAAGGTCACCCCTCAGTCTCCTCTTCTCCAGGCTAAGCAACCCCAGCTCCCTCAGCCTCTCTTCATAGGGCTTGTGTTCCAATGATAATGAGGATGATCAGAGGGCTGGAGCACCTCTCCTATGAGGACAGGCTGAAGGAGTTGGGGCTATTCAGTCTGGAGAAGAGAAGGCTCCGAGGTGACCTCATTGTGGCCTTCCAGTATCTGAAGGGGGCCTACAGGAAGGCTGGGGAGGGACTTCTCAGGATCTCAGGTAGTGATAGGACTAGGGGGAATGGAATGAAGCTGGAAATAGGGAGATTCAGGCTAGATGCAAGGAAGAAGTTCTTCACCATGAGAGTGGTGAAGCCCTGGAATGGGTTATCCAGGGAGGTGGTTGAGGCCCTGTCCCTGGAGGTGTTTAAGACCAGGCTGGACGAGGCTCTGGCCAGCCTGATCTAGTGTGGGGTGTCCCTGCCCATGGCAGGGGGGTTGGAACTAGATGATCCTTGTGGTCCCTTCCAACCCTGACTGATTCTATGACTGTATGATGTGAAAGTCTATGTCAGTGCTGCTTGGCATTCAGGAGGCCCTGTACATTACATAGTATGGAGACTGCCTGCCAAACAGCTTGACTGTATATGCAACTTTTTACTCTCTGTGAGTTCATAGTAAAGTTTGTTAGGCCCTAAACAAGGACAAACTACAAGATGACTATGTTTGGAGGAGGAATGTTTCTTGTTTTGAGAGCCAAGCTTACTCCAAAGTTATTTAAGTCAATACAAAGGGTCAGGGATTTACCTCACTTCCTAAACACTGCCCACTTGGGAGTAGAGATGAAGAGTAAAAAGCATCCTTTTTCCCTGGAAGAGGCAGCTTGGAGAATCAAGTCAGATGTTTAATATATTACACCAAATTTTTCTGATGGTGTCAGGATGGACACTCACAATTGGGCACAGTCAGTCCTCAGCCGTAGTAATGGTTCCTCTTTGCCTACATAACCAGTTAAAAGCATTCCAAGACTTGAGTTGATCTGGAGATGGATTGAATTGTCTCTCTGCTCAAACACCACCATGACTGTCCCATCCCTGCTGTGCACAGACACAGGTATTACCTTACCTGAGAGCTGCCACTGAAGCCTGGAGGCTGGCTGTACTCCGTGGAGTCAATAATGCTACTGCAAAACCAAAAGAAACAGCCTGCTTTAAACACTGCACAAGCAGCCATCAGCATTTTTAACCTGTTCCCTAATGCCCCCCACCTCCCCCACTTCACATCCTGCAGCATGATTTGCCTTTGAAAAATCATTGTCCAGGCAGGGAACACAAGGTTATTTTTTTGTTTGGGGGTTTGGAAAGGATTTAATTATTTAGTTGTTTAAATAGAGGGATTTCCTAGAGCAGAATGCTGTCACACAGTTATGTCCAGTGCAATCTAATAATTTCTAATTGGAATGCAACAGCATCTCTTCTGTATGAAGCATGCAGGATGAGACCTTGTGAAAGTAGCATGCTACCATTGTTTTTCAGTTCCTTGCAAAAAAAAAAAAACACACACCAAAACCAACCCACCCAACACAACAATAAATAAATAAACAAGAAGTTTAATGGCATGGCATTTAAAACAGCACTGTGAAGAGGAAAGCTAGAGAACTCAGCTGAAGACAGACACTGGTATTCCAGACAGCTGTGAAGACACACAAAGTGACACGAGTAATTCAATACAGAAATCAACTGAAAAATACTGACAGCCAGGATTACTGTTATCAGTAAATACTCCACCCTAGACAACAAAATAGTATCTAGAATGACATAGCATACCTGAAATCACTCTTTTCACAATGTATGCAAATTCAAGAGATTTAACTTTCCAGAATGCCAAAGGATCTCCCCACACAAGCAGAAGCCAGGTGGTTCAGTACCCTTGCAGATATGAGCAAGATATTTAGCCACCAGAGACAGAATACAGCACCCTTATCACTCCCATTGAAAAAACAATCACAGAATGTTAGGGGTTGGAAAGGACCTTGAAAGATCATCCAGTCCAATCCCCCTCCAGAGCAGGTCACACAGGCAGGTTTTGAATGTCTCCAGAGAAGGAGACTCCATAACCTCTCTGGGGACCCTGTTCCAGGGCTCTGGCATCATCACAAAGTTTTTCCTCATGTTCACACAGAACCTTCTATGCTCCAGCCTTCACCCATTGCCCCTTGACCTATCACTGACCATCACTAAGCATCACTGAATTTATCTGGGTCTGTTATTCTGTCTTACTTAGAGTGGCTGACACACTGTCAAACTATGCTGTCATTCGCTGAGACCTGGACAGGTTGGAGAGCAGAGTGGAAAACCACCTCATGTAATTTGGCAAGTGTAGGGTCCTGCACCTGGGGAGGAATAACTCCCTGCACCAGTACAGGTGAGGGATTGATCTGCTAGAAAGCAGCTCTGTGGAAAAAGACCTGGGAGTGGATAAATTCACTATGAGCATGGCCAGAAGTTTAATAATCTCCAGGTGAACAACAAAGTTATGGCCACCAGGCCAAGGGAGATCTCCTCTACCTCTACTCTGCCCCAATGAGGCCACATCTGGAGCACTGTGTCAAATTCAGGCTCCCCAGTTCAGGCAAGACAAGGAACTAGTGGGGAGATTGTCCAGTGAAGGCTGTGAAGACAATTAGGGGACTGGAGCATCTGTCTGATGTGAAGCTGAAAAGACTGGGGGATGTTTAGCTTGGAGAAGAGCAGACAGCAGGGAATCTAAATCAGTGCTCATCAATACCTAGAGGATGACAGTGAATAGGATCAGGCTGGACTCTTTTCAGTGGTGCCCAGTGACAGGACAAGGGGCAACAGGCACTAACTGGAACCCAGGAGGTTCCACTGAAACATGAAGAAAAACGTTTTTTCCTGTGAGGGCGCTGGAGCCCTGGAACAGGCTGCACAGAGGTTGTGGAGTCTCCTTCTCCAGAGACTCCAAACCC
The DNA here is from genome assembly GCA_033816785.1 of Picus viridis. Taxonomy (NCBI): domain Eukaryota; kingdom Metazoa; phylum Chordata; class Aves; order Piciformes; family Picidae; genus Picus; species Picus viridis. The sequence goes on from CM066588.1 coordinate 26,276,154, forward strand.
ACCTGGACACTGTGATCCTGGGCAAGTTGCGTGAGTACTTTAGCTGAGGGGCTGGATGAATGATCTCCAGAGGTCCTTTCCAACCCCCACCCTGTAGGGATTCTGTGTAACCTTCTATTTAAGCATTGCTTTGGAAAGCTGAAGGTTTCTTCAAAAAGCCTTCAGAACACTGCTCTAAATCCAGGTTTGTGAAGATGTTCATGTAACAGCTGCCAGAGCTTGATAATTCTTGGACATGAAACAAGTGGTTTGGCTGAAGTGTTGGTCAAGGCACCTGTAAGTCTAAAAGGATAACACAGTGCTACAAGTGCTCAGGTATTTCTCTGAATGTTTTAAAGCTCCCCTAGAGATGGGAAAGAAGCAGAAACAGAAGATGAGAGATGATTTTAAAGTCTCATTAGTGGTTAACTTGTACGATGAGATTGGTTTTGCTTCTGTTAGAGGCAAGGCCAAAGCTGTAAACAAAACAAAAATCTGAGGGGATGAATAACAGTCATTATTTGCTGTGAGCTAGTGCAAAGGGAGAAAACAGCAGAGCTGCTTCGGGCACGGTCAGGGACAACGAACTTCAAATTAGAATGTGGCCACATGAAATGATGAAACAGCTACAGCAGATCAAGCCAGGAAGAGCACAAATAAGCCGCTCAACTAGGAAGCGAAAGTACTGCACTTGGAGACAGGTACAGCGGCAATTAACAGCAAAACACACAGACTTGGAGCGTCTGGTCTCATTTGGCTGCAGGTTGTCTAGTGATGTAAAGCCTTCAGGAGTGCAGACATGTCCCTAACCAGAATACAAATTCAGAGTCATTTCTGTGCACTGACTGTAGGCGAGTTAAACAAGCACAAAATCACAGAATTGTTTTGGTTGGAAAAGATCTCCAAGATTTAGAGTCCAACCATCAACCCAACATCACCATGGCCATTAAACCATGTCCCAAAGTGCCATTTGTGAACACCTCCTGGCCTGCATCAGGAACAGTGTGGCCAGCAGGAGCAGGGAGGTCATTCTGCCTCTGTACACTGCACTGGTTAGGCCGCACCTTGAGTACTGCGTCCAGTTCTGTGCCCTTCAGTTTAGGAAGGATGTTGTCTTGCTGGAGCGTGTCCAGAGAAGGGCAACAAAGCTGGTGAGGGGTTTGGAACACAAGCCCTATGAGGAAAGGCTGAGGGAGCTGGGGTTGCTTAGCCTGGAGAAGAGGAGACTGAGGAGTGACCTTATTGCTCTCTACAACTACCTGAAGGGAGGTTGCAGCCAGGCAGAGGTTGGCCTCTTCTCCAGGCAGCCAGTACCAGAACAAGAGGACACAGTCTCAGGCTGCGCCAGGGCAGGTTTAGGCTGGCTGTTAGGAAGAAGTTCTATACAGAGAGAGTGATTGCCCATTGGAATCGGCTACCCGTGGAGGTGGTAGAGTCACCTTCATGGAAGGTGTTCAGGAGGAGACTTGATGGGGTGCTTGGCTGCATGGTTTAGACGTTGGGTGGGTTGGATTGGTTGATGGGTTGGATGCGATGATCTTGAAGGTCTCTTCCAACCTGGTGTATTGTATTGTATAGTGACTCCACCACCTTCCGGGGCAGGCTGTTCCAATGCCTGACCACTCTTTCAGGGTAAGAAATTTTTCCTAATATCCAACCTAAATCACCCCTGGCACAACTTCAGGCCACTTCCTCTTCCTCCATCACCTGATACTAGGGAGAAGAAACCAACCCCCAACTGACTCCAACCGCCTTTCAGGGAGCTGTAGAGAACAATTTAATTTCCCCTCAGCCTTCTCTTCTCCAGACCAAGCAACCCCAGTTCCCTCACCAGACCTGTTCTCTAGACCCTTCATCAGCTTCACTGCCCTTCTCTCGGCCTGCTCCAGTACCTCAATGTCCCTCCAGTGAGGGGTCCGAAACTGAACCCAGTATTCAATGCATGGCTTCACCAGTGCCAAGGAGAGGCACATGCTTGAATGTTCTCCTTTTCAAAAACAGGACAGAAATAATCAGAAAATTGCAAAATTCCCCTTTGAGATCTCCTCTAAAAAGCTGTAAAATTAGGAAAATGTAGGAAATACAGCTATATTGACATGACATGTTTCAAACCCTGGAACAACAAAAAGGCAGCAACCTGCAGACCATAAATCCCATTTGTGGGATTGCCCCCTCCCACCCTTATGGGGGTGGGAGGGGGCAATCAGAACAAGTGAAGGGGAAGTGGATGGGGATTTCGATAACTGAATCGGAGTTACCAGGCAACTCAGAGCAGAATCCTTCCCCAGAACTCCTATCAGGGTGCTAGTTTGTTATTGCTGTTACTGCCTGAATAAGCAGCGACAGAGATGTTGCTTATTTGTATCTCCTGTTTGCACCATTTACTGGTAGCAAAAACAACCAGGCTACCCGCCTGCTCAGGAAAACCTTCCCCAGAACTATTTGTTCTTCCCCCTTCTTTCTCTCTTGTGCTCTATCAGTATACAAGCCCAGCAATCTGCAACACTGTAAACAAGCACTGTGCTATTACCCAACCTAATATTTCATCACACCCCGCACAAGCTGAACAGAAAACACATGTTGCTGGAAGCCGAGAATGGACTGAATGGGAAAGCTGGGACTTGGGGGCTTTTTTTGCTAAAGAAATTTATGAAGGAAGGTGGGGAGAGAGAGAGTAATTTCACATTTTGGAGATGTTAAGTGAAGAAAAGCCACAAACAATGAGAAGAAACAGAATTAATGAAGCAAGCCTATGATTTAGAGGAAGTAGATGAATAAGGGCGAGTCACCAGAGACCAGATAAAACCAAATTCCAGAGACCTCTATTTTCTTGAGCTAAAAATTCAAAGGCTAAAGAGATTTGCTTCATCTCGGCACGAGCCAATGATAACCTTGTCCTATTTATAAGGCACATTAGTAAAATTTAATACAATTATATTTCATTAGCAGAGTGTTAAGCATGTTAACGAGTCGTATTCCAATTTAAAGATATCATTTTAATCCAGTGGAAAGTTAAAAAGTCTCTGAAAGTTTAATAACATTTCAAAATGGAAATGAAACCATCTCAAACTGTATTCGTATTTCATTCCTAGTGGTTCACAGAAATTCTAAAAATGCATTTTGGAGATTAAATATTTCCCTTAAAGCTGAAAAAAACCCAAGATAAATTAGTATATTTTAAAGTTACTACCAGTTGTTCTGCAGCGTTCTTTCCGAGGAGGAATCAAAGTTACAGGTTGAGACACTCTCCAAAATCTTAATGGCAAAAAGAAAATTATGTTCAAGTGGTAGAACTTCCTGGAATTTGAGTGCTGGTAAATCAAACCACCTCAATTACTTGAATTACATGAAACTATTGGGACAGGGAAGGGACAGAAGGTACAAGAGTCAGACAACAATCAGTGCCTTCCCAAGACACTTCCTTCCTGTACTACTTTCAACCATTCATGACATCTTACTGTATGAAAACTCACTGAGAAACAGCAAAGGGGTCTTCTCAAGCTGAGAGAAAGTAAACAACCCCACATACCCTAGAAAAGCCCCAACTATCCTATTCTATCACAACCCTGGCACACTGTGCCAGAGCAAAAACCCAAAAGCTCAAGACACAGCTGAGATGGAACCAGACAAGCATGAGAAGTTTGGGTAAGAAAGAGCCTACTGTCTGTGTACCCACCATGGTCTAATCCACCACCATCTGCCAGCAGACCTCAAATGAAGCACATCAATTCAAAGTCACTAAAGTACTTTGGACACTATTTTTTATCTTCAAAAGCAAGAACTGAGGATGATTGACCCTAGGACATGAAATTGACAGGCATAAAGGAATAATGAATTCTCAACTGACTGAAACCAGTGTAGATCTCATGCAGATTGCTTCTTTTTCCTCCAACTCTTTCACCAAAAGTCTCGGACTTAAAATGTTATTTCAGCTTTCAACAGATTCAAAGTGTTCTTTGGAAGCCTCTCAGCTTGGCTCAAGTAATAGAGGTGCATTTCTACACATAAGTACAATCTTCTGGATAAAAAGAAAGGTGTTGAACACCTCGAGGCCAAAAAGATGCAACAAATTCAGGCCAGCCAGTGCTCAAGCTCTCCCCTGAGCAGCAGTATCATGAAGCAAAACACAAGCATCTCTTTAATAGCCAATAATCAGAAAACCAGTAGAATCTGACAATCTGATCATCTTCTTGGCAAAATAGCAATAACCCAAGTCAAAAAACACACCTGTGCCCCAAAGAATCAAGCAAGCCATGAAGAACAGATTAATAGATGTTGTTTCATCCACCTTGGCTACATTCCTGTCCTTTCCCTCATGGGCAGCCAGAGCTTCACAGAAATGAGAGATTCTAGTCCTGGTGTCCAGAAGTAGCATGCTGGTAAGAAATCCCAGCCAATATTGCTGGGCTCCTTACCAAAGCACTATATCTAAATCTCTGTGGGGGAGGAAATCTGACCATTTTTCCTTCCTTACTTCTGGGCTGTTAGGTTTAGAGCTGCTAATGGTAGGAAAGGCACCAGTACAGCTTATAACAAAAGTCAACAGTTTAGAGAACTATTAAGATGTAGAAGAGATAACGTAATAACTTGGCCAAACAAAATCTGAGGTTTCTTACAACTGAAAAAAGCATGGGCATAAAGTAGAGCACTTCAAAACCCTGGCACGTGCAACTTGGACAAATGAAGCATCTGCCATTTTATCACCAAGAAACCAGATTATGTGACAGTCCAGACCAAATAGAAATGATGTTATTAGAAAGACGTTAAATCAAAAGAGGCAGCAAATAGAACCAATGAGCTCTATGTGTTAAATTTCAGTCCTATGAGCCCATACCTTTAGAGATGCACGCTGAGTGGGGAAGCCAGAAGACACCATCATACAAAATTAAGACCTTTCATATGCCAAGCAGAGCTGCCTAATGTTCAGAAATGGTAGCATGTATTTAACAGGAATATTTCATACCATAGCAAAGGCTTATGACTCAAGTTAGATAATTGCTATCACATTTAAAACCATCAGCTTTCCACACTATCTGCTTTAGAGTAGACTCTTCATATCCAACTACAGACTCAGATGGCTATTTCTTCACAGAGAAGTTTGTTCCAACCAAAAACACAACAGGAAAGTATTGTATGGCACTCCACTTGTGTTTGGGGTGTGTCATGGAGAGAATTATCAAATACAGAGCAGTATGTACAGCTTGAAATCCAAGTTGTGAGTTGCAAGCTCCATACCTGTGCGAAGGTGAGGGAGCCTCAAACTGTGGCACCGTACTGTCCTCACTGACTGGGGAGTACAAGCCACTCATCTCCTGGAACAGAAAGCAAGCCACATTACAGCAAAGCTGACAGAACAGGAAGTGCAGGCACCAGCATATATGTGGTAGCTTTGTTTTCCCAAGCAGATAACCAGCTGTACCTACATTTATTCACCTCCCATTATTCAATTCACACTGAATTTTTTTTTGCCTTATCATTCCAAGTGGGCTTCAGAAATGCTACAACTGCAGTGGGTTTTGCCACAAAAGAGGTAGTTCTAGAGTTTGTACTAAAAAAATAAACTAAAAATCAGTGGATTTGGTTGCCATTCAACTGTCTCTAATTCAGCACCTCCCATAAATACAGGAGAACAAGCTGTAACTGCAAACTGATCTAATAGCTTTTGCAGAAAGAAAAGCTGGATATGGGTCATGGAAAGAACAGCCAGAAGATGACAGGGCAAAGGTGATACTGTGCCTGAGACTCACAAAGGGATCTATCCATCTTCTGTGGGGCAAGTGCACAAGAAAAACTTTGCACATAAACCCAGTTTTGTCACTGCCAGACTAAATCACTGCTGTGTACCCAGTATGAGATTGTACCTTTCATCTGTTTGAGAAATGGAAGCTATGCAGGATGCTGCAGCTCATTAGTCAGGGGGCAAAGTGTTCCAGGACATTACTGGTGCTTTTCAAAGTCCCACTAGGGGCCCATTAGTAGTTAGCCAGAAAGCAGGGTATTTGCAACAAGAGAGATCCCAGGCTTTAAAGGTCAGGACCAAGGTCACTCTCACACACCAGATCTGCAGCCCAGCTGCAGTCCACTGAAGTGCCTGATTAAAGAGCAGAAAAGCAGCTAGCTAAATATTCTTCCAGAGATCCTACAGCTTTGGGAATAGCTTCTCCTAGGTCTGAAGGCCTATTTTACCTGTCTGAAGGAAACATGCTAAGGTATATTTATTTCCTGAGAGTTAAGAAACACTTAGGGAAATAGGTCTGAAAAATGCCGTTATCTGCCAAGTTACAATTTGCATAGCTATCAACTGAAGAGAAGTTCCTCCAGTTGTCAGTTCTATTTATATTTTGCTAATTCATCAGCATGTGTATAAATTGGAAGTGAAGAAATTTAAAAGGTTTTGGGGCAGTGGTTGGGAGCTTGTGCTGACTGCTTGAGACAAGCAAGAAGAAAAGCAGACCTGCAAGCTGATTCCCAAGAAGCTTTATGGGAATGCTATTTTTGGAGGTGGCAGTCTGATGCATTCCTGAAATACCAGTTTCTTACTGAGATCAAAACACTAGAATGATTAGAGGAAAGGACCAAGGAGAAACCTAAGGGCTCAGAAGGGTTGAGCTGATGGGTTTACAAATACTTGGAGAATAATTCTTAGCAAACATCAAGAGATCTCCATTATTAAGGAATTAAGAGAATTCTATCAAGAGGTAGCAGATTGCTTCTGTTCTGACATGCAGCAGGAGCTGGTTCTGTTCCTACCCAGTCTCTGCATTACAGCCCTCCTGTTCACTCCCCATTACACCTCCATTTTAAGAGTGGCAGGCTGCTAAGATTTACACAGCCTGTGCAAACAGCCAGAACACTTCAATGTACAAAAATCCTAAGTGATGATCTGGCTGTTGATTTCCAGCCATTATTCTTCAATACCTGCTCCCAACACAGAGAAATATAAAGATATGATTATATAAGAGCTAGGTTCCAACAAAGCCTCCTCTTACCAACCTGCAGCTTGCACACAGCTAAATGAACAAATTAAAGTGCATTATCTGTTCATTTTCCCATTACTGACTCAAATGCCATAAATTTAACACAGCAGCCCCACAGCAAGGCAGACAGCTTGATGAAAATGAAAAATTGCCAGAGTCAGAACAATGCCTGGGCACCTCACCTCTACTCGTTTAATATCTTCTTCCAGAACACTTAGCTCCTTCTGGATCTGCTCCAATTGCTGTGGATAAGAGAATGAGAGAAGTCTAAATCAATCTGCAATGCAGCATCAAGATAAATTACCAGGTTTTCCAGAGTGGTACCTGAACTATCTAAACTGGCATGCTACACAATTCAGAAGTCACTAGGCAGGAAGTTCATGCACGTAGCTTAACATAAATGTGCACAAAAACCACATTCAAGACCAAGCTGTTAACGTTAAACAAGAACATGAGGCACTTTGATATCAATCACAGAGACCCACATCATTCAAATGCTATTATGCTCCTCTAACATCTTTCACACAAAGTAGAACTGGCTTACAAACACTGAAAATAATTAGACAAAACAGAACCCACCATGAAAGACAGTGATCATTTCACCCTTCAGCAAAATCCAAGTTGTTTGGCTACAAGGGATTAACAGTATTTATCTTGCTGGCATTTTAAATTTGGTGATAAAGCTTTTGGATTGGCAAAAAACCATCTATGATGGCCACAGGGGGATCGGCTCCTGGCACCAAGCGAGTGCCATATGACATTTCTTTCAAGGGTGTGATACTTACACTAGTTTCCACCATAAACTTCAGTCAATTTAAGGGCTATCCCTGAATGGGTCAAAAAAGGACTTCCCCTCTCAACAGCCAACAACCCTTTTCCCTTTTTTTGTGTCATTAAGTAATACTTCTCAGGCCTTTCAATTACTTTTCTGTCAGTCAGCAACCTGGCTTTGCACATCTCCAGCAACTGTGAAGTCACAGACTTGACAGCTGTTTACCCCGAAAGGAGAGCCATCATCTACTTCCCAACTCTAATTCCCTCCCTCATTCCGCAGATTAAGTCCCATCCAAACACCCACAGAAATTACAGGCTTGAGCCTTGCAAGATTCAAACACTTCTCTAGGTGAGAGCTCCAAGCCTAAACAGGCAAAACTCAGCTCCCATGTGTCACTAAGACACACATCTAATGACTACATTGATAACTGGAAGTCCACCTGACTCTCCACAGCTCACAGTAAAAACCTAGACAACCAGCACTGTAGCCTGTGACCAGAAGCTGTTACCATGTCCACTGAAAGCTTAAGCACAATGCATTCTTTACAGGCAAGACAAATTTTTGTCATTTTGAATTTACAAGAGAACATTAAATTACCCAAGCCCAAAGTTAGTAGCATTGCAAGACATCTAACACTTAGCACGGCATATTCAAAAGAACATTTGATTAGTGCTTAAGCTTGACTCAAAGTGGCAAAGAGCCTTGCTCAAAACACACATTCACCTCTTAAGCTTCCACTGCTCATCAGCATTCCAAGTATTTCTGTGCTCTGCCTTAGGTAATCCACCACTTTACTTTTTCAATGTTAAAAGAAATAATAACAACTTGTCCTTGAAGACAGAAGAAAAGACTGCTGGGTCCACACCTACTTCTAATGTGGATACTTCTTCCTTGGAATAAGATGACATTGTACTTCTACCCTAATCTCTCCATTCTGAAGGTTTCAGTTTATATTTAATGTGAGTCACAGACAGCACATGTTTAACGATTTCAAACTAGACTGCCACAGATAATTTACAAACCACTACACCATAACAGATAATTCCATTTTCGCTTGCAAAGCCTACAAGCAAAAATAGCAGGTGGTGCTGCAGCTCCAAGATTAGTGGTAAAGTTAAACGATGCTTGCACAGCATGGGTCCTGCCTGCACTGAGCTCTAACAGACAAATACCATTAGTTGCCTACTTTCTTAAGTCCCATTTAAAAAGAAGTTAAGACACTAAGAAGTTCCAAAATTACAGCAAGGAAAGCTACAATGTACTGTCTCACAGCCAAACTGGAAGACTGAAGAATAATTGACAGTTCTTGCCACCACAAACAGGAGACCTTTTATAGGAAAAAGAGTAGGGACCTTTGTTGTCCAACTTTCACAGAGCCAAAAGATCAGGGACTTCATTTACTAACTCTTCCTTCCTTAAGCAATGCACCCACCATAAACTTAATAGCAAGCCTAAAAACTAGGCAAGTTCATGCTTACCTTCATGAATTCATAGAATCCTAAAATGGTTTGAGTTGGAAGGGACCTTAAAAGATCATCTAGTTCAAACCACCCTGCCAAGGGCAGGGACACCTTACACAGGACCAGGTTATTCAAGGCCTCATTAAACCTGGCCTTGAAAACCTCCAGGGAGGGAGCATCCTCAGCCTCCCAGGGCAACCTGTGTCAGTGTCCCATCTTCACTGTCAAGAATTTCTTCCTAATCGACAGTCTAAATCTCCCCCCTCCTCAAGCTTCAATCCATTTCCTCTCATCCTATCACCACAAGCTCTTGTAAAAGCCATTTTAGAAGAGCCTTCTCATACCATCAGCATCAAATGAGTTACTAATGCCTGTACCAAGATTTTTTTTTCAGTAGGTTGGCTCAACTGCTTCATGGTTTGGCTTTAATCTATCACAGACCTTAAATCAGTCCACATTCATTCCAATTAAACTTTGACAAATGAGACTACTGATTTATAATTGCCAGCCATTGAGAGACATTTAAAGAAAGCAGAATGAATTATAGTCCTTGCAGTAGGATCCAGATTTATGGGCCTTTAATTTGATTTTCTCTATGGTGGACACAGAAAGCAAGCCAAGTCCTGTCCCAATGATGGGCAAAATCACGCCTGTCAAACTTCAGATTACGTCAGCAAAAACACTTAGAATGAACACCAAAATACATGCCAAGATAAAAGCACACCCTGTTAACTTTCTTCAAACACTGATACCTGCCCAGAACTGACAGGACAAGGAAAAGCCTTCAATTCAGGAGTTAAACCTCCTCATTTCAACCCCACTGAACAAGCTACAGGAAGTATGTGTGTAATACTGTGGTCCCAAGTTACATCTACAAAAGAGTAAGAGACTTCAAAATAGCCTAATGCTTATGATCTCCAGAAAAGGGATTTCAGGGATTTGAGTCAAGATGTAGCAAATGCAGGCTTATATTAGTTTTTAGGTAACCTTTCAGATCCAAACCCCTTTCACAAGGCAGTCCTCCCTAAAACACTCTGGTTTGAGCCTGAAGTTATCTTATACACCCACACGAAGCGCTCTTCAAAGATAATCCTCAGCCCTGGACTGTGGATGAAAGGAAATTCCTTGCTTAGGGTTGCTCAGAGACAGGGACATCCCATCATATCCCTAAATTTAAACATGAGACTCTTGGGTGGAAATATTAATCTGAATTTACAAAATGCTGAATACGAGGTCATGGTCAGTCTGATTCCAGTTGGCTACCTACAAACAAGAGCAGCTGGGCACAGTGCTGAGGTTTCATCTTTGGGCTTCCTGTTTTTCCTGGACTGAGGGTCCCTCAGGAGGCAGTGACTTCACCCTTTGTGTTTGTAAAGCACAGACAAGAGCTGCTAACTGGATCTCTTAGTGTAAATTCTAGATGTTTGCAAATAACAAAGCTCAGCAGAGCCTCCCAGTGCCACAGAGGCAGCCTAGAAAAATGCAAGAGAGGAGGACTTGTACACCCTTGACCAACTGCCATCCTCATTCTAGGAAGAGCACGAAGAACAACACAAATTCTTTTCTAAAGAAAGATTGTGAAATTACCAACATTACTCCACTGAGCAGCTGAAACAGAGCATCTAGATTCACACTTTAAAAAGCTCATGAGTCACGCTACCTTCAATCACATACCTTCATGGCTCCAAGCCAGCTGTCACACTACACCATAAATCCAGACAAACTAAAGAGACTATGGCCAGAGGGAGCAGCTTTTTCCCCCTCAGGCACACAGAGCCATTGCACTGACCAGGACAGGGTAAACAGTATAATCAGTCCAGCTGTGAGGATAAATCATGTAGTCACTCTACTGTAGATAATCCCTTCATCACATCCCACAACTTCATCCATCCAGTGCAAGCAGAGGGCTTGGCAGCAGTTCCTGCTGCTGCTCTTCATCTCCTGAATCTCTTTCAGCCCCTGCTCACCGTCCCAGTTCATATTGATGGTGTATGCAGAAGGAAATGCATTTGCTGCATGGTCCTAACCCTCACACTGTAAGAGAGTGATTGCAATGGTGTTTGAGGGCCTGACCAGGCAGGCCAAGATCCAAAGTCCTGCTGAAGCACAGGCCCTTAAATAAAACCCTCCCAGAGAGGAGCTGTGTGGTGAGTTTCATGACCTGCCCTAGGTGATCCTGCTTTTGCAGGCTGCTTGGACTTGATCCTCAGAGGTCCCTTCCACCCCCTAACATTCTATGAGCACAGAGACCTACGGTACCATTCTGTATCATCTTTCAAACCAGGCTTGTATTGGAAGTCCTGTTATGCTATTCTCTTCACCCACCCTCCCCAAAGAGCCTGAACACTAGAATAATGGTGGAGGGAGCAAACACCCATAAGGAGGTTTAGATTGGATACTAGAAAAATTTCTTAACAAGAGTGGTCAGATAACTGGAACAGGCTGCCCAGGGAGGTGGTGGAGTCCTCATCCCTAAAAGTGTTCAGGAAACATGTGGACATAGCACTTCAGGACATGGTTTAGTGGCCACAGTGGTGTTAGGCTGATGGTTGGACTCAGAGGTCTTTTCCAACCAAAACAGTTTTACAATTGGATGGGTTTTGATCCTTTAACTCATCTAACAAACTTGAGTATCAGTAGCTGAAGGTACCCCATGAAATTAATTTCTTGGTGTAGGGTTCAGTACCTCAGTGGCAACTCTGCATTGAGCAAGGTCCATTTTTCCCCCTCTGTAAACCAGCTGGATGTCTTATCTGTCTGGGTTTTCCTTCCTTTATTGCTTTGGATACAGAGCCTGTTATAATGCAGAGGGCAAATATGATAAGGAAGTCATTTTCAGAGTGTAGAGAGACATTCAGCCTTTCCAATTAATTACAGATCTCACTTATTTTAAACAAAACACTTCACCGTTAAAAGTCTTTGCACAAAGTGCAAAAGTGCAAGGTTTCTTCCAGTATGAAGAAAAGAACACCAGAGCCTCTGCAAATTATTTCCATTGGTGAAAGAGGGCATCCAAGCCTTTTAGGGTCAGCAGCAGTCCATTTGTTACACATTTACCTACAGGGAATATTTATCCTCTCTGATCAATGCTTCTCCCAAATGGTAAATGTTTCCTTTTAATTGGGGAAGAGCTGGGAAAAAAGGTTTATGAACAACATCCTGGCTGAGTTGCTTCACACAATTCTAAGGGTAAGAAGGAGATGGCTGGCTGATCAAAAAATGTTTGTTAACTTGAGTTTTCCCCTCCATTAAAATCCTCCAGTTTGGGTTGCAGGAGTTACGCTCCAAAGGCTTATTGATAGGGTCTGATAGGAAAGCTGTTATGAAAGAAAATATCTGGGACAAGGAACAAAGCTGTCTAAACATTTAGATTAGCTGTCTTAGAGCTTATACACTGCTACATATGCTCCTTAGCTCCTCCTATTAGGTTGAGTCCTCTTTTTCTTTGGAAAGCTCTCTCCACTGCAGCAGGGAGTCAGCTATCATACACTGATGCTGCTCACACACTCCCTGTATCCTTACTATCACTGCACTCAGAGTTCACATCTCATTGAGTAGCTCAGAAATGCAAATAGATTTAAAACACCAGTTATTTAAGTGCAGTGGATAGGAAAGGGATTGCTACAGCTATATATTCACCTCAGGAGTCTTGGAATGTAATCAAGACTATGACAATGTAAGAGCATGACTGATTTCTAGTTCTGTCACCTTCCCTTGCTTATTCATTAGTTCATCCATGTGTGTACGCACAGAACAATAAGACCTGACAGATGAAGTGATTAACACAAGGTAATGACATCCCTGGAGAATTCATGCTTATAATTCCCTGCAATTATTCCACAATAACTAATAACTCCTCTTATTTTTAGTATTTAACATGCTCACAATGTGGAGTAAGTGAAGACAGGTGCATAGATACACGCGTTTGAGACTGAAAAGAATGATGATGGGTTTGAAATGCTGAGCAGGTACTCAGTGCTGCAAACCCAAGACACTTCAGGATTCCTTTTCTGTCCTAGGATGCTTACCAGCTAAAACCAGCCCTTGTGCATTAACAGACATGAAAGCAGCCTTGTTTGTTAGATATGAGAGAATTATTGGAAAGAAAAAGTTCACAAAACAGAAATGAAGTGGCAGCTGCCAAGGGAAATATGAATGCATCTAGGGAGTATCACCTGCATATTGCAGAGCTTAATTTGTGAGACTAATCATTAAACTCAGCATTCTCCTTCAGTAAGCAACAGTGCTACTTCCCAAAACTAGCACACACTCTCCATCAGGTAGCTGAGCTAACAATGTTCCAGGATACATTATACATACGATATTATACACACGACATTTGATGGCATTTAGCTGACAAGACAATTAGTAAAGGCCTCTTTTTAAAGTGACAAATCTAAAACCAGGAAGAACTTCTTTGTATTAACTGGTATTATCAGCTCTCAAAGCATTCAAGATGAAAGAACTGTGTGATAATTTCACAGTAAAGTTGAACTTGCTACAGTATTTATGCAACACAGCTAACTGCATTAAAACTCTGGCAAGAAAACACGAATTTTCAGGAGTCAGTGGCTGCTGTATTTCATTTCCTTCGGAAACAAATGAAAAAACCCCAAAGTCAAGTAATTCATTATTAAACTTGACCTTCTAGAAACTTTAGATCCTTGATTTCAGAGGAGACTATTGGATTAAAAAAAAAAGGAGCATGCATTCCTGTGCAGACACAGACAAGTAGGCAGCCATGCTAAGTATGCCCTAGGGACAACCACTGTGGATGATCGATACCTTTCTGCCCTTCAAAATTATCTGGTTTTTTTTGCAAAAGTATTTTCAGGCTACAGCCAGTTAGTTTTGATCTTTTTCAAAGTAAGAAAAAATTTTTCCATTGCTATTGCCAAAGATTTGGGTTTTTTTTTTCCCCCTACTGCCATAGGTCAAACAGAAAATGCATGCACTTGAAGAAAAAAGGACTTTCAAATACCTTTGTGGAAAAAAAAAAAACACCCCACCCATAATGCAGTAAATTTCAGCCGGAAAGATCAGTGTTCTGAAAAGTTATGAACACATCAGAACAGGATTTTTAGTAGAAACTTCTGCAGGTGCTGAACCTCACATTTATCTTCTAGAAAAATTATGAAAGTGGAAGAAAGAGGCATTTGTCAAAATACTTGACAGCAGCAATATTCTGAAATCCTAAGCACATGTCTTAAGATACAGTTTTCTTCTTGATCTAAACCCCATCCAATAGGCTCAAAAGTCATCATTTTAAGAAGGTGGGAGGAAGACACCACATAAAACTGAAGAGTGAATTAAGCAAGGAGGGTTGCAGGTGGTTAATTATACTCTGAACATGTTAGGAGCTATTATAGAGGTACATTAAAGCAATATTTGTATTAATAAAGTACCTGCTCACTAAGAACTTGCAGTGTATATTAAGTAAAACTTATTTATGAATATTAGTTATTCTTAATATGCCTCTTGGAAAAAAAAATCAAACAAAACTTACCAGGCAACATTATGTTCCTTTAAACATTTAAGCCAAAAATTTGAAAGAAGCACTCAGTCATACACAGAAGCAGTTTTTCACTTATAAGTTAAAGTTACAGCTATGGCTTAGTGAGTGAAATGGCAATTAGTCTGCAGCCATCTTTACTAGAAGATCAAGTTTGAATTAAGAAGTGGAAAGGTAATGTTCCCCATAATAATGCCTGCTCATATGACTCAGGCGTGTGCAAGGCATCATAGAAGTGCTCCAGAGTCCACACATGCTCCTTGGGTTCCATCCTTACTTCTTAGGTAGTCACTTGCAACGGCATAAAAAAACCACAATAAGCTTTGAAGTTCTGATAATCTTCCCCTACTTTATTGCATAGTCACTTAATATCCCCCTTCTCAGCTTCCAAACTAACACTTCAGGCCTTCTATAGTGTGATTCTATCTTCACCACAGGCATAACCCACATTCTTTCCCAAAGAGTATCTCTTCTATTATCCACACAGAAAAGTTCCTCTGGAAAATGGTACTTGTCACAAACTCCACAAGCTACATTTCCCTTTAGTCCTCTCACCTTGGGAGTTCTATAAAGCACACACCAACAAGTTTCATTTAGTCTATGGGTATAGTTTGATTGCTGAAGACAGACTTCAATATCTTTCTAAGCCTTTCCTACTGACTGGTCTCTATTTTCCATGCTTCTGTCCACTGGTTCTCATCGTTTATCCTTATCAGTGAAAGGACAGATAGCAAGTCTGACAAGTCCTTATTTCCCTCATAACAAACAGCAAAGCCAGACATTAACCACTACAGCAAGAACAGAACTGACAGGGCTGCACAAGAGTCTTCAGATGTGACAGTTCACACTGGAATATAAAGTTGGGTACAAACCAACATCTGAGGAAGGAACACAAGCATGGACAGAGAGGATCTGAAACAAGCTGTGTCCCAATAGGCTTCAAGATATTTCCAAAGCCATATCTGGAAGATCTGTTAAGTCCCTTTAGCCTTAAAACAGATGCTAACCTTGTAGATTATTAATAAAGCCACAGGCAGAGGTAGATGAGAAGGGAAAGGCTTCCCAGGTGCTGAAAATCCTAGTCACTGCTAGGATCCTAGTCACTGCTACAGCACATTAAAAAACAGAACCCATGCAATTTCTTTTCCCTTCATCCTTCCCACCGAGTGCACGCAAACTGAAGTAGGTGAGTTTCTGTGAGTTGTTCTAACTCAGTTTCAGAGGGAGAACAGAATGTCATCACTGACTTTATATTACTGTTCCAAGTACACTTGCATTTGATTCATCACAGGATTACTGCAGGAACAGCACCTAGCTAAGCTGCGTATGAACCTCCTGAAGCACCTATTTCCCAATTCACCTCCTAGACAAGGGCAGCATTACCAGGAAGCTTCCCCAATATCTCAATGGTCCCTTCAAGCTGCATCAAATCTTGATGGGAGGTGTTTAATGAGTGCTGTCAGACAATGGCCAGAGGCTGCATTACTTCTGCAGGGAAGATGAGTCAAGCTTTGACTCATGCTCTCTGCACAATTCTAAACACTGTGAATACAAGAAAATGAAACTAGGTATTTTGAAGATATGAAAGTTGCTTCTAAACTAAGCCACCAAAAATGTTACTTCTACCAGCATTCAAAAATGGAAAGCTAAGATCCCTCCAATGCTTCTGAGTAATGTTTGTGTCTTTGGTGCTGAAGCAAATGTTAACAGCAACACACTTCTCCATTTTTTCCAGCACTGAAAGATCAAAAAAAGTATGCTTCATACTGAAGAGTATGAATCAGAACTGGAGGCATGCCATTTTGTCTTCACTAATATATTTAGTACACTAGAGAATATCTTGGCTCTCTCATTTTCCTTCTGACATTCAGATACCCTAACAAAAAGGTGTTTTCATCACAGGCTGCTATGCCTAGCTGGTCTCATCCTCTACAAATACAACTTTATCTATGACTCAGTGTTCCCCCTTAGTTAGTTCCTTTCAATTATCCTCACTGATGATGGTCAGAAGGCCACGGATATCTGCTGGTGGAAAGACATTAGACACCTTGTTCTGGGATGACTATAAGCAGACCCTCAGTTGATTCTGGACAAGGCCTCTCACACCCTCTGCATGGTTTAGTTCAACCCTACAGTCACACTGTTGGCTCCTATGTTCTTCACTTCTCTTACCAAAAGCCATGAACTCCAAGAAAGCTTGTCGTCCTGCTATTTTCACAACTGTGTTTTCTAGGCTTCTGGGATATTTCTGTTATTGGGGCTTATGCATTGCATGCCATTTTAAGTCCCAAACCATGAAAGACTGATTACAGAATCCTCTCACATACCTCAAGACACTCATTTTGAAAGAAATACGGAAAGAGCAGAGAATATTTATTTTTCATGACACAGCATTAGTCAAGGCATTTGGTACAAGAAAATATTTGGGTGAGGCAACAATTTCACTCCATCTTCCCATTTTGCCATCACAGAAAAGTCATTTCAAAAATTGGATGTAAATTTACAGGGGGGGAATCTGTCTTCCCACTTGCTTCGCCCGTGTGAGACAAAAAAGGCAAGTGATTAAAAATTGAAGCTGTCGCATGTAAAGAGATGAATTTCCTTTCAAACCCATGTCCTCTGCTTGAGATTTCTCTAAACATGCCTTGCCTTTTTCTTCACAGAGATAAAGCCAGGCTAACACATCACTTAAATCAAAGTGAACTGCTAGAAAACAGCAGACAACACCTCACCCACTGAAACACAAAGCAAGTTACCTCTCGTTTGTTTCTCCTGGCAACTTTGAGAAACTCCATAAGGATCTGCAGTTGGGCAGCATGGGACTCCTGTAACACAGCAAATGAGGAAGTGTAACTCCTCCACATACATTGAGAGAAACATTCATTTTACAGAGAGACATCCACACTTAGCACAGAAACAGCTTTCATTTAGAGGTGGGGAAAAGAGCTAATTAAGGCAGTTTTAAGAACTTACTTTGCCTCACAGGTTTTAAGGTTTTCTTTGACTCATGACAGGTTTTTACATGAATTAGAAAACCCTGTAGCAGCTCATTCATGCACTACTGAAGACTAACTAAGAAGCTGAAATGCTTCACAGCTTTTTGGCCATTCCACCCCAAATTGGCTTGGGAATCCAGGTTCCTCTCAGACCCATCATCTACCTTGGAAAAATCATTAGCATCTGCTTCCTGATTAAGATACTAAAGCTTGAAGTCTTTATATAAAAGCCTCTCCCTGTAAAATTAACATTTGTGTTTATGTTAAAATAATAGAATTGTTTTGGTTGGAAAAGACCTTTAAGGTCATTGAGTCCAATCGTTACCCAGCCCCTCCAAGACTAGTGCTAAACCATGTCCCACAGCACTGCATCTTTTAAACACCTCCAGGGATGGGGACTTAGCCAGGCTTAATGCTCCCAGGGGAGCCTGTTCTAGTGTTTGAGAACCCTTTCAGTCAAGAAGTTTCTTCTAAATGTCAAACCAAAACCTGTCCTGGCACAACCTGAGTCCATTTCCCCTTGCCTTACCATTTGTTATCAAGGAGAAGAGACCAACAGCCACCTGGCTCCAACCACCCTCCAGGGAGCTGTAGAGAGTGAGGGGGTCTCCTCTAAGCCTCCTTTTTCCAAGGATTACCAATGAAGATTTCTCAGACAACAATAGTCACTGATGAAATTAAAATATCCCTTTCAATCTTGCAATAACAAGTCATTTACCCCAAGCACCAGCTCAGTATTTTCACCCAAACTGGCCAAGAAGAGGGCAAAACAAGCCGCCCAAGTGGAAAGAAAAACAGAACATGCATTCTAGCATTTATGTAGCCCTAATCCTACCCCAGCAGTGAGACTTATTTTCCCAATCTACAGAAATATTTGAGAGAACTGTGAACATACACTCAGAAAGGATCTGGACACAAGTCTATACAGAATCCATTGAAGGCAGATGAGAACAGCCAAGTAAAGAGATCAGAATGGAAGACTACTACTCAGACTATTTTCTTTCTCTATAATGAAAGTGAAGCAAGTAGAAAGGAAAAACATTTTTAAGTTGTTCTTCACAAGTCGGATGTGTTCTTGCTTAAGGTTTAGTGTCCTTACAAGATACTCCTGCTCTGAAGCATCCATACTCAGTCTTTGCTTGCCTTCCATATTTGTCACTAATGACAAAGGCTTGAGGAAAAAACATCCACCAGAGGTTTCAGTCTGAGATACTCCCACCATATCTTCACTGAACAACAGAAAGTTATCACCAACTCCCCATGCAATAAGGTAACAAAACAATTTTGCTAGTAGTTAAACATTTTCGGGTTACTGTCCTTCCATCAAAAGGACATAATGTAAACATTGATTCAGTGGGACTGAGTAACTATAAAAAATAAACCATTCCCCACACAACTTTTCCTCACCTGTTTTAAAGCACCATCAAAACCCACCTTCCCACCTGAAGTTCACTAGGCCAAATGTTGCAATCCAGTTTAATTTAGCAGGTCTGGCTCTTACAACAAGAAAGTGGTCACTTGAGACCACAGCATGGAATGCTCAGATATATGAGAACCATCCTAAACTGTAAGACAGCTAAATTATAGATACAGCTTGGTTTATATTGTATTGTTTCTCCCTCTAGTCTCATGAGACCCCACCTGGAGTAATGTGTCCAGCTCTTGAAACATGAAGGACATGGAACTGTTAAGAGTGGGTCCAGAGGAAGCCATAGAAATGATTGGAGGGCTGAAGTGCCTCTCCTATGAAGACAGGCTGAAGGAGTTGGGGTTGCTCAACCTGAAGGGAAGGCTCCAAGGAGACCTTCTTCATGCATTCCAGTATTTAAAAGGGGGCTACAGGAGAGCTTCAGAGAGACTTGGTAAGAGGACATGGAGTGACAGGACAAGGAGTAATGGCTTCAAACTGGAATCAGCTCAATTTAGATTACACATTAAGAAGAAATTAGTCATCACAAGGGTGGTGAGGCAACAGGAAGAGGTTGCACAGAGAAATTTTGGAGGCTCCAACCCTGAAAGCATTCAGTGTTGAATGGGGTTTGAGTAATCTGGTCTAGTGAAAGGTATTCCTGTCAATGGCAGAGGGGCTGGAACTAAATGATCTTTAAGGTCCCTTCTAACCCTTCTATGATTCTATCTATAGATCTTCAAGTCAGCCTCAAACACCACATGAACCTTCCTTTAGGCATTAAATATGTGAAGTCCTCAGGGATGGATGGCAGTCATCCAGGTTCTAACAGTTCCAGTTCAAGGTGTGATGTTCCACAGGTTCAAATTTATTTCTTAACCTATTTTGGACTTCCTCATCCTTATGACCAAGAAGGATCTGATATTTACTTGTGCAACAGTCAAACAGCAAACATCTTCCTGCACATGCCTCTGTTCTGCTATCCACATTCTCTTAAGACTTTTCCATTTCCCTTGTTTAGAAAACCCTGCCAGCAGCAACACTAGCAGCATGTTATGGGCATTAGCTGAAATATCAGTTTGCTACAAAAAGTCAGCAAGAAGGCAAACTTATCAACACCAAAATGCAAGAGAAAGCCCCAAGCAATTAGTTCACCAACAGAAATAAGTGTGAAAAGAAAAACCTGCTAACTAGATAACAGCGCTCATTAAAAATAAGACAAAAGAAACGTCTCACCGCTTCCAACTGCTTCTTCTTTTGCACCAGCAACTCCAGCATCAGGTTGACATTGGCCAGGTCAAGATTGTCTTGGTCAGTCCCCAACAAATCTTGAATTATCTGCCACCTGTGGCCATTCTAGAAAGAAAGCAAGAGATGTTACAGACAGTAAGTTTGGGCTATACCCAGCAAGAGATATTCAAAGCAGCATTGCAATATTCCATCCCTTGGTAAAATTCCATATCAATTTTCAGGAATTAGAATCCCCAACTCTCCTACATGCATAGGATACAGCTCTTCCATCCTGCTGGGGAACTGCTTATCTTATTTGGAAGATCCTTGTGCATTATAAGATAATAGCTGCTGCTGCTAGAAGAGATTATTTTGCAGCCACAATTATCTGATTTGTGCCCTAGTTTCTGAAAACATGCTTTTATGGAGAGTCAAAAAAGCAACCCATGCCTACCCAAGCTTAGTTGGGTTACATCTGAAATACAGATAAGTGGCAATACCTTCTAATTTTTTTGTAACAAGTAACAGGTAAAGCCTTCATGCTAAGTTTAAATAGAAGGTAGTATCACCTTGGGTTTTTCCCCCCTGTTCTCACCTCCCATGCTACTCCTCTTAAGAGTGTTTTCATGGGAAATGCAAGAGCAGGGAAGAAGCAGCTCATCAGGGTGATAATTCTCATTCAGCCTGTCAGAGCTAAGAATGACTCCTCAGAGAACCAGCAAACTACTACGCAGCCCTTTCTTCCCTACAGGCTGTTTGCTTTTCTTGTCAGTAAAAAGTGAAGAAAAAAGTTGTCTTTTAGCACAGGAAAAACTGAATAATAGGTTAAAGCCAATATAGCTTTACATCAAAAAGCCTTGGGAACCAACAGGAGCAGCTGAAACATCTTCAGGCCTTCTAAGACACAAAGCTGCCTCAAAAAATCCTGCCCTATAAAAGTGATGCCACTTTTATGTTAGAGACTATTTTATTAGCTCAAGATATTTAAATCTGCCAGAACTAGAAATGCCATCCAGTATAAAGCAGACACTGTCCCAGAGGCTCAAGTCCATTTGGACTGATTACATTAAAACTATATTTTCATATACATATAACACATCAAGAACACAGAACTTCTTACACAACTCTCAGCAGAACCTGTGGGAACCATGCAGGCAAAAATTGAACTTCAATCCAGAACAAACCAAAAAACATATGTAATTTTAAAGCAAGTCAAACATTAACATACTAATGTACTAGTTAACTGTACTACTGCTGAACTACTCAGGAAGCTCCAAAGATCATACAGGAGTAGGGGTTGGAAGGGACCTCTAAAAACAACCAAGTCCAATACCCTGCTACAGGAGGATCACCTAAGCCAGGTCACAAAGGAATGCATCCAGATGGGTCCTGAAAATCTCCAGAGAAGGAGATTTCAGAACCTCTCTGGGCAGCCTGTTCCAGTGCTCTGTCACCCTTAAAGAAGTTTTCCCTATGTTGAGATGCCTTAACAATTTACTAATGAGATAAATTCATGACCAAGAAACTATGTGTTTGCTGCAATGTATCTTGAATGACTTCTCTTCTTGGGTTACTTTTGGTATCAAGAGAACAGGTGTATCGAGGACCTAGTACATCAAGATTTGTCTTTTTAGAGATGTCAGTATATTTTATTTGCTGCCAAAAGGTAAACACATCATTGTTTAGGGCATAAAGTCATGTTAGACTCCCACTTACTGGTTGTTACCTAGCACAGGTGCATCTATGGGCACTTGAAACCAAGCATAGTTTATGAATATTTAATACTGAATGGGTATTTAATATTGTATATAAGAACATACTGCAAGCCAGCCAATGAAATCTTGAAGTATGCTCTTTGCTAAAGCTGCTGAAAACATTTGTTTCTGTAACATAGCCTCCAAATTAGTAACACTTCACTAGTGGTTTTTTTTTTTTAACTGATAAAGAGAGGCTCCACAGATGAAGTAAGGTTGCAAAGTAATATTAAATTACAGAAGTCAGACATAGCAAGACACATGCAAGCTTCCCAGTTAATAGCCTATATTCTGATGTGAACACCCAAAAGCACCCACAGCTGCTGCACGTTTTTTTCATGATCACACAGATCATGCTCCGATTCTTTGACATAGAGCTAGCCCTTAAGGATATCCAGGCAGTTTTACCGGGGACTAGAGTCGGAATACCAGTACTCAAACACATCCTTCTCCCTCTTGTGGTTGGTATTAGCCTTCCTCCAATTTCACTGTAGAGCACAGCTTCTCACACGTGACCAGACAAGCCCGTGGCACTTCTAATCATCCACTGCTCTCACTGTAGCTGTGATTTCCAACACTGAATGAAAATTATTACCTTTAAACAAGTGTGCTTCCACGGGTAGTTTCCCAGGTTATATTCAATACATCATACGACACTTAGCTATGATAACACAGCTTCTCTACACACAGAATGCCGGCAGGAAGAACCAGAGTTGTTAACAAGGTTGAAGGGATCTAGTGCCACTGATGCTGCTATTGCCTCATCAAGCGAGAGCATCAGCACAGCAGCATCATTTCTTCAGAATTAAGCCACATAATGACACAATTGCTGTACAAAACCATTAAATAAATATAAAGTAATAAAGTTGGAACATACGGTGCTACTCACTGAATGGTCCAATTTGAGTCTTTTCTCCTCAGATCTTTGCTTCTGTTTAAGAATAAGCTCATTGACTGAAAGACAAAGATGTCAAAAAAGAGATGGATTTACAAAACAAGTATGATTTACCTCAATATTTTTACTGTAGCTATTAATTCCATACAAAGCTAATTAAAACTGCTGTCTCCACTTCCCCCCCCCCCCATTTATTACTGGATTTTTTTTCTTTTGGTAAGGCATATAAAAATTATCTTGAAAAAAATCCCCAAACACAAAGCCTACATGTTCCCCAAATGGCTTTAATTCCTTTTTTCTAAGCACCATGATTCTTTGGCATAGTTTCCCAACTCAGAAGCAGAAGTCTATTGCAAAAGAGCATGAGGGGGATAACATTAGTTCATCTACTGCAGGCTGAAAACAAGCATGGCTGAACGGAGCAACTTTTTCCTTTAATCACAAAGGGCAGTTTCAAAAGATATTCTCGCAAGTTTTGTTTCACAATAATTTAGTGAATGGTGAAAGAAAGATTACAACCTTTTGCATCCACATATACAAGTTCCTCCCTCTCCAATGCAGACCTCAAACCCTTGAATGCAGGCATGCTGACAACATTCTTTGACCTAAAACAACCTCCAAAACCAGCCTCAGCTTCATCTGCAGCACAACACAGTTGGGACTAAATCAGGATGCCTGTTCCAGAGGCATTCCTTTGCTACTGTGGCTTTTAATCTATTTACTATTAAGTTGATACAATACAATACACCAGGTTGAAAGAGACCTTCAAGATCATCACATCCAACCCATCAACCAATCCAACCCACCTAAACAACTAAACCATGGCACCAAGCACCCCATCAAGTCTCCTCCTGAACACCTCCAATGAAGGTGACTCCACCACCTCCACGGGTAGCCGATTCCAAGGGGCAATCATTCTCTCTGTATAGAGCTTCTTCCCAACATCCAGCCTAAACCTGCCCTGGCACAGCCTGAGACTGTCCTCTTGTTCTCCCAGCACATGACATGAAGATTTCACTTCATTGACATTTAACACTCCAATGTGCTTCCTTTGTTTTGAACTGCATTTCCAGTCAGGAACAGCTCCCTCCTCTGTTTAAGCAGCACTCAATGAGGACTGTGTATAGTTACATGTGTGATTGTTTTCTGTGTCCAATTTACACATAAAGCACCTCACATGGACCTCGCTACAGCAGCCAAAACAGTACAATATGTAATTGAGCCTCCCTCCCTTCAGCATCCACACTCTGTAAACAAGGCATGTTCTTGATTATTAGGCAGACAACAGCATATGAAAACTAAAGTAAATAAATAGATTCAAATCTCTAGCCATCCAAAAAGAAATCTTTGGTCTGCTGTTTGCATGCTCAGAAAAGCAGCAAGTCAGTCTCACCACTAACTCATACAGAACTGCTGGAGGCAGTGGAGCAGTCATTTATACTATTAACCACTGTTTTTTTTTAGTGGAAACCACAGCTGATCAACAGGCTGTTGTGTGGATTCTATTTTTAATATCCAGAAGCTGGTTACTTATAGGATGCATTTTTAAGTACTCACCTTCCTGAACAACTATGATACTTTTCAAGTAAACAAGCCCAGAGCTCACCTAAGAAGTTGGGATAAAGATGATCTATGTTGTCCACAACATAGTTGCATTTGGGACACCTGTTATTGTCCTCCAAGCTCTGGTGAATACATTTGTAGCTGTTTAAAAACACAAAACAACAAGAAACAAAACAAGTGAGCAAAGGTGAAGGAACAAAACATCAGCACAGGGTAAATACTATCAACCCTAGATAAGGTGGGCTCTGTTGCCAGCTAATTGCTGCACTACCAATATCCTACAGTGAAGTAAAAAAAATGTTCCAGAACGTGCTGCAGCAGAAAGACAAAAAACTTTCTTGGCAAGGACTGCAAAAGCTATTTAAGTATTTCACTCTTATTTCCCTGAGGATTGTGGAAATGTGGATACTTCACCCACACTTCTGTCTCACATTCATACCCCTCTCCACAGATAGAGCTAATAAAGAAGCAACTCTTCTGGATCAACCAGCAAGTGACATTAAAAGCTATTATGCATCCTGGGTACTTGAGGAAACCCCTTTATGAACTCCTCACATTTCTCCCACCCCCAGCTGTTGTTCTCACCAGAGACTTCAGAAGTGCTCTCTGTTGAACTGTTTGAGGAACACAGTAACTACAATATGCACTTTAGCATCGGGCTTAAGCATCTCACTAAGAACTTAGATTGATGTCAACTGCTGGCAGAGCCATCATGTGATAACTACATTGTTCTAATTAAAGATAATGCAATGCTTCTCATCTTGGACTTCAAGAACTACAGATCACAGGGATGAAGCGTTACCACAGAGGACACAGTCAGCTGTTATCTTACCTGTTTCAGGCCAAAATGCTTCTAATAGTTAACAGAATGTGCTGCTTGAGGAAGTGCATTATGCTACTAAAAATATTTATTGTGAAAGGGAGGCAATTTATTTGTAGCTGACACTAAGAGTATAAAATACATGGGATGTATAATATACATGGGATATGAAACCGTCATGGTTCAACATTTATTCCAATCCCGAGGTGAGAGGAAGAGAAGCAGATAGCTTCACACCTATCCTTGGATGGTTCTTGTACTTCTTCATGAGACATTTGCTCCTCATGACAGCCAGAGATGACACACAAAAATAAGTTGCCCTTGGGCCAATTCAGTGAAAGCCCGAACCATAATCTCTCTTTAAAAGTCTAAGAGAAATGCCAACAACATTCAAGCCATCTAGAACTGTAGTCTTGCACAAAGGCAAGGAGGACCTCCCAGCACCAACACTCACTGCCAGGGTGGGATCAATAAGTTGACAAACTGTTCCAGCTCCAGGCACTAGATGCAACCAGCAGTTTACGACCATTTTATTTCAGCGTCGTTCTTCAAGGCAGGGACAGGAGGGAGAGAATTGCTAAAAACTCAGAAAAGGGATTCAGAGCAACATCAGTCCACACTTGCTGTTAGAGACAGACATGTGCAATACAAGCAGGAAAAAAAAAATCTTACCAGAAGCTGTGTCCACATTTAGTCATGTAGGCTTCTTCAATCATATCAAAACAGATAGGACTGGAAACAAAACAAAAGCAATAACAAATAAGCAGAAATATCATAGAATCAATAAGGTTGGCAAAGACCTCAAAGACATGTCTTTTTATGGTATAAAAAGAAGAAAAGCATTAAAAGCAGCCACCTAATCAGGCTTAGGTACTATCTTCTATTTGTCAAGTGACAGAAGACACACAAGTACAGCAGCAACCAGGCAGTACAGAGATCAAAAGGGCAATCAAGTTCTTTGAACTCAGTTTGTTACAATTACAAACCAGGTAGGTGTTCCCTCTTGAAGCCTTCCAGTTTCAAGCCACCCAAGTGAAGCCCAAGTGCCTTCAACAACCAAGGCTGCAGGTGAACATCCTAACCATCTGTGCTAGGTCTCAAATAGCCAGAAGGTATTTATAACAAACACCAAAATTAGTTCATCCTTCTTTTTTTCCCCAGCCAATAGCTATCTATAATTTAAAATAATGATCAGGCCATACAGAACAGAAATAATGATGTCACAAGAACTAATAAGCAAGAGAAGGTGCCAACATGGGGGTGGTGCTTGCAGAGCAGTGCTGAAGAACACCATGAAGGCACAGCACATTGAAGAGGGAATCAACAGTCAAGTATAGTGTTACAATGGCAAAGGAGAAGAGGAGAAAAGCAGAATATGGAAAACGGAGAAATACAAATGAAAACAAGAGCTTTACTTTGCTCAGCAACTAATATTTGCAAAAACTGCAGCCAGCTTCCTGGGAGGACAGGGAACTGCTTGAAAGAGCCCAGTGCAGAGCCACAAAGATGAAGGGAATGGAACATTTCCCTTACAAGGAAAGGCTGAGGAAGCCGGGTCTCTTCAGCCTGGAGGAGACTGAGGGGTGACCTCACTCATGTTCATAAAGATGCAAAAGGCAAGTGTCAGGAGGATTGAGCCAGGCTCTGCTCAGTGATGTCCAATGATAGGACAAGGGGCAATAGGTGCAAACTGGAACACAGGAGGTTCCCTGTGAACATAAGGAAAAACTCAGTCAGGATGACGGAGCACTGGAACAGCCTGCTCAGAGAGGCTGCGGTGTCTCCTTTGCTGAAAGCTTTCAAAACCTGCCTGGATGTGTTCCTGTGTGACCTACTCTATGTCATGCTGCTCTGGCATGGGGGTTGGACTGGGATGATCTTTCAAGGTCACTTCCAATCCCTAACACTGATTCTCTACATCAAAGGACCAAGCAGGGAGCTAAAGAAAAGGACATGCAAGCAAGAAGTGCTCCACAGAAACCTGACCAAGACAAGAGAGACAGGAATTGAAGGAGATGGGTAATGGAAGAAATCAGTCTCAGCATCAAGTGGCTAAGACATGTTTGAAAGGAAAATGAAACACAAATGAAAGCAGAGAGCTGCATTTAGCTTCTTGTGACTCCTCTGGCTGCTATCCCTGATAGCTGCTAAGATATTCTGTCACATACAAACTCCTCCTCAGGCCTTGGCTGGCTATCCAGTGAGACGCTGCGGACAGCAACATCACAATTCTGCACATAACACATGTATCAGCTGTGCCACAAGCTTCACCTCACTTGTAAGCCCCTGCAGACCTTGAAACCCTCTCCTCTCACTCCCACAAATCCATACCAATCTCAGTTCAGAGAGGTTTTCACCAGCATTTGTTTTCTTCAGAAACAGCCTCCCCCACCTTCTGCACACAAAGCAGTTCCCACAAAATGAGCTGTTAATAAACTGTTAGCTTTTGAAAAGCATAAATATTTTTGAATCCAAGATCAAAAACCCAGATCAGATTGCAATAAGCAATGTTTGGCTGAGCTGGGGAGGGAAGCACCTCAATTCTTCCCCTTGTTATCTCTCTCCTTCCACCATTTACTGTAGAGGATTTTTGTTACCCATTATGCACTCTATAGGAGAGAGGAAAACATCTCTTAAATACTTATTTTTTTTAAGCCCACAAGGGGGAAGTTGTGGCCTGTGTCAATGCAGTTCCCCTCTGAATCACCCAACTGGAAATCATGGAGGCCCTGAAAGTTCTGTCCAACCTAACACAGAAACTATGGTGTCAAATATTCCACCAAATCACCTGTATAAACACAACAACAGCAAATGATTCAAACCAGAATGAGCAAACTCTGAACTACTGAGCCACCTCAGATGAAGCCTCCAAAACTAATTAACATACTTGTCCTCATCCATTCTGACCCTTTTCTACACATCAGTTGTCTTGAGCAGCACCAGCTTCAGGAGTTCAAGTCATGGTTTCCCAGTTACTTAGTTTCAAGTTACTGCTTCGCCAGAACAAATTATGACCAAACTCAGCCAACAAAAGTGGATTAATAAGAGGAGAATTAGGCCTCTTCTGTACTCTATTAGCTGGCATTTAAAAGAGGAAATCAAAGAGTTGTGGTTTATGAGTGTCTTCAGCTGGTTTCTCCCCACCAGCAATGAAGAGTTTAACTACTTTGCCTTCTTCACCTTCTTTAGTCATGTTGTAAAACAGCCCCCCTCTCTATTATGCTGAAACCTGCTATTCCCCCATAGGACCTGATGTTTCCTTTCCAGCACGCTCCTAATGCCCTGCCTCCAAAAGTGCAGCAATCAACAAGGCTGTCATGCTCCTCTGTCTGCAACAGAACACCACAAACTACAGCCAGAAGAGGAAAATTACCTCCAAACATGACAGTCACCCAAGATCACTGTTCCCAAACTTATTCTTCATACCAGTTTGGCTGGAGAAGTGACAGAGCCAACACAGCTGAGAAGCAATCAGAGGCAGCAGATCTAGCCACTCAGTGCCAGGGTCATCGCTAACAGAGCCTGAAGTTTCCATTAAGGACTGTTTCCCTCAAAAAGCTCACTGATTTACAACTGGAACCAAGATTGATGTCTTTTAATACTCACTCAGGCCCAGCTGACTAACACTCAAAAGCTGCTATGCACCAGTTGTTTTGAGTTAATCTAACACGGAGTGAAGGTTAAGAAAGTAGTGGAGTGATGGGGACTTGATACATACTACAGCTGAAACTGAGTAGCACAGGTATGGTGAAATGAAGGCTTCTCTCTATGAGATAGTACTTACTCAGTCTTACGCAGCAGAGCCAGGTAAAAAGGATGGAAACTGCTTCAGCAAACCAGAAGTGTCACTAATCATTACCAGACATATCTTTACACTCAGTAGGAGCAGCTTTTTAGCCAGCACTGCAAAGGCTTGCCATGGTTTTGTCTAGAGGGTAGACCTCAAACATCTTTTAAGTAATTTTAACTAAGCTCATTCCTTTAAGTTTTGCCAGCTGTTTTCAAGAGTGCCACTGTCACCCTGCTGCTACCCACACACCTGGATGAAACTGACACACTACAATTCCAATATTTCAAATTCCCTTCTGTTTTGCTGCAAACAAAACTCAAGACAGTTTCTCCCTCCTCTAGGGTCTAAGCAGAGAGCAGGACTCGCTCCAGGCTCTGTCTACACAGATGATGGCCAGGTTAAAGATCACTGCCATTATGACCTAGTCAAAGGTCCAGATTATAAAGCCATTGTTGTACATCATATGCAAACAATTCACTGTGTTTTCAGTTTGTGATCTCTAGGGTCAATCTGCAATATTCCTTCCAGATCACAAACATGCCAACAACTGAACTCAGCCCATTCCTGGCATTAACAGGTAACCACCTGAGGAAAGAACTGGTTTTAAACACTCACGAACCTGCAAGTCCACCTATAAACGTGGCACACACCCCTCCCCACACCCAAGACAGTTGGGTGTACTTCTGTCAGTGTTCAACATCCACTCTTTCATGTGTTGTTATTGATGCCAGAGCTCAGCAATAGGCACTGGCATGAAGGAGCCACCAAAGACACAGCCTCCAGTAAGATCACCTCCATCCCAGGGGCAAAGCAGATAGTAACTGGTTTTAAAGTGATTTAGCCAACCACTAATTGGGAGAGCTAACATAAGGCCTAGGGAAACCACATGCAATTACACTGCTGGACACAAGAAAATCCTCTGATTAAAGGACTCCCTTTCAGATCCTCCTCAGGCAAGTGGAAAGAGGCTTGGCTACTGGAACAGCACAAACTCTACCTTTAAAGCCTACATCCTGTACTAAGAATTCTTCCCTTTTCTAATAAAGGTATCCAGTAAGTCAGGCTGATTGGCCTTCCTGACATTTCCAGGCAGAAGCTGATGCCTAGCACAAACTACACTTGGAAACTCCTGAGCATTCACTTGCTAAACATTTCACAACCCAGCCTAGCAACATATGCCAACATTTACATTAAAGCCTAGGCCTCACACTGCTGAGAGGGCATTTTCAGAAGACAGGCAGGGAGGTTGCACACATTAGCACTGTCTACCGGATTTCCACCTGCACCTTGATGTTCCAAACTCACCCAAACTTCTTTACTCTTTCCCACCTCCACCCTGGTACAGGCAGAATCTATCACTGAGTTTACACTTGCAGCTAAGAGGAGTTTGTAACCCATCTAAAGAGAAATTCTCAAAAGTTCCCTGCAGCTGTCAGCACTTGGAAGTGCCCTTACATTAAAAAAATAGCCTGTGGAAAACTTGTTTTTCACACAGATACCTAAAGCTTGTTCAAATCAATTATTTAAACCTGCACACACATGCATACACATCCCCCTGTCTTCTTGGGTGTCACTCAAAACTCCAGAGTTGCCCCTACAGCCCACAGAAATACCTAAGTAGTGAAGCACCCTGGTAAGTTACCTGGAATCACTGCCTGCTCTTAAAGCTTCTGCTCTGCACTTCTATATGCCTAATGGGGCTCTTGCAAATACCAAGAAAAAGGGGACAAGAAAAGACATCTTGCTCCAATTGCTACTCAGCTGATTTTATTTACTCTCTCACTTTCTCAGCCAGCAGCACTCCTCAATGAAAACAGCTAATTACATGTTTTCCTTGCAGCACATCCAATACTTACCTGCATTTAACAAAATAAGAAATTCAGCTTCTTGAACCATCTTAAAACACTTCAGTTAGCTTATAAATGTGTTATGGGTGCAGTTTCCCTTCAAACGCTCATTTCTACAACAGACAACAAAATGGGAAATGACAGCTGACTAGAAAGAGATGGCGAGAAATGGGCGCAGACCAGTACTGCCAGAGAATAACTACAGAGGGAAGAGAGGGGCACAGGCACTCACAACCAAGTCATCATCCATGACAAACAGCGATATAGCCATCTCCCACACCAAATGCCCTCAAACCCACCTAACATGGCCTACAGCTTTCAAAGCAGGACATCAGCTGTGCCCTCATCTCAATTCTGCTACTGAGCAAACAACTACTTACAGTAACAAGCACCAATTTTATTATTATTTAGTACTAGCAAGATACAGTTACTGTTTTGTTCTGCCAATAACTTTGAGTAGCTTCAAGTTCTCACTCACCTCAGCAGCAAGAGTTATTTCCCATCTCCTCTACTAGACAGTTTACAAAGCTGTAAAATTAAGTCTACAGTGTTTTGAGATAATGTCTGTCCTCTGGAGATACCAAACACCCAACCCTCACCCATAAGGCAGAGCTGTCAAAGTCATCTTGGAAGCTGTGCCCCATTTCTCTTCCTCTTTTTACTATTTCTTTCCAACAGCTCAGTCTCTTTCTAGTATCTCCTCATGGTTTGTCTCTCAGGTGCAAACACTTACCTCTACTTTCTGTTCTCACATTTTAGTGCATCCAACCAGCTATAAAAATCAAACCTACTCCTTATGGTAAGAGGTTTGAAACCTGTTCACAATGGGCTTTCTTTAGAACTGCAAATTACAAGCAATTCCCAAACCACTCATTGCAGAGGGCCTTGGTCTACCACTTCTGCTGAAAGGGTATTTCCAGTTACAGGCTGCAGCTTTGGCCAAATGTTAGGACAGCATCTGAGCTGCTTAGAGAAAAATCTTCATCCAGTCATCAGTGAAAGCTCCCACTCATCTGGTTGCTGCTCCAAAACAGCCAACTTTACTCTGCCCTGGTGAAACCACAACTGGAGCGTTGTGGAGTCTTCTCTAGACACCTTCAAGACCCACCTGGATCCATTCCTGTGTGACCTGCCCTAAGTGATCCTGCTTTGGCAGAGGGGTTAGACTTGGCAATGAACAGCCTGAGTGCAGTCTCGAGAAGTACTTGGGGGTGTCAGATGATGAAAAACTCAGTGTGAGTTGGCAATGGTCACTTGCAGCCCAGAAGGCAACCAAGTCCTGGACTGCATCAGAAGTGTGATTAGCAGGATAAGGGATTCACCCCTCTGCTCTCATGAGCCACCCCCACACCTGGAGCACTATGTCCAGTTCTGGTGCTCCCAGCACAAGGAGGACACCAAACTGCTGGAGCAGATCCAGAGGAGAGCCACAAAGATGATCAGAGGGATGGAGAACCTCCTTTATGAAGACAGGCTGAGAGAGTTGGGGCTGTTCAGTCTGGAGAAAAGGCAGCTCCTGGGAGACCACATAGCAGCATTACAGTATCTGAAGGGGGTTCAAGAAAGCCAGACCTTCTACAAGGGCTTGTTGGGATAGGATGAGAGGGAATGGGTTCAAGCTGGAAGAGGGAAGATTTAAACTGGATATTAGAAAGACATTCTGACAGTGAGGGTGGTGAGACACTGGAACAGGTTGCCCCAGGAAGTGGTGGATGTCCTTTCCCTGGAGGTGTTCAAGGCCAGATCAGATAAGGCCTGGAGCAACCTGCTCCAGTGGAAGGTGTCCCTGTCCATGGCAGGGGGATTGGAACTGGACGATCTTTAAGGTCCCTTCCAGCCCACACCATTCTATGAATCTCCAGAGGCCCTTTCCAACTCTTGTTATTCTGTGATTCTACAATTCAAACCCACACCAGTTTTGTTGCATCTATCCATCACCATGAGATTCCTCGGATTCCAATCCACAGGGGAACAAAATCCACCACTGGCTCCTCTTCCAGAGGTCAGAGCAGAGTGGTGCAAGGTCTCTGAAGGGCCACTTCACATGCTGGAGACCAGAGTCCCTCCGGCCCCTACTAAGGCCACACTACCCAGGACAACAGGCCATCTGCTTGCAATGTCAACACGTTACGAGGAAACACCTCGGGTTGTGGGCCCTGTCCCCTAAACTGCGCTGCTCCAAAGCCTATCCAAGGCGGAACCTGCTGGGAATAACTCGATCTTGCTTTAAAACAGAGAGGTTTTAAGCAGTGCTGCCATACAGGGCCAAAAAAGCAACCGGACAGCATCCAAGGTGGGGAAACCCCAAAGCCATGATATCTCGGGGGCAACGAGCCATGCCAACGCTTCTTCCCCCTCGGACAGCCACCGAGGTACCGCTGCCGGCCGCTCCGACCTCCCGCCGGTATTTTACATCCCCCGAAGCTTTCCGCCGGCATGGCGGCGCTCCCTCAGCCCGGTGCCGCTATCGCGATATATCGCACTCACCAAACGAAGTCGTTGCTCTTATCCTCGTAGGAGTTGATGAGCCCGTTGCAGAGCGGGGTGAGCAGCGGCCTCTTTCTGCTGCTGCCGCCGCCGCCCGCTCCGCTACCGCCGCTCCCCGCGGAGGAGCCGCCGCCGCCGCTACCGGGCCGCGCCGCCGCCGCCAGCCGGGCCAGCCCCGCTCCCGAGCCCGACACGGCGGCCGCCACCAGCACAGGCCGCGCCGCCGCGCTGCCCGATGAGGACGAACCCGGCGCCATGGCCGCCGAAGAAGAGGAGGAGGAGGAGGAAGAGGAAGAAGAGGAGGAGGCCGGGGTGGCAGCAGGCAGCGCGGTGGGGTGCGGCGGCGGCGGGCGGCTGCCCGACATGCCGAGGCCGGGCCGGGCGGAGTGGGGCCGAGGCTCCAGCGGCCTCAGCGCATCCCCGCGCGCGCGGCGCGCAGGAACAATAAAGTTCGTTCGAAGAAAAGAAAAGGGGAAGGTGGGGGGGGGGGGAAAAAAAGGGGAGGAAAAAAATCACACACAAAACACGCCCGCCCGCGCGTCCCGGCCCGGCGCTCGTTCAAGCTTTATTGACAGGCGCACAGCCCGCCGCGCATGCGCCGCCCGGCCCGGCCCGGGGCAGGGCTTCCCCGGGGCGGGGCGGCGCTGGGACCCCGGCCTGGCCTGGCCTGGCGTGGCTTCCGATCGTTGCCTCGGGCGTTGAGCTGTTCGGTGTCTGCAGGCGCTGCTCCAAGGCATCTCAGGCCGGGCACCTCGAGGTGCTGCGGAGCCCAGGCGGGAGGCTAGGCAGCGGGTTAGGAGCCATGTGACAGGGAGGGGGCTATGGGTCGGGAACCTTCCCTCCCTGCCTGATCTCTGCCCTACCTCTCTAACTTCCATGTCCGCCATCCCTGCTCTCTCTTCCCTTCTTCCCTCCCTGCCCTCCTTTCTTCCCTACCTTCTCTCCCTACCTTTTACGTTGTCCCCCTGCCTACCTTCCCTATTCCCTGCCCTCTCTCCCCCCTTCCCTGCCCGCTCTGGAGGAGCTGGTGGTGGCCAAATGGGACAAACGCGGCTCTTGCTATAAGTAAGGAGAATAAACTTCACAGAAAGAGTTCTTAAACACTGGAGCAGGCTGCCCAGGGAGGTAGTTGAACCCCATCCCTGGAGGTGTTTAAAATACGCAGAGAGGTGGTGCTGAGAGTTATGCTTATAGAGTTAGATAATGGTTTGACATGATGATCTTAAAGGTCTTTTCCAATCGGAATGATTCTGTAATTTCCGCCTGGTACGACACTGCATCCATGTATGACAGCGCTGAGGGGGAAGGAAGGCTGTGGGCTCCTCGGGGACTGTCCTTGGCTATTTTTCCATTCCTCAGTGGCACAAAGGCGTTCCATGAAGAAACAGGACTTGGATCTGCCTCCCAGGATGCTCTCTCTTGCAGTTGCTGCCTCAGGTGTTTTAGACAAAAAGAGGATAGATTGAGACAAGGTCTAAGGAAGAAATATTTTACACTGAGGCTGGTGAAACACTGTCCCAGGTTGCCCAGAGAGCTGGTAAATGCCCCATCTACATTCCAGCTCAGGTTGAATAGGGCCCTGAGCAACCTGATCTAGTTGAAGATGTCCCTTGGACTAGATGGGCTTTAGAGGTCCCTTTCAATACAAAATACTGGATGATTTTATGTATATCCCAGAAGAACAGCTCTGCACCTGCTGAGCTTTACCTTGACTATCAAACATTGTGCAGCTCTACAGAAAGGCATCCAGTAATGTGTTAACAGCATTGCTGGGCTTGAGCCAACTCTCTTCTATGCCTGGGTAAGTGGGAAACCCTCTAAGGAAGTCCATGGGATGCTCTTGTTTCCCTACAGCAGCCTATGGGTTTACAGACACAAGGGCAACTGCACAAGTTAATGAATAAATTGTTAATGTATTATACCCCAAAGATGTTTCAGATGTTAAGGGAAATGTTGCCTCCAGACCCAGACTTTCACAAGCCAAAAGGATGGGTTCACAAAACAGCACTTGCCAACTTTTCAGGTTCACCAACATGGTGCAGAGGTACCTGGTGTTCCCTTTCATTTCTCTTCCAACAACCTATAGAAACATATTGCCTGCTTTGTGATGAGTAACTGTATTGTCTGCAGTCAGCTTTACCTGTCTAGGGTTACAGAGGCAGCTGGTGAAACACCAGGGCATTCCCTGAGGATGGTAATCCTAAACTCAGGTATGGGAAAACGCCCAAAGAGATCACCTCTGCAGTACTCCTCCCAGTAGTGACAGCAGAGTGAGCTTTCACTGGGCTGTAAAACCAGTATGAGAGCTGGTAAAACTGGTCTGAGAGGAAAAAAAAAGGTGGCTTCAGGTAGGCAGTGTTAGTCAGGAGACCACTGGCATGCAGCAGGGTGAGAGGGACTAAGGATCACAAATGTCCCAAAGGGAGCACAGAGTAACACACCTCTTAATCTACTCTGGAGACGCTCTTGAAGGTGGAGAGCTGTGGCGACCTCTTCTTGACATCCCCTCTCAACTCTGCTTAAATACCCTTGGATATTTGCCTCTATGTATTTAACCCCAACGTTGATTAAAAAACTCAAGACAGTCAACAAGACCCCAGGGTCTCGCTGAGGAATGTTATTGTGGAAACCTGGATGGGTTTCCTGGATGGCCAGGAAATTCAGAGGCAGCCTCTCTTTGAGATCCAGGTCAGCAGTCTCACCTTTACAAGCTGACATCCACCATTGTAGTCACTCCCATTATTTAACACTTTGTTGCTCTTATTAAAAAGTTTTTGGGGTTCATTTTGGCCTTTTGTTTGTGGTTTGGTGGGGTTTTTTAGTTCTTGTATTCTCTGCTTCCTATAAATAGCCTTCTGAGTGGTCTCAAGACTAACTCCATAAAGATACTGAAACATACCAATTCCCCCCGTTTTCAGTGGGAGCTAAAAAGAGTCTAAATATCTAAAAAAGATACCTAAACACTGTTGGTGTCTGTGTGCGTAGTATTTCCTATTTCCAAGAGAAAGGAAAGCCCCATTTCCCTGTCTTCCAGAGGGATCAAAAGCTTTATGGATGAGTTTCTGCAATGAACTTTTAGATCTCATCTACATAGAATCATTTAGGTTGAAAAAGGTGTTTAAGGTCATGAAGTCCAACCATTAACCCAGCACTACCAAGTCACCACTAAACCATTTCCCTCATCACCACATTCAGAGGGCTTTTAAATACCTTCAGGGGACTCCACCGCTTCCCTGGACAGCCTGTTCCAGGGCTAGACAGCCCATTTAGAAAAGACATTGTTCAAATGTCCAAGGTAAAACTCCCCTGGTGGAACTTGAGGATATTTCTTCTAAACTTATCACTTATTCCTTGGGAGAAGAGACCGACCCTCACCTCACTCTAACCTCCTTTTCTTCAGAAAAGGCTCCACTCAGAAGGATTCCCCTCAGCTTCCTTTTCTTCAGGCTGGAAAATCCAAGTTCCTTCAACTGCTCCCCACAAGATTTGTACTATAGACCCTTCAACAGCTTCATTGACATTCTTTAGACACACTCCAGTACCTCAATGTTCTACTGAGGGACTCAAAACTGAACACGGTATTGGAGGTGTGGCTTCACCAGTGCTGATTGCAGGGGGACAATCACTGCCCTGGTCCTGCTGGCTATGCTGTTGCTGATACAGGCCAGGATGCTGTTGGCGTTCTTGGCCACGTGGGCCAAGATGCTTCTTGCATACTAAAATACTGGCTGGTCCTTGAAAAGTCTTGCTATTCTTCGGTTCCATTAGTGCCTGCGCTCCAAGGAGGAAACGTGACACTGCTAAAGCTGTTCAAGATCAAACATATGCCTACTGGACTTCACAACACTTCCACCCACAGGTCTGGTGGTGAGCATGATACCCAGCACCTTCAGCAGCAGAGAACCTATTCTCTAATACTTCAGATTTAGAATATCATCATGAATTCTTGAAGACCCTCAAGTAAAGACCTTTCCTTTCACTGCCCTAATGCATAATGAACAGCCTCTGGCTTCTGGAGACATTTCATTCCTGAAGATACCTCTCCTTACCAGTTCCACGATCGATGTATGCAGTCTAAAGGAAGATTATGCTATTTCCTGGAGATACCTGTGCATTTTACCAGGATAAAGGACATGGATAAAGTCTCCTGGTTTTAAAGTTCACTGTAGCTGGAGCAGTAGTGTGTCAGTTCCCTTCCAGTCCTTGTTATCAAGAAATGAGCTGCTAGGTATTAATTTGTTGCAGTCCAAGAATCGACAGCACTGTTGTTAGACTCCATGGCAGGAGTACAAGAATGAAACATGATAGAGCAGCTGGAAGAGGTTTTTCTCTGTCTGCTCCATGCTGCAGCATGCCAGATGCTTGCAGCACCTCGGGGCTGGGAACCCACATAGAAGCAGAACTTATGATGTGTTCAAGGGCACAGAGAGTCCTGATGTGGGACAACTGGACTCTCACATAGCTCTTTCTAGGGTCCTGTTCACATTCTAACCTGCCCCCAAAGAGTTTCTTATGTTTCCTCACTTAACCTGGGCATCCCTTTGTATTCCTCTGAAAGGAGGTATGTCTGTCTTCCTTCAAAGGCATGGGGAACACAGCAAGGCAAGCACCTCCTGGCCAAACAGTAAGAACAACCCATTCCTGAATGGCCTGAAACTTAGAATCACAGAATGGTAGTGGTTGGGAATGACCTCTGGAGACCATTTAGTCCAACCCCCATACTAAAGCAAGGTTACCCTGAGCAGGTTGCTCATGATCTTGATATCCAGGCAGGTCTGGAATCTCTCCAGAGAAGGAGACTCCACAACCTCTCTGGGCAGCCTGCTCCAGGACTCCAGCACCAGCACAGGAAAGAATTTTTTCCTCCAATTCAGATGGAACTTCCTGAGTTCCAGTTTGTGCCCATTGTCCTTTTGCTGGCCACAAAACTGGTATTTCTGACAGACATACATTTTGGCTGGCTGGCTGTAGGAATCTGCTCTGATTCTGTATTTTCTGCATTTTCCAGTCTCCAAAGCTGGTTACTCACTGTATCCTGAGCAGTGCAGTACCAGTTCTGATCCTGTGTGAGAAGGAATGATCCCCTAAACCTGACATTAAAGGAAGGAGCAGACAAGTGCTGCCTATAGATGGATGAACCTTATTACCAAAATATGTTCTGCTCTTCTGGGTACATAAATCCCACTTACAAGCCCCGAGTTTGTGACTTCTATGACTGCAGCTCCATTTGCCTGTGCAATAGGTAGTGGCAGCTGTGATGCCCAGTGGTATCAGAGGCACAGGACCCATTAAGGAGGCTCTGCATGGATCACTGTGCAAGGAGACTCAGACTTCTCCCATGCAGAATGAGCATGGGCCAGATGTTTGGGGGAAGTGACAGTCACCTCCTGGGGTCTTCTCATGACTGCTGGTGACTGATTAGGAAAATTACTTCTGCTTCTGTTTCTGAGCCCATTGCTAACACCTAATTTCCACTGGGTCTGTTAGTCTGTTCAGGAACGCAGAAACTCCTGCTAGGAACTGCCACCTTGGCTTGGGATTTGCTGCTCCAAAGGTCATTAGAGAGCTTTATTAATAATCATTGCCTTAACCTCCCAGCTAGCCAGTGACAGAAATGCCATTTCTCCCATTTTATAGCTGAGAAAAATGAAGCGTAGACAGATTCATCACCTGCTACAGAGTCAATGGGAACTCTTAATGCTCCATAAATCTGAAAATTAGGCTGTCAGCAACTTCTCCTAAAGCTAACCTGCAGCAAAGCTATCCAGGAGGTGCAGTCTCTACCCATCAGGTACTCTCCCTCCTCTCTTTACTGGGAGAAACCTGGGCATGGCTCTATGAATTTCAATTCCTGAGGTCAGACACAAAGACATGAGGATCTGGAGGGCATGGTCAGACAGGGGAAGAGAGCTCATCACTCCCTGCCTTCCACAGATATGTCCTCTGCAGGGCAGCAGAACCCACTTGGTGCTTACACAGGGGAGAGCCTCCGAGGAACGGGCATGATGCACTTAATGGCTGTGTTTTGACAGAGGGATAGGAACTAATTTCTCCTGTAGCAACTCAGGTACATAGAATAGAATCACAGAATCATTTAGGTTGGAAAAGACATTTAAGATCATTGAGTCCAACCATTCACTCAGCACTGCCAGGTCACCACTAAACCATGTCACAGAGCACCAAATCTACAGGGCTTTTCAATCCCTCCAGGGATGGGGACTCTACCACTGTCCTGGGCAGCCTGTTCTGGGGCTTGACAATCCTTTCTATGAAGAAATTTTCCCTAATGTCCAACCAAAGTCTCCTCTGGTGCAACCTGAGGCCATTTCCTCTTATCCTATCATTTGTTCCTTGGGAGAAGAGACCAACATCCACCTTGCTACAATCTCCTTTCAGGGAGTTGTAGAGAGCCAGAAGGTCTCCCTGAGCCATTCCCAGGCTAAACAACTCCAGTTCCCTCAGCTGCTCCTGGTAAGACTTGTGCTCCAGACTCTTCACCACCTTCATTGCCCTCCTCTGGACCGACTCCCGTTCCTCAATGTCTTCTTGTCTTCACAGAAAGAGTTGTTGGCCATTGGAATGTGCTGCCCAGGGAGGTGGTGGAGTCACCATCCCTGGAGGTGTTCAAAAAGGGATTGGATGTGGCACTTGAAGCCATGGTTTAGTAGTCATGAGGTGCTGGGTGACAGGTTGGACTTGATGATCTCTGAGGTCTTTTCCAACCTGATTGATTCTATGATTCTATAATTCTTGTACTGAGAGGCCCAAAACTGAGCACAGTCATGACCTCACCAATGTTGAGTATAGGGGAACAATGGGGGTCCTGCTGGCCATGCTATTTCTGATACAGGCCAGGATGCTGTTGACCTTCTTGGCCACCTGGGCACACTGCTGGTTCACATGCAGCTGCCTGTTAACCAACACTCCCAGTTCTTTTGCTACTGGGTATCTTTCCAGGCACTGTCCTCCAAGTTTGCAGCATTCATGTGGTTGTTGTGACTCAAGTGCAGAACCTGGCACTTGGCCTTGTTAAACCTTATCCCACTGGTATTGACCCACTGATCCAGCCTATCCAGATCACAGAATCACAGAATCACCAAGGTTGGAAGAGACCTTAAAGATCATCAAGTCCAACCCATGACCACAGACCTCATGACTAAACCATGGATCCCTCTGGAGATCCTTTCTATCCTCCAGCAGATCAACACTCCTGCCTCATTTGGTGTCATCTGCAAATGTACCGAGGGTGCATTTAATCCCCTCATTCACATCACTGAAAAAGACATTAAAGAGAACTGGGCCCAGTACTGACCCCTGGGGAGCACCACATGTGACCAGTCACCAGCTGGAGTTAACCCCATTCCCTATAACTCTTTGGGCCCAGCCATCCAGCCACATGATGACATGTCTGGTCATCAACTGAAATGTGACTGTGAAGGAATATTTGGTTATTAGAACATACAATTTAGGGTAGCTCAGGCTGCTTGGCATCTGAGTACAGCAGGGACTGAGGGAGACCAAGGTGGGGTTTGTTTTTGATTTTAATTTCTAGTTTAATAGTGTTGGAGCAGGTAGTGCTAGGAGGGAAGATGCTTAGTGACATCTATTAGAGTTAAGATTATATAGAGCCCTTTTAAAACAGAAAAAAGAAAAAGTTTTTTTTCCTAATGCTTTATAACATCACCTTTGCTCCTCACAGATGGAATTCTTTGCATCAGCCTCAGGCTGACTCCAAGTTGGTGTGGAGATTTTTGAGCAAAAATGGTTTACCCATTCTTGGAAATGAAGAATCAGCAGAATAAAGTATTGACATTTAGTGCTTCATTTAAAATGCTCTGCTCTTTTAAAGCCGAAAACCCAAGAGAGGGTAACTGGGATAAGTGTCATCTTTCCACTGCAAGCTATATTGTTCGGGTCTTGTGAGGAAGTGTTTGACTTGATTGAACTAAAGTGAGGTTAAAATAATCTGGTGACTCTTCTTTAATACTGAAATACTGTCTCCAAGCTTTCCAGTGACCCAAAGAGAAATGTCCAGGCAGTTGCCATTTCCACGTGTATGCACTGGGGCAAGGCTACAGAGGAGCCTGCCTTCGTTTCTGACCTACACTAGTAGAAAGACCTGACTCGCTGCTCAGAATGATGAAATTCCCTTTACACAGGAAAGTCAAAAGATACCATCTTGTTATTAAACACCACACCATAATACGTGTGCCCAGGGGCAGAGCGAAGGCTCCCTTATGCTCTGAATGTCTTTGACCTTGTATTCCAAGAGTGGCAAATATTAGCTAAACCCTCTGCTCAGCCTAAGCAAAGCTAGAAGTGTCTCCTCTACCACACAGGTTTGGCCCACCCCTGTTCGTGCAACCCCGGGTCCATATCAGGATACTGCAGCACTGCTGAAGCTTGCTGGCTCTCTCACAGTGCAGTGATGAGGCTCAGCCATTCTTTACCTGGTCTGCCTGGGCTCACAGGTACCCCCAAACCATCCAAACTCAGACACATGGTCCCTTCCAACCCTGACTGATACTGTGATACATGAACATGGAGGGGAGCAAGGTCCTTGCTTAGTGCCTGCTTTGGAAGCATATTCTTGTGAAGAGCAAGGAACTCACAGCCCTGTCACTGCAGAGGTGAGCCCTAGGGTTTGACCTTCAGTAGCAAACAGAGGCAGGAAAAGGGAAGGTAGAGGGCAGTGTAAAGCTCTGCCCCTACATGCAGCATCATGACAGCTGCCAGGACCCTAGAGGAAACAAAAAAGGCTTGATTGCCCCAAGCAGCCTCATTTAGGACCTCCAACTAAGCATCCTCTGGCCATTGTCCCAGGAGCTGTATGTAAGGCTAGGCCTGGGCTTCTCCCCATGTTTGGGATGTGATACAGTGCTAGCTATCCCTAGTTCTACGTGACCTGGTGCCTGTTCTGTAGGTAGATGGCCTTCAGTCCTGCTTCGTCTGCTGTTCCCAGAGGGACCTAGGACCTGTGTCCTTTACTGTGTTTGGGAGTGCTGGACCCTGTTCCCAGCACCCAGCTCTGCCTGCTGTGTTCAGGTCCCATGGGGCTGCACTCATGCTGGTGAGTGCCCTGCTGTGCTTGGGATTATCCTTGGCCTCTGGCTTGTTCTCCATAGACAGCCCTGTTCCTGCTGCTTACTGATGCTACAGATGTGGCTTTGCCCTGGCTGCTTCCCCTACCTGTTTTCTCTTTGCTAAGCTGGGTAGATAGTAGGTCTGCAAAAAAAACAGCTCTGTGATTTGGGTGAGCTGGTGGAAGGCTAGCAAAAGCTGCTGGGTTTCTCTCCTGTTCCCTGGCTTCTTTTCTAAACTAGGGGTCTAAAAGGCTTTCTGTGATGCTGCTTCCTTCGAGATGCTGCAGCATCCCTGCAGTGCTTTGCTTGTTCTCCACCAGGTGATGTCCCCCCAGCCCTGCTTGAAGCAAGGCACAACTTGGACTGTCATGTCCAAAGGGGTGTCCTGGAGAAACTGCCCTCCCTAGCACAGCCTTCAGCCCGGGAAATGAGGCTGTCTTCATCGCAGCAGTACTCTGCAATGTTTTATTAACATCAGGGGACTCAGCTGGGGCTGAGGCAGCCTCTGCTCCCCCAGGGGAGAGGATGGGTTTGGGAGAGGTCTGCTTCCTCTCACTACCAGCGCTTACCATCAGAGGGCAAGCTCGGCCAAGGCGAAGACGCTCCGTACCCAGTGACTGCAGTCTGCCGCTTCCCAGGCCCATCTTTGCCGGGGCTGACAAGGTAATGACAGGTAATGACAAAGGAGAGGGCGGCCGTTTACCTTCCCTCTCGCAGGGGACAGATTCAGCTTCCCATCTCTGCCTGCTACCAGAAAGGGCTCTTTTTCCTGCTTCCCCCAGGAGCAAATCCCACCTTGCAGTGAGGAGCAAGGATGCTGCAGTCAGCTGCCGTCCGCTGCAAGGCATAGATTGATAGAATGGTCTAGGCTGGAAGGGGCCTTAAAGATCATATAGTTTCAACCCCCCTGCCTTGGCCAGGGACACCTTCCACTAGAGCAGGTTGCTCAAGGCCTTGTCCAACCTGGCCTTGAACATGTACAGG
The DNA here is from genome assembly GCA_033816785.1 of Picus viridis. Taxonomy (NCBI): domain Eukaryota; kingdom Metazoa; phylum Chordata; class Aves; order Piciformes; family Picidae; genus Picus; species Picus viridis. Next base: position 26,319,714 of record CM066588.1, read on the forward strand.
GAGGGAGCATGCCCAGCCTCCCTGGACAACCTGTTCCAGCCCCACTGCAAGGAATTTCTTCCTTATTCCAGTCTAAATTTGCCTTATTCCTTCCTTATTGCAGTCTAAATTTGCCCTCCTTGAGCCTAAATCTCATCCTATCACTACATAACCTTGTAAAAAGTCCCTTTCTGGCTTTCCTGCAGCCCGCTTCAGGTACTTGAAGACTTCTCCAGGCTGAACAGACCCAACTCTCTCAGCCTGTCTTCAGAGAGGAAGGGCTCCAGCCCTTTGGTCATCTTCATGACCCACCTCTGGACCTGCTCCAACAGTTCTGTGTCTTGTGTTGGGGCCCCCAGAACTGGACACAGTACTTCAGGTGGGGTCTCACGAGAGGGGAGTAGAGGGGCAGAATCATGTCTTTTGTCCTGCTGATCACAAAACGATGCTTTGAGCTCCATGTCAGGTCAGTTCAGTACAAAAAAAGATTCCCAGACAGCAGCAGGTTTGTGCTTTAGTGTCCCAAATATAACATCCCCTAGTGCCTCCTTCAGCATAAACTGTCTTTATGGCTGAGAATAGACTTTAAGCAACACTTGGAAAAGCTGTGCTGGCTGGTGCTTGTTTTTCTGCTCAGCATCTTGCTGCTCTCCAGAGCCACCAGTGAGTATGGCTACACAGTGCCAGCAAAACAAGTGGCATTAAGATGACTTCTTTGGGATTGGTGCCTCCCAACTGCTTCAGATGCATCCTGCAGGAGCAAAGAAAACTGCTTTATACTACTGCAGTTCTGGCCTCTTCCAGGAGCTCCATGTGCTGGCATGTGGTCCTTTGCTGCCAACCCAAGACCCTCTGTGCTTCCCAGGGCATTTGGTGAGGATTTACATCTTGCCAGCTCCCCTCCTTGCCGATGAATCTCAGGCTTAATCCACACCCCCTCGTTGGCCAGAGTCTTCCTTTAAAAAGCCTGAGGCTGGAGAGCTTTTCAGAGGGGAATAATGAACCAGACGCTTTCCCGGTGTCTCTCTTTGTTTTTAGAGCCGTGGGTCTCCCCTGAGGACAGAGAGCCCTTTGTACTACAGGGGGTCCCCTTACAAAAGGGGGCTTGTGAACAGAGCATCCTCCCGTTGGGTATCACATCAAACTGGGGTTGTTTTCCCACCTGCCCTCCTAGCGTAAAAGCCCTTTCTGCGTGCGGGGGGACCGAGCCAATATCTTTAACCTTGGAGATGCACGATGCGTGTATATAGGATCCCTTGGTGCCATCCTGCTGCCCACCCTCTGTCTAGCTGAAGGGTAAATGAAGGGTTAACCTGGTTGTCATCTCTTCTGCCCAGCTGATATTTGGAGTGAAGCCACATTTCATTCTCTAGATGGCCAGTAATTGAATAAACTCTGAGTCTCGAGTGAATTTAAAACCAAGACAGGAGCTCTCCCCACCAGAAGTCGATACGTTTTCTCTAGCAGGGAGGGTTTTTTTTTATCCTGGGGTTAATGCCACAGCCTCCTCTTCCAGGGAATGAGGGCATGTTTCTGAGCTGTTGGCTTTTGCCTGTTATGTGGCTTTAAATTTAGGTATCTCTGCATAAAGGAGGATCCTATTTCTGTTCCTTGCTGAGGGAGAAATCGCAGATTCACAGAATGCATTGGGTTGGAAGGGACCCTCAAGGGTTATCTTGCCCAAACCCCCTGAAGCCAGCAGGGACATCTCCAATCAGATCAGGCTGCTCACAGCACCATCAAGTTTGACCTTGAATGTCTTCAGGGATGGGGCCTCAACCATATCCTTGGACAACCTGTTCCAGTGTCTCACCACTTTCATTGTAAAGTGCTTAGTCCTAATGTCCAATCTAAATCTACCCTGCTCCAATTTCCAACTATTGTCCCTTGTCCTATTGCTACAATCCCTTCTAAACAGTCCCTCCCCAGCCTCCCTGTAGGTCCCCTTCAGATATTGAAATGTAGCTATAAGGTCTCCCCAGAATCTTCCCTTCTTCAGGCTGAACAGCCCCAACTCTCTCAGCCTGTCTCCGTAAGAGAGGTGCTCCAGTCCCCTGATGATCTTTGTGGCCCTACTCTGGACCCTCTCTGTCAGGTCTATGTTCCTCGTGTTGAGAACCCCAGAGCTGGACACAATACTTCAGGTGAGGTCTCACCAGAGCAGAGTGGCAGAATCACCTCTTTCCACCTGCTGGCCATGCTTCTTTTGAGGCATCCCAGGATGTGATAGTTCTTCCAGGCTGCAAGTGCACACTGTTGGTTTGTGTCTAGCTTGTACCCATCAGTACCCCACGTCCTTTTCTGCAGGGCTGCTCTCAATCTCATCATCCCCCAGCCTAGGTCGATAATGAGTAGTTCCCTGACCTAGGTGCAGTACCTTGCACTTTGCCTTATTGAACCACATGAGATTCTCCTTAGCTCCCATCCCCAGCCTCTCTGGGTTCTTCTTGACATCCTGCCCTTCAGTCTTATCAACTGCACCACTCAATTTGGTATCATCTGCAGTCTTGCTGAGGGCAAAATCCAGGGCTACATCTCAAATGGTCTTAAAATCACCATGCCTTGAGCCAGATGCTGATGGTTTGGTGTTGTGCAGGATCTTTGCCTGAGGAAAGAAAGGGAGAGCACTGCACATACTGCCCAGGTGCCTGGCTCTGCTTAGATCAGACGGCAGAAAGCAATGTCATGTAGCTAATTAACATCTTGCTAATTAAATATTGAGTGCTCCTCATGCTCCCTCACAATAAATCACTCAGTTTCAGGTGGCAAATTCTCTCGCTGTCACTTAATACATGGCTACACAGTGGACCTAAAGAAAGCTGTCTCCTGCCAAGTTGAGACTGGTGATTTATTGAGCTGCTCAAAATGTATTTGCTTTGGTCCTTCTTTGCATTCGCTTTTTACAGATACTCAAATAAATGCCTTTGAGCCTGAGAAGCCAGCAGCTTTGGGGCACGTGCTGGTTTTGCAAACAGGGCCAGTAACACCCACCAGAGAGGTTGTAGGACCTCGGGGCTATGTGGTGGGCAGTCAGGGATGCTCCATTGCAGCCTGTGCCCCATCAGAAGCACCTGGCACTGCTGCTGCTTCAAACCTCACTGAACACAATAATTGCATGGAGCTGTTTGCTGTCAATCTGCTGTCTGCACGTTATTAATGGGAGAGATGGAGTGAATAATTAGGACTAATGACTAAATTAGAGAAAGTTGTCATCTATTCATGAGCAGTTTGCAGAGAGAGACAGTGTTCAGCAATTAAAGGTAGGCAAAAATTATTCCCTCCTCTTTGCAAACATGCTCTCCATTATGCAAATACATAAACACCCACACCTGGCCCAGGGGTGAAGTTTCAGCTTCCCCCAGCCTTGTTGTGGTGCTTAAACTGGTGTGATGTAGTTGCCGGAGGTGCTGAGGATCCCCTGCCCCATTCCAGGCTTCGGAGCTGGTTGTCTTTAGGAAAGCGAGAGTATCTATCTAAAGCCTAAATTGTGGTCTGAGCATCATACAATGGTTTGGATTGGAATGGATTTTAGTAAGTCATCTAGTTCCAAACCTCCTACAACAAGTGGGTACATCTTCCACCAGATCAGGTTGATCAAAGGCCCATTCAACCTGGCTTTGGATGCTTCCAGGGATGGGGTATCCACAACGTCTATGGAAAACCTGTGCCAGTGCCTCACCACTCTCACAGTGAAAAATTTCTTCCTGGTATCTACCTTCTTTTAGTTTAAAGCTGTTGCCCTGGTAAAAAGTTTCCATTTTTTAATACAAGTTCCCTTTATAGATTCAAAGGCCTCAAAATCTCCCTGAAGCCACCTCTGGCTAAACAACCCAAACTCTCTCATACTTTCTTCAGAGGAAAGGTGCTCCAGCAGTTAGGTTGTTGTGATGACACTCTAACAAGTCCATGTCTTGTACAGTGAACACCAGAGGTGGATTCTCACCAAAGTGGAGCATCACCTCTGTGGACTCCTGGTCATGCTGCTGGTGGATCGGCCAAGACACAATTTGGTTTCTGGGCTGGAAGTGCATATTGCTGGCTCCTGTCCAGTTTGTCACCCACTGGTTTGCCCAGGTTCTTCCGTTCTTCTCTGTGAGGCAGTTCTCAACTGCAGAATTTGGCCTTCTGTTTTGGACACTGACAATCAGTTTGTGGAGCTGGAAGAAACGTTCTTGTTTTCAACTGCCTCAAATGGTGAAAGCTTAACATGAAGGTGGGAAAAATAACCAGCATGGGGAGACTGGGTGGCTGGGGTGGTTTTGCCAAAAGCAAAGGCAGCTGAGGGGAAGGTAGAGAAACAGTCTCCAAATGCACTCAGATCTGCCAGAGAGAGAATAAACTGCCTCTGGAGGAAAAGGCAAGGAGTGCTTGGTTTCAACTGCAGCAAAAGAGTTAGGAAGACCTGAGGAAACTCACTTCTGACAGGGGTGAAAAAAAGTGAAGCAGTAGGAAATGTTGTCCCCTTTGGCATCTCTGGAGGGAATGCCAAGTGAGGTCATCCCATAAACTGGTATGCCCTGCCAGTTCGTCTCTTACCACTTTAAAGGTGCTTTGCCCCTTTCTCCATGTGGAGGATAATGTTTGGAAGTGGATCTTGGTGATGAGGACGTTCGGAAAGCTAAGGAGACTTGGAAAGGTGCAGGTGGGTACTGAGGGGCAGGATTCACTTCAGCTAGCTTCAGCCATCCAAAAGCTACTTGCTGCAGCAAAAGCTGTTGTCCAAGATCCCTTGATAGCCAAAAGACTGAATGAGCAGCTCTCTGAGAGGGATTCATTTCATCACAGCCAGTTGCCTTGGATTCCTGAGATCAATCAACCTTTGAATGGAACTCTTGCTCGTTGTTCACTCACCAGAGAGAATCCTAGATGATTTCTTGCTATAGACAACCGAGCAAACCAAGCTACATTACCAGTGTTTGGTGGGAGATGAGATGAATTCAACCAGAATGCTACAGAAATTTTCCATGGAATTCTCCAGGCAAGGTCAGGAACCCAGGGGTCTGCTGAACCTGTACAATCCCTCTCTAGACTACCTGGGGCTGACTGATGTCCATACATCACCCCTCATACATGCTTCTCAACCACACTGCCCACAAACCCATTTCTGTTGAGTCTGGCTTTCACCAAGCCTGGGGAACTGCTGAAAGATGCCATTCCACAAAAGTTCACTTCAAACATTTGTATCTGCTTCCAGGCAGGAACTGTACTTGAGGTACTCACTATCCCAAGAACTCTCGAGCCAACTAATTTTCTGGTGGGAAAGCCTGCCAGTGTGTTGAAGGCTGAGGGGAATTCTGTGGAACACATTCAGAAAGCAAATGATTGATTCATCATCATCAGTGGTAGAGAACTGATTCCAGGAATTCTGTGTGTGCCAAGACAGAGCCTGTCGAAGCCAGTGAAAAGGCATCCTTGGATTTGGGTCATCACTCCACGTAGGGAAAGGCACGGAGGCCCTGGTACAGGAGAGCTTAACTTCCAGCACCTGCTCAAGACTAATTAGCCTCCGTTAACGTCAGTGGAGATAAAATTAAACGCGAAGTCAAGATTTTGGATAAGAGGACTTCATATCCTGGAGGCTTACGTGGACAAGAAGGTCAGGACAAAGAGCTGGGGCGTTCGATAGTGAGGAATCTAATCAGGGAGCTCCTGCGTAAGCCGCTGTGTGAATCAGGGAATAATTTGGGATAGCAGACACATGTCTGAGTAATTCCTGACCTACCGGCAGACGATTCACGCAGGCAGGCAGCGTCCATCAGTGACGTTATTCTTCACAGAGATCTTCTTGGGATGCTTGTAGGCCTGCGGGTGGCTCCGCCTTGGTGGGGGTTTGCTGAGGGAGAGTCTGGGAGCAGCTGGAGGAAACCGTGAAATGTGTTTCTGCATGCAGGCAGAGCTGGTTCTTCACCTACCAGTGGTCCAAGAGCCCTGGTGCAATAGGTGCTTTGGGCAAATTTGGGCGATTTCCAGGCTTTTCACAGATTCACAGATTGCATTGGGTTGGAAGGGACCCTCAAAAATCATCTTCTCCAACCTCTCTGAAGTGGGCAGGGACACCTCCAACTCCATCAGGCTGCCCATGGCCACACTGAGTCTGATCTTAAGTGTCTCCAGGGATGGGTCCTCAACCACATCCCTGGGTAGCCTGTTCCAGGACTTTATCACTCTCATTGTACAGAACCTCCTCCGTGTGCCCAACTTAAATCTACCCTGCTCCAGAAAGGGGATCAAGTTGACATGTAGTGGGCATTGCTGTGGACAATTTATCCCATCCATGCTCCACTGCACACCTCCCATGTAACCTTGTTAGATATCCTTCACAACCTACTTCCCCACCTGAAACATCAATACATGTCTCTGCTTTCAGCTCTCAACATGGTCTGTGAGATCCATCAACTGTATTTTGGGGTTCACCAAGAGTCATCATGAAACAGTCTTCACCTCAAATACAGAAAAATCCTCCTTAGAACTCTAAAACTGTGACTTAAAATATGACTCAACCTGAAAGAAACTAGGCTTCATCATCTTCGTTCATCACAAACCAGCTAGTTTTCCAACAGCTGAATACCTACCTCCACATTGTGACAAATTGTCTGGGCATAAAGTACCTGCCTCACCTCTCCAGCCTGGACAAACACCAATGCTATGGCACTGTAGCTGTATCTACAGCAAGACGGTGGTTTGTCATGCTGTATCTGAGATATTATATCAGACAGGGAGTTTGAGCCCTGTGGGAGCTTCCTTTGGTTTCACCATACCTCTGCTTGTCTTCATGGACCAGGTGACTCCAGGAAGTGCCAGATGCCCCAGAAGCAAGAGGTCAAAAAAATGGTTGGGGTTGGAAAAGACCTCTAGAGATCATTGAGTCAAATCCCCCTGCCAAAGCAGGATCACTGAGGGCAGGCCATATAGGAACACACCCCTGAGAGATGTGGTCCAGCTGTTCTATTTGGCTTGAAGAGACAAAGGCAAGAGGGAGGCCCCAAGCTATTGGCAAATGGGGTAGGGAGTATTGTGGGGTGCACCAGCAGAGAGGTAAGGGACAAGGAGAACTTCTTGAGATACCCCATCAGGATACCTACATTGTCTCAAAATGCACAGGGAGGTTTGCTCCAAAGCAGTCACCTGTGGGGCTGGTGATTTGCCAGAAGGTCTTAACAAAATAAAATAATTCCAAGTACAGCTGGAACCAGAATCTGCAAAGGATTGAGAGGAAGAGAGTATCTTCACTGCACCATCACCATCAGGCCTGGGGATGCTAGAACAAGAAAGATAGGGGTTTTGGCTATGGGAAGGGTGGCAGCATGTCAGGTCCCTGTTGGAATTTGGTCAGGGCCTTGCTAGAACCAGGTTCTTGGAGAAGGTGTGACAGGAGTTGTGGGCATCCTGCATGGCCTTCTCTGTGGGATTCACCAGCACAGACCCCAGGCCTGGGAAATGGCACCCATCAAGCACCCAGACACTCTCCCTGTTATGGGATGAAGCATCAACCCTGGAAGTGTTCAAGACCAGGCTGGATGAGGCTTTGAGCAACTTGGTCTAGCAAGAGATGTCTCTGCCCACAGCAAAGGGATTTGAACTAGATGATCTTTGAGGTCCCTTGCAACCCAAGCCATTCTTGCTTTTCCCAAGGCCTCCCATCTGGCCTTGGAGGTGAGAAAGAGCTCAGAGCAGTACAGAGCTCCCCACCCTCAGTTCTGCATGTGAACATGGTCCAATTTTTTGTGCCTCTTGCATTGTTTGGACCATTGTAGGTGCTTTGGATTCTTCTTCATGGGGACTGTGCTCTGCTTCTGCTCATGACATCTGCCCACATGCCCCAGCACGGCAGATAGCCATCAAGTGGCTTCCACTTAGCGTTAAAAGTGGCTATAAAAGGAGCTTGACAAGATCAAATGCCAATAGAGAGGTTTTCTGAAGGTTGAAACTGATCTGCTCGAGGACATTCGTGACGGGGAGATGCCAGAAGAAACCAAATAACCAGCTCATTGTGGTGTAAATAATTTGATTTTAAATACTCTCTGGGAAAGGATCCTAGAAGGGGGGAAAAGCTGCTAAGTGCTTGGAAAGTATTTTGCTCTTCTAAATCTCCCTTTTGCTGCAATATCTAGAGACTGTTGCCACCGAAAGCTATGGGTAGCAAGTGGGTCACTGCAGGGGACTTTCTTCCCTGAATTTGCCTGAACTATGGGAAACCAGCACCTGAGAGGACAAGTGGTCACATGGAAAGCCACTTTGTGCTGCTTGTATCCTTTGGTATTCCTCTGCTTTTGTATCTGCTGGGGCAGCAAGCAGTCCCCTGGCCCCTCAACAGCTTTACCACATCCTTCAGTGTCAACCCTCCCCATGATGAGCAAAAAGGTCCTACCTGTGGAGCTACAGTTCCTCCCCAGCCTGGCAGCAGCACAAAGCCATGCCCATCTCTTGGCACGGGGCAGCTGGTGTCAGCAATGCCTTCTGGAGATTCTGTCAGTGCAATTCCACCCTAACATGATCTCTGGGAAGAGGTTCACAGCTTGGTCCTTGCCCTTTCTGAAGCAAAGAGGATAGAATTGTAGAATTGGTTTGATTGGAAGAGACCTCTAAGATCATCAGGTTCAACCATTAAACCATTGCTGCGGGTCACCACTAAACCTTGTCCTCAGCACCACATCTCCACAGTTCTTAAATCCCTCCATAGATGGGAACTCCATCACTGCCCTGGGCAGCCTCTTCCAGGGCTTGACAACCCTTTTAGGGGATTTTATTTTGTTTTCTGATATCCAAACTGAACCTCTCCTGGTGCAACTTGAGGCCATTTCCTTTTGTTCTATCACTTGTTCCTTGGGAGAAGAGACCAACCCACACCTCACTCCAGCCTCCTTTGGGGTAGTTGTAGAGTGAGAAGGTCTCCTTTCCAGGCTAAGCAACCCTGTTGTGATGTTAGCATTGCTCTTCCAGGACAGGGATTGAGAGTTGTAGGAGCAGCAGAGCAAGCCATGTGCACCAAAACGGCTTAGTAGAGCCCTGTCAGCCTCTGTCATCCTAGGGGAGGATATCCAGGAGAACAACACACACATTATTGTATGTTCTTCTGTACTTCTCATGAGCATCTAGGTGCAACTCTCCTGATTTCCGGTCCCTGCTGGTGGACAAAAGCACCATCTCCACCATGCTTTTTTCACAGGATAGATACTGATCCCAAACCGGCCTCAGTCCTGATGGCATTGCACCACAGCTGAGCCACACAGCCTGTTTCCGATCAGGTCTGTCACTAGGAGCACAGGACCGCACAACCATGGTTACACAACTCTTGGACCAGAGCTGACACCTACCCAGCCATATCTGAGCACAAGTGTGGGTCCGACCCCCAAAAAGCCACACAGACACGTGTTGAGGAGCAGCTGGTTCAGATCATCCAGCCAAACATCTTGAGCCATCCTGGGGACCAGAAACCCTCAGCTGTCCTATGTCATCCCCATCCTTACGCTCCCACTCCTCCCCCTGTTTCTTCTCTGCCATTCTCTCTCCACTAATGCATCCAGCACATAAAAATGAGGTTTCCAAAGAGATCTCTGAACCCAAGGAGACAGCAGGGAGATGGAGAGAGAGGGAAAGAGCAAGATGCTTTGTGAATATTGAATTAAGGCTGTCTCCAGGATTATTGAATTCCCATACGATGGCAGCCGGTGAGCCTACTGCTTTACTGTCCTATGAATATTTAATTGCTTGACTTAAACTCAGTGAAAATATTTTCTCTGCACCAAAGCACCGCTCTGGCATGTGGGCTTCTCTTTAAGCATGTGGTGGTTGTCATCACATTTACATGGGCTATGAAGTCACCCCAGATTATGGGTAAAGTCATCTGACACTACAGCAAACTAAATTTGTCAGGCCTGGGTGATCCGGGATTGTTTAGTTTAGGGAAGAGGAGAGGGGAGCTGAGGGGAGACCTCACTGCTTTCTACAACTGCCTGTTGTAGTGAGGTGGGGGTCGGTCTTTTCTCCCTAGTATCAGGTGATAGAATGACAGGAAATGGCCTCATGTTGCACCAGGGGAGGTTTAGGTTGGATATTTGAAGAAAAATCTTTACCGGAAGAGTGGTCAGGCATAGGAACAGACTGTGCAGGGAGGTGGTGGAGTCACCATCCCTGGAGGTGTTCAAGAAATGTGTGGACATGGCGCTTGAGGGACATGGGTTAGGGGCCATGGTGGTGTTAGGTTGAGGGATAGACTCTACGATCTTAGAAGGCTTTTCCAACCAAAGAAAAATCTGATTTGATGATCTATAGGCATGATCTGCACCAGGAATTTCTAGAAGACAGCTGCTCATGGCTCAAAATGTGTTGGCTCTCTGAGACAGACTGCGCGAGGGCTGCAGCAGTGTAGGCAGCAGCAGTGCTCAGAACATAGGTCTTTGTCCAGCCAGGGCAGCAGTGGAGAAGGTGCACCATCAGGGAGGTCATCTTACCTCGCTTCAACCTACCAAGTTGGCTGCAGAACTGGAGATAAAAACTGTGCATCCCAGTACCCAGTTGTGGGCACTGGCCTTCAGGATCTGGTTCTAGGTCACTGGATTTTAGCTTCCCAGAATAATCCGAAACATGAATTTCTCAGGCTGAAAATCTTTCCAAATAATGCTTTTTCACAAACCTTTGGTGAACCTCCTGCTTTCAGACAGGCTGTGAGCCTCAGCCACCAGTGCTATGGAGAATCCCGATGGAAGAGCATTGCTTACCCACTCTGCACAGATGAAAATGGTCTCAAATACGATGAAAATTCCTGCTTTTGCCTCTCCAAGACTGGATTTTTGGAAGTGCTGGTGTCTTAGTCCACCACAACCCAGGAGCTTCCTTTGGTATTACCCAACTGCTGAAGATACTGCCCAGATACTGCAGCAGCAAGAACCATTTTCTTGTTTATTAGATGAGCTCAGAGGTCTCCTAACCACAGCACTTAACACCTCTGCTTGCTCTGCCAAATGCCATCAGTAAGATTTGGAGTGATTTGAGTCCAGAGAGGGTTGGCTAATTCCATTGCTTTCTTCTCCTCTCTCTCTTTTATTTTTTTTCCTTTTTTTTTTTTTTTTTTTTCCCTTTTTTTTTCCAGTCTGGAAAAATCCTCTTCAAGGGCCAAAAGGAAATATTAATCAGAATTAATTTTCTTGTAGCCAGGGCAGATGACACTGCTTGCTCCTGAGGTTACCCAATACTTCCCTACATTCCAGGGCTGTGTTTCCCAGTGCTCAGAAAAACACCAAAACGTGGCCATTTAGGCAGAAATTGTCTCCCAGGGATTTGCCTCAATCTGAAATTCTCAGGAAAATTTCAGCCACTCTGGGTCAAGCTTTTCCTAGAGAAAAGAGTCTGTGGCCAAATAACCTCCCCAAACCTCTTTTGGCATGCTGTCACACACTGTGCTCCATGTGGGGAGGCGAAGCTTGGCAAGGGAGGTCCCTCTAGACAGGAACATGCTCTTCCTTCTCAGGTGCAAACCCCTCCCAGGTTCCTTGGAGAAGCACAATGCCTTTTGCAGCTTATTTAAGCTTGTAGACCTGTTTTTCATAGTTCAGGTTTCCCCAGCGCTCATCATGGTGATGTGCATGGTAAGCGTCTTCAGTGCCATCCTCCCTGAACCATATCTGCTCCTGGCTAGAGACCCTCCATGTCTCCTGCCCGCATGACTGAGCCTCAGCACCCTCCCGTCTATGGCCACGGGAGTGAGCAGTCCCTTTGAAGCTCAGGATGGGGACAGACAGTGAGAAAGTGACCAACCTCTGCCTAGCTACAACCTCCCTTCAGGTAGTTGTAGAGAGCAATCAGGGGTGACCTTATTGCTCTCTACAACTACCTGAAGGGAGGTTGTAGCCAGGCAGAGGTTGGTCTCTTCTCCCAGGCAGCCAGCACCAGAACAAGAGGACACAGTCTCAAGCTGTGCCAGGGCAGGTTTAGACTGGATGTTAGGAGGAATTTCTATACAGAGAGAGTGATTCCCCATTGGAATGGGTTGCCTGGGGAGGTGGTGGAGTCACCGTCATTGGAGGTGTTTGGAGGTGTTCAGGAGGAGACTTGATGGGGTGCTTGGTGACATGATCTAGTTGTTTGATGGGTTGGATGCAATGATCTTGAAGGTCTCTTCCAACCTGGTTTATTGTATTGTATTGCATTGTATTGTATTGTATTGTATTGTATTGTAAAGGGAGCAGGGGACTGGTTTCTTCTTGCTGGGCAGCCACCTGCTGCATACAAGGGGCTTGCAGGCACCTTCAGCCTGTCACAGTTGCTTATTACTGATGAAAGATGAGAATAAGGTGGCAACACATTTTCTGAGACAGTTTCTCATTATCACAGAATAGTTTGGGGTAGAAGGCACCTTAAAGACCGTCTTTCCCCACCTTTCTTGAGGCCTGAAAGAAGGCAACAGAAGGGCCTGTTGTGACAGGCCAAGGGGCAATGGGTTTAAAGTAAAAGAGAGAGATTTAGACTAGAGGGAAGGAAGAAACTTTTTACACTGAGGGTGGTGAGACACTGGCCCAGGCTGCTCAGAGAGATGGTAGAGGCATCATCACTGGAATCATTCCAAGCCAGGTGGGACAGGGTTCTGAGCAACTCGTTCTAGTTGAAGATGTCTCTGCTCACTGCAATGAGGTTGGACTAGATGATCTTTAAAGGTTCCTTCCAACCCAAACCATTCTATGATTGTTGGACTTTAAAAATCATCTAGTTTCAAGCCCCTGCCATGGGCAGGGATGCCTTCTACTAGACCAGATTGCTCAAAGCCCTATCTAACTTGGCTTTGAACACTTCCAGTGGCATCCACATGGTGCTTTAATTACTCCTTTTCTACAGCGTGGGGAAACTCTCTTCCCCAGGAGGCAGGAGGGCTGCAGCTCACTCTTACCTGTAACAACCCTGAGGTCTCTCTGCAGGATGTGCTGCCCTTCTGTGACTTCCCAGGCAGACAGCAGGACACCCTGGGTGCACCTGCCCCTGTTGCATGCTCATGCAGCACAGAAGCAGCGTGGTCTTCTCATCATAAACGAGAAGATATTATCACAGCACCATACTACCTCTCCCCTTTTGCATTTTAAATAGGAAAAATAAAGAAGTTCTCTGAGTTAAACAGCCTCTTTGTACAGTCAGTCCAAAGGAGGGCCACAAAGATGATCAGAGGGATGGAACACTTTCCCTGTGGGGACAGATCTTTGAGGTCTCTTCCAACCTTGGTGATACTGTGATACTGTGACAGGCTGAGTTAGGGTTGTTCAGCCTGGAGAAAAGAAGGCTCTGGGGAGACATTACAGCAGCCTACCAGTACCCGAAGGGGGCCTGCAAGGAAGCTGGGGAGGGATTTTTACAAGGGCTTGTTGTGATAGGACATGGGGAAACTGATTGAATCTGGAAGAGAGCAGATGTAGACTGGAGATTAGGAAGAAATTCTTTCCAGTGAGGGTGGTGAGGCACTGGAACAGGTTGTCCAGGAAGGCCATAGGTGCCCCCTTCTTGGAAGGGTTCAAAGCCAGATTGGATGAGGCCTTGAGCAGCCTGGTCTAGTGGTCTAGTGTCACTGGTCTAGTGTCCCTGCCCATGGGAGGTGGGTTGGAACTAGGTATCTTTATGGTCTAGGGCATTTGGAGCTAGACAATATTTAAGGTCCCTTCCAACCCAAACCATGCTATGATTCTACCAACAGCACAAGGTCTGCACATTGCACAGTGAGCCCGGTGGCAGGTCTGGTCCCAGACACAACCATAGATCCCTTCAGTGTCTGCCACAGGTCTGCCCATGCTAGGCTTTAGTTTTCTGGCAGGGTGATGTTGGGTGTCGGGGCTGACGTCAATGCAGTGGCGTTAGCGCTGCTGCCCAGCAGGCCTGCGTGGGCCGCCCCGGCACAGCCCGCTCCCAGCACCGCTGCCGGCGGAGCCGCTTGGCGTACATTAGGTTGGGTAAGATGGATTGCTCGGCTCCTAACTAGGACACACAGATAAGGATAATGGATGGATGGTCAAAGAGCAGTCGTGCTGGAGGCAGATGAATGAATCACTTTGCTTGGTCACATATAAACAGGAGCTGCCAGAGGAGCTGGGCACTCAAAGCAGGATGCATCCAATTTGAGCCCTATGGTTATGTCTAAGGATCTAAAAGCCGTTAGAGATGGACTTTGTGAATTAAGGAATCCCCACTCACAGTGTTCCTGTGACAGAACCAGGGTCACTCCACACTTGGGGCTTGGCTGAGAGCCCCAGTCCCTCTGGTATCTTGGGAACCTCCATCATGAGATATCACATGGCTGTACCACCTTTCCTGGGGAAGAAAAGGTGCCCAGGAAAGGGAAAAGGACAGGTTCCTCCTGCCAAGGGAGGCTGGCTACAAGACCTGCTTTCCAATTTCCTACCTGTCTGCACCAAACACAGACCACCAGTTATCCTGGGTTGCACCCTGAGAGCAGGAAGGGTCTTCAGGAGGCTTTGCAGTACCTGCAGTACTCTTAATTTCAAAGGATGCTCAGCATCTGCAAATGGGGCAGTGGGGTGATAAAGTATCAGCACAAAGAACACATCTGCAGTATCTGGTGAGGTGACACAGGGCCACCACCCAGGACATGTCTCCAGCCTGGCCTCCTCATGCTGCAGGGCACTGCATTTGCTCACAACAGCCTGTGCACTCAGTGGGATGGTACCCACCAGGCTCTCAGCCTGTGATATATTTCTTACCCAGAGTGGTGGACAGTGTGTGCCTGGTTTCAGCTAAAAGAGTTTTTGGCACAGGAGTTGTGGCTCTTCCTGTAGGTGTCTGATCCTTTCAGAATACATGCTGAGGGTGCATGGAAATGCCACAGCAGCTGCAGGTCACAAAGGAGAACAAGACCTCTAGCCTGTGCAGGGGTGGGACAAGCTCTCAGAGCCCACCCAGGGCAAGGGAAAGCCCATGACCCGCTTTAAGAGGAACAGCTGGTGGGTTGTCACTGTGGGGGCTGTGCCTACCCAAACCAACCATCCAGGATGTCCCTGCACACATCCTGTTGTGCTCTGCACTGGGCTAGGGCAAGTTCTTGGTGTTCATGAACACCCTATACATCTGTGACCTCCCTACCTATGTCCAGATGAGTATAGCTTCATCAGAAATTCCCTCTGAGCCTCACCATCAAATAACCACACTGGTGGGTCTGGTTAACGGTCCTGGGCTACCATGGCTGCTCCCCCATGCCAAAGTATGAGAGCCAGCAATTAGGCTCTATCTCAGCTAGGCTCTACTCACACCACCAGCTGCCAACTTGTCCTTGAGATGCTTTTCACCTTCTTCTGAGGTCTGAAGCAAGACCTGAGAGACTCCAGAAGCTAACCAGTGGTGTCTGTCCCTTGATCCATCACTCCCACTAGGCCTTTAATTTCCATCTAGTGATGGAGCAAGCCAGGAAAATGCTTCAGACATCCCACCCTAGAGTGGCCAAGATCCTGGATGCAGTCCTGCTCCTCTACCAAAAGCTGATCCAAGCCCTTCCCACCAGCCGTCCTCCTCCTTCTCTGTCTGCTTAATCATCCTCTGATCAATCTCACGAGGAACCAGCAATGCAAGAATGGCAGATGGGAGCAGAGCATGAATATTAATTAGCCAGGGATTCCAAACAGAGGACTTTAATTGCATTAAGAGCGAGGCTGGGAGGCAGTGACTTACTTGCTGCTGGAAATGTGTTGACAGGTCATTTGCCACAGTGGTGTTGGGGCTCTGTAATGAATGAACATTTACATTCCCAGTGCTGACCTGTGGGGTGAACTGGGTCCTGCTTCCCAAAATGCCAAAGCAAGCCCCCCCAGCAAGAAGGCTTTGCTCTGGGGAGCATTCAGAGAAATAGGAAAGGGAATGGCTTTAAGCTGGAAAAGGGGAGATTTAGACTGGATATTAGGAAGAAATTCTTTATAGTAAGGATGGTGAGACACTGGAACAGGTTGCCCAGGGTGGTTGTGCATGTGCTCTCCCTGGAGGAGCTTCAGGGTGAGGTTGGACAGGGATTTGAGCAATCTGGGCTAGTGGCAGTTGTCCCTGCCCATGGCAGGGGGCTGGAACTAGATGATCTTTGAGGTCCCTTCCAACCAAAACCATTCTATGGTCCTGTTAAATAAGTGTTAGTATAATTACCTGGTAATCATCTGCCTGCTCTGGAATCCAGGAGCTCTGCTGGTAGGGTTGGAAACCTCCAGTTGTGTAAACCAGACCTGCTGCTTTGTTATGTGTGGTCTGGTCACTGCAGGGGAGATCAAGAACTCCAGTCTTCACCATGGATGGTTTGGGTGCTGGGGTCCCCCTCATGCTGGGTGCACACCATGTGCCTGCACTATTGTCCACCTTGGATGTAAGCACTCGGGGATTTCCCTCTCTGCAGCATTTCATCAGCTTCCATGGTGGCCTCATGGTGGCCTCATGGTGGCCTCATGGTGGGGTGAGGTCATACCTCCAGATTGGTGGTTGTGTACTGGCAGCCTGGCAGGAGCAATCAGTGCTGTAAAGACAGAGGATTAGCCAAAGGAAACCTCATCTAGGCAGGATCCCATCTTATCCCATGGGCAGAAGCAGGTAGAAAAGCTTTGAGGAGACCTTAGAGAAGCCTTCCAGTACTTCAGGAGTGCCTATAGGAAAGCTGGGGAGGGACTCTGTGCCATGGAGTGTAGTGAAAGGATGAGGGTAATGGTTTTAAACTGAAGGAGGGAAGATTTAGATTAGATATTAGGAAGAAATTCTTCACTGTGAGTGTGGTGAGGCACAGTAACAGGTTGCTCAGAGAAGCTGTGGATAATCTATCCCTGGAAATGTCCAAAGCTAGGTTGGATGAGGCTTTGAGTAACCTGGTCTAGCAGGTGTTCCTGCCCATGCCAGAGTGGGTGGAGCAAGATGCCCTCTTTTTCAATCCAAACCATCCTGTGAGTTTCCCCAGGACGGTTCAACCATCTTCCTCAGGAACAAAGAGATCAGCACAGGGGAGCTTCTGTACCAGCAAAAGGGGCTTTTTGTTTTAATCCCTCAAACTGGCATGGGACAGAAATGCTGCCAAATAGCTCTTCGCAGGGACAACTTTATCTCTACAAAGGGATTTTGCTGGATGTGTTTGGTCTGGGGTTTTCTGCACTGCTAACCAGATTGAACTAAGAGGGTCACATGAGTGCCGGCATGCCCGTGTCCCAGCAAGATGCCTTTAGTTTGTGGAGCAGCACGTTCCTCCACGGTCCCCTGCAGTGATGCTAGAGATCTGTGCTCTGGGCTACTTGTAGCACCAAGCCATGGACCCCTCTGGTGAGTCTGCCAGGCAATGGGACTGCTGCATCCTTGGAGCTCCTCCAGCTTGTTCTAGTGTTCCCAGCCCTATAGTGGGGAGAAGTGTGGGATATGATATGTTTCCAGACTCTCCAGGGCCCAGGTGAAGGCAAGGAGGAAAAAAGACCACTCTGGACAATGTTGGTGGAGATGTGGTATTTGGTATAGTGGCGTGGGCTGCAGGAAGGAGATAACCTGACCTAGAGGAGCGGCTTAGAAGAGCTAATTAGGTATGGCTGAGCCAAGAGCAGGTTACAAAGATGCTGTCAGTTTCAGCAATGAAGAGGGCACTGATCTGGAAAGGCTGGTCCCTTGCTGGCAAGGAAAGCCTCGTCCGGACCGATGCTTTAATGCTTATGCTTTGCCCTCCCCTGCTCGACAGCTGTGGTAAGTGTGAGCACTCTGGATTGAAGTGGTCTGGAGGTGGCACTAGGGTTGTAATCAGGTAGAAAATGCCACAGACATCTCAGGAGCAAAGGTGCCAAACATTCTTAGAAGATACCTCTGTGCTTTGAGGTGGGGCAGAGTGGTGGGCCATGATCAAGGCACCATTGCGAAAGAGATGCTGAAGGCTCAGGAGTGTGAACCCAAAGATTTAAGGGCTTATGTCAGCTTGAGCTAACTGGTACAGAAAGCACAACGTGGCAGGATACATCCCAGTGCCAATCCCCCAGCAAATGCAGGTATCCACTCTGACTGCAAAGGCTGAGAAAACTAATGATCTTTGTGCCTCCAGCTCCCACTACCTGTGTAGACTCACAAGTATTAACAGAATGCCACTGAAATGTGTGTTTGTAGCCCTGGGGGTGCATACCTGAGGCTGCTGCTGTCTCCAGCAATGTGGGTGCAAAATCAAAGTGGTTACAGAGTCATGCAGGCAATGTCCAACAAGTGGAAACTTGCTGGATAATGGGTGGTGCCAGAGTTTGCTTCTTGGTCTTCTTCCTGGTCCCGTCTTGGGACAACCACTTTTTCCTCTTGCTTGAGAAGAGCATGTGTGCACACTCATCCTTTCTCCCACCTTTTCACCAGGGCTCCAACCTACTCTAAGGTGGGAGATGAATGAAATGGACAGGGCAAGTCCATGGAACAGATGCAAGCTCAAGACTGTGAGTTTGGCAAATGGCACAAGTTTCCTCCCCATCACTCCCCTGCCTGTGGCTCTCTTGGCAAGTCTATTTTTAGCTATCTCTTCTGAAAATGAGTGGGAAGGGCAGAGGTGTATCCTAGTTGTGATGAACTTGTCCAAACCCCAAACACTTAAACCCCTCCTGGCCAGCTCTGAGGAGCTGAGTAACTGGTTTTTGTTGCTGGATGCCGATTTCTGAAGCAGGCCCTCCATGCTGGCTCAGGAGCAGAATGGAGGATGTCACAATGATAGCGATTTTTGGACCAGCAGTCAGGAGGCACCTCTAACTCACAGTAGCAACCAGTGCCAAAAATTCTGCTTTATCTTGAGGACAGGAGGAGGAAAGTTAACAAGTCCAACCCTTTCCCGCTACTGCAGCCAACATGGTCATCTGCTCCTGCACAGAAGCTGGTGCCTGCCTCAGATCAAGTGGAAAGATGTTACAATGGGAGTTTGAGGAGCTGCTGAGCTCTGCACTCACAAAGCCACTACAATGAGGTGGCACAAGCCCCTTTCTGCCTCCTCTTGTCCTTCAGATACCTGTGCCAGATTAAATGTTCATTGGTGTCATATCAACTGGCTTTAGCAAAAGGCTGCTCTGCCTGGGTGATATGTGGAAAGCCTGTGGAAATGCAAGAGACAGAGAAAAGGTTGTCTGGAGATGGTGAGGTGTGTTTATGCATGCAATTCCTCTGCAAGGAAAGTTGTGTGCACCCAAGGAAGAGATGCTATTGCGTGAGCAGCACATCCTAGGAGGACTAACAAGATGTTGGCATGGGCATGGGCATGTGATGGTGAAAATGTAGCAAGGTCATGTAAATACTCCAGCTGGATTTACCACCAGGGCAGCCACATGTATGATGTGCTCTTGGAGTTACTGCCAGCAGATCTTGGCTCAGCTTGGGTGGGATTTTGGAAGCCTGAGCTGATCTTTGCTGTGTTTGTACCAATGTGATCCTCCTGCAGAGCTCATGTCCTCCTCTGGGTTCCTGTCTCTGCTGCTGGCACAGGAGGCATGTGGCATCATGCCTCTCCCATTTTTTTCTCTTTGGCAGGTGCTTCCCACCCAGCTGGGCTATGGAGATGCACTCAAACAATTGGGAGTTAATGGGGCTGAAACTTCCCAATGACAGTGGCAGAATGGGAGGGAAAGGGCTGATTCCCTTTCTCTTCCTGCTTTTTCATGTGACCTTTTCCTCTATGGCTGCTGGAAGAGCTGCATTACGTAAAGGTGGATAACTCCATGCCTTTTGTGAGCAGTTGGAATAATTTTCAATACCTGAGGCACCCCATCTGTTAAAGGTCATGCCCTGTTCTCTAGATGGTCTTATTGAGCACCACCAAGTTCTTGGTAAAGTGCAAAGATTCAGGATGTAAAAGACCCCTGGAAACTATTGTGTAGGGAACATCTTCCCTGTGTAGAGATCTGAGCGTGTGCTGAGCATCTGCATCGCCCCCACCTCCCAGCTACAAGTAAATGGTTTTAACTGGAGGCTTGCAAGAGCCATTCAGAGCACAGCTCTGCTGCAGCATGAAGCTTCAGCATGATATCCACAGCTGCTCTGAAATATCTGCAGCAAATGGTGACACACTACACCAGCTTCAAAGATGGGTGATGTCCCAGTGAGCACCTGGCTAGTTGGCTTCCTCCACAGGCTCCTACCATCCCTGCTGTGGTGGGGATGCCACCCACTGTCTGCAGGCTGTGTGGCTCAGAACAAAGGTGAGGAGGCAGCCATGAGGTGTGAGGATGATGAAGCAGTCATATCCTTGTCTGGATGTTCTTTGTTGTTATTCAAAGTTCCTTCCTTGGCTCTGTTGCCAAAGATGTCAGGGTTGTGTACACGGCTCATTGAATTCTTGAGGTGGGTAGAGACAACTTCAGCACGTGGGGCTTGGAGAAGTCGTCATCACCAAACTCATGGAACCGAACAGCATGGGGAAACACTACTAGGTGTGGGGTGGAGCCCAGCTTTCCTATCAGACCATGAAGAATCCAGGTGAGAGAACCTGTGGGAGGGCTCCGTGGTTGTCTTTTGTCCCTTATAAGATGTGCACAGACACAGGAGAGATGGAGCTCTAGAGGTTTTGCTGACGAATGTTCAGTGTGTGACTGTGGGCTCCTGCTGGGGCTGGCACCAGCAGCGGCCGCACACCAGGGCTTATCTCCAGACCTACCAGAAGCAGGAAACTCTGTGAGTTCCCAGGCGAACCTCTGGTGCGGGAGGCCAGCGTCTCTGACCTCCGGGGGTCCTGAGCGTTTGAACAGGCTCCTAATCTGCTTGGGAAAAGCAGGAGGGCTGGGGAGGGAGGGGAGGGAGAGGAGGGAGAGGAGGGAGGGCTGGGGCTGTGCCCGCAGCAGGGTCGGCTGTCGCTGGTGGCTTTGATTGCTGAGGCTTGCTGTCTCGGGCTCGCGGGATTTGGCTGCCTGGCCACGAACAAAAAAGCTGGATTCTCCTGCAGCCTTTATTCCCGTGGTGAGATCGACGGTGGAGGGAGAGGAAGCCTTTTGTTGATGGCTTTTGACAGGCGTGGGGAAAAGCAGCACTTGGCCTCTGCTCCAGCTAAAATGCTGCTCTCTACCTTCCCCTGATGAGGGCTGAGCCTGCACTGGAAACCCCACTCCTGTGCTGGGGTCATCCTACAGCCTCTGCTCGGCATCTCATTTTGATGGAGCTCCCCCTTCCCCCTGCCTCTTTCCAGAGGCTCTTGCCCAACTCTGGCAGCTGCCTGATTAAGTCACCCCTCCAAAATAACCTTGACTGCAGAGACCTGATGCCCAGACGGTCCAAACATCAAGGACACGCCAAGAAGGAAAACATGTGGGGAAGATGAAAAACCCTTTGCCACCTCTTTGCCCACTTCCTGCCTTCCATCCAGCATCACAGAATAAATCACGGAATGGTAGGGGTTGAAAGGGACCTCTGGAGGTTCTTGAGTCCACTTCCCCTACCAAAGCAGGGTCATCTAGGGCAGCCCACAGAGGAACCCATTCAAGCAGGTTTTCAAAGTCTCTAAGGAAGGACACAGCATCAGCAGATTTGAACTGCAGCGGACCCTGCATGGGATGAGCATCTCCATGCAGATGCTGTGTGCAGGGATCCCTGGAAAGTGAAGGGCCATTGCATCCCTCAGACAAATCAGACTGCCTCTGAGCTGGGACCTCTAACAGATGCCTGCTTTGCTTCCCTGAGAGACACAAAACACACCAAGGGCACATTGCCACCACTCTGCCACCTTCAAGTCCCCTGCCTTATCCCCAGGGCCACTCTTTGCTTTGCATGCAGGAAAACCATGACATTGGTCCAAACAATTGCCCTTTTGGGGTGGGGGGGGGAACAAAAGAAAACTACCAAATGACAGGGATTTACTCTGTAACCCTCAATAGTGCTGGGAAGGGAACAGCATCCTGCCTTTTCTGCTCCTCAGATGCTGGCTAGTCCAGTGAGATGCCCCCAAATCCTGCCCTCCTTATTCTCACCAGCCTCCTCTGTGCTCCACCTTGGCAGTGGCTGCAAGGGGAACCTGCCTGCATGTGGACAGAGAACATGCTAGAGCTGTGATTCATGCTCTTAGCTGCCTGCTCTAGTGGTTCCTTACATCCAGCCAGGCTCAGACTCAAGCAGGCAGGGCAAGGGAAGCCAGGAGCTTGGCATGGTCAGGAGTCTTCCTCTGCTTTTACTCATCTCCTCTCCAAAAAGGAATCTCCTTGGTGGGATTTCAACCCTTCTTTGCAGCTCTTGCTGTGTACCAGCCCAACAGACAGCAGAGTTATTTGTTTATGGGTGTAATTTTGTCAAGTGAGCAGCTTAGCCCACACTGGAGTCTATATATAGATGCTCGGGTGCATTTTTGGAGGGTTTTGGTGCTCTGATGCTGGATTCATCCCAGCCAGGCTGTCCCCAAGGAGGCAGCACTGTTGAACTTTCTGGGTGGCAGCACATGTTGCTGAGGGTCTTGTGGTCTTGCTTCTTTGGAGGACTTGGTTTGAGAACTGGGTAGGGCAGGGTGCTGTGAGGCAAGATGATTAATAACCGCTTAATAAGGTCACCACCATTCCAAATAAGCTGTCCCCATGGGATCCTCTCTTATCAAACCCTGGTAGACAGGGCTATCAGGAGCTTGGTTCATTCCTGAATGAATACGCACTATAAGCAACGCTTGCTGGCGTTGGCCCCAGGACAACACTATTACTGGGACACCTCACCAGTGCCAAGCAATGAGCTGGGTTATCTCCACATCCTCACTGCTAATAGATGGGCACCAGGGCTTTGGGAGCAGTCAGGAGAGCTGCAGACCTCTTCTCATCACCTCCCCATGAGTGATGGGTGTTGGTGTTGTGCTTGGATGTGGTTCACTCTCCAAAGGTCCTTGGGAGCCGCTCGAGCTCTTTTGTGTGAGCCATCAGGGCTTTGCCTGGCCTTGTTTGCTCTCTGCGTGTCCTCCCTTCCTCTTCACACACCTCCAGCCTATCCTCACCATGCCCTCCAAATGCTTACATCTACCTTCCTACCTTCCTCTTTCCCAAGGGGTTGGCACAGCACTGTGCTCACTCCTCCTAACCCTCAACTTTTTCTAGTCCTATTTTTTTCCATTTCCCCCAATTAAAGCAACAGCTCTGCAACCTTCCCCCCATCACACTCCCACCTTAAGTAGACAAACCGCCCCCCACCCTCCCCAACCAACCCCAGCCCCAAGCAGCCAGCTCCTGCTGTTTGTTCTTAAATCCCTTCCCTCCTGCCTTGCTGGTTTGAAAGTCTGTACCCTAGAAGGGGCCTCCCAGCTTTCGCTGGCAACCCTGCTTCAGACTGACCGCCACAGATAGTGTTTGGGAGTGAAAAAAACCTCATATATAAAATAATAATAATAAATAATAATAATAATAATGAAAAGCAAAAATAACCAAATAAAAACCTCTTCTTGCTGGACCTCCTTGCTGAAGTTTTCCTGATCTCCCGTGCCATGTGCTGGTGGGATGGCATCATTGGGAAGCAAGAAGAAACTCTGGGGGCTTGTTTTCTCACCCTCATGGTCAGAGAAGTTCTACCCTGGGGTTGTGCCCTCTGGCAGGGTGGTAGGTGAGATGTGTGGTGAGAGTCTTGGTGCATCAGTGGGGGTTCTTTTTAGCTTTTGGAGGTGGCTCTTTCCCTCCTGCCCAGAGAAGGTGGTTTCAGCCCACCTTGCTGCACGTGTTAAACAGATGAGGAAGGAAAAAGAAAGAAAATCCCGGGGACTGAGAGGGGATGTGGAAGGGACCCATCTCCCAGACAGTGCATCCCCTCCTTGCCAGCATCCTGGGCAGCATCCGGGAAGGAGGAGGGAGAAGAGGGAGGGCGATGCTTCGCTCGGGGTTTATTAGATTGGACATAATCATCATTAAATAAAGCAGCCCCCCCCCCCTCCCCCCTCAAGGAGGGGTGTGGAGGGGGGAGCGAAGCTCCTCGGGGCTTTCTAGATAAGGGCGTCTAACGCATCGCAGAGCCGGACAGCGCGGAGAGCCTGTGCCCCGGCAACCCCGGCTGCGGGCAGAAAGGGGGTCCCCGCCGCCGTGCTCTCGCCCTCCTTCTCCTCCTCCTCCTCTTCCTCCTCCTCCTCCTCCTTCTCCCGTAGGAGCAGAGGGGAGGAGAGCGGTGCCGGCGAAAAGTTGGGGGCAGCGGCTGCGGTGGGGGCCGGGGAGGATGCCCCGGTGCTGCCGCCCGCCGCCCCCCTGAGTGCCCCATATCGCCCCGTGTCGTCCATCCCCCCGTCCCAAACTTCATCCCCAAGGAAGATGCTGCTCGGCGAGATCCCCCTGGCCGCGCTGCTGCTGGCGGCTCTTTGCTTGGCCCGCGGGGACCCCCGTTCCTCCGAGCTCCCGCCGGACTCCGGTTGCGGGCTAGAGGCTCGGAGCCGCCGCGCAGCCCCCCGCATCACCCCTACGTGCTATACCCGCAGGCTGCCGGCGCACACCAGGTGGTGGGAGCTGCAGTCCCGCCACCCTCCGGGGTGCCGAGGGGCCGGAGGGCTCGGGGAGCCAGGGGAGGAGGAGGAAGAGAAGCGGAGGGCCAGGTGCGGAGGGCAAGGCTGCAGGTGCCGAACACCCCGCGGCAGCGGCCGCTGCCCGCCCTCTACTTCTCGGGCGGCCGGGAGCAGCTGGCGGCGCGGCCGGAGGCGCTGCCGGACATCCCCGGGAGCAGTTCAGCCTGGAGCTGTGGGTGAAGGCGGAGGGCGGACAGAGCAACCCGGCCATCATCGCAGGTAACACCCGGCCGGCCGGCGGGCAGCCTGGGAGGGTTGCGGAACCCACCCCCCTACTCCCTTCCCAAGCTGCGCTGTGGCAGATGACACCCCGCACTCCCACCCCTGTATGTTCCGCACCCCAGGCGTGAATATTCCTCCTTCCCTTGAGACCAAACCTTCAAACATCTCCTCCCCTCTCCTGCCCCCCGCCCTATTCTTCTCCCCGCCCGCCCCCGAGGCTCCCATCGAGCGTCTCCCTCTCCTGCCGCTGGTAGCTGGAAAGTCCCTTTTTGGGACACGCTCTGAACGACCCCTCTCCACCCCTATTCCTCCTTCCTCTGGAGCTGTGCGGGTTTCCCCGCCGGGCTGAGCAGCCGCGGGTCCCGACGCTGGGCTCCTGGCGGGTCCCGGGGCCGACGGCCGCACGGTGGCAGCCGCGCCGCACGCAGGGCCCCGGCTCACCCCAGCCCCGGTCGCTGCTCTCTGGGCTCGGCCCCGCGGGTTTGCGCAGCTGCTCCCAGGGGGACAGGGCGGCCGCAGCTACTCGTACTGGGAGCCGCTCCTTCGCCCCTCTAAGAGCAGCAATGTGCTTAAGCTGGAGGCATGGCCGGGCCCCAGGGTGGGTGAATGAAGTTAAGTCCAGTTGGTGACTGTTAATTGTTTTCCCCAGGGCTCAGGGCTGAGACTGGTTCTGTTTATTCATATTTAATGATCTGGATAAGGGGATCGAGGGCACTGTCAGTATATTTGCAGATGACACCAAGCTGGATAGGAGTGTTGATCTGCTGGAGGGTAGGGAGGTTCTACAGTGTGGGGATCTGGACAGGCTGGATCAATGGGCTGAGGTCAGTGTGATGAGGTTCAACAAGGCCAGGTGGCCAGGTCTTGCACTTGGGTCACAACAACCCTATAAACGCTTCAGGCTTAGGACAGAGTGGCTGGAAAGCTGCCTCTTAGAAAACGACTTGGGAGCGTTGATCAATAGATAGCTGAATGTGAGACTGTGTGCCCAGGTGGCCAAGGAGGCCAACAGTGTCCTGCTCTGTATCAGCAGTGGTGTGGCCAGCAGGAGTAGGGAAGTGACTGTCTCTCTGTACTGAACAATGGTGAGGCTGCACCTCCAAGACTGTGTTCAGTTTTGGATCCCTCACTCCAAGAAGGACGCTGAGGTGCTGGAGTGTGTCCAGAGAAGGGCAGTGAAGTTGGTGAAGGGTCTAGAGCACAAATCTTGTGAGGAGTGGCTAAGGGGACTGGGTGTGTTTAGCCTGAAAGAAAGGGGACTGAGCAAACTTCTTGCTCTCCACAGCTCCCAGAAAAGAGGTTGGAGCCAGGTGGGGGTCTCTCAAGTTACAAGTGATAGGACAAGAGGAAATGGCCTCAAGTTGCATCAGGGGAGGTTTAGGTTGGTCATGAGGATTTAATTTCTTCCCTGAAAGGGTTGTCAACCCAGGGCAGTGGTGGAGTTCCCATCCCTGGAGGGGTTTCAAATTAGTGTTGTAGATATGGTGCTGAGGAACATGGTTTAGTGGTAACCTGGCAGTGCTGGGTTAATCTTTAAACTCAATGAACTTGAACTTCATTTGCAACCTAAATGATTCTGTGATTCTATAAACAGGCAGGTGATGGAGAGCATTGGGAGGCAGAGGAGAGCAGCACATGGGCACAGAGCAGATGTCACCTCCTACAATAGTGCTTCATGCAGCCTTGCCAGAATGTGTGTTCATGGCAGGGCCCAAGCACAGCAGGGCAGCACAGCAATGCCAGGCAGGACTGGGGATGGGTGGCAGTGCCAAGATGGACCATTTCCATGGGATGTCTGTTGTATTTCTCTGCTGGCTGGGGAAACTCCTTCTCTGCCTGAACACTCCCTCCACTTGTGACCCCTCTACTCTGCTTTGCTCACCACCTGTCCCCTTTCTTTAATTTGTCTCCTTGGTGCAGTGGGGTGACAGAGTCACAGAATGTTTTGGGTTGGAATGGATCTTTAAAGATCACCTAGTCCAACTGCCCTGCAGTCAGCAGGGACATCTGCAACTAGATCAGGTTGCTCAGTTGTGTCCAGCTTGACTTGGAATGGCTCCACGGATGGGGTATCTGCTACCTCTCTGGGCAACCTGGGGCAGTATTTCACCACCCTCACTGTACAAAACTTTTTCCTTCTATCCAGTAGAGCTCTATGGCTGGAGAACTGCATCTTTGCTGTGGAAGAGGTGGGAGTGATTGGCTAGAGGCTGGGTGGCAGAGGAGAAAAGCATCCACATAAGAGGAATAGATCGAGCATTCAGCTTACCTTCTGCCTTCCCACCAGGGTTCTTGCTGCCTTGGGATAGGGATGCATGGAGCACACTTCCCATCTGTATGCATCTGGAGGTCTAAATGGCAGGTGCTGGGTTTTACTTTCCCCACCTAAGTAGCAGATTTTGGATTCTATCATTATTTTTTCTCCCCTTTTTAATTCCTTGTGGTGGTTGCTCACACTGGAGGCTTGCTTGGGCTGGCACTCGCTTGCATAACATCCCCTGGCCTCAGTGCTCCACAGTTTGAGTCAGCTCAATGCACCTCCAGCTCTGAGTCACTGCCCACTTCCCACTGTCTCCCTGCAGCTGTGACCACAGTGCCAGATGAGGGTGGCCAAGGGGGACAGGCCAGCACTGCTGACACTGTGTCTGAGCAGGTGATGCAGGGATCTGCCAGACCTTCAGCAGGTGATGAGTCTGCTTCTGATCTGCTGCTTCTGATGTGTCAGTAGAGAGGGGGCCAAGCTGTGAGCTGGTCTAAAGTGGTTGAAAAGCTAGAGATGCTCCAAGTGTCTCTGTGTGTGGGAAGGCAGGAGGGACATGGAGTATTGTGTACAGTTCTGAGCTCCCTAGTTCAAGAGAATAACTACTGGAGAGAATCCAGTGGAGGCTACAAAGGTGATGGAGGGACCAGAGCATCTCTCTGAGGAGGAGAGGCTGAGGGATCAGGCTCAGGATTTGGAGCTTTGTTCCTGTAGATGTCACATTTTGCCTTAGGGCCACCCTGGATGGGGCTGTTCATTCATCTTAGTCCCTCTTTCATGGGGCTATAACCCCAGTGCCCTGCTGTGGCCACCACTAGGAAAGGAGACTGGTTCCTCTCATTTTGGGCAGATGATGAGAGTGCTTTCATGTGATACTATTTCTTTTTCCCCCCTTTTGTCTCCCCTCCATCCACACCTGCTCTGCTTCTGGTAAACCCCAAAGGATTTCTCTTTGTTCCAGGTTAAGCACAAAATACCAAGTTCCTTGGCAAATCCAGGGTCCAGAAACTGGTCCCCTGATGATTTCTTGTGGAATCCCTTTGGAGATGTCAGGAGCTGGCAGTGGACAGCTCTGATCTGTCATTCTGCAGCAGCTCCCAGCTGCAGGACATGCTGCTCTGCCTGTACATTCTGTGGCTGTACCAGACAAGGCATTCCTAGGAAGCTGCTATGTTGGCTTTCCAGCCTCTTTGGTAGAGCTGAACTTGGCCTTTCTTGCATCCCTTTGATGAATCCTCCAGACCCAACTCCATACTACAGGTTTCAGGCTTGCTTAAGATTCTTTTGGCCAGTTTTGAACTCATGAGACATTTCCAGGCTGGGCTCCAGCATGGATTTGTGGAGATGCTAGATCACACTCACCCCAGAAGGCAGTTCCACTCCTGACACTGTTTGTCCCACTGGTTTGCCTTAGTGTTTAATGAAATCTGGGGCACTTGAAATCATTTCAAGGTGACATACGTGAGTTTTCTTAAGAGAGGAGATAACAAGCCATTTCTCCTCAACCCTAGTGAGAGCCAAATGCTAAATGATGGCTTTTGAGTGTGCAGATCTAAGCACATTTCAGCCAGCATCCAGCCCAAAAGCACTCTCCAGCTTTGCCTTTTCATGCCTTCAAGGCTCCTTTGCCTGCTTTCTGCTTTTTGGCTTCTCCCTGTCTCAGCTTCCCCTGGTCTTTCTGCTTCCCTTTCACAATCCACCAGAAAGCAAGAGTTGGCCAAAGCCCATCCGCCCACAGAGGCTTTGTCCGTGGCTGCCTTTGTAGTGAGCGGTGGCAGGGATCTGTGCCAGGGGTGGTTACAACCGTGGGATGTCCAAGAGGCCACCACCCATCTCGCACTCAGTGAAAGAGATGGATGGAGGGAGGGGTGCTGCTTCCTGGGGTGCAGTGGGGCTCAATGTGACCTTTGCCAACCACGTTTATGAGGGCTGGCAGGGGACACATGGGGTCATGCTAACCTGGCTTCAGTCACATCCACTGCATGAAAGCCAGGACCTTCTGCTCCTCAACACTTCTGCCTCTCTCTGCTGGCCTGTTTGCAGTCTCAGGGGCAGGTACAGGTTTCTCAAAGTGTCATGCAGAGCATCCCCAGGGACAGGCAAGGCAGTGAGATGCCGTCACTGGAGGTGTTCAGGAGGAGGCTTGATAGGGTGCTTGGTTGCATGGTTTAGTTGATTAGGTGGTGTTGGATGATGGGTTGAACACGATGATCTTGAAGGTCTCTTCCAACCTGGTTTATTCTATTCTATTCTATTCTATTCTATTCTATTCTAATTCTAATTAACTGTGGGGCAGGAGTGCCTTGGTTTGGCCCGTGGTGCCCTGAAGCCACAGAGGTGGACAAGGGGTGTGTGCTGTAGGAGTGGCATGGTGAGAGGCAGGAGAAGCCACGCAGAAAGGAAAAGCAAGCTGAAGCACATGGAATGCCTCAGCAGGAGCATAAGGACCTCTGGGCATGGCAGCTGGCTTCAGCAGCATTGGAGCACCTGGAAGCATCTGGAAGCTATTTGTTGGGCTGGATAGAAGGACAGTGAGGGTATCCCAGAAGGTGCCACTGGTGGGGCTCAAGGCGTGACTTGGAGCTTGCTCACCCCCATGATGACCTGTGTGAGTGTCCTGGCTGTGGTGATTTAGGAGACCAGAAGCATTTATTTCAAGCAGCAGGTCTTTTTGCCCTTGCCTTGTTTAAATGCCCTGTGGCCACTGATTCCTGGAGGCATTCATTGCCCTCAAGCCCCTGTTTCCTACCCATGGACAATGAGCGGCCAGAGTTGAGGGGAAGATAAGCAAAACTCCAGGTCTTGCCCAGTCTAAAACACAAGTTTGCAACAGGTTT
Organism: Picus viridis; assembly: GCA_033816785.1. Lineage (NCBI taxonomy): Eukaryota > Metazoa > Chordata > Aves > Piciformes > Picidae > Picus > Picus viridis. The sequence goes on from CM066588.1 coordinate 26,349,445, forward strand.
GGGTGCACAGGGGGAGGCTGAGCCCAAAGCTGCTCCTGTGGATGGATTTATTCTTGGGAGACCTTGGGGCTGAGGAGTGCACCTGCCTGGTGGCTGTGCATCCCTCTCCCACTCTCACCTCCCTGTGCTGGATGCATGATGAGGAGGACAACTAGAGCCTAAAGGAGAGTTGTAAATCTGCCTGGAAGCTGGTGGGGAAGGATTCCCTGGAGGAGGCTCTTTTGCTTTGGGTTGCTGTGCTCTAATTCTTAAAAGATTTGGCCTGCAGATAAAAAGCTTTGCCTCTAATCCTGTCCCACAGGAGTTCTCCTCTGGAGAGTAGCTCAGAAACACCTTGCTCTTCCCATTCTTCCTCTCTTCTCCATCCCACCTCTCCAGCTCTGCTCTCCCTCCTGGTCACTCCACCTGCTCATCCAAATTATTTTGGATGTAGATTGAAGTGTCCCCACTGGTGCTGTACTCATTACCTATCTCTGGCCACCCTAATTTACCCATTGCAGTGGGTAAATTCTTCTTCACATCCCTGCCAAGGGATTTCATAGAATCATAGAATCAATAAGGTTGGAAAAGACCTCAAAGATCATCAAGTCCAACCTGTCACCCAAGACCTCCTGACTACTAAACCATGGCACCAAGTGCCACATCCAGTCCCCTCTTGAACGCCTCCAGGGACGGTGACTGAGGACTCAGCTTTTTCTCCAGGGAGGAGTGGTAATGCTCTCTGGCCCTCACCAGCTTTCCTCTCTCTCCATCCCCATCCCCACCCCTGCTGCAGGTGTCTTCGACAACTGCTCACACACAGGCAGCAATAAGGGTTGGGCACTGGGCATTCGTGCCCTGCAGCTTGGCGGCAAGAAGGATGCCCGCTTCTTCTTCTCCCTCCGCACAGACCGGGCAGCCGCTGCCACTGAGGTGACCTCCTACCAACGCTACCACCCTGAGGCATGGACCCACTTGGCTGCCAGCTACGATGGGCAGTGGATGACTCTCTACGTGGATGGAGCACGGGTGGCCCGCAGCGGAGGGCAGGAGGGACCTCTGCACAGCACCTTCATGGCCTCCTGCCGCATGCTGCTGCTGGGGGCGATGCCTGGGGCATGGCACATTCTTTCCGGGGACATATGGCTGGGCTAGCCCTGTGGCGGGAAGCCCTGTCTCAAAGCCAACTCCAGCGTCCCTTCCTAGAGGAGGTGGCCGGAGGGTTGGCAGGGCTGGCTCTGGGTGCTGGCTTTGCTGCCCCTGAGGAGCGCTGGGTGCCTTTTCGGGACGGTGCCTTCCCCCAGCAGCGGGTGCTGCCATCCCCACCGTCCCCCATCCTGCAGCCTCTGGGACCTCCTGCTTGCGGGCAGACCGCATGTGACAACGTGGAACTGGTGTCCCAGTACAACCAGCACTGGCCGCTGCGGAGCGGGAAGGTGGTGCGGTACCGGGTGGTGAACCTGGCGGAGGACGACGGCGGGCGGCCAACGGTCAGCAGGGAGCAGGTGTGGCGGCAACACTGGGCGCTGAGCGAAGCCTTCCGACCTTACAACATCTCCTGGCAGCTCAGCTTGCTGGAGGTGCGCAACTCCTCCCTGCGCCGCCGCATTGTCCTCCTGGGCTGTGAGCCCAGCAAGGTGGGCAATGAGCGCTGCGACCCTGAGTGCGAGCACCCTCTGACTGGCTATGATGGCGGAGACTGTCGCCGGCCTGGCCGCTGCTTCTCCTGGAAGCGCCGCGATGGCATCTGTCACATGGAATGTAACAACATGTTGGATGACTTTGATGATGGTGATTGCTGCGATCCACAGGCCACTGATGTGACCAGGACCTGCTTTGACCCTGATTCACCCTACAGGTAGGTGTGGGGCTTATGAGGGGGTGACATGTTGAAGGATGGGGTGCACCCTCTCCCTGACAACCACTCAATGAGTGGATATGGTTTCTGACCTACCACTTCCTGGTGTGGGAAGTTGGAGAGGTGTTTTCTGATGGAACGAACGTGTTGTGCCATCTAGGGCAAGTGAATCCCAGTTCAGGATGGTGCTGAGTCCTACCTCCCTTGCTTTTGAGTGGTTTTCTCCTCCAAAACGACCTGAGGGTGATGAGGAACCCCACCTTGGGGGGATTCCCATTGCGGAGAGACATGCCAGCAGGACCGTGGGCATTCCTAGGTGTGCAGAGCATCCCCATGCCAAGGATGCTTCTTTCCCTGCTCCCCAGCTGGACAGGATTCAATGGGAGGATTTCTGTCCCTTCCCCACCTTCTGTGGATGTGTCTTAAAGATTGGTTCCTTAATTTGGACTCAAAATGCCTTTGCCTGGATGTTGGGGTGGGGACAAGGAGGTGATGTGTCAAGGTGTGAGTGGCAGGATTTGGTAAGTTGTAGGTTGGTTAATGTGCATTAACCTTCCCAAATCTTGCCCTGGGGAGTGATGACTGTGGGGAGATGCCCTTGGCTGGGCATGAGCAGAGGCTGATTAAACCCCGCAGCTCAAAGCTGAATGGTGACTGAGGCCCAAATTCCCCTTTTCAGGCAAAGGCATGGGTAGCTACCTGGTGCCACAAGAGGACAGGTGAAAAGTGCCCTGCAAAATCCCCCATGCTCTGTAGACAATGGTCTCATGGTGCTCTCATCAGCACGTGGCACTAGGGGACCTCTTCTTTCCCTGGAGCCTGTTGGGGGAAGCAGCTGGGGTGAGGTGGAGTGGGGGACCCCACTGTATGATCAGTGACCTCGCAGCAGTGGGGACTGTGGCCTTGGCATGGTCGGTAGCTTGCTCATGTCTGCCCTCCTCCCTGGAGCCTCTGAAGTGCCGGCAGCACCGCTGATGGCTTCCAGCACTCAGGGCTCTGCCAAATATATTCTCTGGCCAGAGACAGGGAAGGGAAAAAAAAAGTCATGGCTTTTCCTTTTTTTTTTTAAGCCATTTATGTCTGTGTCAGAGAAAATTGGTTATTCCCTGGTCCTGGCTCCTGGCAATGGGCAGAGGTGCCCACCAGAGCACCATCCAGGATGGATGGCAGCACCTGGGAAGACAGGCTGCAAGGGAAGGTTTTAGGGACATGTTACTCCTTTCATTTTCTTTGCCCTTCACTTTTTTTTCCCCTGGGCTGTGGGAGCAGGTATGCTATTACTATAAATCCTTTCCTCCTAAGCCAGCTTCTCTTCTGCTTCCCAGGTGGGACATGGAGGGAGAAGGGGGAAGCAGGCATCTCTGCTTGAGTGGTGGTGATGGGAGAGGAATAGCACTTCCTTTCCTCCCTTCCTGAGCCTTTCTCACAATCCTTCAGTCAGCTGAGTCAATATGGGAGGAGGATGAGGAGCCTTTCTTCTGATGCATCTCTCTGGCCACAGAACCTCTGCCCAAGCATCTCCCTAGAAGATGTTTCCCCACCCCTGGAAGTCTTTGTGGTGGCAGCCGCCGTCACCACCCTGTGCCTGCCCATTCCCTTATTTCCCTTGTAAGCAAGCACTGGCAGTGCTTTGCTGAGCACTGGGGATGTGAATGGCTCTCCTGCCTGCAGGACAGATCTCCTGCCCACACAATGCCTCTCTGCTCATGGTGGCCACAAAGCATCCAAAGCCACTTGGCCTTTGCTTTGGCCAGGCAGAGGCTCGGTCCTTGCCCTCTGTGGGCAGTTAGGGAAATGTTTTCATCTTCAGACCAGAAGGGCTCCACCTTAAATTAAAAAAGGCCAAATTTTTGCTGGTATGAATCAGGGCTTCCATTTGTCAGGATTTTCCCCTGAAAGTTGGGAAAGCAAAAGCAAAAACAAAACAAAGCAAAACAAAACAAAAACCTTGCTTCTGTGGGAAAGGAATGGGAAAATGGGAACACTAGGGAAATAACAAATCTGTGGCAATTTTCTTTCCGCAGACCTCGTTGGCCTGCAGAGAGAAGATTGATTATTTGTAGGCTGAGCTCTGAAAATCAAAATCCAGTGTGCTTGGCATTTGGGAAATGTGGGGATATGAGCTGAATCTGGCTGCTGCTGAGCTCCTCTGAGCTGTCTTTGACCAGCTTCTTCAGAGATGCTGCTGGACTCCCACCACCAGCAGAGTCCCTGGGCTCATCTCTGCTGAGAGTACCCTGGCTCCTAGGGAAGAATATGTATGTCTGTGATAAAACAGATATGTTGGATGGGATACCATCCTGAGGGACCTGGGCTATATTGAGAAGCTGGTCTTGTGAGATGAAACCTCATGATGTCAAACAAGGCCAAATGCAAGGTCCTGCATGTGGGTCAGGGAAGTCCCCAGTATCAATACAGATGGGGGGTGAAAGGTTGAAGAGCAGCCCTGCGGACTTGAGGGTGCCAGTGGATGAAAAGCTGGACAGAAGCTGGCACTGTGTACTCACAGCCCAGAGACAGCCATGTCCTGGGCTGACCCCCAGCAGCTGGGACAGGAGAGGCAGGGAGGAGATTCTGGCCCTCTGCTTCACTGTGCCGAGACACCACCTACTTTGCTGGGTCCAGTTCTGGATTCTCGGCACAGGAGAGACGTGGACCGGTTGGAGTGGAGCCAGGGGAGGCCACAGCAGTGATGGGAGGGTTGGAAGCCCTCTTTGTGAGGCCAGTCTTAGGGTTGGGGTTGTTCAGCCTGGAGAAGAGAAGGCTCCAAGGAGACCTTCTTGGGGTCTTTCAGAAAAGGGACCAATAAGAAAGATGGAGGCAGACTTCTGAGCAGGGCCTTGTGACAGGACAAGGGGTGATGTTTTGAACTAAGAAAGGGAGATTTAGACTAGGTATGAGAAAGAAATTGGTCAGAAATGAAAGTGGGAAAACACTGGCCTAGTTTGCCTAGAGAGGTGGTACATCCCTGGGAACATTCCATGTGTGGTTGGATGGGGCTTTGAGCAGCCTCCTCTAGTTGAAGATGTCCCTGTACACTGCAGGGAGGTTGGACTAGATGACCTTTAAAATTCCCTTCCAATCCAGACCATTCTGTGATTCTATGAAAACCACTGGGAAATTGGTACTGTAGGTTTGGGAAAGTCCAAGCTGAGGTTGAGCTCACTCAAGGGCACGCATGGAGCTGGTAGATGAATTCCATGATACATGAGCAGGTGACCTTAGCCCAAGGGGATTTGCTCAGGCAGAGCTCTCTCTGTTTCTGCTCATAAGGTATTATAGTTAAATGAACATTTATGAGGAGCAGGGCAGCTGGGGATCTTCCAGCAGGATTTTTTTAGGGTAGAAGCCAAAACAGGAGAAATAACGTGAAATAAAATTTAACAAACTGTGGAAAGGGGCTCGATAGGAGCCAGGTGTCTCGATGTGAACCACAGCTTTTGGGTTGTAGCTGGAGGAGTGCTGGCTGCTGCTTTGTGGAGATGCCTGGGCTTTTTCATACCTGCTGGAGAATCTCCTGCCAGAGCTCAGGAGGGAGCTGCAGCTCTGGGATAGCCAGGGAAGAGGGAAATCCCACTGCAGGTGGTGCTCTCTAAATCTTCTTTCAGATCAAGGAGGCCAGACAAGAAACAGGGAGCCTTTTTTTTAATGGTCTAAATCACCTCCGGTGTATTTCATGTCAAGGGGCTCACAAAGAATCATTTGGACGTGGATGTTCCTTAGTACAGCCAAAAGTAAGCCCAATGAGAAAGTGAGAGTGAGACGGTGAGCAATTCCTTTCTAGCATTGTAGACAGATTCAGTCCATTTTGGTGAAGGGTCTCAATACCTTTTCCTGACCTCAAGCAGCAATCTGGTCTAGTGGAAGGCATCCCTGTCTATGGTGGGAGGTGGAACCAGATGACCTTTAAGGTCTCTTCCAACCCAAACCATTTTATGATTCTGTGACTTGCTTGACCTTAAGCAGTCATAAAAAGCTTTTATTATCTTAGCACACCCCTCATGTAAAATCTCCTTCCCTTGGGCTGCAGCTTTGAGAAAGGCAAATCAGAGGGAGAATGCTTATGAACAGAGGTAGCTCTAATGCTTCTTAGCTGGTGGACACTTCAGTGTGCTTCCAGGGCCACACTTGGTGCTAGGATCTACCCTCTCCCATGCAAGCAGGGGAGGGAAAGATTTGGAAAGAATGGTCTTAAAGCTTTAGTGGGGATGGACCTTGCTGTAGCCAAGGCAGGAGCTGCCCCCAGCTCTGGGACAGGGGATGATGCCAGGATGATGGCAGTGTTGCTGTGCACAATGTGAGGCCATGAAGTCATCTTGCTGAATCCTTCCTTGTCAGAGCACTGGAACTGCCCAGAGAGGCTGAGGAGTCTCCTTCTCTGGAGATATTCAAAACCTACCCAGAGAAGATCCTGGGCAACCTGTGCTAGGTTGAACCTGCTTTAACAGAAGGTTTGGACTAGAAGATCTCCAGAGGTCTTTTCCAAACCCCACCATTCTGTGATTTCTGCACCTCCTCAATAGCATAACACAAGTCCTGCTGTGATCTGAGACAGCCACCACCCATGTCTAAAACCCACCAGTGGGACTATGTGCTTGTGGTTAGAGGGACATTTGAGCAAAAGATCTGGTGAACAACTGAGTGTAGACATCCCTACAAGGCAACACTACAGGAGGAGCCGTAGGAAGCAAGTCAGGGACTTCTCAGTCACCCTGACCCACTCTCTGAAGAACAAGGGCACAGACAACGGCAGGAGGGCTGCCTACTGTCATCCTTCACTCAGACTCATCCTGATTTAAAGTGTTTTCCAGGAGCTGCTGGCAGTGCAGTGCCAGTGTCTGGAGTAGAACTTGCCTTGGTTTGCTGCATGGGCATCTTCTTGCAGTGCTTGAGTGCTGCTGGAACTGGTGCTCTTGGAAGGGAAGCAGCAACAGCTCATTAGCAGCAATTAACACTCAGCAAGGATCTCCCTCGGGCAGTTAGTCAATGAGAGTCTGGTGTGTGACACAGTTAATGCGAAAAGAAAAACTGGAGTGGAGTCTAGAGAGCAAAGTGAAGAAAGACAGAGCTGCTGGGCCGTTCATCTCACTGCCCAAAGTAACAGCAGAAATAACCAAAGGGACAAAAGGAGGTGGAAACATACAAGCCATCTCCAGCCTTTTGGTAGTCTCCACTGGGATGCCCACACCTGGGATACTGATGTGTCCCTGATGAACAAGACACTTGGTGGTCTTTAATGCAAGCTTCTCTGAGCTCCTGTCCTACGGGAAACGTGCTTAACTGTGTTAAGGCTGCTTAGGAGCCTCCCCAGCAAGTCTAAAGAGAACCTTCAACAGCTGATCCAGATTAGCCTTGCTGAATGTCTTTCATGGAAAACACCTGAGGAAGGACAAATCACTGAGCACTCTCGCATTTAAGCAGCCCGTTGTCAGATGAATTTGGTTGGGCTCATAGCACAAAAAAGATGGTGTCACATTGAGAGCAGGTGAGGCAAAGATGGTGTGCTGGGTTAGACCCATCCTGGGCAGGACTGGCGTGTGTGTGTGTGTGTGTGTGTGTGTGTTGAAAGAGCCCAGCCCCTCAGGAGGACAAAAGGAGCTTGATCCAGGTGGGCAGAGAAGGACTTGATTTCCTCCTCCCAGGAAGAGGGAGCCCTGGGTCAAATGTGGTCTATTGCACTCCCCCTTTCTGTCCAGCAAGCCTATAAAAAGGAGTTTGTTTGCTGCTGTTACTCTTTTCTCCTGCCTTGCCTGCTCGAAAGGACATCAGCTGCTGCTTTTTTCCTGTGCTGGGCAAGTGGTCAGGCCTGGTTCTTTCTCCAGGTTGCATCCATGCTTTCTAATGGACTGTGTCCACTTACATCCAGAGAGATACAGGGCCATCCAGGCTTGGTTTTGTATATTTTGCTATTTATTCTTCTCTCTTAGCCTTGTAAACCCTCCCTGTTATTGCTAAATATATATTTTGTTTAAAAATTTGCTCCTACTTCCAAGCCAATTCCAGACTATTTCTTTTGTGGATTTACCTCCTTCCCTTTTCTTCTCTTTTCTCCCTTTTCTTTCCCTTCCCTTACCAGGGAAAGGGGGTGGGGGAGGAATTCTTGATTTGTTATCATCTGAGCTCTTAAACGCCAGTTAAGGCTCAAACCTCTGCAGATGGCATCTTGGGGTAACCCACCCAGACCTTAATCCCAGCCAGGCAGTAAGAAAACCTTCAGATGAGCTGTTCACTTGCTCTCCACTTTTCCGTGCTGAAGGACACCTTGGCAGAGCTTCCTCACAGTGAAAGAAGACGTGTATGTGGGAACAACCCGAGGTCAGCAATGCTGTTGTAAAGCATAGATTCAGCTGGAGACAGTAGGTATCTGGGAATGTCTTAATTTGCAGATTGTGGTGCTGGGACACTTGCAGGATGGATGGAGCAGGTGTGTTACCTGCAAGCTCTTGAACTCACTAGGGAAGTGTGGAGTGGAAGAGGCTATTTGCTTGTCTGATGCTCCCATGAGGAAAACATGGTTAGGAGGTGTCCCTGCTCAGGACCTGAGCTCTGGCTGCCTTTTAGAGCTCTCTGGCACCTCGTGGAGTCCTTCTGGCACATACCCGAATATTAGCATGGTGTTCCCAAGGGAGCAAGCCTCAAATGCAGGACTAGGGGCTTCCAAGTGTAATAGGAGATGGGTGGGTTAGGGACAGTAGATAGTGATAGGCTCATTGACTTCTGAGCTTGTCCTTTCTCCTTTCTAGTAGGCCTGCTGGGACTCAGGAGGTGCTGTAATAAACAGGGCTTTTTGCTGGAGCTTGATGGTTTCTTGGTGGATGCTTTAAAGTTTCATGAGAGTAGTTGGATTTGAGCTCATCAGAGAAACTTTGCCTTCCCTTGTAGGAAATCTCACCCTCTTTGAGGTTTGCCATTGATTACTGGTTTCAAAACCTGGGAAAGATAGAAGGGATTGTCCTGAGTAAAGCCTATTATATCAGGTGGACAGGATGTCTACCAAGCTGCTTGCTCATGGTGGGATTTGGAGGCTATATCCAACACTCCTCTGGGTGACTCAGCTCCCTCAGAACCCTACCTTGAGGGCAAAGACCACAAATTTGCTTTTGACTTTCCCAGCGTACGTTGGAGAGTGTTTGGTATGTTATTACTCCTCAGTAAGTGTCTGGTGCGTTGTGCCAAAGGGGAGCCTACAGGTGGGGCTTTGCTTCTGAGATGGAGGACTCAGGGTGGTGAGATCATGGATACACTATGGTGTATGGTTGGTGTCATTTAGAGGGCTTTGCAGTGTGCTTCTGCTTATGTCCTTTGGAGAACTGCACACCTTGACCTCTAGCTGCTGCCTTTGCTGTCCCTGCAAGATTCTGGTTCACTGTAGGCTGTGGAGGTTGCGCCTTTCCTTCCATGTGATGCATTTGCCCATCCCTGTGTCTTTCATATGTACCAAACTTTATCACAAATGAGTTGGGAACCTCAAAAAGTGGGACTTCTTACAAAGCTTATAAGAGAGGGCAGTTGTACCTTCCTCAGCATGGGTTGATAAAAAGCAAAGGGAAGATGTAGGCTTTAAGCTGGGGTGATGAGAGATCTGTGAGGAGAAGCATGGGTGTGGCAGAGGAGATGGTGATGGGGGCTCCATCATGGAGGCACACTCTCTAAGGCACACATGGCAAAATCTGTGTGCCTTAGAGGTCTGAACAAGCCCCTCCACTGTGACATCAGGCTAGTGGGACTGACTTCATTCCAGAGGTGAAGTGACAGCAAGGTGCGGCTGTCTGAGGGACCATGCAAAATCTTTGGGACACTCGCCAAGAGCAGAAGATTCTGTATCACGGTGGCCCCTGGTGTGACCAGAACTCTGTTGTGCTTTCCCAGGGACTGGAAGAGATTGAATAGTAGAGGTGTCCAAGTCCAAGAGCTGGTTGCCACCCGCTGGCTTTGGAGCTGGCCAGAGCTGCTTGCTCTGTACATGATGCTGTAGCATGCTACTGATGTGCCTAAATATAGGACAAAACAACCTCAAGTTGCAGCACAGAAGATTCAGACTGAAGAAAGAACCTTGACTGAAAAGGTTCTCAAACACTGTAACAGGCTCCCCAGGGAGGTATTTAAAAGATGCAGAGTTGTGGTGCTGAGGGACATGGTTTAGAACCAGCCCTGGTAGAGTAAGATAATGGTTGGACTTGATGACCGTAAGGGACTTTTCCAACCAAAGTGATTCTGTGACTCTAGAAGGAAATAAAATCTCCAGTAATCCATCCCTTTGCTTCCTGAGGTAGAAGGCACAGGGGTTAATTTCCAATAAGCTTCTGCTGGAGGATGAGTCTTGCTGACTCCCTCAAGCCTTCCTGTGAGCATGGAGCTGCCAGGCAGCATGTTCCTTGAGGAACCTGCCAGGTCCCCCCAGAAGTGACCACATCTCCACGGGAGAGGGAGAACACGATCTCTGTGTGAGCAAGGGGAGAGGACCCTGCCCGGTGGCAGCCTGGGCGCTTTTGGGGGGTGGAAAACAGCTGTCCCAGATGTGAGCTATTGTTCTAGCTCACTTGAGGGGGCTGATTGTATCAGGATGGCAATTGTGAAGGCACAGTGTGCGTCCGATGGCTGGCAGGGGGGAGGGTCACTCTTTGTCTTGATGCTCAGCCCTCACCAGGGCTCCTCCTCATCCTACCATACTGTTGCCTGCGGGTGGAGGACCCCAGCTGAGACCTTGGCCAGGCTAGTGAGACCCCAGGAACTGAAATGGCAGGGCAGTGAGGTTCTCAGCAGCCATCCAGTGGCACACCATCAGCTTGGCGTTGATGGGGTCTCTGGGATGATTTAATCCAGGTTTGGGTTGGCAGGCTGAGCTGTGGCCATTGGAGTCATTAACTGAACATACTGCTTCCCGTTTTCCTTGGCCCAGTCACCACCATGGTTTAGGAAGTCAAAATGCCCCTTCACAGAGAGCAATAGGGGGAGAGAGGGAACTGGTCCTGAGGAGCCCAAACCCACCGAGATGGTGCTGGGAGGCTTGGGAGAGAGCGAGGATGCTGAGCTTTTGCAACTGTCGCCTGCCAAGGGCTGTGCTGGGAAACAGAGGCAGCCTCAGAGTTTTGGTGGGGGTTTTTTATGTTGTTGTTTGTGGTTAATGTAGGATGGTTACAAAACTTCCCCAATAAATTATCTCCTGGCCTTTTTATATCCGTGATGAAGGCGTTTTTAGAATGCTGGCTTGAGCGTGCCGTGCTCTGGCTGGGACACCCAAGCGTCTGGTCCTAAAAATAAGTTGGAGGCTGGGGACTGGGCTTTTTCTCTTTTTTTTTCCTTTCTTTTTTTTTCCCCTCCTTAATAAATACATAAAAAAAAAAAAAAACACCCAAACCAAAAAAGAAGGCAGATTTCTGCTCAGCACAAGAAATACACAGACCTGTTGGAACAGATCCAGAGAGGCTACAGAAATGATCAGAGGGCTGGAAGCCCTCTGGTTGTTTAGTCCAGAGAAGAGAAGGTTCCAGGGGACCTTCCTGTGGCCTTTCAGGATTTAAAGTGTCTGCTCAGAAAGATGGGGACAGACTTTTTAATCAGGGCCTGTTGTGGAGGATAGTAGGTAATGGGTATAAAGTAAAAGAGGGAGATTTAGACTACAGAGATTTAGCACTGAGGGTGATGAGACATGGGCCCAGATGCCCCATCCCTGGAACCATTCCAGGTCAGATTGGATGGGGTTCTGAGCCACCTGCTCTAGTAGTTGCAGATGCCCTTGCTATCTGCAGAGGGGTTGGACTAGATGACCTTTAAAGGTCTCTTCCAATCTAGGCCATTCTGTCATTCTAAGTTTCACTTGAATAGGTTTCTTTTCCTATTTTTCTGTGTCTTGATCCCTTTCCTGGCCAGTGCAAGGCTATGAGTTTTTCCCCTCTGGTGAGAAGTTTAGGGTGGATACAGTGGAGTTTTGAATCTTTTGGCAAGACTGGATCTTGTCATCTCAGTGAAGAATGCACGAGGGGAGGGGTTATCGCCCCAAGGGGCACCATAAAATTATAGAATTGCTTGGATTGGAAGGGAGCTTAAAGATCACCTAGTTCCGACCCCTCTGTTATGGGCAGGAACACCTTCCCCTAGAATGGGTTCCTCCAAGCTCCATCTAACTTGACCTTGAACACTTCCAGGGATGGGGCATCCACAGCTTTTCTGAGCAATCTGTTCCAGTGCCTCACCACACTGACAATGAAGAATTTCTTCCTTGCATCTCATCTAAATCTTCCCACTTTCAGTCTGTAGCTGTTACTTGTCAACATCTAAAGGGCAGGTGTCAATAGGATGGGGTCAAATTCTTTTCAGGGTTACTCAGTGACAGGACAAGGGCAATGGGAACAAATTGGAATCTAGGAGGTTCCATCTGAACAGGAGGAAAAACCTATTTGCTGTGAGGGTGCCGTAGCCCTGGTTCAGGCTGCCCAGAGAGTTTGTAGAGTATTCTTCTCTGGAGAGAAGACTCCAAACCCACCTGGCCATTGTGATCCTGGGCAACCTGCTGTGGGTGACCCTGCTTTAGCAGAGAGGTTGGACTAGGTGATCTCCAGAGGTCCCTTCCAACTGCCACCATGCTGGGATTCTATGATCTTGTTCCCCATTTGTGAAGCAGTGAGGTGCTGCTGTTGATGTTGGGGCTCTGGTCCCCTGCCCCATGGTCTCTGGGTGGGGAAGAGACATTCAATAGGAGGAGATCAAGCTGCTTGGTCCTGGATAAATGTGAGGCAAAAAATGATGCTTTCATTTCTGCAGTTCTTCTTTGTCTGGAGTGCTGTGCTTTGAGCCTCCCGGCCCTGAACCTCTGCTCTGCTACATGAAGCCCACACAGTGCTGGAGGGAGACCAAGAATGTTGTACCTACCTGTGTCATGATCCTTCTGCCGTCCCTCAGGAGACAGTGAGCTAACATGGCAGTAAAATTCAAGCTCCTGGGGACCCTGACTTGTTCACAGAGACCTTAAGACCCTCTTAAACCTGAAATACTGCTTCATGCTTTTGCTGCAAGCGAAAAATAAGAGAAAGCTGATTTGCAGACTTGCTCTTGTGGGTTAGGTGGAACAGGGCTTATCTGTGCAAGATAAGCAGGCAGAAAGTGCTGTGAAGCTAGGTCCTAGCTTGGGATGGTTTTTATTTTCCTTTGAAACAAACAAGCCAGGCAGAAAGTAAACCCAACCTGGCTTTGTTTAGCTTGGAACCAGCTCTAGAATAACTTGCCACTGTTGAGTTCTGCCTCACAAAACCACAGTGGGCTGCAAAGCTCTTTCTCCATTTCCCCCAGTGCGTCTTGCCTGCTTTGTCTCACATGTGTCCTCTCCAATGCCAGTGTCTCACCAGCCAGCATCAACACTGTGGAAGAAGGTGAGAGCTTACCCAGCATGGTGGGTAGTTACTCCAAAGTGTGTCACTCTGCTGGGCTTTGGAGCAAAGCCACCCAGGGCAGTGCTGGGCTCACCTCCTACCATAAACTGCTGCTCTGCTGCCTTTCTTTCTGGCAGGACTCCCTAGAATGAACCAAAAAGTGTATTTATTTCTTTGGAATGCTTATCATTAACAGTTTCCAGCTGCTGATGGTTTGAAGTCTCGCTACAAGAAGGATATTGAGGTGCTGGAGCATGTCCGAAGGACAGGGAAGCTGTTGATGGGTCAAGGGCACAAGTCTTGTGAGGAATGGCTGAAGGAACTGGGGTTATTTCATCTGGAGAAAAGGAGGCTGAGGGGAGACCTTCTCACTCTACAACTGCCTGAAAGGAAGCTGGAGCCAGGTCAGGGTCAGTTTCTTCTCCCTAGTAAGAAGAGATAAGAGAAGAGGAAGTGTCCTCAAGTTGCACCAGGAGAGGTTTAGGTTTGATATTAAAAGGAAATTCTTCACTGAAAGGGTTCTCTAATGCTGGAACAGGCTCCCCAGGGGCGTGGTTGAATCCCCATCCTTGGAGGTGTTGAAAGTTGCAGAGATGTGGTGCTGAGGGACATGGCTTAGCACCGGCCTTGGCAGAGTTAGGCAACGGTTGGACTCTGTGATCTTAAAGGTCTTTCCCGACGAAATTGATTCTATGTGTCCCCTGTTCCCATCCTGAGAGCAGCTGGGAGTTCAGCTGCTATAAAAGCCTGACCCTGCCTCATTGTCCAGTCTAATGAAAGACATCCCTGTATCTTGATGGCTCTCATATGGGTTGTGATGATCTCACATGGGTGGCAATCATAAGCTTCTCTGAGAAGGAGCTGGCCATGATTCACTCAGAAATAGAAAGGCCAAGCAAGCAAATGGAAACTCCCTATTGACCAGGTCCTTGCAATTTAAAAGGGTTTTTACTACCTATTCCAGTACACGTTTGAAAATCATCTGCATTTACTCTTCCACACTCCAATCAGATGGGTTTTAAGCCATTAAGGTCCATTGGGTCAATAACCACTGTTTTCAAAAATCTATTAAACGCCCATTTCCGTGGAAATAGAGCTTTTATAATTGATCACAGCTACCCACTCCCATTAAAACAAGCCCCAAATGCTATCAACTCCCCCAAGATGTAGAGCACTCAAACACAGATTGCCAGGACAGATTTATCCCGGGGGAAGTTGATGGCCCATTATGCTTAAGCAACGCAAGAATTGTCACATAAGCCAGGAAGTTTATGGGACTTGCATGGATTTGTCCTCCCAGAGGGGGTGAAAACCCAGAAGTTCATGGGGTGAAGCAGTAGTGATAACACAAGCTCAAAGCCAGCCTCCTATGGGAGCTTTTTGGGGAAATATTTGGCTTATATTGTGTTAACTTCAAAGCCTTCAAGGAGGCTTTGGTTGTTTGGGAGAACCAAATGATGCTTTAGGTCTGAAGTGCTGTGAGAAGTGCCGAGTTTGTGGGTCAGTTCTTGGCAGCACAGGGCTTTCCATATTGAATTATAAAGAGCTGTATGAGGAAAGGTGTTGGGAAGATGACCTTGCAAAGAGGAGGTCCTGATGTCTGTGCTCTGGGAAGGAAGCCCATTGTGGCTGCTGGTGTGGTGGTGGACCCTAAAGCAGGCTGTGGAGGTATGAATGTTGTGGGACTGCAGGTGTTCCTTGCAGGCTGCCTCTGGGTGAGAAACAGCTCAAAAGATGGAAGGCTGGTGACCAGAGGCTTGACAATGTGGGGTAGAAGAGTTTGAAAGAATAGATGTTCTCACTGCAGGATTGCTGTTGACTCTCCCCATGCATGGGAGTTAAGAGCTGTGGCAGTCTTAAAGTGCTGTGGAGAGACCCTGTTTTCCCCTGCTGAGTGCTGCTGATGGAGGGTTACAGCTCTGGCAGGTCCACCTCAGGAGATGAGTCAAAGGGCTGGAACCCGCTGGTGTGGCTGTTGTCCCCTCTGAGGTCAGCCTCCAGTTTTCAGGGGATGCACCAATGATCCCAGCCTTTGCTCCCACATCTTGGTCCAGCAGAGAAGCACGAGAGGAAGCTTTGTGATCAGGCTGTCCTTTCCCATTAGGACTTTGCTGCTTACAATCCCTGCCAGACAGCAACAACCTTTAGGACAAGGGCTGGCTGCTGGGGTCAGCCACAGGTTGCTGTGCCCCCTTGGAGAAGAGGTCAGGTAGTCCCTGCCGAGACATAGGCCATGCTTCCCTTGTTCGTCTCCCTTCGTGCCTCTTTCAATCAGCTTCACCACAATCCTCTGCTGTCTCCTGCATCCTTGGGTTTGTCCCCACTATGTGTGCCTGATCCTGACCCAGCACTCCCCTTCCTCCTTCTGTCACCCCTCCAAGCCCTTTCTCACAGCCTGTGCTGTGGGGTCATGTCTTGATGCCTCCTCTATGAGGCCCCTGTGTAAAGATGCCCCTGGTTCATGATGCAGTGGCTTCTGTGTCAGGCACCTGAACCACGTGACCTTTTGGGATTGGGGGTGGTTGGTCTTGGTGCTTTCCCCACAGAGGCCTTTATACCTGAAAGTCAGATGAAATTTGCATGTGGATTTAAGGTCTGCCAGAGAGGATAACCAAATCAGCCTCACTAAGATCTTAGTTCACCCCTGTAGACATCATGCATGTACCACATTCATAGAGTCACAGAATGGTTTGAGTTGGATGGGACCTTCAAAGGTCATCTAGTCCAAACCCTGTGCAGTGAGCAGACACATCTGCAACTAGAGCAGGTTGCTCAGAGCCCCTTCCAGCCTGACCTGGAATGGTTCCAGAGATGGGACATCATCTTCTCTGGGCAATCTGGGACAGTGTCCCACCACCTGCAGTATAAAAAAAAAAAAAAATATTTCTTCCTTCTCTCTAGTCTAAATCTCCCTCTTTCAGTTTAAACCCTTCAGCCTTTGTCCTACCACAACAGGCCCCACTAAAAGTTTGTCCCCAGCCTCCTGATTTGCCCATTTAAAATAATGAAAAGCCACAAGAAGGTCTCCTGGAGCCTTCTCTTCCTCAGGCTGAACAACCCCAGCTCTCAGCCTGTTCTCACAGCAGAGGGCCTCCAGCCCTCCCATCATTTCTGTGGCCTTCTTTGGCTCCACCCCAACAGGTCCATGGCTGTCTTGTGCCAAGGATTCCAGGGCTGGAGCTTCAGCTCCACCTTCCCTACTCAGCAGGTCTGTTCCTTCTGCTGCCTTTTTTTTTTTTTTTTGTTTTTGTTTCTAAAAGGGTCTTTTGTATTTTGTTTTCACTGGAGTCAGCTGGATTTCAGGGAATTCCCATTTCACTCCTGTCTCCCCAGCATCTCAGCTGCAGTGGTGTCTGCTGATCAGTCCTGGCTTTTCAATTCTTAGTTCAAGCCTTTATCCCTCTATGGAAGTCAATCTGAAGCAGCTCATTATGAGTTCAGGCCAAGTTTTCTTTCTCTCATCAGCTCTTCCATGATTTCTACACTGCTTAGCAAAACCAGGTCTAAAATAGCATTTGCCTTTGGCTGGTGCAGTGATGATTTAGGGAATAATTTCTTAGCCAACACTTCCAGGAACAGCTAGACCGTGCCATTGTTAGCAGCAGTTGTTATTCAGCCTATCTAAGGGCTAAATGCCCTGCAGGACTTTATGGTCTAACACTGTTATTGTCTTTCTTGCCCAAATATGACCTCAAGAAGTTGTGCACCACCATCTGATGCAACTGGGAGCTTGCCTGCTGTGTGTGCTAGTCATCTGCAGCCTTCTCAGTCTCCTTCCCCTGTCAGAAGGGTCACAGCCTTGAACCACAACTTGTCTGTTTGATCCCATCTGCAGCTTTGCTGGTGCAAGTCTGACCCTGTAGCATCTGCTGCTGCTTCAGTCCTGAAGCCAGATCTGCCTCCCACATGGAGACTGAAGGTTACCTCTGAATCCAACAGGAATTGCTCATGCCTAAGGGAAATCCCTGATGTTGAAGGCCCTTATGAAGGAGTTGTTTGACCTGTCATCCTCTTTGGCATCTTGATACTCAACCACTCATTAAACTGTCATTAAATGGCGCTGCCAGTGATGGCTGCTTCCTAGGCTGTTGTACTCATACTGCCAGTGCCTCAAAGGTTGGTTTCTCTAGGCAAGTCCAAGATGTATGTGAATGCCCTCATTCCAAATGCTCTTTGGTTGATGTCCAATATTCAGTGAAGCTGCTGAGAGATTCCTGAGGACCACAGAGAATCGTGGAATGGTAGGGGTTTGTAAGAGACCTCCAGAGATCGAGTCCCCCTGACAAACCAGGATCACCTAGGGCAGGTCAGGCAGGAACACATCCAGATGGGCTTATTCCAGCAGTGTTGTGCATTCTGCAGTTGCAGGGCAACGTCTGGCTGTTCCTCAGCCTTCCCTTTGCCTCTTGCATGTGTTTTGTATCTGGCTGTGTTACCAAAGGCAGCTCAAATGAGAGTCACTTGGACGCTGCTGGCTTGTCAAGTTGTCATGATGGTGGCAATGATATTTGTGGCATACCAGAGCAGTGCTGGAGTCAGAGCTCCTAGATGATAGTCATCAGGGATGCAAGTAGTCTGAACCACAGAGAACTTTAGCTTTTGCCTAAAAAATACAACATCTCCACTCAGCTATATTAAAGGCAGGTATTTCAGGGCAGGTAAACTCAGTGTATTTTAAGGGATGCAAGGCTGAGCATTGTCTGGGAACGGGGATGAGGCTTCACATATTCTAGCAAGGACTGCTCATGTGTGCAAGATGAGACTCCCTAAAGAGTCACCACGAAGAGGAGCCCTTCGGTAGGGCTGGAG
The DNA here is from genome assembly GCA_033816785.1 of Picus viridis. Taxonomy (NCBI): domain Eukaryota; kingdom Metazoa; phylum Chordata; class Aves; order Piciformes; family Picidae; genus Picus; species Picus viridis. The sequence continues at coordinate 26,367,457 of CM066588.1, forward strand.
CTGAAGGTGTTTGCTTTGGCTCACCACTTGAAGGAGAATCTTTCTTCACTGATGATTAGAGTCTGCTCTCTGAAAATATTCATGCCACTTGATTCAGCACCTGTCTTCACAGTTTGAGTTATAGCTCTTGTGCTTTTGGCTGGTGGCTCAGAACAAGGTTGTTGTGTGTTGCCTCAACCCTTTGCAGCCTTGAGGGAATGTGTTGTCAGCACATCAGTAATGTTAGTGGCAGGCTGGTGCTCGTTTCTGGCATGTCTGGGGGATTTCTCCTTTGTCAAGTAGGGGGTTGGGTAAAAAGGGAGCCTCATTGCTTGGGGGGAGTAGAAAAGCAGGAAGAGAAATTTCCTTGTGGAGGGTTAAGGACATGAAAGCTGAGCTAGGAATCCCCTGTGACTTCATTAGGCTGTATGGTTAACTGGAGCTGGCTGGACCTCAAGTATTTTCCAGATATCCATGAAGGGCACTTGGACAACTTCCACCCAACCTCACTCCCACATCCCCTCTGAAATGTCTACAGGGAAAAGACTCCTATTTTTGAATTGCAGTGGAATTCCTGTGGCATTACACACTGCATCCTTCACAGCACCTAGAGAATTCAGTCTGCTTTGTGGTGCTACATGGGGCATGTGCTGGCCTTGCTTTTCATTCAGATGTGCCATCTTTTACCTTTCCTTGTGGCCCCAAGACTTCCTGTTATGACACAGCAGTCACTACAGAGTGCTGCTCTTGCTTATCTTCTCCCACCTTAAACCACATCAGGCTTGTGTTACAGCTTAACTGTCTATCAGAGAGCATCCATCATAGACCATCTCCTCTCTGCCACCTGTGCACTAGCAGTGGTCTTGCTACTACCAGAAATTGCTGCCTGGAAAAGCAGCAACAGCTCTGTCTCTCTGGAGTGCATCAAGTCTTCTCCTTTCCAAGCTAGCCCAGAATGTGGCTTATATCTACAAGTACCAAGATGCTGCTGTCCCATGTACTAGGACAAAATCATCCAAGGAGGAGCATGAGAAAGGTTCTTCCAGGAAAGCCTGAGGTCACTGGTAGAGTGTGGTATTTTTCTTTATTCTTCAGCTGACCAGAGAGGAAGCTTTGGGTCTTTAGACCTTGGTGTAGTGTGTTAAGATCTAGTGCAGTTTTCTGTGCAAAGCTGTAGTTATTTGATGGCTTTCCCATTTTATGCGATGGGGAGAAGAAAGAACAGGATTCTGGGAAGAGGTGAGTGATTATAGGGCACAAGTTGGAACATGAGAAATTTGGATTAGATTCTAGGAATTTTCTTTAAGGTGGTTAAATACTAGAATATGTTGAGGTGAGAAGTTGTGAACAGCTCTTGTTTTCAGAGCTGTTTGGGTCTCAGATGGAGATGGCCCTGAGTGACCTTATTTAACTAGATCTAGCAAGGGAGTCAGACTAGATGACCTGTGGAGTTCCTCTCCATCTGCAGTTATGAGTCTGATTTGCAGTGACAATGTCTTTGTCTTCCTTTCCTTTCCAGATAGACTGAAATATCACACAATTATAGCACATCATTAAGCCTCATATAGAACCACGTTCTCCTGATCCAGCATCAGGAGCACACAAGCATCAGTGAAGCTCCACTGTGCTACTGTAGAGCAATGCAAGCTCTAGACTTCTTCCCCAGCTTGCTTTCTGCCAACCATGAGACCCACAAGTAAACCAGTACGTCGTGTGATACCCGAGCCTGCCTTAGATCAGATAATGTCATTGAGCAGGACTTTAAGTTGATAGCATCTCAGGTCAGAACCAGCATGGAGGCCCTTCTATCTGGATGACTCCCTCAAATACCATCATTTCAGATGGTGTTCATGCCCACACTCGCTTCTAATAATGGCAGCTCATAATCTCTCTCTGCACTTGCCTATGATCGTTGTGCACATTCCACTCTTCCAGAGTTGCAAATACTCCTCAGGTCAAGGTGGTATTACCATGCAGCTAGTTGTTCACCAAAGAATTCTGCATGCTCTTGGAAAAACATTTGCTTTGCATCTGCCAAACTTGATGTCCCTTCTCCCTCTCTCTTCTATCCTCTGCCCTACTCTTTGGGGTTGTTTTCTTATTTGCTTCTTAGCTGGCAGCTGTACCTCCATGTGTCCTTCTGGTCTTCCTTGCGTTTGTGTGTTGACTTGCAGTGCCCACCCTGCTATAAATACCACATCAGGTTTGGAATATTCTGGTCTTGTAGGCATTGAAAAGCCACTTGGGGAGCCAAGGAGAGGGCTGTCATTTAGGCTGTTTGTTGAGACCAAAGGCTTCTTCTGCCTTGCCCCTGGGAAAATCACAGAAGCACTGGAGAAGAGGGAGAGCATGACCTTGGCAGTAAGCAACAAGCAACGACGCCAGTTAGATGCTCCTTGTCTAAGCTGAGGATGCCAGTGGGAAATGTGGATTGAGGGCAGTTGGAGTTGCCCATTCCAGAGCTATTTTGGTCTGGGTCATGTCTTTGGGAACATCAGCAGGAGGATATTTGTGTTTTCCATGCTGCAGTGGGTGACATCTGGGTCTTCTCCTCCATCCATCTGAGCATCTCTCAGTGTTGGAATGGTTCCTCCTCCCCTGCAGCGGTGGCCCTGAACTATCCAAATCTCTCAATGGAGGGAGTTGCAGTTATTTACAATTAAGGGTTGACCCAAACAACAACAAAAAAAAAGAACAACAAAAAAAAGTGTTGCTAGTGTCAAGGGAATGGCAGGCGACAGACAGAAAAACATCATGTCTCCAGAAGAGGGGTGGCAGGAATATCCCTCTCCATAGGGCTGACGTCAGCTCTCGGAATTTGGACAGCCTGCAAGGCTTTGGGGATAGTTTTCCAAGATATCATAGGTCAGGAATCAACATTATTTTTAAGTCTGTGTCCCCCGAGCTGCTTTGGTGCATGAAGGAGGCTTTGTCTCCCCCTTCCCCCTCCTTTACTCTCTTATTTCTATGAATTTTTTTTTTCCTCCTGCTTCTCTTCCTTCCGACTCATGCCACAAATATGTCCTGCAGGTTTATTTATTCTTCTCCCTATCTATTCCTCCCGGCCTGCTCCCGTCTTGGTTGGGTTGAAGGGATGGCGTCAGTGTGGCGCGTGTCTGGGATGCTCAGGCGAGACATCACAGAGAGCAGATCATGTTCTCCTAATTTGCCGTTTCCGGTTGGGAGAGTTTTCTCTCCACAAGTTGATGTGGCTGGGGAAAGTGTTCTGGGAATGCTGCTCTGTGGTGGGAGATCTCAGGGCCTGGTGAAGACAAGTTGGTCATCTTCTCTCACCATTTAACACTGCCATAGAGTCCAGCCAAGATTTTCTGAAGTGATTTGAAGTATTGACGCTGCTTTGTTGCAGGGAAGGTGGATGACACGTCTCCAGCCCAAGATGGCCTCTTGGGGGCTGACTGGTAGGAGAGAGCTAGTCAGCAAATCCTGATTATCTGACACCTCTCAAATCAGCAATAGCTTCTGAAATGTTCTGCTATTTCAGATCCAGGGAAGTGGCTACCCTTGGTTTTACCAACCTCTGTTCCACATGCCACCCTGCTTTAGCCTACCTCTGGAATTCTTTTCCTCTATTTTTTCCACATTTTTCTCCTTCTCTTCCATTTGCTGTAGCAACCTCTCTCTTTCTAAATAAGTCTGTTGGTATAATGACTTGACTAGGGACCTTGCCATCTCAAACAGTGCATTTGCACATCTCTCATTGGTTTTCCTTCGCACTTCACATCTCAGATGAGAACATGCCTTTTTCCCCACGCTCAGCTTTTTGTCCTTCCTTCCTTCCATAACTCAGTGTGGTGAGGAATGCACTAATGGACACCACTTTTACAGAAACTGCTTGTTTCAATCTCTCTCCTGTGCCTTCATGGATGGTCCAGTGTAAAGAAACTATTGCATTCCCTTCCTAATCTCTCTATGCAGCTCCAAGATGCCAATTGCTCCAGGAGGCATGGGAATAAGTGAAATGCTTTCCACCACCTTAATGTTGCTGTTGGCCTTATGCTGCAGGTTTAGTCATTCTTATGACATATTTCCACAATGGTGCATTTCCATCATCATTCTGCAGTGGTGTATTTGAAGCCTTTCCATGAGTTTTTTTTCCATGCTTAGAATCTCTTAAATCAATGGCTTAAATCACAAACTGAGGGTCAAGGTCCTCTGATTTTGAAGACTTAGAGATAAGTCTTGGGGACTTAAAGGCAATGTCTTCTAGGGCTACCTGTCCTAATCCTGTCTCAGCTCATGAAGTTAATAGCACTGATGGTGGAAATGGTAGTACTTGATTTAAAACAGTATCTGGCACTTGCAGCACAGCCCAAGACCCTCCAATCCCACTGCTATTATTATTGGAATTATTGTTGTAGTTATTAAGTTAGATCCTGATCAGTTTACAGAGCTGATGACACAACCCCCCTGAAGAGCAGTGCAGGGACTGTTGATGCACCAGTGAATGGAATACAGACCTCTGACCTGTGCAGAAACACCCATACAGAGGGAAGAATGAAACCTAAATTTCCTGACTGCTGTTGTTCTTTCTCTAAGTGCAGAGAGAAGTGCCATGAGGATCGTTTGGTGGACATGTAGATATACCCACTGGTGTTACTCCTCTGCAATGTCTGTTGCATACCCACCTCTCCCAGCTCCCTTTAGAAGTGGGTGTCTTGGTTACCTCAATTCTAGTATTTTTCTTGCTCTTGCAACTCTTTATTCCCAGCTCTGGAGACAGGAGATGGTCAGCAGTGTTGTCAGGAGGCTTTCCCTACTCAATGTACCCTTTGACAGATCCATCCCAAGAGATTTCCCTCTCTCCCCATTAAGCTTACTTTGGGAGCTCCTGTGCTTCTCTGCCCTGGCTCCTGTAGACATCCCAGATCTCTTCTCAGAGAGGATTTGTGTCACATGCAGAGAGACATGTGAAGGAGGCCCTGCTTTTGGCTCAGTGACCAAGGGACACAGACAGCACTCTTCTCCAAGGTCTGTTTTGAGGAGAGCTGGAAGAGATTTGTTGGAGCACGTTTTGAGATACCTTTTGCTCATGCTCTTCCTTGTACAACACACAGGGATGTGGGTGAGGTAACATGTTTCTTCATGTGCCTGTGATCTGCAGGGACCCCTTGTCCTTACCATGCACTGCCACCTCAGGCATACATGTCCTAGAGGGCCATGATTATGAGCTTCTCCAGATGGACTGGAGAAGACTTCTTGACCCCAGCGGGCAAACCCTCTCTGCTCCCAAAAATAAGGTTTGATGTTTGTTCCTGTCTTGCTATGTGTCAGAGATGACACTTGAAAAGCCTTGTTGGAACCAGCCGGAGTTCTGGATTCTTTTCTCTCTCCTAACATCTTAAAGAAAAAATAATTTCTTACCCCAATCCTCCCCAAATTCTACTTTTCTGATGCCAAACCTCTTCCCTTTTCCCTAGCAAGGCTGATTTCTGCATTTTCTTTCTTCTCATTGTTGCTCCTCCCATTATCCTGTTCTTTGGGGTCTCTCCTGTCCCTGCATAGCAAACTATGCCTAGGAGTAGAGCTTGTCACCAAAGCTACTGTTATTAGCAGAACTTCTTCAGATTTGCATGACTGCCTCCCACCCAAACTCCTAGCAGAACTTGCACCTAACAGAGCAGAATTAGTAGCATCATGAAGCACCCTGTTGGAACTTGATCAGTTTTACCGCACTTCAGCAAACTCTATTGGTTTTGTTGACTGAAGGATAGGATCTCCAGATCTGTTGTACTCTTTCTAGGATAGCTACAGGTGACTCCTGCTTTTCCTCTTTGCTCTGTTGAAGTCTCTGCTGACTATTTCCTTTCCCTTGTCCTTGCAGGGCATACATGAGTGTGAAGGAGCTGAAGGAAGTACTGCAGTTGAACAGCACTCACTTCCTCAACGTTTACTTTGCCAGCTCAGTGAGGGAAGAGTTGGCTGGCGCTGCCACTTGGCCATGGGATAAAGAGGCCCTTAGTCACCTGGGTAAGTAAGTGAACCCAGTCATGGGGCCTCAGGGTTATTTTCCTCACTTGCTTTGCTTGACTTGACAGAAGGAGGCAGACATAATCAGGCTAAGCATTGAGGATGTTTAATAAGGAGGTCATGATCACAGGCTCTGGTTGTACCAATAGCAGCTGCAGTAAGGAGTGGAGCTGCCTGTTCCCCATGCCCATGTGGGTAAGGTATAGAATAGAATAGAATTAACCAGGTTGGAAAAGACCTTTGAGATCATCGAGTCCAACCTATCTTCCAACACTATCTAATCAACTAAACCATGGCACCAAGCGTCCCCTCCAGTCTCTTCCTAAACACCTCCAGTGATGGTGACTCCACCACCTCCCTGGGCAGCCCATTCCAATGGCCAATCACTCTCTTGGTGAAGAACTTCTTCCTAACATCCAACCTAAACCTCTCCTGGTGCATCTTGAGACTGTGTCCTCTTGTTCTGGTTGCCTGGGAGAAGAGACCAACCCCCACCTGTCTACAACCTCCCTTCAGGTAGTTGTAGACAGCAATAAGGTCTCCCCTGAGCCGCCTCTTCTCCAGGCTAAACAAGTCCAGCTCCCTCAGCCTCTCCCCATAGGGCTTGTGCTCCAAACCCCTCCCCAGCTTTGTTGCCCTTCTCTGGGCACGTGGGGTGGGGTTACACCCTGACAAGGGACTTGCAGAGTGTAAGAGAAACTTTTAGTGGTGGAGGCAGTGGGGCAGAGAGGTTGGAGAAACCTGCAGGTTCACTATTAGTGCATGCTCTAGAGAGAGAATGATACTTGCACTTGGTTCCCCTGCAGCCTTCTAGGTTTGCCTTCCAGGATTCTGGGAATGGTGAACTTTCCTTTACAGAGCATTAGTGACAAACAAATAAACCAGGGGTGATGGTGATTTCAGAGCTGAGTCTCCAGAGCTGACCAGGCAGGGATCGCTGGCCACTTCTAAACCCAGCTGCAGATGTGAGCACAACTGTCAAATTAAATTAAACCATGTTTTTATATCTTGGCTAGCTACCTGCTGGAGTCAAGGTTCTCCTTGGCTTCAGCTAATTCCAGGCAGACCCTTAAGGTCTTCAGCCCTGGCAGACTGCAAAAGAATCAAAGTGGCAACTGCTTCACTAGAAGGTAAATGTATTGTGTCTTCTCCTGTTTCTGCTGCCTCTCTTTTCCTGCCTCTCCCTCCACCTCTTCAGTGTCAGAGTTTTCTGGCAAAGCCCTTTCCACTTTGCAGTCAAAACATCTAAAGTGTTTCTCAATAAGTAACTGGAAATAATTACTCCTGACACCTGCACAGCAGACCTAGACCTTCTGCTTTTACAAGTGCGTGATGTTTGAACCTTGAAAGCTTTAGACTGCTGCTGAAGACCTGTTTTAAAGTCCTTTTTTGCCAGTTTCCCTCCCTCAATGAGTTTCAGGCCTGTTATTTCAATAGTGTGTTGCCACAGTCACTTGTTGAGGAAGGCAAATCTCCATGAAATTTATTCCTTCAGCTTCCAAAAATCACTTCCAAGGCCCAGCTTGACAATCATCTTACTACAGCAAGTGCTGAAGCCACACATGTTCCCTTCAGACCCCTCCCAACAGCTCTCAAGGAGCTGTACGAAAGGGTAATTGGGGTGACTGGTTGCATCAAAAGCTTGCATTTAGCTCTGGTCTCAGAGCTTGTATCCAGCCAGGGACACAAGAAGTGGCACCATCTGGAAATATTGGGTCACGGTTTTACCACAGAGCTTCAGAGGAAAAGAGGTGTTGTCTTGGCTCTTGTGCCAGAGCTGTGAAGTATGAAGCCGGATCTGAATGTCTTTGAGGTTCTGGCAGCCTGAAGTTACTTTGGTTCAAGACTGTCCTTAGTTTTAGACTTAATGAGCAGGGGAGGGCAGGTGGTGGACTCTGTTCTCTGGAAACAGGAGGCTCCACCACATCACTGAGTGTTTTCTACCATGCACGATGTATATATTGTCCAGCACAGAAGAAACTTAGGACAGTACCCTTGTTGCCAAGAAGGCCAATGGTATCCTGGGGTATACACCCTTTTAATACTAGAAGGGCTGTGGTTAGTAGGTCAAGAGAGGTTCTCCTCCCCCTCTACTCTGCCTTGGTGAGGCTACATCTGGAATATTGTGTCCAGTTCTGGACCACTCAGTTCAAGAAAGACCTCAGGGAACTGCTTGCAAGAGTCCAACACAAAGCCACAAAGATGATGGAGTGGAACATCTCCCTTATGAGGAAAGGCTGAGGGAACTGGGGCTCATTAGCTTGGAGAGGAGGAGACTGAGGGGTGACCTCATTCATGTTTATAACAACAGGAAGGGCAAGTGTTAGGAGGACAGAGCCAGGCTCTTCTCAGTGATGTCTAGTGATAGGACAAGGGGCAATGGGTGCAAACTGGAGCACAGGAGGTTTCATGTGAACATAAGGAGATTTTTTTTTCATGGTGAGGGTGACAAAACACTAGAACAGGCTACCCAGAGAGGTCGTGGAGTCTTCTTCTCTGGAGACATTCAAAACCCACCTGGATGTGTTCCTGTGGGACCTGCACTAGGTGATCCTGTTCTGGCAGGGGGTGGGCTGGATGATCTTTCAAGGTCCCTTCCAACCTCTACCATTGTGTGAGTCTGTGACTGAGCAGGTCATGAATATGCAGCTTTTGGCAAAACCTCTCAAAATGGCTACTGGAGGGTGTGGGCAGATATGAAGGTAATGCAGTGAGGAAAGAGCAATGACAACCCCGGGAGCAGTGAATAGTAGTTGGAGAAAATTCCTGAGCTTCAAGAACCTAATAGTGACCAAGGAGTATAAACAGACCTTCACTCAAGAAGGGTCTATCTCTGAGAAGACAGACTCCTTCCCTTACACTGAATCTTGCTAATCTTCTGTCTATCCTGACCTTAAAATTATGGAGGCCAGCACACAAGTCCTGCTTCTGCCATGCTGCTGCCTGCCATGCTGCTGCCTGCCATGCTGCTGCCTGCCATGCTGCTGCCTGCCATGCTGCTGCCTGCCATGCTGCTGCCTGCCATGCTGCTGCCTGCCATGCCTGCCATGCTGCTGCCTGCCATGCTGCTGCCTGCCATGCTGCTGCCTGCCATGCTGCTGCCTGCCATGCTGCTGCCTGCCATGCTGCTGTTCCCTACAGACCCTCTCATGCTTTGGCTCTCCTGAATCGAACTGGCTCCTTGAGTCTGATTTGACCTCTCCAAGAAGCCAAACTGCTTCATGGCTCCAGAGACTCTCGCTCAGATATTGATCTGTTTCTGTCTCTGAACTGGACATTTTCAAGAGAAGCATCAAGAGACTCTTACTCTCCAACTGCCTTCCCTTCTTCTGTTTCAACAATTCCTCTCAGCCCAATGCCCACTGAACTTACTGTTCTCCATCAGTTCTTCTCTAGATGTTTTTTAATTCACCATTTGAACTCTGAGTTCCTTAGAAACCATTCTTTCATGACCTTTGAGTGTCTCTCAAGGGGTCCTCTTTACTTTCCTTCTGGCATCTTCACCTTCTGGAAATCTTCAGTGACTTTTTTTTTTTCTTTTCTTTTCATTCCCTTCTCTTCATCTCTGCTTGTTTTGGGCTACCAGAAATACAGTGACCATTCCTGTACTGATGACTTACAGATCTATTACTTTCCTAATATCCAGACTGAACCTCCCCTGGCACAACATGAGGCCATTTCCTTTTATCCTGTCACCTGTTGCATGTGAGAAAAGACTGACCCCTACCTTGCTCCAACCTCCTCTGAGGTCAAGTGGTGCTTCTGTAGGAAGTATTTCAGCTGCTGTGGAGCTCCTAGACAGAGACAATTTACTGCCAGCTAGCAGCAGAGGTGGAAGATCTCAGGTCTGTTTGCATGGCTCCCTCTAACAATACTGTCTCAAGTCTTTCCTCCAGCGAGTCCTCCTCAAATTGAGAGTTCTTACTCAGAGCCTGGGATGAATTTTCTGAGAACTTAGAAGTAAATCTTTAATTATAAAACATGAAGAGTTGAAGAACTCCTGTCCTATTTTAAAAAAAAAAAAAGTACAAACCCAACCCTTAGCTTTCCACAGTGGAAAGCCTTGCCTCCAAACCCCCTGGCCATGCCCTCATGCAGAAGCTTAAACTTTATGTGTAGCCACATCTGAGCTGTATTTGCATAAACATGGTGGAAAGGCAAGGGAATTGTGAATTTTTGGTGTTATAAATACTTTCTGCAGTTATATAAGCTGAGGCCAGCTCATATATCTGGCTGAGGTCAGTGGATCCTGAAGGAGGGCCAGCCGTTCCATCAAAGGTACCTTAAGCAACGGCCATCTTCCTGTCTGACTAACTGCCATGCGTTTGTTCCGTTCATTGCTGTGACTCAGTGTTTGGGGAGGCCTGGCCCTGAGATACAGGTTCAGCTTTGTGGCTTGCTGCTTAAAGATCCCAGGCTTGAACTTGTGTCCTCTTCAGCAGCCCTGACCCGGGAATAAGTGGATTTCTTGGGGGTGGCTTCAACCAGAGTCCTTCAGCATTGTTTTTTATCATGGATAAAGGCAGGGCAATATCCCAGGACTAGGAGATTCCAAGGGATATGTGAGTGAGGGTGAATTGTAGTCCACACCAGTGCTCCCTGGAGATATTCAAGGTGAGGGCTGACAGGACTCTGGGCAATCTGATCTAGCTGAGGATGTTGGACTAGATGACTGCTAGAGGTCCCTTCCAACCCAGACCATTCTATGATTCTGTTGGTCAACTCTACCGATGGACTGGGTACCTCTTGTTGCTAGAGCAAAGCTGAGGTTTGGCCTTGGGGATACCATCAGCTCTACAGCTTTAGCTGGTAGTTCTGGTTTTGAGAAAGGATGTAAGGCCAGATGGGAAGCTTTCCAGCTGCCTGATTTTGGTGAGGTGAGCAAGTCCAGAGAAGGCTCTGATTCACCTGCCTTGGAATGCTGGACTCGGTGTCGCAGAGACACGATATTGAAGGTTTTAGCTTGGTTCTGTAAATGCTGACCATGGGGTCCGCCTTGGACATGTTGTCAGGCACGAGGGGGAGAGTGCCCTTAAAGCCCAGTGCAGCTCATCTCCCAGGGCAGGAGGAGGCAGAGGTGAGAAGTGAAGCCTGATCTGTAGAGGAGGAAGAGGGGAGGCTGGTCTTGTGGATTTGTTCACAACATCCCAGCATTTTGCCTTCACAGCCAGGACCCTGCAGAGGGGAAATACAACTTCCTGGTCTAAAGCTGGGAGCTCTCCCAGCTCACCAGGGAGCTGTGGGGACAGGGAATGGAGGGACAGGAATGTTTAGAAGGAAGGCACAGTTCTCATGCTGTTTCTAATCCTGACATCTAATTAGCTGTGGAAAAAAAAAAAATATTAAAAAGATTAAAAATATAATCATCCTGTGGAGGGAGGAATGGGATAGGGGAAGCCAGCAGAGAGGAGGGGCAGGGACAGGGTATCCCAGCCTTGGCACCCCTCCCCTCTAACAGTTCTGTCCCTCCCTGGACTGGAATCCCATTTATTTGCCCTTGTGGGAAGAGGACTGTGTTTCTGCTGGAAGGAGAGCTGTTTGGTGGCAGGGCCTCCCTTGCCCCTGGTACTCAGCCTCGTTCCTTGTGGTTAGTGCCATGGGACATGTGTGGGGCTTTCACATCTCACTCCTTTCTTCATGAGGACTCTTTTCTTTCTGTGTGCACATTCCTCCTCTCAGACCTTTGGGCAGGCAGCCCCCTGCCTTGTTCAGCCTGGGGTTTGGCTGCAGAGCTGCCTTTTCTTTCTCTTGTCTCATGCCCTGTTTGGATTAAAAGGAGAAGCAGCGGGTTTTTTTTATGTGTCCCTTGGGTTCTCCATCAATGAGAGGTCCTCTGCTATCTACAGCATTTACCACCCAGTTAATGGAGAGCGGGGTGGCTTGCAGAAGCCTAACGATTGACAGGACATAACATGAAGGTGCCCAAAGGATTTTTTCAGCCTCTGCACCTTCTTGTGACCCATCTCGAGTCAATTAAAAGGTCAAGAGCTGGCTGGTGGGATGCAAAGTCCTCCACGCTCTGGTGTTTTACAGCTGGGGATAAAGGGACTGTAGCTACTTTGTGACCCACCCTTTGCCTCAAGCCAAGCTGCCCTGGGAATAAGATCCACACACTGTGGGGAGGAAGAACAAGAATCATGAATTTTTAAGCTGAGAAATGGTGCCACTTGACAGGTCAGTGGTGTCTCTCAGCCTTTCCATGAACCACACACACAGATCTTCCACAGAAGATGCCACCCTCTCACAACCTTGTTGGGCTTGAGGGAATCGCTCAGGGCATCTCTGAAGGCTCCTTTCCAACCCCCAATCCATTGTTCATGCATCATGGCTCTACCAGAGAAGTCACAGACCTGTGGTGTGCTGCCAGGAACATGGTGATCTGAAGAAAGCCCTCTCTTGGAAGGAATGCCCTCTATTAGAGGACATGAGGTAGTCCCAGTAGTACACTGAGCTGATCCAGGAGCAGACTTCAAGCAGTCTGTGGCTGGAGATGGGATCACATGGTGGCCCTCTGCCAAATTTAACTTTGCTGGCAGGGGCAGCAATCAGCAGCAGAGTTGCAGTAGCAGAGGCTCTGCTGTTGAGGTAGTTGGCACAGCCAATTCCCCAGGGCTCTACAAAGGAGGGAGCAAGCTGTGCCAGAGCCAACTATTCACCGTGCTGCCATCCAAGCTGTCTAGGCTACAAGTAGTTGGGCTAAAAAAGCCTCCTCTGCCATGGAGGTATTGCCTGGAGTCAGCATGGACACATGCTGGAGTCTACGTTTTGCTCCTTGTCTTGCTGCTGCTCCCCAGTCCTTGCTCCTGCACTCTAAGGCACCATGGGGAAAAGGGGATGAGGAGAAAAAGGCCAATGAAAAGCCTCAAAGCAGGGAAGAAAAGGCAGTTTTCACTGAGATTTTCATCTGGGCAAAATAAATGGAGGCCAGAGAAGATGGGTGAGTTTTGTCCTGAGCATCCTCTGTAGGCAATTTCCAAGCAGATGTGGTAGGTTGCTGTCAGTAAGGGTGTGTCTCCCAGGCCAGGAGTTGGAGATACTGGCAGAGTGCAAGGGGAAGGGTCTGCTCCACCTACTTTTATCACCATCATTCTTCCTGTCACAGGCATGGAGGTGGGCAGGAGTGGAAGAGCACCTTGTTCTGCAGCCAAGGGGCAGCTTAATGCAGGATCAGCCTAGGTCCTATCCAGCTCCCTGCTGTTGCTGTCAGTATGAAGTGGCATCTCTAGGAAGTTTCTGGGGGACGTAGTCTGCACCCATGCTTCAGCATCTTTGGCAGTTGAACCTGCACCACACTAACTTAGAGATAAGGGTCATTTTGTGCCCTCTTGAGTCAAGGCACTGGGGTGCCCCAGGGAAGAGGAGTAGGACTGTGATAGATGGGGAGCTTCTTGCTTGGTTCACTTGGTGCACCTTGCCCACATGTAAACCTCTCTGAAGGGAAGGAAGGGACCTTCAGAAACTGTGCTTTGGAAAATGCCTCTCAAAAATGCACAGCAAATTAAGGTCAGATTTGTGCTAGAAGCTTAGCGGATTGCCACAGCACCTGAGAGTTTGGTTGCTCCTTAAGGTCTACTCTGGAGGATGAAGCAATGGGTCGCTGATGCCTTCTCAGAACATTTGAATCTTCATATGGACTTGTGCTGCAAGTGGCTTCTAGTTGGCACAGCCAAGTATATCAGGGCTTTGCTAATCACCTTGCTGTTCCACTCTGCTATGGGAGCTGACATGCTTTAGTCACCTGTCTAGGCTAGGGAAGGTCTTCTACCTTCTGGTTCAAAGGATCATCCCTGTAAACTCACCACACAACTTAGTTTCGCACCTTGGCTCTGAAACTCATCTGGGCTTATAAGGGTGAACCAAAGGAGACACTGAACTATAAACAGGGGAAATGGTATCTGAAATGATTGAAGATTTTTGGGAGAGTGGTGTGATCATAAAGGGAAGAAAAGCCACCCATCCCTTCCATTCCAAGAAGGCAATGCAGCCATCCCATCCTATGTTCATCTTCAGATCTCCATCTAGCACTTCGTTTATGACCTGGAAGCACAATGAGAGGAGTTTCACTTAACACAGGTGGGTAACAGAAGCTCCCCACTGTCTCTTTCCTCTGGGTGATGTTCTCTGTACTTAAAATTCCAGGTGGAGTTGTCCTCAACCCTGCTTATTACGGTATGCAAGGCCACACAAATACCATGATCCACGAGGTGGGACATGTGCTGGGGCTGTACCATGTCTTCAAGGGTGTGAGTGAGCGGGAATCGTGTGACGATCCCTGCAGGGAGACAACTCCATCTATGGAGACGGGCGACCTCTGTGCTGACACTGCCCCCACCCCAAAGAGTAAGCTCTGTCGGGATCCAGACCCCACCAACGACACCTGCGGCCAGACACATTTCATGGGGACGCCCTTCAACAACTACATGAGCTACACAGGTAACTTCTGCTTTGCCTTAGAAATGGTAAGGGGCACCTTCACTAGAAACCTAGGTTTCTCTCCCGTCCACATCCATGTATAGTCCTTTCCCTGATGCCCTGGCTGATGTGGTTTTTCCTGGTGTGTTGGGATGGGGCAGGCTGCAGCCTGTGCTTGCAGTGGCTGCTTAGCTGCAGGCAGTTGCATAGAATCATACAGCGGCCTAGCTGGAAAAGACCTTAAGGTCATCAAGTCCAACCATAACCTAACATCTCCCTGTACACAGCTGTTAGACCATGTTCCTAAGCTCCTCATCTTTTAAACATCCCCAGGGATGGTGACTCCACCACTTTCCTGGTTTCCACCCCTCCCTCCCCCCCCAGTCTTGTCATTGGACATGCACCGAGGCCATTTTCGTCTGTATGGTGCTGTGCCTTTGTTCCCCAGTCCTGAAGCACTTGATTATTCCTATTATTTATTATTCCTATTATTTATTATTATTGTTACTACTGCTGTAGTTTTGGATCTTCAAGTTGAGCCCTTCTGGCTTGGTTTCCAAAGGCAAGCCAAAAGAGTTAGTGTTCTTCCTGGCTGCCCGTGAAGACCAAAGCCCGAAGAGCAATTCTGTCCCGCAAAGGATAGTGGCACTACCCGTGCGATGGAGCTGGTGCGAGCTGGGGTTGAGCAAGTGCAAGGCTGTGGAGCTGCTGAGGCAGTGCCATCTTGTGGCTTTGGGGACACACGACACCAGAAAGCCCTGGCCGGAGAGCAGCCACACGCTGGTGTCTCAGGCTTTCCCAGAGGTTTCCTAAACAGCGTTTGGAGGTCAGGAAGGATGCACGTTGTTACGCCCTGCCAGTTGATCCCTGCCACTCTGTTTGGCCTTTCTTCTCCTAGATGATGACTGCACCAACACCTTCACCCCCAACCAAGTGGCCCGAATGCATTGCTACCTGGACCTGGTGTACCAGCGCTGGGGTCAGAGCAAGAAGCCTGCCCCCATCCCGATCCCTCCCATGGTCACAGGGCAGACCTGGGACTCCCTCAGCATCTACTGGCTGCCTCCCATCAGCGGTGTCATCCATGAAAGGTAAGGGATCTGCTCTTCCAATGGTCTCGGGCTTGCACAGGAGAGACAAGGGGCCCTTTGATGCAGATCACCCATCCCATTCCTCCTTTAGCTATCCCCAGCAGAGCCCTCAAACACAAGACCTGGGTTGGTGTGATGGCCCTGCTGGCACAAGGTCTCTCCTGTGAGCTTTCTGCTGTCAGGGTGCTGGGAGGAGAAGCCAAAGAGCGTTGGGAGGCAGTGCCAATTCCTAAACTCCAGAGTGCAATCAGGGAATGAAAAATGAGCTTCATTTAGCACTTATTGTATAAAGTCACTATTTACCAGGAGGAAATGCAGCCTTGTGGTTAAGGCAGGGAGCTTGAACCACAGCAGCTGGGTTTTGTTCCCAGTCCTGTCATGGACTCCTGGTGTAACTGACTAGGAGTAACTCAGGAAACTCTTCAAGCCAAACAAATGATGATGAGGAACCAGAGTTGTTTGGCTGGCGAATAGTGTGTGGCCTTGAGCACTGAGTATCTGTCTTCTTCCCAGCACTGGGGAGTCACCAAGACCTGGGTACACCACCAGTTTTCCTGTTCAGCAACCCCTCTTACTAAAACATTTCGCTTTCCACCAGGATTTAGATCTGTGCTTTTATTATGGGACCATAAGCACAGGTTAAAGATCTCTTGAACTTGTTTTGAAGCTGCTTCACAAAGCTCTCTCTGGCAATTCAAAGAAAAGTGCTGTCTGAGGGCAGCTGGGACAACCCTAGGATAGTGTTTGCTGCCTTTTCAAAAAGCTGCTGTTCTTCACGATGGGCCTTTTGCCCAGGGATAACATGACCATGTGCCTGTCACTTCTCAGGCATGAAAGCCTCTGAGTAGCTAGGTGGCTTCAAGTCATCCAAACAAACTGATTTGGTGAGGAATGGAGTGATTGGGAGCAGGAAAACACAGATCTAGAAGGCAAGCACTGGGATTTTGGGTCCATTCCCAGTTCTTGTTCATGACTGTCTCGGGAGCTGGTCCAAGGTGCGAGTCCTGCACTCTCTGAGAAGAACTGGTCAAGGGGAAGGGGCTGAGGTTGGCTGTTTACCCAGAAAAGTGCCTTTTATTTCCTGAAGAGCACAGGGGGACCCCTTTTAATGGACATTATTGTGATCATTTTGTATTCCAGTAGTGATGGACTACTCAAACCTGCTTTGGGTTGAACAGAGATAGACTGAAATGCATCCATTCAACTGCAGAGGCATTGCCCTGGGGACTGTGGCATCTGTCAGCTCCACTGCATGGGTAGGAAACAGGTGATTCAGTGGCTCATCCAAGACTGACCACAGAGCATGCAGAAGAGAGGGGGTTAAACCCTTCATGTCCCACCTTTTTCTCCTGTCCAAGAACGATGATGTTGCCCAGGGACTTCCTGAGAGCTTAGCTTTGCTTTTCCAGCTTTCCATCTGATCCTGCCTGGCCAGTGGAAGATTAGACATGGTTGTGATTAGACATGTCAATGCCTTTGTCTTCTGTCTGCAGGGAGCAAGACATGCTCTGTGACAACTGTGCAGAGGATGGCACCTTTCATCAGTATGTGCATGAGGCCTCTTCTCCTCGGGTCTGTGATTCCTCTGGTTACTGGACCCCAGAAGAAGCGGAAGGTACGTGTCTCCTCTCCACCCCCAGCTGGGAATTTCCTAGAGAGAGAAGAGATCCTGTAGAGAAAAGAAGCTTTTTTATTTTCATAGAGTGAAACATCTTCTCTTTAGGGAGGCTCTTCAGTGCAGCAAAGACTTCCAGGAGACCAGGAGTTTCCTGATAACTGCCAGCTGGCTTTGGACAAACAATCTGGCACCCAGCTATCAATCCAAATCATTTCCCAATAAGGTGTTAATAAGCGCTACTGGTCAAAGGGGAGGGGCATTTCATTCCAATGAGCATAGATCTTGGGACCTAATCCAAAACCTCAGAGGTATCCACAGACTTTGGTTCAGCCTTGTCCAAAAGGAGGAGGAGGAGCATCTCCCTCAGCCCCCCTAAGTCTGTACCCACCCCTCGGCCACCTGGGTTGGATGCAACTCTTCACTGACAGGGTGAACAGCAGGGTGTCAAAACTTCTTGTGCTGAGACTCAGATGTGGGTTTAGAGACCCACCTTGTGGGCATGGTGATGACTTTCAGGGTTGTACAACTACCATAGGAGCTGCTGGACTTCTCCTACTGTCTCACCTTTTCCAAGGGCAAAGCAGAGGAGGCAGGAGACCAGGTGAAAAGATCTTGTAGTGCCCATGCGGCTGTTGGACCATGTGGAGCCAGAGGATCTGTTAGTTCTGTGAAAAGAAGACAGCTTTCCTAGTTTTCAGAAGACTGATGTTAAATGGATGCAGGATTTGAGCTGGTATTAGTCCTTCAGAAACACTTGCAGTGGCTGATGAAGACAAGTACTTCTACTGCAGGATGATGAATTCCAGTGATGCTTTCTGAGATGAAAAGCCCAACACCACATTTTTCTTGCTGATTCTAAGCTACTGTCAGGGGAGGCTGGCTGGGTATCTGAGGTCAGCCTGGGCACCATCCTGGAGGTTCTAGAGGAAGAAGAGCCTCCCAAAGATGCGTTCTAAGACATTAGGGCAGATGCCACCACCTCTGGGCACATGCTTGTGGTGTGTGTGCAGTTACAGCATGGAGATGCATGAACACAGAGTACAGTAGGGAGGATTGCCCCTCTGGGTCACTTGTGAGGTGAAATGTCCCCTGTTTCTCATCAGCCTTCTCCTCCTCCCTCCTACCCAGGACCTCCAGATGTGGATCAGCCCTGCGAACCCAGCCTGCAGGCCTGGAGTCCAGAGCTTCACCTGTACCATATGAACATGACAGTGCCATGTCCCCAGCCAGATGGTTGCATCCTGGAGCTGCGCTTCCTGCACCCTGTGTACCCTGATTCCCTCACCCTCTGGACCACTTACCTCTCCACAGGCTCTCCCAAGGCATTGTCTGACATAGAAGTCCTGACAGAGCAGGGGGAGTCCATCCATCTGGGCCCTCTGGACACCTTCTGTGATGTCCCCTTTACTGTGAAGCTCAACATCCCTAAAAAGGTGTCTGGAGTCAAAATCTACACCTTTGATGAGAGGATGGAGATAGACACAGCTCTGCTGACCTCCATGCCCCACAGCTCGCTCTGCTCTACCTGCAAGCTGATCCAGTATCGAGTGCTCCGTGATCCCCCGTTTGCCAATGGCTCTCCTGCCGCCCTGGCACAGAGGCATCGCCAGTTTGTTGACACGTGAGTGATGAGGCTGCTCCACCACAGCCTGAGTTGGCGGTTGGGAGGGTTTGGGCGACCTCCTCTGGTTCTGCCTTTGACTTCCTGGTTGTTTTTGCTCATGTTTTAGTATCCTGTTATTGTTCCCTTGTCTGTCCCACTCCTCCCCTGGGACCTGCATCGTTCAATGCCATGAGCAGATTCCTTATTGGGTGTTGAGGAAGCCTGTTGGAGACCCACCATAACAGCTTGAGCCTTGCCCATGAGCCCAGGCTAACCAGGAGGAGTTTATTAAACCCGGAAACATTTTGTCCTCATCAACACAAGCAGTAAAATGATTGTTAGAGTTAATGTCATATGTCCCCAGCTCAGACCCCAGGGAAACAAGCAGCAGGTCCCTCTGCATGGCCTGGCAGAGACCCTCTTCCCACAGTCTTTGCTTCTGGCAGTTCAGAGTATGAAGACACATGTCCAGCAGAGATACTGCATGGGCACACACACGTGATTTCTGTAGTTGTGCTGAGCAAATCTGTTGCAGATGTATGGGTTGTTCCCTCCTGCTTGCTCTTCAAGTCCTCTCTCCCTGCAGGGAAGTTGTGCCCGGGCAGGTGTACCACTACCAGGTGCAGGCAGTCTCTGGGACCACTGCAGGAGAAGCCTCCCCACCGCTTGTCCATGCCCACGGAGCACCCTACTGTGGGGATGGAAAGGTGACCATGTAAGTTGAGACAAGATTTCAGCTGAGGTTCCTTAAGCTATCAGGTCATCCTGCCCCAAAGGGAAGTGCTGGCTTAGCTCTCTATCCATGGGTACTTGACTGAAGATGTGCTGAATTATAGAATGGCAGGGTTTGGAAGGGACCTCTGGAGATCATCTGCTTCAACCATCCTGCCAAAAAAGCAGGGTCACCCAGAGCAGGTTGCCCAGAATCATGTCCAGGCAGATTTTGAATCTCTCCAGATCAAGCTGGGCAGCCACTCTCAAAACAAAGAAATATTTCCTCATGTCAGATGGAACTTCCTGTCTTTATCTTGTGTTTGTTGCCCTATGCCCTATCACTGGACACCACTGAAAAGAGTCTGGCCCCAGCCTTTTGACCCCAGAACTAGACACAATACTCCAGATGTGGCCTCACTAGGGCAGAGTGGAGGGGGACAAGAACCTCCTTTGACCTGCTGGCCACAGTCTTCTTGCTTCAGGTGCTACACGAATGTTGCAGTATGGTCATGCCTTCTCCCATATGCTGCATTTTCAATCTCTTTTTATCCCCCTGAGAACATTGGGCATTTTCTCTCCCCTACCTGACTCCACACGTGTCTTTTTTTTTCTCCTCCTTGCTTCTGTGGAAATGGAACCAAGAAATGGGGTCCTCACTCATGATTAGGCAGGATCACAAGAATGCACAAGAGTGGTGCTAACACATCTGGCTGTCCTCGTTTTAGGAGCCTGGAGGAAGAATGTGATGATGGGGACTTGCTGGATGGAGATGGCTGTTCCAGGAAGTGTAAAAAGGAAAAAGGCTTCAACTGTGTTGGTGAGCCTAAACTGATTGAGACAGCCTTTTGAGGCAGAAGTCAAAACTGCATGTTTGTCACAGCGCTTCTCAGAGCAGGGGCTGGTGCACTTCATCACAACAAAAGGGGGATCTGGGCAGCTGGAGGGATCTGGGCAGCTGGAGGGATCTGGGCAGCTGGGCAGCTTGTCAAGCGTTGTGGTGGGAAACTCCAGGGCTAAAGGGTCAGCAGGCCACCAGGGACAGGAGGAGACATAGGTGCTTGGAGTTTAGTTTGTGAATGGGTCATTGCTGGTCTCCTTGCAGGGGAGCCAAGCCTGTGCTACGTGCATGATGGGGATGGGGTGTGTGAGCCATTTGAGAAGACAAGCAGTGTCCTGGACTGTGGTCCCTACACACCTGATGGATATGTGGATCTATGGGCAGTGAAAGCCTATGCCTCCCATCAGGATGCAAAGTTCTGCCCTGCTTCCTTGGTCACTGGAGAGCCTGTTGTGAAGGTGAGTGAAGGCATGGTCAAAACCAAACCTTTTTCTAGCAAAGCCTGTGCAGTAAAGCTGGTAAGGTCACTGCTGCAAAAGCGTACTGATGCCAACCCAAAAATCTTCAAAGCAGCTCTGTGAGTGTTCATTGATTACTACAGTCCCATGCAGGAAGCCAGTAAAAGACCTGGGCATTTCTCAAACCCCTGTTTCAGTAGTCCTTAAGCCCAGGAAGTGCAGTGCATGGAGAGGTATTTCAGCAAGGCACCTTCCGTGACCATGCAGTTGTCTAACCAGTGACCATCTCTGTCCCACCAGCTAAATGCACAGCTTGGAGCATGTGAGTCATCCCAGTGTGCATCTAAAACAATCCCATAAGTTTAATATCTTATAAGGCCAGGTCCTGAAAGGATAAAATCACATGTACACCAGCATCTGTGCTGCTCTCAAACTCTCTGATCTGTAGCCAAGGAAAAATCGATGGGAGAATTCCCATCTTTCATATGGGCTTTGGAGCGGAGCCTGGAGCTCTAGGAGGGGATTTCGCCTGATCGAAGTTAACGTGGTGTTCTCTCCTAGCAAGCTGAAGGGCAATAAATGTGTGAAAAGGTCACATTTAGCCCTTTATGCAAACATTTCTGTTCACCTGATACAGGCAACTATGTTGTTGAGACCTACAGCATGATCAGGTTGCCCAAATGTGCCCAGTACGTGTCTAAGGAGATGCCTTGGACTTGGTGGCTGCACCGCTAGAGTGTCACGCACACATTTCCCAGGCTTTGTCTGCCAGGTCTCTGGGGATGTCTGGGATGCCAGAGGGCACTGAATGGCACAGCAAGCTGGTATTGAGGCCAATGAATCACACCTTCAGATCTCAGCCCAGCCAAAATCAGAGGCTGTGGTCTTCCCTGCCATCTCACAGCTTGGCTCCCTATTGCTTGCTCAGCCCCATAGACACCATGGGGTGTTCAAGCAGCATATTTACATCACCTCAACATGGCAAAGGCCGCCTTGTGCACATTTGGGTGGTGAGGTGTCACTCCTGCTTATGAACCCACATACTAATTGTCTTCATGGCAGGAACCAGCTTGGGGTCCTTCTCAAGGTTTGAGTCTTCCTTGGAGTTTTATAAGTACTGTTTCTTTCTCGTGCTTTCCTTTCTTCTTGCTGGGTTGAAATGAATCTCTCCTTTCAGGTGTGTAAATCCCACCTTCAAAATGTGCCAAAGGACCTTTCCCTGGCTGCTTGGTTCCCCTGTGCTCCCAACCAAGACAATGCTCGGGATCCGGATGAGCAGAAGATGCCCTTGAACAATGAGGGAATTTGGCTCAAGGTAAGTGAGGATGGGTGGTCAGCATTTGCTTGTCTTTTTCCCTTCACTTTGGTGACAAAGACTCATCCTCTGTCCTGTAGGAGCCACAACAGTCTTAAAGCTGTTCAGACAGGACTTCATATCCTACTGAACTCTTTGCAAACCCTAGATGCTTGTGGCTGTGTCTTATGTAGTTGTCCCATTCCCACTGTGAGCAGCAAACCCATCCTGGGGCAGATTGCCAGGAGAAGGGCTGTGCCCAAACCCAGAAGCCCACAGAAATGTGTTGAGGCTGACAAACAACTTGATCCCAACTGTTCCCTGCAGCCAAACTGTGCCGTTACACCCACAAAGGGTGGGCACAAGCTATGGTTCAAGTTCTTTGCTCCCCATGGCTGTGAAGAGCAACAGAGGGTAGCTGGAAATGCTCTGCTATCCTGTGAGGTCCTGAGTACCCCAGGTACAGAGCATCCTGAGCCCACAGCAATCAATGGTGGCATGCATGTTGTCCTGCCTCACAGTGACTCCAGATCAAGGGAAGCACTTCTGTGCCCAAGGTGCTGGTCCTGGAGTCCAAAGGAAACTCGGGGATTGCCTTCACAGCTGGCGGCTGCCTTTGGGAGGACACCTGGAGGGTCAAACCTCTCTGTCCCAGCAGGGAGAGGAGAGCTGGGAGTTAGGCAAATGTGATTTTTACAGCATGGATTTTTCTGACCACAGACACAGTTTAGAGGTTTCGTGGCTGTTGCCTGGTGTTACTGGAAAGCTGGTCTCTGGTGTGCTGCTTCCTCTGCAGTCTGAGGGGCACCTTGCCCTGCTTTCCTCCAGGCTGTCTGGAGACAACCTCTTCCCAAGATATTTAGATGACAGTTTGACAATTCACCAAGTCATTGACTCAGGTCAATAAACATCTCTATTGCCTCTGAGGTCCTCTGTCTGGGAAAAAAACCCAACTTTTTAACTGCTTTTTTTTGTTTCTTCTTTTTTTCCCCCCTTTCTTCCCTGTCAGTGTGCTTGCAACCTACTTTCCATCTTCACTTTGGCCGTGAACAAATGTGCCTCCTTTCTTCCTTCGCTAGTGACAAAGCAGCAACCTCCCCCTCCTGCCCTACCTAGATGAAAGCTTGCTTTCCATTTCTCACCAGGGGTTAAAGCATGTTCCAGTTTTATGGGAGCTTGTGGTCAGTTCTCTTCCTCCATGGATGTTTATATTAAAGACTTTCATTACTGCTGCTCCATGCTCTCTCTAGGAGTGCTATTATTTTCCGCCCATAAAATTATTTATGGAGCAGTAATAAATATGCCCTTTTTTCTTCCTCCCCCTCACTCCCCCTTCTTCTTCTTCTTCTTCTTCTTTTTTATTCTCTTTTTTTTTTTTCTCCCCTTTAATAAAGTTTGCCTGATTGGTACCATATTGGGTCAGGAAGAACAGCTTCTTGTTGACAATGTGCTGAGCACGCCAGCCAGGCCAGACAGAAGCGGTGCTGCTCATGCATGTGCCGTGACCCCATGTGTGCATGGGGGTTTGTGACCACCAAATCCCATGGCCACGTTAAAGCTGTTGCACCTGTGTCACCCAGGTTAAAGCCCCACTACAGAACTCATTGGGTGGGGGGAATTGCTTCCTACAAGTGTTTCTCAAGAGGTGGCACCAATGAGCAAAGGAAAGGCTGGATAATGTTGTGAATGGGCTGGGGGAAGAGGTGCGTGAGTCTGTGCCACCAAGTGAAGGGTCTGCCATGCACGTTGGGTCCATCTGTAGAAGACATTGAGTTGCTGGAGCCTGTCCAGAGAGGAGCAACAAAGCTGGTGAAGGTTCTGGAGAAGAGGTTTTATGAGGAGCAGCTGAGATGACTGGGATTGATTAGTCTGGAGGAAAAGAGACTGAGGGGAGACCTCATTGCTCTCTACAACTTCCTGAGAGGAGGTTGGTATCAGGTGTGGGTTGGTGTCTTCTCCCTAGTAACAAGCAGTAGGATGAAAGGAAATGCCCTCAAATTGCAGCAGGGGAGGTTTAGGTTGGACATTCTGAAAAATTTCTTCCCAGCAAGGGTTCTCAGGCATTGGAACAGGGTGCCCAGGGAGGTGGTGAAGTCATCATCCCTGGAGGTGTTCCAGAAATGTGTGGACATGGCAATTTAGGACATAGATTAATGGCCATGGTGGTCTCAGGTTGACGATGGGACTTGATGATCTTAGAGGTCTTTTTCAACCCTAATGCTTGTGACTGGCAGATCTCCTGCCATGCTTTGTTCTCAGTTTCCAACACATCCAACACATGATGAAAAAAGAAGTCAAAATGACTTGTAAGCAAGGCAGGATGTGTGACATGCAGGAAATTAAAAGGGAAGGGGGAGAGGGGAGGAGAAAAATGAAGAAGATGGCCTGCTGTGGCCAAACAGGTTATGGCCAAGTAAAAAAGAATATTTTTTTCTTAATCAAGTCATCTGCTGTTGGTCCAACTTTTGGGGCCAGTGTCCTTCACATCCAAGCAAATGCCCTACAGGAAAGAAAAGATTGAACTCTTCACCTTGAGCTCTGTGGTCCTCACCTGCATTCTCCAACCATTTCTTCACTCCTGATCAGTCACCCTTGGAGGAGTGGGAACTAGGTGGCTTCTTGGGGCTTCCCAGTTGCAGCTCTGTCCTGGGAGGCTCCTCAGAGCAGGCTGGGAGGACTGCTAATTCTTCTTCATCTTTCTTCTCTTCCTGCTTTGCTTTCTTGTTTCTTTTCCTTTCTCCTACTTTTCTCACCAAGGGACACAGTGGGAATGTACCAAACAAATCTTTGACTATTGTGGCCCACACCTTGCAGCCAGATGAGCCCTACATGAGAACAGGCCCTGGCCAAGAGAGCCTGTAGCAGAGGTGGGGACTTGCTCATGGTGTGTTTGCTGCTGAACACCTCCCTGCAAAGTGGGAACCCTGGGCTGAAGCCCAAGGTCTTCTGCTCCTGTGTGAGCAAAGTGTGATGTGGCACGAAGCACCTTGAGGCTAGGCTGCCATCACAAATCGAGTGGTTGTCCCCTTCTCTCACAGTCTGCTCCTTGGGCTGTGCCCAGCCAGCTGGGACTTGTCCTCCTCCAAAATACACCTTTGGCTTCAATTTCTGCGTTCCCTTCATGCTGGTGTTCAACAAAAACACTCCACAGGGTGGATCTTGGTCAAAACAAATCTTGGCACTGGGTGGGGGGCACCAGGGTGGGGGAGAAAAACATTTCTATCTTCTTATTTCCAAAGAACATCTGTCCTGCCATGACTGATGCCACAGGTTTCCCAACTACCTCTTTTAGCCTTGGGGGCTGTAGACAAGTGGGGAGCTGTCAGCTCTCCTAGCAGACAGGACTTCTTTCCACAAGTATTTTCATGTGTTGGCTGATGGACAGTTTGCAGTCACTCTGGGTACTGGGGTTGTTATTTTGTTGGCTTTTAATGAATATATTTTGGTGGCAGAGCTGCTAGCTGTGCTCTCTGGGTGCCTCACTTGCCCCAGTCATCACAAGATGAGATGGGAGTCAGAGCCTGGTTCTGTCTGGAAGTCAAAAGGACAAAAAAGGTGTTATCCAGGTTTCAGCCAGGTGTTGCTCAGTATTAAGAGCTTAAAATGTGGAATCTGGGAAGATGCCATAAATGTATAGCAAGACAGGACTGCCACACTTTGGAAAGATTAGTGAGAAGGAGAAAGGGAATTTGAGGAGCATTGGTCAATTGCTGGCTAAAGATAAACTAGCAGTGTGTCCAGGTGGCCAAGAGGACCAGTGGCATCATAGTCTGTATCAGGAATAGTTTGTCCAGCAGGGTGAGGGCAGTGATTGCCCTTCTGTACGGGACACTGGTGAGTCCACATCTTGAATACTGGGTTCAGTTTTGGGCCTGTCACTGCAAGAAGAACATTGAGATGCTAGCATGTGTCCAGAGAAGGGCAGCAAAGCTGGTGAAGGGTCTAGAGCATAAATCTTGTGAGGAGCAGCTGATGAAACTGGGGTTGTTTAGTCCTGAGAACAGGAGACTTCTCACTCTCTGCAACTCAGTGGAAGAAGGTTGGGGCCAGGTGTGGGTTGCCTTCCCAAGTAACAAGTGATAGGATGAGAAAATACACCCTCAAGTTGCATCAGGTTTAGGTTGGACATGAGGAACAATTTCTAGCCTGAAAGGGTTGCCAAGCCCTGGGAGAGGTTGCCCAGGGCAGTGATGAAGTCCCCATCGCTGAAGGGATTTAAAAGCTATCTAGATATGGTGCTGAGGGACATGGTTTAGTGGTGACCTGGCAGTTTTAGATTTGGACTTGATGATCTTGATGGTCTCTTACAACCATAGCAGTTGTATGATCAGGAAGGAAAGGACTGTGTTCCTATGCCTTTCCTTGATTCCTGTTTCTTCCCACCCATTTGCTGCCCTGCACATCTACAGTCCCTGCTCACCTAATCCCACCTCTGTTCTCTCTCCATGCTCCCTTCTTCTCTTCCTTATATGGACTCAGAAGGGTTGTATTTTGTATCTATGCTCTAAGGGTCTCTTTTGTTCTTCTGTCTAGGTGTGCTTTGAGAAACCTGCAGTGCCTACCTCCCTCCTGATCTTCCTGGCCTCTGATGGCACTGCCCCAAGCAGCCAGCACAAGCCAAGGGTCACTGTCCAGCTGAGTGACGTGGATGGGCTGAACCACTCTTTGGGTGAGCAACCTATGGGCTGTGGCACCAGTCTGTGCGATGCCAGCAGGAACACTTCATATTGCTGACATCTCTCTTTGATCTTGGTGCTGCTGTCCTCTATCCTCTCTTGCAGCATCTTCTGCTCCCACATGCATCTAATCAAACCAGCTCGGGAAGCCAAAGCTATAAATCAAAAGTTATGAAAAGGGTCCTGGAGGTGAGTTAGTGACTTCTGTCTTTGCCCCATCTCACAGGGATGTATGAGCTCTCATGCCAGCACAACCCTCTTGTCATCCATGTGACCCATGGCCAGGAGGACTCATCCTATTGGGCTGCTTCGGTGCTGCTCAACTTCTCCTCCCCACTCGTGGGTATTGCAGCCGTGGCATTGCGGACCTCCGCTCAGTCTGGCTTCTCTGACCGCACCACCTGCCTCCTGCAACACCAGGAGGGACACAGCCATCAGCACTACAGGTATGGTCTCCTCAGGGCACTTCAACAGGCATGCAGAGGCCCTCTTGCCTTTCTGCTTCAGTTGTGGAGG